>JAEIFK010000678.1:25570000-27970000 GCA_018901825.1 Drosophila funebris
GTATATGTATATGTATATGTATATGTATATGTATATGTATATGTATATGTATATGTATATGTATATGTATATGTATATGTATATGTATATGTATATGTATATGTATATGTATATGTATATGTATATGTATATGTATATGTATATGTATATGTGCACAAATACATATAACAATATTTATATTGTTTCATTTCAATGATTTTTACTTCTTTGCAAATGCCAATATGTAGAATGAGCAGCGTTTATGATTTCCCAGTGAAGCCAGTTTCTGCAACTGTAATAACTGTCAAATAGCCCAAAGGTCACACACAAGTATCCACAAAAGTTTAAAGTTTGAATTTAAGACAAAGAGTCAAGAGTTTAGCCATAGATAAAAATTGAACAAATAAAAATAAAATTTCTTTGATTTCAGGATAAACCATCTATTAAATTCTTAATGTTCATATATATTAAAAACTATATTTTGAAATAATTTAGCTCTCAGCACTCTAAGAAATATATTCATCTATTTTTTATAGAGTTGTACACCACTAAATTGAATTGAAGTTAAAAGAAACGAAAATTAGTTATTAAAGTTTTATTTAAATGTACAAAACGTAACAAAGAATCTTCTGCATTAATATTTCTTGATCTACAGATGACTCTTAAGATCCTTGCGTGATAACTGAGCATAGATAGTGCCATGTGGTTTGTCTACGGGTATGAATACCTCATCGTTGTCGCCGGGAACTAACTGCTGGAACGGTTTTGTATCGAAATTGAAGTAGTGTTTGTTGGGCAGAATCATAGAGACGACAGCCACCTGTGGCAAAGTATCCAGGACCTGCTTCTCAGTGAGGTAGAGTGTGTGTTGCACTGAGGGTGAGGCGATGCCAACTTTTGGATCTCCAGCAAAATTTCCAAGCACGATATCCCTCACTGATTCCCAGGCTTTGATAAAATTGTTGTTATCAGTATCTGAATATTCCCAGGAGCATTCTACAACGGTGCTAAAGATTCGATCATGTTGATCGGCCAGCGTGCGATACTCATCGTCAACAAAATTCGTAAACGATGATTGCGTAGTCTTCAGCACGCGAAGACCTTTAATGCCACTGATAACAGTCTGTTTGGGATCTGAAAAGTAAGGTGCTGCTAAAACAGATACTTTTACTTTCATTTATCTGCCGTATACTCACCATGACGCCTCACAATCACATCGCAGAAATGCGTCGCAGTAGGAGTAAAGATGAAGGCGTGATTATGCAACTGATAATTGTCGCTGGATTTTAATGATTTGGTATTCTGGTGACGAATACGTTGCCAAGGATATGCATCGACATGCACATGAGCTTCCTCCACATGTGAATATTTATTCAGGAAATGTTTAGCTACGAGCAGTGCAAACTTCTCAGGACTTTCTATGCCATATTTCTTTGCAAGAAGGTAGACTGTGTTCTTTTGGGAATCAGTGGCCACAATATCCAAGTTGTCACCCTGAAGGAAGTCCTTGTTGCTGTAGAGCTTAAGGTGTGTACCCACCTCGCATTCTTGAATGGAATGCACGGCCCCCTTGCGACTGACGTGCATCAGCTTGACTGCATCCTTACCATATCCTTTGTCAGTAATCTCATAAAGATGTGGCAGGTCTGCAGATTTCAGCTGCCTACTGCTGGACTCACGTAGAGGTGTCGCAAACATTCTGATTTAGAAGGTATTCAATGACTATACCAATGATGGTCCGTCCATGCGCTTTTATGTTTCTCTTCAAACTAACTGCTTATGCTATCTCAGCTGAAAATCAACGCCCACGCCCTAACCATGTTATGCAACCAAGATATTATTATGACCATATGGTACCACTTTCTACTATTGCAAACTGTGTAGATAACCACTCTTTAGTCATTATTTTGGCTTAAGTTTATTATACAGGGTTCATAATATCAAAAAGAAAAAGAAAATAATCACCACTTCCATTTATTCTTAGAAATTTTAATTACTTCTCATATTTAATATCTTGCTGACGTGGACAAGAATCCGTAGATTTTCTGGATGTTCTTAAATGCCATCATTTAGATAATCAGATTGATGCTGACATCATTTCATTTCAATGTGCCATAGAAAGTGTCGGACAAAAGGAGGCGTGGCAATCACTATAAGTTATATATATAATTGATCTGTGTCAACATCAGAGCCTATTGGTTTATTTATTATTTATTTATTTATTTTAAAATCTAGATAGTAAACGACTTTCATTTTTTTTTTTTTTTAAATCATATTTATTTGATACATTATAGCCTACTGTTACTATTTATAATAACTTACACTACAGTGAATAGACAACTTTCATTCATTCAAATACTTATAATACTTTTCACCTTTTTAATTACAGTGCCTGAAAGTATGCAGTATTATTATTATTAAATAGTTTTAATTTGAACTTCATATCTAGCAAATACAATTTTAAATAATAGTAGAATTTTCGTAGGAGAGAGAGAATATTATTATATACATTAGGAGCTGAACTATTGACTCTGGATGAGCCGTATGTTCCTGCGCGTCAGTCATGTAATTGGCTGACAACCCTGGAGAGCCCGAGTCAGCCTGTTTGCATGCGTCATAAGAGTGTCGCTATATCTGCTGGTGTGCTTCATGCATGTATTTGTAATATATCACGGGAATCCTGTAATTCTGTGCCTTATTCTGCAGCACCTGTATACGGTATCGCTGACTTTTTGCAGAGATGCCCCAAATTTTAATGCCGTATTTCCAGATGGGCGCAGTGACACCGTTGTATACGGCACGTTTGCACCTCAGTGGAAGCTTGCTTCGTTTGTTCAGCATCCAATATATCTGCGAATGCCTTAATCGACAGCGGATGATAGAGCTTCTTATGTGCCTTTGGAATATCAGTCTTCTATCTTGTTCTAGTTTTAAAATTAAATGCTTCAATAAATAATAAGCAAACAGAAAAAAGATAAAAAATAATAGTGTGATAGTTTTGCCTGTAAATAAACAATTCTTGTAGTGTTCATGATAAACATATTTCATAGAAATGGCAATTAAAATAGAAAAGAAATGAAATACATGCGTTGATATTCATAAGTTCAGTTAATATACCCCAACGACTTTGGATTTGCTTAATTATATACGGTCGTTTAATTTTATTTTTCTTTTGGGGAGCCATTCGTTCACGCATAAGCTTAAATGTTGCATTTCTTCAGTGACAGCTGCAGCAAAGTGACATTTGTATTAAAAGAAAAGAAAGAATTTCACACCCATTTCCCAAGACTGCACATTGAAGAACGGCCTGGCTAGTACGAGGGGTCAGTGGGGGTGGGGGGGGAGGTGTTAATGTCCAAATAAGAATAAGAATCAGCATCAGCCTCGGCATCTTGGTGTGACAGTAAACGACACTTTGTCCGGCACAATGCGCTTCATAATTTAATGTATGACCATAGCAATGTATAAATAAAAGTTGTCCTGCCAAGCAGGACTCTGGCAGTTAATTTCACGCTGCCAGCCTCTGTGAGTGCTCAAGATGATGAAGTGCGCTCAGTGTGGTCTACAAAAGTAACATTCTGCCCACCATTGCCCATATCTGTCCACTTCTGTCCCAGACCGAGTTTAAGTCAGCTGTGTGTGAGTAAATACAACAATATTATAAAACACTGCCATGATTTACCCCTTTATATGTTTTATAGCTGTCATATGATTGCATGATACTGATACAGCGGCTGACAGGACTCCTCGCCTATCTTAATTTCGTGTCATACATGAAATTGACACCCATTGGATGAGTCTGTGTGTGTGTTCCCAAAATGTATAGTCATTTATGGATACGATTTTTAAGAGTGTCATAGGACTGTCGCAATGGGGACAGCTAACAAGCAGATAAAGTGTACCATTCAAGAAGAGCAATACTCGGAATAAGTATTTAGATAAGGTGTAGGTTAAATGAGAGTTCGGAGTGGTCTTCGGTGTGTGATTCACATTGTGTAAAATATAAAGTGAGCTTATTTCTCATTTAATGAGTACTCATTTGCCATTCTCACTCAACTGAACGACCTTGAAAAGGTGCAAGTCTTCCAAACTATTCTCTATATTTGAGATAAGATTAATTCAGCTGCAGAGATAGCTACTCTCCCACTGAATCTCACTATCTTACTATCGAAATCTACTTTCGCACTGCCTTGCAATGCATAAGCATTATTATTGTTATCTCGGTAAGCATTCGCATTAATTATTACCGGTATACAACTTCATTATTACGTCGAGTAAATACAAAGCGAATCTCTAATTCAGCCACTCAAGCTGTTATCAGCTTCACTCTCTTATTCTCTCTCCTGAAAATTCAGCACGTATTCAGCAGACGCCCTGACCAATTGCTATATACGCACTCTCACACATGCGCAGTGTATGTCTAAGGGCTCTAGTGCTCTTAATGTCTACAGCACATAGTTTACACGATGAACTCTGAGACATATGTATTTGTTTACACGGAACGGTCGGCATAATAAGTCTTATAACAATGGAAGTATTCTCTACTTTGCGTTCATTATCGAAATAAATTTCACTATTATTTTATGCTGGTCTATCGAAACTTTATTATGGATATTATGTAATCAAATCAATAATGACTTTTAAGATCTTTACGGGCCAACTGAGCGTGTACGATGCCATATGGCTTATCGATTGGTATAAATACATCGTTATTTTCACCGGGCACTAATTTCTGGAATGGTTTTGTATCGAAACTATTGTAGTGCCTATTTGGCAGGGTCAGAGACATTAGTGCCACCTGCGGTATATCATCGAGAACCTGCTTTACGCATTGATAGGCAGTACGCTGCGTCGAGGTCGAGATGGTGCCTACAACTGGATCGCCGGCGAAAATCCTCACCACGGTATCCCTCACGTTCTCCCAGACTTCTTTGAAATTGACATTCTCTATATCCTTGTACTCCCAAGCGCCCTCCGCAATGGTAGATAAAATGCGATCATGAAGTTCTGGTGTCGTGCGGTATTCATCGTCAATAAAATTCGTAAACGATGACTTAGTGGTCTTCAAAATTCGAAGCCCCTTGAAACCACTTATTATCATTGGTTTGGAATCTAGAAAACATGGTTGTCACTATGCTGGGGATTCTCACTTGGCAACTACTCACCATTTCGCTTCATAATCACTTCACAGTAGCGCAAAGCAGTTGAAGCAAATATGAAGGCATGATTGTGAAGTTGATAATTTTCACTGCAGCCAGTGGTACTGCTTCCAGATATTTCTTGACGAATACGTTCCCAAGGATAAGTCTCTATGTGCATAGAAACCTCATCTACATGTGAGTATTTCTCAAAAGTTTTCTTGATGATCATCAAGGCAAACTTTTCGGGGCCTTCAACTCCATGTTTTTTTGCAAGAATACACATCATATTCTTCAGCGCATCGCTGTCAACGATGTCAGAGTTCTCAGGCTCAATATACTCCTTGACGTCGCTGAGTTTGATATGTACTTTTATATCGAACTCGTGGATGCTGTGAATAGGTCCATCGCGATTGACATGAAAGAATTTAACTCCATCCTTTCCATATCCTCTATTTGTAATATTATAAGGGAGCTCCTTACTCTCGGCGAAGGACGATGATCCGTTGCTGGGATAACGGAGAGGTGTTGCGATCATATTGACTTCAAAGCTTTCCAAAGACTATTTCAGAAAGGCTCTAAGCAGTCGAGGCTAAGCTCCAGAACATGTTATATGATACTGTGATTATTGTTATGACCATGAGATACTTCTTTCTACTATTGCAATCTAAGAAGATGATAGTTCTCTGGTCTTTTTGGCTTAGTTTATTACTATGTTATTTTTAAAGTACTCGGAAAGTGAGTAACAAGAGAATACAATTATTGAATACTCTTACTGAGAGTATTATTTACTCTTTACAAATGTGTTATGCTCTGAATATATACGAACATGGGTATATTATTACCTTAAAGTAATGGAAAAGCTTCTAAGGTTTGTAAGCATGAAACTTTAGCTGATTAAATGTTATATATTTTAATCGTTAAGGGTATTACGTATTCGGCACCTTATTAGTACATTTAATTTGCTATCACTACTCATATCTTATATTCTAGAAAAGAATCTCTAGATGTGGCCAAGTGTAATCGTTTAGATAAACAATTTGCAGACTTGCAAGATTATATATAAGCTCCAACGAAAGTTCATTCATTATCTAGGTAATGCAAGGCAGCCACAGCTACACAAATTCACGGAGCTAAAACAACAAAACATGAGAAACTTGGGCAATGAACACTAAATATAAAAAATAAATGTGATAAATTTGTTTTTGGCTTTTCCATTGGCTTCGCGCACTTTTCGCCGCAAATGTTGTTGTAACTCACGGAACTATTAATTTAAAAATAGCGGGTCAGTCGAGAGCGACAATATAATACCCTGTACAGTTATTTATAATAAGCGCTACGATTCAATAGAAAATTTTCTATTGTTCCTTTTCTGATTATCTTTCTTATTTATAAACTGATCTTGATGAAACTTTCAGCATAGTTTCAATATGTTATGTTGGACATGGATAAATCGACTCGGTTGTTGATAGTGATCAAGAATATAAGATATACTTTATAGGGTCTGTCAGGCGTCCTTCTGCCTGATACAAAAAATAGTTTGTACAAAGTTCATATATCCCTGTATAGTGTATAAAAATGATAGTTTTAGTTAAAATTTTGCGCAATTCCGTCTTATTTCATGATGTTAATATTTTTTTTTATTAATAACTATGTTGTTAGGGCTCTGTGGTGATCAAGACAAAGACTTTTATATATATAGATATCATCTTGCTGTTTTATTTGTTTGAACACAATACTATACACAATAAGTAATTTATATTAGGCGGCTATGTATGGAAAATTCAAACATTTGATACAAATATTCGGGATTGTTTTGAATTGATGATGCATATTCTAATGATTCGTGCTTCGGGCAGTGTGAATCAACAAAGAGCTAAAACGTGTAGCAATTGATGGTCCATTTGATGTTATCAATAATACAATATAAATAATTTACAAAATATAATTCCAAAATAATTAGCATGTATCGTAGCACTAAAGTTTATGTTACTTCGTATGGCAATTTCATTATTATGGGAATGTTTAAATAAGAGAATATTATTTGCTATATACGAGAATGCGCTAGTGATAGTCTGGTTGCCTGAGCTACCGGGAGGTATACGAGTACGTACAAGAAGAAGATGGTAGTTTGAAACTCATAATCGAAGATGGTTCTAATGACACTACATAGTAGTTATTACTGGGCGGTGAGCTAATACATTCTGCGGCAATTGGGGCATGGCAGTGCTGGCGCTTTAGCCGCGCCAAGATAAGATGCTCCAGCCACGGCTCGGCTTCTGAGTGCTGGACGTCTCGGCTCCCGTTTCCTGCTGCTCGGGCACTACCGCTGTCTTATCATTAGCATTCTGGTCTATATAGGTGCGTAGTATTGTATGCTTCTGTACAGACTTCTCAAACTCTTCAGCACTGGGCCGATATGCCTCAAGCTTGTGCTTGTACTTGCCGGACTGCTGATTATTCTCCGTTGTGTAGGCCTGGCTACCGCCGCGTGTTTTAGTGCCAAAGGAGCTGCCACCGGTCGACGTCGCTGATGCTGATGCTGATGCTGTCGCTGCCTGTGTAGGGAATTTGGGGGAGGAGTGTGCAAATTGGGTGTGGGGATTATTGTAGTTTCGGTTGTTGATGTTGCTCTTGTTTGGTAATAGGCTCTTGTTAATGTTGTTAGTCGGCTTGTTGTGGTTATTGTTCTGGTTGCTGTTGCTATTAAGTGTTGTAGCTGACTTGTAGCTGTACTCATACGTTTCAAAAGTATTGCCGCCATAGACGCTGTTAGACACTGCTGGAGATGCACCGGGTGCAGCGCAAAGACCCTGATACCGAGACGATGGTTTCATGCCATAAGTAGAGCACGAAGGCTTTCCAACCTCATAGGGATTATACCCGACAACGTTGCCTCTGAATTGGAAAATGCGAAAAAAAATTTACAGTTAGAGGTTGTTCTGTAGATAGGAAATAATCTATGCTTACCCAGGTCCATAGTTGCACACATAGAGCTTGTTGTATTTGACGTTGTCCTTGTACTCGGCAAACCCGCAACCCACCAGACTTGTCTCACCCCAAACAAGTTGCGAGTAGTGACCCGTTTTGGGGGACCAGGCATCGCCAAACGAATATTTTTGCACCTCATTGAACCAGTTTTGAATGCGCGAGGGAAAGTCGCCATCATCGGGATCTAGTGGTGCAGTGCTCCAAATGACGGCCAGATTTTGGCCCATGGTGAAACGATCTAGTCAAGAAAAGCAAAACTGTGAGAAAACTTGTCCGAGAAAAATATTTTGGTGGGCAATACAAGACTAAATAGATGTCGTATGTGGAAGGCATGCTGGTTAGTATTAGTGTTTTAAAGCACTGCGTACAAGATGAGCAGATTGAAATACATTACCATAAACTAATATTAAAACATGCAAACATCAGCCCAAAGTGCCGGGAGTCGTATTGCCGGCATATCGTATGCTATGTGGGAGTCTTATCAAGGAAATTCATGCATAACTTAACCGAAGGTGATCGAAATAATGTAACTTACTTATTGTGCGATGCGGGTCGTGTCGGAACTGGCAATTGTCGGCCCATTGCTGGGCTCGGGCTGCCAACTCGTCATCCCAAACGATCTCACGCATATTCTCGGCACCCGGTTGGCCCGGATAGCGTCCGGTGGCCACAAGTTGCCTAAGGCGATTGTGTTCCTGCAAGATGATTGATCTCTCCTCCGAGCTGATGCCCGATGCTGAAATGATTAGGTCGAAATTAGCATAAAGTATATTAGAATATGTAGATGAGAGTGGGGACATGCTATCATTTCTATTTTTGGCTGTAACAAAATCAAAATGCTTAAAATATTAAGTTTTTGTGATTTTTTATGCGTGTCTTGTGTGTCGAGTAAGCTTAATGATGCTTTCTGCTGCCACTTCAAACTCTCATGGGAGCCGGTTTTTTGTTTTTTAAAGTTTGTCGAAATTTCATGCAAGTTTGCTTGATTTATATTTAAAGAAATTTTAGTGGATTTTAACGGGTTATAAAAATTAACATTTTTAAGTTTTTAAGTTTTTGTTTTATGCTTTTATATAAGTGCGCGTGTCGGCATATATTTAGGTTACATGTTCCAACATTTATCCTCCATTTATAAATAGTGGTAAAGTGTTGATATCATAAAAATTATATTTAAAAAACAACTTTACTTTCTTTACTTAAATGTCAACCGGTTTGGCCAATGAATCGCATTGGAATAGAACACAAATAAAGGTAGAAACAAAAACAAAAAACAAAAAAAGCAAAGTCACAAAATAATGAGAAAAACAAAAATAAAAGTAAGAAATCAATAAACATTTAAATTCAAAGCGGCGCGTGCTGTTCAAAGGCGTCAATTAAAAATCCAACATTTGCCCATTAGCTAATTCTTATTTTATTGTTAAGAGTTTCTTATTTCTGTTTCGGCGCCAGATACAGACTCTTGAAACAGCTGTGAAGTGTGAAGTGTGTCAGCAACAATTTATACAGATAAATAGGTTTGGCCAGCAGAGTCGCAGCCAGCTCTGGTAAAGGCTCTTTTGCCATTTAGAGTTCGTATAACTCATGTTTTCGGTTAATCTTTAATTTATTATCGAATCGCACAATTTTCAACTTATCACAAGGCATATAAAACATTATACGCAAGTGCCGTCGGGTGTTAATTAGTCGATCCAACGGCCAGAGTACGTGAGCATCATATGAAGCGGCAGTTGGGTAAACCATGAATCTGACATTTTAACGCGTTAGTGACGTACATTCATATGTGGGTCCTTGCACAGCTCTGGCTGGGCGTGGCCGCTTTATGCTGCCGCATTTCATTTAAATAATTACAAGCGCTTAATAATTTTTATTAATTATAATAATAGTTGAACCGATGGGCGCTGATTGCGCTGCAAGACGTGAGAGCATTTAAATCGGGTTTGGTCGTCGATTCTGCGTCTTCTTCTCAGTTGACCATGGCACCGCGTCTGGCGGTCAAATGCACCAACGTGCCACAACAGAATGTGAAACAGAAACAGAATCCAAGCCCATGTAGACGTCTACGTCATCGTCAACGTCGACGTCGACGTCGAAGGGGAAGTCACAGTCAGACAACTTGACGCGATCAGTAAGCGAGGAAAAAAGTAAATAAATTTACAGCTTCGCTTTAATGGTGTTCGCACAAATATGGGTCTAGATGTCAATAGATCTGGCTGCCGAAATAGCCCCGACTGGTCGTGTTTGCTACGGTTTAAAAACTTAGTGAGTGTATTTTGTCAAGGTTAATGCGGTAACTAAAAATAGCAGTGAGCGAGCGGCTTTTGCAGAACTCGTCGAGCTTTAAACTCAACCGCAGCTGTCAAATTAAAGACGTGTTAGTGTTATGCTACTCATATACTCATACATATATGTGAGTACATTTACATAAATATCAGTTTGCAGCATTGAGGCAAACCGGTAGGTAAATCAACGCACCGGACATCTCATGCGCCTGCCGTAAGGCTATAAGTTTGTTTAAGTCAATATGCATCAATCACACAATGCATTGGGGGGCGCTATGCAAATTTGCGAACTACCTTCTCTGACATATTGCACATAAAGCTGTCGATCAATTTCCGCAATAAGGCCCATTTACATATTCTTAGCTGAATTGAGCAGAGCTGAGCAATAAAAAGCCGAATGATCAACTGCTGGCGATCAAGATAATGTTGACAACGGAACGTCAACAGTTTCCAATAATTTTAGCACTCTACGTTGGACGACGCACAGACGAAAGATTGAAGCAGCAAACTTGCTCAGCTCTCAGACACCGACTCTCAATTCCAAGCAATGGATATGCCTTGAAGAGTCTCGGCCAGGCGAACTTAGTACAGCCAAATGCCAACATTATGTTAACAAGTGCTTAACTGCAGTTCGGGCCAGGCGTTGACTTCACCTTGAACAATGCGAGAGCTGCAACGGGAAGTTGCCTTAAGTTAACCGGCAACACGTAGGACCTGCTTACAAAGCAGAAGCAAAAGAAAAAGAAAACAGAAAACATAAAAAGAAGACCGTCTGACGCATTTAGCGCGAGATAATTCTCACAATCATGCTTTTTGTTGGCCGCAACATGTTTTGTTTCATTTATCATTTACTGATTATCACCCAGTGTTGCTCTGTGTTCAAGTATTTGTTGTAGTTGTAGTTGTCATTGCCTGTGCATCTACATATTTAATTACATTATTAGCACAGCGAGCTTTTGATTGATGCCGCAGCAAAACGATTCAACCACAGACAGACGCTCTTTGATTGTACTATGTATGATCAAAGTTCGATATATTTGTTAAATTTTATTATTGAAATTCATTTCAATCTATTATGCAGCTCGTGTGTCTCGTTGTTAAAATTGTGTTAAAATTATGCTCAATACACATAGAATTATATTTTGATGGCGAATCGTAAAAGCAATAATTAATCAAAACGAACACGCGCACTATAAAACTCTTTTTATTATTACCAATTTAAACGAACAACTGGAATTCACGTTAGAAAAAAGTAAACAAATTTCGGCGCCAGCGTGTGCAGAAAACAAAAAAACCTTAAAAAATTGCTTAGCAATCGTTTTGGTTGTTTCGTTAATCCACTTAGCGGGGCATAGCGATCGCCACAAAGCCGTATAATTGAATGCTATTATAATATTTGAGGAGTTTTTGAACTGAGATCTATCTTTTTAAATTCTTGTGACTCCAGTTATTGAAATCTTATTAGACTCAGAGCTTACCTTCGGTCAGTTCAATGAGCCTTTGTAATGAATATATTTGGTTACTTATACGGCAGACAAAATGGTTATGAAAATATTATATCAAATATTTGTTGTGAAAGGCATGTTCTTTGAGTTGATTGGCCTTAAGTCACCTGGAAATTTATCGTTTGATCGAAAACGGCGCTCATATATGAGTATACATAAAGTTATACATGTTTAGTTTTCGTTATATTTAAAACATTATATAAACTGGAAATTTGAACCGGTTTTCATGAATCTTTAGTTTTATGCGTCCTCTTAATAATTAATTATACAATTTATGTAATGAGTTGTTTCAAAGTCACTTTATAAGCTAAGTTGCTAAGCAAGCGTACGATAACTTTGAGGCTTTGAACAAATGACAAAGTTCTTGAGTGCTCCTCGCACTTACAAGCGCTGTGTGTGGTACTCTCGAGCATTTGCTGTGGCTTTCGCTAATCACTAACTACACAATATATTGTGTAGGCAAATATTTGCTAAAATTCAACAGACGAACAGCCCACAAATAGCGCTCAACTCTTTCAATTCATTCATAAAACAAATGACAAAAACGTGTCTGAAATCAACTAAAAACAAACACAAAATATCCAAAAAAGCATTCAAAATACTAAATAAAATGCTTTAATTGGTCGCAATCTATTTATGCATGCCATGTAGGCAGTCTCTATTTTATTTTATTTCTTTATGCCCCAAATCTGCCATTCGGAATACGAATTGATCAACGAATTTGAAATGAGTGTCAACTGAGTGTTTGAATGCACTTCTGGGTACTTACCGATCAGTTTTCCATGGCAGGCAAATGCCACTCCACATGTGATCAGCATAATGGCCAGAGGAAGAAGTACATATTGCTGCATCATTTTTATTATAAATAATAATTTGAATTTTTTGTTAAACTTCGTTTAGGTTCACTTTTGTGCTAAAATTCACTTTTTTAAACACATGTATTTGTTTTGATTTAAATATAAGCTTTTCAATAACGACAACTTAATATTTAATGAAGACACTTTGGTTATAATTTCAATATAATTTAAATTTATTTTTGCCACAATTTTATTTGGCTCTAAGCGAATCACCAATTTTAAGGGCTACGGGAAGGGGCTTTCAAAAAATTTGTCCAAAACCGAAAGAAACGTCACGAAATTTACCGACGACTCCAACTCCACTCTCGTGCGTGCAGCTAGACTTGAAGGCGTCGTCTGTTTGATTGGACATTGGGCGACGCGTACGTTTATATACCAGCAGCAACATCAACACGAATACCAGCGTCAATACCAACAGCTGAAGCGGCGACTTCGTCAGCGACTGCGACAGCGACTGCGGCAGCAGCAGCGGCAGAGGCAGTGGAAGTGCCAGTAGCTGCAAAGAAGCTGCTGATCAACCTGTCGCCGCCGCTCAGGTGAGAGCAAGCAGGTGAGCACGCAGCTCACAGCTCGAAGCGCTGCTGCCAATCAGCTGGACCGCGAAATTCTGTTGCTGTAAGCTTTTGAAGCTTTCCAAATGTACCAGAGCTCTGAGATTCTTCTTATGCTCCAGAAACTCAATTTTTTAATATCTATTTTCTAATATATTTTACTTAGATTCGCGTATGTCGTATAAAATTAAAAATTTTTTGTTTTAACCATAAAATTCGGTAAATGTTAAAAACGGCAACATTCTGTTAACATGAAATGTTGCTAAATAATGATGGCAACTTGGCAACATATTAGCAGTTTTAGAGCTAGTGGAAGCTAGTTTTTTAACAGCTTACAAAGATATATTATAAAATTATATTAATTAATTAAAATTACATAAAATGTCATTAAAATTGTATTTTTTATTTCATTTTGTAATGTTCAATAATAACCAGCAGAGACAATGGTTGAACTTTATGCAGATCATAAAACTGCAGCTGCCTAGTTTGGGCAACAATCACTTGCGTTGGCTGCCAGGACATGGGCGTGGCATTGGGTAGCGCTGAGAAAACTTAAAGAGGCAGAGTATAGCCTGGGGCCAGAAACTTCGATCATTGCGCGTATCATTAAAAGCCAATAAAAACACCCAATTAAATATAAAAACAAAAAACGAAAATAAAAATGAAAATGAAAACTTGAATGCGCCAGAACAAATCTCAATTGAGCCTTTCACCAGCGTCCAGGCTTCAGTGAGTTGAATGAGTGCTCGTACTACAACATGGGTACAAAACATAATCTCGTAAGAATGGACCAGGTTCGCGTTTCCGCTTTGCTTATTTTCGCACCGGGCTGTGATCAGGGTGACACGGCTTCTTGCCAAAATAATTACGCGTACAAAGCCATTAACAAGTACAAACGATTGCGCCGGCTTCCAGATCACAGTCAAGACAGTAACAGAGCACCACAGCAATTGGCAACGGACAACTGGTTTCGATGCACAGACTGAGTCCTTACAACGTGAATGCCACACATGACGCTTGGATTGTGATCAGAAGAACAGAGCCCCTCAAGTCAAGGAGTCAGCTCCGAGATGGAGTAGTAGATGGGATTGAAGATGAAGTTGGACTTGAAGTTGCAGCCCGTAAAGACTCGTGCAAAGTGCAGCGCTGCTGATTTATTTTATTTCATAAAAACTACATAAATATTAAAAATTATGCTTTACAAAAATATGAAATAAATATATTTATGAGCGCTGACTGTTCTTTTGCTGTGTTTGTTGTTTTTGCAAGTTGTTTTGGCAGTTGCTTCTTGTTGTGTTCGAATGCTAGTTTACATTTCCTACTTAACCGTCCACTTCATTACGTTTTATTTGCGATCAAGCAATGTGTGTACGACACAAACACACACACACACACACATTCAATTAAAATTTAAACAAACATTATTGGCCTTCAATGCCGGCGCATGTGCGATCTGAAGCATACAGCTCCGATAGTACCGCTCCCACCCCATGATACAACGAAACCATTCGATTCGGAGTATTTGCATCTGTGTCTGTGCCTCTCATTCTCTTCAGCTACATTTGTATCTTTGGCTGCTTGAGTATCTGTGTGTATAGTGAGTACATTTATTCGCATGTTAAGCAAGCAAAAAACCAAGAAAAACAAAATTAAAAAAAACAGCACCTCATTTAACTCAGCATCTGCCTGTTATCGCTGCTTTTGTAGTTGTTGTTTTTATTGCTGTTTGCTTTGTGCTGTTTTATGACTCAATTTAATGTCTTTGTTAAGCTACGCGTGCTGTTCATGTTGTATTCAGTTGCCACCCACCAGCACTCAGCAGTCAGAGCTCAACAATCAACACTCAACACTCATTCATTCATTCGTTTCATCATTTGTTCTGTATAGTTGCTACATGTGTCTTAAATAACGGAAGCAACGCCACAAAAACTTGTTTACACCAGAATCCTGTCAAGATACTCATATCGCAAATCCATTTATAATCCAACCAAATATCTTAAAGTTACGGAAATTGTCTGCATAATATTAAATGATTCATGAGGCACAACATCAATGAAAATGTTATTAATCCCAATTCCCGCTAACCGCTAACCGACTCAATTTACCAATCAAAATGCTATCAAAGAAGAGGCCCAGATTTAAATATAGTTGTTGTCAATGCGTCACTTTTGCGACAAAACAACACAACATTTCCATTTAATGTTACAAGCTACAACTAAACTTCAAGGTCTCCCAGCTGATAATTTCTCTAATCAGTCAATTGTCAATTGTTGGTACAAAATATTTGCGCACTCTTGTTTATCTCTGACATCGGTTTGCGGAACTATAATATTCTCATTTATCAATGCTTGCATTGCCATTGATCTGTAGCATAACTGAAGTGAGGGTGTCGGGTGTGGGCACTGCAAGTGGACACATCAGTGTCACTCAAAGCAACCAAACATCCTCGTTGCCATTGCGCTTCCGGCGCCATCAATCTTCCAACAAATGCGCAGCTGACCCACCCACTTAAGCTGCTTGTTTTCATTTGAGAGATGAGCAGCCGCCATAAAATGTAAATGTTAACTAGTTACTATAGTTAGCTAAAAATTCCCAACAAATTTAACTGATGGATTAAACTTCTGATGAAATAAATAAAACATTTATAGTGTCGGATCAAGCAAATTAATACTGTTTATAAGTACTGTCTGTTAAACATTTTTATTTTACAGATTATAATCAAGAAATAACTTAAGAAATCACGCTGAATGTCAGTCACAGTTTTCATTGTGAATTTGCGAAATTGCGGCTCATCTCCATTTCATGCGATGACAAAACATTTCCATAACATTTCAATCTGTGCACTTGACGGCAGTGATGCCAACGACTGTTATTAAATATTATTAATTACAATTGAATCTCGTCGCAGTCGCAATCGCTGCCTCAGTCGCAGCTTCTGCAGCAGCAGAGCTGCAACAACAACAATTTGACAGCAACATAATTAAAATGTCATACAGTTTGCTCTTATGATGAGATTGCTGTTGTTGCTGTCGCTGCTGTTACTGTAGCGCGTGAGAGTTTCCCATTAACAAATTGAGACAGTTAAATCTGCATGTGAATCTGATTCCGAATCCCAAATCGAGACAGAATCGGAATCAAAAACTTGCCTAGATGTAGGGTAGGAGCACATATGTATATTGAATATAACTGGAGAAACGTTATCAATACGTTGCTATAAATAGTGAAGTCTGTGCAATAAAAAACGCATTTAACTGGGCTGCCTCACCCTTGCCAAGTGTTTAGAGAGATTAAATATTAATAAAAAATGAAGAAAAAACAAAATGCTAAAGTATCAAAATGGTTAAATAAGCCATGTCGAACATGTTTCGATGAATGAATGAATGGAACAGTCATAAAACAAACAATTTTCATTAGAGAAACGTTTTGATTCTTATGCTAAATTAATTCATATGCTGATCAATCTGCGTATGACATATACACACACGTACACACACGTATACACACGTACACACACATACACATGACATATAGTTAGCATATTGATTTTACTGATATAAATTCTGTGTGTATATTTGAATTGTTGCTTTTTTGAACTTATGCCGGCACAGAAACCGAAAACGATATACAACCGGCAGAGAACTTGTATATCGACATGTGCACACACACACAAATACATATATGAATATACATGCACACACATCTTCATTAATTCACTTTTGGTAGCCAGTGATTTTCATTAAAAAGCCGTCAGCGTTCAATAAATTTTGAGCCATTTTTTAATTTTTTTTTTTTTTTAATATTTTTTTACGCCTTGCGTGCTGATATTGGTTGACTTTTAATACACATATATATGTAGTAGGCTTCATTATGGCTGAGTTCACAGTATGTATTTATTTAGTGGTGCGACAGGCGACAGAACATAACTTCAACGCTCTTTATCGCGCCGCGCCGCAGCGCATGCGCCATGGGTTCAAAGCCAGAGCCAGAGCCAGAGCCAGAGCCTGACAGAAACAGACATTGAATTCGATGAGAATTATTGATTTATGTGGCATTTGGGATTGCCAATATCGCTATCTGCATCAGTTGTATTATCTGCTTATGCTGATTTGAACGCCTGGACTGCTATGTCAATCCAGAAATGAACTTGTATTCGTGCAACAGGCTGGACAACTTAATCAAAGTAAACACACGCGTAATTTATCAACTGCTGTCAGCCGGAAAAGATAAACAAACATATCAAAATACTCATATTCAACATCTAACAAAATAATAATAATAAATACATACAATACACAAATTAACAAACTATTATTATCGCCTGACTAACGGTCTCAACTGATCGTTGGTGGTCTGCTATCTGTGGTCTGTGATCTGCGGTCTCTGTGCAAACAGACTGGTAACTTCTTTTCAAAGAGAGCCGATATATCTATTGGTAGTCGACACGCTTGGGAGTCGCTCGCCTTGAGACGGTCTGTGTTACGCGGCTGAAATTTGGTAAAAACGGCTGCCACTGTGCGATCCATTTAATAACATGATAATACAACATATTTAAGCTAAAATTTATCTATTCATTATCTTCATCTCCATCTAACTGATTGTTTGTCGGGCTGAGATACAGGTAGACATACTTACAGAATTATATGAAAGGTCACGCTTGGTCTAAGCTCTGCGGAAGTTCTAGCAAAAGTAGTCCGATTAAATAAATATCAAGTAATAAATAAACAATAAATCCTAAATATTAGACAACGTACCTCTTATACTCTTACTTCTGTATTAATTTAAATACAGTTAATATCTATCACAAAACCAATGGATCGTTATAGGGGAGTCGGCCTGAGTTACTTTCTTTTGAAAATAAGAATTACAAAAGTCAAATGGAACGATCTGTTTTCTAATTGCATACATATATATACAGTTTGCACTTCTATGAGTTATATATATTTTTTCATATATATGTATATCTAAACATGTATATGTATGTGCAAACTATCACAAGAGGTTTTTAAAATGTTTCATAAATCTCGTGACAAACTTATTATCATAGTTGATAAAGCCAACGTTAAGATAAATTGTGCTAAATTCAATAGTTGCTTTATTAACAGCTGCGGCTGTGAACCGAAATGAACTGAACTACAAGTTGACTCTAAAACCTGTTAATCTATTGTTCTTCATTATAGCACACAAGTTGGCACATCAGCAGGAACAACCAGTCCCCCAATGCCAAGAAGAAGACTTTGAGTTCGATTAAACTTATAAATTTTATGGTTTTTTGTTTTCTTTTGAAACTTTCATTGAATAGTACCAATTCCTGTTGGGATTTGCAGGATAGAACGAAAATACAAATTTTATTACAGTTTTCTTATATGCTGTAGCTACAGGGATCTGTTGACATACTCGTAGGACGCATGGCCAAACAAAATCTTACAGAGAAGGCGTAGTCGGGGTGCGCTTACGTTTGTTTATATATTCAGATGCAAGGAGGACCCCCACTATGCTAAAGACCGTCAGATAGTATGTTAATAATTTGCGATTATGTTTCGAATGACTGAAAGAATTATCCATACGAAGACATCTCTCATGGCCAACAATTATTGTTGGAATAACTGATAGCATAGAATTAATCCTATTTGTTTTGATTACCAGTGGCTTCTTATGGACGATGTTGGATCCATGGAAACTAGGAATACTGTAACCAAACTGCTTACTCCGCATGGCTGCCTGGTACTTCTTCCAGGACTTGTGCACGTTTTGATTAGTATAGCTCATGTCCACGGGTGGGACCATATAAAACTGTGACCTTAAGCGGGTATCATAGTTCTCACGTGAATCTCGATTGTAAAGTATCTTGTAAGCCTCGCAGACTTTCACAAACTCTTCGCAATTGCTCGTTAGACTGCTTCCATCGGGATGATACTTTTTGATAACTCAAAATAAGCTCGTTTGATTTCCGATCTGCTGCAGTTGATGGGCACGTTGAGCACGTCGTAGTAGTTCTTGATACAGCCCAGGATCGGGTAGCCGTTACTCGTCTGATATGACCTCATATACCGCAAAGAAGTGAATGAAGTTTTCTTCATGTATCTTAGCATTGCAAAGAATTTTTTATTTTACCAAAATTATGTGAAACATGCAATTTTATATCCCGCTATCAAAATGAGTAAAAAATCTGTTATTATTGTTAATGAATAAAAAATTGACAAATTTGGCTGTCAGGGCTACAAATATTAAGTAATCATTTCGAATCTAACCAAAACATACTTCTACTAGCTCATATGTCCTTTTTGAACTCCAAAGAACAGCTAACAAGTGTATAGACCAATTAGTACAGTAATAAAATAATAAACGTGAATAGAAGCTTTACCATTAATATGAATCATGTATTATTTTCCTACAGGGCCAGGCAAACCAAACATCAAGAGGGCTACAAACGATTTTTGTCAACACCCGAAAATAACAAAAGATCGACCCTGGAGAATAATTTGTAGCAGCATGGCCAAGATTGATTTCTTGTCCCAATATTTATCGCAGGGGTGACCTTAACTAAGAGCCATCGAACTTGGCAATGAATCGAGCTTGACAATTCTGCTCTATATTTGGACTGGCCCACAGCCCCATATAGTCACTTCAAGATAGAGCCTATTAACGATAATATTGACCCAGAAACAATAACACGACGCGTGGGTGAAACCGAGGCCCGACGTCATTTCGCTCAGACAAACAATTCTGTTGAACTTGGTTTTCGTAGATAGCATCAGTCAATAAATTTCGTAGGTAGTCGCAAATAATATTTACAAAAAATATTAAATTTTTATTGACAATTTGCGTCCAAACTATACACAATTTCAAGCGAATTTCAATGTCTGTCAAATAATTATTTACACAAGTGAGAGAATTACGCTTGGGCTTAGCCACAGAATAAAATTATCAAATTACTCATTACATTCGCATTGATATTTAACTGCAGGCCGCGGTTCATTCATACATTATAGCTTTAGTATGATTATAAGTGGAATATCAAATTAACATATTTCGATTTATTCTTCGCTAGAAGAGACGTGATTGAGCCCTCTGTCTTGCCTACTCATTGGTAAGAGTTAAGCGGTGATTCTTTGTAACGTGGCACATTCGACACCTCACACTGACACTGGTTTCGCCAACTGGTCTCGCAGCTTGGCACCACTGTGCGGCTGCTGCCATAAAACATCACCTGGTCATATTCAATATGTTAATTGATACTAAAAACTTCAAAAAACGCCAATAGCGGGGAATGAACAATAAGTTGGCATTTAAGAATTGAACAGTCCCCAGACCCAAACCCAAACCCAAACCCAAACCGAAATACATAGGCAAGCCAGACCCAGTTGCAGTCAAAAGCGACAGTCAGCATTTAAATGGATGTGACTGAGCGGGAGCGAAAGCTTTGACTAAAATGCAAAAACAAAAGACGAAGAAAAATAATTGAAAACAGGTTCTACTATAGAAATAGCTGCTTTTTTAATTCAAAGCCGATCCGAAGATATACGACAACTGGTGACTGGTTGTCTCCGACGAACGCTGGCTCATTTGTCTAAGTAAATAAAAATAAGATTTAGCTCCGAGAGCGAGTTCTTATCTTTATTATTTTTTTATTTATTTATTTCTATTCATTTGATTTGTTAAAAAGTTTTCTGCATCGCCATATTAAGACACAGCTGACGGTTTGTCTGGTTGTCAGTGTTTTAATGCTGGGTCAATGGACATGAGAGCACAGAATGGTGCTCAGCTATGACTATGACTATGACTATGACTGGGACTGTGACTACGAGTATGGCTAATCGATTGGATTTGCTTGGTCTTTAAACAGCTCAAATTATTCATGTGTCAAGTTGAAGGCTACTCTTTTGGCAGCCTTTCGCGTGTAAATACTTCCAGACAACAATTTGATCGTCAGATAATCTTTAGATTCACTTAAAATAGAATGGACTGGCAAGAAACAGAAAACAGAAATACAACAATCTTGGGACTTTCCTGACTATTAAATCTACAAATTCTTTTAATTTTGTTTAAAGTTATTGCTTTAATGAAGAATATATATTTTATTCAAGTGAAGTACATAGCAAATGTATATTTTAAGTAAACATTTAGTTATGTTATGTTTAGTTGTGATTCGTTCTTATTGTGAGGGTCTCAACACAATCAGACTCAAGTCGACTCAAGAATGCGAGTACTCATTCCAAAATTCAATTATATCTTAACATACTTAGCACATTAAATGTGGCAATTATCCAGATCTTATAGCCTATATAACCTATAGCCCTGCTATTTATTGTCATTGCCAATTGTATTGGCAATTGGCTTTATCCTGCCAAGGTACCAGTTTCCATCTCAGGTTCGATCAGCTCAATTTACCTATTCTCAAATTCAGACTTTGGGTTGCTTTGCTTGGAAGTGTATTATGGTTACTTAATGTGCATTTACTTTAGTTGAAAATTATTATTATTAGGTTTATAAGTGACGCTTAATTTAGCCACTGATGAGCCAGGTTTTCAGATAGAGAAACGCCGAGGTGGCCACGTAGGAAATCTGCTGCGCAAATGCTGCAAAAGAAGATATAAGATAGAATAAAAACTTTATTAGATATGCCAGGGATTAAGCTCTTTTATGTGCTGAAATAAAATGCCAGACAGTCAGTGAACTAGTCAACCAGCAAGCCGACGACTGCAGTGCTACATAATTTACATTTACATTTACAGAGTCAGCGAGCAACCCCTAATGATAATGCATCTATTTAACCCATCGCAAGACTTTAACTTGCTCAAAGCCTTTCCGTGTTTTACGAGTATTACCAGTATTACGACTAACGAAATCACAAACTGTATAAGTCCGCAATTTTCAAATTGACAAATGTCCTGGTTGTCTTTGAATTGCCACCATACACAGGTTGACTGTGTAGCTGCTTAAAGGGGGCTTTTCATTTTAAAGTCTCTTGATTAATTGAGACTTATGAGTACGAGAGGTAGTATGTAGCCCGCATACGGAAGCTGAATACACATAAATTAATGTGTATATTAAATGAAATATTCAACGCTTCGCAAATGCGGCTAAGTCGGCCATAAATAAACGATTTTATTTGGCGTTTATCATTTCAGCATTTATTGATTTCATGTAAAGCCGTAGTGCTTTGCAATTAGCAGCTATTCAAGTTGTTAGCCGTCGCGTTTGAGATCTTCCTGCAATACCGTGAGTATTATGAGTAATAAAGGAACACTGCATTACTGCATTCCATTGAACGAACTCATCATTAATGAGCAGCAATTATTAACAAATGAAATACTGAAAAACAAATCTGTTGCAATTTAATTCAAACGGGGAAATTAAGAACCTAAACAGGTGCATTGGAGAGTTCTCCCTGGAATAGAGAAGAAAACGAGAACGCATTTGATGATTTAATACATGATACATAAGTTTTATTTGACTTATTTCATTCTGTTTCGATATACAATATATTTCGTATAGTATAATTTCACTTAGATTTTGTTCATTGTTTTTAAATTTAGTTTTAATTGTTTACAGTTTTTGTAATTGTCTTTCTTTCTGTTCTTCTTGATTTTTTCCTTGAATTATAGCAATTCGTATTTTATTTATCAATTATTCATGATTTACTTTAATTATTTTTTTCTTACTATTGTTCTTTACTATTTAGCAGAATTTGTATTTATTTTTAGATTACATATAGTATATATATATATAGATATATATATATATATATGTATATATATATATATATTATATATATATATATATATATATATATATATATCTATATATATATATACATATTTATATTATTTGTATATATTCAGTAAAATGATCCCTACTTTTTGTATGCTCATGACATAATTTTCTATATGTATTTCTGAATGTACCTTGTGTATACATTGTTTATATATTAAAACATTTATTATGTTTGCTTACTTGAAAGTATCTTAGTGTTTCTGTTTGTGTGAGTGATAATGTGCCTGTATATAAGTATGCCTTTTCTATTACCATTAAATTTAAAGTAATCTCTGCGACAATAATAATTATAATTTCATCGTTCGACTATAGACACATAAACAAATGCATTTTATAACGTTCTTAACTTACAAATACAATTTTGCTGAACACTAAAGCGCCTCACAAAAGATACTCGAAACTATATTGGAGCTGCCATATAATATCTGTAGATGTGTACATATATATGTATTCTATGTAAGTATGCAATTATTTTAAGTTTTCGTTAGATTTTAATTTAAGTTGATTGGTTTTGTGTAGATTTTCTTTCCTATTCATTTTTTGTCTTAATAGAGGGGTTTGTTCATGTAATTGTTTTATAATTATTCTTCATTTCAATATACAAAGTAGAAATAAATTATTTTATTATCTTTTGAGTGGCAACTACTGTCAAAGCTAACTCCATTGCAAGATTAATTGTTTCTTTGCTTGGTTTGTTGGACCAATAGAACCCAAGAGTAGACTATAAAATATTTGCATAATGTAATAAAAAATCATATCGAAATGCTTGGCATGATTAAAAGCTACAGTTTGTTAAAGTCGTGAATGTTGACACAACAAAGTTATTATTATTTTTTATTTTTTTTTTTTTTTTTTTTTTTACTTTTAGTTTATATTTTATTTTTGTTTTATTCTTTTTTTTTGCTTGGTTTTTATTACCACTAACAAGTAAGAACACATATTTAACCACAATTAGTTTTTGCGTTTATTTTTTTGTTACTCTGATTTCGGTTTACCAACACAGCTACTAATACAATGTCAATTGTACCAGTTGCATTTGGGTAGATGTATCCCTAATTAGCTGTTTATTTTTTACAAATGCCTACTTAATAAGTCATTAATCAGAGCCTTACATTTGCAGCTAAGTATTATTAATCAATTTGTTTAGTATTAATCATTTCTTCACACTTCTCAATAATAATAATTGCAATAAAACTAAAAATCAATAGGCCATATATTGATATGTATTTGATTTTTACATTTAATAAAAACCGTGCTCAAACTTGACCAAACATGCGTTTACATAAGTAAGGTAAGTTATTTTTTTTCGATTTTCGTTTTTTGCTTGGAGATTTATTTTAAACTTATTGATTTTAGTGCTTTTCGGTATATACTTGTGTTATATGTGAGTTGTTATATATATGTATGTAGTATTGTTCTGTTGTAAGCAGTTGGTATGTTTAATCTTCAAATGCATTCCTGTGCTTGGCTTATAACATTGTGTGGTATATATGTGTGGTATTCTCATTTATTATGATTATTATTATATATATTTTTTTTTTTGAGTATTTCTGCCTTGATTGCAATCAACATTTAACATTCATTGTACACTTGTCGTCTACCATCTATAACTGCGATTTTTTTATTATCAGATGTCGTAGCTGATACAATTAGTAACTTTTCTTAATACACAACAAACTAAAAAGTAAACTTTGTATTTGTATTTGTGTAATATTCGTATTACACAATGGAGAACCTAAAACTGTCAACAACCTAAATACTGATTTATAGTTTCTTTAATTCTTTAAGTTTCCTATAGAGATACTTAACTAATTCAAGTCGGCAATCGTTTAGGTGAAGGTGTACACGAGTAAATAGTTTCTATGAAGTGTCCTGAATTTCTGAGTTTAAGCAGCATATTTCGATTATTTTCATAATTATCATTTGTAAGTATGTATAAGTATCTATTAGCACTATACTGTATATATAAATTCATTTACAAATAGCAGACTACAATATCAAAAGCACACTGTGGATATTTGGAGTGCTGTTCTCTATGAACTATTTATTAGACGCTTGGAAGAACAGCAACAGAAAATCTATATCTTCTAAATAATAAATTTATGTGTATGTGTAAATGTACGAATGTCGTATGTACTTTTGTCTTTGTTTTTTAGTTTACCAAATTAGTTGCAATTGAATGAGTATTCACATATTTATGTGTGTGTATATAAAATTTAGATCTATAAGCATAACACTTGGAATTTATCTCTCTTTCGTTATATCTTTTGCTTCTAAGGCAAAATATTATATTGTCAATTCTTTGGCTTGAGCCGAAAACCATGCAAAATGACAAAATATATTTCTCAGAAGTGGAAATTAATTGAAATGGTTCAACTGAAATCAAATAAGATGAAAATAAAAACGAAACTCCATAGATGTTAAGATAATATTAAAATATGAATTTACTTGCATAAAAGTTTTTACTTATTTTTCAGAAGGCAAAAGGCGTAATACACAATACACTTATTAATTTCATGTTCCTAAAATCTATGCGCCCTATGAACGGAAGCCAAGCCAACAATGCAAACATTGCCGAATCCTTGGTATTGGAGGTCTACCAATTCACCGGTCTTCAATATTTGCATCAGTGGATGAGCCGTACAGAGCTCGGATTGTGGTTAATAGTATAACATCCACATAGTACAAAAGTCTTTCCAAATTAAGAGATCTCTAGACAAGTTCACTTAGTTTGGAGCACAGTGAATACCAATGAATAGCAATTCTTGGGTTATTTAATATTAGTAAATAAATAATTATGAGTAAATAATATTAGCAATGACTGTGAGGATTAGGGGGAATCGGGGTTGGGGTTAGAGTAATGGTTCAGTGGTGTTCAATTTAAGAAACTACGATGTATTGAAGAATGTGGATAGGGATCTTCTTAATTGTTTAAAGCTAATTTATTTGGAGCTAACAAGTAAGTTTGTATATATTCAACTCTTGCCATACATTGTTCTCAATACGCAGTAAAAAATGGTAATGTCTACACTTGATTTGCTTTAACTTTTAAAAGTATTTTTATGCAGTTGTCTTCATTGCGGCTTGCCTTGCATGGTATAAAAATATAAATGTTCACATATACTTAAAAATCGTTTAAGTTATTACATTTTCAGCAAAATGCTTTTAAAAAGTAATTGAATTGATTGATAATTTATAAATTAGGAATGAGTTCATAAATCGGTTTTGTTTTTAACTAATTTATGTTTAATACCAGTACGAGTACGAGTTCGATTATGATTATTTTATGTATATACTATAGCTTGTCTAACCAATGTATTTTGTAGGGCAATGCTGAATTACTTAAGATAAATACCATTGTATTAATAAGAATTCTTCATGAAGTTCATCAGTGAGCTTTACTATCGTTGCTTATCTTTGGTGTTCTAGTTGTGTCTAGTAGAAGATAACAGAATAGTTTGCAAACTTATACTGAATGTGAGTCCAGCTTTTGGCAGGTTGGTTACACAACAGAGCCAGCACCTTCAAACATACGCAGAAACTTTGTCGAATAGTCGCATAAGCTCTCGGTATGCCTATTCATAGTGCTGGCGTGTACTTCGTTAAGCCAACCTTGTATAGTAATATTATTGTTAGATTCCTAGATAGTTGTATCATTATTAGAATTAGTATTTTCTTTTAGAATTAGTATTAGTACTTGCTTATAATTTGTATTAAATTTCACATTGAATTGTCCCTAGTTGCTACAGTTGAAAGCGAACATCGCTCAAATAGGCTTGACCACATTACATACATATGTACTTACAATTAAAGCAATAAAATATTCAATTGTTATTGGTTAACTTTTTTTTATCATTATGTTTCTCTTTTGCTCAGATAGATAATAATTAATGTTATGTACTCGTAAATGTGAGACACATTTACTATTATTTTATATGTATGAATTAATTGTTCGTTTGTTCTTTATAAGTCCAATACTTTACTTTTACTTTTACCTTTATCAGTATCTGTGTTATTATGTGTCTGTTTTATTGTGTTAGAATAATGAGTGTATTATTACAATAATTGTTAATAAAAATAACTTAGTTTATATCAGTGTTGCTTACAATCATTAATTTCAAAAATGTTCGTCTTTAATTCATGCAATTAGTTGTTGGTTTTAAGACTACATTCGAGTTCTGATATGTCCTTAAAAGTTATGATTTTAATTACGAGTATCTCTCAATTAGTCTGCTCCATATGTTAACTGAATTAGATTTATGTATTTACTTCGGCAATTATTTGATTTTATTTATTATTTCATTTTATTTATGTTCCTCATTTATTTATTCCTCGAATATTTTTATATTATTATTTATAGATATAGACATACCAAACTTTAATATACACCACATTACTATTTTTGTTTTCTAAGTTTATTGGTTTTTTTATGATTCCAATTTTGCTATGTGTATAAAACTTTTAGTTAATTCATATTCTTTTTCATGTCACTAAGCCAATTTGTAAAACGTTTAGTACAAATATAATTATACATGTACATATATACTATATACTATTAATAGATGTATTACATTTATTGTATATATATGTTTATATAATATTTACTGATATGTTTTGCCATTAAAATGTTTCATTACGTTTTCTACAAATTTCTTTTTCTGACCGATTATGAAAGTTACAAATACTCGGACTTTTCATTATAAAATTTTAAATTTATTTTTCTTGGGCTGTGCTCAATAAAACGGTCACATGCATTCAACAATAAAATTTATTTTTGGTTTGCTTTTTGTCTTCCAAATTTTGCATGTTTGTCATAAGAACATTGTGGTTAAAATTTCTGGGGCGACCAATAAAAGCAGATTTCTAACCAATTGCGCTTACAAATGATGAATATCCCAACTTAAATTTGAAACCAATGCAAGCTGGCCAAGTTTCATTAGGCTTTTAAATCAAAATCATTTTACTCGACTTTCAAATTTGGGAGGGCAGTCTGGGTACAGACTTGGACCCATGCCAGCTGGCAAAATACTACTTACAAGGCGAGCAGTACTTCTCAATTGTCGTCTGAGTGATATTTAAAATTTTGAATGCCCTGCTGGCTTGTTTGTCTTGACAAACATTAATTTTATCAAAATCAGTATCATTTTTGTTGATTGATTTCCGTTCTTTTTTTTAATTGTTATTGGCCCTGGGTCTTGGCCAATTTCATACAAATGAAACAATTTGCGGCATTATACAAAAGTGTAATATTTTTCTTGTATGTGAATATGTGTGTGGGGGTATGTCTGCGAGTGTGTGTAAATAATACAAGTACTCCGGGAAACTTCCGGTATATATAAAAAATGCCACCAAAGTTAGCTAAACTTTTGTTAATATGTGTGGCAAGCCGCGTGCAAAAATTCAGATTTAGATTCTTGTCTTGCCTTATGCTTTCTGCCTGATTGATTCAAGTTGAGACTCTATCCAAATACAACTACAATATACTACTTGTTCTGACTTTGTGCGGGTGCATGCAACACTAAATTCATTTACAAATCATCAACTATGGCCAAAATGCAAAAACTTGACCCAAATTCTCAACAATTTCACAATTCTTTGCTACGTTTACATACGACAACTTTTCCTCACAATCTAAATATTATAATATAGGGTTTTGCGCTTTTACTTATAGTGTGTGCCCTTTTAATGTGCTGTGCTTACACTGACAGACATTTTCTTTTAGAAAACTCCTTTGATCCTTAATACGGCGCACATGTAGACCACTAGTCCCAAGCCCAATAGGTGGCCTCTGGGAGATATGGAAGCACTACCCGAATCACCATTGCAGCCTGAACCTGAAATTAATTTAGAGAATTGTGTGGTTAGAAAATGTAACTACGTCAAGCATTTATAGGGGAATGATTTGATTTAATTGAATGAGCTGCTTTGACTAAGTGGCGATTCTGTAAAAAAAAAAAAGTATTTGCCATGGGAGCCAACAAGGCTCGATTTGCATGCATACTCCTTGAGGCCTGTTACTACATTGAAGCAAAATAATAATTATTTCCTCATCATAATGCCTATAATTAGAATTTTAGATACATTATATTGATAAAACCAACCTTAAATACCAATTCAAAATTCAAAATAAATGAAAGCATTTCAGATATAGCTTTGGTGCGGTTTTTGGTGCATTGAAATAATAATAATTAAAATAAAAACTAAAACGAATTTCACGCGAACTTACCTTAACTAAAAATCCTAGCAATTTGACTGGATAGCGTTATATTTCTTTCCGTTTATCATTAATATTTGTATAATATATATAAAAGATAAAACCGAATTGCTAATTCATTTCAATAATAATAACTTTCAACTGACACACAAGGTGAGACTTGCCCTGCCAAGAGATCGAATTTCAGTTCGCATTAAAGAACACAGATTGCTCCAAAATATATAGACAACAAACCCGTCTGTCAACTCAGTTTGTTGTTTAAATATAAAGATTACAAACTAGTTATTGTATGCAAAGCAAAAGCCAAATCTCCAGCCGGCCGGCATTTCTCTCTTATTGAAGCACACCTCCTCACTAATCTCTAGGTACTTAGACGTATAAATAAGTTTTCGAGTGTTTCATTAAAAGTGCAGGTGCAAGTTGGTCAAAATAATAATGGAAACGAAAGACGGTTATTAATATTTAAAATGTAACAAAATTTAAATTACAATTTCCAACAAATTAACACCATAAATTTAAAATATGTCTGCGAGTATTTATCTACATTATATATTAATTGTATGCTCACACCTCTATAGTCGTGAGGCGACCGCAGGGCAAGCTTGTCGCGTGCATTTAATGCTTGCTAATTTGAATTTAAAAGGCTTACCAAATCGTAGATTATATATGGAGATAATCAAGAAATAAATTGGCACAGCTAGCGCGCCATAAGTGAGTATAAAACAAAACATCCAAACAAAGTTAATATTTGAAACACGTGTCGCTAAAAGCAACGCAAATCAACAAAACGAAACCGCAGCTTGGTTAAGCGCAGCGTAGCAAATCAAAAGAAAAGGCCAAGATGCCAGTATAATAGCTAATTCCATACAAATGCAAAAGATACAATAATACAAAGATACTTTGTGTATGGCAGCAGCTTGCTATGGGCATCAGATCAGACATCGGGTGTCGGGTTTCGGGTTTCGGGTGTCGGGTGTCCGCCATTCACGCGTGCGCGTGAATGATGACATGGCAATCTCTAAGAGCCTCTTTATGCCCCTCGATACACAGTGTATTTGTATCTGTGTATTTGTACCTGTAGCTGTATTCCCTAACTTGACACTTGAAATGGATGCGATAATTATAATCTGATTATATACGGTGCCAGCTAGTCTAGTGCGCTCGCTCAGGACGAACCCCGGGACCAGTTCTCGTTTAATGGATTAGCACAAATAGCGCTAACGTTTTCGGTGAAATTTGAAATGAACATTGCGGTAAATGAGGCGCGTGTTGGCAAAAGCTTTGGAAAAAAAGAATCAACCGCATCATATCAAAATGCAAATTAATTAATTAACGATAGAACCGGTAACCACATGACGGGTAAGAGCGGTCGACCAACGTCATTGGTATAGCTTTTACTTCGATGATGCTGGATCCCTTGGATTACAACTCAGGGCAGTACAATCCATTGATCATCAGCATATTCAATAGGCTGCTGGCCTTAACCAGCACTAAGCCAATTGCTGCTAACCCATCCCATTTGCTCAGAGGGGAGTCCAATTCAGCTATATTAATTTGCATACCCGATTGCTGGGTCGATCGCTCGCTTTTATGCGAAATCAAGCAAGCTACAAAAGAAACGCAAAAAGTCAACAAAAAAGTAAAAAAAAAATCATAGCACACAACACACAAAAATTAGCATAAATTAAATTTTATTAATTTGTGAAACACTAATTCTCTTTTGTATAAATTGAAACGACCCAACGAATATACCAGACATCTTGGCGCGACCACGTCGATTCCACAACCACAACCACAACCACAACCAACTACAACGACTACTTCAACATCCACTTCGACTTCGACTTCAAATGCGACAGAAACTGAGACTGCGACTCATCTTTCACTTGACACCATAAACTTGTCCACGCATTTTAATGGAGCAGCTTTAAAACTTTTACAATTTGATGACGCCCACCATTACTAAGGCATATACTAAATATCTTAAGTATCATTCGTATCTGTATCTGTATCTGCATCTGTAGATGTAGCTGTTGCTGTAGCTGTAGCTGTACCTCTATGTGCTTTGGTCTGACTGTTGATTTATCATTGTCAGGCCCATGCATATGCATGCTCTGGCCGTGATATTTAAATTTCTTTTTCGGTCACTCGTCCGCTGGCTGTCACTTAGTCAGTTAGTCAACGCTGACCGTTCACGTCTTGGCTCAGTCCGAAGCTTGAAACTCGTAATTCGTAGCTTGAAACTCGCAACACGCAGCGCGAATCTGAAACTCATTTTACTGATTGATGAGCACATTTTAAAATACTGACATGGCAATAAATAAAATTGCGAACGTTGCTACGCATAAATGCAATAAATTAAAAGTAAAACTATAAAAATCTTTCACCGGAATAAAATTGCAGACTCAACATAGCATCGATGACTCATATTTCCCACTAACTGCCAAAAACCTTTTATCTCCCAATAATCGTACATAAGTAACATAACTGTAATATAGCGACACCCAATCAATTTACCTTGCAAATGGAGCGCGTTGTGCCTTAATGTTCTGCATTGAACTTACAACTCGGCATGTTAATTGATACGAGAAGCCACAACAAAGCGCAAAAAACACTCTAAAAAGAATCGTCGTCCAATGGGGTCGACCATTGAGGTAGTCTACCCTGTAGAACTCTTTGTTCTTTATACAGACCTTAGATATTAAGACTGGTGGTGAAAGCAATATGCCAGTTGCTATACACAATGCAGGGTATTGCAAGACCAAGTCTCGAGATAAGACAACTCAGCGTTAAGGTGTGGCATTGTCAGCCTAGACAAAAGCTTTAGACGCGTGTCTAATAAATATACATATAAACCACGTTAAATGTGCCAGAAGACCGACCGGCAGTACTTTAAGCGCAAAGCGCTTGTAGAATATATTATAAACAAACGTATTCACATTAAATATATAGTACATCAATAATGTTTGGCCCAATTTTCCATTCAAAAATGCTTAACGGTCGCTACTCACCTGCCCAGCTTCGAACTTTCGGCAAATAATCGTTCCAGAAGGAGCAACGCGCGGCTAGAGGACCACGTGCCAGTTTCTCAATCTTATCGTCCGTGCTGAAAATATAATACACGGGATCTTCCTTTGAAAAGTTGGGCCATTCCTCGCCATCTTGTGCGGGATTGCTGAAAGTTTGAAGTGAAAGTTAATGTTATTTTTATAGCAAACTGGTTGTGTTATTCGCTGTTGCCATAAAGCTTTAAGCTCTGTAATATCCAAATGCAAAAAGCTTCCGTGCTGGCAAAACTTACCCCGTCTTGGCAAACTCAATGACTGTGTTGAGCATACGCTTGCCCAGCTCACGCTCCACAGGTCGATATTGCAGAGTTGTGTTCAACGGCTGACCAAAGAAATATTCAATCTCATCGCCGTGCAGCACGCCCATCCACTCGCCCCACAGCGATGTGCTGGTGCGCTATTGAGTAAGACAGAGAGGGAATATAAAGAGTGAGTGAGTGGGGATGATGAGAAAAGAAGGAGCAGGCCCACTGTCCCTCAGTCCGCCAGGACGATATTGTCGTAAACTTAGCCAAAAATTATGCAGATAAACATCCACCCTTTTTATTTATTTATTTGATTTCGCTCACTCGCTAGCGTTCGCCTGGCAAACTGTAAATATTGTCGCAGCATGTCGCGTGGCGCCAAAAAAAAACAAGGACATGAATAAATAAATAAATATAACACTCGACAACTCGCATACAGCGGTGATACATATAGGAATACGAGTATTCTTTTGAGTATTCGTTCAAGTATTCGTGCGAGTGTTTCAAGCAGGATAACAATTACAGAGGCAAGCCTGAAACTGAAACTGAAACTGTCAAATGAGACATTTCGGGGGTTTATCTCCATTCGGACATTATTATGTTTGTATAAATGAGGATTTCCGCCAGACAATGACAACTCACATAATTTCTTCATTAACCACAGCCACAACCACAACCACAAAGTCCACAGCAACAACAGGAGTAAACCACAGCAATTTGGTCAGAGGGAATGCCCAGTGATGGACAGCTTAAGTGCACAGTGGTTCGAGCTTACCTAGTCTTTATGCAAAAAGACCATTATTAAGACTGAAATAAGCCTGGTAATGCTAACGAACATTTATATCATGTTATATTATCTTATCGATAAATGTAAATAAGTAAGTTAATAAGTTAATTTAAAAGCATCACTGTAAGCCCACTGTAAGCTCCAAACGGCTGTCCACTTAAGCAATTTACCAGTAAAAAGCAACTGCAACCTGGCAGCCAATTGGCCTAGACCCTTAATGAATTGCAGTCAGGAAATGCTTGGGATAACGTTGTCTTCGTGACTCCTACCCTTCGCCTCCCTTGCTCCTGACAGAATGTTGAAAATTTATGCGCCATTGCTTTTGCACAAACACTCATTCCCTTAGTTTGAGGATGAGTGTGAGTAACACGCAAATGACGAGAAATTGTGCATGGCTTTTCTTGTTGAATAAAAGTAAGGCATTTTATCCAGATTTTCATTTAAAAACATAGGACTCAATCTTGAACTCGGGCTGAAACTCAAGCTCAAATTCGCATTGGGACTCGAATTGCGACTTATGCTGGCAGGCAACAGCACAAGAAATTGGCAATAATGAGAAATGCCAATGCCGTCTTGAGTGGAGTATCAAAACTTATTTAAGTGCTAAGCACGTTGCACGTTGCTGCAATAGTCAGCAGGAGCTGTCAAGAGGGCGTCGCCAGTGGCAGCCATGGAAATAGACAATGTGGCAGGCACTTTACCAGCTGGCGACCCCATTTGTGATGCTCAGGCGCGTGGCCCCTTGGCCAAAGGTCGCTATGGCCACCGCCTTTGCAATCGTCAGTGGCCCGTTTATGGGCAAAATGAGTTACGAGTTTTGTTGCAGCAACTTGAAGGCTGTAATTAAAACTAATTTCATTTGCTTTTCATTTCGGGTTCTAGTTGCTGGCAGCCGTTAACTGCCACGGCCCCTGCCACACGGCCACTTCTTACCACTGGCACTGCCATAACGATTGCTACTGCCACTGCTACGGCTTGATTATTAACAGGCGATTTGATATGAACAATGCAACGACCGAGCACACCACAACGGACGTTAACTTTTCACACGCACTTTGCCTATGTCGTGTGCTCTATCAAATGAAAACAACAACAGCAAATACAAGAGCAACAACAACTCATCAGCTTTAAATGACTTAGCAAGCACAGGCAGTGCAAGTTTTTTATTAACATTGGCCTCAAGACGCTCCGCACCACCCGGCGTATGCGTATTATTGATTTTTCCAAACCCTAATTTGTCGTGAGTACAATACTCGAACAATACTATACACGTGAATACGTATACATATATAATATATATTTATATATATGCCTACAACGATTACCAATACGACGACTCAATAACGACTGTCATTTGGAATTACTTATTAAGATTTACACATTGTCGCTGTGAGAAAATCAATAGTACCACACGGCGTATGATTAATACTGTATATTCCTATTTGTTAATCATTAAGACTGCAGCAGCCGCAGTCCTTTAACCAAGTAACTGACTCAAATTATGCACCACACGTGCAGGCCGTACAGGCCGTGACCTCGTAAATTGAAGTTTCATTAAGAAAACATCTCCCCTCCCCATCGCCAGACTGACCCATTCCTCAGCCCCCCGACCATCCAGCCGGATACGGTTCGGTTTGTGCCCCTGTAACGACGAACGCGACTTTGACTGTGTCCGTGTCTGTGTCTGTTTCCCGGGCACAGGTCCAAGCTTAGGCTCAGGCGCAGGACAGTCTACCCCGGTAGTAGGCAGTGCGTGTAGTTTAATTGGCGATGTCCTTGTGCTTGTGTGTATATATATGTGTGTTTATGGGTGTGTATTAAGCGAAACTTTTTGTTACCATAATTATGGCGTTCAAGGTTGCCAGGGCATAGTTAGCATTGTTGTTTGTCATGTCAAAGACGATGTCGCCTACTTTGAAGGTGTCGCACTCTGAGGTGTAATCATATTGATTGTGGCTTGCATACACACATACAGACAAACTCAGCAAACAAACTGTATAGAATTTTATGACCCTTTTTCTTCAAATTCCAGTATGTATACAAAATTGACCATTAATTAAACCAGTTGTATTATTAAAGTTAAGAAGCAGAAGCAGAAATTAAAGCCAATCCGGTCTGTCTGTGCGTCCATCTGTCTTGTCATTTAAAATCATTATATTATTACGTTTATATTATAATAAGAAGTAAATGAGTGGTTAGATATTAATAACGGGCTCCTCGACTGTAACCGAAATGCCAAATTTGGTTGTTCGAGTTATTATGGTTGCTAAGACCGACGGAGATCGGACAGTCACCTTTATAGCGTCTGTCACCTCTTCTTCTGCCTGCTACACAAATGTGCATTAAGTGATTATACCCTTTTTTCTCATTTCATAATCATCACCGCTGTCAACAAACACTATGTGACTTAATCCTCGTAAAGTTGCGTTCTTTTCTACCTTTTAACTAGGGGATCCCAACAATCCGACAGTCATAAATAATGCAGGCCGCCACGTTGACATTTAATGCTGCAATGGTTGGTGTAGCTGTTGCAGTTGGTGCAGATTGCCACTTAGGCTCAACTCGCCATTAGCCTTGTGTGCAATTTTAATGACAAACAAATTGCCCGTTGCTGCGTTTACTTTCAGTTTTTTTCCCCCTAATCTTGTGGATGTGTGTATGCATATATGTGTATTTGCTTGGAACAAGTGGCGCCTCGTTTGACCGCATTTCGATTGGACATATGCGCTTACGTGTCAAAGATTGCAAAATATTTAATGAATTGACGGTAGGGGCCAGTGTCGCAATGCCATATCCACTACCAACCTGGTCAATAAGACCACCCACTACTCACGTGAGTAAAATAATAGTAATGCACGGAGGCGCCTCGCTCGGCTAGCGCCTGTGCATACTCATTGGTGGGGCAGGTGAAGAAGTGATCGCCCACAGAACGTCCAATCTGCTGCTGATTTTGGTATCCTGGATTGCCCTCCCAGCTGGTGTACTGTAAGTGAATTTAGAAAATATAATTTGTAAATTAAATAAAGTGAATTGAATATAATTTTAAGTTCTTTTCGCGTCTCTTTATTGAATTTATCTATAGAGTTAACAAGAAGCTTAAATAAAATTTCACGCCTACAACTTTAATGAAATAAGCCAATGATTTAATTTTCGAAATGGAATTCTATCAAATCGACGTCCGTTTTAACTCGTTTTGGTTGAGAGGCTTCAAGGGGGAACTGTAGCAATGGATAGACAGTTTTGAGGTTTCCGCTCCAGCTGCGGTTGACAAGAAGCCAGGATGCAAGCCAACAACACTGTGATCCAATTGGCTTGTAGGAATGTGATTCGCAGATGCTGTGCCATATTCAGATTGTGAATTTGCTTACGCAAATGGAACTTACCTGGAATATGATGGCCTCACGCTCCGCCTGTGTTGCTTTGCCAAAGATGTTGTTCATAATTTCAAGATATTTGTCACGTGGCAATGCGGTGGCATCGTCCTTATCAAAGTAATCAATGAAATCGTACAGCAAAAAGTATGTGCCTGTGTGTAAATCATAGAGAGTTGACGTTTAAGAGAAAATTATTAAAGTTACTAAATAGAATAAGGTTATATGAGTGTCATACATGAACAATGTGAAACTGGCGGCTGACAAATCCAAAAACAATTACCAATATGAGATCCTAGGGAGCAATCAATGAGCCATTCCAAGGACACAGAGCTCTGCATTAACCAAACAACAAAGAACAGCAAAACCAACAACAATGGGAGTGGGAGAATGTGGGCAAAGGGTGAAACAGAATAAACAAAATCAACAACAACATCGACAATAACAGCAACGGCAACAGTAACGACAACAAGGACAAGAACAAAGCGTGTTGTTGCCTTTTATTAAGTTAATTTTTATGGCACTTGTTGTAGTCGCTCGTTGTTATTGTTTGTTGTTGGTGTTGCTGCTGTTGATGTTGGTGTTGTTGCTGTGGTTGTTTTTGTTGGCATTGTCTCTTGCACACTTCAAATACGAACACACTAACGAGCCATAATTGCTGTCTATGAGGCAACGACAACAGCAACAATAACAACTGACAATAGGGATGTGAGCTTGTGCATATGCTTGTGTCTGTCTAGAGAAGACGGCAAGATGTTTGATTTAAATATGTTAAAGCCATACAATTTCCTCGCTCATCTTGAGCGGAGTCAACAAGCACACAAATATTAGATTTCATACACACACTCACACACATGTGTTCATACATTGATTTGTATTTTGTGTCAAGAAGCGTTTAATACAATTATCCTTTAATTGCAAATTATTCGCAAATTGACAGCAATTAAGGCAATTGATCACCCAATTACTGTAATAGGAAATTTTAAGAGTGCTTCACACATACTAATTATATTATGCTCATGAACTAATATTGAAAATATTAAATAAACAGAAATATTCTGGATTTTATTGAATAACCATAATGGAAGACTTTAATAACTATGGCATGAATTCTAGAATTAAAAGATATCAGGTAATTAAAGGATTTATAGTATAGCTTGAAACATATATTTCTATAATTATAGTACAATAATTAGTTGCATATTTAATAAACTTCAGTAATAAATTAACATGACTCTTGACATATCGTCTTTGATAATTATACCTGTACCAGAGTTTTATTAACTTTGTGCAAGTCAAGTTTGATTTAAATTTCGAATACCTCACCTGTTTGTTATAGATAAATGACATATTGAGCTGAGTAATGAATACGTTCCTTAAAGGTGGCTCAAAAATGTTTTGGGACATTAAATTATTCAATCGCTTACTTTGACGAAAGTTTTGACTTCTTGTGGAGCTTACGCTAAACTCATGGTAGTCTTTAAACAAACGCTTTTCAAATTTCAAGCCGTCAGAAAATATACAACAATATTAAGATGTCTTCATGTGCGCGGCACATTGTAATCTATTGTGTTGTTTCAAATGCTAGATGACCTTGAACTCACACACACACACTTTAAGATATACAGAAACAGTTGTATACGGTCCGTAGCCATCGTTGTGGTCGCCTTGTGGGCACGCACACCTTCACTAAGAGTAGCAAAGCCAACAGCAGCAGCAGGAGCAGAGAACAGGCAGCAGCGACGCCAATGGCAGTAATCTGCTGTAAAAACAAAAACAGCCCCACACTAGAGAGAGAGCGCTAGAATGAGCGGAACAGGGTGGAAGGGTGGTGAAGGGGAAGCGAGAGAGGAAGAGAAAAGACAGCAGCTGCAAGCAATGAGTGAAAGTGAGCAAAAATGCGCACGTGTCTGTAGCGTTGCCAGTGCCCAGAGCCTGTGTCAGTGTCAGTGTGGTTTTGTTTGTGTGCCTCTCTCATTGTAACTTTGTGTGTGTATTGAATGTGAGTGTGTGTGTGTGTGTGTGTAAGTGTTTCAGTGCCTGCCGCCTGGAAATGACGAAGCAGCAATGGCACCAAGAAAAATAAAAGCGAAGGAAGCAAAGAAAGAACACACAGAGTACAAGAGAATCTGTTATACGAAAACAAAACCCACAACCAACAGTCCAACACACACACACACGCACACATATATATATACATACAGCTACACAGCTGTCGTTTCCAAACGCACAGTTCGCGAAAAGAAGAAAGCGAGACGAACGGAAATTTTTTAAGTGGCGCGCGGCATGGCACGAATAGCATACAAAGCGTCAGCATTACCGTTACCTTCACCACACACAGACCAAGACAACATGCAAACGCTGACGCGATAAATAATGGAAAACACAGCAGCCGCCGCAGGACAAGCTGAGGCAGTTACAGCAGAAACAGCAGCAGCAGCAGCAGCAACAGAGTCGCCAAAGTAAATAAATGTAGCATACTTTTCAGCATGTCCAAAAATTGCAATTGAATATTTACATATAAATGTATACAAGTTCAGCAAACATCTCTAATGACTGTGAAAATTCATCTAAAATTAGTGCAAGCCGAGTTTAAAATGAATGAGATGGTTATACAACATTTATGACACAGATACATTATAATGAAACTCTCCTACATAACTAAAGATCATTCTGACTTTCTTTAAGACTTGAATAAATGTTGAAATCTTGTATACTTTTCAGCATGGCCAAAAATTGTGTACTATGTTGATGTCTTGAAAGTGCTGCTGGTAGGTAACATCCAAAATTACAAAATTTTAAAGACTATGAAATTCCCGAATAAATTATGAGGCCACAAACTTCACAACAAAGTTGTATCTTATAAAAGTTTTTCAAATGAATTCAAAAGAAAACTCTATTGATAGAGCAGGTCGCTTTCAAGCCGCTAGAATTAAGAAGCTGATTATTAAACTTTCCTTTCACTTTCAGTGTCTTTGCCCTTTCACTTCTATATACTCCATTCATTGTAGCACATGTGCTTATAATTATTTAGTGGGTGCAATACGTTCTACTGCTATTTTTATACGCGTGCTGCAGCACCTAGTGTAACATTTAAATAATTTATGATGTCGACTAAAACAGCTGAGTGTGAAGGGGCCCGACATTGCCCCGAATCAAGGTTCTCCCTTGCGGTCTGGAACTCTGTGTGTAAACGCGGCTGGCGATATTTGTATTTGTCGTGAACTTCGTGCGTCTGAGATGTTTCAACTATGTGTGTTAACAACATTTACTGGCCAAAATTTAAAGCTTTCGTGATTTGTGGCCAGTTTTATACTAACTACCAAAGCCACAAAGCCCAGGCCATTACACAAAGTGCATTTATGAGAGGCTACCAAGCAAAAATATGTATAAGCCAGAAATGAACTGTAAGCCATGAGGCTGGGTAATAATGCATTAAAATAAGTGTTTGTATAGATGGCTACAAATATATAGTGCATTATGCTCAGGCAAATTTAAAAGGCATCCGAATAAGCTGCTAAGCGGCAGTAGTCCAGCCACGCCTACTGAGACAGGTCCCATAAAACGGCAACAATGAAATGCTATTGCTGTGGCAGCTAAGTATAACAAAAAAGTATTCGTAGTTTGCGACAAAAAGTAATAAAATCACAAATGGATGCTGCACTAGCTGCAACAAAGCTGACAGTAGTTAAAGTGGGCGGAGGGTGTGTGCGGTTAAGGACAAGGGGGGTATTGCGCTAACGGAGCAAACAACATGAATCGTGCTCATGTTTGCAGCTACATTTTGGCCAAGCTCAGTTGCCACTGTAGAATTTGGCACACTGCTGACGTCAACGCTAAAAATAAAACTGCAACAATGGACGATATTACGAGGACTGCAGGAGAGCGAGAGAAGAGCTGAGCTGGCTATTGTTAGGCCAATGGAGACAAGGGAATGCAGGCAAAGCGGAATGTGCGGAATATGCGAGCAAAAAACAAACAACAAAAAACCACTGGACAACAGCTCGAGTTAAGTTTGATTAAGTTGATGTCCACGCCATGAATAAAATGAAAAATTAAGCAGCATCTGAACCAAGCAAGGATCATACTCAGAAAGATGAAAGTAATGCTAGTAAACCTTCATTAATTAATCTACAGAGAGACTAACAGACACTCCACAGACTGTTTCTTTCAGCAGACTAATTTAAATAATGACAGAAAATTAAAATAAAACTTACCCTCATCTCTCACGTTGCCTATCAGAATGTCGTAATCCTTTAGATCCGCCGTCTTCATTAGTGTCATGGGATCCGCTGGCAAGAAAGCGCCATCGATGGTGGGCGCTGATGGGAAGCTGAGAATCCCCGAGTATGAGTTCCATTGCTGCACTGATATGGTCTTGGCATCCACGGCACGCATGCAGCTCATCACATGCGACGGATTGGTCTATAGAGTGAACATAAAAATAGATTGTTGATGAAAGCATTCTTGAGATTGCGCATCTTTGTTTACCTTCAGCATAGATGCATTACAGTTGCAATCATTTATCAAGGACTTGCCGATCTCCACTGCCTTTTCAGATGTCATGTGGCTCCAGGGAGCATTCATTGTTCCCGACTGCATCATAGCACGCTTCACTACACCCTTTGTAACTGGGGATACAATCTGTGCATTTACTGAGCTCGATCCAGCTGATTCGCCAAACAATGTCATCCACTCGGGATTGCCACCAAAGGCATGTGCGTTATCCTTTAACCAGCGTATGGCGAGCGCCTGATCCCACAATCCAACATTCCCGGGCGCCTCCTCGGCGAATTCTGGCGGCATCTCCGGTGCCAAATGCAGAAAACCAAAAGCACCTACACGATATTGAAAGGATGCAACAATCACATTGCCCACAGCCGACATAATATCTGCATTATAAATTTCCAGTGTGGCCGATCCGGTCATAAAACCTCCTCCATAGATCCAAATCAGTATAGGCAGTCCATTGGTCATATTTTGAGGATTCCCGTTATGAATAAGATGCTCTGTATCCGCCTGCTTATTTCCCGAATGCTGCAAAGAATAAAAATATAAGAGAAGAATAGACCTATAAAATCAATCTCACAATTCAGGGGAGATCCTTAAACTCACCTCGGCACCATTGGTTCCACGACCGTGACGCAGTCGCGCCTTCGCTGGTGCCCACACATTTATATACAGGCAGTCCTCAGACACATTAGTATTGGGATTCCAGATCTCTTCGCCAGAGAAACCCGGGAAGTATTCATAGCTATTTAATGAGAACGGGAAACAGACATGTAAATTAGACGATTCTCTTCTTTCAGTACCTTCCCCATCTATCCTACCCATCCCCATCTTCTGGACACATACCTACAAGCCGTGTGAGTCGTGCCAATTACGACAAAGTAACCAGCTGTGTTATTTATTTTTATTTGACCTATTCTGATTTGCCTGTTTTACTTTCGCTGTGCCATTTTTCGAGGACACACAAGCCCATAAACTTGCTCATACATATATTTACACAAATGTATATGTGTGCATATGCCCCGTACACTCTATCCACCTACATATTCGAGAAACTCGTAGTTCATTTGCCCTACAAATGTTAAATCCCTCGAATCGATATACTACAAACATAGAAACTTGTAGCTACGCATTTCTATGGCTCAATATAAATATGTGTGAGTGTGATTCAATATACATACACAAACAATATATTCACATATATGTATATGTATATGCATATATGTATTTATATAAGTTAGTTCCTTTATGTAGGTGTGTTTGGTTTCGTGCCAATTGAAATTAACTTTGCCACTTCGCATAAATGTAATTTATAACCAACCGGAAAAGGCAATTCTCTTGTCGCTATCTCTACATTTGTCTAATTTCCGTTATACAACACTGATACTTACAGAGATATCGAGGGATATATTTTCACAATGTTATTGGCCAACGTATTCAGAAAAATTAGAAGCTAGTTTTAATGAGCGGAAAATGTGAAGCAAAGATTCGAATTATGGCAAAAACTAATTGATGACTCTATTAGCCCTGTCCTGGCACTTTAATTAAAAAATAAAATGCGATGAAAATTGATTCCAAAAACAAACTGTTCATTGGTTTACCTGCTGGAGCTTACTTACAGATTCAAAAAATATCGACCAAACGAAGTAGAATATATTGGAAAGAGTTCAAGAGTGTCGATATAATCATACTTGCATTCTACTAACTTGGTTAAATTCAGTATCCTATTGTAGCCACACTAAGATTAAGTGAACCTAAATAAATAAGGAAACTGTGGTAAATATGCTATTAACTGTTATTAACTGGCATTAATTTTATAATGGAATTATTTCCATGAATAATTATGAATTATGAATTCAAAGCATTTCTATGAAGCTATTTATTAGATCTGCTTTGATTGGAATATATATTTACACTATTATAAATATGCCGTTATCTAGTGCATGTTGCTATGACGTCACTAGCCACAGTTAGGTCAACAGCTACTATATCCGGTCTGAATTCTAGGTCAACTACATCTGCAGAGCTGCAATTCTCTGCTCTACCCTGCGTAACGCTTCTATAGCGAACACAGCCGTAAATTCCCCGCAACACTTACCGCTCCTGAACGCAGGTCGCCGACAGGCGGGTGGCATCCAAAACGCCGTGCCAGGGCTCCGCCGGAACCGGTTTTCGAAAGCGCAAATCGTCAACGGGTGGCTTGGCATATGGTATTCCCGTGTAGACATGTACTTCGCGGCCCTGCACTGTCACAGAGCGACCGCGCACCGGGCCGGATGTTGTTTGCACCACCAACCGATCAATGACGCCGCACACACAGGACAGTCGCAGAAAAAGCACGAACAACGCCGCGGCCAGCGAGTGAAGGCTTAGCCGAGAGACCATGTCGCGGATGTGGATGCGAATATGAATGCGGTTACAAATGTGTGAATGCAAGTGCGGAGGATGCGAGTGCTGCTAACAAAATAACAAAATTTGAGCGCAGTCCCAGTGTCCTACTTGGAGACTTGTGACGTCACTCAAGTGCAACTGCCGCTTGCCGTTTGCCCCTTGCCGCTTGGCGCTTGGCGTTGATTCTATTGCGGTTTTTGTCTGTGGATGTCGGTTTGGTTTTGGCTTTGGATTTGGATTCGTATTCGGATTCGGATTTGTATTTTATGTGCTAATTGCTTTTCCTCGGCGGCTTTTGCAAATTCTCCTCAGTTCGCCCTGAGCCCGCTCTCTGCTCCTACCGCAAATACTTGTCGCACTCGTGACTGTTGTTGTTGCTCTTGCCCCTTATGCTTATTATCCGGTTGTGTTTATTGCTGCCACTACTGATGCTGTTGCTGTTGCTGCTTCTGTAGTTGTTGCCACTTTAAGCTGCCGTATGTACTCTGCACTACACATTCTTCCAGCACTCCACGCTAGCAGCCTGTCTGTCTCTTTGTCTCTCTCTCTCTCTCTCTCTCCCACTCTCTCTCCCTTTTTCCTTCTCTGTTTGCCTGTCTAGGTTTACTTTGACTTTTGGGCTATTGTTTCAGTTTTTAGTTTCCAGTTTTGTGCAGCTGTTGCACTTTTGTTGCGTCTCCTGTGCGCTACCTCCTCTGGCCCCACAGCCACTCTATTGTTTGAACTGCAAATAGAAAAGGCATTAAGTTATTTGTCTTAGTTTCCCCAGTTGCCACAGCTGGTGCTGCATGCCTCGCTAGTCAGCTTAATTTTTACTTTTTTGCTGTTACTGTTGCTGTTGCATTCACAAGTGCATGTTGACTTGGCTTGGGTGCTTGTCGGTTGCCCCCCGTTTGTATGCTGCAATATTTAGGTGTGTTTGCGCTTCTAGACATGCTTGTGTTTGTGTGCTTGTGTCTGTGTCTGTGTATGTACATGTTTACCATTCGGGCAGAAATGCAATAGAGAAAAGCAAAGAAAATTGGAGGCTGCCTCGTTCCCGGACTGAGTTTGTATTCAAAGTTTTGAGTGCCTAACCCACTCAGCCCACATCTCACATCTCGCTCATCTAACCACTCACACATACATATATACAGGTTTATGTTCATATCGGGGCCATTCTCTACTGCACTCAAGTGCTATGTATCGTTTTCTAAGGCTTTCGTTTCTGTATCCTTTGCCAGGCAACAACATCGTTAAATATATTTTCATACTTATATTTTCTTATATTTTAGCTGTAGAGTCTCTTGACTTGTCAATTACAGCAAGCTGCAAGAGTCATAAACATCAAAGCAATTCCAAGGAAACACATTTTAAAATACACAAATACAAATTTCCCCAAAAGAAATAGCTGAGAAATTAATGATTTAAAGATTTTTTTACGACTTTAATTCCCTTCCAAGTTACGAGTATAATTGTCCAAGAAGCTGCATTGGATGTTTGCTATTTCGTGGCAAGCAGCATTACCCATATCCGAGTACATACATACATATATTCTTATTAGTTTCCCATGCCTTGTCCTTGAGGTCCTCTGTCGCTTTATAAATGCAACCGAAGAACACGACTCAGACCAGACTGCCTTGCATGATGGCAGCCCATTAGCCAGTATACTTTTACTCTTTACCGTTCCCGTCTCCGTTCTCGATCCCGTTCTCTTTTGTACAATAACTCCACTTGCCACCCCTTGCGTTGCCACTGTCTATTACTTCCTGGCGCCGTACTAATTTAAATGTTATTTTGCAGTACAATTAAAATGGTATTAAGACCCCCTTAAGTGAGGGCAACTGCATTTCTTTGAGCCAATTTAGCTCAACTTTTAACAAGACGTTTCAGAATACCATCTTCTATAATAAGTAAATAACTTTACAAAATAAACAATATTATTTATGCATATAATATTAAGTTTTGTAGGAAACTCCTAACTATATTATATTTTATTAATTGAAATGTTTATTTGCACAATTTTGCATATTTTCTTGAGCTATAGAAAAATCTTTTTACGCACAAGTTGGACTGTATTTGCATTTGAGTTGCAGTTTTTATAAAAATAAACTTGACAGCGACTATTTTGCCCCAGTCTCAGCTAGGGAGAACTGCATCCTTACCCACTTTAGCCAGCTTTTCTTTTCTCTTTGCCGGATGTCAGTGGTTTTAGTCAAGTTGCCGCAGACTGCGCCTATAGACACAGTGTCTAAGTGAATATTTTCTTAATTTCTTGCGGTTGCAGCAGTTTTTCTGCGTCGTTTGTTATTTCCCTGTTTCCACTTGGCAGCTTCAACAAAACTTCTTTTCATTTAAAATGCGCATTTTTATGTGAAAGTCAACGAAAAGTGAACTGTAGAGGATGAACGAAGTGTATACCACAGCGTCACTTTGAAATTAAGTTTAATTTATTTTATTTTATTTTCACGGTTTTTGCTGTCCCAATAATAAGAAAAATAATTCTGAAAAGCCGAAGCGAGCAAAAAAAAATTAAATAAACTTAGAGCTGAGATCTGCTAAAATGCTGCGTGCATATTGTACATTTACCATGTCATTTATATAGAATGTTAGTTTTTATTTCTTTAACGAGGAGAATCCCACAAATATCAGCCACAAATGAGGAAGTTGGGGTTAAGCTCAAGCCGCACAAATTTTAATGACATTCAAATTAAATTATAATTTTCAAAGTTTGCAAGAGCGCATTTGACGATGATGATGATGATGATGACAAGAACGCTGGCGCTCAGGTGAAATGTGCCTGCGGGTGGATGAATGAAGGGATGAAGGGCTATGGGTTATGGGTGTCAGCTCAACTGTGTGCAAAGGTCACCTGAATAAAGGTTGGGCTTCTCACTGACCCCATTCCACCAGTCCGACTTTTTGTTTGTTTTGTTTGCGTTCGTTTTCAGAATTTGGCGAATTTCGCCTGCCAAAGAGATACACAACAGTCAAAACGAACTGTGAAAGTCAAAGGGTAAACCAGGCGACGGTAACGAAAACAATTGCGTTAGCGAAAAGTGAATTCAGGGGAAGGTAACTAGGAGAAGGGGACGAGAAAAGGTACGGTAAAGTGATTGGGGATGGGGGTTGGGGATGCCAATGTTTGTGTTTGTGCTTTCGCTCACTGAAGTTCACGTTCTGCCTGTGTGTTGTCCCAGCTGGTATAAAGTCTATAGTTTTAATTGATGAGTTGAAGAGGGTTTGCGTCGGGCGGGGCTCGCTCTATCCACAAAGTGTCTCAACCAAATGAGACAGATGCCTGTTAGAGACTCATTTATTTACAAAGCTCACTAGTTTCCAACTAAATTCGTTTATTTTGAACAACATTTCAGTAATTCTAAACATAATTGATTTCCATTCGCTGCACCAATCAAAGTCTCACGATTGTGTCTCTCGTTTATTTTTGAGTGATTTGTTGTGTAACTATCTAACAGATGAATTTCTTTCCTGATTGCTTCCATGCTTCTCCTTCTATGTCTACCCTAAGAGCTTCATCTTATCACTCACAAACTGATTGTATCACATACTGTCGTTGGATTTTTGGCAAAATTCTCGCCGACTGTCGTCAGTCAGTGGTTATGCAATTGACCTTTCGAGGCAGGGGCAAGTTGCAGACATTAGCCTGGCGCCAGGCGAAATATAAAATAAATACGCAGGCGTGGCACAAATCGAAACGAACACACAAAACAAATGTTTCTATTCGTTGTAAGGGGCTCATAAAAAAAATTCGAAAAGCGCCGAATTCAATGGCATTCCATTCGAGGAGATACCCTCTTTAATACTTGGAAAATAAAATATCACGAAAACTGTAGCTTTCTAAACATAAAACAATAATAATTAATGAATTAAAATTTAAAAAAAAATAGAACTAATTCCACTAATTGTGGAATTGTGAAAGCCTAAGAAAATAAATTCCTTAAAATCTTCTTGAAAGATTTGCCTGCAGGCTTAAAATGAACTTTATTCGATATTGGAATGAAATCAAAATATTCTCATAGAATTAGACTTATTCGTTACTATCAAGTCCTTACAATACAATGCAATGTCAACGTTCTGGATCAAAGTCTTATTTATTGAGTCTCGCTGCTAGGTAGATATTAGATAATAATTAAATAGTTAATGATTTAAACTGAGAACTCACTAAGTTACAAACTAAATGTATATGCTGGATTATCTTACAGGATGCGGAATATGCACACACAGCAACACCCCACAGCAGAGTAAACTGTGGGGCAGAGGGTAGGCACTGGTCGGATTTACATGGCGCTTGGCATTTATGGCCGTACAACGCATATGGCAGATGTGGACAAGTCGACGGCACAGTGTGGGGACGCGAGAGATGTGACCCATCATTAAACAAGTGCCGCGTGGCCACGTCCGGCCACGACTTTGGTGGCTCGACACCGCCACTGTCGGCGCCGCTGGCGCTCGTTAACGCTGAGACGCTCAATTTAGTGTGACCTCTGAGTAGGGGTATTCAGCTTTTTGGATATTTTTCTTGCTTTTCGCTTTTCGATTTTTGCGCACCGCTTGCTTACGGCTCATTTGTGGAACTGACCTTGATGATATCACCGCTCTGACTGCCGAGTCGAAGACATATGCGAATCTCGAGCGGCTCCGAAACACCCACGTGCCGACTTGTATATATGTCTGGTGTGATGGGTATGTGTGTGTGTGTGTGACCGAATCAGGTTTCGAGTTACTCATGGGTGTGCTGTGCCGCTGCTGCACTTTAAGCCAACGACGCTGCCAGTGAAAATCAATAATCAAATAAATGTGAACAAGTCAACTGCCAACAGCAGCCGCCATTTTTGACTGCGACGCTTTGCCTGGCACCCAACTCTTGGCTCTTGGCTGTTGCCTGTTGGCTCCTGGGCCCTGGCGCCTGGCACCTGGCACCTGTCAGCTGCCAGAGGACGAGTTAGTCTACCCAACTATTTATTAAGTAAATGCGCTGACACGGCCAACGAGCACGTACATAAGCGACGCACGACCCTAAACCGTGCGCCAAACTTTCGACTCGAATAAATGACATTGCTTCTTTTATGTCATTCGAGTGCATCAAATATATGATGAATGAGTAATGAGTAGATGCATTGCAGGTGTATTTAACAGAGTCAACTGAAAAAAAACAGTTAAGAGTTCAATCTGAAATAAAATCTTTCTAATAAAAAAAAGAACTAAAAAATTCTACTATATTTAATATTATTAAGCAAAAGAACAAATCTGATCTTAAGTAATTAATAAAATTAAATATTTATAATATTGTTTAATAGGAACACCATATGTCGTGAGTCCCATTTACCATGGTGTATACAAAACCAGAAGCAAATAAAGTATACGCCAAGATGACCAAGGGGATTTTCTTGTTTTTTTTTTTTATGCCGTGCCCATCAAGTCGATTATTTAGTGTCGCCATCGGGGTCGTCTTCTTTTCCTTGTGATTCTGTGAAATGTCAAATGTGAAAGCTGCTTTTGTAGGAAATGACGCAGGAAATGAAAGGGCACCCATACAAAGCCATAAGCAAACCCAACTCGTGACGTCACTACCACAGGACATACTTATATGTACAAAAGCGTAGATGTCCCTTCCAAGCCATAAAATCATTACAATGGATATTCAAAATGTCATCGTTGGTTCTTTAGGCATCATTTGAGACTAATTACTCGAAATATCAGAATCAGCATCAACATCGACATATCAAGCATACGCCATGTGGCACAGCTATGTCCGCAAATTGTACGGCTTGTTCCAGCTCTTTGAGCTATCCGACTTGGATATGCATAATAATGCACTATCAACATCACGCATCAATGGCCACCAGCTAAACAAGAGCAGCTGCCGTCTGATAATAATGATGTTATGATTTAATTAAGTTCATAACAGCGTAAGAGATTTAATTGGTATGCCTATTACAATAATCCGTGCATTAAGGGACGTGCTCAGTATGGGAGTCTCGAACTGAAATTGCAATTGCAAAAAGGCGCGTGGGCATTTAAATGGAAATTTAATTGGCATGTGCTACAATTATTTTCATCTTTTTTATTTTTTTGATTTGCAGCAATGATTCCAATTAGGTCTCTATTATTTATATTTATTTTACGCTTGTCAATTAGTCAAACTCAGGTAATTACACCACAAAATCAACAGCAACAACAAAGTCAAATGTACAAAAAAAGAATTGCTAAAAAACAATTTTAATTAATAAATTTACGCCGTTCTGCATAATCGTGCTAGAAATTAAACATTACTTTTGAATTTAAACTCAATTATTTCAAACGCAGTGTAAGAGTCACAATGGATATTTAACGGGCTTATAACGTCAAGTAACTAGATCAGCCGAGCTTAAATAAATACATAGCTTAAAGTCACAAGATAGCAGAGCGCAACAACAAAAGTAACAAGAAAACATAAAATACCGACAAGAGCGCTGCTTTCATTGAAAGGCCAAACAAAATCGTATTCCCAAAGACGCAACAGAACTTCAGGTTTCCCCTTTTGACTGCCACATGCGACATTTGGTACTTGCTTTTATTTCACCCTTGGCTACTTTTTATGCCCAAGCAGGCATTTTATTCCCAGCACACCCGCGCGGTTCACGAGCATGTTCATCCTATACATATGTATTTATGTATGCACATACTCGTACACACATATATCTGTAAGTGATTATCTGTATGCAAAGCTCCACACCGAAGTCGAATATGTACTCGTTGCTATAGTGATGTACATTAAAGTAGACCATAAGTATTCTTCTTGGAATGAATTCTGCTAAATTAATAATAATAATCAGGAAATAATAATTTTTTGATATACATACAGGCATATAGCAATTGTTTAGTTGATGTAAGCTTTTATTCTTGTTAAATATGATTCTTAGAAAAAAACAACTAATTTTTCATTTTACTGCAAACTCTTTAATCCTTGTACTTTAAGGATCACAGCTCTCTGCAACTGTTTTTTAATAAAGAAACCAATAAAATCTAATGAGCCTGCAGTAGACAACAAATCGTATTATTATCGCTAGGCAATAGCCTCAGGAAAAACCAACTGAGAAACAATAAAAGTAGCCAGTACGGAGACATATAAAGGGAAAAGCATAAAACTAATGCCAAAGAAAAGCTCTCTTTTTCCCGGATTCGTTGTCTGGCCCCAGCAACTTTCAGTTCTGCTTCCACGATTCTATGTAGCTTCGTTTTTGCGTTGGTTTTGCTGGTATTGGAGTGTCATCGCCTGCCGTCATTGTTGTCCTTAAGACAATGATGGCTACGCCATTCCAATACCCCCCAAGGACATGCAATAAAATTGCGTTTTAATGCTGAGCCAACTGCCGAATGGTCCGTCTTTTGCAATACCCTATGATCGAATAGAGCATAGGAATTACAGACACCAGACGCCCACATCATATGACAGATGTCAATAAAAACTTAAAATGATTTTTGATGTAAAGATTTGTTCTAATAAATTTTAATAAAGTTGAATTAATTGAATATTTTTGTATAATCGTGTTATATTTGGTTAGGGTGTAGAGACAATGAGGTTAAGTAATGTTTGCTCCTTCGTTTTCATGCTCGTTTGTCCTTTTCATTGTTTAATGACATTTTATGATAAGCAGTTAGGGAGACACTTTTGACTTTTGCTTATATCATTTTTAAAGCCAGTGTTCCCACGCTAAAGTTCTCCTTTGTAAGTTAATATTTTAAATTTGATTCAATTAAATCTGGCAACTCGGTCGGATCAACAATTACGGATACGCACTTGCATGCAGTTCTTTTACAGTCCTATACCATGCATGTGGCACATTGCTGGGGTGTTGGGTTGACTTCTATCATACTATTACCTATATACATTTAAGCTTATAATGTATAAAAGTATGTGTGTGTATTTGTGTACTTAGTTGGAAATGCAACTGCCACCATGCGACAGAGAAGTCTCAACACCAACAAAACAAATCCCGGACCTGAATAAATCTCCGCTTAATTTGTGCGCTTCGAATGAGCAAATGACTTGTCTGTGTGTCCATACTCATTTCTATGGCGATTGTCCATCTGAAATGGATTGAAATGGATGTGCAACAAATGGTTATTGTGTGTAAATGAACGTCGAATTGTGCGTGCAATTGTGGCAAACTGCAAAATGCCTTTGAAATTATCTGATGCGATGCTAAGCGGAAGTCGAGTGCAGTGCAATTCCAGAAATTAATGACAATCATTTCAGATATTGGACTTTTCCTACTCATGGGATAAAAAGTATCAGTAGAACTGAACATTGTTTCCTTCCTTAAGTTACATTTTTCAGTTCATTATCCAAGTACAAAATTTTCCCACTTTCCGCATCAAATTTGGTGATACAAAGAAATTTAATCTGAACGAAATACAAATAAAATCATTTAATATCGTTTCAGAAAGAAATGTTAAAAATATAGAGTTCAAAAAACTATGCGGTAATTTTTTTTTATATAGATTTTTTATATATATCTTACAAAAACCGTCATAAATGATTACGAATTAATGTCATAAATGAGAGCCGAATATTTTAAAGGAATATAAAAAATGCAATTAGTTTTAATCACGCTTCTGGTTAAAATGCAATAATAATAAACTGAATTAAAAATATTAAAAAAATAATAATAATTTAATACAATCATGCATTTTGCATTCATAAAAGCAAAATAAACACTGATGTTGGTATGGAAACAAAAAACAAAATAATAGTAAATGTTTTTTTCACATTTTCTATATGTGTACACATAAATGCACATAAATCTCAATCTAAAATGCAGTTCACATATGAAAGATGGTATCGTAAAACGAACTAATGGATGACCACATAGTATTAGCTAGTCAGATGTTTGTTTCTGTGATTGTAAATAGGCCCCTAATTGCAGCTGAGACCACAGGACAGAATATAGCAGAACAAAATGGAACAAAACAGAATTGTACAGAATAGAATCACACACGCAATTGCATGAGCCACGGCAACTAATCAGCGTTCTGTAATCAGCGAGATCTACAATAATAGTAGTTATGATATGATGACAATGATGTGCTAGTGCTAGTTATTCTTGTTATTGCTGTTGTTGTTGTTGTGGGTCAGGTTAAGTGTGATAAATCGACAGTTGAACTAAACGATATGTGGTTGAGCGTTTCTCTAGTGCATGATGGAAAAACTAAACAAATTTTAATTTTATTCAGGCTAAGTAAGAGTATGTGCACACAATGACAGCACAAGAGTGGCAAATGGGAGGGGAAAGGAAAGGAAAGTGAAAAGTAAACGGAGAACAGACAAAATATTGTATACAGAATAAAAAGTGTCTTTTCGACAGCATTTTAAATGTTTCTCACATATGTACTGGTATGTATGTTGTGCTTTGATGAGTGAGAGTACAGGTGTGCGCGTGAGCCGACCGAGCGGAAGTTATAGAGCCTACGTGCTAAAAAAAATATACAGATATATGTATATCTGTGTACTGTGGATACCTGTATGTGTCTGTGTATATGTATGTAGGTATGTATCCAACATTTCGCTTTCGCTGTTGCTGTTGCTGCTCCTTCAGATGCTGTGCCTGATATTTTTCTCGCTTCTCGCTTTTCGACAGGTAGCTCAAGCGGGCAGACATTGAGGCAGCCGCCGCCGACACCACTCAATAGGCCACCAATGCTTGGATATAATGTCTATATGTATTACTCAATGTGATACTGTTTGTGTGTGGGGGGGTATGTGTGCCTCACAAATACATACATATTGCCAATGTATACATAAACAGCCAAATTATGAATTTGTAGCACACTTTCTCCTGGTATTTTAGAAGGCATGACCGATTTATGTATATATATATATATATATATATGTGTGTGTGTGTGTGTGCTCCAAATTGCTGAAGACTTTACGGATCAAGGAACTCATCAAAAATCGTTAAATGCAAAAAATTGGCCACACAATATCGGGGCTTAGGTCGTACATGTGTTTCATAACTGGCGGCCCACTTGTTAAGAACAGCAACAGCCGCAGGTTATTCAATATGAGCTTACCTTGAGTTTTGTGCGTTGAAACAAATTCAGAACCGAAGTTTTTCTCTTCATGACACTGTTTACATTTACATGTTCCGTTTCCGTTTTATTTGTTTGATAAATTGGTTCAATTTTGAAATTTCTTCTATTAATACCCAAAGGTTTTTCAATATTTTACTGCCACAAGCAATCCACCAAGATGCTAACTTCAGACTCAAACACTCACAAGTAAACAAACTAAATATAGTTTTGTCTTTATACCATATGCGACAAGAATGTAAGTGTGTGTGAGAGAGTGTGAGTGTGAGAAGTGAATTTTGTAGAATGTAACAGAAATGCACTTTCTTTGAAAATTATTTGTGTATTGTTTTTATTATTATTGTTATTATTATTTATATTTTGTTTATATGTTTGTGCACTGTAATCTGCCGTCGATTCGCCGCTGAGATGCAGTTGCTCGCAGAGCTTCTGTTCATAACACGACGATGTCTCTAGCTAAACTAAAATAAAAAACCATCGCATTGCGTACTTTAAACTGTGCTACAAAACATACGGATTACGACCTGCACTCGGCTTTCTCACTTTGCTCGGGTTCTCTCTCTCGCATGGGTCTTTCAGCTAAAACTGCGGCCCGCACAGTGGCGTCAAATTTGCCTGTTTGGCTTTGCTCAAAAAATTTTTCTATTCTTTGTAAAATGTATGAATAATATTCGATATTAGTTTGAATGCTTAATTTATACTAAGGTGGTAAAGGGTAAAGTATTTGAAATTTTATATCTTGATCTGATTATGGCTAACCATCCCAAATTTGGTGTCACCAGTTCTTATAGTTGTTAAGACCGACAGTTACATACAGACGGCCGGACGGACAGATTCGGCTGTTGATACTGAGCAAGAATATAGTATACTGAAAAGGGCTGCCATGCCTCCATTTGCCTGCTAAATAATTTTTTCACAAAGTTAATTCCGTGATTCTCAATTTGACCCTTAACATCCGAATTAATTTTTATGAACCAATGTGCGCTGTAGCGGCGCCTGTTCATCATCATCGTTCATGCTTATTAGCATCGTCGGTCCCGTTGCTATGACAATTAGTCTTGGTCTCGCTACTCTCAAACTGTTATACGGCAAGTCGTTGCGCTGTTTCGGTCTTCATTACTACGTCTTTCCGTAGTATTATAACCAAGAAGCTTTTTTCGCATGCTCTCTTTGTTTTTTGTTTGTTTTTGTTGTCAATTTTTGGTTGCTGTCGCCGATATTCTCTTTACCCCTCAAGTTTTTCGGCTTTTGCTGTTGTTCTTGTTGTTCTTATTATTATTGCGCTCTTGCTCTGTCCACTGTGTTCCTAGCAAAATTTCATTATCTCTAGTGGCCGTTTGTTTATTTATTTGTCGAGCATTTTGAGTTCGGCGGGAGCGAGTGCAGATAAAACCTCACTCCAAATTACTTCTATTTATTAAAGCTTGAGCAAATGTTGTTAAAGCCTTGTAGCCAATATTTATACTTATACATATAAAACAATTTCTTATATCTGACATGGAGGCGAAAGCATACTTATGAAAGTAAATACATATGTAAGCTTATAGCTAGTGTTAGCCGTAGTTCGAGATTGAACAACAAATTGAACAAATTTCTACCACTGTAAGGCCCCAAAAATCGATCACACGTTGTCCGGTATTATTACAAACACACGCTTGTATATATGTATATACATACATATATGCACATATGTATCCACACATAGTCTCTCACACAAGCACAGAAACACACAAGCAGGCAGAGTAATTTCTAACACAAACAAACACCTTGGCAGGCAGCTGTTTTTCTACTGCAGATTTATGTCACACAAATTTGGATATGATTATCAGCTGTTGCTTTTAATAGCACTTATAAACGCGCTAATAATACATATTAAATACAGATAACAAGTCCAGTTATAATACATTACACACATAGATGGAATATTGCATAGCTCAGTTCCATCTAGTATCGAATCAACAAACCGCTAGCAAAATCCTTACAAAATGCCGCACACAACAAGAGACGAGGACGACGACTCACGACAGAATGACGAACTGTGCAATCGCTTAACTCGATGGAAGCGGCGCCAGTAACAGGCCAAAACTACAGCTGCAGCGGCGGCTTCGCTGTCCGCGGTATTAAATAAAATGAAATGTTCAAGGAGCTTCAAATAAACTGACAAAAAACATTCGACACCCGCAAAAAGCTTTTGTCTTCAGCTGTGTACAAAAGCTTAAACGATGTGTAACTTTTGCTACGTATAAATGTTTAAGTGTACCTTCCAACATTGCTGACTTCTGAAAGATTCATTTTGTACCACATTTAAAATAGAAAATGTACCATTTTCGTTAATTGCGTACATATAAAAAAATTGCAAGTCCTGAAAAGGCAAAGCGAAATCCAATAACTATCAAAGTTTTAAAATTGCGATTATTTCCATAACAATTTTTAGAAAACCAAAACTGGAGAGTGTCTTTTAATCACTTTTTGATCCCTTAATTCATTCGCATTTCTCGAACTCTTCAAACTCTTATAGCTTTGTCAGCTTTATCATTGATTGAGCTCCAACTGAAGTGTGATCATTTAGGTTATTAAAACTTTAAAAATGTCGTAGTACATTTAAGAAGAAAAATCATATATAAATCATTGTATCTATATACAAAAAGAACAAATTTTAATAAAAGCCACCATTTATCTCTTTTAAAATCTAACAATAATATTGTTCAATATCTATAAGTTCTTAGTATTTTTAATTATGTATATACATTGATACTTTACTGATCCTTTCCCCATAGCAAACTGAAAAAGCTCTATATAGGTCTTCTGTGCGCTACGTTCGTTGTAGATTGCAAAGTTTTTCAACTATTAACAAAATTAAATATTGATAGTGTAGCATACTTTTTGGCTGACGAAAGCTGCTGAAGTATAACAGCTGGCAACCCTGCTTGATCTCTCATATAACTTGTTGCGCCAGTTTTGTTTAGTTGCTGTTTACAGCTTGTCCCACTCGAACGTCGCCCCGCCGATCGACCTGCATTTTAAGGTGGGTCTTCTCTTTTTTCTACTTGTGCATTCTTGTTGTTATGTTCTTCTCGTTGGTTTAATCACTTGGCGTAGGCGCGTGTTAAAATGTTATTTATTTATAAATTGTGCGAATATCAAAACAGAAATTGTTGCAGAAGTAAATTCACCTGCATTACTTGCATACCTTAAATATAATTTGAACATTTTAGTATGTTTGGTTTATAAATACATGAATCACAACGATGACATAAACTTGAAATGCAGGCACGCCCAACTACTAAGCAATTCATTTGCATAACTCTGAAAAAAGATCATAAACAATTAAACAATATTATCAAATAAATGGCTCACAAACCTGTTAATGTAAATCCCTAGATTTACACCTGAGAATCTTTAACTTTACAATTGCTGTCCCATTCAAAATAGACGAAATGTTTTGTAGAAGATTGTATACTCTTTAATATTATATATAACATTTTTATACCCTGTACAGGGATATATTAACTTTGTGAAAAAAATTTTTTTTAATTGATAACAATATGCGCCGACTATAATTAAGATATATTAAGCGAAACTGATTAGTTAAAATATAATGTTAAAATAATAAATTGAGTTGATAGAGGTTGCTTCTGCCGTCTGTTTCAAACTTGACAACTATCTTAAGTATTCAAACTACTTTACCTCGGCTTACATACGTTTCTATGTGTGCATACTATACATTTTCGTCATATCTATTTATGGCTTTCGTAGACGAAAACATCACCAAATAGGTCGATCTAATGTTTGTCACGCGTTTTCAAAGCCAAATTCTCTGACAATGAAATTCATTTGAAATTTCTTCAGTTGGCTTAAAATGCACTCTTATTTGAGTAAGTGACCCACTTTAAATTAGCTTTCACTTCTTATCTTGCAGCCTTAATCGAAGTAAACAAACAGTTTTATTGAATAACATGGGTAATCCAATCTGGTTCATCTTCTGGCTTCTGGTCTTCTGGGTGGTATCATTCGCAGTTGCGTTCTTCTGCGCTTTCTTTTACATTGTCATCTATGCCATCGTCGTCTGCGTTCCTGGACTTTCGGTAAGTGGGTGGTATAAAACCCCCGATGACATCATTATTTTATAGTTGCTGAGTGCGGGCGCTTATCGCAATTTGTAGATTTTTTACCCATTACTCATAAACCAACTAGTCTTATGATAAAAAAAAAATAAACTAACAGCCTTCATGCAACTTATACAAAAACCAGCCTAATCTGAAATATTTTCGTTTACCCTTACAGAGTATAGCTGACGTTCTTTTACAGGGCTTACAATTCCCGCATTATTGTGCCAAGGCGATGATGGACTGCAAACCATTATTCTAAAGGTTTAAGTTTTTAATTACCTAATCTTAAGTGCAATAATTATAATTGTTGATTTTGTCAGACTTTTTATGATAAATTTTAATTATTAATAATTGTATTGTATTGTATTTACTTAATCAATCTCTAACCAATAGCATCCGAAATGTCCGATACAAGGGGCCAAAGTTACAACTGCGCTGACGTTTGTCAATGAAGACTAATACTATATATCAATATATATATTAACAATTATTACAGTATATAATAGTATACAGAGTACACTGTACACTCAATCTTTTTCGCTAATGATAAGAGTATGATTTGAACTGGTTCCAGGGACTCAGCCTGCAGAGCGATCATTTGGTAGTTGATGCAACTGTTGAATTTTGCTGACTGCTGCCGGGCGTATCTGCAAGCCCAACGGAGGTGGATGCATCAATAGGCGTGATTGTCGAATTTGTTGTAGGAGCGGCTTCGCGTTCATTGATGGCGCGCAGTTCTAATTCCCCGATTAGCTGCATTACGCGGATTTTCCCTTCAGTAGCTAACTTGGGCGGCAAGGTTTTGACCGTGGCGCAAATGCTGTCGAAAAAGAGATCAAGGGAGTCGCGTGATGTCTGCTCTATTGACGTAAGGTGCTGTAGTTGATATGATTGCAATTGCCTGGCTGCGTAGGATTGTATCTGAGGCTGGCGCGCAGTTGGTGTATAGCAACCTGTGGCTATGGGAGTTATAGTCGCCTTTGAGGTAATCTCTTGCGATTGGCTGGTGCTAATTGGCGTGGCGGACGCTGTGCCCACCTTTGTAAGCGGCGCAGTGACCTTTTTAATGGTAATTCGACAAGGCTGTGGTGTTGCCGTCGCGGGCTGGCAGTGTGCTGATAGCTGACCTGCTGGTGTTAGTTGGACATGAGGTAACTCGTTGATAGTAACCTGCAGTGGTAAAAACTCTAGCATGCCAGAATGTTGAGAGTCTGTTTCCGATACACGGCGTTTGGATTTCGGTTCATATTCTGAATCAATGTCTGCATCAACGTCTGCTTCTACTTCATCGTCGTCTGCTTCTGCTTCATCGTCATCTGCTTCGGCATCGGCTTCGTCATCCTCATTGTCTGCCTCGGTCTTGCAAAGATCAGCGTCTGTCGCAAACTGAAGTGGCAAAAGGCCTTCAATATCATCGTTATACTCCCACTTCACTTCGACTCCTGTCTCAGGTTTTACATTGGACAAAGGTAACACAGACTTGCGCTGTGCATTCTCCGAGTGTTTGATGCTGCCTTCGTGCTTGCCCAGATCAGATCGTTTGGCGCTAAGCCGGCACTCGCAAATGGCGCAGAACACAAAGTGTGGATCAGTTTCATCCAGTATGATCCACGGATACAAAGACTGGTACTCTGGCTTTGTTTTCGGTCGTGGATACTTCAACAGAGCGCATGGTCTGCGTGGTCTGTACTCCGAACGCAACGCGTCGCTGTGGAAAAGTTGATACATGTTATGATCTCTATATTACAAAAGTTATTAGTTTATTGCAACCACTTACAGTTTTTCCTGGGTCAGCTGTAAATTTGACATTTATTACTGCTTACAACAAATATAAACAAATTGTGGTCAGTCTGACCAGATTACCTAAATATATAATAACTGAGTACTAAAAATACTAAAATTATTTGGTATTTTTTTTGCTGATTTTAAATTTGTCCAAGTCTGTGACGTAATTGAATCTTTGCTTTGGCAAAGAGAAACATTCATATTTTATTTAGTTACAAGTCTATAAACAATGAACTATTTTGTTAATATTAATAAAATGCAATCTAAGCATATATGTGCAAAGTAAAGAAGTTAGTATTTTTTATGCTGATTATATTGCACCCATGAACCTTCGCTTTGAAAGGAGGCGATCCTTTAGCATTAACCATTATGTACTTGTGGGTTCTAAATGGCAAGCTCTCTCCAGTTGAGCGAGAGATAGTGTATATCATATTAATAATGGATTATATTTAAAATACAAAAGAAAAGTTTGTACTTATTGTTTTTAATTTGGAACTTTTTCCCCCAAAATCTGGTTGCAAAATTTTTCATGAAGTGGCACCTGTGGATCCAATCAGTGTGCACAGCGCAAAACTTATAAATGCACTAAGCGGAAATGCAGGTCTAATTGGATCGTATGTAATATACGTTTATTTGTTTATGATATGTATATGCATAATTAGCTGATTAAAAATACTTGCAATTTGTCTCCTCAATACGAAAAATTGTATTTTTAAATTAACTTATTTATATTTCACTAATATATATATTTGTGTATGAAGCCAGCCGGTTTTGTTCTGCATATTAATATGATGATGGTGTTGACTACTTTTCTTCATAAGTGCATGAACTGTTCCGAAATTAGGATTACCATACTTTTCACTTTAAATTTGATCAAAATAATGTTTTTCGCCCCGGTGTTTTCCTTCTATTTCATTTCGATGGCATATGTATAACTGAAACTCGATTTGATAGTGGATATTGCTTTCATCTCCTTTACAACCATTTGCTTAAAAATTTTAAGAAATTTATATTTATTTCACTTACTGTTGTTCAAAGAGATATACCTATTATTAAGATATTTCCGAAAATTTTTAAGTAGAGTCCATCTGAAACGGCTTTTCAATAGAGCATGTTAGCTTGGACGAAAATAAAGATCATTTCTATATTAAATCCCCGTTCCAACTGGATTAGTTTCTTGATTTATTTTCGTCCTTTCTTCTTTGTAGCATCCGAGTTATAATTGCCAGCGTTAGACCGACCATGGGGGCCATTGGAGCGGGCGGGCGATCCTCCAGGAGCATTATGTGGTCTATGCAATATATTTTCACGGGAAACATTTTTAAAACGCTCAAACGCTTCGGATCCAAAGTATTTCTTTTGGGTTGAGGATCTCTTTTCAGTATTACGGCGATTCTTTAGCTTGTATTCATCAAAAAACCCAGGCAATCGTCTCGCTCTCTCCTCTGGTACAGGTATTGTATAATTATAGTACTGGTGGGTATCAGTCGAAGCGGTTGGTCGATACATTCTATAATCATTGGCAATCAGTCTTCGAAAAGCTAATGGGTCACGCCGCGTATATCTATTGTCCTCAATTGGATTGACAAGATTTCTTCGCTGTGGTCGCATATCAAGTGTTGAGAGGCGTTGACCTACTGGAGTAGTATGCCCTGAGGAAATTAATTTCCTTTGATTTGAATTATCCTGAGTGGGTGGAGTATGATTACCATTTAAGACGGGAGTTTGACTTAAATAGTTTCTCACGCGGATATGCTTCTCTTCCGTATCGTGCATGTGATCTCCTGAAAGTAAAATTATAAAATAAGGAGCAAAGGTGCACAATACCATAACAAACCTGGCAACGTTTCTCCGAGCTCGCTGTTTGAGAAGGGTGGGAACAAAGCGGATGTGCGGGCATCACGGTTTGAGTTGGGGAACGGGGTGGTGTAGGTATAGTCATAATTGGAGTTAACGCCACTGCTATAACCATTTCCACCGACATTGCTAGGGCCATAGCTAGGACCATAACTACTCCAATAAGGAGTGCCATATAAATAGCCATAGTCAACATTTTGAGAAGTTCCCGACAGACCTTCCTTTACCTCCGGAAACCAAGTGTCCCACTAATTAGATCGGTCGTCATCAGTCTATGTGTATTAAACTAATGTTTGCTTACCATGTAGAATATACCATAAGCTATCATACAAGCAAGCAAAAGAACAGCGGTAAATTTTGTAAACTGCAGCATTACAAAAAATATTAGCGCTATTATGACCTCCACATGCTGCACGCCCAAAAACTCGAGGGTCTGTCGCACCTCCGAAATCCTGATAGCTTGTAAATACTCCACTGCAGCGCCCACCGCGTCGCCACTCCGCTTTAAAGTTTCGGCCATTATCTATTGGCTAGACTCTATTGAGGAAACTGTTTTGTATTTCATAGCCACGTGTTGCTGGGATGAAAACTTCTTTCTTAAATTGGGAAAAATTTAAATTTCAATAGTTGCCCGATTTCCTAAACTGTCAGTTTTTTAGTTTCCTTAGAAATACTGAAAATACAAAATCCTATATGGTTAAAACAGTGTTGGTCACTTTAAAAATCGAACGATGAATGCTAATTTATCGATAAAGTGGGAAACAGCTGGTTTTGTAAAGTATCGCAAAAAATATACAAAACATTTCCACAATTAACTAATTAAAATTAATGATACGTCGCATAATGACCGAATTTGACATAAAGGCCGGACTGCAGCATGTGTTAAAGCAAATCGAGTTGGCTTTGCACAGCCGTCCAAAAGTAAGACCAAGCTGAGCGTGCCCCACATCACACATGCCTTATCAATTTTCTTATCAGGAAATCATCGCTCCAAAGCCAATTTTAGTTGCTGTAAGCAAAACAAAGCCAGTCGAGTGTATCATAGAGGCGTACAATGCCGGTCAGCGACACTTTGGAGAAAACTACGTGCAGGAACTGGTTGAGAAAAGTCAGCATCCTGATATTTTATCACAATGCCCCGAAATCAAATGGCATTTGATTGGGCATCTGCAGAGCAATAAGATCAACAAGGTGGGTTGGATCAGCCTATAGTTTGTCTGCTGAGAATCACTCTTTTAGCGGTCGGGCTAGATTAGATTTTTCTACAACTCCTTAATAATGTTAATTGTAATTCTTACAGGTGCTAAAGCTTCCTAATCTGCACATGATTCAAACAGTTGATAGCGAAAAATTAGCAAATAGCCTTGATGCCGCCTGGTCAAAGGTGCACACATTACCCAGTGAGCCCCTGCGTGTTCTTGTGCAAATCAACACAAGTGAGGAAGATGGTAAACTTTTGAAAGTTGTTCCATGGAGCTTACACTAACTGGTAAATTCGTTCTGTACAGCAAAGAGTGGAGTTGATGCGAGCACTGCGCCTTCACTCTATCAATACATCAGAACCAATCTGAAGAACCTACGAGCGGTGGGCATAATGACTATTGGGGCTTATGGGTTCGATTATAGTAACGGACCTAATCCGGACTTTGTTTCACTGATGAAGGTGCACAGCTCCATTTGTCAAGCCAATGATCTGCCGGCCGAATCAGTTATGGTGTCCATGGGGATGTCCAACGACTATGACAAAGCGGTACGTACTCTTAGTACGGCAAGGGCTGATAGAGGCTTCCCGTATTCATGATATTTTTTTACAGATCGCAATGGGCAGCACTATAGTGCGCGTTGGCACAGCTATTTTTGGATATCGCGCTGCCAAGGCAATCTGAGGCCCACTAAACTGAGTAAATAAGAAGAATGTGTGAATATCACTCTCGCCGTGGGATACGTTTCTCTAGATGTAGATTTTTAGCACAACATTTAATGTCTTTGCTTAATACAGTTGCTTCGCAATGACGTCCTTTTCGGTCAATAAGCTACCAGATAGCTATCTAGCTGAAAGCAAAATATGGAATAGCGCCCGTGTGCACAAACAAATGAAATTTTTCCATTTTCGATAATGTAGCATCTAATGCTGTATATAAGCTCATTTATGTATACATATATGTGTTCGTAAGAACATATGTTATAGAAATGTAAGCATTGGAAATGATTGGGCTCTTATATTTAGACAATCTTCAGATAAACAAATGTTATGCGTAGGCTGTATTTTCATCGCCACATTTGTGTTTCTTCTTATTTTCTTATTGTTATTGTAATGAAAAATTTATTTACCTTATTCTTGTAAAGGAAGTCGTTTCAATTGCATAGTTAGGTTTATTAGTGGATTTTGCCTATTTCGATTTATAATGGTGTCATATTTGCGCATTTGCCGTTATAATTTTCCTTAGTTGCGCACAAAACTAAGCAAAATGGTATCTGCATTATTTATAAATTGCTATTCAAATACAAAATCATGTTGCAGTTGTGGGCTGTTTTAGCTTGGCTTTCAGCCAATATGTCGCCTGGTTACATGCCAAATTTTAAAACGCTTTGAAAATTCGATTAAAATCACTTTCAATATATGAAAGCATGAACAGCCGCATAAAGTTCAATTTCAATTATGTCTACTCGATGATTTATCAATGGGTTTTGGGATAGATACCATTTAAATGGCATTTCTAAAATTAAGCAAAAATATTTGTAAAAAGTTAAAAACTATAAAAATTAAAAAAAAAATGTTATAAATGATGTATTTGGTAACTCGCTATCGAAAAGTGACAAGCGAATTATTTATTTATCTTTATTGAAGAAGGTTATGTAATATAATGTCTCATTTATTATGAATATATGAGTTGGTATTGATATTTATATATATATATATTTGGAGATAATTGTTATATAAATAATAACCAATTTCAACTTTGTTCGACTACTTCCTACAGAGGTAGTTGATTTCATGGTTATTCATTTGAATAAGTATAATCAGACAGAAGGCGTAATATACATTTATGTAGAATATAAATACTAAAATTACTAAGTAGATATAGCCTTATTCTTCTAGGCAACAGTCTATAAAAGTTGAGGTATAACATTTGGCATGTATTGCACATATATACCTTTATTATTTATTTAATAAATAATAATTGACGTTGGTCAATAGTAATTTAAATTTTATGGAATACTAATACTTCCATTCAATCGATAGACTAAGCTAAGAGATGGAAATATTGGTCATGAGTTCCTGTGTGTTATAATTTAGCCAATATTGTAACTTGAAACTATCAAAACAATTATGATAAATATATTTTATATACAAAAGCTAAATCTTTAAGAATATATGGATTGAATATTCCCGTTTTATAGAGTTCAATCAATAATATATATTATCATATAATAAAAGTTCATTTAACTTTACAAAAAGTAAAATAATCCATATTTCTTATTGTTATGCAATGCTACATGGAAAACTATTATGTGCGTGGATGTATATTAGAGAAGAACACAAAAATCGGGTTTCTTTGTTGTATATACGACACAAAATCTGTATAAGCTATACAGATTTGGAATTCTTCGCTCTCTTTATATTGCACAATATGCAAAACATTTTTAAAACAGAAAATGCCAGTCGTTGAAAATAGGCAAGGTAAAATACGAACATGTTCGTCTTGTATATAGCCTATGGGGTATTCAAACATACATATATACATACATACGCAATAGACCAGGCCACGTCTATACCCATTTGCATTTGTTGGCATATATGTATATGATAATACATGTAAAGATATATCGATATGTATGAGTAACCAAGGGAAATGTAGGTGATTTCAGAGCAAGAGGACACCTTCGAAGACGCCTCAAGAGCAAAGATGAATAATACAAAACAAGATTTGGGTACTTTCGTATTATTGCTATGGGTTGAAAAATGTATATAGAACAAGCACAGAAATCTGTTCATATCACATGAAAAGCACAAATCAATTTCAACATTTAACCGCATATATATATATATATATATATATATATATATATAAATATATATATACAAGCTTATATACTTATGCATATACGCATTTCCTAACAACTATAGCAGAACTCATTTTCTTAGGGCGTTAAAATTAGATTTTGATTAGAGAGGCATACGATGAGTAAACATTTAAATCAACATACATAGCTGCCTGGCCAGCAGCACACCCGCACCCCCACCCCCACCGGTCGCCTGGGCGTACCTCGCCTTGCAGATACTAAAAAAGGCAGCACGAATATTGCAGATACAGATACAGCGAAAGCGACCCGAACGGCGTCGAACAGAGCCGAATAGCGCCGAATGATGAATTTCGGGTAACTTTCGTGTTCGGGTATGCGGGACCAATGGGAAAAACGAATGAAGAAGAAAAGTCGAAAAAGATCTTAAAACATCATTGTCTTGGCGATAAAATCAGCCATTGATTCAGTGTGCTCTGACCGCTCGACTCGATTAGACAACACAACAAAGTTCAGCACCATGGTAAGGAGACTCGGGATATACAGATCAACAGTACCAGACATATACTCATGTCTATAGTGCATGGATATATGATTTACTTATACGCAAAAAGGACTCGCGTTTAACTGTGCAGTGAATTAGTTGCAATCTATAGTTATTTAACAATCAAATTGAAACACAATTGAATTCAAACAGCTATTAAAATATTACAGTTAAAGTAAATTAAATATAAAGTGATCCATTAACTAATGTCTATCAATAGGCCGTGTTGACCTCAATGACTCACCTGTATGTGGATTATTGTGACAGTTGTATTATATGGATATATCAGCTGAAATATGTATCTAGTTCAATAATGGATCTTAACTGAAACTATTTTTAAACTTGAAGTAATTATGTGAAAAGTTTTCATTCCGAAATGCTCTATCTACACATGTGTGTAATTCTATAAATGGATCGGTCGAAACTCAGGAATGCTACGCGTCGCAAACGTAATCTGATAGCTAGAGCGAGACGGATATACGACTAGAACCTTACGTAATTCGCGTCGAATATTTTTAGATATGTAATATATTGGAAAAAATTTCATTCTAATTTTCGAAATTATTTTGAAAGCCAATTCACTGCGCAATGGTATTGAATAGTCCAAATTATTTGATTCAATTTGCTTTGATTGCTTATAATTTTATTTTATTTAATCCTGATAATCTAGGCGGATGAGAAGAAGAAGGTTAAGAAGAAGAAGACCAAGGAAGAGGGTGGTACTTCCGAAACCGCTTCTGAGGCTGTGTCTGAGGCAGCAACCCCAGCACCAGCTGCTACTCCTGCCCCAGCTTCTGCTACTGGTTCGAAGAGAGCGTCGGGCGGCTCGCGTGGCTCGAAGAAATCAAAGCGCGCCGGCTCCTCCGTGTTCTCTGTCTTCTCCCAGAAGCAGATTGCCGAATTCAAGGAAGTAAGTTTACCAAAAAAACAGCACAACCTGAACCTATACATGGTCCTATGTCCATGCCTGCGTCTCTGCCTATGCCATGTTACATCCATAAACGTAACCGAACCTGCACATTTCTCGCACAAGTCAACGACCAAATCACCAACCACCTCTCTGTCTCTTTCTCTCTCTCTCTTTCTAAATCTGCGCACGTGTATCAGGCCTTCCAACTCATGGATGCCGACAAGGACGGTATTATTGGCAAGAACGATTTGCGCGCTGCCTTCGATTCCGTCGGCAAGATCGCCAACGACAAGGAGTTGGACGCTATGCTGGGCGAGGCCTCTGGTCCAATTAACTTCACCCAATTGCTGACCTTGTTTGCCAACCGTATGGCCACCTCTGGTGCCAACGATGAAGACGATGTTGTTATTGCTGCCTTCAAAACATTCGATAACGATGGTCTCATCGATGGTGATAAATTCCGCGAAATGCTCATGGGCTTCGGTGAGAAATTCACCATGAAGGAGGTCGATGATGCCTTCGATCAGATGGTCATTGATGACAAGAACCAAATCGATACCGCTTCCCTGATTGAAATGCTCACCGGCAAGGGTGATGAGGAAGAAGAGGAAGCCGCCTAAACAGCAGCCCCGAACACATCCTAACTCTAACTCAGCATCCAATTTACAACCAAAAACTTTTAAAATCGTCAAAAAAAATAATAAACGTAATTAAAAGAAATGCTCGTTTTACATATGTAAATTTAAATATTTATATAATCTCTTTTTTGTTAACCAAAACACAACACACCACCAAATTTACCATAATACTCTTAACTTCTTCAACAATAACATTTGGTAGCAAACAACAACAACAACATGAACAACAAAACAAACAACAACTTGTAGTCACTTACCATGTACCAAGTTCCACGTATCATTTTAGGGATACTTTATATCCAAATGTCAAAGCGCCAACTTGACAGCTAGTTTTCTAGTTGATTTATTATTAAATTTTACACGTAAAATTTATAAATAATTGAAATCTATTTTATTTAAAAACTCTTATGAAAATCAACAAAAAAAAAAAAAAAAAAAAAAAAACAAAAACAAAAAGAAAATATAATGTTTATTTTAATTGCTGTTCGTTGAAGAACCACAGAGAAAGAAGAGCAGAGCCAGCGGTGTGGTGCTTGCACCACAGTCGCGACCAGTGGGTAGCTAAATATATGGAAGGATTAGGCCTTGGCCGACATTTGTTAGTTATTTTTTTCAGAGATTAAGGAGAGAGAAACATATAATGTCATAAGGGTACTTTTATTTGAGAGCTAAATATATAAATATCTTTCTAAACACAAATTATCTGCTTACTTCATATATTATTATTATTATTATTATCTCTATCGTTCGTTAAACAATTTCAATATACAACAATTATAAATATATAACATACAAATACAAAGTTATTGAGAGTAAGCCGAAATGAAAACCAAACAAGTTCATTCACTCAAATTGTTTTATGCGAATTTACATAATTTTTAATCAATCACAAATTTTCTGCTTATCAGCGTTTTAACAAAGTGTTTCTAGTTTATGCGTTCAAAAAGTATCAAAAAGTTATTAAATATGCAAAAGTTAACTTATTTTTGAAGAGTTCACGTTTATGATTTTCTAACAACGGAGGCGGCCTTTCGCCAATCTGATGAGAACTGATCCACAAAGATCATAAGAATATATATAACTTATGTACGTACGATATAAGAGTCTAGTTAACAGGTGTATCTGACTTTTATATCGGCTATCGTTATATGAACTTGACTTTCGAAAGCGAAAAATCTTCTTTTGAGGGCAACACTATTGCGGGTGCATCAGTATCAGTAAAATGTGAGAAGAGAGAAGCATATCTAGTAGTTTTGATATAACAATAACAGTAACAATTAAAATACACAATCATTTGTACTTAGGCTTCTTTTAACAGGCAGTACAATCAATTTACACTTTACTTATGTACTAACAAAACAACAACAACAAAATAATAGAAAGAAGAATTAAAAAACACCAATTCAATATGCAACAAGTTGTTAAATGCGAAATCTTTACATCAGTATAAACTAAGTTTTAATGCAAAAAAAAAAATACTTAAAAAAAGAACAAACAAAATCTTTTTTAACCCGGTCAGAAATTTAAAAAAAAAGAAACAAATGAAGAACTGTTTTTATATAATAATGATGATGATGTCGATGACTTTGATGGAATAAAGCATAACCAAGTCGTCTAGAAAAGAACATCAAAATGTGTTTCATTGGGGTACGGTTACATCAACATCCTTTTATCGTAATCGATGGTCTTTAAAAGAGGTTTCAAAAATGAAAGCATGCAATTGCTGAATCGTTCATTCGCTATAACGAAGCTCGACTGTATGAGAGTATTTCTAGCTGAGAGTATAGCCGGTTCCCAGTTGAGCGAAGTAAAACAAAAACCCAACTAAATCAAGCGACCGAATTCACCACAGTTGGTCCAATGGTTTGAGCTGCTTTTGTTGTCTTGTTGGACCTTCGCTCGACCAGTTTTCAGTTGAGTTTTAAATTGAGTGCACGCATGCGCAGCGGAATATGAAAGTACACAGCGTAGTTAGCTGTAAGTATTTGGTAATCGTTTGGGAACTAGGAAAAAGAACTTTCGGAAAGGCGGAGAAAAGAAGCAGCCCTATACCATGAGTCATGTCTGTCAACTGTTGGGTCACGGAACGTTGCTATGCGTCATCTTGGTCTGTGGAATTGCAGCACTCAGTGGCGGTAAGTACCAGTACATAGTCTGATGCGGAAGAACATTGGCAAATTAGTTTCAATTCCCACTCCGAACTGGAATGGCATTGTATGCAAATCCATTTATGGCTTTTACTTTCATTGTGGTGCACGTAAGCGAAGGCGAAAGTCTTGTTTTCCACCACACTCTTTGAGCTGTTTTTCTTATGTTTTGCTCTTGCTTTGTTGCTTAATTTGTAAACAGCTGCTGCACAACATCTGATTGCATATATCTCTCAGCACGGACTGCATGGCGAGATTATATTTCGGCAGAGCGAGCTAAACCTTGTGGAGATTCAGTCTAATTTGGAAACCACTTTGCAGTACCCCGATCAAGTGTGGAGCTGGGCGGTGCGACGCTTTCCGGTGGATTACACAAACACAGATCCCGATGAGCGATGTGCGCTTGATCGATTGGGTACACAAGTCTTGAGTTTCGATGATGACTTGGAGTACCTGGTGTTACCGGGTAACGAGTCGTCCACATGGCAGCACAATATGCAGCTAATTGGTGATCGCGGCATTTGGGGCAAATCATTGGTCCTGACAGAGATCAACTCGAATGTCCGCATCTGTGCCACAATAACCACTGTACAGAATTCTATGGAGCACATGGCTGAGGCACGATTCAATACTCCGATTGCGGGTTCAGTTTATTTTAGGTGGCTGGCTCCGTCAGATGGAGTAGGCGGGGACACTCTTATCTACTCTGACCTATATCACATTCAGGAGCAGCCGCCCGTCGCCCAAGAGGACAATCGCCAGTTTACACAGCACCATTGGAAGATATTTGTGACGGATATATTTAAGCATGATCATCATCGAAGTGAAGATAACTGCAATTTTCTTCAGTTAGTATTTGATCCACAGGGAAGCGGACCAGGTCAAGGCATTGGGGACTTGGATACGCGTCTGGGCAGAATTGGGGTGGCCAACAATGCCCTACGCATGCCTCAGCGCAGTGTCTTCCGAGACGCCAAGCTGGCTCTATTGCCCTCTGATCTGACCATTCCGCATCGGACACTCTACTTAGTACTTTATGACAATCAGCATCCCGACAACTTCTTGGCCTGCACACAAATAAGACACGTTCAAACCTTGATCTATAAGTGAGTGATATCTACATTCCCAACGATACACAGTCTTACATGATTTTTGATTTCAGAACTTTCATTAATTCGGGTGGCGTTAAGGGTGAAGTCACTTTTACACAGCGCTCCAAGTTTGATCCCACTTTTCTCAACTTCACACTGTCTACACCGCTGGCCCAGCATGTAAGCCGCAAGTTTGCTGAGGATGTGGCAGCCTTTCGCATTCACAGCCTGCCTCCAACGCCACAACGGCTAGGACAGTTGGACTACTGCGAATCCACGGGTGAACTACACAATCCCCGGGAACTTCCGCAGGATCATGTGCCACCGCCAGGATATGGAACGCAGGAGCAATATGCTCTGGGTGATTTGAGTGGCAAGCTCCAAGGGCGGAATAAGCAATACTTTCATCAGTACGTTCTGCCGGGCACCAGCTCAGAGTTAAGTGGCCTCTATTGGGACCTTTACCTGCCACTGCAGGGTCGACACAGTGTAGCCCATCGTAGTCTAGTCATCTACACCTACAACCGCACTGAAGTGCACAACATAACACAGAACATATGGGGCTGTTCCACGTTGAATCAATATCAACGCAATGGCGTCTATCAACAGCCCATGTTTACGGCACAGGTGAGATATATTTCGCTCAAGTTAAAGTGTAGAAGACACTTTCTGATAGAGGAATACTATGATAATTGTAGGTTCTTTTTCGCTATCCTGTGGTTGGACGTGTCATCTTTCGCCAAGCCGCTGAGCAGCCGTGGCAGGACACGACGGTGCTCTTTGAGTATCTGATACAAGCAGATGGTTCCACGCAGAATAACACCTTTGAACACCGCTGGGGCATACACAGTAATCCGCCTGGTAAGGACTTCTATGACTGGCAGCAGCGATGCCTTTCGGCAGGTGGGATATTCAATCCATTCAAAGTTGACTGGGGCAATCGTAGTGTCGAGGACTACTGTCGACCTCAGCTGCCGGCAATGTGTCGCTTGGGTGCACTCGATGCACGTCTGGGAAGGTTGACTATAGCTGGCGGAATACGTAAGGCTAGACAACTGAGTCGTCGCATGTTTAACGATGGCAACCTGCCGTTGTCTGGCAGTCATAGCATTCTGGGCAAATCCCTGGTCATTTACGATGATAACGGCCCCAAGGCAAGAGGCGAACGGTTGGCATGCTCCAGTTTGATCGGCCATTATCGACGCAAGGTAGTGGCCAAAGATTGGTATGCCAATGGAGACGAGCTGACAGTCAATGGCAAAATGGAAATCACACAGCAATCAGAGTATGACATCAGTAATGTGGAGGTGCAACTAAAAGGACTACAGGATAACGGTGGCTATCACATACACATGGTAAATTTTCAATATATTATCGTTTTATAAGTATATCTTCATACGATATTTACAGACACCAGTGGAGGCAAATCTGGCTTTCCCTTGCGAGGCATCTACACTTTACGGCCACTGGAATCCATTCGAAGTCAATCCAAAGTCCACACCTCCACCCAAACAGGGCACCAGCGACCAATATGAAATGGGGGATCTAAGCGGCAAATTTGGTCGTTTAAATGGACTGACCCACTATGAGGATGCCTACAACGACACCAACTTGCCTCTCTTTGGCTACAACAGCATCATTGGGCGCTCGGTGGTCATCAAGAAGCAGCAAAAGAACGCTCGCTGGGCCTGCAGGTAAATATGAAATTAACTGTCCTCAATAAATGAATCTTCGTCTCTCGCCTGAAGCATTTGTTATCATCTCTTGTCTTGGTTATCCTATAATTGCAGCACATTAGAGCGTGGTTACAGTCCAAGTGAAGCGAGGGAGTTACGAGGCATTGCTTCGTTTCATCATCCAACGGGCTATGCCTACGGTTATATAAAGATGACGCAGCTGATACACAATGATGGCAGCCAGTCGGAGACGGTTATTGAGGTGAAGCTACGTCATCCGGGTAAGAACGATCGCAATACTACGCGCAACCATAACTGGCAAATCTTTGTGAATCCGGTGGGTGTCGATGCCGCTGTCAAACCGACAGCTACACGCTGTGTGGCGGGTGGATACGTCTGGAATCCCTTTTACACACAGCTCGCAGATCCCTTAAATGTAAGCTGCATATGGATTCCTAATCTCCAAATGTAAAATATTAATAATATAATATTCATTTTATTTTTAGCTTGATTTATATGAGCAGGAATGTGGACCGGACAATCCATTGAGATGCTATGTAGGCGATGTGGGAGCGAGACTGGGAACCATAGGTAAATACTTCATATCGAAGCTGTCTCACTAGATTGATCATTCAACATGAACGCTTTCAGATCTGGGTGGAGAGCGAGTTGTGTTTACAGATTCCAATTTTCCTCTGGAGGCACCAGTTGGTGCCATTGGACGCTCCATTGTTATATTCGGACCGGAGCATTCCCACGAGCGCTTCGCCTGCGCCAACATTGAACCAGACCACAATGTTATTAAATACATCAATTTACAGAAGCCGCCACGATTTGTTGTGTAGGTTTCAAAGCGGTATCTTAATTGGATCGTGAAACATGCTATTTCTTCATTTGCAGAGCACAATTTCTGGAGGAGCTGCGTTCTGTGATGGGCATTCCGGAATGGATGCTCGACGTGGACGCTCGCAAGACAAAGGAACTGCATGGTGGCGCCTGCATACAGATGATAATTCACTTCAAAGGACCGCTTGCACATCGTCTTGAGCTGGACATGTCCCGTCTAATAGCAGCCGGTCGCCTAGATGCGCCCAGCCTTTTTATACCGGGATATGTGAATACCAAACGCAAATCGACCATATCGTATCGCACCTGCGGGGTCAGGGATCAAAATGAAAAGCGTAAGTGGAGTAAGGCTAATAATTTACAATTTCTGATTAGAAAATCCATTCTCACAGGCACTAAAATCTTTAGGGGCAGTTTCTCAGCTAGTTTAGCATCAACCCAGCCAAAGCCTTATGTATTCGCTGTGACAGTCATCATATTAGTTTTTAGTAATTTCCTGTAAACAAACATAATTTAATTACTGATAAATGTCAAATATATAAATGATGTTAAGTGTGTACAACTACTTCTGCGGAATTAGTTCTTCGTATTTACTATGACAAATATCAGAACTAAAAAACAAAACAGTTTCCAGCGGACACCATAAATATAAATACATATAAATGCACTATTAATAGAACAAGATTCTCATCAATAATAATAATAAGAGATTTGTGTAGTAAGTTGTTGCCAAATGTGTTACAGATTGAAAGTGGACAGACCCCGTTGATCAATATGATAAGTAAGATCTTTAATCTCTTTTAATAGCAATATATGTACATATAGAACATAAATCTGTCCAGTGTTCTATCAACAAGTGTATTTTTGGTACATAAATTCACCAAGCGATAGGAATTCGTTAGGAAACCCACCACGCTACAAGAACCCACCACCAACACTTAAAATTGGTTCTACGTGAAAATGTAGTGGGCATGCGCACTACTCTCCCCTGGTCCATCGATTTTTCTCTTGGACATTTTCCTAAACATTTTTGGGTGGAGTGCAGTGTAGCGTGCTGGAATTTTTCTTAAGAATTAAGAAGTTGAGCAAATAAATAATGCAGTTCATCGCAGTGGGATTGTTTTTAAGTCTGGTGTTCCGATGTAGCGCGTCCATAAGCGGGCCATATCTATTGTGGGGTCATGACAAGGTGTTCAACTTGCAACCCCAAGCATTAGTCGATGCCACAACCAAGGAGCAACCGCTGACGCAACTTTTTAAAGATGCCAAGGCGATTATAATTTTCGTGCGTAACACCACGAGTCGCTTGGAGGGCACCAGGTATCCCAAGTTTCAGAATTTGGTGAAGAACCACGCCTGGACTTACTTGCCCCAGCGCAGTCTGGCCGCAGAGCCCTACAACTACAACGCCAACATTGAGGTGTGTATATACATATACATATATCGAAAATTCCCCCATCCACTTCTCCACAAATTTCTGTGCAGGTCATAAACCTTTCAGGGCATCATGAGGACGACGATGTTGAGCTGCTAACGGGTTACACCGATGCATTGACTGTCTACGGTCAAGGAGAAGTGCTGGGAATTTTAGCTAACCGTGAAGAAGAGGCACACTTCTTGGCTAAGCGTGACGCCAAGGACGAAACTAAGGAGGAGGATACGAATCGGGCAAGCACTACACAATCAACGCCTGCTGCCGGAGAGACTGAGGCGACTCACATTTACATTGCCGAAGGAAATAAAGCAGTGCTTAGCTTGAATGGTCCACCAGAGCTGCGCTTGAGTAATGAAACCCTGCTGCTGGAGGAGCACAACAAGCACATTACCTTCGATGATCAGCGTGCCAAGGGTTATGGTCGTCTAAGCATAACCTTCATGTATAATAGCGAAAAGTGCACGCTGCGCTTCAAGTTTACCCTCTTGCGTGGTACCTGGCACCTGCGCAACGTGGAGGTGGAATACAGGGACTACAAGGCTGTTCTGCCAGCTCGCGGTAATGAGTACACGCTACCGTCGGCCCCGCTAGGATTCTCTTTCCGTTGCTCCTCGGAGAAGTTGGTCTTCAGCAATCCCAACAAGAATGATACTCAAATGAATCTCTTCCTGACCGATTACCAAGTGCAGCCCTGGCTCAATGGACGCAAGAAGTTCGGAGATGTTTACGATTGTGTCGGCTTCATCTCTGCTCCCATTCTAGCTGGCCTTCTTGTGGTTGCTTTTCTATTAGGCATCCTCGGACTAGGCATCACAGCAATGCTAAGCATGCACACACCGAACCGTTTCGAGAGCTCCCGTAACAAACAACTGACTTTCACTGTACAGGAGTAGAGCGTTATCCTTTTGGGAGCTGCGGGCAGAGCCAATAGTATTACATGCAATAGCTGCAAAATGTTCGCACTGATTACATACTCGCCTGTTATTCCGTTGGCCCTCCTGACGTTGGCTATAGAGCTGTTTTTAATACACTTGCTCTTTGTGCTGATCGTTCTATATATATATGTGCTATGGTATTACTAGTTCTCAAAATAAATATATAGCTACAGTCTCTGCACCAGTTAGCAGAATGAACATTAAATAAATGTATATAGATTGTTAATTTTTTTTAATTTGTCGTAGACAATTTAATATTTGCATTGAATCAATTTGGTATTTTATATAAATTAATCGATAGTTATCGCTACTATTAAATATACACAAGTCTATCGTCACCAGCAACAGCTGATGCTGAGATATTAACAAGACGCCTATCGACCAAGTATGTTTAAACAAATATCCATACATCTACATAAATATGCTTATAATAAAATTAGGAATGTAATTAATATAAAAATAATTTAAAAACTTAATTCAAATTGCTATGGTTCCGCACAAAGTTTTGACAGCTTTCCAGGATCTTCTCATATGCTACATGGAAGCTTGCCATTCCACGACTCTATAAAAAATTAGTATTAATAATTGCAATATGGTTAATTGTTAGCATTGTATATTTACAAAGTAAGGGTCTTCTATAATCTCATCTTCCTTGCGACCGATATAGCTACCCAAAAGTTGGATACGACATTTAGGTTGTGGATGTAACTTGCTCGCCATTTCTTGGAGTTCCATAATATTGCTGTTGTCCATGCCGAAAATATAATCAAAATCATAGAAATCCTGTTCGGTTATCTGTAAAAGAAAACTTAGGATTACATGAACTCAAACAAAAAGTTGCGATACGTACTTCACGACTTAGATGTTTTGTCTTCAAACCGTGTTGTTGCAACAGATCCTGGGCGCGACCCTGCGCTTCATAACCTACATTCCAATCTCGTAATCCAGCGCTATCCGCGTGCCAATCATCAAGTTGCATTTGATGTATCAAGTGTACTAATATCGCTTGCGCCATAGGTGAGCGACAGGTGTTACCTTTATGAAATTTGCAGATTTATTTGTTTTAATTTTAATTGTATAATGTGTATAATGCTTTAATAAATATTTACCCAAGCAGACAAACAATACTTTTATTTTGCGTATTTTCACTTAAATAGTTTGCAACAAAGTGCTCGCAATCACTTACTGGCGACTGATTTTATTGAAAATTGTCAGAACACTGAATTTAACGCAACACAACGAAATGCGAAAGCGGTGCCGTGAACTAACGGAATTTCACCACAAAATGACTAACCGACTCAATGATACTACATGCAAGTGTATATGTATATGTGTACAGATATGCAATTAATTTTGATGGGGGGAAAACCGGTCGACATACTCATTTAATTTGTTGTTTATTTTTGTTAGCAATTAATTACAACGTTAGCCATTTACCTATCGATCTATTTTAACAGTTTCTGCTTTACAAATGCTGTGCAGGCCACGACGCACTGCTGATAAGCCGTCTCGAAACCCTCGGCCCCTCTTTGCTGCAGAGAGAAACATTGATGTGGTATATAAAAGGCATTTAACGAACTTTAGACTTACATAGTAAGGATCCTCGATAATGCGATTTTCTTTTTTTAAGCCAAAATCGCCCAGCATTAATAGCTCCGCCTTTGAACCATTTGGCGCTAGACGACGCAGTTCGCTCATGTTCTCTTCGTCCATGCCGAATATGTAATCAAACTCGTTGAAGTCCTGCTTCGTTATTTGCCTTACAATATGTGTGCTCTTTAGTCCATGATGCTGGAGAGTGCTCAGGGCTCGGGGATCGGCGCGATTTCCAACGTGCCAAGAACCAAGGGCTGCACTATCCACAACACATTCTACCTTCGCCTTGGCCAAGACGTCAACCATAACAACTTCAGCAATAGGAGAACGGCAGATGTTACCTGAAGGTAAATAGAGTTGAGAAGTGGTCTAAATAGAGAGAATTCAATTTATTACCCAAACAAATCATCAATATCTTCTTTGACATTTTTAAATTAGAAATTAGTACGCTTAATTTAATGTTGATTTTCTTCGTCTTGAATCGCTACAAGTTGTCATTTTTTAACACTGCCACACGCATATCAAGTTGGCAGCTTCGAACATCAGCTGTGGTTAACCCATCGATGGTGTCGTGTCATTGCTTCTAGATAACAATTTCATTGAGAAGCGCTTGTTTTAAAAAGCTGGAACACGCGTGGGTGCACTGCTCGAATATCTTTTCGAAAGGAGCTTCGCCTATATCCTACAAATATAATTGTGGATATTTAAAATAAAATATATTAAAATATGACATATTTGCATCTGTTTTTATATTTACGTAATAGGGATCCTCAATTGCTTGATTATTGGGCTTGAAACCATTCAAAAAGTTACTCAGTAAAAGCAACTTTGCGTTTGCATAATGTGGCATCAAGAGCTTTAAAGAGGCCATATTACTCTGATCCATGCCCAAGATATAATCGAATTTCTCAAAATCATCTACGACTAATCGCCGGGCACAGCTATAATACTCAATGTTGTGATGCCTAAGCACACTTAAAGCCCGAGGATCTGGCTTAGCTCCCAAGTTCCATCCTTCGATGGCCGCGCTCTCCACTTGCCACTCGCTTTGAAGGCCCAGTTTACGGATGATGTCGCGCAGAACAGCTTCCGCTATGGGGGATCGACTAATATTATCTGCAGACGGGTTTCATTTCAAGATTAAAGAGTATTTACATAAAACAGAGATACGCACCCATACACACCATTAGGACGCGCGTTGGCTTTCGAGATTTACCCATTTCTGGCTATTTGTCAAATTATTTATTTTCTACAATGTAAAATTTGTTCTTCAAACAAAAATAGATTATTTTGTTTACAAATGACATGTGTTTACAAAAGTCAATGTAACTTACAGAATTCAAAACCACATTTAACATCATATGTTAAGGATGTTTAAGAGACAAGGTATTTTCAAGGTATTGTTAGAGTCATTTCCATGTAAACACAGGGCTAGTGTCTAATGTCTCGGAAGTCGAAAGTAGGTTCATTTGGCCCCTTTGAGGTGTTCATATAAACACAATTAATGTTAGACTCTGCACTTATTATTCTTATACTGTGTCCTAGCTGTACAGGCTGTGGAACTAAGGCTGAGATTCCCCTTCCCCACAATTCGCGTTTCTTGGTTCGAGTATTTTAACAATCAAACTCTTGAACTATTAACATTACATTAAAGTAAACTTGGCCAACAAACCATTCAAGTTTCCAACCAAATTAATTCGATTTCCATAAGATCTGTAAACTTTTGCCCAATGAATATGCAGCAGCCTCTTGGTTGGAGTCTCACTTCTCATTGCAGGTGCAGGACCTCACCTCAAAGAACGCCAGATGCTCAAATTTTTAATGACTTTTGAGCTGACGACACCGTTGACACCTTTTGGACATGTCGCGTGGACTGGGGATAAGTGGTCAAAGTGCAGATTGCTCTTAAAGTCGTTGACCAGGTTGGGGTCTTGCAGCTTCAAGAGCGGAAAATAAGAGTATGAAAAAAACAAAGTTTTATGCAAATTACACACTGCAAGAAGACAAACAAAAGCCAGACATATATAAACTTTGCCAAGTTTTGTGCTTGTTGTTGAAGGTGGTGGTGCACGCGATGGAGAAAGAGGCGGAGGTGGGAGTTGTCTTTGCTGATGGCATCAAAGTGAGCTTGTCGCTTTGCAGACAAATGTAACAACAACTCATATCGTACTCGTCTTACAAGCGAGTATGCAAATTCCATGCCAGGCGTTGCTGCAATGCGTCCTCAACAATTGACAATTGTTGAAAATGCAAATGGAAATGCAGAGACATATGCATCAACATCAACACCAAAAAACAACAACATCTCATTCATATGCGATGAACGGTGACTTGTAGGTATTGTAGGCGTTGACATTGCTATCTGGCAACGATGACGAAGTCTGTTCAGATAAGATAATGGATGACAGCTGCGTTTTGATAACGCAACCAACAGTGAGTGCAAATAAACAAACCTTAGGCCATAGAAGTTTTTCAAGTGCAAATGAGGTTGCAACGAGTAATTGGTAAAGGTAACCAGCCAAGTGACAGCTATGGCCAAATGGCAAAATGTCTGCAAATATGGCTGGAGCAGATGAGCAACCATTTTGTGGATTGGCAAATGAAAAGCGGAAAAGCTGTGACTATACTAACTAACAGACTGCAAGTCTTTCTATTTATCTCTCTGTCTTTCCGTCCACCTGTCCGTCTGTCTGTTCATATGATTCTCTATCTCTTCGCCTCACAGCATCATTAAATATTTAGCGCCAGGCATTGTACATATTGTAAAATGTAAATACGAAACGGACGTCGAAGTGGTGGAATATTTGTACATATGTATGTATGTATGTAAAGATAAACTACCCTGCGATGCTCTTTGTTGGGAGGTGTGGGTGTACCGAAGTGCCAACGACCAACTACAAAAGCGTCGCAGCCAAAAAGCCGGCAACAACAATCGTCAGCAACAGCGAGAGATGCCAGCAACAATGTTGATGCAACTCCACCCAGGTGCGCATTATTTAAAGAAGAGGGAATGTTAAACTGCATTTTATAAAAATCTAATTACAACTAAAAACAATTTAAGAACTTCATTTATTATATGCATATATACAAAACTTCACAAATGTATTCCAACGAAATCTTAAATCTTGTATGCGCTGACAATCGCTTTAATTCACTTGGGCCCACTTCAGCATAATCCGCCCCTGGAATTTGGCTAGCGCAGAGTGCATCTGTCTGCGTGCATTTATCTCGCATCGACTTGTTATGTTGCTTGGCTGTTTGGCTGCTTGTATGTGCCGGCAGCGACAGCGACGGCAACAATGACGGCAGCAGCGACGTTGGCAGCAACAGCGACTGCGGTTCAGAAACTTGTTTTCAACGTAGTTGCGTTTAGTTTACTTTGAGACGGCATCGCAGGTGGACGTGTGGAAAGCCAGCGGTCGAACGAATACGAACGTGAGCGCGTAGAGAACGAAACGTAGCGTGTTTCCAAATACACACACACACATATACAAAAAAAACATCAAACAAGCAACAGCAAGAGAAGCAGTGTTAGTGTTTGCGTTTGGTTTTATGACGAGGCGGTCGAGTCAGGTAGTTTCTTCGATTTGGTTGTTCTTTTTAGTGAATTTTAATGTCTGACAAAATCATCAAGCGTGTAAATGTTGTTAACAAGTACAAAGTATTGTGCATAGACGCGATAAAGAACTTAGGTATCCGATTCTATTGTAAATTATAGCGTTGAAAACGCTGTTTTCCTACAAAAACTTCGCGTACTTCTTCGAACTAAAGACGGATACAACTCTTCTACTTGGATTACTCATCTCATCTCAACGCAGGAGCAACGACCAGGAGACCAATAGCGACATTTCACTGTCGTTGCGGTTTCTCCCCTCGATCGACTCTCTCGTTCTCGCCAAGTGTTACAGCAACTAAGACTAACTTTACGAAATCAAAACCAGTATCTGAGCCAATGTATCTGTAAGATATACCAGAGCCTCAGCGCATATTGGAATTTACTTAACGTGTATGCGAAACACGCATACTCACGCACACATATACACACACAAACAACATACGTTCTTTCATTGTTTTCTATTGGAGTTATACTTATATTGTAGGTAAGTACAAACTAGCGGCGCCCTTTTCTCAGAAAAACCCGTAGTGCACCAGTCCAACTGTTTAACGGGCAATCCCGGGTTTTCCACCCTCAACTGATGAATCTGACCTGCAACTCGCTACCTGAGCTGCAGTATTATGGCCCTGAGAGAGCCCTGGTAGCTGATTTGTCCGCTTTCCCATTAGCGGCTGCTGCAGTAGAAAGACTTAACGCAATATTGAATGCTATTTATAAACTCCATTCTCTGTGGCCTCGCACGATCGCCAGCCCTAGCTCCAATCTCAACGCCAGTCGCAGCTCCACACCCATTCGAAGTCGTAGTCGCAGTCGCAGTCTCAATCACAGTCATAGCTATGGAGTTGGCTTACGCTTGTGCGTTTGGTAGCCACAGACAAGACAAGACACGTTCAGAGCCGGTTTTTACCTTTCCAGCAGCAACAACAACAACAGCAGCAGCAGTCGCAGCAGACGCAGCAGTCACAGCAGCAGCAGCAGCAACAACGGCAGCAACATCAATTCAATTTCTACTGCCTGAGTGAGTTTTGCTGTGATGAAGAATCTCTGCAGCAACATCATTGGAGCATCGACGACTTAAGCGTCTTTCGTTCCATCTTTCAAGCAGGTTTTTGTGCTCTTTTCTTCAGCTTTTCGTTTTCGATTTTTTTTTTTACTTTTTATTACTTACATATTTTGTTGTTGTTGTTGTTGTTGTTGGTATTGCTGCTGCTTCTGATGCCGCCAAGATTTGCTGATTTTTCACTGGTTTATTTCAGCTTTTTTACTTGTTTTTTTTTTTTGTTCGAGCAACTCTTAAGTAGGTGCATGGCCTTATTTACCCAGTTTCCAAATCATTCGGCAATTTAAGTTATTTGTGCTGTTTCATAATGTTGGATCTCCGTTGGAATATTGGAGCCAATGTACGAGAAATTCTCGATTGCGCTGATCGAGGGGCATGCCACACCCATTAAAGACCGTTGTATCGCCAATCTAAAATGTTCATTGTGAGCATTTGAGTCATGGCTAAGCAATGCGACAATGTGACCAGCATTTTTTTTGTGGTCGAAGGTAGGACCGCATTATGGCCGGAACAAAACAAAATCAAAATGCAAAACTTGTTGCTGACAATAACAAGAGAAACAATAACAAGAAAACCAAAAGCAAAACAGTAGCAAATGCAACAACAACAACTACAACAACGCCAATGAGTGTTTCAGTTAAAATGCAAAAATGCTCTAAGCAAATACATTTCAGAGTCGTTTGGCTGCCATGTGCTGAGCTGTGCCACGCTCTGCCGTGCCAGTCTCACCTGGAGTCCAGCTTATTGTTGTTCTTGCACATTTTTTTGCTAAAGCTGTTGCTGCTCGGTGTCATGTGAAGTAGAAGTCAATAAAGCAACCAAGTGGCTGGCGCAGTCGCAGTCCCTGACGCTTATAGCCAAGGCAAAATGTTGGCACAAATCTTTGCAAGTGTGTCAGCAAGAGTCTAAGCCTATTAAGCATACGGCTTAAGATTGACCCAGAGCTAGCTAGTCCAAGTGCGATGAAGCAGCCGCTTCAGTCTCAGTCGCTTCACTCTCTCGATGATTAAGTTCAATTAATGTTGTTAGGCGTCGCCAAAGAATTGGCACAGGCATCAAACAATTCTAACTAATAAAAAATAAGAAAAAGGGGAAGACGGACGTTCTTGCTTAATTAGAGAAGCTGGTTTTGATGTGCCGGCCAAGCACTGGCATGTCCAATTAAAGCCAAAAGTTTAACACTTTCACCGGGCAGCTGTGGAATATTCTCCAGACGAACAGACGGACAGACAGGCGTTGTTTTAAGGTAGTCTCTCTCATTTTATTTGAATGTTGACCGTGGAATGTATGTAGAATTTATTTAGATCTTCGGACTACTTCCATCTCTAGACTTCCTCCTGGCTGCGACGCACACAACGAGCTACTTTGCGTTTAAATTCAGCATAATCTTCACGCCATTCCTTGGCCGCATCCACATTGGCGGCAGACTCATCATTGGGATCGGTCAGCATGGAGATGACCGAAAGCAGAATGGTCTCCACGGTGTGCACTGGCAACCAACGCTCCTCGGCTTTCTCATAGCCCCATTTATCGTCACCGGGCTCGTGCAAGATTGAGATGCAGACATCGCCATTCTTTTCAATATTTGGATGCCAAATTTCTGTGACGAATTTCATGCGCGGCGGCCGAAGAGGATACTCCTTGGGAAATATCAAATGGGCCTTGAAGCAACCGCTCTCATAGAGTGTGTCCTGCGGCCCAATGATCACTACTTCCCATTTGAATATATCGTCATCGTTGATCAAACCGGCTGAGAAGCCCTCGACGGGATTGCGATGCAGCTCAGCGAGTTGGCGCTTGAGCAGCAGCGATGCTTGAAGTTCGGACATGGCACTGACTTAATTAATAATACTTATTATAATTATGATGTTCGTGTGTGTTTTCCGCTGTTCTTATTGTGCCACTTACTGCAATTTTGTTCAAAATTCTCGACTTATGGGTTGTTTTCAGTTTTTTTTTTTCGGAATTTTTGTACACTTTTTACGGTGCTGAGCTACGCTGAATGCTACGGCCAACAAACATTGACAGTAGATTGATTTTAAACATAGAAGACAGTAGGATCACAGCAGTTGGAGTCCGAAACAAAACATTTCAAACACTTTTCAAAGTGTGGAGTAGAAGATTCCCCTTATCCAATTGTGCTGTGGCAATTAAGCTGAAATAGACAAAACCACATGATTGCAATTGCAATTACTTTGCAACTTCTTGTTACTGTTGTTGCTGATGTTGCTGTTGTTGTTGTTGTTGTTGTTGTTGTTGTTGTTGTTGTTGTTGTGCACATTTAAATTATGAATGTTGCCACAATGTGGCAACAATGTGTTGTTGTTGCCGTTTGGCTTTTCGTAATTGCGTACAATTGTTGGCACAGACTCTCTGGCTGCTTGGCATGTTGCCCCGTTGCCCCGTTGCTCATTGCATACTCATATACCACATTTGTATCTCAATCTCTCCCTTTCACATGCTCAGCTACTTTTTAGCCAATTGCATTTTCATCTCTGCTGGCATTTGGAATTGCTGCTCGCTCTCTTATCTGTGTGTGTGTGTGTGTGTGTGTGTATGACTATCGCTGGCTGAAATTATGTTGCCACAAATGTGTGAATTGTTAATGTCTTTTAGCCAGTTTGCCACTTTGGCCATTTTCATGCCATTTGCAGTTTGCTGTTACCGCTGCCACTGCCGTTTCCCATTGCCTTTAACCATTGCCGGTTTTTCAAGTTTTTCATGTTGCAATTTTCACAAATTCCATGAGCTTTGCATGTGTGCAGTTTCACAAAAAATAATATTTACCTGGCAAATGTTGCGTTTCAAATGCCACAACAACAACAGCAGCAGCAACATGTGCGCAGACCCAACATAGGCCGGATAACAGAGATCGGAGATCGCAGAACAGAGAACGCCTAGATCCCAGTATAAGTCCAATATTATAGAACTAAGAAACGCACATGGAACTCTAAGTATCCGCACTCGTTAAACATGTTTGGTTCCTACCAACTGCAACATAAGACTGACAGCTGTCGTTGCTGTTGTTGTTGTTGTTGTTGTTGTTGTTGTTGTTGTTGTTGTTGCCGTTGCAGTTGTTGCTGCTGCTCTGACGACCCGTGGCATGCCCATTTAAGTGCCACATGTTGTTGCCATTGTCGATGCACTGTGACTGGCACAAGCTAACAACAAATTATAAACAATGTGCAACATTTGAGTGCCACACGCGCCGCCAACATTGAGCAAAGAACTCAAATTTCCATTTCGTTGAAGTGTCAACAGCCAACAACCAAATGATAAAATGGCATTGACTTGGCGGCACTTTCTTAAATTGATTTACATACATTATTATTAATGCACCCACCCACAGAGTCAAAGGGAAATTGTCAAATGTTTCTTGTTGTTGCCATGCTGGTTGATCCCAGGGCACAAGTTGTTGTTGGGGTTGTTATTGGTGGGCGTGCATTCGAATGCGACAATTGCATTTCCGGCAACACGCGAACTTCTACCGGTCAGTCGGATCCGTCCCACGCTCTTGAACTCAGTCTGCTATTGAAAATGTTGTTTTGTTGTTTGGACCATTATATTTTTGGGCTGGCAAGTGAGCAGGTGCATCATTCAACCGTCGCCGTTGGGTGCCCACGCTGCGTGCCTCAAATTGCTGGCTCATGTTGCTGTCGGCTCATCGGGCAGCTGCCGGCGTCGATCAATTGGAATTAGTAGTGCTATCTCTATCTCTGCATGTTTCTCCGCCTCTCTCTCTCGCTCTCTCACTTTAGCTCTCTCTTATTCAAATTGCATATAAGGGCTGTAGATGAATGGACTCATATTTTGGTGGTGTATAGAATTTCTTTCGCTGTTAACACAGGTAGCAGCTGCTCTAATTTATTTAGCTAGTTTTTATGGCTCTCTTTACGTTTGTCATAAATATAACGTGGTCAGTTCAGACTCAACCACAAGTAAAATGTGAATAACGCTCAGCAAATGCCTAATAAATCTTTCTCATAATACAAATTGTTCTTTAACTATTTCGTTAATTAATTAAGAGTTTAGGTGTCAAATGCAGTATAAGCTGAAAGTGTATCTACCCCGTTTCGCAATCAACTCTAATTAAGTGCAGCGCATTAAAACTCACCAAGTTTTTCATTATTTATTGTATTTTTCCTTGGTTTGCTGATTCTGTATATATATATAGAGTAAAATATATCGGAACAATACTTGAAAGTCGAAATGCGAAAGAAATGCGGAGAGAGAACTAAATAAATTGCGGCAGTTGCACAAAGCGATAAATGAAAATGCAACAGAAAACCTTTCCACGTGCAGTTTTAATGTATTTTATGCGTTTGCCATTTTATAATTGAGTTCGCAGTTGGCGAGCAAGCTGCTGCTGCCGGCTATCAAATGCAGTATACCCCAGTGCCTTGTTCTATAAAGTGGTGGGGCAGAGGTGTGGGACACGGGCAGTGGCAGGGGTATAGAAGGAGGTAGCAAGAGAGGCCGCGACAAGTGGCAGCACTGAGTTTGCTAAAGTTGGAACCGGAGCCAGTAGAGTGGAGTAGGAGTCGCAGTTAGAGTTGTTGTTGTTGCTGGTGTTGTTGGAGTTGGAGTTGGAGTTGGAGTGGAGGGCATGTTGATGTGCACTCATGTGCACTGAATGCGAAAAAATTCTGTAGTTTTGCACTGCAGTGCGATACACTTTTATACGTTTTTATGATCTGTGCTATAAACACAAGAGGGTATATTAAACGATAGCAGATAGCAAATACTCTTCCCAGGCAATTTGTTCTTGAGCTAAAACAGTAAAGTGCTTTGATTTTGATTGCTTAGTTCCAGCTGATAAAGGTGCTATAATAAGGGTATCTATTACTCGGCTACCTGTAGTATATGCTGTATGCTGTATTATAATAATTATTATTTTTTATTTATTACTTTTTATTTGTATTATAAGCAACGACAATAAAACGGACACGCTTTTCTGCGCTTACCTTTTTGGCCAAGCCAAGTGCCAGAAGCGTCGCATCGTGAGCTGCATTTCAATGCAGTCGCAGTCGCAGTTGCAGTTGCAGTTGCTGTTGAAAAACGCTTGGAGATCTAGATCTGGTCCACAGACAAAGACACCGACATTGTCGACGTCGTCGTCATCAGTTCCATGTCGGTGTGGTTCGTAATGAGCGTTTCCGTCAACACTGCTCCAGTTGTGCCCAGCAGAGGAGGAGTGAGGTTCCTTTAATAACTCAATTTTTGCTTTAACGGTTTCGGTTGTTCTCCCAACATTTTGTAATAGTAGGTAGCAGTCGTTAATCGATAAGAAGTAAGCCACTTTGGCGACGTCTGGGCCAAAGACAAATGAGCCAAACGGGCCGTTAGGCGGCACGGCGTGCTTAAAGTTCATTTACTTTTCAAAGAAAAGTTTATAGAAAAAACTAGGAAAGAGCTAACAAATGTTACGTACAGCTTTTATTTCTTTTCATTGTATTTGCTTCCATATTTTGCCAGAGCATTTCATTTCAAAAATGCTTTGCTTGTCGCTTTTGTTATTAGTTTTTTTGTGCTTTTCTTCGGGTGGGCTTGAAAAAGCCAAGCTTAGCCTAAAAAGTGCTTATTAAATTTAATGACAGCACGTTTGCTTGCGAAAAGCGTTTCGACTCTTTTTTTCTTCGACTTTTTTGAACCTTAACTTATAGTTTTTAGTTTTTTTTTTTTAGTTAACGTTTATTGTGGGCCGAAGCTCATTGGGAGCAGAGGCCATAATAGCACAGTCTTTACATTTAATTACGTGGCACGGCTTTGGCTTCGGCTTCGGCCTTTTGTAATTGTTATTGCACATTACTGTTGCACAGCTTCAATTGAAATTGTTACTAATTTAATGAGTACAGTGCGAGTTTCTCCAAATGAAATCAACATCAATATGTGCGTTGTATTGCACAGTATTTCCAATACATATTATTTATCTATTCAATTAATTTATTAAAAGTTGTTGTTGGTTTCCTCTGTCAACGTGATATCTCACATTAATGAGTTTTTCATAATTATAAACTACAATCAGATACCCGTAGTGTCTGCCTTTGGACAGAAAATAGTAGTGAAAGTATTTAAAAAAAATGTAAATTAATGCCTTTAATAACAACCGCGTCGAGAAAAGGGTATTTTGAGCATTTAGACCCGCAGGTTATATGCTGGTAATTTGCAATTTCCTCGCCGTGAAGCACAAGAGTGAAAGAGGGGGAGGAAGAGAGAGTGAGAGCGACTGAGTCACTTCAGAGACACGGCTCACTTAGTTATTATTCAACTGGTTTCTTAGTATGCCAAAGATGCATTACACTCCATTCGGCGGTGTTGGCATCTGATGGGTTGAGGTTTGAATTTTTATAGCGCGCTCGTTGAACTTCAAATTGCGCGAGCAAAAAGTGAAATTCACTTTCAGTCGGCGCGGAGATTGCACTATGTTTGCCAAGTTAATGAACTGAGCCATAGGAGAGCTACATACTTGCTTATTTATTCGCGTATCTTGGAACAGGAAGCAACTTGGCCTTTAAAACAAAACTATGCTAATTTCTTCTGGTTTCCCAGCGGCGTCAACTTTATGAAATGAATTCATTTTCATTCGCGCATAGCAAAAGCAAAGCAAAACATCAACAAACAGCATACGGAAGGGGTTACACAAGGGAGAGGCGAGAGTGGGCAGGGGACGGCGTAAATTTGTTGTCTAGATTTGTTTGCGTGCCACGAGCATCGGCCACAAATTGTTGACTTTTATTCACACAATTATCGGCATTGTATTTGCATTCGGTTCGTTCTTCCCTCTTTGCCCCGCACAGGTTCAGTGGAGCATTGCGAGGCGCTGCCTCATCTGTTAACAATTAAGGGTCTAAGCCAAACCCCTGACATTGCCCGGGGGCAGTTGCAGCGACCTCCTAAACAATGCCCCTTGCAACGGAGCACAGGTCTTTGCCTAATTAACTTTCTTTTGACAACGTTCATTCGCCTCCCAAATCGCGTCTCAGTTTCGTTTTCAAATTAGCATTTCTATATAACACACAAAGTGGACAAAGATCAGTCTCAACTTGCTTGGCTATAAATTATTCAAAACTGACCCGTTGCTTTCATTTCGTTGTTTTTCATGTGACGCAGCAACAGTTGAGACCGTTGCCGAGGCCGACACTGTAGTTTCAACTGATACTGAGACTGAGACAGAGACTGAGACGGAGACGGAGGCCTCGTCTCGTAAGCCCTGTGGGAATGTCTCAAAGAAGTCATAAAAATAACAGTTGGGCGGAAATCAACACTGATACGTGGCCCTTGAGTTTAAAGGCGCTCTGTTGAGTCGGGCCTAAGGTAAACATTCAGTTACACTCTTTGCTTAGACTTTTAAAGTTCAGATGTAGATATAAGATGGATAAGATCTTGAGATTGAAGCAATTGAGCTGTCGTGGTCTTTGTCGTTGTCAGGTGCGCACACATAAAGTGGTTTGTCTAAAAGCTGATTATTGTGGCCAAAATAGCCATCAGATGATATTGCAGAATTGGGTTAAGATGCGATTTAGTCAATGAATTCCGTTACAACTTGAATATCTAGAATTGGTTTGAGTAACTAATGGACAGTTTGACGAAATTGAGAACCTGAATAGACAGATACACTTCGATTGAACCGACAGCTTCGATGGTTTCCCATGTATTTAACATTGTGCCAATTAATATTGTATTATATTGATTTTAATCATTTTCTGTCCTCGGGCTTTGCAGTGCGTTCCATTTCGCTACTCTCAACTAGTTGAAACGAGAGTAAAATGTGCCAATTTTGTACATGCTGTAAATGCAATTTATATGCATCTAAAGAACGAGCAAACAAGAGACACGGCCACTTCATCACGCAGCGTTGGCCAAGCGTGAGGCGTCTTGTTCGTGTTGTTGCTGTTACTGCAAATGCAACTAAGCGGCAACAGCCAGCGGCATACACGTCCCGGTCGGACGCGACTGCAGTCTGCACTCTATTGTTCTGGCAGCTCGTGCTCTTGCCAGATTAATGTACAGAGACGCGACCAGGCCAGACAAGGACAGAGCAGGGGAAAATGAGAGCAGCATAGCTCATCCCCCCGAAGGTTTCGATTTCAATTAGAGGCGGATGTTCGGATTAATTGCCATCGTGGTGGTTATATATAATTCATAGAAACATCATTGCATCGCATTGCATCGTTTGTTTGCTGGGCATCTCAGATTGCCGAAGTGCCGTTGAACTTGGAGGTCAAGCGAGATGCTTGGATGCTTGGATACTTGGATGCAAGTAGTGAAAATCAATCGGTTGAGCCAATGGAAATTGAAAGGTATCGCTTGTTGATGATTTGTTGCCGCAATTGGTATTGCACTTGACACTGGCACTGGCACTAGCACTGCAACTGCAACATTAACTGGTTGCCATTGCAACTGAGTTTCAGTACAATTACCTGTTACTGGTTACCAATTGAATAGAGCAAGTGGCCACTCTGCACTTTCACTGTGGTTGGACTTGGAGCTGAAGCTGGACCCGTAGCTGGAGACGCGGTCCAACACGTCGTATGCTTGATCGAAAGCGTGAAGCCAAAGTTTAATTGAAACTCCTGACCAGTGTTGGACAACTACAACAATAAGAGTACACATACATGTCTGCGTTCCATGTATGTTTGCTCGTAATTGGCAACATTCATTGGTTGCTTGGTAACTTTCAAACTTGGCCATTTCATTGGGCCATTTGAAAGTTATTGGCCTACAGTTGCCACTTAGCCTAACTAAAATGAAAACTTCAACGTACAATCTGCAAGTCGTTCAAGCGCAACGTACTTTCTGTGGTTGCACCAATGGCTTTTACACCACAGAAACTTTAACTCTGCTTCCACTTTGACTTTGCAGCCACGACAAAATCCATAAGAAACACGCCTCAAATACGCACTCCAGGCGTGGCTATCACTCTGGACTGAGGCGTGGCACAAACGCAGCGCGGTGTGGCATGTCATGGCGTAGCAATTTGTTGCTTTTGTTGTATCGCTCGTTGTCATAAATTGGGTCACCAAAAAAATATATACAATTAGTGTTGTTGTTGCGTCGAAACGTCGTAATGCAGCGAGAATCGGCCCCACGCTCCCTCACCAACGGCCGAGGTTGAAAGCATTGATTTTAGGCTTAAACGAGTACAAAACTCGTTTTGATTTAACTGAGACTTTGGCAACGCTGTGAGCTTGCAACAGAGCTCCACGTCTCTCTCCCTCTCTCTCTCTCTCTCTCTCTCTCTCTCTCTCTCTCTCTGTCTCTTTCTGTTTTGTCCCCGCTGCTTATGTTTTTACAACAAGTTTAGCCCAAAACCCTTGAGCACACATGGGAATGCCATATAAACCCACACACTCATTCACACACACACACAGACACACACACACAGATGTTACTTGTGTGTGCACTGCGACTTTCCATTCGCACAGATTTTCATTTCCACATTTTACATTTTGGAATTTCAATATGTGAATGGCATTTATATCAAATACGCCACGATGTGAAATAAAATTCGTCTCGATTCGTTTCGTTTCGTTTGTGTATCCCAAATGGGATTTGAGTTTATGAATATTGGCAGCTATGCAGCTCAGTTACCCCTCTCGTACCCGCTTCCCCTTATCAAATAACATTGTCTATATATGATATTAAAATGGCAACAACTCGCACCAAGCATTGCAGCAATTTCAGTCGCTGAAGCTCATGAAGTTTGATCGATTTACTGCAGTTGGCTCGCCTCCCCCCTTCGTGAGGCTTTCAACAACAGTTGTAACAGTTGTGGTTGGGTTTGTTTGTTGGCCGTATCGAAGAAGGGCTGGTTGATTCATTGCTCCACTGGGCAAACATAAAGCTGGGAGGGGCGCATCGGGTTAGTCGCTTGGTTAAATGTTGGAACTATTTTGTGGTCGGATATGTCGCTCGTCGCCACTTGCCCTCTCACCCCTCACCACTCACCCGTCACCCGTCAGCCGTCAACCGTCAGCCATCTCATGTCGCTTTATATTATTAAGTTGTTGATATGCAGTGCAGCTCTCTGCAGTGCAACATCATAGAATCTATCGACAGATCATGTCTCTGTTGCTTGCTGCCTCAAATTGAGGACTAGCATTTCAAATATTTGTCGTTTATCAGCTTGGCACAGTTTCAGCTGCATTGTGTTGATAAGTAAGTGTGCCAGCTCTAAAATGCTGACAGCAATGTGCTTCAGATTGCTAAATAGCCAGTCAACCAACTGTTGAGTTTGTTGTAGCTGTTGTTGTTGTTGTTGTTGTTATTGCTCTGCCTTGCTATTTCTGCCAAATTGCCGCCAATTCTTGCAAGCGCCGCTTGTTATTGTTTCGGAATCTTTGCTGAATTGGATGTCCGTGTCAACGTCTCCAATGAGTCGACATCGCATGACAATCTCAGATACCCTCTCAAGCTCCCTCAACATTTTTATCGCTTTTACTTTCTTAAGTATTTTGTAGACTGATATTAAAGTAGAATGGCAACCATTTGTATAGGGTATATGTTGTTATAGGGTATATGCATGCCGAGCAGACTACTGCCGATTTTGAATTTCGACTTCGTTCTCTGTAATTTATTACAATTTGTCGTTGACATTTGGTTAGCTTTAATTATAATATAGAATTGGCTGTAATGCGATTTTGGCGACGTGCTCGCATTAACTTGGGGAAATTGTGTCTGAGGTGGAAACAGAAAATGCTGATTACTTGCGAAAATTTGTGACTTATTACCAAAATATTGTTGTCTACACGAACGTAATTCAAAGCTTAGTCGACAAGTGCTGATCATGCATGAAATTGCTTAATGAAGCGTGGCTCATGAAAATACGCGGACTTGCATAGAAAAACTGTTGATGTAATGATGTCAAGCTAACTCAAGTTAGCTCCCTCTAGCCCTCAGTCTGGTTTAGCAACAAGCACATCGAAATGGCGACAGCTGCACGAACTGCACAAAGCAATCGTTCAAATCGATCAACAGATCGAACCAACCGTCTGCAGGTGCAAAGCCAATAAATTGTGTAAGAGTTGGAGCTGAAAAACTAGTATAGGCAGTTAAATTGATCAAATTGTCTACAGCGAGATCGTGTCTGGGAAGTCGACAGCTCGTACATTACGTATGCGCCCCATAAATAATGTCAGCTCATTGAAATCGAAAGTTGTAAGCGAACTAGCACAGCATGCGACACATTCACTAGATTCTAAACAAAAAAAAAAAGAAAAAAAACAGCAAATCTAATTGCAAATGCAAAAATTCTAAACACAACAACAACTGCTCATTTGGCACTCGACGGAACTGACAAGTTGCCGGCATTTTGCGAGTTTTACGCGACTTTGAGCGCTCTAATTGCGCGCTTGTCTCTCGTATACATAAATATGTGTATACACAAACATGCAACAACAACAACAACAACAACAATATCAACAACAACAACAACTGTGGCAGTAGCAGCAGCAGTACATACAATATAACAACAACCAGATGACATGCAACAGTGCACAGGCGTTGAACATTTAACAATGCTGAAAAGCACTAAAGAAAAAACATATTTTCGGCAGACTGACAATTAAATACTCTACGATCTTAACCAAATTTGAGTAGACAGTAAAAATATGTATTTAAAATATGAATAAATTAAGATGTAAGATATATAGAAACTATTTTATAATTGTCAAACTTAAACATAGATAAATAATGCTCGTATAGCTGACAGTACAATTCAAGTGTATTGAAAATATCCAAATAGTGAATAGTATTCAAGCAAAAGTACGTGGGACAGAGAAAAATAATGTGTAATTTGAAATTTGCTGTTAAGTGGAGTGGAAATGCGTAGGAAAATGTATGATATAATCATGCAGAGAATGGACGGGCGGGAGTATGCATATGCATGGCCAGGCAAATGGAACTATTTTCAAGATCAAGTTCAAGTTTAACTGCATGAGATGATTTATGCTTCTTCAAGGTGGTACTGTTGTTGCTGGTGGTGGTGGTGGTGGTGTAGGTGCATTTGGAGATTCGAGTACTCAAATCATCGTCAAATTGCATGCCATCGAATGGCAATGAAATGATGGGAAACTCAGGTTTGGCATTTTCACAAAAGTGCCAGCTAGGTTAAATAGCAGCCAGAGACACAAATACAAAATAAAAAAAAAACACCTTGATGCGGTTGGCAATTTGCCAAAGAGGAGCACAAAAAGTGTCTAGCGGGTAAAATCACCTTTTGACCCACTTTATAGACCTCAAAAGCTGCTCCGTCCCCTTTCCTGCGGCTTAGATATCTTCGTTGTTGTGCATAATGTGAAAATGATGTTGCCTCTGATTGATGCGAGTAGGAAACAAAATTCGCAACCACAACTTGCGACAAATCAATAGCACAACACTACAGCGAGATGTGATTGTGAATCACAATCTGAATGTAAATGTGAATGCTGCTGGATGTGGATTGTGCCTTAGGCCAATGCTAGGGTGAAAATCGAAAATCAACGGCAAACTGCGAGTGGCGAACGGCAAACGGCAAACGGAAGTCAAGCGCAATTTGTGAACATAAATCGAACAATTTACTATTTACCGCCAACGGCTTAATGTTAGTTGGCCAGATGACACAGCACAGCAAATGTCAAATGCGAAAACGTTTGCGGTTCTCTAGCCAGCTCGGAACGTGACTTTTGCATTTGCCAGAGCTTTAAATGAGTCGAGGCTGAGGCTGCAACTTTAAGTGTGTCAGTTGTTTGTATGCAGCGCACTGGAAGGAGGCATGTTTGTTATGTGGGATGAGGGAATGGCGGCAGGGTAAGCACTGAAGCATATTTTACGCATAGTTAAACCCAAGTGCATCACATCATACAACATGGCACACACACAACACTCACACACACATTCTAGCTTTATACACTTAATTATGCATTAGGCAGCGGGTTTGACATTCATGTATAAGTATGGGGGGTCTGTAAATGGAAGAAGTTCAAGGAACCCTGTTAACCCGTCCAAAGGATGCGAGTGCACAGTGAGTACAGTTTAGAATGTGTCGCGGTTTAAACCAGGCCAGACATTGGACAGCCAGAACAGGCGGTTGTTGTCTTCATTAAAGTAAACGACAATCAATTGCCACCTTTAAACGACCACCACTGGGCATACCAACAGCTTCAGCTTCAGCTTCAGATCCAGCTGCAGCCCCAGCTCCAGCCATCAAAAGCATTGACTATGTAATTGGCGAAATGTACGTCTGGCGTTCGCTCAATGTGAATGTGGCTCGCCAATGGAGCGTACAGTGTACAGCAGTTGAGGGCAATGGGCAAGGGGCAGCGGCTTCACTTGAGTGCACCACAGCAGTGGGAAATGGGTGGTGGTCAATTGATGGGCCTAACCCACGCGTGTGGCCAGATTGTGTGGAATTCAATTGAATTTATTGCTGCTGTTATTGTTGTTCTTGTCGTTGTCGCAGCTCTGCCCAACTGTCCGCAGTGTAATGGCTCAATGTGTGCATATGTGTGTGCGTTGTGTGCAAGCTGTTTGCCAAATTTATATTGCCTACATTTGAGGGCAGGCAGCAGAGTTGCAGAGTTTGCATGCAATTGATTTTGTTTTGGTTTTGGAGCTGCTGCTCTTGTTGCTGTTGCTGTTGTTGCCCGCCCATGTCCACATCCAGCAACAACATTATCTCCGCCAAGCAAGCTCTGGAGACAGCATGCTTCGATGCAAACACACATAGTAGCTGCCCAGGGAGCAATAGAGTAATAGGGAAAGACAGAGTGTCCTGGCCCGCACGAGCGGCTTGTTTATTGAATTTGTGCGCTGCCAGTGGCATTGCAACTGCAACGGCTACAGCCATTACCACTGTCAGAGAAACTGCAATTGGGGATGTAATTTTTGCATGTCTCCGGCATTAAATTTGCTTCTAATTGTGACTGTTGGTGTTGGCGAATGTGTGCTCGGCCAATTAGGGCTATGACATTCCGCTCTAAATCTCCTGCACACTTTGCTAATTGTTTTCAATTGCACACATACACATACTCACATGCAGAAAGTAATTGCACTTTGATGAGGCTCAGTCCCCAGGCTAATTAGCTGTGGAAGCTCCTGTAAAATACTTCAATCGCATTCAAATGTTGTCTTTAATTGCCCGAATGTCATATTACTACTTAATCGGTAGAATACTATACATATGTTCATATACATGAAATATTACAGCACTTCATTTGCATTTTCTATTACTTAATTTGAGAAAGTTATACTTTTGTTCGACGGTTGTATAAAGGTTCCAAAAGGTGTGGGTAAATGCACTTCTTTGGCAACAAGAAATGCTTCAGTTTTCAGTATGTGCTGTGAATATTTGAAACCCCTTCTATGTCAACTCTAGCTCCCGATTCAAAGCAATGTGATTCGACTTCATATGCGGCACTACTGAAACGCGTTTTGTCGTTTTTGCCTTTTGGTTGCACGTGACTTGTGTGATCAAATTGCCTCGTCTGTCACCCCATATGATACAGCCGCTTGCCGCCGATTGCTCTTTGCCACGCCTTGGCATGTCTCTGGCATTGTTTTGCATTTGCGTGCAACGATTTGTGTGTGGCTGAAAGCCCAAGTTGATTTCTGTTATGCCTTTTGCCCATATCCGTGTTATGTTGGACTGTGTTGTGTTTTAGTACGTTGTTTGTTGCTATAGGCTTTTAATTGACATACGCGTCGCTTACACGATTTCTCAGTTAACTTATCCCATTGTATATTCCAACTGCATACTAATCACTGCCTTCCTCTCTCTCTCTCTCTCTCTCTATGTCTCTATCTCTTTCGCAGATTGCAACAATGGCTTTCCAGCAGCAGCAGATCAGCTCCTAAATTTATTGGCTTCACATTGATTACCATACGTTAGTGTATTGGCCCCAAAGGTGAGTTGACTTGAGTTATTGGCCAGCTAAGTTTAGATAATTGGTCTCGCATGCGCTCCAATGTTAATTGGAGACTAACAACAACTACTACAGGGCCATAGATTATACATATTAACACAGATTTAACGGCCTTGCACACGCCGCACTCATTTCTTGAAGCCGTACGTCACCTCGATACCGCCTCAAAGGGTGGAAGCATTAATGTTCAAAGCTATTTTCATTAGCTAAGTACATCAATTGGATTGCAGCATATAGCTATGCCCTTACAATAACAAATACATCAACATTAGCAGCTCCATCTAAGTTCTTTGTGATATTTTCATGCTGCCGGTGTTTTTGCTATCTGCTTGGGCTAAATTAGAAATAAAAGCTCTTTCCTTAATGCATAAACACAAGATAAGCATACACAAGCAAATACACTCACACAATCACAGACAGCTGAAGTTGAAGCCTGCGCTCCACCAACTTTATTTGAGTTGAAACTTGAGTTTGAGTGAGAACGTGACGAATGCGTAATGTTCGTAAGCACCAAGTGCAGTGGCAACCCGCGCAGCTTTTATGAAAGCTTTCAGCTTTCACTCGACGAGCTTTCACTCGCATTCGGCTCCTACTCCAGCCAGTGTCCTTTGCCGAGCAGCAAACAAAACGGAATTCTGCAGTCTCTAAACGAATTTTGCCAGCAAAGGCTGTCCATAAACATCAAGCGGACGGTTGGCAACGCGCGTGTTTGGTTGGCAACTCAAAAAATTTAGCAAAATGCTGAAAAAATAACAGGAATAAGACACTGTGGGCGTTTCGAGTTGTGTGCTTTTGGGCTGTGGGCTGTGGGAGGTGGCTGTGTTTACCCGTTTGGCTGCGTGGTTTTCCAACTCTGCGCCACACATCGCGAATAATAAAAGTTAAACGAAAATGAATTAGAAATGTTGTGTGCGGTGTTATGTAAAGCGACAAAGATTCGCATACATTTGAGAGTCAAAAACGAAAGCACGTCCTGTGAGAGTGAAAATATCCTTCCAAAGTGTGCTACACTCAATCGTTGATTTCGTTGATATCGTTGCTCGTTGCTGTTGATGTTGCTGTTGCTCCTACTCCTGCTAGTGACGTTATTGTTTTTGTTGTTGTTGCTGATTGCGCACACGTATATTATGTAAATTATTATGTGCCAGCCAACGAGGCGAGCCTTAACTTCGTCGTATTGCCGAGCACTGTCCATGTCCATGTCCACTTCCACATCTACATCCACATCCACATCCACATACACAGCCAAGACCACGTTCGCGTTCGCATCGTCATCGTTATCGTCCAATGGGCACAACACAAAAGTTTAGCGAATGTTGCGAGTGAAAGCGCCCACAACTCACATCTGATATAGAGCCCCTCTTCCGCTCGTTCACTTTACCTTTCACCCTCTTCCCTGTCACGGGATGCGCCTGTCTTTGAGAAAAGTGTATCAGTTCAGGTGTTGCCCTTCTTTCGAGCTTCTTTTACCAACGTTTCTTGGCGTTTATTTTCGTCTACGGCTCGCGCGTCTCGTTTATTGCCTCCACATGAGTTTCTTTCTTTGAGTGTGTGTATGAATGTATGTGTGTGTGTGTGTGTGTGTCAGGGTGCTCAACATAAAGCAGCATGTGGAAAAGTAGCAACAGCCACAACAAGGATACTCCTTTGTCGTATAAGAAACTAAATTGTTGCCAACTTTGTCTGCCGCCATCTTTGGCCGCTTTTAAAGCAATTTATTATGCCTAGTAGCACATTATTTACACACACACAGACTTACAAGATGACAGACTTACGTCTGATGAATAAGTTATTCAAAACAGAATTTACATTCACATTTGCATATCAAGCCAAGTCGACAACTGCCAACAGCCTTGACGTCAGTTTTTGTCATATTCCCTTGCATTCGGCTATTATCGATGTTGCACATGATCCGACAAAGAACATTAAGTATTTAGTCAAGTTCATGTTAACAGACATTGCCGTCAAATACGTATGCATCTATTCAATTTGCGAGTATTCATTTAAATCAAATAATAATAATATTTTTCATTTATTTTTGATTACAAAAACTTGTCTCTAACTAAATAAGTATCTGTACCTGCAGGCATTGTCAAAGTTTTCCTGGCTTCAATCTTTTAATTAAATAATTAAAATCATTTGGAATATGACGTGATATTGATAATTAGTGTTATTTAAATCAGATTTTTGTTGTCGTAAACTGAAAATAGTTTCATGTAATACAATTTAAATTTAATTCTATTTCGTGCTTCAATGCGTGTAATTATCAAATTGTTTTCGCCCCTTTACCATCCAATCTACTGATTTATCTTCCTAAATCGTTATACTTCAGCTGTAGTCCCGTAAATACTGTATTTACCTCTATTATCACACCAAAGTACTTTACTTGGTTTAGCTTAGACCACACAAATGCTTAACAAATTGCACAAGTGTCAGAGATTTCTCTTCTAAATTGAATTTCTCAAATGTTTTGGTTTCTCACGTCATGTTCATTCCAATTTCCATTTCTATTTGTATTTCCATTTACATTTCAATTCACATCATCATAATTTCATAATTTCAAAATGGCCTTGCCTAATTTTAATCAGCCGCCAAATAGGCGCCAACTGCAGTCACCGTTGTTGTTGCAGTTGTCGTTGCTGTTCTCGTTCCCCGTGCACGTAGCAATTCTCATTTGCATAGCTTATGCTCTTCTAGATATATGTAAAATTAGATTTTAATTCGCCAAATATGTTACATGCGAGCACGACTATAAGAAATTGCAAATTGAAATTGTTGACTTCATCATGGGCTCATGCTGTTAGTCCACACGCATTTGAATTGCAGTGCGTTTTGTGGTTTTCTGCTGACTTCTTATGTCGCCCGCTTCTGTGTTTACTGCTGTCTTCGCATTTATTTCACATGCATCAGCAATTAAAAGTTAGACACTCGATTCTGCAGGTAATTGCAAACGCCAAGTAATCAGGACAGAAGGACATAGGGACGGCAGGACATACCGTATAATTACAAAACTCATTATGTATCTCTTGTCCCGGCGGCCATCGCTTGTAGCTGGGCTGAACTTATGTGCCACGTCTAGTTGTAACCCGTTTTTGAGTTTTCGAAACACGCAAGAGGTGGCTGCTAAAAGTTTTTGTTGAACTGTTTGGTTTTGCAGCCGCAGCCAAAATGTTTGCCAAACTCTGCATGAAATGCTTCAGCTGGGGCTTTTTCAACTTCAACTCCAACTTAAACTTTAAGACAAACTTCTAAGCCCAAAGTCAAGCAGTCAAAGTGCATTTTAGTAGGTATTTACTTTACTGCATTATAATACCAGTGCCCGGACCAATGTGGCGTATGTGTAATAATTCACCATGTTGCCCGAAACTAACGTGCTAATTAAAACTGTTTTCGACTTAACTCCACTTCTATTCTAAGCCCTTATTAAGTTGATTTAAGTAAATTTCCAAACATTTGTCAAAAACAAATCTAACAGAGTCACATCAGGCTAAGGTTACAGGTCAGAAATATCAGCTACTCGAAGAAAAAAGACATAAGTGCTTGCTTGTGTATATTTGCATTTTAGTTTTATGTGCTGCATAATCAATAACAATTTGCATTTCTCTATAAGAAAAGAAATGGACGAATGTCGAGCTAAAGCTAAATGTCGATCCTTTGCCCACACATCTACACAAATATATACATATATATATTTAGAATATAACAAAAGAAAACAAAAAATATCAAATGCCAAATGAATTCCCAAAGAAAAAGAAGGAAATGGAACAGAACAAAATAGCACATGAAAATAACAATGTATCGCAGATGTTGGACATCCGTGGGTGGTTTGAAAAGTAGCCAGTAGCGAGTTGGATAGAACGAAGCTCTCCTTCCATATTTCCTATTTAACCTAAGATTGTACAATTAAATTGTCAGAAGAATACCTTTTACAAGTTGTGCGATAGTCTAGAGTTCATTATGTTATTCATAGTCCATATCCATTCGACTTTATAGTCGGGCATTCAAAAGTTTAAACTCAATTATGATACTGTTTGGAATTATCTTTTTTTTCATTTTGTTGGAGAAATTCAGTTCTGTTGATTCATCTTTATTCCATTGTTCGCTTGCGTTTTAATTCAATTCATGCTCGACTCTCGCTTCAGTTTTGGACAAGCTGTCCACAGAAAGCCAAAACAAATATACCATAAACAAAAGCACACACATACACACACACACACACACACATACTGACACATATACAATATATACACAAACACACAGTAAACTTTAGCGACAACTATTAGAGGAAAATATTTTTGCTTGCCTTTGTTCCTACATGCTATGCACGTGAAAGGAGAGAGAGAGAGAGAGAGAGAGAGAGAGACACAAAAAAGGGAGCAGCCAGAGAATTAGAGAGAGGTGCGGCATAGCGGGTCAGGCATAAACATGGCATACATCCTGCAGGCACAAGGCAGACCCGAGTGGCTTTTGTGTTGCCAAAAGCGGAAATGGGTAACAGCAGCAGAGCGTTTGTTGGTGGCAGTTCTCTCCCTCAGCGTTCTACACCCCAAGCGTGCCTCGGTGTGTGTGCGAAGTATTTAAATTGGTTTGCAACATGAATGACATTCATAGTCGCTCATATTTGTGTGCTAAGTCCTGGCAGCCATGTGTATGTGTGTATGTGGGTATACACTATCTAAATCCGCGTGTCATTGGTGTGCCTTGATTTGAATTTTTCACTTTTGACGTCTGCAAATGAATGCGAGTATTAGCGCGTGCCTAGACAGGAGTCAAATCTTGCTCCAGGGCAATGTCATCGTCATCGTCATCGTCATGCTGTTGCCGTAATGTAATCTTGCCAGCAGTTACTATGACTTATTTAGCTTCCTCTGATGCTGAACTAAGCCATCATCCTGTTTACCCAATTTACGAGAAGCAACCAATGTGCGTGTGTGCACTCGATAATCACCACCTGGCTGAAAGGACTATGACTAATAGCCACCCAGTTTGCTTGACATCTGTCGCAATTGCTGTTGCTTTCCAAGTTCGCTTGCCGGTTGTCAATTCCTCATGCCAGGCAAGAATATGTATATGTAGGGATTCTCCACTCGTCAGCCAATCAGGCCAGCGGCCAGGACAATGACAAAAGTGAAAGCAACAAAATCTTCATCATCAAGTGTCATTCTGGGCGGAAGTTGGCATGCACTCAACAACAACATACACATATACACACACATACACGAATACACACTCACCCACACATCTATATGGTAGTGAGTATATCTCTCTTCTCTCTCTAGCTCTGTAGCTCACAATGAATATTTATGTTTGATGTTGGCCCCATGTTTTGTTTTGTATACCAACTGCCAGACTATAAAGCGGGGCTTTCGAGAGTTCTATCTACCTCTCAGCCCCTCCCAACCACTTGGCCTACTCATTGTTGGCATTGCTGCCTACAAAGTGAAGTGCACTGTCTGCCAAATCAAGTGTGTTAGTTTGAATTGCTGTCGGAGTGAGTCCGTCAGTCTGTCAGTTTGTTAGTCTACAAAATGATGCCTGAATACAACATCTTCACAAATTATGTTATGGATTATGTATTACAATTTCGCAATTTCTAAATTAATACCATTCCAAAAATATTCTGATTTTGCTATTGGAAATGTCATAACGTTGCTGATTTGCAATTTAGTCCGGTTCAATATCATCTGTCACAAACAGAACCTCTCTGAATTTCCATTTGAAAATCAATTTCACATTATATGGCTACCAAAATGCATGGTGCGTGTTCCGAAGAGAGACAGCGAGATGATGGTGAGAGGGGTGAGATACAGAGTGAGTGAGAGCGGGGCCAATTAATAATCCGGAGTGTACAGGTTCGCAATAGCTAATTTATGCTTGCCTGAACTCGCATGCGATAATGAAAGGGACGACAATGAGATGAGGAGAGGTGGGTGGAGAGAAATGTAGCTCTTGTTACGCTTTAGGCTCAATTTCAATATAATCGATTGTCAACGATAACAGATTGCCGTCCACTGTCATTATACAAGTGCACTTCCTCATTTACCCAAAACAGATGCAGGCAGGGAGCTTGATTGAAATGCGTTTAATTACTTTCAATTGTTTGCAATTGTAAATTTATGACTGTTCACATAGATACAGGTGAACTTCCCTACATTGCACGGCATTGTACTGAACTTTTAAAGGCCAATATATGGAATTTCCTTAATAATAAATTATGTTTCGAGCTCACTTTAGCGAAGCTGCAAGCATTAAATAAATACATTTTATTTGTAGCCAATGGTGTGCCAAATTGTTTGGTGTGTCATGCCAAGTGTCGTTGTAAATTGTTAGCTGTTAGCCAGCGCAAATATTATGCAACACTTTTCGCCCCAATAAGTATGCTGTGGCCCAAAGGGCAACTCTTACACACTCACTCACTCACATACGACTTGCTCGTTGACAACTCATCAAAGCGTCTGTCGTATCTGTCTGCCAGTGTCTCAGGCGGACGGGCAAGGTCATGTGCCAATAGCCCAAAGGCGCTTAAGAAATAAAAAAAGGAAAAGGAAAAGGAAAAGCAAAAGGTATAATCTGCCAACCCACTTTCTCTGTTTCTCTGCACTATTGTTGTTTTTGTTCTGTGTTTGTGTGTGGGCCTCCAAGTTTGTCACCATTCTGAAAGCTATCCCAGTTTACCAGCGTCTCAAAGTATTTGTGGGCTTTGCCTTTCGCTCAACTCGTTTTTAAACGTACATTTATTGATTTTTCCTTTTGTTAGCAAGTTCTAATATATATTTCAAATAATTTGTTACTCCGTTTTCTGTGAAGCTCGTTGAACTCCCGTATCCCCTTGAAATCCGCTTGATGAGTATTTATAATTGCACTTAACGTATTTCAAGGGCCTGGAGATTCTTGCAACTTATTTCTACCGATCTTTGCCTTCGTGTGCGGAGCGCCACAAAATTAATTAAGTTGGCCCGTTGCTCTGTTGGCCCGTTGGCTACTTGAGCCTGCAACACGGTTTGAAGTGAAATACCTCGTTGAGTGGGTCATTGGCTGTGGCTGTGACTGTGGCTGTGGCTATGGTAGTGCTTTCTTGGTCTCTCGTTAGTGTCCACTTTGCTGAGTGACACTCGGTGCCAATGGTAATGACGTCATTGTGGCTTTTGATTGGATTGGCAGCGCGACAAACATGTAACTATGTATGTGCTTAATAAGTATGCTGATGCATGTGTAGTCGCAATTAAACCCATTTTAAATGTGCCACTTGCCGCAGCAAGAGCTCAAAGTTGCGGGCTATGATTTCAACCACCAACTGACAACTGTTTGCCTTAACTTGTTTACATTTCGTTCTTATGCCAGAACACTCAATTATGAGTATGTGTGTAGCTTCAGTACGCACATTTATTTGTGCTGCTAGGAGATTGTAAGCCATTTGTTTATTCAACCTATTTATAGCCGAGCTACATTGCGTATGCGCAATATTAATCACGTAGGAGCTTTCATTGGACCGGAATTCAAACGCCAGTCATTATCAATTTTAAATTTCTGAAAGCTTCGAACTTTTCGATATGCTTTCATAATTTAAAACCCCAGCAAACCATTCTCCATTCAAAACAACTGAATGCAAATAGTCATCTCAGCAAATGTTAACCAAAATGCTTTTAGCGTTTCCAAATTTAAGTTCAATGCAAATATAATCACAATTAGGGAATGTGCTAGTGTTTTGGGAGCTGACCTCTAATCAGACGCATTGTAATTCGTTGAAAACATAAGCATATTATGATGTGAATGCGAAATTGATGTATAATTCCCACATATTACCCCGTGGACATCGTGAGTGAATGTTTGTGAATGGACTCACACCATCGGATTCACATTTATATGCACATAACTTTTGGCAGACGCCGCTTCACATTCATTTTATACTGGGAAAAAAATAAATACTTTGCGTTCATATTTCATGCTCAAATTAGCAACGTCCATCTTACAAAAGGAGCAAAGTGGAGCCAGAGCAATGGCTGTATCCATTCAACCATGCTGTAGACTGAGAGGCAGCCAAGTCCTGGCCAGACGATTCGACTGTTGTTAAGTCGCCATCGATTTTATTGCCGTGTTACTTGTTCGCTTGTTGTTATTGTTCGAGAACTCGTAGTGCTGCTGCCAATATTTTATTTGTGCTTTTGCTTTTGGCCACGTCTTTCTGCAGTGTACAGTACGGTGGCCCGGTATGGCCATCTGCTGAGGCGTTAATTGAAAGCCATACAAATTGTGGACCGGCTTGAAGGCAATTATAAAATGGCACTCGGAGACGAGTTGCCTGTTTGACTTGCTACCCAGGCTAGTTGGCTGGTGTTGATTGTAGCATGAAATAGCTAGGCCAGCGGCAGCTAATGCTTTGATTTAACGTTTGTCAAGACCACGACGCAAACACACACACGCACACATGCTCAGACAATACACACACCCAGTCACAGCTGTTGTTGTAAATGCCTGGATCAATTGTTTATTTATTGCGCAACATTTTCAACAGGATTTTGCTTTTAATACATAAATGTCGACATTTGTGCCAAGTTTTATTGTGCTTTTTCTGCTGTCCGCCATACTAAACTTGGCTCTTATACATACTTTCAAGCCCCGATAAATAAGTGTATATAAATATCGAGCAAATTCTGTGCGTGAGCCCCAAAGTGTGCAACATATTTTAAATCGATTGCGAGTTGAATTAAATAAAGTAAATTCAATTTATTATTCATTTGGCAAGTTGCATTCGAATGCAGCTTATTTCATATTCTGCATATACACAAACACACATACCCCGTGACCCCCGTGTGTGTGACTCTCATTTCATTTGTGTCAAATAATTGGAGAGTAGCGGTCAATTGCATTAAACGCTTTTTACCCGTTAACTTCGGTATCTGACAGCGCCATGACTGTCTGTGGTCCATTGGGCCTCTGTGACTTTCCTATATAGCATATGGTTCTGATAATTTCACCTGTGTGTGTTGAAGCAGAAGCCGTCATGTTTAATTGCGGTCGATTGCAGTGAAATCGTTTATCAACTTTCCGTGTTTCATGAGCCAGGTTTCACTTTCAGAAAATCAAATTACAAACGATTTTCATAAGTTATATAATATAATACGCAATTACATTTTGCGTTTGAGTATAAAAATTCGTAAAATAAGAAAAATAATATATATTTATACTAGAATATCAATTGCAGTAGACGCATTTTCGAATTCGTCTCGCTCTCTTTCTATCTTAGTCTCCCAGTCTGTTGTGTCTGTTGATTTTCGCGAGCTGCACATAAATCTGCGGTTGTCCTCAATAAAAATAGACATTGTGGTCGTAGTTTCAGTGCAACTGGGCTGGCGCAATGTTTTCTCTTTGACGGGACAGAACAAGCAAACATATCAAGAATAAACAACAAAATCACACAACTAATATAAAAAAAAAAAAAAAAAATAAAATAAAATAAAAAAATAGAAAACAATAAAACAAATTGGTAACAAAGAGACCATTGCGACATTTAAATTTGAAAATGAGAATGAAAAATGTAATTGAGTTTTCGCATTCAATAATCAAATAATAAAAGTGAATCGAATCAAATTGGATAATTCACGCAATTGAATTGTTGCTAAGCTCAATTAATTTATAAATTGATTAACGTAAATACAACAAAACACACAACGAAAGTGAATCATGTTCGGGTGCATTTATCAGCTGTGGGACTGGTAAGTACGACAACGCGTAGTTAAATAGCAAAAAGGTCAAAAAATTCACTTGCAAATTGGTTGGTACGTCATCTCAACCCATCGTCTATCGCTCATCGGTAGAGTAGAGAGCGGGTTATCGTGTTTTTATATGGCAACCGTTGCCTGAGCTGCACTCAATCAATTAGCGTCAATTACGAGCTGAGCCAGTGCATCCCCAGCTCATCCAATCAACCTCAGTCAACCTTCTCTGCTCTGACACAGATTCACTGCGATTCACTGGTCAAATTGGAAAAGCTTCGTTGCGTGGAAGGTTTAAACGGCTTCTCACGCAATTGAATTAAGTCCAGCGACCTTTGATAATTGTGTTAACACCAAGTAAAATCTGGAATCGTAGTTTTAAGCCCCTTCTATGTGGCAATTATGAAATAATCAATAATTTTTTTTCATTTCGTTCTTAGGTTGGAGGCGCCACCACTCTTTACTCCCGGCACCATGGACGCCAAGAAACTGCAACAATTACAGGCGGTTACGGCGCAACAACAAAAGAAGCTGCCGCTGGCCTATCAGACAAATCTTATAGACTATCGCACGGCCACACACTCTCCGGCTGGTTACCATCTGCCGCCTCAGGCGCTATACCAGCAATCCCCCACGGCCACCTCATCCAGCGGCGGTGGTCCACTCTCTCCGATCGACATGCAGCCGCAGGCAAAGCATGGTCTATTGAAGCACGGCCACGGTGGCAACTCGAGCAGCTCCCACAGTTCGCCGTATCATCAGTCGTATTCGAGTAGCGGAGGAACTGGGGAGCAGATTTATCAGTCGCCCACTGAGCGCACATATTTAGCTGCTGCAGGGCGACTGCAGGCGAGCAATGCCATTGCCGGGCAACATCCCATATCAGCTCTGCAGGCACAGTATCAACAACTTCAGCAGGCCAAGATGCAGGCACAATTGGCCACACAGAGTGAGGCAGCGCAACAGCAGCAGCGAACATTCGCCATGCGCCAGGTAATGAATCCACCTACGAGTCATTACCATATGAGCCAATCCCCCAGCATGGTGTCCAACATGACGATGCAGCAACAACAGCAACAACAGCAGCAACAGCAGCAACTGGAGCAACAACTGCAACAGCAACAGCAGCAACAACAACAACAACAAAGGGCACCGCCTTCAACGCTGAATCTGACTAGTCAATATCAAGCTGTTGCGGGGCCATTGAAACTACAGCAGCAAATGCCGAAACATTACCAGGAGCAACTCTATGCTCAACAGCAACAACAATTGCAGCTTCAGCTGCAACATCAACAGCAGCAGCAGCAGCAGCAGCAACAGCTTCAGCACCAACTTCAACATCAACAGCAGCAACGACATAAGCCTGAGTTGCAGACGCCTGGCAGCGAGCATGGGCCCGTTTATATTCAACAGAATCATCCAGGTCATGTTGTCAATCAGGCTTGCCAGACGCAAATATCGGCTGTCAAGCCTAAACCCACGCCCAGCTCGGAGGAATCCTCATCGACATCCACCCGGAGTCCGACACATGCACCACTTGATCGCAAGAAGAGCATCGGTTCCATTCAGGCTCTTAAATCGCCAATCACAAAGCGACCACCCACAACTCCCGTGACCCTTTCCGGCTGGTTGCACAAACAGGGCTCCGATGGCCTTAAGGTGTGGCGCAAGCGATGGTTTGTGCTGGCCGAGTACTGTCTCTACTACTACAAGGGACCCGAGGAGGAGAAGCTGCTAGGTTCGGTGCTATTGCCCTCATATCGTGTGTCCGCCTGCCTTCCGGAGGACAAGATCTATCGCAAGTTTGCCTTCAAGTGCGAGCATCAAAATATGCGTACCTATTGGCTGGCAGCGGACAATGCCGATGCCATGATGCAGTGGGTCCGTGCTCTAGCGGCGGCCAGCATGATGCAGGCACCGAGCAGCGGTGAATCGGAGCCCAGTGTCAACTCCTCGTTGAATCACAGCGGCGAGAACTCGGACTCCGGCATACATACGCTTCAGTCGCAGCCCGGAAAGGGGCAATTGACGCCGGCCTCAGATAATGCTGGAGCTGGCAATGGTGGAGGTGCCCAGCCCTTGTATGCCAATGCACCACCAAAGCCACGACGCATCAATGATGGCGGCTACTCCTCGCCATCGCCCGAGCATAACGAACAACAGCCACCACCTCCTAGTCGACGCACTGGTGGAGTAATGTCACCCACGCAGCAGCTTTACCAGCAACGATCTCAGCAGCCGCAACAGCATCACGCCATCTATGATACACGCACTGGGCATGTGTCCACAGCACTGCAGCTGCAACAGGCGCAGCAGCAGTATTCGCTGGACCATCTGGAGGCACAGTTTCAGCAACAGCACTTGGACATGGAGGAGCAGATAGCGCGTCTGCAGCAACAACGCGCCGTTGAGGAGCTCTATGGAGAGCGAGATCTTTATATGGCCAAGATGATGCAACGCGGTGGCGTCGCTGGTTATCCAAGTCAACAGCAGCTGCACGCAGAGCGACGCACTCCAGATGCCTATGGACGCTCCAAGCAGCGTATGTTTGCCGCTGCCGCCGCCGCCGCAGCTGCCGACTATGAGGACATCTACAATATGTCTCAGCTGGCGGTCGCAGGAGGCACCATGTCCGCTCATGAGGCATTGCTGCAGGAGGCAGCTAGCTATAGGCGGCCACTCAGTCCCCCCAGCTACGATGGCAACAAGCACGTGCCAGCCATGCCGCAACGCTACACACCTAATCATCTAGAGGTAAGTTTACAGAAATTACGCATACGCATTGTGTAACAGCTGGAAGTGAGTGTAGATAGGAAATGAATACATTCACCGTTCTGTCAGTCAAAATGGAAAACATATTTACGAACCAATACATTATTAATACCTAAGAAATCAATGCGTTTTCAACTAGAACATTGCAAGCATAAGGTTGCTTGAAAACCTGAGCCCCATTCTTCAAAATTTGTTGAACTTTTAGTTCAACATAGACTTGGTCGGAGTCCTCGCCGTTTACCGCGCCCACTAATTAGACTTTAGTGTGTCAGTGGGTTGCTAAACTTCAGACATTTGTGTGCTGCACTCGCTCTTAACTGCTAGCTGCCAAGCGCCCCTAAAGTGCAACTTTATGGGTTGCTCACCCTTTTGTTTGAGTCGCAGTCATAGTCGTAGTCAGAGCAGGACTTTGTGGGTCAGTCGCGTGCATGATTTATGTGCCTGGGCAGAAACAGATGTGCCAGCCACTTCGTGGTAAATACGTTATGAGCCATTCCAATTTAGTTAGCTCCATTTAAATTGCAAAACAATCTTATGCAAGGAACTCATGTGTAACATTTTCCTATGCAACCCACAGCCGACGGCTGCCGATCAACTAATCAATACCATGGATTTGCGTGCTCGTACTGCCGCAGCAATTGTGCGTCCTCATTCGGCCGACTTTCTGGAGTATGAGGCGCGTGCTGAGGCTGCCGCTGCTGCAGCTGCCGCAGCTGTTGCCCAAAGCAAGCACGAGACCGGACGGGCGCCACGACCCAAATCAAGTTTGGACATTAATCGCACACCGGACAGTTTCTACTACTCGGAAGCCAGTTACGCGGAGAAGATGCGCAAGAGCGCGTTGTACTTGCAAAGCGGAGGTGGTGGTGCAGCTGCTCAGCCACAGCAGGCGGGTAACTATCGTACCACTGGCGGTGTAGCAGGCGAATTTGGCAACGGAGTGAATACCATTGGTTATGAGAATCCATATGAACGTGCTTACAAGCGGCAAGAGCTGTTGGCCGAGGCACAGGCACAAGGTAGCGCCGCATGTAGCATGCCACGCATGAGTCGATCGGCCAGCCAAGGTGCAGGCGGTGGTGCCTCAGCACGATCTGTTTCCACGCACACACAGTCGTCACAGCAGCAGCAACAGCAAGATCAACAGCATGGACAGGATGAGGACTTGCCACCTTTGAATGTCCATCCAGGTTCGATTTTCCCACCCTCGATGTCCACACAGGAGATCATCAGCAAGAACGAGCAATTTCTGCGGTCAGCGAGTGCTCGCCTTCCCAAGCGTAACGGGGGACTGGATGATGATTACTCGGCAAACAACTCAGTCACCACATCGCCCACATCGGCGGCACCATCGCCGCACAATCCGCAGGATGGCGAACGCAAGCGCGAGGAGTCCATGAAGCGATTGCTAGAATGGAAGCAGCGCATGCTGCAGTCGCCACTAACACGCAAGGGTATCCAACAAGGTGGCAGCAACATGTCTGCAATGTCAAAGCTGGGCAGCAATCCGAACATTTTGCTTGCCTCCACGGCAGTGGCAAGTGGAGCGCGATATGCGTCTCATGCCGGTAAAACTGGACTTGTCGGCAACGGGGCAGCAACAGCTGCAACGGCTAGCCCTGCCCACTCTGGCATACAACGTTCCAGATCGGAAACACAGGCCAATGTCGGACCTGGAGGAGTGTACAACAATTATTCGTCGGATGATGAGGGTAAGTACCTGACTCCCATCTGTTAATGCACATGTTCCTCATTTTGCTTTGCTTTAAGTATTTGTGCTATCGACTCTATCTCCATCTCTGTCAATAGTCGTCTCTTTCCGTCTCTATCTTTCTTTCGCTATGTATCTATCTCGTGTTGCAGTTTGCCTTTGTCGTGCTCTACTTCATACTTTTACTTTTTTGTTAGCTCTTTCGCTTTGTTGCAGTCTTTAGCTGCCTTCATTGGACTTTAGTCTTTAGTCTGTAGTTTTGGTCCTTGGTAGTTTTGAGCTTGTATCTATTTAAGCAAGTGTGAGTTATAATACCTCTTTACTGCGCTTTAAGGATTTGTTGATAGATCTAAGTAACACTTTAAACAATATGCGACTTATTAACAAAACCATTAACACAACTTTCCCATTACTTTATTAGCCACCAAATTAAATAATCAACTGTAGAATAGTTTTGTTTTCAATTTTGTTGACATTTTTATTAATTTGTATTTTACAATGAAACAAAGGCAAAATGCAATTTATTATGAATGCAATCAAACACAAAAAATAATAAATAAATAAACTTGTATGTATGTATATACAATCAATAGAACAATAACCTTCCTGCCGTGCGCACACACAATGCGAGTACGAGAATGCAACAGCCCTATTAAATATTTTGTAAATGCCAATTAAGTGATGCAAAATAATTGAATAAATCTCAGTGCAAATGTAAATGCTCCCTGCTCTCTGCAGTTAAAGTTTAAAAGTAGGCAACAACAAAGCAGGATTCCGTCAAAGTTAAATTTCAATAAAATAATAAAATAATATTGCAGATTTTGAAAGTTTTGGCTTGATTTATTGTAGCTTAAATACTTAAAACATATGGCGTGCTCTCTCGCTATCTTTTTCTCTCAAATGGTGTAATACTGTTGAAAGTAATTTCTTTGAGTAGTTGGTTTATTTTTGTTGCTTTAAATTTCAATCATGGCAAACGGGTGCTTGGTGTTTCGTCTACTAAAAGCCGCAGTAAATTTCGCACTAAAACCAGATACTCAACCTCAATTCATGGGCTTAAAACTTGATCACAAACAACAACCCATTTGATTGAACTGATTGCATATAGAAATTAAAAAAAAAAAAAAAAACAGAACAAAAAAATATTTTATATTTCTTTCTTTTCCATTTTTGTGTATTTGTTTTTGGTTACTTACACAAATTAAAAAAAAAAAAAACAATTGTAAATTTTGTAAATGTTTGAATAAAAGAAGACGCACAGAGCGCAGCTGGGCCTGTGGATGATAACATAAGTGTGACGGCAGGAAGGTCAACAACTACAGCAACAAGCATACAAAACACAACAGCAACATCAGCAACAACGACAATAACAATAACAACAGCAACAACGACAGCAGTAACAAACATAAACCTTAGCACAAGTTTAAGAAGCGTAAGCGCAACATCAACACCAAAGCCAAATCTAAAAGAGGCGCCTCCTTTGAGGCAGATAGCAAATGCAACAACAACCATTTCCAGCAGTCCCAACTTCCAGTTAAAGCCGATACTTAAAGTGCATGAGGCAAGCAGGACCCCCATCATTCAAGTGCAACCAAAGCAGCCAAACGTTGCAACAGAACAGGAGGGAGAACGACGAGTGAAACCTAAACTGAAGTTACATTTACCATTACCAAGAAGCAAGAGGGGTGAAGATAACAAGAGTAAGTGTGATGAGGGGGGATGAGGATGAATCTGAGCAGTCCGTGCCCATTTTGCCCCAGAAAAAAGCACCTAAGTCACCACAGAATGCAAACTATGTGCCGGTCTATAGCAACAAGCTGGTCAGCAGCAGTAACTATGAGAACATTCAGTATTCAAAGGGGGCGCAAGGGAGCGGGGCGATTAACAATGCCGAAGAGACGCCCATGTTGATGCAACTAAAAGTGTACAAAGAGCAGCAACAGCATCAGGCAGAGGAGGATTTGACGCCCACAGCGGAATCAAAGCCTGTCCTGGGCGAGTCCATAGAAGATGTATGTGCAGCTAAACAAGCTGAAGATAATGAAGATGATAATGATGTTGATAATGAAGAAGCAGATGATGATGAAGATGAGAGCACCGCCTGTGAGGAGTATACAGATGATGACATTGATGAGGCTTTAGCCCAGGACGACGATGTTAATGATGATGACAATAATGTTGACGTGAATGTTAATGTTGAGCAGGGAGTGCAGGTGAAGCAAACAGAGGCTGAATCTGTCAGCGCGGATGCCAATTTGCCGAGCGACAAGGAGATACAACAGCTGTATGTAAATGAACCAATTACACCCACAGATCAGCACTTAGACGAGAGTCATTACCTGCCCATGACACCCAAGAAGGTAGAACTGGGGCAGCCGGGCACATTGAGTCTGGTGGCCACGCACGAGAGCTATACTGAGGAGGAGAATCATTATGTGGAAATGACCAAAGGCCTCAATGATGACGATAACAGGAGCAACTATGAGATTATGTGTATTTCCAGCAACGTCTCGAACAGCACCAGCACCAAAGTGAATAACACGGAGCCTGTTTACATGGAACTGGCAGGTGTCAAAGCTGCTGTTGCTGCCGCCGCCGCAGCATCCGCAGAGGAGGCACACTGCTCCTCGGGACGTTCCACGCTGAAGAAGAGTAAAAAGTGTGGCACGGAAACGCTGAAAAAGAAATCGAAGAAACGTCAAGGAAAGGATATGCCTGACATTCTCAAGGCAGCCAAGAGTGCACTAGCCAGTGACAGTTCCGATGCGGACGATGAGAGCAGCAAGCAGCAGTTGGAGGCCAAAAGACTTCGCTCCCGCACACGTTTCAGTCTGTCTGATACATTCAGACCCGCTTCTTATTACCTGGGCGCCTCCACTCCTCTTAACAACTATGCTGAGAGCTCCGATAGTGAGATTTTGCCACCACCTCCAATACCCGACTCCCCGCCGCCAATGGAGGAGCTAAAGACGGAGGAAATATTCTCTTCGGAGCACTACGATACCGTAAAGAGGCGCGACAGCAGCGGAAGTAAAGTGCATTTGTCGTACGAGCAATTGCCCAAGATGCACGCCAGCAACATTTCGCTGAACCTGCCGAAAATGGAACCGTGCATCACACTTAAGAGCAGCCGCCTCTCGTTGCCTGATCACTTTGCCAAAGTTCGTGGCACGCCTGAGCAGCAACATCGAAGAGCGACAGCCCTGGCAGCGGCAGCTGGCAACCCTGAACTAGTTTTACTTCAGCAGCAACACGCACGTACCTTGTCAGACTCCAACTACAGCTGTCAGACGGACAAGAGCTCTTCACGTACCTCCTCCGATTTAGAACTCTACCGCAAGCTGCAGCAACGTCCTTCGCCTGCACGATGCCCCAGCAACAACTCACTACCAATGCGGTCTGTCGGCGATAGCAGCGAGAGCGAATCGGTAGAGTTTCGTCAGCGCTCCGACTCGGAGTTAGAGAGGCAACGCTCACGTCGCCCGCTCTCCCAAGAGTCCATTAGTGAGATTGAATCGATGAGCGAACACTTTGAGGAAACTCTTAGTAGTCATGAGCTCGATACGTACCTTAGTCATTTGCAAGGCGGTGATTTGCTTCCCTATCAACATGCAACTCATGCCACGCCCACCAGGCATCTGTTGAGCGATGCAAACGCCGTTGCAGGCGCCAATTCACTCACCAATCTCATCAAGCCACCAAAGACATTCCGCAATGCAGATAGCGACGAGCAGCACTTCTACGGCAATATCCATTTCCTATCCTCAACAGACTCCATACAGCAACTGGGGAGTGTTGCCGAGGGTGCTGCATGCCTCACGCCCCTCCACAGTCGCAACAACAGCAACATCTCCACTCAGTCAGCGCCTTATTACTACTCGGAGCTGCCGGCACCTCCGCTTAACAATCAACGTGTTATCCATGCACATGGTTTGAATATAGCACATATACATAATCCCATCGATCGGATGCAGTTCAATATGGATGCCTTGGTGGACAAGGATCAGAGCATCGATAGCAAAAATCTGTACAGCGTGAAGGCCAACAATGAGAAGCTGAGTTATAGCTGCAACAAGAATTTAAAGGTTGGCCAGCAGGTGAAGCTGACTAACATGCAACTTGATGCGGTGGAGCAGGTGCCTACATCGATGGCGATGACAGAGATCGGCGGGGATGAAAGTCATTCACAAAACCAATCACATTCATATCTTACAACTACTAAAAATACAAATCTCACTAGTAAACTGACTGGTGGTAGCCTGTTCGATGAATATGGTGTTGGTAACGATGATGATGACGACAAGAGAGCGGCAGCTGCAGCAGCCACAACAACAACAAATGCAAGCAATAACGCCAATCAACTCTCAGTTCTAGGTGGTGAGCTGCTCTGGGAGGAGGATGCGCTGTGGCGTGAGAGCCTTCGTCGGGTCTCGCAGCGTCATGCCCGCTCCTTGGATGATCTTGATCGTATTGCCGTTGCAGCCCCACCGATACCGATACCAATATCCACCCCAGCGCCAATCACCACAATAACCAGCCATGCTACCAAGACGAAACTAAGTCGTGACGTGACCTATGTGAATGACTGTCTGAAGCCACGTCTCAGTGCCCTTCTGCCGGCGTCATCGCCATCACCTTCGCCAGCTAGCGATGAGCATGATGTCTACGTACAGCTGCTGGCCAACAGTTCGACTGTTAGCCAGGCCCAAAACGACACAGATCTCTATGAGGTGCTGCGAGAGGAAACTGGTTCAAATTTATCGCACAAGTCGAACGAGTTGGATCGCGAAACCATACGGCAATGGGATGCCATGTCAAGTGGCCTTATGAAGAGCAACAATAACGTAGACACCCCCTCCACTCCCACAACGACAACTCCAAACACAGCCACAATGACAACAATAGGAAGAGCGCCCCCATCCAGTGGCCCAATGCTGCCACTGACCAGCAATGTGCGCTCCATCATTCAACAGCTGAATGACAACAATGATGCTAACACCAATGGTAATCCCATAGTGAGTGTTGCCCAAATGCAGAATACAAGGAACAACTGAAGCACCAGCATGTGACAGAGCCAGAGAAGGAAAGAGAGAGAGAGAAAGAGAGAGAAGAGAAGAGAGAGCACTCATATGCACAATAAACCCGCAAATATATTCACAATTTTCTTCTCATCTATTTTGAATTGTGTAGCTTTTTTATTTTTATTATTATATGAGATAAAAAGAGACACAGATAGAGAAAGAGAGAGAGACATAGAGAGAGAGAGAAAGAATGAGTGACGAGAAATTTGCATTGTTTATTACTTGTACCTGTTTGTTATTTGTTATTTGTTATTGTTGTTGTCATAATTGTTGTGATGTTTTGTTTAGTTAACTAAATGGTAAGCAATTTTTGTTTATATCAATCACTTATCCTACTTTTATGTAATTATTAATGCGCTTGTAAATACACATACATTTCACCCAATCTTACATTCATCATAAAACACACACACACACACTCACACGCACACACATGCATATTTATATAACTGTTGTAAAGTTGACAAGTTGAAGACTACAAAATCGTAGCATACTTTTTCGGGGTTTCGAAAATGACTCGTCCTGCAGCAAATGATCAAATCCTTAGACGCTTTCACTTTGTAGTATATTTTCTGACAGCTAATTGTAATTAAAGAGCAGCAAAGAAAGAAAATATGAAAAAAAAACAAAAAACCAAAAAGCAAAAAGAATAAAGAGCTGTACAACTATTTTTAAATGCTTTTCTTATTATTTCGCGCACGCATTATAATTACATGTCCTCAGCCTAACTGCCGTGAGGTGGCTCTCCATATTAAACTGAATTCTACTCTTACAGCCTCCATATCTGTGCGGAATGTGAACAATTTGCCTAAGGGCAATCTCACTGTTAAACCGGAGCCCTCAGATGCACAGCAGCAGGAGTCAGCATTTGCCCATTATGATCCCTATTATGGCAATGCACAGGAAACCAAATACGCAAAGGCAACCATATTGACGGATCGTGGCCTATACGGAAAGTCAGCTGCTATGGCGACCTCAACGCCACAGCAGATCCAGCAACAACAAGTGCAGTTTGGCATGAGACGTGCGGGCAGTCGAGCTGAAATCGATATGCTGGAGCGTGAGACGAGCTCCCAAATAAGGGTAAGTTTCGGGGGCAATCGATGAATATTAAAGCAATTTCTATAGCGCAAGTTGACAAAGCGAAAGTTCTGGAAAACTGTTATGTGCAAACACATTGATTGATTGTTTAACAACACTTTAGAACCTGGATGTATCCGCTGGCGATTTGTTGAGCCGCACCCACGAGGAACTTGTTCTGCTGCTGATTCAATTGCGAAGGCAGAGCAGTCATACGGCACGTGCCATCGAGCAATGTTGCAGCGACATTCACAATGTGCAGGTTGTTAACAATTGTGAACTATTTTCAATCGGTGCTGGTTATTGACTAAGTGTTAACTGGTGTTGGTTTCGTGACTAAAATATTTACTCTAATCGTTAACTGTGACTGTTACTCGCAACTCTTCTACGCTGACAATTCGGTTTGCATTAACAAATTCTCTTCATTCTAAACCTAGAATCGCCTACGTGGCGCGGAGGGCTTAACGCGTGCAGAGAGCATTCAGCGCCTAGATTATCTGAAGCAGCATTTGCTGGACCTGGAACGTCAATATGAGAAGAGCAAGCCGCTAGTCAATCTGGTGGACAACATGGTAAAGCTGGGCTCACTTTATCGCAATGATGCCAATGGTAAAACACACCCAGAATCTTTGGATCGCATGGAGTTCAATCAGCGCATGCAGGAGCGTCAAATGGTGCAGGAGGAGCAAAAGCAGTGGGATCGCCTAAGTCCCAATCAGGCAGAGTTGCAGGTATTCCAAATATAAGTCACATAACATAAGCCATCCCCTTAATATCCCAATTATTTTGATGTCAAGGCCAAGGTGCGTGAACTGTATCAACTGGATCAATTGCTGCAAGAGGAGTCTGGCATCTTGCAGAGCCTGCAGCGTGACAAGGAAGATCTGGAACGGGCCTTGGGCAATCTACGGGCACGTATACATGACAACAATGCCACCCCTATGGCCCTGGAGGCGGCCAAGAAGCAGCAACATATTCTGGAACGAGAGTTATCACGAGTCCATCAATTGCTGGCCGAGAACTCAAAGGTAGCCCAGGTGCCTAGTAGAAGTTTTTTGCATATTATTAGCCATACTCTGTGTGTCAGATGTCTTGTCTGCTTTGAGCTTCGCATGTCGCTTTTGTAACTAATGAGAAAACCAACAACAATCCATCTTCACTAACTATTTCTGAGTACAATTTGCCAAACGATTTCCCACAAGTTAGAATATTCTGATAGTTCAGTAAAATCTGTGATTCGTGAATCTTATTCTCAATGTTGAAACTGTCTAAGAATGCAAAAGTCTTCTACGGTTCACCTTTTAATTGCAACTGCTGCAGGTGCTGCATGTGCCAAAACCACAAAGTCCGACACAAATCTAAGCCAATTATCGATTCTTGCCTTACAGAAACTGGAGCAGACTGTGGCGGGCAACGCGCGACTGGAGCAGGAGCTGCTTACATTGCGGCAGAAGGTTCAGGCGACACGTAACAACGAGGCTAACTGTGATGCCTCCCAGGTGAATGGCAATCAGACGGCAGCTGTGCTACAGTCGGAGCTGGAACGCGTTCAGTCTTTGGTGGGAGATATGCAGCGGCAGAGACACGAGCTTAGCTCCGCAGTGCGACAATTAACAGAGAATTCGACTCGCTTGTATCAGGAAATTGGCAATAAGGAATTGACAGCGGTCAATGGTGGTGTCACATCCAATGGGAGTCTGAAGAAGAGAAGTAACTCTACTTGCTGGACAGAAACCGATTTAGATGCCAACATGCTCAACAGCGGCAGTCAGCAGCATCTCAATGACTCGACCTTGAACCTGTCCACTCCACTTTATGTGGACACCAACAGCTCGGCCAAGCTGAGCGACTATAATCGCTACAATGGCAGCAGCGATGCTTTGGAGATGAGTGGAGTCGATAGCGATGGTTTTCTTGATAGCAATCCCTTTGCTAATCTCAGCAATTTAGAGAAACAGGAGATCAAAACGGTTCGCATTGTAAAGCGCGAGTCGGAACGCCGTCATCGAGATCGCAGCGAGCGAGGCTTGAGTAATTCTACCCAGAATCTGGACCAGGTTATGGAGGAAGAACACTTCGCTCAACAGCAGAATTATCCGCATAGCGTTGAAGAGCAGATGACCAACGGACACCACAGCCGATCCAAGTCGCTGCCACGTAGCTATAACGATCCGCCAAAGCTCAGGCACGGCAGACACTCGAATGGCAAGCAGAATGGACATCATTTCAATGGAGGCAACGACTACGATCGGAATAGCAACTATGAGCATCAGGCGCCTCCACCGCCAGCACCTCAGAGCAATGGCCATCATCACCAGCAGCTGAAGGAGCATCTAAATCCTTTGGCGAATGCCTACTTTGCCAAGCAACTGCAACAACAAGCACATCCTGCCAGGGACAGTGCCCGAGTCGCATTGCGCACAAAAACCGAATCCTTGCAGAGTCTTAACAAAAGCTTAACTGACATCAGTCCTGAGCCTGTGTTCCAAAGTGTTGCAGCTCGGCAAATCATCAACGAAATGTCCGCTGGCTCGGCATCAGAGGATACAGAAAAGATTGTTGAACGGGTGCCTCCACCGCACAAGCATCGACGTGCTGTGCCGCGAGAGAAGAGACGCCACTACACGGCACCTAACAATGTCAACCAGAAAGCCATGGAGAAGGTGCAGGCCGAGAATGACATGAATCGCAATGTATTTAAAATTTATATCGATTATTAACTTGATGTAGCTAACACTTCAATCATTGCAGAACACAAACTGGCGTGCCCGGGATGATTTGGACATGGAGGTGGCGTTGCGTCCTCGCATTAATGCACCCGATGTGGTGCGCTCGGCCCTGGGCCAGGGGGGAGAAGATCTCTGAGAATACCATTGATAATTTGCTATTGGCACCCAATAAAATAGTCATACCCGAGCGTTACATACCAGAAACAGTAAGTGTTGTCTTCATTACAGTCGGGAAATATAATAAAACTCTCAATTAATCCCCACAGACGCCCGAACTGTCGCCTGAGGAGAAGAAGCGTCGCCAGGAGAAGGTTGAATCCATTAAAAAGATGCTGGCTGAAGCACCCATTAGCAGCAATGTAAGTCAACGAATTCACACTTATTCATAGTTGTATTCATATTTGAACTCTTCCCTTCCATTCTAGGAGAACGAGACCCTTCCAGCCAGCAAGATCAATGCAGAGAAGAAACAGCGCGAACATTTGCTGCAGCTCAACCAAATCTTGGCTCAACAAGTCATGCAAGTCAGCAAGATTGTCGCTGGTATGTAAATGAATTAAGAACTTAGTTTGTTTTGGCATTTACTTATTTAAGTTGAGTTCCAATCTATGTCCAAAAGCAATTCGTTCTATAATTATTCGGATGTATGCAATTGCTTGCAAGTTGAATTTTCGTTTAATGTTTTTGTTCTTACTAATGAATATGCTCTCCAAATCGTTTTCTGTTTTACCATGAACATATTCTTCAATAAATTTGTATATGTGTTTGACTATATCTAAGAGTTTAGTTGGTTTGACCTAATCATGTCAGCGAACCCATTTGACCCGATGTGACCCTAATTCGAAACTATCTCTATGATCTATCTCTTCTAATCTATACTTATATCTTCTCTAAACTTTTTCTAATTTTCTAGACGATTAATGAATACATATCATATGCATACCATGTAAAACAATGTGTTATGCCTTTTATTCTAAATCCCCCCGATCATTCTCACCTCATTGCGAGTTCATCAGAGGAGTCCGTAAAAACATAATCCACTCAAACACTCATACACACGTTTTCCAAACAGTCAGCTTCACACTCCCAGACACAGAACACTCGCTCATAAGAACTTGAAGTCCTCATAGCTCCATCATGCATACATACATTTCACATAATTATGTATAAATATATGAATTTAATGTATCACCATGTTATGGATTTAATTCCACGCATTCTTAATTATCAATTAAATCAACATACATGTTGCGCATACGCCGCGTATTACCGCTGCAGTTATAAGCAACATTCTGAATTGATCACTGTACAGATGCCAAGAATAAAAGTATAGTTAATAAATTTACTTTATGTGATTACTATTTTTAATTAATTTAATTTTTATTTAATTTTTTCTACATTATTTTATATTTATTATTTTATTTTTGCATATTTATAGGAAATCCCACTAGTCAAAACTAACTCAAATTTAGCTTGTCGTGTTGTTTATGTTTTCGTTCACATATTGTGTTAATTGATTTGCATTATATTCGTTCACTTTGAGTTGAGAAAGGGCCAGCGTCCAAATCACAAATTGTTGACGAGGTTCAAGTATGTTGTGTAATTTAAAATTAACATGCATATGCTACACATAACTATACACAAAATAAAAAGAGCAACAACAACTACTACACACTATATACAACCACAACAACAAAAAACTACGACATTAACTTCAACAAGAACAACAACAGCACAGAAAGAACTCACGCGACGTTGAGATTACCGCATGCTAAGCTCACACTTAAAATCCGATCAATGCAATCACAACATACTAAACGAAAAACAAAAACATCAACGCAATTGCAACAACTGCAACTACTACAACAAGAACAACTACAACAACAACAAGCACATGTTAAACAACAGAATTACAAATGCGTAAGTCAAGGTTTGTACACATTTCGATTTAATAGTAATATTGTATAATACATACTACTTACGACTTGTAGTTTGCTATCATAATGATTTATCTAATTAATTACTATAAGCAATTGAATTTGAAAAACATTGTTAAGCTTATTAGCATTGAATTGGCCAAACTAATAGCATGCACACGCTTGTAATATTACCATAAATGCTACACCAGAATACCAATACCACTTCACAACCAACACACACCCACACGTACACTCAAAAGTAACGAACGGTTTTCCACACAAATAGAGGCACGGAAATGCATTTAAAGCCACCGAATAGTGTAAATCCATTGGCAACAGGAAGATCGCACAGACATTGAGTGTTATATTGGCAGATAGGCTCGACAGCAATTCTGAGATTATAATAATATGTAAAATAATTAAAGGTTATTTAAAGTTTTTTGTGAAGTCACTCTGGTTATTATTCTGGTTCGAAATTTGCCAAAACTTAATGTCTTATCAAAATTCATGCACATGCTAAAAATCTGCATAAATGCAATTAGAAGAGTCAAAAATGCGCAGAATCGCTCCAAAGACGAGTAAGTATAAGCTCAATTGATGAGAAAGCATTGAGACTAGAACAGTAAATACAACAGGCACAATAAAAATACACAAACATACAGACATACAGACATACAAATATGTATATTTATATTTACTTACCAAGGTTTCCTATGAACTTTTTCCTCCAACTTTTACAGCACGCTTGGGAAGGTTTCGGCCTGCATTTTGCAAGAGTTTCAACTAATTCAATATTTGTATTTTTGTGTTAACCCACAGAGAAAGCCATGTCGAAGACGGCCAACGATAAATCGAACCAGGGCAGCGATGAGGAGAGACGCTCGGAATCACCAAGCGACCCACTGCCGTTATACCAACAACGCGATAATTTTTATAGTTAAGCGCAATGCGACTACGATTTACCGTTTACGATAGAACTCCGATTAAAAGCGATTAAAAATAATAAGCACAATAACAGCTGCATTTATCTTCAAAATCAAACTAGAAACTTTGCTAAAAATTTAAATGGAAATCAATATCAATTGTTAATCGACTGAAATGTAACAACCACAATTTTCAAAAGGAACAATATCAAATCAATATTTTAATTGATATCAACGACATTTTTAGGAGCGAAATAACAACTGTTAATGCTTAATGCATATGTGCATATACCTTCTCGTATATAGTCATATATTCATATGCATATATTATATACACAGAAACACACTCTCTCACACATACATATAATATCTATGGAAAAGATGCAACATATCAATAAGCGTGTTAATAATCAATTCAAACATCATTGTGTATGATGATAATTACATCAAATGTTAATGCAACGTTCTCTTAATGTGTAGCAAGCAGTTTATTGACTGTCGTCGCTTAGTAAAGTAGCACTTATATCGCTCTATCTACATATGTCTATACTATATATGTATCCCTAACTTCGACATCAATATTTGTTGTATAGTTCAAATGTACACGTTCCTGTGCAAGCTCTTACCATTATTAATATTCAAAATGAAAACTAAAAGATAGTGCGGAGAAACCAACTTATATATATGTCTTGGTAACTAAAACAATAACATTAAAGACTTTTTCAACAGACTTTTGAAGAGTAGCGCATTTTACCCCTTTTTGAACAACCATGCAACAGCAACAACAACGCAACAAATAATGTCAAACAATTTTGATGCCAATTATTGCATTTGATAGAATACAATTTATAAGCTTATGAATAAGCCATCAAATATTCAAATCAAAAGCTACATGCAAACTCAAATATATGGGGCACTAAATGGTAGTTAGAACCAGTCGAAAAGGCTACAGTCGACCGCATTCGACAGTATAATACCCTGTACAGGCTTCTATATTAAAATGATGTTGATAATAGGTACTTTGATTAAAATAAAAGTAAGAACATAACAGGTGTTTAAAGAAAACCCCTTTGAAACTCTCATTTTGCATATGAATTCTTTGCTTGCTTATAGCAGCTAACTGTCACTTATTTATACATATTCAATCAAAAGCTGAGTGTTACGACACTTAATTTACTTATGCCTGTGTCGCAATAGTTCCCTATCTCGCTCGCACAAATATGCACACATGGTAATCAGACGCATGTATCACAGTCGTTCGCTGTCTCGCTCGCACACATGAGCTGCCTGCTGCTCTACGATTCCGTGGAAAAATAACTTTTATTGCTGATTATCTGTCTTATTTACAAACCGATCTTGATGAAACTTTCAGCGTTCCTTCTACATATCATTCTTAACGCACCTGTTAAGTTAGAAGTATCTACGTTGAAAAATGTGGCTATTATTCGTTTTTTTCGATTTGCGGGGGAAGGGGGGAGGTATCCAAAATTTAAAATAAACTTGATCTGCGTATGGTATACAGGAACCTTGATGCCAAATTTGGTGTCTCTAGCTCTTATAGTTGCTGAGATCGACGCGTTCATACAGACGGACAGACGGACAGACGGACAGACGGACAGACAGACAGACGGACATGGCTCAATCGACTCGGCTGTTGATGCTGATCAAGAATATATATACTTTATAGGGTCGGAGATGTTTCCTTCTGCCTGTTACAAAAATTTTTTTCACAAAGTTAATATATCCCTGTACAGGGTATAAAAATGGAATATCATCTAAGATCAGTCAAGTCCCATTTGAAGGGCAGCTCAAGTAACAGCATTTTCATGGCGCACTCTTAAGGCATTTCAGCCATTGGCAATATTTCGAATGTACCTATTACATTAAATTGATAACTTAATATAATTAAATTGTATTAAAAAAAGAGAAAGATTATAAATGTGAAGTACGAACATGCATATATTAATTTTAAATTATTCATGCGTTATGCTAAATATATACATACTTATAAACATAAACAAATACAAGAAAAAAGAAATATATACGCAATTAATTAAATGTAGGTCAATTAGCCAGGCAATTAATGAAAGTATATAGAATGGAAAAATTTAAAGAAACTATAAACAATTACGAAACATATTCATGGGTGTTTTTAAACAATGCTAATTCAATGATCTTAACTATGCAATTCACAATTGATGTCTGTATAACTTTTAAAGTTATTAAAAATCACAATTTTATTATACAAAAAAATGAATATCGTAATTATGCATAAAGTAAACACAAAACAACGATAAATTGTTAAATATACATACTATGAATATACATTATACATATATATATATATATATATATATATATATATATATATATATATATATAAACAAATATGAGAATCAAGCAAATTGTACAAAATATATTTTAAGTTAATGTCAAGTTATTAGCTTTTAGTTGTTACGAGTTTTAAGTTTTATTTATTGCTAAGTTAATTAATTTGCGATTGATTCATTCATCTGCGAGTGTGCACTCGTATATATTTTATACTTTTACAAATTTATTACATTATTATATCCCACAAATAATTTATACATTTCGCGGTGCTATATGTATACATATATAAATGATGCTTACAATTTTTGCCCTTAGTTCCGCCAAGTCAATTTATATGCTAGTTCTACCAAGATTATCTACATATGAGTATCAGGCTTAATTCAGAGTATTAATTGCACTGAGTTACGAGTACTCCCCAAATATCGCAAAATATAAGACACAAATATTTATTGCATAAATACATACACTATACATATTGTATGACATAATATTAAAAATGTTTAAAAAAAAAAAGAAAACATGAAAACTGCGAAAAGACGAGATAAATGTTATCAATAAAGAATATAGTTGAAAATTCAAATGAAGCCCTTGCGATTATTTATTTATTCATTGCACCCGATTACAGGCGAAGGTTATCGCCACCACAGGCGGAACCGGAAGCAGCACTGTCCACCACACGATACAATGTGCTTAGACTGGACCTCAGTTATGAGAATTGTGCGTCAATTGGCAGCGAGATTCAAGATCAATGTTGAGTCTATTCAAAATAGAGGCGGCCCCCGCATGAATCACAATGAATACAGAAGGCAGGCATCGTGATACGTGCGCCAGTCAACCAATTCACAGTACAACAACAATTAAAGCAACAACAACAACAACAACAATAACGTAGCGACGAACCCATAAAGCAAATCGTTGCGGAATGAGAATGAATATTAAGAACACATTGGATATGATGAACAGTCGACACTCGAGCCAAAAAATCGCTGCAAAAGTTGCGTATGTGGGCGTTCGATTGGGTGGTGGAGTGTCAGGGGCAGGAGGGAGATGCGTAAAATGTAGAGCATTCCATAACTTTCTAAAGCTGCATTATCAAATTGTGTTATCATATTAACATAATCGTGACCATGAACAACACAGAATGCCAAATAAAAAAAAACTAGCCTACATTTTTTTTATTCAAGAAATCGAGAATATATAAATTTAGATGACTGGCTCGTTGTTGGGTTTAAAACGTTGCCAAGGGAATTAGCAATACTTTGCGGTATTAGCCAGTAATTAGAGTGAACCTAAATGAGAGTGAGCGTTACTCGCCCTTTTGAGTTAAGTTAATTATCATACATTTAATGATTATTAAATGACAATACATACATATGCATATAGTATATATAGAGATACATTTAAAAAAAAACCTGAAACAAAATTAAACCTGATTGGCTTATCGAATCATTGTTGTTTTTGCTTCTGTTGCTGCTCTTGCTGCTGTTGCTCTTGATGCGCATATAAACAACTCAAACTCTGAGTGAGCGTGAAACAGATAGAAAAAAACCCAACAACCATCAGATTGACGGCGCATTAATTGTGAGGAATAAATTGAGTCGATAGCTTCAGTTAGCATTATCTGTTCAGTGTATGAAGTTCAATTTAAGCTAAGAAGAGCATCTCGCGGAGAAGACAATGACTGCCCTGGGCCCCGTAACTACTGTGAGTCGCTCTTTTATGTTATTTACTAGAAAACAATCGCAAAATGTTGTTACATATTTCACACAGTTAACGCTGCTGGCAGTGATAAGCCTTCAAGAGCTGCTGCTGTTGGCTCTTCCAGCCATAGAGAATGCGTCAGTATCCAGTTTGTTTGCTGCAGGCAGCTCTGAATGTTATTCTCCTTGCAGAGCTTACACCAGTCAGGATTTATTAGCTGATGAATCAGCAGTAGCAATGTCAGTACAAGTGGAACCGTTAGCTCCACTAACCCGCCAACGGCGTCATGATTACGACTCATCGGAAGAAGGAAAGCACTGGGGCAGGCACAGAGGTCACAGGGGACACGATGCGCATAGACATGGACGTGGGCGTGGGCATGAGCATGAGCATTACCATGGACATGGACATCGACATGGACCCGGTCGCAGACATGGTTCTGGACACGGATGTGGCCATGGACAAGGTCGGCCTGACGTTGACTATCCAGCCACACCACAAAGTCCTGGCATTTTCTTTGGTCCATACCCGGATAACAACAGTGAAAGTGTGTCTAAGGGATCTGAAGTAAACAGTAAAGCAATGACTATGTTTATATTTATAGATAACAGCAGAAGTTCTCAAGAAACACCCAATGTGCCTAATAGCATGGTAACGAGTCCAGCGTTGCCACCGTCAACAACAAAAACGCCAGCCCCTTCAATAACACAAACAACAAAGACAACCAGTACCACCACCATCAGCACAACAGAGGACCCCAATCTGGGCATTGATATACGCATTGGCACTGATTAGTTCTAAGCCGCAACTCAATGATTATAAACTGCATTAAAATTGTTACTTTAACTCGTATTTGCCAAGTCCAAGTTATCTGTCCATTAAGGGGGCCAACGAACCATTCGCATAAGTTGGATCAGAGTCTGGGTTTGGGTCTGTGTCTGTATGCCTTACGCACTTTGATGCCAGGATGAGCAGCGGAAGTGTAACCCTAAACGGGTTATGTATAGTTATTTTAGAACATAAACAAAATCGCTTTTGTGGGCAGAGCAGAAGCAGCGCTTGCAGAACAAAACGAAGCAAAACAAAGCCAAAAGACAAAAAATAAAGAGAATGAGATGCAGATAACGTATAAAAAAAATGAACGAAAGAAAGTCGAGAGATCTGGAATTGAGAACAGCAGACAATATCAAAATAAAAAAAAGAATCTTTGCAATGCCATCGCTTCACTTCGCTCGTCTCACGCACTTTGGACAGGAACAAAGGCGAGCTCCAAGAACCGGACCTCCATCAACCAAAGCCATCGCCGCCTCCCACTATAAAAGCAACGCTAGCCGAGACTTTGACTGTCATTTGACGCCAAACGAGCGTCAGGCAACATCGTCGTCGTCACGGTCGTCTCAGTCGTCTCAGTCGTCGAGGTATCCAGCTCCAAGCTGAGCTAAAACATTAAGAAATGGGTAAGTCTGGCCGTGCATATTAAGTAAGACTCTCGATCTAAGCGAAAAACGGTGAATGAACTCATGATCGAATTCGATTTCGAGCTTGACTCGACATCATTATGGACACATAACCTTAGCACACCCAAAATAAACAATGGAGACGGAGTCCCATTCGAAGGTGGCAGTGGCAGTGGCAGCCGGCAGTGGCAAGTGCATGCAAAGGTTTCATCATGTACGCAATTTATATGCACTTTCGTATTCGAGTCGCGTGGATCTTGACAAACAAGTCGTAACAACGTAGCAATGTAGCAACCTTCCAGAGAATCAGAGAGTCTGAGAATCTTGATTGATTTGTATTAACTGTCAATGCTTTGTTATGTTCCTAGTGCATCATCATTGTCGCCATATGCTATTGTTGCTTCTGGGTGTGATTAGCCTTTGGCCAACTCCAATCCTTGGCAGCAATCAACCTGCGCGCATCGTCTGTTATTTCAGCAACTGGGCGGTGTATCGTCCTGGCATTGGAAGATATGGTCTCGAGGATGTACCTGCGGATCTATGTACGCATCTCGTCTACTCCTTCATTGGTGTGGATGACAAAAGCTGGGATGTGCTAGTCATTGATCCGGAGCTGGATGTTGATCAAGATGGCTTCCGCAAATTCACGCAGCTGCGTCAGACACATCCCAATCTCAAGTTGCAAATTGCCGTTGGCGGCTGGGCGGAAGGCGGTTCCAAGTACTCGAAAATGTCTGCTGTCCGGGAACGTCGCCAGAGCTTCATAGGCAGCGTTGTTCAGTTCATGAAGAAATATGACTTTGATGGCTTTGATCTCGACTGGGAATACCCGGGCGCTACGGATCGTGGCGGCACCTTTGGTGACAAGGATAAGTTCCTATATTTTGTACAAGAACTAAGACGCGCATTCGATCGTGAAGGACGTGGCTGGGAGATAACCATGGCAGTGCCAGTAGCCAAGTTCAGGCTCCAAGAAGGCTACCATGTGCCTGAGCTGTGCGAGTAAGCTAATAACTTATTTACAGATTATCCAAACTTCAATTCTAATGAATTTTAACTGTTGTAAAGACTTTTGGATGCTATCCACGCGATGACCTATGACCTACGCGGCAACTGGGCTGGATTTGCGGATGTGCACAGCCCGCTTTATAAACGCAAGCACGATCAGTACGCCTACGAGCGCCTCAACGTGGTGAGTAGATCGCCGATGGGGAAGGAGTCTCCTTGAGGAGTTGCGCCCAACTTAATGTTATAATTATTCTAGAATGATGGATTAGCGTTGTGGGAAGAAATGGGCTGCCCGGCAAACAAGCTGGTAGTCGGCATACCCTTTTATGGACGCACCTATACGCTAAGCAATTCAAATAAGAACTACAACATGGGCACCTACATCAACAAGGAGGCGGGTGGCGGCGCACCAGGACCATATACGAATGCCAGCGGATTTTTGGCCTATTATGAGATATGTACTGAGGTAATGGACAAGTCCAAGGGCTGGACTGTGGAGTGGGATGAATCTGGAATGGTGCCCTACACCTACAAAGATACTCAGTGGGTGGGCTATGAGAACGAAGCTTCGGTGCAGATTAAAATGGACTTTATAAAGGAGAAGGGTTATGCAGGCGCAATGACTTGGGCCATTGACATGGACGATTTCCATGGCCTATGCGGATCCAAGAATGGATTAATGCAAATACTCTACAACAACATGAGGGATTACCAGGTGCCCGAGCCAACGCGTGAAACCACGCCGCGGGTAAGTGGGCTCATTGCCAAGTGAGCAGCTCTTCTCCAGTGTGAAAGCTATTGAGCTTTTGCTTTACCTTTATAGCCCGACTGGGCAAAGCCCCCCGGCAACGCCTCCAAATCCCGATGAAGGCGATATCGTGCAGCAGCAGCCATCGACAACTCGTAAGCCAAAACCGAAACCGAAGCCAACATCAACGTCAGCCCCTGAGCTAGCTGTGACCAGCACAACAAAGAGATCCACAACAAAGGTGGGACCATATAGATAGGTGTTTATATAATTAATATTTATATAATGTAATATTTCCCAAAATTTACAGAAGCCTAAGAAACCGAAGAGGACTACAACAACAACATCAACCACAACTACAGTTGCTCCAAAAGTTACCGACGAGCCCGAGCCTGAACCGGAGTCCGAGGAAATTTTACATCCCGAAGAGCCGGTTACTCCAGGAGATGGATTTGATTCCAGCGAGATCGATTGCACTAATCGAGATTTTGTACCGCATCCAAACTGTAGAAAGGTATTCCAACTCCGAACTATTCCCCATCACTTTGTACTTATTTGAATTTATCCACATAGTACTTCCGCTGCGTACATGGAAAACCCGTTGAATTTGAGTGTAAAGAGGGCACAGCCTTTCACACTGTATTGAATGTCTGCGATTGGATCGAGAATAGCGATCGATATTATTGCACCCGAATGAAGAACAAGGATCACGGCAATGAAGCACATTAGAGAGGAATTCGAATCGAATGTTTCCTAAATATTAAAAACCTATTTAATAACCATCTTAGTTAAGGAATCTATTTTAGGGTTATGCGAGAGCGATGGCTGAGTCTTAACTTTCAAGTAATTTAATTTATCAACGCCGACATATCATAAAGAAAACTATATTTATTTGCCAGACGAAAACAATAAAAACTTAAATAACATAAAATTTGCATTTAACGAACCGTTTAATTTTGGGGAAATGAATTGTAAAAAGAAATGACATGAAAATGGAAATGAAAAAGAATAAGACAGGATGTTCCATGATCTTAGATTGTTATGTAATATATTTATATTAAAATTGAAAAGACTCGAAGCATTTTGTACTTGTCTGTGACGACGCGTTGCCTTGGAGGCAGAGCACACATGCAACAGCTGTTCGTGCAATCAACCATACTAATAAACGGTGATAAATGCAACATGAAATTTCATTTTCATATTTTACATTCGAATTCAGACGACATCCCGAGAGCGGCAAAGAGCGATAGAATCAAATGAAATCATTTGTGACATGAAACAAATCGCAGAGCTCACAGCTTTCGAGTATATATTTTGCTCAGATGGCCGATGCGACTGCTTTCTTTTCTATTTATACCCTAGCCGAGGATACTATAATGTTGTGCTGTGAGTGTTGAGAGAAAGTACGAACATATATTTGATGGAAAAACAGAGTCATTTTTTACTATCGGCTTTTCCCGATACTTTGATAAGTTGATTCCTTTTTTCCGAAGATGTCTGTACGACAAATCCGTAAAGAGATGAGTGAAATTGTTCTATATTTAAACATTGTTCCAAAACGAACACAACTTTGGAGAATGATCAGGACATCGAGAGCATAAATAAGCTTAAGAAAAGTGATCATAGATAAAGTTATTTAAATATGATCAAGGATATAGAATCTAAAGTAATAGTTTAGGATCTATCTTCTATCCTGTCTTAAACACTCCCTACATCTGTTGTATTTGTGGTCGATCTCCGGCATTCGATATGAATTTCCCAAATATTTGGTTTCTCTGAGAGTGGCGCAGCAATGAGATAAATTTACTCAGCGTTGTGCTTTTGACAAAATTTTGCTACAAAAATATCAAAATGAAATAATTTTCGCGGTCACAAGGTAAATTCATGGTATATGCATGATGAGTTACGAATTGGTTTTGGACCGGGAGAGATCGTCTCGTATACTCGTGTACGCAACATTCAATTTCAGTTTTTCTTTTTGCTTTTTACTTTTATTGCTTTTGGCTTTTTAGAAACCAGAAAATAGATATAGCAAAATTCGTTGTGCTTGTTCAAAAAACGAATCGCACACGGCGTGCACAGACGACGAGCCAAAAATAAGCAAATTATTTAGCTGACAATCGTCGAAAGGGACACAAAGGATTACCCAGCCGACGATTGTTGGTTAAAATTGCAAACGGCTAGCAAAAATAAACAATAAATATAACGCGAAAGAGAAAAAAAAACAGAATAAATAAATTAAATTACACTAAATAAACGAGCTGCAAAGTGAACCTAAACGAACAAGTGCAAAATTAAACACCCACAAAAAGTGTGACATATTTGTACGAGCCCAATTAGATATATTTATATATAAATATTTATATATAATATAGAGCATATTTTATAGCGAAAAAAAATAATCTAAAGCATTGAATTTTTACCTTTCACGCAGTGCATTTAAACGAGCCCATATATTGTGGATATATATGCGGAATACGAGCAAGTGATTTAATAATTTTTCCTAATTATTCATAATTACGGAAAAGTTCGAAAGAATAAAAGGAAAATTTATGACGTGGCTAACGTACTAACCACACTGGGAAAACTCAAGGATACTTTGTTGATATGATTATTATGGGGCGGCTAACAATTTGGTTCCTCTTGGGACTTACGTTAATCGCCGTTTCCAATAATGGTGAGTGTTACCCAAGGACACCTTATATAAGCAAATACAGGCTCCGATAGAAATACTGATACATCAACAGATACAGATCCAGCGACAGACCCTTTCTCAATTTCCCATTTCGAACATATCTCATACATTAAGCATTATGCAATTTTTATAACAAAAAGCCAAGAGAATGTGAAAAAATAAATATGTATATCGAAGCATATATTTAAAAATATTTTGCTGACCTGTGCGTATGTATGGATGTGTATGTGATTGTGTGTATGTGTGTGTGTGTGTGTGTGTGTCTGTGTGTATGTGTTTCTGTGTGAAAACGTCAGCGACGACACTTTGAAAATACTATCTAAACTTTTGCCTAGCATTATATACGCGCATTAGTAAACTTGTGGCTAAATTCAAATACATGTACACAAATACGCAAATACTGATACATTCACTTTTGTTGGTCATTTTCTATTTGTTCTTGTAGTTGTTGTTGTTGCTGTTCTTGTAGTTGTTGTTATTGCTGATGCTGTTGTTGTCGTTGCCTTTTAAAATTTGTTCGCTGAAACGCCGCAAACGATCGCAAGTTTGGTCGCTCTTCGTTGTCATCGTTTGTAATATTTTTAAATTTAGACTTTTTAAGTTATTTTATGTATTGAGCAAGTATCTGTATCTGAGACTGTATCTGTATCTGTATCTGTTTCTCAGCTCTCCTATGTATGTTTGCTTATGTGCTTGTATTAGTTTGGCTTGCAAAAGATTGCAAAAAGATAAATGGCGCAAACGATGAAGGAATACTCGTATAATATAAGTAGATAAACTGTAAGCAACATAAACACAATATGCAAGCAGGCCTCATATAGATTCGTATAAATAATTCTGTTTATGTGAATTGAAATTAAATTAAAAATATCTTAAATAGCTACGCTTCCCACACTAGCGCATTTCAAATAAATCACGAAAATGACCTGTTGACAGAAAGAAGGCATATCGCGAAATGCACCTATAGATACGAGTATTTAAATAATTCGACTGTAAGCTAACGATTTCCATCAATCCCTAAACGGAAGCGAAATGAATTAGATGTCTATCTGAAGGTTCGGTTTTCCAATGATGCCTCGTGGCTGTCACAATTGTCGGAGCAATTGCGAAAGTAATTAGCGATCGACCTTAAACAAGCCTGTCAATCATAAAACCACGACCTTACATTATTAAAAAAACGACACAGTAAGAATGATATGTCCCAAACTTGTAGGTATATGCATCCACGTCACTAAATAGTCAGTCCTAAAAAATAAAGATGGAAAAGAACAAGATTTAGTGGGCGAGCGGCCAACAAAATTATACATCCATTCACATTAGCACGAACAGAAAAAAAAACACAAAACACAGACTAGTAGAATGTGTTTTGGGTTCTCATCTTTTAAAAATAAAATTCATAAATTGTCGAGTATATTTCACTGTATGTTTGTGCTCATGTGTGCGGGTACATTCAATAAATAATGTCAAGTTTGAAAAGATTAAATGATCTCGGTGCAGACTTCAAAAGTGCGGCAATCATTTTAAATTAAACAGAAAGTGCAAGGGTCAAGCAAAGTATTATCTCTAGGGCTCTATTAAAATCGAAGTTTGTATTTCATTTAATTTGTAAATATCTCTTGGATTGCAGTTGGGTTTGCCAATGCCGAGGTCGGACCAAGCGAATCAGAATGTCGACCCTACATTGAAAAGGCTATAAATGAACTGAAAACAGGTAAGCATCCCAGAGATATTAGAGACATGGGGCACGATCAGGAATTTCTATAAATTAACTGGACTTGCAGATGGTGTCACGAGCAAAGATGGTTCTGGAGAATTGCAATCCGATCAGCCTAGTAGGGATGATGACGACGATGATGATGGTGGGCTTGATGAAAAAGAAACTGTTGAAATTACTGATGTGGATTCCACAGAAGACGCGAAAAGTGCCAACGACATTGACGGCGACGGCATACCAGACGATGAAGACGACGACATTGATGGAGATGGCATACCAAATGATGAGGACGACGACATAGATGGCGATGGAATACCAAATGATAAAGATGACGACATAGATGGCGATGGTATACCAAATGAGGATGACGATGACATTGATGGCGATGGTATACCAAATGAGCAGGACGACGATATTGATGGCGATGGTATTCCAAATGAACAGGATGATGATATCGATGGCGATGGTATTCCAAATGATGAGGATGACGATATCGATGGCGACGGTTTAGCAAATGATGAGGATCGCGACATTGATGGCGATGGTGTTTCCAATGAAAAGGATAAAGACATTGATGGCGATGGTATTCTAAATCAAGGTATGTACAAATTCAAAACTCTAATATCAAGTTATATTAATCTTACGGGACTTGTCTTATAGAGGACAACGACTTGGATGGCGATGGCTTGCCGAACGAAAAAGACGAGGATTTGGATGGAGACGGAAAAGCGAATCATGGTGAGTAGTTTACAACAAACATTGAACAATTGTACAAGGTTGTTCCACTAATGCAGAGGATGATGATCTCGATGGAGACGGTACTTTGAATCATGGTATGTAAATATCCCCATACCTCCCCGATCAAAATGCCACATCCAAATTACCCGAATTTAAAATGAATTCCTCACTCCCTATATTTCAAAATATAACTACCATACAATTTTTTCATAACTGTAGAGGACAGTGATTTGGACGGAGATGGTTTGCCGAACGATAAGGATGAAGATTTAGACGGAGATGGCAAGGCAAATCATGGTAAGTCGATGGTAATACAATTCTTAAATTCTCACGGTTTTCTAATGCGTTCTCTGCAGAGGATGAAGATATCGATGGAGATGGAACTCTGAATCATGGTAGTTATGAACTATACATGAGTTTAATGAGTTGTCTTTTGTAAGAGTATTTCATAATTTCAGAGGACAGTGACATAGATGGAGATGGTGTGCACAATGATGAAGACCACGATGTTGATGGTGATGGTTTGTCCAATTCCGAAGAGCCTCAAAGCATGGATATCGATGGGGATGGTGTACCAAATAATTTAGATGATGATATTGATGGAGACAATAAAGTAAACGAAAAGGATGACGATATGGATGGTGATGGAATCTTAAATGTACATGACAATGATATGGATGGCGATGGAATCCCCAACGAGCATGACGACAGTCACGAAGACGATGAGGAAGAGGAAGTTAAGAAGCGTAGCAAACGTGAGGTTGATGCTGCACCAATTCTAGAAGCTGAATCTCCTGCAAGTCCCGCCGAGGAGTTTTCAATTGATGAAGAACCTGCTCAAGAAGAAGCTGCTGAAGTTGAAGCTGTGGAAACTGAAGTAGAACCAGCCGTCAGTGAGGAGCAGAAGGAGGAAGAAGGGAAACAAGAACCAGAACAAGTAGTGGAACAAGAAGCGAAGGTAGAACAGGATAAGTCCGTCGAGGAAACCATTGAGTCAGAGGCTAAGGCACCGGAAGAAAGCGAAGGAAAGGAGGCTGAGCCAGAGGAAGTTAAAAATGAGCCGCCTGCAGAAGATAGTGCTATTGCTGCTGAATACGAATCTGATGAAGAAGATGACACAATGCCCGAGGATGAATTGCTTTGGGTAGGTTGAAGGTGAGATTTAAATAGTTAGGGTTCTCTAAACGTTTCTATTCTTCCTTTAGGAAGGTGTAATCCCAGAGAACCGTCGTAGCCGCCAACATATCACAGAGCTTTTGCAGTTGGATGATGAATTCAACGCTCGTGAGAAGGCTACTGATAATGTGGCTGAGATTATCCTGCGCGACATTAAGAAGATCTATGAGAATGCCGTCAAGCCTCTGGAGACATTGTACAAGTATCGTGACTTAAGTAATCGCCACTTTAGCGATCCCGAAATCTTCTCGAAACCCTTGATTCTATTTATGGGGCCATGGTCTGGCGGTAAATCGTCCATTCTTAATTATTTGACCGATAACGAATATACGCCCAACTCGTTGAGAACCGGTAAGTAATTAATTTCATTAAATAAAATGAAAATGAAATATCGGAAAACAATTGATATTTGGTTTATCTAGGAGCGGAACCATCTCCGGCCTACTTCAACATCTTGATGTGGGGCAATGAGACCGAGGTTTTGGATGGTACTCAACTGGCAGCAGACTATACTTTTGCAGGTCTTCAGAAATTCGGCCAGGGCCTTGAGGAACGACTCCGTGGCCTGAAAATGAAGAGCAAGTTGCTCGAAAAAGTAAGTTTTCGGGTTATAGGTCATATTTTATATATGTTCTAGGTTCGCATGTTCGCATTAGCCTGCATGTACCCAGTTATTAAGTGCATTAACTTGTCTCTCAAATAGCTTTTGGCAAGACAGCTCGTCGATTGGGAAACTGTTTTGATATATGTGCCTAAATTCGTTGGCAATTTGCCCAAATGAATTTATAGTATTTGGTTATTAACAAATGAATGTCGAAAATAGCAAGACAATAGCTAAATTAATGCAAGCATAAGTACATATACCAAATGAATTTTTCAGGTCAACATCGTTGAGATACCTGGCATTCTCGAGGTACGCAAGCAAGTCTCGCGGGTCTTCCCCTTCAACGATGCCTGCCAATGGTTTATCGATCGCGCCGACATCATCTTTCTGGTTTACGACCCAGCCAAGTTGGATGTCGGCCCAGAAACCGAGGCCATTCTCGACCAGCTGAAGGGGCGCGAGTATCAGACTCGTATCATACTCAACAAGGCGGACACGGTGAAGCCCGAAGAGCTGCTGCGCGTGCAGGGTGCCCTCATTTGGAACATATCGCCACTGATGTCGTCGGCGCAACCGCCACTTATGTATACCACATCGTTGTGGACACATCCCTATCAGGATGGAGCACCAGCGCGTCTGTTGCTGGCCCAGGAACGTGCCTTCTTGCGCGATTTACGTACAGCCATCGATAAGCGTATCGAGCATAAAATTGCCAGCGCTCGAAGATTTGCCGTGAGTGTCCAATTAAAACAACATAAGTGCATTTAAACTAATTAAGTGTCTTTCAATCATTGCAGGTGCGTGTACGTAATCATGCCAAGATGGTCGACTGCTATTTGAACACTTACTACAACCACAAGACATTGTTTGGCAACAAGAAGCGCATCTCGGATGATATTATTGATCATCCACAGAACTATCACATCTATGAGGGTCTCTCGACCCTTACCAATATATCGCGCTATGACTTGCCCGACCCAGAGGTCTATCGCGACTTCTTCCGCTTAAATCCGCTCTACGAGTTCAAGAAGCTTACGGAGACCTGCACCTACTTCCGCGGCTGTCCGATTACAAAACTGGACTTGGCCATTGCCTACGAATTGCCCGAGTTGGCGGGCAAATACAAGAAAATGTCAGATGCCGCGTTGGCCAGCATTGAGGCACAGGCGCAACAGCCTGAGTCTGGATATGTTGAGTCTAGCTCTGTGCAGGCTGAGCCCAAAAAGACGAGATGAGAAGTTAGCTCCGTTATGGAGAAAACCTGCCATTTAGTTTGTTTTAATGAGAGATAGAGAGAATGTGACATCGGCATCGGTAACCGTCTACAGACAATTAACTGCATCAATATGGAGAGAGTGAGAGAGAGACACACCCAGAGCCGCGAATGAGAGCAAACAATTGTTAACGTACTTAATGATGACAACAACAGCGTAAGACAAAAGAGAGCAGTAATTTATTTGGAGAGTGTTTTGTTATTTGATATATATATAGCAGCGGTTGCTAAGCGCCAATGCCTATATATTTAAAAATCTTTTATTTTCATCTAAGTTGCAATTTTATTTTGAATACTTATCATACATATAACCGAACTGAGAGCTTTATGAGAGAAAACTAATGCACAAATGAGAGCATAAATACACATACATACACAAAAACGTCTTTAGTAAAATAGAAGAGAGTAACATTGAGCCTTTATAGAAGAGTAAATCAGCCTTTTTTTATTAAAACTGAGAGTAGCTAACTTAACTTAACAATCAAGCAGAGCCATTTTGAATTTAAACGAACTATTGACGATATCTAACATAATCCCTTTATTACTTATTGGCTACTTCCGGTAATTCCCAAATTTATAACTAGTTGTAACAACAGCGCACTATTTTGAGAGTTCAGCAGTGTTTTTGAAGATATTTGAGCATACACAAGTTACTTTTTTGAGGAAACCCTATTTGGATGTCGTAGTTGATAAGACTTTTTGCTAAAAGTAAACAGTGAAGACGTTTAACCAATTTTCTAATATAATTATTCATCAAATGATATAAAGGCATGTGAGAGATATAAAATATGTTAATGAAATTGATAACCATATAAATAATATCTTTTACAAACTGAGAACATATGTAAAATCAATTGTGAGAGCGGGTAAATAAAAGAAGAAAAATCACAACGTTTTCTTTCATTCATCTAAATACTGAACAAAAACTCTGAACTACTGTTATTTTCAAAAACAGGCGGTTTCCATTATGTGAATTAACATAATAGATATTTTTAGTATTTTTTAAACAGCTGACCAAACAGCTGGCCATGATAAATTTATCGCCGGTAAATCGATAACAATTGGTAGTAGACTAGAATTTTGCGTAAGAGGAACAAGAAAATAAATAAATAAATATTTTTACGTTTCAAGTGTTTGAAAATGCACACCGATTTGTCGGCACATTTGCATACCCCAGCCTGCAATAAACTAATTGAAGAACTTAAAGCGTGCCACGAAAATGTAAGTAATCCATTTGGATATTCCTTGTGAATAAGTTATTTAATGGGCCAATTCATGCAGCACGGATTTGCCAAGTTCGTTGGTATTTGCAACACAATCGACGACCAAGTGGTTAAGTGCTTAAAGTCTGAGCGTGTAGCTCGCTCTGCTGCGAATCGTATCAAAGCTCGAGAGCGTCAGTCCAAGTACAAAGAGAAAATACTGCAAGGTGAAGCCAACTAGAATCATGGCAAACGAAGATAAACAAACAGCTCCCAATATAGAGGAGGACCCCTTTGAGCCATACTATTTTAAACATGAGGAAGAGAATATTTGTGGGCAATTAGTTAGCCCAATCACTGATAACTATGATGAGAATCATCCCAGCGTTGTAGATCGTTTCTTTACACGCTTTTACTATATAAAAGCACAAGCCGCCTATCAAGTGCTCTATCACTCTAATCGCATTTGCCTAATCTGTCTGGCACCTTCACATCCTGCTTATACCGAAGGAATTGAGTCGGTTAGCTTTGACGTGGGCAACGTGGATCGCAGCCAGAATGTGGTCAAAGGCAAAGCTAAAAAAGGGGGCATGATTCTGCAGGCTGACACAACACTGGCGTTGATTAAGACAGACTCAGGAAAAACTTACAAGATACCCAGCTGTATACGGGGCAAGTTAGTAGAAGTTAATACGGCACTTCTTACCGATCCCAAGCTGCTTGAGAGAGTACCGGAGGGAGCAGGCTACTTTGCCATCCTGCTGCCCAAGATTGATAACTGTGATGGCATTAAGGCAAGCTTGCTGACACAGGAACAGTATGAGGAACATGTAAGAAGTGACAAAACTGCAGGAGAGATAAGCACATAAAACTAAGTAATGTAAAGTAAATCTGCAATGTCGACAAATATCGTTTTAATGTAATGTTTGTTCTAAAAATTAAAATAAATAACGAAGAACCAATGCTATAGAACTAGTTCCAATATTCTTTGGTGGCAACGCAGTGCAACACGTGTGTTGAGTGAACAGCTGTTTAAGGTTTGTTTGGTGTTTGGCAATTGAACAAATTTTACAAATAAGTAAAAAATGTCGGCCAACAAGCGCAAAAATTTAAACAACATGGAAGTAGACCAAAATAATGACGAGTCGAGCTCGAGCGATGACGAAGATGACGGCGAACAGCATCCGGACGCCTACAGAGGCAATGAGGTAGGAATAATGAAGCAAGAAATGAGTTGGTACTCACAAACTTGTCTATAGGAGGTGCAAATTGAATTTGAGGGACGCGCGCCTGTGGATCCAGATGCGCAAGGCATATCGCAGCTGCTACAGCGACTCTTTCTTCGCGCCCACATCAACTGCAATCAAATGGCGGACTTGATCATAGGTAAATGAGAAATCAATTCGGTGTTCCTCTTGTTCACTTAATCGAACTTCATCCTTGTCAGCTCAAAACTATGTAGGAAGCGTGATATGCCAATGTGAGGATGATGATGCAGAGAGTGAAACGGACGATGAAAACATGATTGAGGATGGCACAATCTTTGGCATTACATCAGTGCTAAACCTTACAGCTAAAAAGGAGCAACCCAGCATTACACAGCTGCGCACATATCTACTAGAACGTGCGCAGTCACATGGCACAGAGGAAGTGCAGCAGCAGCTACGTACTCTGCTGGATAACGAGCAGTGTAATGTGGGATTTTTAATCAACGAACGCTTTATCAATATACCTGCACAAATATCCGTGCCGCTTTTGCAAAGTCTGCAACAAGAAATAGATACAGCAAAGGCCAAGAAAATGAAATTCGACTTTGGAACGCTGCTCATGTTGGTAAAGTTTTACCGCAAGGAGGCCAAAAAGGGCAAACAGGCCGAAGATAATTATACAAATGCTGAGGAAGAACTGCTGTCGGAGCGTGCTAAATTTAGTTTTGAGTATTCTGTGGCCTCGGAATGCGACTCGGGTATGGCCGGTGATTGGCTAGAAGGTGATGCCGTTATGACTCCTTACAGAAAACTCTTGGCTCTAGAAGCTAAGCAGTTACCACAATTGATTAAAGACATACAGAGCTATATAAATGGTGAATAAATGTAAAAATAAAAAATGCTATTGTATAATAATTCGAATATACAATAATGAAATAAAAGTTAAATGAAATGATTTTAAACGTCATGTTAATTTGCCTACATATTTCTGATGTTTGCCAACACTGGCAACTAACAGCTGGCCGGCATTTTAGAGTTGTCAGCTGTTTGACGTTGCCGCTAACCAAGCACAAGCCGTGGACGTGACTAGCAAGAGAATAAGCATCCGATTGGCGAGTGTTTGCGTATTTGCTCTGTGTAACGACGTGAGTAGAAGTCGACTGCAATATTGTTATTGTATACACTCTACAATTTCAATTATAACATACCAACGATTATTCATAGGTCGTGGGTAGTTGTTTGTTAAAAAAAAGCGATGCGCGCTATAAAAGGGTGTTGTGTACGCCACAAACATCACATAGCAATTTGTGTCGTGTCGCATACATCAACTAGCAATCAAAATATTATCGCCGTCTTATCGCCAATTCTGTTTCCAGTTCCAGTATTCCATTGTATTTCAACTTCAATCGTTACCAGTCAGTGAGTCTCCAAGTGCCGTTTGCTGCAGTTCTCATTGCCTTTGTGTTCAAACTCTATCGACATGAGTCGACTCGAGAAGTAAGTACAGTTCGGGGTGTGCCTGATTAAGATCGGTTTGAAATGCAATTTCCCCCCTTAACGAGGACAATTCCATTAAGGAGTTCTTCTTCAATTGGTCAATTGCATCGCCCGTCACGTGAAGTGGTATTTAAGACTTGATTCTTTAAATAGCTTAACTAAACACAGTTACACAAATTTTATTATCGTTTCTTTGCTCCATCTAATCACAATCTCATTTATTGCCACACTTCAGAGTTAAGATAATCGCTGTTATCAATTAGGAACATTCTTTGTGATAGGGTATACAATAGGGGGTGGTGTGTTTGGGAAATTGCACATTCATTTAAATAAGTTTTTGAAAAGCTCGTAATTGAGGCGTGTTAGAATTACATTTTGTTTTGTTTTGTGACAATTGTGCAATATTTTTTATTGCTCATTATTTTTTGCATATAAAAATGTACAGTATTTCCATAATATTAACATGTTTTGCACTTTGTCCCTTTTTTTCTTTAGGTTACTGCCATGCTCAGTTAGACTGTCCAAGATTCTGGCCAAGACGGGCCACGATGTCCTTTGCGTCATTGACCGCGCGGTGCCCCCAGAGTTAGCTGATACATTTGAGGAGCATCGGAGCTATGATAAGGCTTTCGATAGTGTCGTTTCTTGCTTCAAGTCCCCACGCCTTGATGTTCCAGTAATCTACGCTCCCGTTTCGGAGCTAACCGACTATACTGATGTCCGTTGTTATCAGAAAGCAGCTGCGCAGTCGCTGCAGCGCGCAATTAAGGTGTGTGAAGCGTTTGTGATGCTTACGAAACTGTTGCTGACTCTCATTTTTTCACATTTACAGTCTGGCTTTCAATCACCATTGCTGGTAGTGCCTCAGAGCAAGCGTTTCACCCAGGCCGAGTTGTGCACGGTGTTGGGTGCGCTGGAAGGACTCTATGTGGTATATTGGCCGTCAATAGCCGAGTGTGTAACTCTCTAAGTTTTCTGTCATTTGTTTTTAGCCTATTCAATTGCGGGAAGATGTACCGGAAAAGAAGCAACGCATCTGTTCCCTCTCAGTTATGATAAATAATCCAAATGCGGAGGACATCATTAAGGAAGCTTTGGTGCTGGAATCTGGTCGCCATGTTGCTCGCGACATTGGAGGTGGTGATCCTGAGCGCATGGCGCCATCCTCAGTCGAGGAATACATAAAGCCTTTGTTTGACAATCTGAAAGTTACGGTCATTGAAGATATTAACGTGATCAACAAAGAATATCCACTGTTTGGCGCTGTGAATCGGGCTGCTAATTTGGTCAAGCGTCATCAGGGTCGCATCATCTATCTTGAATACAAACCTCCCAACCCGGCACGTAAAACTCTATTGCTAGTCGGCAAGGGAGTCACCTATGATACTGGTGGTGCTGACATCAAGGCTGGAGGTGTAATGGCTGGCATGTCGCGCGACAAGTGTGGAGCCGCTGCCGTTGCTGGCTTTATGCAGGTGGTTAGCGAGCAGCAGCCGAAGGATATTCATGTAATTGGCGCCCTTTGCATGGTGCGCAATTCAGTAGGCGAGGATTGCTATGTGTCTGATGAAATCATTACCTCACGTGCTGGAGTCAGAGTGCGCGTTGGCAATACCGATGCCGAAGGTCGAATGTGCATGTCGGATGTGCTATGTCGTATGAAGGAATTGGTCATTGAAGATAATCTTCCGAATCCCCATATCTTCAGCATTGCCACTTTGACGGGTCATGCTGTTATATCGGCTGGAGAAGGCCAGTCCATCATTGTGGATAACAGTGTGGCTGCTAAGGCAGACCATGCTCGCAAGCTGCAGGCCGCTGGTCAAGTATTTGGAGAACCCTTCGAAGTCTCTGTGTTACGTCAATGTGACTTCGATTTCAATGCCGCCCAGGTCATTGGTGAGGATGTCGTCCAAGCCAACAATTTACCCTCTGTCCGCACACAGCGTGGTCATCAAGTGCCCGCTGCATTTATGATCAAGGCCACAGGTTTGGACAAACATGGTCTAAACTCCAGTAAGCCGATCAGGTACACCCATCTGGATATTGCCGGTAGCGCTGGCGAGTATCCCCATATGCCAACAGCAGCCCCAATTGTTGCCCTGGCCAAGACACACTTAATCGATTAAATAGAAGCCGTTCCACATATCGACCTTATCACATATATCCACAGAATGCATCACGCTCTTAAATTCAAAGTGAATAAACTAAAATTCTTGTAGTATGACACTGGCTTTGTTTCTGTTTTTGTTGCTATATGGTTACAGTTGAAGTATTTAGTTTTCAGCTTATCAGGCTTATTAGGATTTATATCCTGTACTTGATATTGTTAACAGTGTATTCCTTTTTCCAATAGATTAACCTGTCCCAAGCAATAACTCAGTTAAGAAATGGAAGCAGCAATGGTTACTGCTTCTCCAATTATTTTATTGATTAAATTAATTTGTTCAATAGTTCAATCATTAATTTATATTGTTACCCTATTGTATTTTGTTTATATAGTTTACAATCCTTTTGTTTTGCATAAATGAATAATTGCCCTGCATTTAAAGTTCTTCAATTTCTTCGCGGTTCTTTCTTTTTACTTATATTTCGCTTAGCTATGGCTCTGAGAACCCGTTAGTCGGTGTGCAGCGTCTTCTCTTGTTGACCAGTTGTCAGCTGTCGCTTACGTAGCATTACCGTTATTGCCTGGCTTTGGAAACTCGGTCAAGAGTGTCTCATTCATGCCGTGATTGCATAATGTACCGTTTCTCGTTGCCAGTTACGAGTTACAAGTTGCAAGTTGCCAGTTGTCCATTGGTCATTGGCCATTCCCATTATCCGTTGTATGTCGGCTCATTGGTTGCGCTTTTTATATTTTGTTCTTGGCTTTGGTCTTGACAGCGCTCTTGGGTGCGCTTCTAGGGAATTTATTGACGCATGCCTCCACATTTGACAATGACAACCAGTTGCATTTGGTCATGATGCCATCCGAGAGACGCCTCCCCATGGCGTTCCAAGCTCTGGCGAAGCTAACGGTATTTATTATTGATGAGCACCAAACGTGAAACATTTTTTTAGCCATTAGTGTAAATTTATTGGAAAGATGGACCAGTCCAAAACGGCCACAAGGCAAAGCATGACCTGATTATGGCAGGACTGGTTTAGCTGGACAGCATCTTCAACAGATGACCGACGATTTAAAGAGATTGAAATGTGATTTTCTGGTCATTGATAGAATTTCATTTTTGTTTATTTGTTTGATCGCAAACGAATCGAAGAGAAGATCGCTTCAGATTCAGGGGCTATGCTACGTGAAACTATGCTGGACTCCCACATCTAGACTCCACAGATGAATCAGTTGATTAGCCAGCATATTGTCAGCTTTGTATGCTTGTCACAGACGAGCAGACAAGTTGGCTGACACAGCTGGGAGCTGGCTGGCTCCTTGTCGTGCGGTATGCAACTTTGATCCATAAATTTACAAAACTTGCGACGCGCTGCGCATGGGAGAAACAATAATAACAACGGCAACAACAACATTAAGAAAATAACAACAACTGGATGCGGGAGAAACAACGACGTAGGCTGCGGTGACGGTGGCATTAATAATAGCAAACAGCACACAAGCAACACCAAATGAGGGGGGATGTTGCAAATCTGCAGCGGCAACAGCAGCAGCAACAGCAGTAACAACAACAACAACAACAACAACAACCACTTGGAGCACCAACGACAGAAATGATCTTAAATGAATGCGGAAGTTTTTCTTGGGGTTTCGTAACCAGCAGCAGCAACAACAACAACAACAACAACAACAAAAGCGGCAACAGCAACGCTCCCAAAGAGGTCGCAATACCAGTGGCAAGCAGCAGCAGTCGCAGCCAAGCTGGCAACCAAACGTTGCTACATTTATATATGTATATATATACATATATATGTGTACACGTGCATGTGTTTGTGTCTGTGAGCAACGTCGAGTCGATTGCAGTGAGTCCATAATCATAGATGCAGCAAGTCGAGCTCAGATTGAGTCCGATGTGAACGCTTTATAGCCATGGACATATTAAAATTAATCCAATGATTGCAGCGCCGCCACTTGCAAAAAGTGGCAACAAAAAATTGTTAGCCAATTTGAGGAGGCCTGGGCATGGCATCAAAGTGGTATGGTATGGGATGCGCCTCAGTACTGTCTTCGGAGCGTGTGAATCCGAATCATCACAGAGGCAGCACCATCAACTGAGGCAGCTGCTGCTAAAAAGTTATTTGATAGCCAATTCCCTTAATCCTGAAAGCTTAGCCGAAATTTAACTTGGCCAAGAAGCTGGCATTTCTCATGTGCTTAATCAGCTGGAAGATGTCAAAATCTGCTCTGCTATATCTACCCGTCTACAGCTGCCCTCAATCCAGGTTCAAGGATGCAGTATTGAATGTCCCTGCAATTGACGAGCATCCCAAGCACTTCATTCATAACGTGTGAAAGTCTCTTTCCCAGCTTGAATGTGTTTGCCTGTGTATGTGTGTGGGCTCTGGAAATGGCAACGAGACAATTTTCAGCATAAACTCATAAATATCAAAGTGATCTAAACGCAGCGGCAGGCGCCGTCCAGCACCTTGAACTTGACAATGCGAACTGCTCACGTCGCAATCGCTTGACAACTCATAAATAAACTGTGAATTATAAACTACAAAACGAGATAACTGATATGTATTTGCCACACCAATTTTGCTTGCAACACCAAACACACATACACACACACACACACACACAGAGCCAGTAACAACAGTCGGCTCATAATCCATAATATTGTGTCATGTTCATGATCAGCGGCATTGACTTGGCCTCCGCTTGCCGACGTTGCCTGTGGCACAGCCGGGCGAGCCTGGTGTGGCGCGGAGTGTTGTGGCGGTTGCCTGTTCAAAATCTTTGTGTGGCAAAATTATTTGGAAAAGCAAACGAAAGTAAAAGAAAGATATATATGCAGGTCCAGGCCTGCTCAACCTCAGCCTCCGTCTCCGTCTCAGTCTTCGTCTCAACGTCAGCCTTAGCCTCTAATGAAGTGGTAAGAAGGGGCTTGACAAACTGCAACGTGCCGCTGTGCGCCGTTGGTTAGACATTTTTATGTTGGCCTCTTTGAGAAAAATGTGGAAACAACAACAACGACAACCACTGCAGCCACTAAAACAACAACAATAACAACAAAAACAGCAACAGAAGTAAGCGCAACAAACAAAACAAAAACAACAAAAAAATTATGAATTTTTACTTTCACCGCATGTGGCATTTTGTTCAGGTTTTCGCCTGAATTTGAACTTGAGGCGGCGATTTGCGATTGTCAAGGCTGCTGCCAAAGGTTAGCCCAAGGTGTGGTCTAACAGATAAGGAGTAGATAGCGGTGCAGCGCCAGACCAGTTTATGGGCCAGCTGAGCCAAGTTGGCTTTAAATTTGCTGCTAATCTGCGCTGATATAGATGTCTGCATAGATAAACTTAACAAATAAACATACACACACACACGTACGCGCACACACACACACACACGCACATAATCTCATAGTTATACACCTTCACACACACATTTGTATGTGTATAGTCTAGTGTATGTGTATGTTCGATGGAAATGTGTAACGTGCAACATTTCCGCATCACAGGCGAATGGCGACTCTTTTAAGCTTGGACGCGCTCTTTGGCCGCAACAGCTTTTGGTTCGCTTCAAACCAACCGAGCCAGGCCTAAATGATTCGAGTCAGGTTCGTTTCGGTTTCGGACTCGAGCTCGTCGTCTAAGCTTCGGCTGTTCGCTTTTGCTGCTGATGTTGTTGCTTCTGCTGCTGGTGCCGTCGCCTCGGTTTCGATCATGGAAGTAATACGTCACTAGGGTGAACGTACCTCGCAGATGTTAGTGGGTCACTATTTGTACGGTCAACGAACCTTTCGGCCGTTTGTAAATATAAAACGAAACGAAACGAAAGAAAAAAGCACAACGACGAGGCGAAATGGAGGATGCTGCTGCTGCCTCTTTGCCTGCTTGCGACTTGCGACTTGCTTTCTTTCTTAACATTTCTCTCACACAAATAGAGGGAGAGAGAGAGAGAGAGAGAGAATAGTCTGTGGGAGCGAGAGAGACAGACTGATGTGTGTAACTTGTTGTTGTCTTGACTAACTTGACTGGTTGACTTGAAGTCGTAATTTACTTGGGCTATGGGTTGATGGTCAGCATCTGACTGAGCGGCTCGTCTCGTTTATGCATCCTGCTGGACACCTAACCGCCACAAGCCGCTTTGCCCTCCCCTCCCTCCCACTGTCCGTGCTTCCCAGCCCTAGCCCAGTTTTGTTGTTATTGTTTTTTGCCATTTTGGTTGTTGCATTGCTTGCAGCATGCAGCAAGCAGCCAGCAGCCAACAGCCAGCACCCACTTTGCTTCTCCCCACCACCCGCTGCACTGCAGCAGCTGCATTGCATTGCAGTGTGTTCTTATTATGTGCCTCCAAACAGGTCCGCTGTCTATCCTCCCCTCGTCACGCCTCTCATTGGCTTTGCTTGGTTTGGTTTGGTTTGGTTTTCACGTCATTATCATGATCATCATTACCTCTGCAGCCACATTAATATCGTCATCTTCAGGCCAGCACACACACACACACACACACACACACACACACACACACACACACACACACACACGCACACACATAGGCACACTATGAGAGCTGTTCACATGCAAGTTTGCCGGCTGAAGCTGGCATGACTTGTGGTGTTTGACTTGTGTATATGTTCGAGTGTAAGTAAGACCATAGAAATGCATTTCCGCATATTTTACACCACTAAAAAGTCAAAAAATGTTTGTTTACTCTTTTGTTGTGGGCCGTTTGTTCGATTCATTCGTTTGCTCCTCGTTCCGCGTTCCGCGTTCCATCGTTCCTCGCCTCGATTGTTTGCTTGTACATGTGTTCTTCTTTTTGAATGCACACCCCGCCGAAGGAACCCCTCTCTCCCACCGTGAATGTGTTTGTGTGTACGGATCAAGTAATTGAAACCATTATCATTAACTCAAATGTACTGTGTGGCACTGATCTCTCAGTCAGTTGTTGCCGCCATTATAATGAAGTAATTACGTTCTGTATTACGAGTATTGTCAAGAATTTTGCACTGATTTCAGTTCAGTTCAGTTCAAATCATTTCAGCTTAACAACGCGCTCTATCTTACTGAAAAGACTCTATACATCTCCATCCATATATACATACATTCCCCACTCGTATCTTCACTTTGATAAGCTGTCACTGAACCCACTGCTGATTAAGTATTTGGTTTGGTATTCAGTTTTTATCATATCGTTATGGATGCTAATTTCAATGAAAGTCTTAAGAATGTGAAAATTATTTAAATGCTGCTCCATTAAATACATAGTTGCTTATGGCAAGCCTTTGGAATGCTATTCTTTGCTAATCAGAATATATTTCTAAATCAATTAGAATATTAGAATATTATTAATATTCTGAGAAAACCATTTTGTATATAATAATATGATTTTAATAGATTTCAAAGTTTGCTTATATCTTTATACATTAATGATGTTGAGTAATCTTAACTACATATCAATTGGTGCACTTCGTTGCCAGTAATTTAATCGGAATCAAAGTGAGAACAAGCTTTGTGTACAGTGTACATTGTCATGATCTTAACATTCATGAGTTCATCAATTACCCCATGTGTAATATGATAAAAAGCCGACCATCTTGATCACATAGACAACCCGCAAGCTTCTTGCGACTCGGGGACATGACTTTTTCTATCTTTCTACGAATTTTGTTATCAACAAAAGTGCACGATCATGCCAATAAAAGCGTAGCTGGCATTGGATATGGAATCGAGAATCGGGAATGGGAATTGGAATGGGAATGGGAATGGGAATGGGAACGCTTGACATGGTAACAAACTTATTGCATTTCGCGTTAAAGTGTCAATGATCTCGTTAACAAAAGTTTAAACATTTCACGCATCGCAGGTTCATTCAACTACACAAACTCTCAACCAACGATGTGGCCAAGTGATCACACATTGATATCAATAGCTTTAGCTAGTGTTGTACCTGTAGTTGAAGCTGAAGTTGGAGCTAGAGCTGGAGCTGGGGCTGGCAATGGCCAAATCATGCACGAAATTTTACCCAAAGAAGATATATTAATATGGTCAGCATGTCAGGAATTAGGTTTATTCAATAGCTGCGCTTCTGGCTAACAGACAGTCAGTATGGTAGTTTGGCAGTTCGGCAGTCAGCTCTGACTGTTTGCCACAAAACAACAAACAAATAGAGCTAAGCACAAATAAAAAAAAAAAACAACACCAAACACATATGAAACTTACAAACTTTCACGCAAAACGTACATTCAACTCAATGCCAAGCAGAGAGACAGACAGAAGACATAAGCAAAATCCAGAGTCCAGAACTCGGAGCTCAGAACCAAGAACCCAAAGACCGGGAGTGGCAATAGACATGGAGATGGAAATGAAGAGATGGATAGTCTTGGACACGTATGAATTCCCATAAATCAGCTGTGAGCCAAAGGGTCAAATACCTCTGGGCGAGCTAAAAAATTACACGCGAACAGAGAACATGTGTTGAAAGGAGAAATTAAAACAAAATTAGTTTTACTTTACACGCTCTATCTGTATCTATATTTGTATCTGTATCTCTATCTCAATTTGTCAGTTACAAATGAATCTAAGAAGTTAGCTAATGAGATTTAATTTAAAGAGCCGAATAATCCTGCTCATCCTAATACACAATTTTCAATACTTTCTTTCGGCCCATAATTAGATGATGCATAATAAATGTGATTTATTGCAGATTAAATATTTTTTATTGGCAGAAGCAGCTTATGGGTGCATATAAATATCAATAACTAAAACAAAGATACATTGTACATATTGGCATATTTGGGTATTCAATTCATGTATACACACACACACGCACGCATTCAGATACAAATACACGCACAACAATAACTTTGCCGAGGATCAGTGGGAATCAGAGTGTGGGAAGTAAAAGAAAACCCTAAAACAGCAACCCGACTTTTGTGTGGACATAAAAACGCGTGAGTTACGTCTCCGTCAGTCAGCTCACTCTTTCATACCGTCAGTCAGTCAGCCAGTTAGTCAGTCAACCAGGCAGCCAGTCAGTCAGTTAGACAGTCGGTGAGCGTCATCATCATAAGCCAACAGCTCTGCTGAAGTTTGGCCAAAGAAATGCAAAGTAAATTAAACATTGGCCCAGCCCCGCTCAGCTGCCTCATCTCCTACCTCCCCATCCCGTTGCCGTCTTTCCCAATGGAACTGTCCGCTGAGCCCGCTTGCTTTTGCCAAAAAGCCACACTGTTTCGACTGATGACGACGCTGTGGCTTCTTTGGCTTTGGCCGCCGCGGCTGCTACGTTTAATGCGCCACGGTGTTACCAAAGTGGCAACGACAGTTGCGGCCATTCACCTCCCAAAAAACCATATGAGTAGTCTTTCACTGTGCATATACATATAAGTGTGTGTGTGTGTGTGTGTGTGTGTCTATGTGGATGTCTGAGTGTATGCAGCGTGTAACAGACACAATACCATCATCAAGTTGTGGTCGCTGATGGGGGTAAGGCCCAAAGAACATACACACACACAGTCACAAAATACATAAACACAATGGCATCACGTTTAATGCGTTTCGATTCTATGTGCGTACATGTATATGTACTTTTTTGGCTGCTTTCAAGTGGCATACACATACATATATGCATATGTATGCAAGCATGCATGTATTAATGTATGTATTTGGATTTCATTGTCAGTGTAACCAAGCAACAAGAATGCTGGACGGGCGGCAGCAGCAGTAAAGCTCACTCATAAGCTCACACATACATGCACTATACACATGCACACATACAAAGGCATGCATTGAGCAACATTGAAGAGCTTGTTGTAATGGCTTTGGAAACACGTTCCTCCTGGTATTGGCCTGCTTCTTTGTAATCCAGGGCTTTGGAACCAGGGCCACAGTTGTGATTGACATTGGGCAGGGTCGCCGTCAACATCAGCGTTGCCATCGGCGTCACAGACTACGTCTGACATGCTAATGTATAAAGAGCCTCAGATTTTGATTTCAGCTCCAAAACAAACAACTCAAGTATGTAAGTGGCCAACTGAGCGCAGCGAACGCGAATGTTGAGTGGAGGGGCAGCGGGAGAGGAACCACAATTACGACCGCCCAAGCACCCGGCAAAAGTTCAAGCAAAACAAAATCAGCTGACTGCGAGAGACGCACGAAAAGAGAGCGACACACAAAGAGAGCGCAGCAACAACAACAACAGCGCGAGCAATGCAAGCTGCAGTAATGCGGAAGTATGGCGATGAAGTTGATGCCGTCGTTGACGTTGACGTCGACGCTGATGCTGATGCCGATGCCGACGTTAACGTCAACGTCGCAACGTTCATGTAATGCACTTGGAGCCAGCGCCATGTGACTTTGTGGGAGCCCAACTGAGCGCCAGCCGCTAACTGGTTTTCAGCGAGTGGAAGTGCGTGTGAGAACGTGTCTCTATGTGTGTGTGAGTGTGTGTGTGTATTGGTAAGTGTTTGTCACTGTTTAGACAAACATTGTTTATAACTTGTTTATATAAATATTGTTAATTTTGTACGAGTAGAAACTGGCCTCCACTTAGACTCCTGCCGGCGGCAACGTCTGTTTCTCTTTTGTGTCGCTCTCACGAGTCGCCTTGTGCCATGAATATTACAAGTTAATATGAGAAGGCTTTTCAAGTTTCTATGAGTAGTATGTGTGTGAGAGCGGGAGAAAGAGAAAAAATGAAAGAGACGAAGAGCGCTCATCGTTAAAAGCGCAATTAACTGCTCAGTAACAATATCAACTCACAATCAAAATCGTTTTAATGAATTGCAGAAAATTGCTCAGATTCGCGCGCATTTAATATGCGAACATTATTAGACTCAATTGACATTTGGTCAGATTTGTGACCTTCTGATGTAAAGCGGGTGAAGTACTGGGAATGTATGAGTGGGAACATTGTGGGATTATGGGAATGGGATCAGGGGATTCCATTATATATTTTTCATATTTAAATTGCACTATTCATTAATATTCATTATAAAATTGGGTGACTAAATGCAGGGGTATTCCCATTATCAGAGCTCAATCCATTCTGTAATAATTTTATAAGGCGGTTAGAACTAATGTATGTAGAAATGGTTGTGGATGTAAGATGGAAAGTATGGAATAGCTTAGAAACGTATTATTTAAAGTCATCAATTTGCATTTATGCATTTCCAATTAGACTTGTAGGTGATCACAAACGTGCCGGGCTAATCCACCCAGTCTAAGTCCCAGTTACAGTCTCATTACAATTTTTACTCCCACCGCCAACTGCAACATTCACACGTGCAATATCCCCAGTTATCAACGTATACCGATGCATGCATTAGATGGGCTTATTTGAGAGTGGGCAATCAAAAAAATAAAAAACTAGTCGAAAAGTTACAGTCGAGGTGCTCGACAGTATAAGACCCGGTATTCATATCTATGCCGTTATATACAACATATTATTACAATAAGTATTAATGTAATAATACAAAGATTACTAATGGCAAGCGTGATATGTTAATTTGAGGGCAATGCTTTTCCACTCGAAAAGAATTGTATAAGCAGCATTCATATTTTCATGTAAAAAAAAAGAAAAGATATTCACCACTTCACATCGAATATTTTGTAATAAGCAAGAGAAACCGACCAAGACTCGAACTCAGGGTCTCCTGAATGCTGTGCCAATGCTCTAGCACCTGCGCCATTGCAACTGACGTCAAAGCCTGACAAATGCGTAACATATTCTCGCATTCCTCTCATTGTTCGTTTTGCAAGTTTCTATTGCTTCAATGATTCTCTCTGAATATCGATCACTCTTAGAAGAGAGGGGGAATAGAGAGCGGCGGTAACTGAGAGAGAAATGCCGTTACTTTTTTGCATTGCTGCATATGCGTGTACATGCATACATATATTTGAAATCAAATTTCTAACAAAACTTTGTTATTTCTTCTTCTTATGACATATTGGCAAAATTAATAACATATATATAAATAAAATAATAGTAAAAAGTTAATTTTTATAAAAATATAAAAAAAAAGTGAAATAAAAAATGGTCAGCACCGAGACTTGAACTCGGGTACTCGCACAGAATGTCTTGTTTTTATTGTTGTTACATTTAATGCAATTAATTGTCGCTAAAGCTGCCATGAGCTTGTGGTAATTAGATATCTTACTAACTGCTTTCTTTATGGTCCGATCTTCATGCAATTTTCACAAAATGTCCAGGCATGAGCACACATTATGTGTGCCAAATCTGAAGTATGTAGCTACATATGAAGTCTAGTTATACGTTTTATTCGATTCTAAAAACAAACTTGATCTGCGTGCACACTATAGAAGTGTGGTTACCAAATTTGGTAACTCTAGCTCTTATAGTCTCTGAGATCTAGGTGTTCATACGGACAGACAGACGGACAGACTGACAGACGGACAGACGGACATGGCTATATCGTCTCGGCTATTGATGCTGATCAAGAATATATATACTTTATAGGGTCGGAGATGCTTCCTTCTGCCTGTTACATACATAGCACAAATACATAAGCCCCTGTACCCTTTGGGTACCGGGTCTAAAAACATATACAGAAACAGAAACCGAAACACAACATGGAGCTATACAAAGTAACCACTCGGGTGTATGCATGAAAAGAATCCAAGCTGGTAATGAAAATAAAGTGCACGTCGCATGCGGTAATAATAACAATAAAATAAAATAACAAATTACACGCAACACTGCCGCCTGGGCCGGCACTGACTCCGGCTCTGCTTCTGTCTCTGTTGCTGACTCTGGGCATGCATGGGCATGCACGCCGCTCGATAATTACATAGACACGCCAACAAAAACAATTGAATAGCCGCCGACGCTGACGCTTACGTCGACGTAGACGTTGACGCTGACGTTGCTAAAGTATGGAGTGGATAATCGTGTGGCCCCATTTCGCAGAAAACAGTGGAGAGAGAAGAGAAAAGTCAGGAGAGGCATATCATGTTGTTGCTGTCCAAATATCAAAGGGTTACAGCCAAGGGCAAAGACTGGAAGTTCGGCTTACAAGACAGCTAAGCCAACTCTTAGAAAGCGCTCTTCCTTAGTTGTTCTCTCCCCATCTCTCTCTCTCTCTCTCTCTCTCTCTCTCTCTCCCTCTCTCTCTCTCTCTCTCTCCCTTTCTCTGTACATCTCTTGGTTCTAAAGAGTAAGCACACCAACTTGTCAAGCACTCTCACATATACACACACACTTGCACATACTGAAAGGTGCTATGAGCCACCAAAGTTTAGTTGTGCAGCTCAGACAATCTGGGTCACATTTTGCCATTGAACCGGTGACGTCAGAGCAGGGCAATGACCGCAAAGCACGACCAGCAACAGCAGCAGCAAACCATTGGAAAGCGTGCAAGCAAACATTTCTACAACGACAACACGAAGCTAAAGTCTCAGCCTCAGCTTCAGTCTCAGTCTCGGCCTCAGTCTTAGCCTCTGCTTCAGCTTCAGCTACATTTCTGGTTTGGTCGCTGGCTGATTTGTTGCCCAGCAAAGCTGTGCGCGACACACCACACAACACTCGGCTGACTCCCCACCTCTTGGTCCACACGCCTACCCCGCCCGCAACAGTTCATTAGATGCCATGTGCTATCATGGCGGAACAAACATGATTTGGCAGTACACTGAGCCTGACACTGAGGTTTAGGCTAAGACTTACACTCAGCCAAGAATAGTTTGCAAGCAAACAGATACACTAATAGAAAAGGTATAACTAGATATTTATATGATCGTGTGTGCTTTGCCTTTTGCATGTGAAACGCATTGGGCATTGTGCTTCCTATCTTTCAGATAGGCCCTGTGGCCCGGGCAAAAGTTCTATTAATAAATATATTAATTTGTGCTGGCGATTAGATAAGACCCTAATTTAGTTACTTTGCTTCGGCATTCAGGTCTGTCGGGCTTAATTCTAGGCGGTATACAGTTAAATGCCCGACATAGCGCCGAAATAGCTCAGTTGGGAGAGCGTTAGACTGAAGATCTAAAGGTCCCCGGTTCAATCCCGGGTTTCGGCATTCAATAATTATTTTTCTTGTACAATTTTTTAATATTATTTTTAAATTCATATCTTTTTTTACATTAATATTAATTTCAAATTGTTATTATTTATATAATTATTTCAAATTGATTGTTATTTTTGTTTTCCTTTAATGCATTTCGTTATTATTATTTCTAACTTTGGTTATTTAATTTTCAAACAAATTTAAATTAATTATGGTATTATTTACATATTTATTTGAAATTAAATATTATTATTATCTTTTAATATTGGTTCTTTATCGTTTTCTAATGATTTAAAATGGATTTTATTACTGATATTATTATTTCCTTTCTCCTAGATTGAATAACTAAATAGAGTGGACTCAATCGGAAGGCATTTCATTGTGATTTCCTGCAGTTGTCCAGCGGGGCAGTAGCATTTGCCTGTCAATCATGATGAAGATGCACACCAAATTGAGATAAGCCAGCGCGGCAAATGCCATCCGGAGCAAGGCGAGAGAGACACCTCAAAGGAAAGGTGCGGATTAAGCTGGATAATGGACACAGCTCAATCAAACAGCAGGCTAAACAAGGACAAGGCCAAGGTTAAGAGAAAGAGAAAGGGAAATGCAAATCGCATTATTAACGCAGGCATTGGCTGATGGGACTCGGACCTTGTCCAGATCATTGTATAGCTCCGAACAAAAGTGTGACGAATGCGTTGACAATAATTACAATTTGAATTGTCTTTGTCATTGTGGCCGAAAAGGTGTACGAAAGGTGTTCGCAGGTAGAAGCATCAATTGAGTTTGGCTACTTTCAAGTGGATAACTGATTGAGTTGTGCAGCAGCCTTGTCAGAAGCTGCATTTGGAGATGGGGGGGCGTCTGCTGTTAAATCCATCCGGACAGCTGCAATATATGCAAAAGGGCCACGGGGCTGAGGCTGGCCAACAGCTGCCTCTGCATCTACTTTGGCTGCTGCTTCTGCTGCTGCTGTTGATGTGGAGGACGCGTGCTAAACGACCACAAAAGCCATTGACTTGATAAGGAATAGAAAGATTGCTGCCTCGTTACGCCCAAGCATATCGCATATCCGTTTGGCATAAAAAACTACGCTCCTGGCACGCACCACATGGCGCCTTCAGATGACGACGTTGTCGTCTCCTCGTGTCTTTTGCATAAAAAACTCTAAGGCTCATGTTGTTTTTTTCTCTATTCGTATTTTTTTTTACAATTTCATTGTGTTTTTTATAGTTTTGAGGTTTTTTTGTTTTCTTTTTTTCTGCTTTGTTATGAGTCTCATTGAAAGTGAAAGATGGCAGAGGCACCCTCAAAATGCAGCATCTTGTGCCCAGGAAGTGTGGCAGCCGCGAATAAAAGTGAAAAGATCCTTTCGGATCTGTGGTCGGGGTGCCAATTGTCTGCAGCGCCACTTCTATGAGATTGAGCTGATGCTATCGAGGAAATGATTTTTTCTGTCCTTTTTTTATGATTGGTTTCTGCCACAGCCGTTCATACCTCGCTTGAGAGCATGATGGATACGAGTATATTGATTTTGGGGTAGTTTTACAACTGTCCATCTGAGGTCATACAGTCATTCATTTGTGAATTCAAAGTACAGGGCATTTCATAGTCTGGCCCTTTAAGAAGTTCTCTAATGGCGTTTTCTTGTATGCTAAACATCGTGAAATGTTGAGGGTGCGTCTGCAGCGTCTTCTACTCTCGTTTTTAGTTCAAAACACTGAAGGGGTCGTCATTCCTCAGCTCAACAGATGCGCTTAGAATTTAGAAATATGCAAACTTGTACTAGGGACTCAGCGAGCCAAGGAAGCCGATCTAATGGCATACAGAACGTCAACGTAATTACATTGTGCACCACATACGAACACGTACTTCCAAGGTACATGCATAAAGATACGAGAACATTTGAATTTTGGGTGCTGTAAGGGTTGCCCCCAATTGCGTGGCTTGTAAATCTTATTGGTATTCGTAGTACAAATTCCTGTAAAAGGTATTAGGCTTGCAGTAACACAAAGTCAGCAACAATGTATGAAAATTACAGGGAACGCTTACAAAGTTGGAGCTCAGCCTGAGGGTCGTTTCGTACACACACTAGTAATAGTAGGGATTGTGGCACAGTGGATGAAATTGTGAACACATAGAAGACATTTTTACAAGCCAGAAGCATATATAAAATAAACATATGAAATATTTAAAAATATAATATATATTTAATATATAGTATATAAATATATGTAATATAAATATATAAACTGAGTTTAATGCACATATAAGCAATCAATTTTCTTTATTTTTATTTAATATTAATAAATAAATATACAATTATTTATTTATTTATTATTTTATTTAATTATTTAGCGGTCTAATCTGGTCTCTGGTCAAGTATCTGGTAACTATGTAATGCATATTCTAGATTCTTAACTACATCATGAGGTAGCTTTTAGAATACGTCCCATTGTTTTGTGCAGATGAGAAAAACATATGGCGACTTCAGTCCGTAAATCTCGTATTCGTTATCTCTCTCTCTTTCTTTCTCTCTCTCTCTCTCTCTCTGCAGCTGCGCAGAAGTTATCCTTAGAACACGTCTGCTTATGCAGGTCACCCGTTTTGTGGAATTCACAAAATACTTGCCAGGGATTCCTGTTCACCTGCTAACAGAATCTACAATATTTCTTTTTCTCCGTGGACACGCAACGCCCACGCAAAGGCGATGTTTTGCAATTTTTGGCGGCAAAATGCTATGTAAGGCTTACATTGATAATTTAAACAAATATGTATAATAGTGCACATACATATATTTCATTTATATATATATATGCTATTTAGAGTTGTACTTGTGTTATTAGTTGGTCGCCTTGCGTGCGTTTGCCTTTAAAAATTTCTTATCATTATCGTAGGGGTAATAGGCACCCAAAGATGGGTAGTAAGTCGGGTCCGTAACCGAGACAAATGGACTCTCATATACTCAGCGTGGGTGTGAATGTGGTTGTGACTATGACTGTGACTGTACACGAAGGGGAGTCAGCGTGGGCGTGTCCATTGAAGCTTCAACGCTCGCTCACGGCGCATGTCCTTTTGTTGTATCCTGTATGCCTGCTGTCGACTGCTGGTCGCCTGTTCTAAATCGACGACGCTAAGTTGACTGTTTTCGCATTAAAATGTGAAATTTATGGCCAACAGCCCGCGTCGCCGACAGCGTGGAGAACATTTCTAAGCGATTTCTAAGCAATGCTCGAATGCGGCATTTCCTTTTTCTAAAATTTCATTGCAAATATCTGTGGCACAGGCGCTAAGCATGCCACAGACGGAGATTGGAATGCGGCATTTTTGTTGACCCGTATGCATTCAAGCAGTCGTTGTCACAACTTTGGTTGTTCAGCCGCCTGTTGCCCTGACACCGTGTGACGAAAATGGAAATTTTCTAATGGCTGTATAGACCAGCCAGCAGCGTGGCTTTTGGGCCAACATTTTGGGACCCAAAATATTGGACAAAAATGTAACCACAGGCAATGCTTAGAAGGCACGTTTCTTAACAGTTGAAACAGTATTCCTACTGTTGGGGTCGCCCATGGTCCTCTTTGCCTGCGAGCCTGTTCGAATGTGTAAGAAGATTGATGACTTGACGTTTTAATGATGTGCTAAATGTCGCCATAAAAGTCACTGAAAATTGCCGCATTTTCGGCACACACAACTAACCCTCTTTCCTTTTTTTTTCATTGCCATTTCTTTCTTGTTTCGGCAGCCCAGCAAACAACTTGCGACTGAAGCTGTTTGCCTGCTCGTTGTAGCTCGAAAGTATTTTTTTAAAATCGTCTAACAAATTCATATATGTGACACTGTGTCCAAGCAGATATACACCTTCTCTTTAATTATTTGTTCTTCTTTTTTTTTATTTATATATATATTTATTATAAAACATAAACTTTAGTTTAGCAACTGTCGTTTCTGGGCCATGCTGCAAGCCTGTTCGGTTAAAGCCACAAGTTGGCACTTTAAGAAGCGGCGCCATTTTGAAAATTCCAGTCAACTTTGACCGAGCTCCAGTTTAAGACGCGATGCGGCCGCCATAAGCGCAATTTGTTGCGTTAGCTCCAATAATTGCTGGTCGCCCCATGACGCACATGCAATGGATCAATAGCTGGCGCGCCACGCCCGTTAACTCTAGTCGATGGCAATCGGCAAAGCTGCCACACATTCTATGCGCCCGACTCTCCGACACGCCAAGGGTTACTTTCACTCACTGTGCCACAGTTAGACCCCCTAATCATGCATTCCTCTCCTGATGGGGGGTAGTATTCCGCTCAGTTGTATGCTACAGAGAAGTGCTGAGGGGATTGAACGAATGCTCAGGCAGGAATGCGTAGCATCTTCTTCTCGGGAGTCGCTCTCTGTCCGTCGAGGGTTTGGGCAGCTTCTTAGTGCGTCTTACTTGCCTCACATGTGTAGTTTTTGTGTGCCAAGCGCGCAGGACACTTTCCTTTTCATTCATGTGTGCATATGTGTATCTAAGAGAGAGCGTAACTATTTTGGAGAAAGTGCTGGCCATTGAGATAGTTTATCGTGCTACAGTCGCTCGCTGGGCACCTGTTAGGCTGGTATGGTAATACTGTTAGTTTTGAAACACTATAGTTTCATAGTTTTAGTTATAACAGTAAATACACACGTGTGTCCACATGTTGCTGTGTGTGGGGGTAGTTTAACTAAGACCATAATATCAAATAAAACCTGATATATTACAACGATACAACGAAGTAGGTATATCTGCCTGAGTATGTCTCTCTCTCTCTCTCTCTCTCCTTGTATGCGTGTGCGTATGCTTGTATGCAAAGAGTTAACTAGTTCGCCTCTCCAGATGTAGCAACAACAAAATGCTGTGCGCCTTGTTGTAATATATGAAAAATCCATTATTATGAGCGCCAAGTTAAGGAGCTGTCTGTCTGACGGTCTCTGATGTGCCTGTATGCCTGTATGCCTGTATGCCTGTGTGACTGCCTATGTGTTTCGAGGTATTGCCTCACCTGTCGCTGATGGCATTGCCGTGCTACATGGCAAGGATTGCATAATTTACCTGTGTCCAACCGGCACACAGCAAAAAGCATAGCATGCTTTCTGGCGCAAATTCCCGCAGGTGACACTTTAGCAAATAAAAATGTGAATGAAAGGTGAGGCATTTCAAATACATTGGCACCTACACACACACACACACACACATACACATATATATAAATATATATATATATATATATATATATATATATATACCCAGAAAGAACACGTGTTAGAAATTTCTAATCTTTTGCGCGTGCCGAGAATTTGAATATTAGAAACGAACAGGCAAACATAAAGCTACAGTAAGCTCTGGTATGCATTAGCACAGTCAAATCCGCAGTAAGCTATGCGCATGACACATAAGCATACACACACACACACACACATACACATACAGATACACCAACCTTACTGGGGTGATTCTGCACACACGTGCGACCAACCGGCAAGTTCTGCGACCCGAACGGTAAATAAAATTCAAGCGGGCAAAACAAAACTAAATTCTATTCCATAAATAAAGAGAGAGAGAAAAAATAACAAATCAACCTTTGGCAGGACCTCAGTCTGGGGTCGGCCCCCAGAAAGTATGCAACACGCTGTTGCATATCCCTGCGCCCCTATTCCATATGAATTTCTGGAGCTTTGAAGATTATAAACTCACTTAAGTGGCGCTTTGATGTTGAGTTTGGAGCACGCTCAAGTCACAACTTGCACATTTAATTAGCTTAAGAGGATCAAAGGCGCCTGAAGCCGCTGCCCGTGCCGGCCAATGTCGCACAAGTTGTATTTAAAGGATACGACAACAGGCGAACAGCACGCCAGAGCATGTGAACGCAACGTAAGCTAAACAGGACAACCAATTGACACAAATAGAAGAAGAGAAAAAAAAATTAATACCAGAAAAGGAACAAAAAATGTAGACAAATTCCATAAATAAATCGCTGGTCAAATGAACAGCGCCACAGGAGAGAACTACATCACGGCAAGGATATGCCACAGAGCAGAGTGCACATGTAAACAGGGCAAATAAATACACATGCAACGGGGACACACGAACATAACAGGGCAGAGTGAGAGAGTGGCGAGAGAGACAGACTTTGTAGTGTATCTGTATGTGCTACATACTCGCACTTACATATGTCGGGGCATGTATCTGTGGCATGTATTTAATGAACTGGCAACATGTGTAGCATATTATTTACACAATTTAATGTATTTAAATGTAATTCTTTTTGCCGACTCGCTCACTCACACACACACACACACAGATAGCAGCCGTACACACACACACAGATACACCCTTGAGCATATGAGGGGCAGCTAACACACACCAGCGCAATGATGTAAGTATATGAAATGCGAATAGGTTCGCAGGATATGCGCGCAAGTAGCAGAGCTTTTATATGTCGTATTATCAACATCATCATCAGCAACAACAACAACAACAGCAACAACAACAGCAACAGCAACAGCAAACAGGAACACAACGAGATACTAAGAGGGGCAAGCAGAAGAGGGGGGATTAGCTGGGGTAGCAACCCCCTGTTTTGTTCATGTTGTTGTATAACATTGTTCTACGTGCCAAACGAGCCTTTCGTCTGCATATGTATCTGTATCTGTATCTGTATCTGTGCCTCTCTGCCTCTGTTTGTGGCATGTGCCCCGTCATATGTCTAGCTGTCCCAGTTCCCTCCCTCTTTGCCTATGTTTCACTTGTAATTTTTTTCTCTTTTGCGGGCTCTTCTCGCCCACCCCCTCAAGTCGAAGAGGGGTACATCCACTCTGCTATTTGTGTGTGTAATACATATGTTCAGATTTGCCATTCACAGCCATGTAAAGAGATGACATTATGTGAACGATACATGCTTTGCACATGGCTGTTCATGCACTGGATGATAGTCGGCACACTAATCGCAATATTTGAAATATATTATATACGATTATTATGTACTCACTTCAGTCTGCCAGTGGCGACTACTTGAACTAGTGGAAATAGTTGAGTAGCTGGCATAGATGGTTACAGATGGGAAATAGTGTTGTAGTAGAATCACTTACTGGTATTTTATAAGTCAAGAACCCCCTGCTGCTTATCAATAATACGCTCAGCTGATCGCAACTTTCACTTTCCTGCGCAAGCATTGGCATCAATATGAGTAATAAAGCCATTTGGCTGCTAAATGCTGCGCTAAATGTTTTTGCCATAAACCTGGAGTCTAACGCCAGTAGCATATAAACCTATGCAAACACACACATGTATACATGCATACATACATGCATTCACACACAAGCACAATCAAAGTCAAAGACTAGCCAAGCAAAGCGACGCCGGCAGACGCTGATGGAGACACCGATCAAGACCCTAAGTCTCGACGCAAGTTCAAAAACCCCACGACTACTCGTATTATTGTTGTGTTGCCAACTGGGTTTATTGTACTTTGCAGCGAGCTCTAATTGTAAATGTATGTGTGTGAGTGTGTGTGTGTGTGTGCGTGTGTGTATGTGTGAGGTGGCGTGGACTGGGCAGAGCTTTGACTATGATGATGGCATGATGTCTATGAAAATGCATCCATCACTAACAATGTCCACAGCAGCTCTAATTGTTTGTCGTGCAGCTTAGATTTTGTTTGAATGTATGTGTGTGTGAGTGTGTGGAGTGTGTGTATGTATGCAGTGTCTCTGTGTGTCTGTGCAAGTGTTTCCTATAATTTCATTGACGCTTGAGTTAAATTTTAAATCGTCAACGTCTGGCTTGCCACAGCTCGCAGCGCCAGTGTTTTGTTAATGAGGAAGGAAATCGCTTTAATTGGATGTCAACAAACATATTAAATTCACAGCACCTCCCTCAAGTCCCCCTTGCCTTACCATGCCCATTTCCTTCCAGTCTGCAACTGCAATGCTATACGATGCTTTTCTTAGTGCCGATTGTGTGGGCAGTAAGTTTCCGGAAACTTTTTCGCGATAAGTTAATTGTTTGTCCACTCCGAGCTCGGCACTTACTGCATACGGCGGCAATTTGGCAAATGTTTAATTGAGAGAAATGGAAACTGCAGTCGCAGATTAAATTAGTAAAGGGCACTTTATTGATATATCCGGGCTGCACACGAACAGTTCCTCAATGTACATAACACACTATAACACTAAAATCTGCATACAGCCGCAGCACAAGTTGCAAGTGACAGATGACAAATAACATTTCTCTTCCTTTTGTTTTAGCATTGTTCCTCCAACACATTGCCATGGAGTTCATTCAACCTCGCCCCAGTGAACTTAGCTGAGGTTATTTTTACTTCTAAGCAAGAAATTTGCCCCCCCCCCCCCACTCACACACATACACACACACCTCAAGCTCATACTGCGTCAACTAGTTGCTGGCTGGCGAAGCAACTGGTCTGGCCCGGTCTGGTCTGGGCCAGCAGCTATATCCAAAGAGAGCTCAACCTGAAGCTGAAGCTGAAGCTCAAGACGAAGCCAGCTCTAGCTCTGACTCTGGGTCTGACTCTGGGTCTGTGGTCTCCTCCAATCTCTGGTCTCTAGTCTCTTTCTTTCTTGCAGATTTATAGGGCCTGTTGTTGCTCAGCCTCGGTATCTGCTTCATTCTCTGCCTCAGTCTGAGTCTCAGCTTAAGATTCAGCTTTAGCTTCAACTGCTGCCTCTTGTTTTTATACCCTGTACAGGGATATATTAACTTTGTGAAAAAAAATTTTTGTAACAGGCAGAAGGAGTCATCTCCGACCCTATAAAGTATATATATTCTTGATCAGCATCAACAGCCGAGTCGATTGAGCCATGTCCGTCTGTCTGTCCGTCCGTCTGTCCGTCTGTCCGTCTGTCCGTCTGTATGAACGCGTCGATCTCAGCAACTATAAGAGCTAGAGACACCAAATTTGGCATCAAGGTTCCTGTATACCATACGCAGATCAAGTTTATTTTAAATTTTGGATACCTCCCCCCTTCCCCCGCAAATCGAAAAAAACGAATAATAGCCACATTTTTCAACGTAGATACTTCTAACTTAACAGGTGCGTTAAGAATGATATGTAGAAGGAACGCTGAAAGTTTCATCAAGATCGGTTTGTAAATAAGACAGATAATCAGCAATAAAAGTTATTTTTCCACGGAATCGTAGAGCAGCAGGCAGCACATGTGTGCGAGCGAGACAGCGAACGACTGTGACACATGCGTCTGCTTACCATGTGTGCATATTTGTGCGAGCGAGATAGGGAACTACTGCGGCACAGGCATAAGTAAATTAAGTGTAGTAACACTTAGCTTTTGTGAAATAAATATGTGAAAGTTAGCCGCTATAAGCAAGCAAAGAATTCATATGCAAAATGAGAGTTTCAAAGGGGTTTTCTTTAAACACCTGTTATGTTCTTACTTTTATTGTAATCAAAGTATCTATTATCAAAATACTCTTAATATAGAAGCCTGTACAGAGTATTATACTGTCGAATGCGGTCGACTGTAGCCTTTTCGACTGGTTTTATTTTTTTTTTTTTGTTTTGCTTGGCTGCAGTTTCTGGTTGTTATTGCTGTTGCTGCTGCTGCTGCTGCTGCTGTTGCTTGTTTTGCTTCCTTATTGGGTGAAAATCGATGCAGCAGAGCCACAGCGCCACACGGCCACACCGCCACACCGCCACAGGGAAGTCATTTTTGATTGCCAACAGATTGATTTGTCATTTGTTAGCAATTTGCCATGATCGCTGCAAGTCGCTGGACTTTATGCAAAATGCAGCGCGTTTGTTATGCATTAGATTCTGTGCATATGTATATGTGAATCAATATTTCCCTCTCTTTATCTTTGTATCTATCTCTTTGCCCATGCATTCATCTAATGGACATTGACTGGCAAATTATGAAATCAATAAGAAAGCTGTAATAGATCGACGACAAGGTTCATAGTTTGCAATGCATCAGCTTCATGCACTTAGCCATGAGTTACATACATTTTGTTCTAGTTATTTGATGTTTTTGTTGTTGTTGTTCTTTAGATCAATAATTAAAGGTGGGGGAGCGCGTATGCAAATGGATGCGGAATTTTCACAGCACCCAAAGGCGGCGGCCACCAATTTCCATAGGCAATGCCTTAGTGATTGATAGCAGCGACCAGAAGAATCAAAGTCGTTGCTGTTGTCGCTGTTGTTTTCATAAATATTTTTGCGTAAGCTGCGCCAACACATGCTGAAAGATGCCGAGGCTGCTTACGTGCCAGTGAGTGAGCAGCAGCATTCGCAACAGATACAGATACATATACAGATACAGATACATAGATACGTATTCAGAAACAGATACAGACACTTACATGAGACGCTTGAGACGCTGGACACGATGCGCAAGCAGAAGCAGGCCAATGACCGTTTGACCGCTGTGTAATGATCTCCGTATCTGTATCTGTATCTGTATCTGTACCTCTATCTGTATCTTTAGAGTCATTCAATGAAGCTCTTATTTTGCCCATATGCTAATTCTTATGCGCACTCTCACTCCAAATTGATACCGTTAACAGCTTTTCCTGTGCAATGCAATGTAAGGGTATATGATCGTTTTGGGGGTAGGGTTAGGGTGCAAATTAGGCTTGATCTGGCCGTATGACCACCCACATTCAACTGAGTTGCTTATCTAATTTCCTTCAATTGAGTTTCGGCAATTGCCGCTAAGCGAACACAGAAAACAGCATCGATTTGTGATTTGCATTTAACATCAACTTCGTTGCGCCTGTTATGAAGGGGATTGGAGATTTCGTTTAGCATACACGTATTCAATTGTCGGCCATTTAACATATTTGCCTGTCATTACACGAAACTCTGCGACTGAGACTGAGGCTGAGGCTGAGGTTGAAGCCCATGCCCAACTTGATCGTCGATAGCCAATGGCTGATAGGTTGTTGTCTGACAATTTGGTTGATGTGTGGTGTGGAAATCGAGGAAAAGTTCCATCATCAGAAAGCTCTATCACGTTTTATTTGATTTAATTCTTTAACTCTGAAATCTGGAGTAAAAGTTCACCATGTAATTTATACTGGTGCAAGGAATTACCGAGCACGTGGATAAAAATGATACTCAGATTCTACTGTCGTTCTTGGAATTGAATTAATTCTGATCGTTAGAAACAAGAAACAAGACAATCCTTAATTAAGTTACTTTCTTTGTGCTCGCAATATCTTTAGGCATTTCGATTCCCGAACAATTATTATACAATTATGAATTACCTTAAAATTTCTTTATTCTATTAATTATTTAGTATATTATCTAGCAGAAACTAATGATAGTTTCAAGTTAGTTATTTTTTTTCTTTTGCATTATTATTTAAGTATAATATTCCCGGTCCTACATAAATTATTTATTAGAAATTCACAGCTGTTGAAAGTTGTTGAATGTAACTTATCAGCATTTCAAATGTGCACAGGAATACAGTTGTATGTGTATCTCAGAAATGGCTTGGAAACGGCACTCTGTCGAATATCATTGTTTTTCAGTGTAACAGACATTTCCTTTCGCGACTTCATTTAGATTGCTTATAGAAACAACGAAGAGACTGTTGTCAGTGGTACTAGTAGGAAATTTCTATATATGCTGATGCTCTCTCACTAATCTCATACGGATTATAGATTCATCTTAACCACATTTACAGATTCTTGATGTACCCAAGCCAGTTTCATATAATTGGGTTGGTTTGACGAATAGTAAAGAGTCGATTTCACAGTTACCAATGGCTAAAATCAAGTGCATGAACGCCTAAATTGTCAACGCTGCATTAACGGTTCCCATTAACAGCAACGAGTTTCTGGCATGGCCAACTGCAAGTGTTAAACGGAAAAAGAGCTAACTGTTAAAAATCTTGAAGATAAAATGCAGCATTTGCATGGCCAAGTCCAAGAGCAAGAATAATTGGCAAAAGAAAAGCAGAGTCAAATCCAGAAACCAAAAAATACTGTTATATATGCAGAAATATAATGGATCTAAATTCAAGCCGGAACATTGACCCATATTTTTAAATTGCCATGAGAAACATCGCTCAAACCCAAACTCAAGATCGTTTCAGTTCTTCTTTTTCTTTTTTGTTGCTGTTTGTTGGAATTGTGCAAACATTGCATAAGAATTCCAAACAGCCGCCGTTAAAAGTGAATCTTCCCGGGACCCCCAAATAATAAATTCGATCGAATTACAAAGCAAATGCTGGAAGGTGATTGAGTGCAGGACTATGAGCACGCTGAGGGGGGATTGATAGACAGCAGTTGTGCCAACAAATGTTCGACGTATATTCCATTTTTTGTACCTTTCCGTGGCACGTGGCTGAGACAAAAGGTGCAAGGGAAAGGAAAATCCAAATGATGCATAACGAATTTGATAGCTAAAAAAGGAAAACTATTTGAAAAGTGAAAAGCAATAACGGAAGCGCCAAAATGCAGCGCGGCTGCTGCATATCCGGCACAGCGTCAGCAGACAGTCTAAATGGGGATCTAGGTAAAAACTGGACAAACACAATAACGGAGGCTGTCCCACATTCGATTAGCAGACTCCATAAACTGAACACCGAATGCAAACTGCATAGCAGTTGATGGGGATACGCCTTCGGAACCTCTTGAGAGTCATAGTGTCAGTTCGTGCCAAAGGGTTGATTGCCAGCTCGTGCCTGGCAGCAGCCGCTCCAACTGTGCTCCGATATCGCCGGAAGTCCCTTTATGATCTTGGCTCGGTGACAACTACGCCTTTGGTAGAGTTTCTTGCGTTGCTCGTTGTAAGAAAACGAAAGGATTTATATTTCCTATTGTGCAGTAAATTGCATATCTTGTAATCTTGTACGGCAGCTGACTTATCCTTTTTGCCCAAGTACATTTTTTGGGCTAAAACTGTCGAAAATAAAATTCTGCAATTTCTTCTCTTTTTTGCCGACTCGTTTCGGATTCTGGTTTCGCATTTCGCGGAAGCATCCATCGATTGCTGCTGACTCATGCCGGGTATTTATCCTTTTTATGCGATGTCTGTTTGCGGCTTAAGCCTTTCTCTGTCTCGGCGGCGGATTTGGCCACTGCAAATGTCACGCAAAGTAGGCAGTGGCTGTCGCATTGCTGACCTGCAGCTAAAAGATCATTAATTTGGGACTTATGGCACATAAAGACATAAAGACATTGGGCTGAATTGTCAGGACCTTTATTTGCGCATCGGCGACAAACAGTTAACATGTGTATTTGTCCGATTACTTGTTGTTGGCTGGACTGAGTAGATTTTAGCCTAGTCATTCGCCAAGATAGATATCAATTAGCTTCGGCCCATTTGTAGGTGGAGCCTCTCCGCAGGATCAGAACGCAATGCACCAATAGGCGATCGGTTTACCTGAACAGCTCACACACTCACACAGATACATCGATAAGCCAATGCACACAGAGTCTCGCACACATATACACACACAGCGATAGCGGCATAACGAGGGCACTCGATCGTGTCGCAGTTTGACAATAACAGCTGTTTCTTGAATGAAACCCAGGTGGAGGCGGACATGTGTGTGTGTGTGTGTTTAAGTATGTTTTAATGTGTGTATGTGTGTCTGCGAGAGTGATAGCCTGCGTAATGCCCTCATACCTTTAGTCAGCCATAAAGAGAGAGTGCACACGCGAGCGAAAGAGAAAGAGGGAGAGAGGTTTATCTAGTCACATGAATGAAAATATTGAAGCTCTCGCGCTCACTCTCGCACTGGTGTGTTTTCAAGAGCAACAGCTAAGAGCAACACACCTGCCATCTATCGTTCTCTTTTGCGCGTGTATACTCTTCGCAGCCGACGACAACGCGTCGTCTTGATGAAGCTTCCGACTGAGTCCGAGGCTCAATGGTGCTCTCTGCTCTCTTCTCTGCTTACCCTCTGCATGCTCAGATTCATATAAATAACGCCGTATGGGCAATGTCTTGAATCATAAGATCGACAACGTTCGACGAGTGCAGATCAAATTAGCGAATTCTCTACGCTAAATTATAAATAACTTGTGAACTTTTAGTTTTGTATTATTTGATTTACGTGATAATATCTTTTTGCTCGGTTTCATAAGCAAAAACAAACAAATCAAGAACAATAGGCAGACAGCCGCTTAAATTAATAAACAATAAAGTTCGCACAAGAAAAGTATTTAATGGATTTTAAGTGTCAGTGACTCTGTATTCCCTCACAAACTATTGACAACCACAAGCAACATCGGCAAGAGCAAGAGCAACAGCAACATCAACAAAAGCTAAATATAAAAAAAAATACATACACACGCGAACTGCTGTATAATCAGTCAATAACAACTGATGATAATAAAAGAACTTACAACAACAGCGACAACACCGAAGGCACAAGAGAACCAGTATAAAGTTCAATATATGAACTGCCAACATTGATTTAAATTAAACAAAGGAGCAGCAAATCGTGCTGAAATCATTCAAGTATTTTTGGCTAATTACACGGCATACAAATGGCAGCCTACCTGGATCCCACTGGCCAGTACTGAAGACATTGGCAAGCTGAACGCAGGCGTCACAAAGGTTTTACATCTGTGTCGGTTATTGAACCACTTATTATTTACAATGGCAGCTTATCTGGATCCAACTGGTCAATACTAAACAGTAGCAAGCTGCACCAAAAGAAAGATTACCACTAAAAGCATCTTAAGCCACTGAAAACACTCAAAATGTCGCTTGCTTTGGATCCCACTGGAACATATTAAGATCACCCGTGATTTCACAATTTAGCAACAATTTTCATTAGCCGATACACGAAACTAAATATATATAGCAAAATGCTCGATCTCGATCCAACGGGCACTTACCGACGTCCCCGGGAGACGCGGGACACACGCCATAAGCAGAGGCAGCAACTGGCCAGTGTAGCACTGGACCCCACTGGTCAGTACTAGGCAGAATAAAAGTAACCCCAGCCCACAGCACACCGCCTTTGCCTTATCCAAAATTCTGGACATGATTGGGGGCGCGCGTTGGTTGCGCTTGCGTGGCCGCGAGGAGACTTCCAGCTGTCGGCGCCGAAGAAAGTAGCCCGACCTCAAATTCAGCTGAGGCTGAAACCTGTGTATTTAGTTTTTTTATACGCCTAATAACTACTATACATAAATTATTTATTATTATTATTATTATTATTATTATTATTATTATTACTATAACAATTACTATTATTATTAATTTAATTACATGATTGTTCATTTGTTCAATTGTTCACAAAAAACTGTAATAACACAGCTATAATTGCTATACACATATCCTTTCATAAACAAATCCATACAAACTATATACTACATACATTTATATTATATTTATCAGATTTGTTTCTAGAAAAAAAAAGAAAACTATGGAAAAGTATTAAATTTAGTGTCATATTTATTCGCCAATTATTTGTCAAGAGCAAAACTTATCTTTGTTGAGAATTTTCTTTATATACAACGAAATTATAATAATTATTTGAAATTTTGTAATCAATTTTCGCAACTCTTTTCATGAGTTTATAGTTTGCTTTTTTATACTATTTGTAAATTTGTGAAAATGAGAACGAATAACTATTACACAAACAATTTGTAGAATTTAAGTATATATCGCTATTTATATGCCGTCTAGCACGACAAATATGACAAAAACCACACAAAATCACATCAAATATAATATTAAAAGAAATCATATTTAAAACATAATCCTTAAGATGTTTCTTTGTGGCTTGAACAGCCGCCCTGAGGCGCACAAAATTGTCGCATTTAATTACACAATTTTCCAGGCACATCACAACAGACATGCACACACATTTACACACACGCAGGCACGGTGAGTTACAGGTTGTCCTAGGGCCTGTCGCAGACAAATTGCCGCTAGGGCCATAAAATATAATTTTCAAACGGACAGCGCATATTTGATGAATCTGTGTGCATTAATTAATGTCACTGGGCGGTCGCTGCCGGCGAAAATGGCAAATTGATCAATAGAATATGAACAGCAGCAACACGAAACAACAACAGCAAGAACAAACGAACAAACAACACGAGTGCATTAAATTGCATGCGGAAGTAAAAGTTCAATGTTCGTTTGTGCTCCACAAGTGATTAGGTCAATAATAATAACAACAACAACAACAACAACGAAAACAAAAGCAGCAGTAATAGCAACAGCAGCAGCAGCAACAGCAACTGAGAACTGCATTCTGAGAGCTGAGTGAACGAGAGCGCATCAGTTCAAAAGCTCACTCACAATAAGCTCTCTGCTAGTTGCAGTAACAGGAAGTTCACACACACACACAGACACGCATACAAACACAAAACGACGACGACGCGGATATGCTGTGCAGCCAGCTCTATAAATAGCCGCGTTAGCTTTTCTGTATGAAGTTCAGGGAAATCTATTGAGAGCCAAAGAGAGTGTAAGAGCGAGAGAGAGCCAAAGCAGCTGTTTACCAAGGTTGGTAGCGATGCCGCCCGCCTAACGGAAAGCTCTCGCGTTTTACATTGAAAATGCAATTAATATGAGCATATGACGTGCATGCTTATTGTGATTACTTGATCGCTTGATTGCTTGAGCGTTTGATCGGTTGTTTATCTGAGTGATCAGGCAAATCATTTCCCAGGCCCTCGTATTGACCCAGTTAAAAAGAAACAGACACTGCGATATTAACTCGTCATTTATGGCACCCTCAAAACAAACCGAAACCAAAAACAAAAATCAACATAAACAACGGGCATAACCGCAAGCAGAACTTTCTAAGTGAAAGTTGGCCTGGGATGAAGCGACTAGAAAAGTCTGCGCTGCAACTGACTAACTGACTATCTGACTGTCTGACTGTCTGGTCGACTCTGGAGCTGTGTTACCAACTTCCAACGTCCCACACATACTCTCACACACAGAGATACTCACCATATAACTTGACCTACATTTTTGCAAGACAATAACAACGAAAAAAAAAAGCACAAACACAAATTTTATATATGGTCATATGTATGTGTGTACGGATGTATGTATACATATGTATACTCTGAGAAAAGAAAAAGCAAGAAATTTCCAACGGTACCGGACTGGGGCCTGGCGCTGATTCAATGTTTATGAAGCGGCAGGGCTTCACGCCGTTGGATCTGTAGCCGCTGTAGTTACTGCTGCTGTTTTTGTTGTTGCTGTGCTTTCAAAAAATTATTATCGTAAAATTGATTTCATTGAAGTTGTCGACTCTGAGTCTGCGTCGCAGCGACGCCGCAGTCAACGTTGACTTTGCACGCGTCTTGTAGCTCAATGTTTTTTTTTTTTTTATTTTGATTTTTTTTTCTGGTATGTTTCGTTTATGTATTTAAATAATTAGGCGAAAGGTTAACAAACTCAGCGACTAACTGGAAGTCATTGTAGTTTCTGCCGTTGTTGTTGCTCATTTTGGCACGAGCTGTGGGAAGTATAATTTACACATTCTGTAAAAGAAATCGAGTCAGCTGCTGTTGGTCCAATTTACTAACTGGAAATAAATGCGAATATGGTCGTAACATCGCATTGTGATTACCAGATCAGTCCCATCAAGACAGATTGTTTTTATATTGTTTTGAACTTATGTTGAACTTCTGATGAACTTTTCCATAGTTTTCCCTTTGAGAAAAAACTATTATTCGTAGCTATGCGACACAACGAAGCCCTCCCTAAATCGCTTTTCCCCAGAAAGAAAAATAACAAAAATAAACAAACAACTAGACAGCACTCTCACTGCTCTGTGGCAGCCAAAGGTCAATGACATGGTCCAATTTTCAACTAATGTTGTTTTCATTTTAAACAACAAACACCAATGAAGATGACTGAGACTCAAGAGCAATGAAACAACAACAACAAAAGGCCATACTGAAAACAAATTCAATTCACTTTCTATTCCAATGAAAAATCGCTCAAAGCTTTAGCGGCTACAAAATCAACAACAGTAACAACGAAAGTGGTAGACAACACCATCAGCAACCACAACATCAACAACAACAAAAACAACAACATTTGACTTTTGGTAGCAACCTGGTCTTGACTTGGATTGGCTTGACTTGGCTGGGCAGCAATATCCACCGATACCCGCATTGATCTTCCAGCAGCGACTCCGCTTTCGAGTGGGGGGCAAACAACGGCGCACGCCTCATTAACAAAGGCGGCGGGACGAGGAGAAACAACAACAACTTGTACAATTTGAAAGCCATTTGAAAACTAACGTTTTTTGTTGCTGCGGCTGCCAGTAGTTGTTGTTGTTTGACTTTAACGGTTTCCGTTTTTTTTTTATGTATCGACTGTTGACTGTTTTGTTTGTTTAACCATCAGCATGTGCTTTTGTTGCTGTTCATTTGAATATCTGGTGAAAATTTCACCCAGACAAGTGCCTTTTGTTATACATATGAGTATACATACATATATACTCTCACAGCAGACACATGTATCTTCGGTTTCAGTTTCAGTTTCAGTTTCAGTTCCATCTTCGTATTCTCCATATGAAATATAGACTGGTAGCAAAAGTTTCTCCTAATTTGCAAATATTTTTCTTTTTACCAGCAAAAGCATAAAAATCTGCACATTTGTTGTGTGATTTTTCGCATAGTTTTGGAACAACTCACGTGACAAATGTAACATTTCCGCTGAAATTCGAATTAGTCATAATAATGCTGGTGGCATTTCTTCTCATTTCGACTTTAAATATTTTGAATCACAACGGGACGTATGCGCAATATGCAGCTAAATGGGTCGTTGCAAAGTGTTTGGGTTTTTCCCTCTAGCCAATTACAATTTGGCCAACTGCCAAGCCGATAGAACCTTTCAAGCCCAAGACTTAATAGGCCAAGAGTCCAAAATATGCCCATCAGACACACACTGGCTGTTAGCGTAATGATGGAAAAGCGCAAAATGAAAAGTGAAATGCTTGCAAACACATCGCTGTCACCGTCATTGCTACCTATGTATTTGATTGTATTTGTGTCTGTGTCTCTTGGACATTTGTGGTGGTCACTTGGCTTTGCCAATTGCAAATTATGTGCCATAAAAAACAAGTGACTGACGTTCATGTGGGCTGCGACGGTACCCCAACCCCTGGTCCGTTCACAATCTGCGCCCACGCCCTCCTGTCTCCTTCTCGAGTGCAACTCGCACTTTCACGTCTAATGCCAAAACACGTTGCATTTTTCATTACTTGGCACTGACTTTAAGCTTGTTGGCCAAGTCCAAGTGAACGAATTGCAGCCAGTCCATGCTTTGTATGTCCATCCAAAGCGATTGGGTCTGCTATCAGTGACGTCAGAAGCAAACACCTTTTAGCCAAAATATCGAAGAGCCAACTGGCACTGGACAAAACATTGCTGATCGCATTGCGTAAGCAGATCAGCCTCAATTCCCCCAATATGCTCTTTGGAGTAAGCTCAAAGATTTCGACTCATACACTTTGTTATTATTATTGTGTAATGCCAATCAATTATACACACGCCCACAATGACAGCAAAGAAACAAACAAAACTCGCAAATTTTTTGCAACAATTCAATTACAAATCTATTACTACATATTTATTATAATTATAATGCTCTTACAATGGGTATATCCCCAATATCAATTGTTTTATAAATTAATCGGAAACATTTTACAAAAGCTTATGATGAATAATCTTTGAATTCTTAATTGTTTACACTTCTCGACCTAATGCAATGCTCCATTACATGAATCGATAAGAGTACAATGGCATCGGATATTGTTTATTTTTTTATTTCTGGTGAGTGTGTAATATACCAAAATACTTGACCAAAAAGAGTGGCAAAGTTTGGAGACCCAGACAAAAGCATGAAACGTGAGCCGGCTTACGCACACGCATACATATACACATACACTTGGTTCAGCTTAATATGTGTTTGTACACCTGTCAGGTGAGACCATGGTCTGAAGCTAAAGCCAATCCATCTAGCGCCTCTATCAGCATAACAATTAAGCCTAAATGCTGTGCTTATTGGTGCCCAAATTGGCATTATTCACACTTGATTGGAGGCATGTGAAAAGATTCGTGGCACATCGAATTTGAGTGAAAATTAGCTGCATGTGCTATCAAAATTCATTCAAAACTAGCTTCTGACTACCAGACGAGTGCTACGTGACAAAACCTTAAACCAAACCAAAAAAAAATAATAACATGAAGACTGATTATAAGTTGCAGATACAGATACGCAGACACAGAAGAGGTAACATATGCATTAATCGGAAAAGATATTTGTATACCAAATCAACCAAAATCGAAGCTTTCGATGCAGTTCGTGTTAATAGACCCCGACTAAGTATTGCCCACCTTAAAGATACAACAAAAACAAAAATTAATTCAAATACACAAATAAACATAAATAGAAACGCGGAGAGCATGTGAGCGATGAGCAAAGAGTGTTATACATTGTATGTTGGGAGAGCCAGAGAGAAGGAGAGAAATACAGAGAGAGATAGAGAGGGAGAGAGAGACAGAGAGAGAGAGAGAGGGCCGACAGCATAGCAACATACAGAAGACAAAAACAGTTCATTGAACTATTTGTGAGCTTTTTTGTGTTTGCTGAGGTTTCTTTAGTTTTATTCGTGGATTATGGTATCATAGCCCAGGCATATAGCATATAACATATGGGATAGTACATGCTTACATACATACTTATTAAAGTATGTACCATACATAGAAACACATTCCTATATACAAAGCTTCTTCAAAGGTTTTGAGGTGTCATGTTTTTTTTCGTAGGTTTTGGATTTCTGCCTTCCGACGTTTGCTATGTAATGGTAAGCTTTTATCATGAAATTAAAATTGATAGGGCTCAATGTGACTATTTGTATTACTAAATATTAGACATACACATGTTTATAACCCTTAGACTGACACTACAAAAATGTTTACAGGAGCTGCGAGATGAGAGCTTAAGAAGAAAGTTGAGATGACATCTCTCGAGAGCTGATCAATGTTTTAAAAATGGCCAAGTCATTGGTGGGTTTATGTGTAACAAGATCATTATAAACATATGCATAATTGTCCCTATATTCAACGTGTACCAAAACCTTCTTATTAATTCTGTTCGCTTAAACCTGTCTAGACTGTCATTTCAACTACAATAAGATAAGCTGAAACGACCTTGAGATTAGCAAGTGATAAATCCACAACCACAATCGAGTTTATGCATACACGCATACATACGCATACATTCTTACACTCATACTAACACACTCTAAATTCAGTTAAATAATTGAATTGGCATATGATACGATTTTATTATTAAAATTGTATTCACTGTAAAACAAATCAGGCCATCTTCAAACAAAATATCCATTTTTGTATGAACGCCAAAGCAAAAGTCGAATAAACTCGTCTGATTGTTACTAAACAAAAATGCATTTAATTAATTGTTCTTTATTTATATTTATATTTTCAGTTTGTTTCGTTTTTTACTCTTTTGTGATCACTTTTACTCGACTCTCCGCACTCCCCGCACAGTAACTGAATGGCGTTCCTTTGTTGCATGGATTGCGGGTAGAAGAAATAAAATTCAGTATCTTATTTAAAGATAAACAAGTATTTTCGTTAAAAGCTGGTATATTATGACAAGTGCAGTATATTTCAGTTTTGGAATAGCGTCACAATTTGGATACAGATACAATGTAGAGAACAATGAAGAAAGAATAGATTGATGCAGGTCTTTCTCTCCCCAAATGTGTTTTTGTCTTTTGTCATAAACGAGAATTATATTATATGAGTATAAGAATAGAATAAAAGCCCACATCTTAGCTCATGTTTTGCATTTAGAGTTAAGATACTTTTATAATTATTACTAAAAATTGCATACAAATTGCTGAAACACGCTTTATGCACAAAATACGCCAATACAGCAGCAACAACGCCTACAACTGGCAGCTCGTTGACAACATAAATAAATATTTGTTCAATTAGAATACGAGCAAATAATATGTTATACTTAATACCTATAAACAAGACCGAGTTTACGAGCCACACTCCAAAGTCATAGTCAATCACTCAGCCAGACACTGACACAGACCCAGACCCAGACCTAGAGCCAAGTTCAATATCAAATAATACGCGCTATGGAAAACTTAGCCCAATGAAATCAACCGGGGCTTGTCATAGTTTTGCGCACATAACAGGAAGCATTACGAAGACTAAGACGTCATTGCAATAAATCAAAATTACTTATATCTTTGGCAATCTTGGTAACACTCCCAACTTTGCCAACTTGAGCCGAAGCCGAAGCAGGACAGGGGCAACAGCTGATGTGAAATTCAATAAGCGGAGCTCTTTTAAATGCAGGTCGCAATCAATAATAACTATTTAAAGTAAATACAATTAATAGTTATTACAATTTCCGTATTACAGTTATTTGGCACGAGCAACAGCACCTACGACAACAAATGCAAATGCAATATTTTTGATTTGTATGACGTTCAACATTTTGAAATAATCGAATTTGATTTCTATTTATAGTAAGTTACAATATGTTTTTAAATTTATTCTACGGATAGGCGCCAATTTCTATATGAATCTGAAGAGACGGCAATTAAGCTAGAGCTACAATACTAACGTCAACAAATGCAAGTGCAATTAAATTTTATCAATTTGAATTAAGCGTCATGACGTTCAAAATATTTAGAATAAAATAATCTAATTTTAATTTATTGTCCTTCTATTGTTTTATCTTTTTTCATTAAATGTTTTAAATATTTCTAGTTATTTTCTAAATGTTAATATAAAATAGTTTGTTAACTACTGCAATCATAAGACGAACATGTCTGGTTTGAAATGAGTTCGTCTTTGGCTCGTGTTTACCTTAAAATTTACATAATTTGACTGCAAAATTTAAATTAAAATGCCTTAAAACTTGACGCTGATATAAACAGTGCCGATGACAACGTAGACATGTGTAGTTAACATACTTTATCATACCCCGTACCATAAGCGGGTATATTGTAAGCCATAGGCGCGTGCTTAGCGTTTCTAATTGGACGAAATAAATTTGTATAAAACTTAAATACATCATTATGAATCTAATTAATAATATTAATTAATATTATTAATATTAATATTATACATGTTTATTAATATTAATATTATACATGTTTATTATATTCGAGTAATAAAATTACAATGTAATTGAAGATCGGAAAATAGCCTTAATGACCAGCAAACAGCTCCCAAAATTATCAGCAAACAACAATCGAGGAAAACTGCAACCTGTAACACTCCACGTTCTTTCTCCGCGACGTACGGATACGGAAACCAAAAATCTTCATCCGACTTCTCCCTTGAAGCTCAACTCGATGTCCTCTGTCACTTCTGCTATTTTGTACTATTTTTTATTGGAGCAGCTTAGCTGTTGTTCTTTTCAAAAGTACTGAGTATCTCAGAATAGGTTACACTTGTTGGTTGCGTTGGTGCATTTGTGCAAATAATTAAATATTTGCACACAACTAAGAGATCAACCACAAAAGCCAAATGCTAATTTAGATATCAAAGTCGATGTACGTAAGAGACATTCGGCAACTTAATGTCGACCCCCCGCCCGTTTTTCAATTGAAATACTTGACGCCCAATTCAATCTCTGGCAATTAATTAAAAAAATTTAATAATTTATTAAGTGAACGCTGATAAGTGATAAGCTATAAAATTTATTTACAAGTTAGACTCGTTATGAGTATAAATTTTAAAATCTTCTTACGTAGACTCAATAATGACAAAGAAGAAGATAACTGGAATAATTTTGGATTGTGCAAGTAAATAACAAAGCATATTTACTAAGTATTTGTTTAAATTAATGATTTGATTGCATAACAAATCGGTAAATGTATAAACAAAATTATAAGACAATAGCGATCACACGATTTTGTGTTTTTTTAATGTACATACTATAAAAGGATGTCAACAAAACTCATACATTTTGTAAAATTATGCACAAAAGTAACAGACAGAGGCTTTAAATCCATTGAATTATTTGCTAAAAATAAATGTATATTTATAATAAACTTTTACTTGCTTTGTCTTGACGCAGTTTTATTTAACCAAAGCCATAAACAAGTACTCATACCTGTGTATCAGGAGTATGAGTTTATTCGGCACACTTTTTAAATTTGGAAGCCCGTGTTACTTGTTACTTATTCTTAATTTAGTTACAGCCCAGCCCCGGCTGACGTAAGTGGAGCTATCCACAGATACTTGCTTAGTACTTGTAAGAATACCCAGTTACAATATGATATCGAGATGACAAACATATTATATACGTTAATCATCGACACTTTCCGAAGAATTGAAAATGAAAATGTCAAATGGCGTGCTTTGTTTCAGATAGTGCGTAGAATGGCGGGAACGGAAGTTGGACTGCCTCGATGTCGATGTTGATGTCGATCTCGATGTTGATACTGATTTTGATCTCGATCAATGTCGGATCGATCGATGTTAGTGGTCGCAGTGGCGTGTCCGAGTAATTTATGTAACGGTGGGCACAAAATAGCAAGAACCTATTACAATTATTACTACATATTAACATTTATAACATTCTTACATACTTAATACATTATTATAGTAATTTAATAACATGTTCTCATGGTCAACCTGCTTTGGCCAGTGCGCCAACTGAAGTCCAAGTGTAAGTAGTACTATATAGATTGGATTCGATTGGAGTGCTCGGCTCTGACAGTTTGGCGCATATCGAGCCAAACGGCGGCAATGCATATTTTAAAGAGTCGCCAGTGATTACATTGTAACCAGAGTTGGTCATAATGAACGACAGTTTACGGGCGTTCCAAAGACCAAAGCAGCATGATGGCTCGCTTGATCATTCGACGGGCATGCTTTGTAAAAGATACTACCAGTATATACATCAAATATCACGATTTTCAGCTGTCAACAGTTAGGCGGATGTCGTATGTTGGATACGATTATGTATATTACTCACATAAGTATATCGGGTGAAAAGTGAAAATGCATCGTTCTAATTATAACACGTGATATCATCAGAATCTCATGATTTACGACTACTCGAACATATTGTGCTCCAAAGATCCGGCAACAATTGGCTGCACCTGATTGCACTCGCTAAGCCCCCTGCCGCAGAGCTCAGATTCAACCCCCGACCACAGTTTCAGACCCAGCCCCGCCCGAGCGCTCAAGTTCAATGCGAAACTGCAAATGCGAGACGCCAGACAAGGCGAACCCTTGAAAATGGAAGCGCCTGCACTCGAATTGTCATCTGGCGGACAGCACATTATACGTACTACAACTGCAACTGCGACTGCGACGGCGACTGCGACTGCGACAATGATACGGACACCCAAAACCACATATGAGTATAGACGGCCTCGTAAGCTCATAAGCGTTGATATGGAAATACTGCACCGACGCATCGTGTGGACACAAATGATTCCATTCCATTTCATTTATTTTCTTTTGCAAATTTCATATTGTGAATTCACCCGTGCGGTAATTTGGCCGTAGCTCTGCTAAATTGGGTCTAGTTTATGCGGTTTTTATGAATCTGACCTTAGTCATGATCATGAAGTGCTCTATTTAGGGGACATTTTAAGCTATGAATGGTGATAGTCTGTGCCAGTTATACTAGTTGCACGTCAAGAAGACAGAGAATGCAACTTCTAAGAGACAATAGAACCATACTAGTCATCCTAAATATAAAAAAAAGTAATATTTAGACGTAATTTGTAATTTTAAGCTCTAATCAATCATTTAAGTTCGCGTACATTGTCCAAGGTTATATAATATGATGTATTACTTATTGTTTAATTCCAAAGTTTATTCATTTAGTTTAAGTCTTCGTACTTAATTCTTTATACTAGCTATAGGAACATACCCAGATTTATGGGTGCCGACTATGCATTGCCGTTTTAGAACTAAACAAGCTCTAAATCAAGTTCAAAGTCAAACAAATTAACAACAATTTAGTTAATCAAAACTGGCAGACTAGACAAAACTCCCTGTCACGCTTCTTCTCTCTCTCTATCTCTCTCTCTTTCTCTCTCACTCTCTCTCTCCCCCCTCTCTCTCTCGCTCTCTCGCTTTCGTAAACGCTTCTCTCTTTGACTCAAAACATAAAACATGTTTGCAGTATCTCGAAAATAGCAACTACAGCAAAACCTATGTAATTAATAAATTATCGTGAATAGCTGCAAGTAAATAATTAAAAACAAAATTCAAAGCAGCATTCTCAGCATTCGGTTTGGGGCTATTATTTTGGCAACGAACTTGTTTAATTTGCATATTGAACACCAGCCCCTCGTCCTCCCCGCCAAGCAGGTGGCAAGCCACCCAAAAGGTGCAGATCGAAACGAATCAACGTCAGCATCAGCATCAGCTCCAGACTTGGCATCGTCGTCAGCTGACGCGGATGCTGGGATAACAGCAGTTGGAAGCAGCACCGGCATCAGCTGGAGGCGAAAAACTGTATAAAGTCTATATAAATACTTATTTTTATATGCACTTTGTTTCAACATCGGGAATCTGTGGAGAAACTAGTTCGTCGACGCGATATTTAGTGCAGTAAATAAAAAAATTAAATATGCACGCTTATGGTAAGATACGTACAAATGTACATATGTATATTTATATGTATGTGTATATGCATATGCATGTACTTATGTACCTGCCCGCGAAATATGTCTGTATTTAGCGTGTTCTATTGAAAGGACAATAAACTTTTAACAATACATCAAGGTCAACCACTCGCATTAGATGAATCGAGTTCAAACAAAAAAAAAAAAGTTGGTGACAACAGGCGGTCGATATTTGTGGGCCGCTTTAGACGATTATTTAATTCTTAATTTGGTTTAAAAATTAAAATTATATTATGCTAATGTGCTGCCTGTGCATCTCCGTCATAAAAACTCAGAACTCAAATCAAATTCGTTCTCCGCACAGCGTTCAATATTTGAATCGAATTTCATCTTTTTATTTTTAGATTTCAATAAATCTAATGCATATCCGAGTCCAATCCGCATTCTTATTACTGATACTACTTTTGATCGTTACAAGCAAATATTGTATATAATATATAGGGGAGATGTTGGTCCAAATCATTTCCAACTATGAACTGACTTATAGAACCTGCCGATCACAAATTAAAATTATTAAATTATTATTAAACTGAATTAATTAATAATAATTTGAAGGTACGACCCAATACACTTTGTGAAAAGAAAAGATTTGTTCATCTTGTTTACCTGCATTTGAGCATATTTCTGTTTCCAAATAATGCTGCCTTATATACGTTTTTCAATTGGCCAGAAAGTATTACACAAACTATCTATACGATCTGTATCAAATATAATATATATAACCTTCAAAATATGTATATGTTTTGATTAAGAATAAAGATTATTCTATTAAAAACAATTTTAAGGACTTCATAATATTCCAACTTACCAATAAAATAAGAATTGGTAATGGAAAGATTCATTATTGCGTATCTATAATTGTCAATTTGGTAGCAAGGGTATTTAAAATGCGCCTTAAGGTTTTTTAATGTTGGTTTTATATTAACTTGATGTTTTAAAAACATTTACAGCTGTTTGCAACTATTTTTACAGTGTATTGTATCATATGTAAGTAAGTACAAACACATTTATATACATACATATGTTTGTATTAATGCGATTTACATTTCTGTTTTGTTTTCTGCTCATGTGTTCAATGCACCCGAAGTTCTCGTTGTTGTTGTTGTTGTTGTTGTTATTGTTGCTTGCGATTAAGTCAGTTCTGCGTTGCAGTTTTGTTTACTTTTGATATTGTCGTATTTTTTGATTAAGTGCAACGGGCGCATAGCCGGTATAAGTATAAGTATGTACATATGTATGTGTGTAAGTATGTATATACATGTTTGTATGTGTATGCATTCAAGTATATCATGCTCATATATATTTATATACAGATGTAAATCCCATTATCTGCCAACTGTTGTTGCCCTTTGCTGTTGCTCTTGGCGTTGCCGTTGCCGTTGCCGATGCCATCGTTGTTGTTGTTGTCGTTGTGGCCGCTGAAGTTCAACAGAATCAACGCCAAGAATGTCACATTGAAAGAGGTCAACCACCAGCGCCTTGTCATGTCATTTATGTAATTGAAAACAATTTATTTTATTTGCTAACAATATTACGATTTAATTTAATTAAAGCATTTAGAGCAGGAAGACAGCCAGCTGTCGGCAGACATAGAATCTGTTATTTACAAACGCACATAAGTGATGATATACTATATGATTGAGCATAAGAGTTGTATATGCTTGTAGACATACATATATGTTATGATATACTTATTTTATGATATACCTATTTTTGCATGACTGGCGGAGCATGAGCATTGGGACAGAAAAGTATGGGTTGCAAATAAAAAGCGCATAATAAGCGTTTAAATGCAATTTTCTGGCCAAAACGAATCGTTCAGGCAAAATATCAAATGGAATTATATGTTTTGCAGCACGTTGATTAGAATGAAATATGTGGATGTGGCAGCAGCAAAAGCTACAAAAACAACACGAAAAAGTCCTTTTTCTTTCTAACAGAAATATTTAGGTAGCATTTAAGGAGACAGACAACTTAAAATCGGACTGTTTTTTATATTTCTTTTAGTTTATTCTTTTATTTTTATTTTTTTTATTTTTTTTGTGTGTTTCATTTCTTTTGCCTGGATGGAACGCTGGCCAATAATTTTGTGAGGGTGCCGCCAAAAGGGCCTTCTTGTTCTTTGTTTGAAATAGATTATTGGCAATATGAAGATACATATGTATAAAATATTTATTTTGTCTGCGACCAGCAAAAGTTCAAGGATTCTGGGCAGGGTTTATTGAACCAGCTTCTTGGCCAAAAGGCAGCCGGAAATATCAAATTCTCTTTAATTATGATCGAAGAAATTAATAAGTTTGATGAAAAGTGAAACACAATGTTCGCAGATGTTGTCGCCTGTCAGAGTCACATACAAAATCGAATTCTGTGACGACAAATTGCGCCACAACTCTGACAGACATCGAAATCAATATCCGCCTTGTCCAAGTGTGCGCCCTAATGTCTTGGGGGTGTGGCACGATGACAAGGTGTGCGCTCTCGAAAGGGGTACGCTAGGTAACCCGAGTAGTACAAGAAAGTGATGAAAGCCGGAGCTAGGCACGTGCCGCCCACCAGCTGCCGAGGACTTAAATGAAAGTGAACTACCCGACGCGTTGCCATAAGTTAATTTGTCAGTCAAGAAACAGAGGCAGAGAGAGATAGAGATAGAGAGAGAGAGAGAGAGAGAGAGAATGCGATCGAGAGACACGCAGACCCATATCCCACTGATGGCACATTGATTGATCTTGCGACTGGGTTGAATTGTGCCAAAGGAATTCCTAAGAATATGGAATACACAAAAAAACGACGAACATCACGCAAAAAGGATGGAATACAATATAATAATAACAAGGAACAGGGAACAGTGAGCTCGTATTATTTAATTTGGCACTGTGCCCCGGCTGAGAGTTTTTTGCTTATGTGCCGAGTGTATCAATGAATCGAAATGCGAATGTGAATGTGAATGCGCATACGAGTACGAATACGAATACGAATACGAATACGAATGTGAATGTGAATCTCTCGATCGCGTGTGGCTAACATTTCCACGGATTTCGGATCCAGCACTGTTTTTTTTTGCGACGCGTTCCGCGATTTGATTTGTTTTGCGATTCTTACTCGAAGGCTCTAAATAGTTTTTTGCAATCTTGTGAATTGTGCCCCGTATTTTGGCTACAAATGCATATAAAATACTTTTAACCCATGATCAATATGGTGGTTAGAAGAGCAGCATTATTCTTTAATATGAAATTAAACTACTTTTGGAATTTTAGATATTACATTTTTGAAAAAAGTTTTTCCTCTAATATATTTCTAATAATATAGTCGTATGCAATCATTTTTTTTAATATGTATGTATGCACTTTTCTCATATCAACTTGATGAGTAATACGCATGCAAGTTCCAAGAAAATTGCAGACATACCACGAATAGTTTTGGGCGCAGGCAGCGCCATCAACTTCTTGGCTCGCATGCCAAATTGCAACTTAATTATAAATTGCAAAAAAATCACAATAAAACAAGAAGGAACCGCCAAATTTTGGCGAGTCGCTAACGCAATGCCCTTCCACAGCTTTTTAATGTATTTGACACAATGCCGCCTTGATACCACCTTCAATATACATATTCATAAATTTGGCAGGTGCATTATTTAAGTATAGAGTGGTTAGTGTCTTGATATCATTATTCTTTTATAATTAATTTGAAGAATAGCATAATAATTAGTAAAAACAATAAAATGGATAATAGAAGATGTATATAAAAGAATTTAGCAATGTTTTCTAAAGCTTTTTATGAATATGCATCTAGTTAATTGTGATCAAGGCACATGAAATCCGATAGTATGTTACTTAATCTGTAACAAGTTTATCAATTTATGTCTTATGTCTTATTTTATTTATTGTCTTATCTTTGGTTTGAATATTAAACTAGTTAAGAGAGTCAAAATACGTATATATATATTTATATATATAATCTAACAATAAGTTGCAAACTCGTTAACAAATTGTTAATACTCTATATCTCTCTGAAGAGTATAAAAAACAGAGACCAGTCAAATAAAAAACCAAAAGTTTCAGCTACAGTGTAAAATTGTAGCGTCAGAGCCGTGAAGCGCCATATGAAACAAAAACTGCTAATTTTACTGTTAGTTTCACATGCATATACGTGCAAACCCCATTGAAAATGCCATGAAAATGCATTCAGCACTGGAAAATCCATGAAATGTGTGAGTACAAGTATTAAAGCAAGAAAATCTTCCGCGTTTGTGTAATGCAGGAAGATTTTGCATGATATTTGCTTTTGTGTGTATTTAATGCACACATACATGTAGTACATACATTCGTGTATGTAAACTATTGCTGTCATTTCATCATTCAAATCTAAAGAAAAACTCTTTCAGCATGGTTTAAAATGACCAAGTTTACATAAAAGTCGCTCGATCATCCAGAGCTGTCTGGATGCATAAGAAATTTCTCCAACTCGTGGAAAGCCAAAGCAAAGCAAAGGAAACGAACAAGGCAGATCCGGTGAGAGAGCAAGAGATCGCTTAAAGTGCGATCTTCACCACAGTTGCCCCTGTTCCTCTCGAAAGCCTCCCTCCCACAGCTCCCGGCTAAACCCATTCAGTAGCGCCGCGAACGTTCGACGTCAGCGACAGCGTGCGAAAGTGAAATCGAACCTTTGCTGCCGGCGTTTGCTTTTGACAACAATAACAATAAAAACAACCACAACAGCAAAGACAACAACGCCAGCAGCAGCAGTAGCAGCAGCAGCAACAACAAGCGCTGCCGGTTTCAAAGTATTGCGAGGGGCGCGACTGGGAGTGGGGCGGCTTTGGCTTTGGCTTTGCCTTTAGCTGTAGTCGTTGCTGCGGCTGCGGCTGTGGCTAACAAGTGCGACCACGGTCGGCAATACCACCCACTCCTCCCTCGCCATGCGATTGACAACAAAAATACACACAAACTCAACTTTTGTAAAAGTTTCGCATTTTATTTTTAAAGAGACGACACTGAGGTAGCGCTGAATGAAAATTTCATTTTTTTTTTTTTGGTATCGGTTTGCGTTCCATGACAGCTTTTGGGATACGGTCACTGAACTTTGTCCGACTGGACTTTCGTCATGAAAATTTGCATACTTGCGATGTGGTGCGGTATGGTAGGGTCTGCCTGATGACGCGGCCGGCACTTGATGGCTTTAGGTGCTTCAGTGGGTATAAATTTGGGTGTGGGATGACGCGCCACAACAGCCTGACGCCAGTCATTAGGGCACCTGCTCAGGCAGCGGGCAGGAGGCAGTACCCAAAGCAGACCACAGGCAGCAGTTACTAATTAGCATTACAGTCTCTTAAGTACTCTTATTACGAATGAGTTTCCCATTCTATCAAATCAATTTTTGCATCTCGACAAGTATGCAGTTTTAATTAGTTAATAACCAAGTTCGCTTGCAGCTGACAATGTCGCGTTGAAGCTGCCTGCCAATCCAAATCGAGGATTCCTTAGATAAAGTGGCGCTCGCCGACCCGATCAATATCCATAACTAAGACCATATATGTATGTACACACATACTGCACAAATGGGTGTCGGGCGCAATTAGCGCCATATATCAATTACAGTACATAAACATCAAGTCAGCATGTTGTTATACTACATATATTACGTTGAGTTGTCAGACGCGCGCGAGCCGTTAAAATATTTACATTATAAATCATTTATTCAAATTACAAATTATTAAGCTTGCTCTGGTTGCTGATTGCCAACTTAACTTAACTGGTATTTTGGTCAGCTATACGAGTACCCGTATGTCCAATGTGTGGCCAAGCTGGCGGGTCTGCTTGTCGCACCACGACGGCGTCTCAATCAGCTGATCAACGTCTGAAATTAGGTCTGGTCAAGGGAATACCATATCGACCATACCCCCATGTCAATGATTTGCTTCTGATCTCCATTGGCGCCAGATATGTAAGACAGGGTATCGTATTAGATTAGCTACAACAATGCAAAGAACTTCATTTGATTTCATTCATATTTATTTATGTATTTAATGCATACCTTTTCACACAAAAATGCATAATAATTGTATTAAATTGATTAGTTTAGCCGTGTAACATTTAACATACATATGCACACGTATTTGCGTCATTACGCTTGTAAATTTTTATAAACATTTAATTGTATTAATACGTTTTTAGACCCGGTACCCAAAGGGTACAGGGGCTTATGTATTTGTGCTATGTATGTAACAGGCAGAAGGAAGCATCTCCGACCCTATAAAGTATATATATTCTTGATCAGCATCAATAGCCGAGACGATATAGCCATGTCCGTCTGTCCGTCTGTCTGTCCGTATGAACACCTAGATCTCAGAGACTATAAGAGCTAGAGCTAACAAATTTGGTGACAACACTCCTATAATGTGCACGCAGATCAAGTTTGTTTTAGAATTTTGCCACGCCCCCCTTCCGCCCACGCAAATCGAATAAAACGTATAACTAGACTCCATATATAGCTACATACTTCAGATTTGGCACACATAATGTGTGCTCATGTCTGGATATTTTGTGAAAATTGCATGAAGATCGGACCATAAACAAAGCAGTTAATAAGATATCTAATTACCACAAGCTCATGGCAGCTTTAGCGACAATTAATTGCATTAAATGTAACAACAACAAAAACAAGGCATTCTGTGCGAGTACCCGAGTTCAAGTCTCGGTGCTGACCATTTTTTATTTCACTTTTTTTTTTATATATTTATAAAAATTAACTTTTTACTATTATTTTATTTATATATATGTTATTAATTTTGCCAATATGTCATAAGAAGAAGAAATAACAAAGTTTTGTTAGAAATTTGATTTCAAATATATGTATGCATGTACACGCATATGCAGCAATGCAAAAAAAGTAACGGCATTTCTCTCTCAGTTACCGCCGCTCTCTATTCCCCCTCTCTTCAAAAAGTGATCGATATTCAGAGAGAATCATTGAAGCAATAGAAACTTGCAAAACGGACAATGAGAGGAATGCGAGAATATGTTATGCATTTGTCAGGCTTTGACGTCAGTTGCAATGGCGCAGGTGCTAGAGCGTTAGCACAGCATTCAGGAGATCCTGCGTTCGAGTCTTGGTCGATTTGTCTTGCTTATTACAAAATATTTGATGTGATGAAGTGGTGAATAATCTCTTCTTTTTATATTTTACATGAAAATATGAATGCTGCTTAGACAATTCTTTTCGAGTGGAAAAGCATTGCCCTCAAATTAACATATCACGCTTGCCATTAATAATCTTTGTATTATTATATTAATACTTATTGTAATAATAAGTTGTATATAACGGCATAGATATGAATACCGGGTCTTATACTGTCGAGCACCTCGACTGTAACTTTTCGACTGGTTTTTTATATTTTATATTAAATGCAAATTTGCTGGCGATTCAAAATTTCTCTCAAAGAAAAGTTATTTTCTAAAATTCTGAAACTCTGAGTTGCGTTTATTAATTAAAACTTGAATATTCCAGTGAATCGTTGAATCGATTCACCATTTTATATGCCCAGTCCAATATTAAGATTGTTGCCCATAAAATTATGCAATATTTTAGGTAGTCACTCACTGACCCTATGCATATATCAAATACATCTATACATTAAATATTTATTTCCATTTGGAAGAAACTTTTAACAACTGAGACTCCGAAAAGTTCATTTCGATTATGCCGCGTCCAAATTTACCGCCTCTCCGAGTGAACTATACTAAAACTATAGTCTACTTTTAATTTGTTTTTTTTTGTGAAAACCAAACATTCTTTTTTGCTGTGCGATTTGCGGGGGGTGTGTTATCGAAAATCGAATGTAAATTCGATCTGGAGTGAGTATACGGGAAGCTTCATGCCAAATTTGGTGTCTCTAGTAGCAGCAGTTTTGCAGCTTTAGCAGAAGAATCGGACAACATTATGGAGCTAGACTGTTTTTGGCAACACACAAAAGAGGATAATATAAACAATACAATGATGCTCATGTCATCTGAGCTCAACAACATTTATAAATCAAATAGAGCTTAGGCGAACTTACTAAAAACATTAGCATAAGCACAGAGAGAGGTGCATAAATCTATCTGAAGTACTTGTACTCGTGAAATGAGGCCTAGCATCTACATATCATCCTCATGGGTTCCACATTATAGACTTGTACTTAATTGAACTGTATAAAAATAGGGAAATTGTCTCGATAGTTAAGTTAGATCCATTTTGCATGCTTATATAAGTTTATAGATAAGACACTAAACATATATATAAATCGTCAAGAAAGTTAAGTATTAGACGATTACACTAACCAAAAATCCGCCCTTTGCAAAAAGGATTTGTCCATATCCCATTTGGACTTATAAGCGAGGTATATCGATACAAGCTTATCATTTGTTACATCAATATTTTGTGATAACAAAAATTACATATTTAATACATTTGAATATAAACCTTAAGGGTTTATCGGATAAATCAATACAACTACAAGGTTAAAGGTAGTGACTATTTGACTATCTAATAGTTATGAATATGCCAAGACTTTGGCAATGATTCGACAAGGCTCAAGAGGTCGAGTCGCTGGGATTCGTGTGGAATGTTTATAAACTTGGTTCATATAATTGTTATTATTGGTCGGTTCTGTACTTGTTTCGAGCTCTTGTTAAATTGTTTGTATTATAGTATTATATATATATATATAACGTATATCTCTATTTGAGCTAATTCAACAGTGTGCTTTACTTTTGGACACGCTTAAAAAGCATCGTTGAGTTCCACGACTGACATTCTCAGTTCAAACGGAGGCGGTAGCTACTGTGATCTCGCTATCATGTCTAGACCGCCATCCTCCTCCATTTTGGTAAGGAACTTAATTACTCGATACTGAGGATCCGATTGCCGTGCCATGTCGATAAGAGCTAGAAGTTTCTTAATCCCAATACACACTCGCTTGCCAGCCATATTTCTGGCAATATTTTGTAGCTCTGCGGGGCTAAACAGATCCGAGTCGTCCAATACGGTTAATACATGTTCGGCGCTGGATAGATTTGACACATGGAGGACGGAAGTGAAGGCCGACAGCATTTCCATTTCCTCAAGAACCTCCCGACGACTTGAGGTGCATAAGATCAGAAGCTTTCGACCTTTTGGCGGCTGCTTTTTGAGGAGTACCAACAATGCCTGCAGTGTTAGGTTGGAGTAACGTGGTCCTATTGGTCCATAGTCGAGAAGACGCTCCACGTTGTCCACAACGATACAGCTGAGCGTAGACCGATAGGCATCGTCGAAAATCTTACGTATTTGCAGGCACTTGGCTGACTCGGTAAATCCAACCATATCTTCGGGTGAACAAACCTTAACGAAAGGAAAGTCGCTCATCTTGGCCAAGTTGGCAGCCAGCGCCGATTTGCCTGAGTTGGGAGCACCCTCAATGAGAACGGATACCAGCCCACAGCTCTCTGAAGATTTAGCTTGCTGCACATACAACATACCGTCCTCCAGCAAACTACTCACCGGCTGTCCCCAGTTGATGACACCTCGCGCCAGCATATTCTCGAGCATCTCCTGAGCTGTGCCGAATGCGGGTTTTATGTCATTTTCGAGCGCATGCAAAAAATCAGTACGAGTCACTTTTAGCTTCTCCATGGCCTCGGGATCTACATGAACCTTGGCATCCGCTTTAATTAGACGATTCATGGCCGTAGATTGGGCAGCACGAACCAGACCCTCAAGCTCGGCACCGCTGAAGTTCTTGGTTCGTGACGCGAGTTCCATATTGTCCACATCGCTGGCAATCTTGTTAAATTCACGCATACGTTTCGTATGTATATTGAGGATCTGAACACGTCCCTGTTCATTGGGCAAGCTGATTTCCATTTGCACCTCCAGACGTCCAGGACGCATAAGCGCTTCATCAATCATATCTTTACGATTTGTCATGCCAATTACCAATATGTTATTCAGCTGTTCCACCCCATCAATCTTCGCTAGCAGCTGGTTGACCACCGTATCGTGCACTCCGCTGTTGCCCGCAACGGAGCCACGCGCTTTGCAGATAGCATCAATCTCGTCAAAGATGATAATATGGAGACCACTGTTGGGTCCCAAACGTTTCTCCTCCTCCTCAGCATCAGCGAACAAACGGCGAATGTTGGCCTCCGACTCGCCCACATATTTGTCCAGAATCTGTGGACCATTTACAATCTTAGGTTCGCGTGCATTCAGCATGGTGCCAATCTGTCGGGCCATTAGCGTTTTGCCCGTGCCGGGGGGTCCATAAAGCAATATGCCTTTCACGTGCTTAATGCCCAACTGCTCGACCAACTCCGGTGGAAAGACACGCGACGCAAAAGCACGCCGGAAAATAGCATTAAACTCATTGTCCAAGCCACCAATTCCCATTTTACCAAAGTCCCAGTCCGGATTTATAATAGACTGCCGTACAATTTTGCCCTTGGACCTGCCTTGCAAATTCAGTACAGAGTTCTCAGCCTTCTCGAATTGTACCACGGTGTTTCCTAAAATACGGCCAAAGCGTACGTTTCTAGTTTTAGGTTCCTTGCCATCTCCAACAGTTCGGGGATCTACTGCTTCGAGCGTTTTGACTGCCAGACCAAGCAACTTTTTATCCTTGAAGTGAAAGACCAGCGTCTGGCCCACAGTCAACGCCATTCCAGAAAATTGCATGATGAACTCCTTGGCCATTTCATCAGAATCGTAGGGCTCCTGCGTGATGGTTTTCTTTTGAAGGAAGTCCGTCTCAAATGAGACCAATGTGATGATGTCTGAGCTGGCATCGAATCGATATGGTCGCACATCGATCTCCTGGTTAATTGACAGAGTCGCCCACTTACGTTGCACCAGCGAGAAGCCCACATGTCCACGTGGCAAATCTGCAATCTTCTCAAGCGCAAATATATAATGCTGTCCTGGTCCAGGCGAGATGTCGGCATATCTGTTGTAAGACGACAAAATACAAATAATTGTTAACATCAATAGGAAGCCGACCTTGCGTTGGCGTCAGCCTCCACAAGCGAAACTCAAATAAAAAAAGAAGAAACTGACTTCACTCCCTCGGTAAAATCGCTGATATTGACAATCGCCTTGTTGGTTAGCGAGAGTTCGTCTGTTGGGCATTTAATGGCCTTCATTTTGTATGCCATTTCACTTGCCATTGTCCCAGCACAAATGTACAAAGATTATTTTCAAGCGCAATTTAATATTTAATAGACGAAATAGTTTTCTAAATACTGACTCACCAACAGCTGTTCGGTAAGTTGTGCAGCCCTGGAAAAGAAAAACATTATACGGTGTATACACTGGAAGCACCTTCGTGTTGAAAGCACGGTTGCCACTTCATGCAACCAGATCTTGACATAATAAGTACCAAATAAAAAACAAAAAGTACCAAGTTAGTGATCCTATTTTCCTTTGTATTTTAGTAGCATAAGTAGTCGTTGGAGTTGTAGAAGTAGTAGGGGAAGTATTAGTAGAATTGGTAGTAGAAATAGCGTTAGAATTAGTAGTAGAATTTGAGTAGAGATAGTAGTAGAAACATTAGTAGAAATAGTAGTAGAAATAGTTGTAGAAATAGCTGTAGAAATAGTAGTAGAAATAGAAGTAGAAATAGTTGTAGAAATAGTAGCAGAAATAGTAGTAGAAAGAGTAGTAGAATTAGTAGTAGAAATAGTAGTAGAAATAGTAGTAGAAATAGTAGCAGAAATAGATGACGAAATAGTACTAGAAATAGTTGTAGAAATATTAGTAGAAATAGTAGTTGAAGTAGTTATAACCACGGTTGCCACTTCATGAAAATTTTTGCAACCATATTTACAAAAAAAAAGTACCAAATGAAACTAAAAAGTACCAACTTTAAGAGGAATACATTTTTTTATATTTTAAACATAATTCAATATTAGTGTTATTAATAAGTTTATGGAAAACATAAAAATATCATATTGTATGTACTCAAAGCATTTAAACTAAAATTTAACAAAATTAAATCATTTATCCATAACATAATTAACTTGTAACTTGCAACTTCAATACTTGTGAATTTAAATTCCTGCGAAAAAGTCTGTTCAGGTAACTGTTTGCATAGACATTGTCTTTGAATGAACAAATTTGTTTTGAAAGTCGATAAGCAAATGCGAAGCGTATCGATGTTATTCAGTGTTAGTTAATAAAAATATAAGATATAAAATTATTTAATTTCGCTAAATATTTTTTTAAAAATACGCGAAGCTAACAAAAAAGTACCTTTTTGAGAAAATGGGGACCAAAGTACCAATGAAAAAATAAAGTACCAGTTTTCGTACTAAAGTACCAAGTCTGGCAACCTTGGTTGAAAGCATGAGTAGCTGTTATATACAAGAGAGAGACAGAGAAAAATACAAAACAGAGATCCAATACAATATTAAAATGGAACAAAGTTTATTAATTCTTTTTCTAGTTTTATTATTTTCTTTTCTTACACATAAATTACATTAAGTTACTGCACTTACCTAATCTTCAGCAGTCAGCATTGGGGCTCCGCCTAAAGATTTGTTAGGATGAATTTCGGTATTGACGAAGCCACATTACCACATGACCATCGCTAACTTCGCGACGTTGCAGGTTAATGCCGCATTGTTGATGAGGCACCTGCTGCTCTATGTTCAGATCAGAACTTCCTTGAAAACGACTATTTCAACTCAGGCGTCATTGGCAGCATGCCAGGCCAACAATAATTATGCTCTAGCTAACCAAATCTTTGCAACAGGCTATACCACGCTTAATCTGTTGGCATTCTTATAGATCTAGATGGGAGGCAAGTTTCAAAACAAACTTTCGTCATATGGCAAGAAAGTTTTTGCAGCGAAAGAGTAATTTTGACTATAATTATTACAACAGCTTTTTTGATAACGAAAAGAAAAGTATTATAGAAGTAGTATAGAAAGTATTAACCAGCTTTAACCATTGACCAGGTCAACGTAAACGTGTGTGGAAACTACATATACATATACATATACATATAAAACAACATAGTTAGATCAACTTTTATTTTTATTGCACTTAAGATTGGAGCGCCGTGCCAATAGAATCACATTTTCCAAGGTGACATCGCGTGGCACAAAGAACTTTAGCGAGGCATCATAACCATTGGCTTTCAGGTGCTCCAGTCGCCCATAGTCCAAAACACGCTTACATTGATATCCAATTAGTTCGCGCTGCTCACGGCTTAATCTTTGTGTTGGCATTTGCTGCAGTTGTTCTTTCTGGGAGTTCGCCTCTGCCATCGCCTTTCGACGCTCACGACTAAGACCACTGCCACATACAGCCCAACTGACCATCTTGGTAATGATGACGAATTGACGTGGAGTTATGCCCGCTTTCTGCAACCAAGACTTGCCAACGTAGGAACGCCATGAGCAGCGATGGTGGCAGCACAGCGCAATAAGAATGTATTCAGTTGAGCATGCGGTATCTCCCAGTATACATCGAAGAGTAAGGTCTGTAGCCGCTCCACATAAATGCTTTGACAGTGCCACATTTCGCCGGGTGCGGTGCAGCTCTGGCAGCTCAGATATCTTGAGATCTGCGATGTCTGCTCGGATGCGTTGCACGAGCTCTTTGTTAGTCAGCTTGTTATCCTTTTTGTGGCGCAGCGAAAGGCGATCCACGAGAACCACCTGCGAGTTCAGTAACTGCTTGCTATCAATCGCTGAAGCCAGGTAAAAGGCTAGTTGACCTTTTCCTGCGCCAAATTCAATGTAGCTAGTATTATCGCTTAGTTGACTATCGTGATCAAGAATTCCCAGCAATGCAGAAGTCTGCAACAAATGCTTGCGAGTTTCCAAACCGTACTCCTCGTGATTAAGCGGCTCCTCGAGAGATGGGTGTTGCAGGTATATCTCCTTAATTTTGTCTGCTATGTGCGTGTCATAGAGCTGTTTAACTCTTTCTATGACGCTGTAAAACTCTGCATCATCCAGCTCGTGTAGTTTTAATTTATCGTAGTTGTCAATCTCCTGCTGACTTGCTAATTCCAGCACCTCTCCAGCATTAATGTCTTTGACTATATAGGGTACTGTGCTCGCCTGATCTCGTGCATTACATATGGTCAAGTGTTTGGCCAACTTGCGTTTGAAGACTGTGTGTTTGGGATCCAGTGGGCAGGGCACTCGCTCTGCGTCAGATTCCTCAAGAGACTGTTCCGTTGGCGGTTGGTGGGCCCCACAGAACAAACTGCCCTTATTTACCGTCATTTTGCAGAACCGTTTTTTGCGATAGACCCAGTGAGCACAGCTTGCAGCTGCCTGCAAAACAAGCTCGGTATCTGTAGTCATCTTGGGTTTCTTTGCCACGCTCGCATCATCCATTCGCTATGCAAGTGGAAGAGATAACAGTTGCACGTTTTGATGAAATCAAAACAAATCGTTTTAGCAGAGAAATTACTACTTCATCTTCTATTGCACACACACAATGCGTGCTGCGTACACGGTACTAAACTTCCAAGTGTGGCAACCGTGGCTGCGTAATGCCGAGCCAACTTCACGGGAGTCGAAATATGCGCACAGCCCATATCGATATAATTACCAACAATATCGATAGCTGGTAGTTTTAGTTAAAATTGAAGACTCAGTTCAGTGGTTCAGTTCTGAACAAAGCCATATCAAGTTCAACATGAGTAATGAATTCTTATAGTTATATATAAATTAAATGTTGATAACATATTCAATTTATTTATAAATAAGTGAATCTGCGGTGTGAACTGAATAACGGCAAAATTTCATCTCTTAACAAGCACCAAATAGCTCATTTCTTTGATCCATTCAATTGAACAAGTTCCAAATAAAGCGATACATCTCTACACAAATAAAAGCCGCGAGGAGCAAACGTTTGGTTAATAAATAACTACCTATTAATTATATTGAAATACTCTTTTATAATTAACTTAACTGCAGAAGCTTATCAATATGTAAGTTAACTGGATAAAGTGCATGTATTATAATCGTATCCAACATGGCAATTGATGTCGCAAACATTTTTCTCATGCCGCTTTTTTGCAGGGCTCTCGTTAAACCAAAATCCGAGTTGACGCCGGAGGAACTTGCACGCCAGGAAGAAGAGGAGTTTAATACTGGACCGCTCTCGGTGCTCACACAATCGGTCAAAAACAACACACAGGTTCTAATCAACTGCCGCAACAATAAAAAGTTGCTGGGCCGCGTAAAGGCCTTTGACCGCCATTGCAACATGGTGCTGGAGAACGTGAAGGAAATGTGGACGGAGCTGCCGCGGACGGGCAAGGGTAAAAAGAAGGTAAAACCCGTCAACAAAGATCGCTTCATATCAAAAATGTTTCTGCGTGGCGATTCAGTTATTCTAGTGCTGCGAAATCCGCTGGCTACGGCAGCGGGCAAGTAGACGGAAACAACTAGAGTACAACATAAACAAACAACTCATAAATAACATTCAACAACAAACAATAAAACCATATGGAATTTTATATAATTCATAAAATGCGACAAAACCCTATTTTAACATAAATGTAGCCAATTCAGTCCTCTGAAAGCTGTTTATGCAACGTGGGCACATAGTCGTCGTACTGAGCCTGATAAAACGTGCCAGCAACTGGGTTGCCCAGTTCATGATGCTCTGCAAATTTGGCCGCGTGGAACTTGGGTCTATTCCGACGCGATTTGTTACTAACACGAGCTCCATCAAATTGTAGTTTTCCCGGCTGCTTGTATAGCAGGAATACGTAGCGATGAAGTCCAGTATCCTTGGGCGGCCCGGAGCCAACATACTCTGCTAGTGCATCACCGCTAGCCAGATCGTTTCCAGCGATGTTAACAACTACCCAATGTTTGAACTCCCGGAATTTGGGGTCGGCGCGACTTGGTGCGTCCGGATCGGTCATGATAAGAGTGTAATAATCACTAGGCTCTGCGTTCCATTCCACCAATGGTTGCTCCTTAACCTGTGTCGGGGTGAACTCCACACCATTTTCAGCAACAAGTCCATTTTTATATGTGACCTTTGAACGGAAAATTTTTCTTTTTAGTTTCTCTTAAGTTTCTCGCTTCGTTTAGCAAACCTTCAGTAACTCGTTTGGTGCATTAGGTATCACATCTGGTACTACTCCATGCGATTTAAATGAATCTTCCACAGACCCTGACTGCACAGCCAATATGCTGGCAATCAATACCAAAGGGAACAACATTGCCAACTGATATAACTGATGAACTGAGGTGAAAATCAAGGCTGACGTAATTTAAAAAACTAAGATTGTGCCACTAATAATAAAGACCTTCTCGCTGTTGAGGCTTGTGCACAACTGAAACCAGTTTACCATGACGGTTGGCTTTTAAATCGCTGACTACGCTTCGGCAGCTGTCGATCTGTTGTTGTATTGGGAAAACAACATCGGGAATATGCATATTTATTAACATCAGGGTTTCAATATACGAGAATTATAATTGACAGCAAATGAAGAACAGTTATAATTAAATTGTTACATGTTATTTTTTACCCGACAGTTGCTTGTATAATTTGGGGACGTAGTCATCATACTTCGCCTGGAAGAAGTTACCGGCCACGCAGTTGCCCAGTTTATACTTTGCTGAAAATTTGGCAGTACTGAATTTTCCACGTTTATCGCCGCTCGTCTTGGGTATGCGAGGCTCATTGCAGGAAAGCTTTTGGGGCTGTTTGAACACGACGAAGACATAGCGATGAAGGCCAGTTCCTTGTGGAGGACCCGATCCCACATATGCACTGAGCACTTCCCCTTTATCAACCTGATTGCCGGGCACATTGACCACCAACCAATGATGCCATTCACGGAACTTTGGATCCTTGCGACTAGGGGCATCCGGATCGGTTAGCACGATTGTATACAGCGCATCTGGCTCGATTGTCCACTCAAGCTGCGGAATGCATTTGACCTGAGTGGGAGTCAACTCATTGCCACCGTTCACCTGTAGGCCCCCCGAGTAGGTTACCTAGATAGAAGCACACAACTTTGGGCAAGGCAGCTTATTGTGTGATGTACACTCATGCCTACCTTAAGCAGTTGTTGAGGCGCCACATCTAGTATGTCCGGTATGATCTTGTGCTTCGCAAATAACTCTGACGGATCAGCCATGATTGAGCGTGGGAATTGTGTTTTCGTTAGAAATTTCAGACCAAAAACTACTTGAACAAATGGCAAGGCTAAAGTGATCGAACCCAAATGCATCCACAGTTTAAAAATTTAGTTATCTTGACATTTGACTTAAGATTAATGACAAGAAATTGTTTACAGTGTAGATTTTTGGAATTGCCAAATAGCCGGAATCATAGCGCAGCTTTATCTTAATTTATGGATTTATTTGGCCATCCGACTGGCCAAAACCGGACCATTCACTTTTGCTGACGTTCAAGATTACCTAAAATGCCAACTAATCAACCTGGCTCTGAAATACAGTCTTGCGCAGTACTGGCACATCTTTGCTCCAGATGCTTGTAAAGAAATTGCCAGCCAATGGAATGCCAAGCTTATACCGTTCCACAAACGCCTGGGTGCTGAAGTTGTTTCTGCCCTGATCGTTTTGCTTGGGCAGCTTCTCGAAGTCAAAGTTTATAAAATCGGATTGCTGGAATAGCAGCAGGACGTATCGGTGCAATCCTGTATCCTCTAGTGGCATGGCGCCTACGTAGGCGGCACGGACATCGCCCAGTTGCTGCTCGTTGCCGGGTATGTTGACCACCAGCCAGTGCAGATATTCCTTGAACTTCGGATACTTTCTACTGGGCACATCCGGATCTACCATCAGTAGGGTATAGAAGGTATCCTTCTTGGCTATCCATTTAAGGGAAGGCACATCACGAACTTGCATGGGTTGCAGTTCGACTCCACGATCTGCGGGAATGTTTCCATTATACGTAACCTGGTTGACAAAATAGATTCTATTGATTAAGTTATGCCACTTCAGCTGAGCTAAGCTTACATTAAGAAACTCTTGAGGGCCAATTTCAATGACATCCGGTATAATATCCAAGTGTCTCAGATACTTGCTTACTTCAGTCTCCGCTGGATTGTCGATGTCCACTGAGATGCACAGGCCCATCCAAATGACTAGGCAGATTAAACTCAAGCACTTGGTCCACATTTCACTTAACGCATTCAACTGACGAGTGATCGGCTGTGACATGGCCTTAAATAGCTCGCCACAGACCCGACCCAAAAACCGGCTGTTTGGTGTAGGTCTGCTGTGGGCCAGTTTCCCCGGTCGGCTGCTGTGGTCGGTCTTTGTTAAAGCAGCTGTTGCTTTAAGAGCTACGACAAAAAGTTGCTGTTGATAAGAAGACTGCTGTTATCATTTCATTGCATTATTGTTTCTTACCCTGTTTTCGCATTCAATTAACATTCACCACAAAGTACTTTCCGTGCGCAAACTTTTTTGTACTACAAAACTTGCGTGACTTGGGGCGGACTACAATCAGTTAGTAGCTCTTTAAGCTGAAAACTGTATAGGAAATTATCGTTTAAAATAGAACATGCACTTCAACAGCACGCCGACCAGTTACCCTGAATGCCGTGCATTGAGTTGCTTGACAAAATGCATGATATGGACAAATTCAAACAATTTCTCTATCTTTTATTTTACAAGAAGACCGTTATGTTATGTCCTGTTACTCGTAAATAGCGCAATCTTAAAATTAGAAAGTATATATCGCTGAGATACTTCTAGCTACTTAAATCGATCATCCCCATTATTACTTTATACAAAAATATACTATTTTTATAAAAATATTAGGGTATTCAAGCAATTACTCGACGTATCTATATGGCATTATTATACTCGTATGTAACTCTGATCGTCATTATGCCAAGTGTAACCGCACTATTATTAAGTGAATAGGAGAACGATCAGTACAGGTAATGAAACACTATAATTATTTTCAATTTAATTTAAGTTTATGCAATTTTTAATAAATTAAATAAATACATTCAAATATGAAGATTGTTTTTGGTCGATTTTTGTAGGAGAAAGACGTTAGCGGGAAAATATAGTTAGAGGGGGGAGGGCAAAGCATTAAAGGATGGTCGATAGAGAAAGCTCGGGAAACTCTTGAAAGGGGTGTGGACTATAGAGATTGATAGAATGGCTAAAACTCGCGCGCTTAAACTTAACAACTAATTATATGGCCTAGGCATGTTCCGGTTCCATTTGGTCTGCTTACTCAGAGTGCCACGCCCCTTTCGGTGTAAAAGGAGCTGGGGCACCCAGTTCCTTGGTATGTACATTAACAACGGCAATGCAAGTGCTTGGGGCCCGATCTAAGACGAGGAGCTATAGCTTGATGAGCTGCTCGAAGAGGGGGACGACGACGAGGAGTAAGATGAAGAGCTGCTGGGGTGGTATGAGCTATAGGCCAGATTCTGAGAGTCCCAACGGGCATATGGGCCACCGCTCATTGGCTCCCAGCTGCTGGGATCGTAAGAGGAGGCCGTGGTACTGGGCACACCGTATTCGGCGGCTGGCATGGGAGCTGGCATGGGCACCATGTTCATCTTCATGCCACCCAGCTTCTGAATCAGATTGTAGATGAGGAAGCCGAGCACCAGCTTAATGGCAATCTTGGACAAGATCAAAGCCTTGGTGGCCTTCAGACTGACCAGAGCCAGCAGAATTGGCATGACAACCTTCAGTTTGAACTTCATCAGCAGCAACAGAGGCAGAAACAGTTTGTCCTTGTTTTTCTTCTCAGCACGGCCTACGGATTAGTTAACAATTATATTATATTACAAACTTAGTGATGCATCTGAGATGAAAACACACCTTCCTCTTTAGGCAGTTCCAAATCGAAACCGCGATCAGCACGATAAGTCATCACGGAGCTGGCAAAAAATGTCTCTGGCAGCTGGACGCGTACCTCGTTGGTGCGAAGAATGCGGGCGAGTCGATCCACGATGACCTTGTCGATGACATCATCATCGAAGGCACGACCACTGACTTCCTCCTCCACATTGGCGACCGTGTCCAGATAGGTCAGCACCTTCTCCTTCAGGCAATGCATGGCATTGGCGTGGAAACACTTATCCACAATTGTCGAGATTAGCTCATCTGAGCTATGAATGCGGGGCGTGACCGCATTATCGATGGCAGCTCCCTGAGCAGACGACGCCAGCAACAGTAAACAACCGAACGCGATAAAGGACGTAAAACGGAATGCCATTATTGATGTATTTTGTTTAGATACTGATTTATTGATACTTGATCTATCCACTTGATTTATACACTACCAGAGCGCGTAGTGTTTACTGCGATGCCGATGCGACGACAATGTTGAACAATTGTGCGAGTAACGACGATTTTATACTGCCGCTCCTCGGACTCCAAGAGACTGAGACTGTGACCAATGCATTCCAAGTTTTGGAGCGCACAATTTTGGACAGCTACGAATTGAGTGACGAAAGCTACAAGCCGCAAGTCGCAGCCGAACCCTAGCCAACTCTTCGGAGTGTCCAAAGTTTTTCACCAAACTCTTGCGTCGGCTTTTGATATCTGGGTTGCCTGCTTGGCCCTGCTCTGTTCCCTAACAACGAGCTACATTACGCTTGTCGCAAGCTTTCTCGCTTTTCATATCGGAGACACCCCCGCTCCGATTGTCCAATGGTCCGAGTTGCATTATCGACACTTCGACGTCCGATGAAAATAACTTTTGTTTCCAATTAGTATGCAGCCCCTCAACTCTTACGCGAACTCAAGAAAGCCAGACCCAAGACTGCCCTCATCAGCCCCAGGTTCAGGGCACGTACATTTTTTAGCGTATTGTGTCAAATTTCGATACAAGAAATCAGTACGGAACTCGTCTACGCTTTGGTATTGGCCATTGGTTCGGATTAGGCCATTTGTTTTGTATACTCGTATGCGGAACTGTTAGTTCATTTAATATTATTTGCCTTGTTTCTCGAGATTACGAAACTGATTTTCGATGTTATTTGTCACATATTTTGTGAGGCACGCTTTTTGTTAAAAAGGCTAATGATATTCCACTCCAATGTGGGTCAATTTAAGTTATAAACCAAGTGAACAACTGTGTATATATCTGTGATCAGGATATTGCCAATTTATGCAAGATAAGTTTTTAATCATTTTATTATGAAACTTTTATATTGCAAATCAATTTAAGAATTTTTCTGAGTTTAGAATATAATAGCCCTTCTACATTTTGAAGATCATTGTGAATGACTTCAGTAGACTGCGGTTAGCTGCTGCAATTATAACTTTTTTTTAGAATGGAGCAATCATTTATTACAGATCTATATTTAATATAAGCAAAAACATATGAGGGGCCTAAATATACTGATTTATTTAGCATATATATTCATTTATTTATTCTTTTTCAAAAGCGCATCTACAAATTTTCATTCAAATCGCTGCTAAATCGCTGTCAAATCTCTATGTGTTGTCAATTCGAGTAGATTATCTAACTGATACTGATAGTGTGAATAATGCAACAGGTGTCGTCGTTGTTCGCGTCACACGATCTCTTATCATTCAATAAAATACATTTTCAACGTCTTTTTGTTTACTTTACAAGCGCCACACTTTGTCCAAACGTGCCAAAATAAAAATGCCATAAATAAAGGCTAAATAACTTCAACATAAACAACAACAACAACAAAGACAGGAAAATATAAATAAATGAAAAGAAATTGACAACATATGTCCATATATTACATTTTCATGCTCTTGTGTTGCTGTGCATTGTCCTCCTGAATACCAAATTGTTATGAAAGCGACGCAGTCATGCAAGACTTTGATTGCCCTCACTCCCTCAGGGTGACCCATTACCAACTCGGCTCTAGGATGCGTCCACTTGACCGAGAGGAGACAATGGCGGCGGTTTATTGGTCATTGGAATGCGTCTACCCCAAATATGCAAGAAAGTATTTACTTACTAAGGTCTAAAGATACAATTTGATTGCCATTTTAAATCAAATTCAGATGCGGTCAAATGCGCCTCAGAATTTGAGGCGTACGACCTTATTTGAAACACCCTGGGAACTGGGATTTTGATATAAACTGTGTTTTGGGTCTTGGCATTGCTTAATGTGCAGTGTATGTCGTTTGCCAGATGAATTCCTTATTTTGCATTTCACGCCCTCGATAAGAATGCTAAAGACTTTCACTCTCGCCTTGGTGCGACTCGTGGTTATCGTCAACTTTCGCGCAAGTGAAAACCAAAAGCTTAAAAATTAAAATTATACACTGTTCATCATTTTAATCGACTATCCAGCGCAGCACCGAGTTGTTTCGCATTTGACTGGAATAATTAATTAGATGGTGAGCTAAAGAACTTGAGGCGCTTAAATTTGGCTAATTAGGACACCCAAGTGATGGCTTATAAATATTTTAGATCCAGTGAAAATGCTCTTCTCTCATCCGTAAGTCGATCCATTGTCATCCAATTGCTGTGCCTTGCCTTGCTTAGCCGTGCCTCTTTAAGGCGATCCAATTCAGTAGGCCAAGTTAATTACACGGCACCAGAAAAGCGACTCACGTAAATTAGGTAAACATTGAGAGTAAGTACAAGTAGTAGAAATACATTTTTGGGAATTACATTAATTGAGTTAATAAATATTTAAAAGGCATTCATTATGCAAATTTACTTGCGTTGTTTGCATGTCATTTTATTTGATTTTGTTTTTAAGCTTTTTTTTTTCAATAAATAATAAATAATAAGTTATTAAATATAGGGTCTAAAGAATGCAGGGCAGCCTCGCTCTCATTTTCTATGGTTCTTGTTTGTCCGCCATTCGCCATTTGGGCTGCTTCATAAAGGGGCGAACCAAGTCACAAAAATCTTTTAACAATTAACAAATCATTTTGTGCTTTGCTCGTTATGTTGTTGTGCTTTGTTTTTGGCTAAGAGCTTAGGCATAGGCCTGATATGCCAAGTTCTGTGCCATTTGTTGGGGTTGCTCCACAACGGGAGCGGGAACAGCGCCGAAGGTGCGACCATCCCACGGACCGTGGGCGGTGATGTGTGCGGTATGATGATGATCATGAGCAATCTAAGGCAAAGGAAATACATAAAAAGATGAACAGAATTATAATCAGAATGATTACTATGAAAATAAATAATTTGGTGGCACATTTGGAAGCGGTGGTGGTTTTAGGGGTGAGTGTGTTGGGGGTTTTTGGGCGAGGGTTGTGACTCGACTTACCCAGCGCGCTATCTCTGGGAATGTATACATACGTGAATTTGAAGTGAATGTGAATACATTTGTCGCATACGTATTTGCAATTTTAAGGAATTGTTACTATTTTACCCGTCGCCCTCTCAACTCTTAACTCACAACTCACTAACGCCCTCTAATTACCACATCCCGCGAATGCCTAAAAGACAATAGAGATGCGTTTTAATAGCTGATTGGGCTTACCTTTTTGCACAATTGGAAAATGGCCAAACCAACCGAGACAATGAAGGAGAAGAAACCCAAGGCGAGTGCGTTGAAGGCCTTGATCTTCAGTATGCCAATGGCCATGGGAATGATAGTGATTGACTTCAGCAGTATGAGCACCAGTATGGGCATGGCCAGCTTGCGGAGACGGTTCTTCTTACCTATTAGCAGTACGGATGCATTGTTGAGTTAAATGTTCGATTGGAGAGATTGCAGTAACCCACCCTTCTTGAAGATGTTGCCCTTCTTACCCCTGGCTTCGATCTCGGCTGAATCATCATTGTTCAACTGCAGGTTCAAGCTCATCTCGTCATTGGCCAGATTGCGAGCCGAGACAGTGATCTTGGCATCGGCCATGGGCAAGTTCACGCTAACATCGTGTCCCTTAATGTAGTTCTCAATGGCATCCAGGAAGCCATCAGCGCTATTAGCACGAGCTTCACTAACGGGAGCTATCTGTTGGCCATTTGAGTGCACCTCCAAGTTTGACAGCTGCAGCGATAGACAGAAGAAGATACATGTTACATCAGCAGCTTGTTCAGTTTGTACACTTCAGTATATAGCTCTTACCGTGTAGCTATCTTTGCTCATCACATTGTCCACAAAGCGCATAGCACGCTCTTTGATGCACGCCATCGAATCTTGGCCACTGGCGCACTTACTCTGCTCCTCGTTAATCAATCGCTGAAGTTGCTGTTGCTGCTGTGGTGTTGAGGCGCCATGAACCAAAGCGAGGGCTGCGACGCCCACAACCAGAAGGAGCAGTTTGGCCATTTTGTATTGTGCTTTAGTTTTGTCTCGACGCTGGGCACACACAACTCGCCTCAATGCTGGCACAATTGACTTTAATAATCGTTTTTCTATTGTTCACGATTTTTATACTTCCCAATGTTTTAACTCTTAAGCCGGCGCAAGTGTCGCGAATGCCGCGAATGCCCCTCGGCTTGCACTGTAAGGTCTGCTCGGGTGACTTTTCGTACGCGACGGTACGCAACTCGGCCCAAAACAAAAAAACAAAATGCCAAAGTAAAAATAAAAAATGGTGGAAGAAGACATAAATGAAGCAGACACCGAAAGAAGCAGCCCAACAATGCGTTGTTGTTGCTTACTGACTGACTTTGTTGCTGTTGGACGGCGCTTGGTGGATTTGTCGTTGAGCGTGTGCGTGCCTAGATACCACGTGTCGTATACTTAATGCGGGTTTATTTCAAACTCGTGCCGACTCTGTCTGAGCATCTGACTTGATGTTTGCTGTTGCTTGTTGTTACTGTGTTGCCTTTCATTAGGGACCTTATTAAGCTCTCAAATGCATTTCCCTGTTAGCATTTCAAAGGCCAAGTTTGTAAGCATTTGAATTTATTTAGTAGTATGCCCAAAAATTACATTAAAAACCATTGTATTCTCTGGAAAAACTAATTATTTTTGACTTTATAATAGATAATAATCTTGAAATGGAAAAAAAAGAGAGTACAAACAGATGATAAGTCAATATGGTAGACAGATATGTAATCTATTTACTAATGAGGTCACCAGGTAACCTAAAATATAGGCAACAGTTTAATAAACGGCTCCAGTCATAATCCGTTCAATGATTGCTGAAAACTAGCCATTTAGCTATCGCAACACATAATTTTATACAACAGCCACACGCCAAATTGTGCAAGCAATTAGTAAAGAAAACTGAAAATCATAATTAATAATAATAAAAAATCAATTGGGATTGCTCAGTTGCCAAATTAAGCAACATATGCGACGTCATGCCCATGCAAATAATATAGAAAGTGTTTTTCCTTGCGCACCGAAAGCGAAAGTGAAACGGAAGGTTCCCCTAACCCCTCTTCCCCCTTTCGCAACAGTCCTCGCTTGCTTCCCTCACACTCCTACATGAACACAAAACATGAGCTGAATTTCGAAATATTCGCCATGTGAATTATGAATTTCGTATATTGATTACGCTTTTGGTTTGCCACGAAAATTGAATTGATATCAGCGTAATTTGCTTCTTTTTTTAAGACTTCTTTTTGTTTGTATAAAGTCAAAGTTTCTCCATACATTGGCGCTTCATTTGCGATTCCGGTCGCATTTTTCGGAGTTTGAAGTCCGACAACTGCCACAGCTTTGCCAATGAAATTGGAAAACTTTATTTTAACATTTCAAATTGTTGCGTAGAAACGCCAATGATATCAGAGAAGTGCATGCCGTTAAATATCAATGAAGTTTTTGCCATTATTGAAGCCACAGTGCTGTTGTCACTGTTGCCGCGGTTGTTGCAGTTATTGGCGCCAGCGCCATTTTGCATTGTTGCACGTGGCAGTTGTCACCGCGGAAACTTTCCCAATTGCCCGAGTGGGTGGTTAAATTTTGCGTGGACATTGATATTGAAGAAAAAAGAGACACAAAACGGTATTCAGCAAAAAGCCGAAAAGTAAATTGATTCAATGCCACTTTCACAATGCAGAAGAGCATCGTCTGTTGGGGAATTCTCTTACAGTCTTTAATAGTCTTAATGGGATTGTTTAAAGATCCATTTAATTTAATGAAATATTCTGAAATTGTTTCAGTTTTTTCAAGCTCATTTATGTATATCAAGTACATTAGTATACTAAGTACATAAGTATCTCTTACTAGCACCACATACCCTTTACAAAATCATTTGCCTGCTGGGTTCATGGTTGCATCTCACGGTAATTTACATCTGAGACTTTCAAGTTCTTACGGTCAACTTAACAGGCCATTGGGTAAGGACTGCCAGCAAAGATTGAGAAAGTTGGGACAAGGCTAATCAGTACATTAGCAAGTTGCTAAAGTATCCTAATTAAGAGCTTGTTACATTTGCAAAGGACTTCTCCTGTTCCCAAGACCCAAAACTTTGCTCTCAATACCTTCAATTAACCAAATGACTTTAGCATACTTTTATTGCATAAATATTTACAGAAACGATGCAAAACTCCAGCTGGGTTCCATATCTTCAATACATATTGCTTTTCCATTTTGTGAAATTCTGTTTTGATTTTCTTTCTCTTTTTTGGTTTTTTGTACAATTCTCATAAAGATATAAATAAATAAATAATAAATACATAAAAACAACACGCTTCATACGCGTACCAATTACTTAAAATAAAGCAAATAAATAAAGTCGCAGCATGTTCAATTCAGGATTTGGAATTGGGTAGAATTAACGCCTCTTTTGACCCGCATAGGCCATGTCCTGAGCATCCTGTGGCTCTTGTGAGGAGCGTGCCCAGGCATGTGGATCCCAGGCGGGCGCTGGATGCTCCAAGTGCTCGATATGCTCCACAGGCAGATCGACATGGTGATCAATATGATGATCTAGATGGTGATCAATATGGTGTGGCACAATATGCTCAATGTGATGGGGCACCACATGCTCGATATGATGTGGCACCACATGCTCAACTTGGTGGGGATAGTGGACAACCTCGTAGTTCACAATCTTAGGTTTGGCAATCTTGAAAATGACTAGAGCACCGGACAGCACCAGTGATAGCAGACCCAATGTCATTGCCTTCCAGGTTTTAAGTGCAATCAGGCCAAGAGCCAGTGGCATCAGCACTGTCGTCTTCAACTTCAAACCCAGCAGGAACGGCAGCACGGCCTTTCGGATCATGCCACGACCTAAATGAACAAGTCCAGATTTAAGCTGACATCGAATAGATGGGTTAAATCACCTGTTACTTACCCTCGTTGGCAGTTGCAAGTGGCACGATGCCTCCCTGAGTTAAAGCACTCTCCATTAGGAACTCGGGGACTAAAGAGCGTGCTTCGGAGCTGCGGAAATATTCAGGTGCCTGAATTCGTAGAGCATGGCTTTCCAGGTATCTGTCAATATTATCGAACATTTGTTGTTCGGTATTGAGGGAACGCGTAGTGGGATTACCAGCTGACTCTGAGGTGCGCACAATGGACAAACGCTCCGTCAGCTTCAGTTCCGGCTGCTGCAACGCCACGTTGAACCATTGGAGGGCTTTAGGGCGCACACATGAGATGCTGAGATCCTTAAGGCAGCCGTGATACATGTCCAAGGCCAGCTGCGTTGCAGATTGGGTTACCTGGGTTTGGGTGGGCGCGCCCTGGGCGGCGGCCAGCGCCGTCAATGCGACGATTAGCCAGAAGTAGCCCTGCATCCTTGCACTTTTACTATGTGGGCACTAGGTAAGTGTTGAAATCCAAGCTAGCTCCTGCTCGGTGCGCACGCTTTGGCGACTCAATGGGTTATGCAAATGTCGCCCGGGCACCGCTTGGTTTTTATACGTCAGTACTTTGTTAATTGAATTGCGTATGCGGCGTACGCGCGTCTCATTGCTTATTTCGCTTTGCCTTCCAGATTTAGCGAACATTGCGCTTTGTTGACAAACTCATGGAAAGCGCAAGTTGTGGAGTTTCACCTGTGAGCAGCAATGGGCTTTGGCCTCTTCTGCGGGTTCTACGGGTTCCTTATAGGTCTATTGGCTCGTCTGTAGGCTTTATGGGCACGACTTTGCCTTTGGGTCTCTTAGTCTCTCGCTCTGTCCATGGCTTAATCATGCGCTTCTGAGTATAATAGTCACCGTATATCATGTCGCATATAATTGAAAGTTATTTTATGGCTTCTACGGACCGATGGTGTCGTAAAAGCAACGGGCTGAGGTTCCAATCGATGTGCGTGCCTGGCAAATCAATCAGAATACGATTCGAGGGGACAAATGAACGAGCGGTCGAGCCCCGGTTTGTTTAGCTCTAACACGATGCATTACCAGATGGCCACTTGTAAAGCCAACCAAATGCACTTGCATGTTCGGCACATAAAATCATTTTGATTGGTATTCAACTCAATAAACAGTCGTTATTTCTTGTCATGTATTCTCAATTCTTAGAGTTACAACATATTTAAGGAGCTTCATATGATATTTTAAATATATTTAAATATGCTCAAAATTTGTGCTCATATCGAAGGAAACTCTTTAATCAGACAAATTTGTTTTTTTCATAATTGATTCCAACAATCATCATGAAATGCATGATTTGTAATTAATTCATTCGACGCCCACACGTTGCATATTTACATATTTAATTACAACTCAGCATCCATGACCCAAAATATGCCAAATGTCTACTGCTAAATGCTCTGCGCATGAATAGGAAGCACTCAGGATCATCTTTAAAGCATTCACTTATTAAGTAATGAAGATAGATTTTCATTATCCATCTTTCGCATAAAATTTCTTCAGTATTTCTATTTTTGATAGCGTCTCAAGTATTTGTGTTCGAGCTTCTTATAGCGTATAGGAATGTCATGTGTATCTCAGGTTGTGAATGCTTATTTACGATTTCTTGAATTCTTTAATAAATTTGATATGTGTATGATTCGTATAACAGAAATATTATCGTGGGCTCTGCGGGTAGGGCAAGCCGTTTGACAAGAGAAATTTGTCGAAATGCGCTAAGCCGAGGGCGGGGTTGTCTTTGAGCTGGAATGAATTCAAATAATTTTACTGCTGTGGCATTTAATGAACCGCCTATTTGGCAATTGGTGTTTTGATGTCATTGCAGTGTCGCCTAAAATATTTTATTGTGCTTTTATTTCCGCCTTTGTTGTTAATTATTCCTTTTTGTTTTTCTCTTTCTTTTTCTCTTCAGAATAATTTCTGTTTGCACCCTCAGTAATATTGGCAAAAGTGAGAGCTTTACCATTTGCGTGTTAATTGCGCTCAGAACTTATATACTGCTTTCATTCCATTTGAGTTCCTTTTAAGACATCAAAGCATGCACACAGAAATGCCAATAGGTTTGCTAATAAATATATTTATGCAAATGAATTCCTGTTCATTTTGACAATTGGCAACACGCTGCTTTTTGTGCCCTTGAAATGTTTATTTATGCAAACGCAGCTACTCTTATTACGCATACGCTGCGTATGAGTGATTTCACAGCATGTTAAATTCCAAAAAGAGCAAAAATAAATATAATTTTCATACGCAGAGATTTGTTCAATTTCATAGGAAGGTATTTATCAAATGCAGAGTAGAAAGAAAATATTAAATCATTTGTTGAATTCATTTCTTTCATTATTGACTGCATAATATTGTTCATTGTGTGGTTTTCTTTGTGCTTAAAATACTGCATAGCAACAGCCGCTTTTTAATTAATACAATGTGTAACTCTATTGTTTATTTTGGTTTTATTTTTGCAGGCTACAAAATTTAATCAACAATATTTCTACCAACTAATTAATTGAATATTATTTAATTTGAAGCCACTTTTGACAGGCTGTCAATTAATAAAAATTCTGATTTCATTATTATGTGGTGCATTTTTTGTGGTAACTGCAGATGCTTTATCACCATAAGCATGCAGCTTGAATGTAAAATTTAAATACTATAAGCTATGTAAATGTCCAGTATAAATATTCGAAGAGTAGCAACAAAATCAGAATTAATATTAACTGTGCTATTGTGTGGTACTCAGTTTACATTACATTCAATACTTAAAGTTAAAATAAAAACACTTCTATTGTACATTTCGTTAAATAGTTAAATAAATAAATAATTAAATAAAGATTAACAATTAGATTAAGTTTAAAATATTCGCATATTCACAGTTTGATTTAACAAGGAAATGTTGACTTAAAAAATTGCTCGTACTCAATGCAGTTGATGCCCCAAAATTACTCGTAATCACTTTGTCTGCATATTGCACTGTGGATAAAGGCTTTGACAATCCTTTTGTTCCTGCCCATCACGAGCTGCCTGTATAAGTCGGTAAAAGCGACGCACGGCCTCATTGGCATGCGTGACGGGCTCCAGTTCGCTAGTATCTCTGCAAAAGACCAAAAATACGAAATTGTGTTATTCAATTAATTTGAAGAGCGGCTGAGCTGAGCAACCACGAGTGCGAACATTGCCAACGCAGAAGGGAACTCTGTTAATTAACTTTACTATTACCACTGCCATTGCCGCATTGAAACTAAACTTTCGTACATCCTGGATAAAGCAACTTTCGCTTATATGGTGAATGTTCTTGGTGTGCGGGCAGACACACTGAACCCCTCGTAAAATCTTCTTGCCTGTTATTTCGCTTTCTCTGATTGCTAAAGCCTTTGGGCATTTCGGTTTTGGCATTTGGAGTTTGACGTCTCAACAGCTGCTTAAACCCAATTCGTAGGAGGGTCATTAAACAAAACCGCTAACAATTCCAGACATGGCTGTAAAGGAGCTAATGGATATTTTGCTCTCAACGGCCAAACGTTGAATAAATGTAGTAAGATTTCTAGCTTTCTATTCTCTCAATGAACGTTGCCTACCACAGCAACTATGTTAGATGTAAAATTTCCATTTAATTGTTGAGACTATCAACAATAATTACAGAAATAAATTTAAGTTCAATTCCATGCACAAGTGAAGGCTTTATGTTTTAATTTTATCCCTTCATATCTCTCATAGAATTTTAATGCTTGAATAAATAATATTTAAATAATTGAATTATAGCGGATAATTGAAATTCATATTTCATATGTTCACTCTCAGTTAATTTAATAAGTGTAATAAAAATGCAAGAATTATTATCATCCGAATATGTATATATTACCCTACTAATTGTTAACTGTTGTGCTTGCGAACAGATAATCTAACGAGAGCTCAAAATTAGCACATGGAATGCACAAGAACATTTAGGTATCGTTAAAATATGTGATATGAAAATCATTTTAAATCTTCTCAAGCTGTGTTGTATATCTCTGTCGATTAACAATAGCCTAATTGAATAATTTGCAGAAATTTCCATTAATTGTTACTTAAGAGCATCTGCTTAGACAATTTGATTTGTTGTTTCTGCATTAAAAGTATTGGCAATTTCAATATCTGTTTTGAGAGCTATCACCAATAATTAATCAGCCAGAAGCTATGCATATTAATTAATTCTTCAACTAAGGCTAAAGTGGATCCCATTGTTTTTCTATGTCCATGGTTGGCCCTTTAACTCTGTCTAAATTGTGTTGTCTGGAGTTCTGCTGCTTGAATCGTTAAGCGCAACTGACTGATAATATTATTGTGCGTACTTGGGGCATTTAATTAATGATGTGTCATTAACATAAACTGTCATAAATCAGACAATACGCATAAGCCGGCTAAGACGATCCACCCTGGAAGTATGCAACTATGTCTCCGCTGTCAGTCTCAATTTCTTATTCCTTTTGGAATGTCAACAAACCCAACAAAGTTGTGGTGAGGACGCGTCTCTATTTTTTAACTACTGTCTGTACCATGTGCGGCCACAAGAGAGAACTTTTTACAAAACAATGTTAACTACACACAGTGGCAGCAACATAGACGCATGGAAAGACGCAGAATAGACTATCCTAGAGGAGTGCGGTCATATTCAGAGATTAATCAAACCAACACTTTGGTGGAGTGGTGGACTTTAATATCCAAAAACATTTTTCTCAAGATGGTAAAATATATTTAATTGATGATATTTCGGGACACATTGAATTAATTTGATATGCATAATTTCGTATTTAAAAGGAACTGGATTTGATCATAGCTAACTAAATCTAACTCTATAAGCAATGATAGCTTTTCGTCAATTGTTTATTGTACATAGTTGTAGAATATATAAATTATAAATATATTTGACGTGTTGCAATACGGATGAGTGCACTCGTATTGGCGACTGACCGCCAGCAAAGCGTCACTCAATTATGAAAAGGCTTTGCGTGGGTGGCAGCAGTTGACGCGCTCTTTGACGCCCCAGTCTTTTATTTTCACTTGGCTGCCCATGTGCAGTATACAGTGTGCAGTACCCAACATGCAGTTCAATTGACAGACAGAAGAAGAAAGAAGAGAGCTGTGACAAATGGCTCACGAGCATACTGGTATGAGTGTATATGTACTTTCTTCATTCTCGCTTCACGCTCTTGCCCATTTATTGAAAAGTCTTGTCAGCTGCGTTTTTCATTTTTCATTTCCCGTTTTCACTTGGTGAAAATGCTTGAATCTTTCAGTAGATTCAAGAATTTGACACGGCGTGACATTTCTGACGTTTTTGACTATCTGACGTTACAATTTTATATTCTGTGTCTAACTATTAGAGCATTAAATAGCCGAAAGAGCGAAATGCATTTATAACACTCTACGCTTAATTACATCTGGCATCATTGGGCAACTAAACCAAGCCAAGACCCCTAGCAAGTTGACAAACTTGTATTACAATCTGATACGAGTTTTATACATACCGACTGAGCTCAGCGGATATAAAGTTGCTGTGCGGGCTGTATGTTGTCGGATCCTTGTACATGTTGCAAACTATGCGCTCCTTGCAGAGATCATTCTTGACACCCAACTGCTCTATGATCTTATCGATCTTCAGTAATATCGGACTGTAGAATGGATCGTAGTTAAGTGGATACAGTGGCTATATAATAATTATTAAAAAGATAAAATCAATTAGCAATGTGGCCACTTTTTTTTATTATTTATTATATTGAATAACGTACCTGTCCATCCTGCACGAACGGCTGATGGTCCAGAATCTGTTGTTGTTGTTGGATCAGGCGCTGTTCGGCTTGAATGCGAATGGCCTCTTTCAACTGTGCTGCCAGTTGCGGCTATATTAAAGTGAATGTAACAGGAAATATAAATGATAAAATGATAATTCAAATATTAAGTTGAAATACTATTAGCCTATATTGTCATATCTTGAACTTCATATGCTAATTTTACTGCCTAAGTGAACTCACCTATAAAAATTTCCATATTTGGTTACAGAGTTAAGAGAAGTTCAGATAGTATACAACTTACGTATATAGATAATGTGCTTTAATATAATGATCGAATTCGAAACTCATTGGAAACCCGTTGAAATTTGCTGCTGGGTGTGTAAAAGGCGTTGGCATACTTTCTCAACGCACTGTCGCCTTCATCATCATCAGTGCCCACCATGGCTCAGACTGCGCAGCGTTTCGAAATATGAACTCATTTAATTAAGCCCAACAGCAAGTGATTTTGCAATTTAGCTACCTGTGCGTCGGCCATGGCAAAGTGCATTTTAATTATGGCTTAGTTAACATGGTAGGGTTTTGTTAGGCGGTTGCTGTTGATGTTGGCGCACATGAGTACTCTCGGCATTTGGACACTTGAAAGTGAAAACATCCAGTGACCCAGTGCAGTGCTAAGGGAAAATATGTACACAGCACTTTGCCATGCACGACAATGCAATTTGCAAAACGCTGTTAAAGAGACACTAAACAGTCGAACAAATAAACAGATATAACTATGAAACTATTTAGGCTTTCAGAAAACTGTCAATAAATCCACAAATGAGCCAGTCTAGACGTTTATTTTCAATGCAATGGCTTAAAGTGAAAATGAAGACTGATTATGTTGTTTCACAGGCAATAATAAAACTGTTTACTGAGTCTCGGACTCTAAATTGGATTCTGACTAAGGGGTAAGCCATCATCTGTCCTCAAAACAATTATAAACTTAAGGCCTTCAATTTTTAGACATTGGATTGAGTTAAGCATATGCAATCAGGAGATATAAGCATCGTCCAACTAGTCGAAGTAACTTGTAGTGTTTATCAAGTTCAGATTTAAACCAACATATTGACACACATGCACATACGTGTTCTATGGCTTTCAAATACTCACCGATAGCTGAGGCTCCTGTTCTTGTTGTTGTTGCTGTTGCTGGTGTTGGCTGTTACGGGCGGGCTCGTATTGGGCGGCAATTTGAGCAGCTGTTAGTCCGGATCCAACATTCTGTAGCCCAGGTCCGGGTGCATAAACAGGACTATGTTGTGTAAATGCTGGCCTTGAGCTGAGAAAGGTGTTAGATTTAAAAATTTTAGTCATATGCTAATTGAAATTGCTTAACAATCGAACGGTCTTATAATTGTCCATGGACCAGAAAATATCTACCAGAATATTTGATAATTCTGTTGTGGTTTCATTTAAATTCAAATGTGAAAAATTGTTAGTTCGTTAGATAAGATCTTAGGCAATTAAAGAGTTTATTTACTCAGTTCATTTCTCGAAGCATATGTGTTAGTTTGCATGTGAATCATGTGTGGGTAGGTATACAAATATGTGTGTTGTGCATTTGGTGCTGAGTGTAGGCTGTGGATTTGAGCAGTTGATACCTTTGTACGTCCAGACTTTGTAATTTATTTAAACTGAGACTAGAGGCATGCGGTTTTTGATAACCAAATTGATGCTGTTGCTGTTGTTGTAGTTGTTGTTGTTGTCGATGCAGGTGTTGATCTGTGGGCGGTCTTTGTTGTTGGGTGACAGGCCAACTTTTCGGGTGTTGCTGATGCGGATGGTGAGAAACTGTTGGCTGTTGGTGTTGCTGTTGGGGATGTTGTTTTGCGTAACTCTGTGTTGTGCCCAGGCCCCAACCATGCAACTCATTTGCATCATTTGTGTGAGGTTTAAAGTATTGCGCATTATCCTCAACGTGTGCAGCGCGATTTATATCGCCTATGTATCTATTTGTGATGAAGATAGTCGTGTTTGCAAGTGATGTGTATGATGTACAAGTACATACATATGTGTTAAAGACAGACATTGACAAACAAATTCAAGCACATAAAAAGCTTAAAATACTGTGCGCCAACTTACTCAGAGCCCAATCCAGGACCGCTGTTCTCCCAAGCGCCCTCAAAGTGCTCATGCCCTGGCCCAGGTCCATAGGTCTCATGCACGGGAGCACCATGCAGAAATGCCGATGGGTGTCCCTTGGGTGGATGTGTGTAGATAATTTCTGGTACTGAATGATGCTCACCACTGTGCCATGGTGGCACGACCTTTAAAGAGACAGATATAGGAAGAGAGCCAGTATTAAAGTCGGATCTGAAGATTCCCTTACAACTTATAGCTATTTATAGACCACATTCGACGAGTGTTTGTGCTTGATTTTGCCACAATTCACCAACTGTTAATACATATGCATTTGGCTGCTGTGAGCTCTATGTAAGAGACCAAGGAAAATCATCACAAGGCAGCACACAGTTTAATGTGTTTAATCAATAGCCTGCTTATCAAACATTTATGAATGAAGAAAATATGTTTACATTGAATACCCGAATAAGCTGAATTTTTAAATAATTCATTTCAAAATTATTTGAAAATTAGAGCTAAATTATATTATAATATTCGGACAAGTAATTCGTATATTATATTAAGTTTAATCAGATGTATGTTTTCAAATGAACGGTATCTACGGTAAGAGCTCTTTCTACTCTGATACCATTAATATATAAATTGTAGCTTCACTCCTCCTTTACGTCTGGGCTTATGTCGTTTATACTCGTGCTTAGCTCCTCCACGTGTGAGCCAAAGAACTCAACTTTTAACATCAGAAGGAAAAAAAAATAAATGGTGACAATTTTGGCACTTCACTAACAGATGACATGCGTTTCAAATTTCGACAAGCAAAGTGAGTGAAATTGCGTGATACTTATGCGTTGCGGGGCTGTAATATACGAGTGAGACATAATTTAATTTATGACTGACAGTTTACTTATTACGGAGCTTAACTCAAATATAGACTTTATGCTAAAAGGCAAATACTTATACTTGTATTAAATGCGTGTTAGAGCTTATAGAGCAGTCTTTCAGTTGCGTATTAATATTTTGAAGCACATTTCGATTCTTTTCCCTATTTATACTGCATTTCGATTTTCATACCGTTAGATATTTTATTGTCTTATCAGTTGACAAACTTGTACAAACTGGTTTCGTCAAATAAGTTGACCCGCACCTAGTTTGAGCTGTTCCTATTGAGGTTATTTGACTAATCAATACTTTGTCCCGACTTTATATAGCTCTTAGCTGTTGTTTACGTCTACGGCAAGCGCTGGCTTTAATTTGATCCAGCTGAATACAGTCGTGTGTATGTTTAGAGCTTAAGCAAAATACGCTGCAAAAGCTGCAATTATCTTGGGTTATTGTCATCGGCAGTACGAAGACCCAACAAGCTCATATTCACAAGTGAGTATTTCATAAATATCAACTAGGATGTATGGTATTGTGAGTTCGAGTGCCGTCTGTTTATGAGTGGAAGTCTAATCTTTAATCCTTGTGGGCGACAGCATATATTTCGTGCTATGAATGAGGGGATTCATTTGATGGAATGTCAAGTGGTTATACCAACGCAATTCGCTAAAAGTGGCGTCGTATGTCTTTAAGTTGAAGGCATCCTCTGCATATTTTCTTAACGTTTTTGTGGCGAAATTCAATTAGCTAAAATTCAGTTTCTATCCATTGCACATATGCCATGTTATATTTTTAATTACCTTTTATGAAATGAGTGGCCAAGTAACAATACATCTAGTCAAATTATGGGCGTGTGCGGCATAAATAAGTAAAAAGAAGCACACTGACAAATACAGAAAGAGAGACAGGCAGACTGACAGGCACTCAGACACACAGATAAACACATAAACAGACAGAGAGGCTGAAAAAGAAATTCAGCCTCTTTGGGCTTTAATGAAATTCTTCATGCTGCTCATTGACATTTTAACGAAAACAAAACCGAAGACAAAAAAATTAAATCCGTGCGTAGCAAAATAATAAGAAAAGAAATGATAGAAATGACAGAGACAGAGAGAGAGAGAGAGAGAGAGAGAGAGAGAATGAAAGGGAGTGATAGAGATAGAAGAGATAGAAAACTGTTTATTAATACTGTATACATACCGTGTGATGATGGTTGATCAGATGATGATGATGATGATACTTGGTGCCGTGATAGGACTGCTGATAATAAGAGCATAGCTTAAATAGATGCGACAATGCCGGGAAGAGGAAGAGTAGAAATTTTAGTAACAACTTTTTGGCCGCACCGACGCCAATGATGATCGGAAGCAACCAGAATAACTTGATCTTGATGATTTTAATAATGAGCACCAATGCAATGAATGACAGCAGCAATTTGTTGCGTAGAAATTTGCCTAAGGAAACGAAAGTTGCTTGTCAATCATTTAAATGCAATTTGCAATGTTAGAAGAAATTGAAAGCGGAGTTACTGCAATTCAATAGTTGGGATTATTCTACATATGCAAGTTGACTCACCGATCTTCTTTTTGATCATGCCAGCAAAGCGAGCCTGTATCATTTGTTTGGGTATCAACTCCAGTTTCGCAATGACCCCATTGCCTTCTATGGAGCGGGGCGAAATGCGAAATGTGGCACCATTGAACATAATCTCCGGCAATTTAACTTCCACATCGTGTGTCATGGCAAATTTGATCGTTTTGCCGTACAATGCATTGGACACTTCTTCGATGGGGGTTTCCGGGCTTGCTGCACGGATGTATAAATAGAAAGAATTGATAGTGTAAGTGACTTGCAAAATATGAGAAGAAACTGACAGTTCTGTGCTAATGAAAGTTGTCTGAAGATTTGTAAACAATTTGTGGGAGTACATAGCACAGAGCTTGCATAATACTTGTTATTGATAATTTAGTTTAATTTTTATTAATATTAATGTAAGTGTTGCACTAGGCAAAAGAAATCAGCTGTTAGGTTAGAGCCAGAGTGCTGTGACTCATATAAGTGAGAGTCCAATGTCTATTTTTTTCTTTTGAGTAAAAATACGTAAAATCAAATCAAAACTCTGCAAGTGAAAGTTTTGAGCGTGAACGTGCCAAGAAAAATGTAAACAAAACGAATGCAAAGAATCGAATGCCAGCCGAGATGTGAAAAGTGATCACAAAAGCGCGCTAGCTCTCAATTTTCAAAGCCGCTATCCATGTGATGTTACTAAAAATACCAAATATCAAATGAAAGCGAAATGAATGAGCCGAGGGCTGCCCGGTCTCTTACATAAGTTATACGAGTGTTTGTATTCTGCGACTTGTGATATAATTTCTTTAATTTGTAATGAATTTGAATGAAATTTTGATTCAGTAGATCCACTTACCAGATCGTGCCTCATTTGCCATTTCCTCAATTTCATTTTCCGATTCAAACTGCACTTGATTCTTGTAGAACTTCAGTCGCTGAGTTACATTAACATCCTCCATATTCAGGGCACCATCCAAGTAGGTGTACACATTCTTCTGAAAGCAGGACATATCTGGTCTCTCGTAGCAGTCCCGAATAATGCCATCCCAGAGCTCGTTGCCGCTGGAAAAGCTGCGCGCGAAACGCAGCAGAAGCGAGTCGCTTCCGTTGACCCGTTTCATAGTCTGTGCCTGTGGTGCTCGAGTTGCATTCAGAATCGGATGCCAATCGTCAATCTGCTCAGCAGAGGCACTTGTCGTTGCCTCTGTTCCTGTCACTGTCACTATCACTGTTTCCGTGTTAGTGTCGGGCGTTAAGGGTGTCGTGGACACAGAGGGGCTAGGTTGATTTTTAACAACAATTGTAGCACCGTCATCCGCATTGACATTCCCGGAGAGCTGGATTAGGCAGAGGAGCACTGCTAGCAACGTTAGACGCAACCAGTTGCTCGTCATATTTGCCATGGCGATGTGACAGCTTTTGCGATTTCTATTGCTTTGCGTTGAGGATGTGCAGTGGCTCTCACTTCTCAGCCAATTAGAGAGTGTCCAGTTTTTTATGTCAACCAAAAGGTTTAGCATTTTTAATTCCAATTTCAATTTCATCTGCTTTCCGGCTGCTAATTTACACCTTCAGCCAATAATTGGTCAATTATCGTCCCAAGATGGCTGTTTAGTTCCGCTTGATTGGCTGGTAAGTTAACTGGGCTACGTGTTCAGGGCAGCTGCGTTACCAATGTCCCAAACAATAACAAACAGTTGTCTCTTTTGTGGGCGAAATCGCCTACTGCTTAACAAATCAATTTAGAAATGTTTCGCACAAAACGAGATTAACACGCAAACACAATTTCATCGATTGAACTTGGTTTGGCACTCTCTATATTGTTGTAAAATGTAATGTTGAATTTCACAAATTCTTTTGGCGGTGCGTGGCACGCATAAGGTTGCTTTCTATTCGATTTTTTGTGTGTTTGCAATTTCGCTGCTGCATTTAGCACATTTTCTATTTGCTTTACCAAAGTCAAACACAAGCCCAAACTTAAACAAGGCATTCAACATGAAGCTGGCACCTGCAATTACTTCATCTAAGCGCGAGACACACCTACTGTATAACGGTTACCGCGTATTTTGTATCTTGTAGATATTGTATCTAAACATTAATAACTTAACAGCGTGCGTATGCGTGCACGTCTAGCCGACAACTGACTAAACCGCTCACCGTGCCAGCCAAGATCATGGCCAGGCCAAGCCGAATCGCCGGTTGATATCGCTCTCACTGTGAGCTTTCGTTAAGTTGTTGTTGTTAGCGGAAAGAGTTCAGTTGTTGTCGTTCAGTTTTTGCCTTGCATCGTCTTCGTCTTCGTCTTCGTTCACACGTAGCGCCCGGTTCGGAATTGTAGATGGTTAACCTCACCGAGATTCTTCCGCAGCGTTAACTGTAGTCGGCTCTTTCAGTTGTTTCTTTCAGCCTGTTTCGTTGTGTTTATCTGGTGTTGGCTGAAAGTTGTTTAGCTGCTGTGCCTTTGTTTGTTTACATTTTCCAGTTAGTTGTGATTGTTTCAATTGCAGTTTGTCTGCCTGTTTGACGCGTTTGCTGCCCGGTCGTCGTCCACTGTTGTCTTTTACAGCTCTTTAAGATACGTCTTAAGCGAGTTTTTCTATAATGACAAAATATGAATGAATATCTTTTTATATTACTTATGAGGTCAATTTATTTAGGTCATCATTTTTTTAATTTCGGGCATACTTTAATAGAGTCAACGTTAAATTGGTGCAACTTAAGGTGGGTAACCTATTTACGCCGTTAAATTTTTAATTGCAAAACTAAAAAAATTGAAAATGATATAAACTCAGAATATTAATTACAATCTTAAACGTGCATTGTATAGAATAGGCTTATTGATTGATTCGCATAGATTTGTATTCCATATCGCACACTGTTAATTTGCCCTAATTAGAGATACTTAATGCCTTTTACTTGAGATGGTCTAAGTGTTTATATGTTTCTCAGACACGACGTAATGCGCAATGTAATTCATACCGTCTAGAATATGAAAATCAATTACACAAAAACTCGCACACACCTGCAAACAAGAAAAGACACATACACACGCACTGGAGCACTCATCATTTGAGTTATGATTATTAATTTTAATGAGCGTATATTTTGAGCCACGACCAGTAGCATTATCAACGGCATGTGTTTTAAATTACGAATGACACTGTTATGTCTTTTCATATTAAAAACCCATTCTTTTAAACAACCGCTCCATGCTGGCTTATGTAATCAAACATGAAATAGCCGTAAAACACTCTTATAAATGTCATCAAAATAATAGTCAAGAAACAAGTTTCGAGCGAGCAGAACCCAAATTACAAATTTGGTTACGTATGAGTACGGACATTGCTAAGTAAGTAACTAGAGTGCTTTTATTATATTTTGTCTTGGCTTCGGTTCAGCAAGGGTCAGCAGCTAACGGATGGGGTGGACCCACCAGAGCGGTCAGAGGTCAGCGGTTTAGATAACAGCCAAAAACTAGAACATTGCGCGATCTTAATCTTAATGAATAGCAGATTTTCGTGGTTATATAAGCTGCAATTTTTTTGGATTTTTTTTTGGCTTTCACTTGAAAGGCTGATTGCTCTGCCAAAATGCTTTTCATTAAATCTTCCATAATGGCACTTGAAATAGCCAACTGCTGTCTGACACGATTGTGCGACAGATTTAATTTGGTAACAAGCTTTCGCTTCGAGCTATCACTGACAGCACTTCAGTGAGATTTTTATTGCATTTTTATGTGACAATTTTTCGAGCAGTTCGCACAACATCTCCTAATAAACATATATAAACAGAATCCGATGCATTTTTCAATGGCTGTTATGTAAAACATTTAATTGTATGATGTTGTGAATCGAGCTACTTGAATCAGTTGGTCAACTTTCAGTTTCATCGTTAATCGCATGTTTAGTGAATGAATGTCTTAGATTACTAATTTCACTTTATGCGTGTATCTTGCTGTTAGTCTGTCTGTCTCTACTCTACGGGTATGTATCTATATTTGTTTGTGGCAATTTGTAAGCCGATCGCGTCTAGCGTGCAAATATTTTTATAAATTATATTTAAGTTTTTTTATGTTGTTGTTTGTTTTTAGTTTATTTGCACTCTAGCTCTGCTCTACGTTGCGTTAAGAGAAATCTAGCAGCCACTAAATCAAATTCACTTTCGTTGCGGTTAACCAACCCGACTTACTAATGGCTTATTAAGCCCAAAGAGATTGGCTTAATTTTTATGAGCACATTTATGTGCAGGCGAGTGCAACGCATTAAATCTTATTACGCGTATTCTCAATGTATTGCTTGATAAGTGAAGACTACCTGAAAAAACGTGTTGATAAATCGGCCATAAAACCAAATCGTCACATTTTACACATTTGCACTGCGTGATTTGCATTCCCTTTTATTATATGATTTCCCTTGCAGAGAGTCATATTATTTTACCATGTAATCTGTACAAATTTAATCTTCTTTGACATTCCATAATATATTTGGCGCTTGCCATTAGATTCAGATTATGACATTAATTCTTATTTCCGCTATGGCATTCGGCTTGAATAATATATTATATCTGTCTGGCCTTATATGCCAACTTATTCAGTCTGGTATAAAGGTAACTTGTTCAAACCGCACATAAATATTATGTAGCAAATAAACTCAACTTAACGAGACGAAATTAATTACATGAAGTTTTTCATTAGATATCAAAGAAATGTATTCAATCGTCGTCTTCTCCTTATATTTTTGATGTAAAAAAGTTCTTTAGTCTTTTTGTTAAATGTAAGGATTGAACAATCTATGCAATTAATGCAAAATAAGTATTATAGAAAATTGAAATCAGAAAATGGTGTTAACCTTTATATACTATGGACACGCCAAGTAAAGTATATTTGTTTTCATACTCATGAAAACTTTACATACTTATATGCAAACTATGTGTTAAAGAACAACCTACTGCAACACGTCAGTCCGACTTTGTGGTAGAATTAGGTAAGAGCAGGCAGGCAGGCAGCTGCTGTTGGCTATTAGAGCGTATGAAGATAGTCATCTGGCATGCGCTAATAACTCATGCGGGCGTAGACGAGGCAGACACTGAGATTCTTAATCGGTTACACAGAACATTATTAAGACAAGCCACAGTTTTGCATGCCACACGCTACAAGGGGCATTTACAAATTTCACTTTTACATGCACATGGTCGTAATTTCTACAGGAGAAATGCAGTCACAGAGACAGATCCGGAGACCGGAGAACAGGTTTTAGTATATGTTTTTGTGTTTTTGGCTGATAAGCGGAAAGACCATGGCCGACGGAGCCTGCTTGAAGACACTGAGAATGATGCAGCCTTGGCCCGCAGTCGACTCGTCCAGCAGCTGTTCATTTGATAGCCATGAAGCAAGTTGGCTGACTACATTTAAAAGTGGGTCAAATATTTGCATTTTCGATGTTTTGTTTGGCTTTTACTTACAGCTTGCAGCCGAAATTGCGCTAATTAACTTTGATTGACTTATTCACATACACAGATACACAATGGTTCTCCGCACATTCATATCAATTAACGCATAACTCTGGGTCACAATTTGGGGATGCGTGACGTCTAATTATCAGTAGTTTCAATTGCACTTGTTGCTACCTTTACTTTCGCTTGTTTGTACGACAAACATAAACACATTTCACAAAACTCATATTAAGAATTAATCTTGTCAAGTTACCACCGGCGTTGGCATCTTTCACTTTTACAGTTGCGGGTAAACTTGGCGTGGGGCTGGGCTTATGAGTTTCGTGCTTCTTGTTTGTCTTTTTGTCTGATGTCTTGCTTTTACAGTTGCTGCTATTAAACACTCACAACGCGACGACTGAGTAACGTTTGTCGGCAAGTGTTGAGCACCAACTGAGACGAGAATTAACAAACAACAGCAAGATATTGCCAACTTTGGGTGCCCGAGATTTCCATTCGCCACATTCACGTTTAATGCCACAAAGAGAGCATTTACTACTTCAGCCTAAAAGTATGCAAATTTATATTCACAGTTAATAAAACGTACTAAAATGTTACTAAGGAATTTCCCTCCTGGAAAAAGCTACTCCCGACGAAAGCTCGAACTTTTCGCTCTGGAAGCTTACGAGAAGGTTCAAGAGGCAAGTCGCACCGAAGTTTCCAGTTCGTAACCCTGATGGTTCTTGGGCAAGATCCCCCCCAAGACAGAGCGGAAGCGTTTGCAAAGAATTTGGAGCAACGATTTCAACCGCTCGAGACAGCGTCGGCAAGAAGAGTACAGCTAGTGGCTGAATCTCTAGAAGCTCCTCTGCAGATGGCCCTTCCAGTAGCCCCTATCAGTCTCACTGAAGTGGAAAACGTGATTAAAGGACTTCGCAACTGCAAGGCACCAGGCGAGGACCAGTTCGATAATCGCTCCATCAAGCTGCTCCCTCGCAGAGCTTTGATATTTCTCGTGCTGATCTTCAACTCTGCGCTTCGAATCGGCCATTTTCCAAGTGCCTGGAAGAAAGCCAATATCATTATGCTGCACAAATGTGGGAAGCCAGCAAACGAACTGGACTCGTATCGTCCGATAAGCCTCTTGCCAGCGTTAGGCAAAATATTGGAGAGGTGTATCCTAAGAAGAATGTTGGAGACCAGTGCAGTCAAAAAGGCAATCCCAAAATTCCAATTTGGATTCAGGCTTAGTCACGGTACGCCAGAACAACTCCACCGGGTCGTAAACTTTGCTCTGGAAGGATTCCACGGAAAGGAGTATGTCGTTGGAGCTTATTTGGATATACAACAGGCTTTCGACAGAGTGTGGCATGCAGGGCTTCTACATAAACTGAAAGGAATACTTAACCCTCAGCTCTACCTAATCATCAAGAGTTTCCTTCACGAGCGCTCCTTTAAAGTTGTCCAGGACGGGATATCCTCTCAACCAAAGAGAGTCAGAGCAGGTGTACCTCAGGGCAGCGTATTGGGCCCAACACTGTACAGCCTGTATACGAATGACATGCCAGCATCCGTCAACATGCCGATGTCCGACCCCAACAATCTGCTTATAGCCACCTTTGCGGATGACACTGCGGTTCTGTCCAGGGACAAATGTGTCTATACCGCCACAGATCAACTCCAGATCTACTTAAAAAAATTCGAGAACTGGGCCTACCGATGGAACATTGCCATAAACCCCGAAAAGTGCGTATCAGTCACATACACACTTAGAAAAGGCACTTCACCTGGGGTCTTCATACATGGAGAACTCTTAGCCCACAAGGAGGCCCATAAATACCTTGGCGTCACTCTGGACAAGAGGCTAACATTCCAGCGCCACATAACCGATGTAGCTGGGCGCCTCAAGGCAAAGGCGAGGAGCATGGCTTGGCTTCTCAATGCGAGGAATAAGCTATCGCTTTCCAACAAGGCAAACATATACAAGGCCATCCTCGCACCCATCTGGAGATACGGTATCCAGGTTTATGGTATAGCATCTAAAACCAACCTCAGCAAGATACGAGTAGTGCAAGCCCAAGTGTTGCGTAGAATGTCTGGCGCGGCATGGTACGTTCGTACTAGAGATATTGAAAACGAGCTCAACGTACCGAAAATCGGCGACGTTATTAATCACCAAGCTGCTGCGTACCTGAACAGGCTTGCACATCACCCAAACCAGCTGGCGCAAAGGCTCCTGAGAAGCAGACGAATCCATGGAGTCAGGGCGAGAAGGAGACTCCAGAAAGTTCACCCATCTGATCTGCACAACAGATCATTATAATAATCCTCAATTAACATGTATATTATCTCACCCAATTATCTAGGTTTAAGTATGTACATACAGATGTACATATTTTGTTGAAATTAAAATTCACTGTAGTATAAGTTATTATTAATAGTAACAGTAGGCTATAATGTATCAAATAAATATGATTTTAGGAAAAAAAAAAAAAAAAAAAAAAAAAAAAAAAACATGAATTTAAATTATCAAGACACTTTTAGTCACGGTACGCCAGAATAACTCTGGATGGATTCCACGGAAAGGAGTATGTCGTTGGAGCTTATCTGGATATACAACAGGCTTTCGACAGAGTGTGGCATGCAGGGCTTCTGCATAAACTGAAAGGAATACTTAACCCTCAGCTCTACCTAATCATCAAGAGTTTCCTTCACGAGCGCTCCTTTAAAGTTGTTCAGGACGGGATATCCTCTAAACCAGAGAGAGTCAGAGCAGGTGTACCTCAGGGCAGCGTATTGGGTCCAACACTATACATCCTGTATACGAATGACATGCGTCATGCCGATGACCCATCCCAACAATCTGCTTATAGCCACCTTTGCGGATGACACTGCGGTTCTGTCCAGGGACAAATGTGTCTATACCGCCACAGATCAACTCCAGATCTACTTAAAAAAATTCGAGAACTGGGCCTACCGATGGAACATTGCCATAAACCCCGATAAGTGTGTATCAGTCACATATACACTTAGAAAAGGCACCTCACCTGGGGTCTTCATACATGGAGAACTCTTAGCCCACAAGGAGGCCCATAAATACCTTGGCGTCACTCTGGACAAGAGGATAACATTTCAGCGCCACATAACCGATGTAGCTGGGCGCCTCAAGGCAAAGGCGAGGAGCATTGCTTGGCTTCTCAATGCGGGGAATAAGCTATCGCTTTCCAACAAGGCAAACATATACAAGGCCATCCTGGCACCCATCTGGAGATACGGTATCCAGGTATATGGAATAGCGTCAAAAACAAACCTCAACAAGCTACGCGTAGTGCAATCCCAGGTGTTGCGAAGGATTTCTGGTGCGGCATGGTACGTTCGTACTAGACATATTGAAAACGAGCTCAACGTACCGAAAATCGGCGACGTTATTAATCACCAAGCTGCTGCGTACCTGAACAGGCTTGCAAATCATCCAAACCAGCTGGCGCAAAGGCTCCTGCGAAGCAAACGTATCCATGGAGTCAGGGCGAGAAGGAGACTCCGAAAAATTCACCCAACTGCCCTACACAACAGATCATTATAATAATCCTCTATTAACATGTATATTATCTCACCCAATTATCTAGGTTTAAGTATGTACATACAGATGTACATATTTTGTTGAAATTCAAATTCACTGTAGTATAAGTTATTATTAATAGTAACAGTAGGCTATAATGTCTCAAATAAATATGAGTTAAAAAAAAAAAAAAAAAAAAAAAAAGACATCTTTGCTTTCAAGCTGTGTTGTTGTGGCTCTAAGTTTTAGTTTCCATTTCAGTTTAAAAATATGTTTCTTCGGTTGATATTTGGCATGCTGGAGCAATTTGGTTATTTCAAATATTTACCTTACAATATCCAATATTGCATTCGCTTTTGTATTATTATACCCTGTACAGGGATATATTAACTTTGTGAAAAAAATTTTTGTAACAGGCAGAAGGAGACATCTCCGACCCTATAAAGTATATATATTCTTGATCAGCATCAACAGCCGAGTCGATTGAGCCATGTCCGTCTGTCTGTCCGTCCGTCTGTCCGTCTGTCCGTCTGTATGAACGCGTCGATCTCAGCAACTATAAGAGCTAGAGACACCAAATTTGGCATCAAGGTTCCTGTATACCATACGCAGATCAAGTTTATTTTAAATTTTTGATACCTCCCCCCCCTTCCCCCGCAAAAAAAACGAATAATAGCCACATTTTTCAACGTAGACACTTCTAACTTATCAGGTGCGTTAAGAATGATATGTAGAAGGAACGCTGAAAGTTTCATTAAGATCGGTTTGTAAATAAGACAGATAATCAGCAATAAAAGTTATTTTTCCACGGAATCGTAGAGCAGCAGGCAGCACATGTGTGCGAGCGAGACAGCGAACGACTGTGATACATGCGTCTGCTTACCATGTGTGCATATTTGTGCGAGCGAGATAGGGAACTACTGCGACACAGGCATAAGTAAATTAAGTGTCGTAACACTCAGCTTTTGATTGAATATGTATAAATATGTGAAAGTTAGTTGCTATAAGCAAGCAAAAAATTCATATGCAAAACCAGACGAAAAGGCTACAGTCGACCGCATTCGACAGTATAATACCCTGTACAGGCTTCTATTTTAAAAGTATTTTGATAATAGGTACTTTGATTAAAATAAAAGGAAGAACATAACAGGTGTTTAAAGAATACTCTTTTGAAACTGTCATTTAGCATATGAATTCTTTATATGCTTATATCAGCAAGTTTTTGATGAAAAGCTTAGTGCTACGTCATTTCATATACGTCTGCACGTTTGCTGTCCCGCTCGCACACATGTGCTGCTTGACGCGACCGCAACGATTCAATGGAAAAAAAACATCTTAGTTTTTCATGGGCCTCACTTGCTCGCCAATATTTAAAATGCAAATGATCATTAGAACAATCAATTCTTGAAAGGCAAACTCTAATATTACAAATAACATAATAATTGATTATTTTTTACAAATCTCTGCATACATTAAGTTTAAACTTGCAATATAATTGCCAGCAAGCAGTATGACATTTGGAGTAACACAACTCAGCTTAACGGCGAGAATGTGCTCACTTGCAAAAGCTAGCTGCTATAAGCATGCAATGAATTCTAATTGTTGGCAAAGCAGTGCAATTCATTGCAAAATGTTCTAGTCTTTTCCATGTACTTTCTTTTCTGAATTTCTATCTTATTCCTGGACCGATCTTTATGAAACTTTCACATGTGTTTCAGAACAGTATTTTCTAAACACCTGTTAAGTTAGAAATATGTACGTTCAGAAATAAATGCTGTTAACAGGGTATAAAGAGATTTGATCGTTTTGCGGGGGAAGGCGGGGAGGTATCCAAAATTTGAAACAAACTTGATCTGCGGACGGTATAGAGGAACCTTCATGCCAAATTTGGAGTCTCTAGCTCTTATAGTTGCTGAGATCGACGCGTTCATACAGACGGACAGACAGACAGACAGACAGACAGACAGACAGACGGACATTTTTGCACAAAGTTAATATATCCCTGTACAGGGTATAATGAGAGTTTCAAAAGGGTTTTCTTTAAACACCTGTTATGTTCTTACTTTAATTTTAATCAAAGTATCTATTATCAAAATACTCTTAATATAGAAGCCTGTACAGGGTATTATACTGTCGAATGCGGTCGACTGTAGCCTTTTCGACTGGTCTGGTAATGATGTTTCAATGTGGGCTATAGATTATTCTATATAACAGACTATATGTGGTAGATATTAAAGGTAGCTTATCTTCTTACGATGGCTAATTGACTTCATAGCGACTCATAAGTAATTAAATTATTTGTGGCTAACATCAATCTTTTAATACTTTGCGATTTTATTATTAAAAGAAATAGAAGACAATCATCAACCGATAATCTTCTTCAAAAGCTATACAATTTGTTCCTTAAATAGAAAATCAAGAGTATGAAATTGATAACGTTTATCTAAAATAATATTCTCTAAATATTAACAATGCGTCAAATAGGTGCATATGATTCTGATTGCATTGCATTTTAATTCTTTCTAATTTGCATTATCCATAATTATAATATTATAACGTGTTAACGTTACATTATTATATCATTATTATTATACCCTGTACAGGGATTTATTAACTTTGTGAAAAAAAATTTTGTAACAGGCAGAAGGAGACATCTCCGACCCTATAAAGTATATATATTCTTGATCAGCATCAACAGCCGAGTCGATTGATCCATGACCGTCTGTCTGTCCGTCCGTCCGTCCGTCTGTCTGTCTGAATGAACGTGTCGATCTCAGCAACTATAAGAGCTAGAGATACCAACTTTGGCATCAAGGTTCCTGTATACCATACGCAGATCAAGTTTATTTTAAATTTTGGATACCTCCCCCCCCTTCCCCCGCAAACCGAAAAAAACGAATAATAGCCAACGTAGACACTTCTAACTTAACAGGTGCGTTAAGAATGATATGTAGAAGGAACGCTGAAAGTTTCATCAAGATCGGTTTGTAAATAAGACAGATAATCAGCAATAAAAGTTATTTTTCCACGGAATCGTAGAGCAGCAGGCAGCACATGTGTGCGAGCGAGACAGCGAACAGCTGTGACACATGCGTCTGCTTACCATGTGTGCTTATTTGTGCGAGCGAGATAGGGAACTACTGCGACACAGGCATAAGTAAATTAAGTGTCGTAACACTCAGCTTTTGATTGAATATGTATAAATATGTGAAAGTTAGCTGCTATAAGCAAGCAAAGAATTCATATGCAAAATGAGAGTTTCAAAGGGGTTTTCTTTAAACACCTGTTATGTTCTTACTTTTATTTTAATCAAATAGATATATTATCAAAATACTCTTAATATAGAAGCCTGTACAGGGTATTATACTGTCGAATGCGGTCGACTGTAGCCTTTTCGACTGGTTTTTATTATTATAATATAATTTATATTATTATAATATTATTCCAAAAAATAATTTGACAATCTTTATGTTGATTTGTGTGCAATTTATTGTACGAAGAAACCAAATGATTTATATTTATTAGTATCCCTTTTATATACGGTACAGGGATATATTATCTTTGTGCAAAAAGTATGTAACAGGCATAAGGAGACGTGGCAGACCCTTTAAAGTATATATATTCTTGTGGAATATTGGAATATGGATTGAGCCATAGAGCTAGAGCTAGAGACACTAAATTTTGAATAAAGGCTTCTGTAGACCATCTCCAGATCCAGTTTATATGAGCTATTCGATAGCTTTTCCCCCTCCACCCCAGAAAAACAGCATTTTTTGATTTAGACACTTCTAACTTAGCAAGGGCTTAAAGTGTGTCATATAAAAACAGTCCTGAAAGTTTCATTCATACTTGCTGCTATAAACCTGCATAGAATTCATATGCTAAATGAGAATTTTAAAAGAGTATTCTTTAAACACATGTTATGATTTCTATAATATATTTATACTGTCACGCGCGCTCGACTAATCCGCTTGTTTATAACGATTTTATTTTGAGAATTTTCGCAGAGTTGGTACCGTTGGTTGTGTTGGTTGTGTTGGTGTCGTTGGTGGCGTTGTTGTTGTGAATCTAAATTTTTGTGCCCATCTTCTTTTAAAACCAGTCGAAAAGGCTACAGTCGACCGCATTCGACAGTATAATACCCTGTACAGGCTTCTATATTAAAATGATGTTGATAATAGGTACTTTGATTAAAATAAAAGTAAGAACATAACAGGTGTTTAAAGAAAACCCCTTTGAAACTCTCATTTTGCATATGAATTCTTTGCTTGCTTATAGCAGCTAACTGTCACTTATTTATACATATTCAATCAAAAGCTGAGTGTTACGACACTTAATTTACTTATGCCTGTGTCGCAATAGTTCCCTATCTCGCTCGCACAAATATGCACACATGGTAAGCAGACGCATGTGTCACAGTCGTTCGCTGTCTCGCTCGCACACATGTGCTGCCTGCTGCTCTACGATTCCGTGGAAAAATAACTTTTATTGCTGATTATCTGTCTTATTTACAAACCGATCTTGATGAAACTTTCAGCGTTCCTTCTACATATCATTCTTAACGCACCTGTTAAGTTAGAAGTATCTACGTTGAAAAATGTGGCTATTATTCGTTTTTTTCGATTTGCGGGGGGAAGGGGGGAGGTATCCAAAATTTAAAATAAACTTGATCTGCGTATGGTATACAGGAACCTTGATGCCAAATTTGGTGTCTCTAGGTCTTATAGTTGCTGAGATCGACGCGTTCATACAGACGGACAGACGGGCAGACGGACAGACGGACAGACGGACAGACAGACAGACGGTCATGGCTCAATCGACTCGGCTGTTGATGCTGATCAAGAATATATATACTTTATAGGGTCGGAGATGTTTCCTTCTGCCTGTTACAAAAATTTTTTTCACAAAGTTAATATATCCCTGTACAGGGTATAAAAATATTTCTGCGGTCTATTTGGTGTAATTTGGATCGATCGAAACAACACCTCTGAATTGATTGCATCTTTGGGTTGAGTTAAGTATTCAACTTCCAATATGCTAAACGAACTATGTGAATGTGCTTCTTCAGCGCTTGTCTTATTACCATCTGGTGAATGTGTTTGAAAATGGGTGGCAGATTCATCTGTACTACAAATATATGGTATGTACAGTAATATAGTTAGAGCTGTCAAAAAAGAAGTTATTAAATTATTGGGAGAAGTCTGACACGTCCATAAAACTTACTTTTGTAAAATTGCTTCATGATGGCTCCGAAGAAACTAAATTTTATTTGGATATATCAGTGACTTATATACTTTAGGCTTTCATCAATAAAACAAACAGTGCAGTTTTATATAATCCGAATTTTGCTTATTTTAACTTAAATAAACATATAATCTTGCTAATTATGTCAGTGAAATTGATACATAATATAGACCACAAATTAACCGTTAACCTACTGTTGGATACCCATTTCAGAAGAGATACAAAATATAATAAATGACGCATCTTTTAACTATAAACCCATCAACTTGTTAATTGATAGTTCAATAATAATTTATTGTCTCAAGTCAATATTAGTTTCAAGAGTTAAAACTGTTATGAAAATAATTTTCATATTAAGAAAAATGCTTCACTTTATTTTTGTAGCTCGCTGAATAAAAAAATAAATATTATGTTTTGAATCTACTTATACTTATGTTGTTGGTGTTGGAGTTGGTGTTGGTGTTGGAGTTGGTGTTGGTGTTGGTGTTGGAGTTGGTGTAGTTTTAGTTGTTTTTCGATTCAATTTGTTGTTTACCCAATTACTGATGAGGAAACGTTTAGTGGGTTTTACTGTAGCTGCTGTATTCTTGTCTGTGTTTTTATTTGCAAAGCGATTATTCCAGAAGTTTGCGTTTCTTAGCAAGTCCTCAGCACTAACTTCTTCTGCAGACTCTCCTGATTCTGTGGAATTCAACTCTAAGGTGTTGACTGGGCTTTTCTTTTCAGAAGGATTGGCTTGGGATGGGAAAAAGTATGGTGAATACACAGGCACTGGATAGTATATTGGTTGTGGGTAAGAGAATGGAACAGAATATGGGATTTGAGCTGGTACAGGGAAATGTGGCCAGGCTTGAGGTGCTGCTAACGGATTATGGTGATGTTGGGGCTTATGTTCCATGGGAGTCGGACGTTTTTTTGAATGGGAACATTTTGGTCTCTTCGTAGGACGAATTTCTTGTTCAGTAAAATTTTGCGACTCTGATTCCTGTGCTACGTCCTCTTCTGATATGTGGTCAGGAACATTTATTTCAATATCTGGCGAATCCGGTGTTGCTGATTGAGTTGCTACAGGTTCCCTTGCATTGACTTGGTCCAAGTCTGCAGAGATTACCGTGTGCGCTGCTGCACAGATCCATGATGTGCACAGCACGAGGAATATGACTGTAGAGACGAACAAGATTTGTTATATATCTGTAAAAAAACTAACTAACTAACTAGAAAAGGCACCTCACCTGGGGTCTTCATACATGGAGAACTCTTAGCCCACAAGGAGGCCCATAAATACCTTGGCGTCACTCTGGACAAGAGGATAACATTTCAGCGCCACATAACCGATGTAGCTGGGCGCCTCAAGGCAAAGGCGAGGAGCATTGCTTGGCTTCTCAATGCGGGGAATAAGCTATCGCTTTCCAACAAGGCAAACATATACAAGGCCATCCTGGCACCCATCTGGAGATACGGTATCCAGGTATATGGAATAGCGTCAAAAACAAACCTCAACAAGCTACGCGTAGTGCAATCCCAGGTGTTGCGAAGGATTTCTGGTGCGGCATGGTACGTTCGTACTAGACATATTGAAAACGAGCTCAACGTACCGAAAATCGGCGACGTTATTAATCACCAAGCTGCTGCGTACCTGAACAGGCTTGCAAATCATCCAAACCAGCTGGCGCAAAGGCTCCTGCGAAGCAAACGTATCCATGGAGTCAGGGCGAGAAGGAGACTCCGAAAAATTCACCCAACTGCCCTACACAACAGATCATTATAATAATCCTCTATTAACATGTATATTATCTCACCCAATTATCTAGGTTTAAGTATGTACATACAGATGTACATATTTTGTTGAAATTCAAATTCACTGTAGTATAAGTTATTATTAATAGTAACAGTAGGCTATAATGTCTCAAATAAATATGAGTTAAAAAAAAAAAAAAAAAAAAAAAAGACATCTTTGCTTTCAAGCTGTGTTGTTGTGGCTCTAAGTTTTAGTTTCCATTTCAGTTTAAAAATATGTTTCTTCGGTTGATATTTGGCATGCTGGAGCAATTTGGTTATTTCAAATATTTACCTTACAATATCCAATATTGCATTCGCTTTTGTATTATTATACCCTGTACAGGGATATATTAACTTTGTGAAAAAAATTTTTGTAACAGGCAGAAGGAGACATCTCCGACCCTATAAAGTATATATATTCTTGATCAGCATCAACAGCCGAGTCGATTGAGCCATGTCCGTCTGTCTGTCCGTCCGTCTGTCCGTCTGTCCGTCTGTATGAACGCGTCGATCTCAGCAACTATAAGAGCTAGAGACACCAAATTTGGCATCAAGGTTCCTGTATACCATACGCAGATCAAGTTTATTTTAAATTTTTGATACCTCCCCCCCTTCCCCCGCAAAAAAAACGAATAATAGCCACATTTTTCAACGTAGACACTTCTAACTTATCAGGTGCGTTAAGAATGATATGTAGAAGGAACGCTGAAAGTTTCATTAAGATCGGTTTGTAAATAAGACAGATAATCAGCAATAAAAGTTATTTTTCCACGGAATCGTAGAGCAGCAGGCAGCACATGTGTGCGAGCGAGACAGCGAACGACTGTGATACATGCGTCTGCTTACCATGTGTGCATATTTGTGCGAGCGAGATAGGGAACTACTGCGACACAGGCATAAGTAAATTAAGTGTCGTAACACTCAGCTTTTGATTGAATATGTATAAATATGTGAAAGTTAGTTGCTATAAGCAAGCAAAAAATTCATATGCAAAACCAGACGAAAAGGCTACAGTCGACCGCATTCGACAGTATAATACCCTGTACAGGCTTCTATTTTAAAAGTATTTTGATAATAGGTACTTTGATTAAAATAAAAGGAAGAACATAACAGGTGTTTAAAGAATACTCTTTTGAAACTGTCATTTAGCATATGAATTCTTTATATGCTTATATCAGCAAGTTTTTGATGAAAAGCTTAGTGCTACGTCATTTCATATACGTCTGCACGTTTGCTGTCCCGCTCGCACACATGTGCTGCTTGACGCGACCGCAACGATTCAATGGAAAAAAAACATCTTAGTTTTTTCATGGGCCTCACTTGCTCGCCAATATTTAAAATGCAAATGATCATTAGAACAATCAATTCTTGAAAGGCAAACTCTAATATTACAAATAACATAATAATTGATTATTTTTTACAAATCTCTGCATACATTAAGTTTAAACTTGCAATATAATTGCCAGCAAGCAGTATGACATTTGGAGTAACACAACTCAGCTTAACGGCGAGAATGTGCTCACTTGCAAAAGCTAGCTGCTATAAGCATGCAATGAATTCTAATTGTTGGCAAAGCAGTGCAATTCATTGCAAAATGTTCTAGTCTTTTCCATGTACTTTCTTTTCTGAATTTCTATCTTATTCCTGGACCGATCTTTATGAAACTTTCACATGTGTTTCAGAACAGTATTTTCTAAACACCTGTTAAGTTAGAAATATGTACGTTCAGAAATAAATGCTGTTAACAGGGTATAAAGAGATTTGATCGTTTTGCGGGGGAAGGCGGGGAGGTATCCAAAATTTGAAACAAACTTGATCTGCGGACGGTATAGAGGAACCTTCATGCCAAATTTGGAGTCTCTAGCTCTTATAGTTGCTGAGATCGACGCGTTCATACAGACGGACAGACAGACAGACAGACAGACAGACAGACAGACGGACATTTTTGCACAAAGTTAATATATCCCTGTACAGGGTATAATGAGAGTTTCAAAAGGGTTTTCTTTAAACACCTGTTATGTTCTTACTTTAATTTTAATCAAAGTATCTATTATCAAAATACTCTTAATATAGAAGCCTGTACAGGGTATTATACTGTCGAATGCGGTCGACTGTAGCCTTTTCGACTGGTCTGGTAATGATGTTTCAATGTGGGCTATAGATTATTCTATATAACAGACTATATGTGGTAGATATTAAAGGTAGCTTATCTTCTTACGATGGCTAATTGACTTCATAGCGGCTCATAAGTAATTAAATTATTTGTGGCTAACATCAATCTTTTAATACTTTGCGATTTTATTATTAAAAGAAATAGAAGACAATCATCAACCGATAATCTTCTTCAAAAGCTATACAATTTGTTCCTTAAATAGAAAATCAAGAGTATGAAATTGATAACGTTTATCTAAAATAATATTCTCTAAATATTAACAATGCGTCAAATAGGTGCATATGATTCTGATTGCATTGCATTTTAATTCTTTCTAATTTGCATTATCCATAATTATAATATTATAACGTGTTAACGTTACATTATTATATCATTATTATTATACCCTGTACAGGGATTTATTAACTTTGTGAAAAAAAATTTTGTAACAGGCAGAAGGAGACATCTCCGACCCTATAAAGTATATATATTCTTGATCAGCATCAACAGCCGAGTCGATTGATCCATGACCGTCTGTCTGTCCGTCCGTCCGTCCGTCTGTCTGTCTGAATGAACGTGTCGATCTCAGCAACTATAAGAGCTAGAGATACCAAATTTGGCATCAAGGTTCCTGTATACCATACGCAGATCAAGTTTATTTTAAATTTTGGATACCTCCCCCCCTTCCCCCGCAAACCGAAAAAAACGAATAATAGCCAACGTAGACACTTCTAACTTAACAGGTGCGTTAAGAATGATATGTAGAAGGAACGCTGAAAGTTTCATCAAGATCGGTTTGTAAATAAGACAGATAATCAGCAATAAAAGTTATTTTTCCACGGAATCGTAGAGCAGCAGGCAGCACATGTGTGCGAGCGAGACAGCGAACAGCTGTGACACATGCGTCTGCTTACCATGTGTGCTTATTTGTGCGAGCGAGATAGGGAACTACTGCGACACAGGCATAAGTAAATTAAGTGTCGTAACACTCAGCTTTTGATTGAATATGTATAAATATGTGAAAGTTAGCTGCTATAAGCAAGCAAAGAATTCATATGCAAAATGAGAGTTTCAAAGGGGTTTTCTTTAAACACCTGTTATGTTCTTACTTTTATTTTAATCAAAGTATCTATTATCAAAATACTCTTAATATAGAAGCCTGTACAGGGTATTATACTGTCGAATGCGGTCGACTGTAGCCTTTTCGACTGGTTTTTATTATTATAATATAATTTATATTATTATAATATTATTCCAAAAAATAATTTGACAATCTTTATGTTGATTTGTGTGCAATTTATTGTACGAAGAAACCAAATGATTTATATTTATTAGTATCCCTTTTATATACGGTACAGGGATATATTATCTTTGTGCAAAAAGTATGTAACAGCCATAAGGAGACGTGGCAGACCCTTTAAAGTATATATATTCTTGTGGAATATTGGAATATGGATTGAGCCATAGAGCTAGAGCTAGAGACACTAAATTTTGAATAAAGGCTTCTGTAGACCATCTCCAGATCCAGTTTATATGAGCTATTCGATAGCTTTTCCCCCCTCCACCCCAGAAAAACAGCATTTTTTGATTTAGACACTTCTAACTTAGCAAGGGCTTAAAGTGTGTCATATAAAAACAGTCCTGAAAGTTTCATTCATACTTGCTGCTATAAACCTGCATAGAATTCATATGCTAAATGAGAATTTTAAAAGAGTATTCTTTAAACACATGTTATGATTTCTATAATATATTTATACTGTCACGCGCGCTCGACTAATCCGCTTGTTTATAACGATTTTATTTTGAGAATTTTCGCAGAGTTGGTACCGTTGGTTGTGTTGGTTGTGTTGGTGTCGTTGGTGGCGTTGTTGTTGTGAATCTAAATTTTTGTGCCCATCTTCTTTTAAAACCAGTCGAAAAGGCTACAGTCGACCGCATTCGACAGTATAATACCCTGTACAGGCTTCTATATTAAAATGATGTTGATAATAGGTACTTTGATTAAAATAAAAGTAAGAACATAACAGGTGTTTAAAGAAAACCCCTTTGAAACTCTCATTTTGCATATGAATTCTTTGCTTGCTTATAGCAGCTAACTGTCACTTATTTATACATATTCAATCAAAAGCTGAGTGTTACGACACTTAATTTACTTATGCCTGTGTCGCAATAGTTCCCTATCTCGCTCGCACAAATATGCACACATGGTAAGCAGACGCATGTGTCACAGTCGTTCGCTGTCTCGCTCGCACACATGTGCTGCCTGCTGCTCTACGATTCCGTGGAAAAATAACTTTTATTGCTGATTATCTGTCTTATTTACAAACCGATCTTGATGAAACTTTCAGCGTTCCTTCTACATATCATTCTTAACGCACCTGTTAAGTTAGAAGTATCTACGTTGAAAAATGTGGCTATTATTCGTTTTTTTCGATTTGCGGGGGAAGGGGGGAGGTATCCAAAATTTAAAATAAACTTGATCTGCGTATGGTATACAGGAACCTTGATGCCAAATTTGGTGTCTCTAGGTCTTATAGTTGCTGAGATCGACGCGTTCATACAGACGGACAGACGGACAGACGGACAGACGGACAGACAGACAGACGGTCATGGCTCAATCGACTCGGCTGTTGATGCTGATCAAGAATATATATACTTTATAGGGTCGGAGATGTTTCCTTCTGCCTGTTATAAAAATTTTTTTCACAAAGTTAATATATCCCTGTACAGGGTATAAAAATATTTCTGCGGTCTATTTGGTGTAATTTGGATCGATCGAAACAACACCTCTGAATTGATTGCATCTTTGGGTTGAGTTAAGTATTCAACTTCCAATATGCTAAACGAACTATGTGAATGTGCTTCTTCAGCGCTTGTCTTATTACCATCTGGTGAATGTGTTTGAAAATGGGTGGCAGATTCATCTGTACTACAAATATATGGTATGTACAGTAATATAGTTAGAGCTGTCAAAAAAGAAGTTATTAAATTATTGGGAGAAGTCTGACACGTCCATAAAACTTACTTTTGTAAAATTGCTTCATGATGGCTCCGAAGAAACTAAATTTTATTTGGATATATCAGTGACTTATATACTTTAGGCTTTCATCAATAAAACAAACAGTGCAGTTTTATATAATCCGAATTTTGCTTATTTTAACTTAAATAAACATATAATCTTGCTAATTATGTCAGTGAAATTGATACATAATATAGACCACAAATTAACCGTTAACCTACTGTTGGATACCCATTTCAGAAGAGATACAAAATATAATAAATGACGCATCTTTTAACTATAAACCCATCAACTTGTTAATTGATAGTTCAATAATAATTTATTGTCTCAAGTCAATATTAGTTTCAAGAGTTAAAACTGTTATGAAAATAATTTTCATATTAAGAAAAATGCTTCACTTTATTTTTGTAGCTCGCTGAATAAAAAAATAAATATTATGTTTTGAATCTACTTATACTTATGTGGGATTTACGTTATTGTCTTAAGTAAATTCACAATGTTTTTTATTATATAAGTTTATTTGTATATTATTATGGAAAAATTAAGTAATGCTCTTTAAATCTTAGTCGTTAAATGGTTTTTTGTGCGATCGTCGTTTCGCAACTTCGTGTGAGCTCTCTTTCTCTATCGACCTTCTCTACCGGCTTCCAGATCAGAACTCTCGCATTCACCTCGAGTTCAATAACTCTTCGTCTCTCAACTGACCGTGGTGAGAAGGCTGAGCGGCGATGCCAGACCCATTCCCACAACTCGGCCATCCTTCTATACATTCGTCTCGAATGCATCATCTTCATCTTCGGTAGGAACCCATGGCTTCATATATTCGGCACAGGTGGATGTGTACCTGGGACCTTCGTTGAAATACGTATATTTGACTACATCGTAGGTATCTTGCGCCTTAATTTTGGCAACACGATACGGGCCTAAATATTTGGGCTTCAGCTTTAGCCCACCACCAAGCTGTGTACGCTTGATTGCGACAAGATCGCCGACTTTGTAAGTTACTGCTGGTCTGCGTCGCAAATTGTATGACTTTTTGTTTTCTTGTTGTAACTTCAGGATCTGTTGCTTGGCGTTTTTGCGTAGTTCGTCTCTATTATCGTTGAAAGTCTGAATCATTTCTTCGTGAATAAGTTGCTTGATTTGAATATCGTCTTTGTTTCGCATTTTTATTCCAACGAGCAGCTCAAACGGCGTCATTTGAGTGCTTCTGCAGTACGTCGAGTTAATGGTTTGTTGAACTTTGTCAACAAACTGGTACCATTTGCTTGGGTCATCGATGGAGAGCTTGGACAGTACGGATATGATGATTGCGTTGAGCCTTTCAACCTGGCCATTCGCTCGTGGCAAGCCCGTTGTTACAGCATGATGTCTAATGTTCTCCTCTTTGCAGTATTGTTGAAACTCATCAGATGTGAAAGCAGATCCCCTATCGGAAACTATTTGAACTGGATTGCCAAAGGTTATGCTTTGAGTTTGCAGCCTGGAAACTACTTCCTTCGCTGATGTCGTCTTTGTTGGGTACAGCCAGCAGAACTTAGTGAAACCGTCGATTACTGCCAGGATGTGCTTGTACTGCTTATGCGTTGACTCAAGAGGACCTAAGAAGTCGATGTGTAATATTTGTAATGGAGCTTCTTCTTTCGGCAGTGGATGCAACTCTCCTTCCTTTTTACCAAGCTTGCGGTTTGACACTATGCATGGTATGCAACATCGTATCTGTCGTTGAATCTTGTCTTCGAGCTTTGGGATATAGTATTCCTTACCAACGATCTCCTTAGTTTTCTTGACGGAAAAATGTCCTTTCTCGTGAGCTTGCTTGATGATTTCGCGTTGCAAAGCTAATGGTACTACGATTAGTTCGTCGTCGTCAATTAGTTTATGTAGTAAGCCAGATTTCATGCAGTAGTTGTTGTGTATAGTCTTCTCAGCTAGGATGTCTATGATTGCCTTCAACTCGTCGTCTTGATCTTGGAGATACTTGATTTTGCTGTGCGTACTGTCGTTAGAGACCATCATGACTGGATATCTGCTCAGAGCATCGGCATGGCGTATGCGTGTGCCAGATCTATGCTCGACATCGAAATCAAAATCTTGAAGATGAAGAATCCATCGGGCAACTCTAGCGCAGACGTCTTTCTTGTCGATTGTTTTGGTAAATGCGTTGCAATCACTCACAAGCTTAAAATGTAATCCCAGAAGATAAACTCGAAACTTGTGTAAAGCCTCTACTACCGCAAGGATTTCCAATTCGTAACTAGAAAACTTTCTTTCTGCATCTGTCGTCTTTTTACTCATGTAGTACACTGGGTGTACTAGACCATCGTCGGGAGATTTCTGAAGAAGTACAGCGCCGAAACCATCAATAGAAGCATCTGTGTGCAGTTCCGTTTCGTGTTGAGGGTGGAAGATCTTCAATATCGGCTGCTCAGTAATCAGTTTCTTCAGCATAACAAACGAAGTGATCTCTTTTTCGGTGAGGACAAACTGGGCATCTTGTTTCATCAGGTCGGTTAAAGGCTTGGCTATAATTGCAAAATTTAAAATGAATTTACGAAAATAACCAACAAGGCCTAAAAAACTTTGTAATTGCTTTTGGTTTTTGGGTACTGGAAAATTGGTGACAGCTTTAGTCTTCGTCTCAGAAATTTGTATTTTCCCATTCTCCACAACGTGTCCTAGAAACTCAATCTTTGACATAAGAAAACGACATTTCTTGAGATTAAGTATAAGTCCATAGTCTTCACATTGCTTAATGACTTCCTTGAGATTTGACACAGCTTCGTCTTCGGATCTTGCGGGGATAATGATGTCATCAACGTATGGCATGGCAATACCTCGCCGTGTCAGCTCCCTGAATATTGCATTCACATGTCTCTGAAAAACTCCAGGAGAGTTGGTTAAACCAAAGGGTACTTTGCAGAACTCATATTGCCCATTGTGTGTTACAAACGATGTAAATTTTCGGCTGTCCTTTTCGATGTCAACGTGAAAGAATTCATTCTTCAAATCGATCGTGCTATATATTTTTGCATCAACAAGTCGGTCTATCTGGTCTTCGATCAGTGGCAGAGGAAAATGGTCTCTCACTATTACCTTGTTTATTTTCCTGTAGTCGACGCATAGCCTCGATGTACCATCTCTCTTCTTTACCAATATCACAGGGCTAGTGTACTCTGATTCGGATTGTTCCACTATTCCGTCTTTTAGCCACTGGTCTACTTGGTCGTCAATTATGCAGCGTTCGGAATATACAAGCCTGCGTGGTCGCGAATATATCGGAGTTTCGTCTTTTATTACGATCTGCATCTTCACATTTGTCGATTTAGCATTTCCCGGTTTATAGTTTTTCACGAGTTCATACACTTGACTCTTGGCACTGGGACTTGCTTCTGGATTTATTTCAATTTGCTGTTCCTCAATATTTGTCACGTCTATTTTCATCACTGAGTTTATTTTCATTTCAGGGTCATCATCACATTTGAGTTCTTTAATTGTTATTCCGTCGCGATTTATTTTAATTTCAGCTTCTTTGCAAAAGTCTTCTCCTAAGACGATTTCGACATCTAGAAAGTTATCGGAGACAACCAAGAAATTAACTTTAAACTGATGATTGTCTACATTCAACGATTCAATAAACGATCCGAAAGGCTTGACTTTGTTTTTTGAACCGAAACCGACGAGCAAAACACTAACGGGGCTTAAACTCAAATTGAATAACTTCTTGTACGACTTTTGACTCATAAGATTGTATTTGCTACCTGTGTCTATCAATGCAACGTAATTTTCATCTTGAACGCGCACTGCTTTACACATCGATATATGTTGAGCTGTTATATTACGCGTGTTACTTTCCTTAGAGTCTACATCTAGCTTTTTAAGGGAACACTCTCGAGCGATATGTCCAAATTCATTGCACGTAAAACACTTTTTTCCCTTACTTTTGTTTTCGCACTTTTCTGATGTATGTCCTTTCATTCCACAATTATAGCATCTTACTTCTTTATTTTGTTTATTCATATCATTTTCTTTTTTGTTATGTCCAGATTTATATTTATCGTCATTGCCTTTATAATTTTCAAATTTTCCGCGAATTTTCTCATAACATTTCAATTTTTCTTTAAATTCTTTTAGATCTTTTGCATTATATAAAATTGCCTTGTTTACACTTAAGTCGTTTATTCCGTCTATCACGTATTGCATTAGAGCACTGTTCTCCACACAACCGCGTGATGCCAACTCTTTCATATTAAAAAGATATTCTTGTACACTTTCACCTCTCTTTATTTTTCTGTCGGCCATCAGCTTATGTAATTGTGCACTATTAACTTGTGTATCAAATTCCGTGATTAGAGATTCCTTGAGCATTTGCCAGTTTCTAATTCCTCGTTCGCTCATTATGTAGATTTTAGCAATTCCTTTTAGAGATCTTTTAGCAAAAATAAATTTTTGTAATTCGTCCCAATTCATTGCAGCAGCCATGTCTTCAAAATCGTTTACCCAAATGTCGACTGCTAAAGAGTCATCTCCGTTAAAAGGTCTGATCGAATCTTCAATGTCGCGAAAATTCAATGCGAATCTTTGCGTCGGCATGTTTGACTTTGGTACTATACCAATATTTTCCTCAAGGGTTTTAACGTGTGGTCGCGCATTATTGCTTCTGAATAATTCGTTCGTTCCGGCTGTTCGAAATGTGTTACTGCTTGCCGCTCTGATGCTGTCTCTGTCTACCTCAAGCGCGATTACATCTTCTTCGTCTTCGTCTTCATCGTCGTCTTCATCGTTTTCTTCATTTTCGTCTTCATGCGCGTCAGCTAGCAAATTTGATTTCACCAGATTGTGAAATATATGCGCAGTCAAATTGGTCTTGTCATGTTGCAGCCCTAATATGCTGCAAATTACAGCAAGATCGTTGTTAGTCAAATTATTTGTGACATAATCGACTTTTGCCTCATATGTTCCCTCGTTGTCGTCAAATCCTTCAAAATTTCGTAGGCGTTTACGATTGTCTCTATTGCCTACCGATTCGAATACAAATTTATGTAGAAGAACAATGTTATTTTTCTTTTCGTTCTTCAGCGCGTCGCGTATTCTTTCAAAATCAATGAGTCGTGGCATGTTGACTTCGTTGTGTATGTATGTGTGTATTTCACAATTGCTCGCAATTTATGTTAGCGCACGTCGTTGTTGCAAATAGTGTACATACAATTTTCACTTCTTTAATATTTCTGTTTTAAACTTTTCACTTATTTAAAACAATTTTATCGTCGTTACGTCGTTTACTTGTTTTCCGTAGGTTGAGCCCCCATATTTGTGGGATTTACGTTATTGTCTTAAGTAAATTCACAATGTTTTTTATTATATAAGTTTATTTGTATATTATTATGGAAAAATTAAGTAATGCTCTTTAAATCTTAGTCGTTAAATGGTTTTTTGTGCGATCGTCGTTTCGCAACTTCGTGTGAGCTTTTTCTCTCGCATTCACCTCGAGTTCAATAACTCTTCGTCTCTCAACTGACCGTGGTGAGAAGGCTGAGCGGCGATGCCAGACCCATTCCCACACTTATGTTGTTGGTGTTGGAGTTGGTGTTGGTGGGGGAGTTGGTGTGGGTGGGGGAGTTGGTTTTATTTTTGTTTTTCGATTCAATTTGTTGTTTACCCAATTACTTGATGAGGAAACGTTTAGTGGGTTTTACTATAGCTGCTGTATTCTTGTCTGTGTTTTTTTTTGCAAAAGCAATTATTCCAGAAGTTTGCGTTTCTTAGCAAGTCCTCAGCACTAACTTCTTCTGCAGACTCTCCTGATTCTGTGGAATTCAACTCTAAGGTGTTGACTGGGCTTTTCTTTTCTTAGAAGGATTGGCTTGGGATGGGAAAAAGTATGGTGAATACACAGGCACTGGATAGTATATTGGTTGTGGGTAAGAGAATGGAACAGAATATGGGATTTGAGCTGGTACAGGGAAATGTGGCCAGGCTTGAGGTGCTGCTAACGGATTATGGTGATGTTGGGGCTTATGTTCCATGGGAGTCGGACGTTTTTTTGAATGGGAACATTTTGGTCTCTTCGTAGGACGAATTTCTTGTTCAGTAAAATTTTGCGACTCTGATTCCTGTGCTACGTCCTCTTCTGATATGTGGTCAGGAACATTTATTTCAATATCTGGCGAATCCGGTGTTGCTGATTGAGTTGCTACAGGTTCCCTTGCATTGACTTGGTCCAAGTCTGCAGAGATTACCGTGTGCGCTGCTGCACAGATCCATGATGTGCACAGCACGAGGAATATGACTGTAGAGACGAACAAGATTTGTTATATATCTGTAAAAAAACTATACTATGTTATTTTCTTACCACTGAAGTACCCTTTCATTGTGGCTCTAGAACAACTGATTTGTTGGCTCTTCTTTCTGTCTTTATATGCAAAAATCAAATGTATCGTAAATTGGGTTAGCAGAGAAAACATATATTTACCTGCTAACCTGCTAATTGAAAATTCGCACGTGCGATTTAAAACAAAATTAACTTAGAATGTCGAGTGACCCTATTAAGCTTGCTAATGAATTTAAAACATATGTATGAATATGTATATCTGTTACAAAATGACAATTTTAGGCTGACAATTACAATTTATATGAGAGTATGAACTCATATAATTTGTAATGATGTAGATAGTGACAGGAGTAGGTGGAATGTTTAATTCACTTCCAAATGTAGATTACTGTATTTTGATAAGTAATAAATTACATTACATAATTACACTAATAAGGCATGTTAATATATCGATAACTAAAATTTATATCTCAACAACAAATTTTAGTGGCAATCTCTCGTAACGAACACAAATTGTAAGCTGAACAACTATAATTGCCTTTAATATCATTTGAACAAAGTTAATATATCGCTGTAATTAAACGGATTAATGTCAAACTGTAAGATACAAACCCGTTCAATAATTGAAAAATTTGATGCAGAACTTATAAGCAGTCAAACCTCATTATCTGTGAATGCAGATAGTGTTTTTGTTGAGGTGCCCATTTCCATTTATTGAATTTATTTTGTTTTTGGGAACTCGCCCGTCCTTAATCCCAAACAACATTTGTATTTTCTTGAGCAGAGTTTGGTCGTGACAATTTGCACTGTGCAGCTTTTTTTGGCAAACGCCCATTTCGTGACAAGCTGAGAAAGATGGTGTTCACGAATTATGTGTGCTACTCGTATAATCGACTCTAGTTACCTGTATGATGGATGTAGGCGGCGCTAACCAAGACAATCATCATAGAGATAAAACACGGACATAACAGAATTTGAAACATTTTAGGGTTTTGAAAATTAAATGCAAATAATTACTGGAAGTACTATAACTTATAGTACTTGAAGCATATCATTGCAATTATTCTAGTTTGATTTAATTATGACCACGGTCCTCCGATTTGACTCGCTTTTATATTTAAAAATGTTGGATTTTTTTAATATGTATTTTCAGCGAAGTGAAATATAATAAATAAGTTTATAAATAATATAAATATAATTATCATAATAAATAAATAATATTATTAAGTTCACCAGTTTCTACAACACTTACAGCTGGTTGGGTTGCTGTGAATTAAGTGAACGTGCATAGCCTCCATAACCATAGCCACTACCACTGCCACCAGCTCCGGCAGGTGCAAAGTGTGCACTGTGTCCATGGCCATCCTCATGGCTGACTGAATGCGAATGACTGGATGTGTAAATGGGCTTGGCCACAATCTCATAAGTAGTAGACTTGCCACCACCGGACAATCCCTTTAGGCCGAGAACTCCGGAAAGTGTAAGAGCCATCAGCGCTGTCATTAGCGCTTTTCCAGCCATCATTGCGATTGCTCCAAGTCCCAGAGCCATAAGCATGCCCTTCATCATAACACCAGCCGCAACAAGCGCCTCCATACCACCTTTTTTTCCAAACTTACTCTTACGGCCCTCTTCCATGCTTGTATCATCCATTAAGCGAAAGCGCAGGAAACGTGTCTTCAACAGATTCTGCATCTTGGCAAGAATATATCCGTTGAGACGCGTATTGGGATCACTGGGATAACTTCGGGCTACCTCTGCAAGAATTGTATATTCCATTAATGATTTTTGTCTCTTTAATCAAACTAGTTGATCCTACCAGCCATTAGTTCTGAAGTCTTTAGCTCTGTTGCCTTCTCATCCTTAACTACACTCACACCAGGCAGTACCTTCAGCTCCTGTTGCTCCGCCAAACGCTCCATAATCTTGACGAATTCAATTTTCAGGCACATCCAACTAAAAGATGATGTTTCACACTCATTCATACTTATAGATGGTGCCTTCTGAGGTGGGTGCAACGTTTCCATTTGAACTGGTGCGGGCTCTGTGGGGTGTACACTGGCTGCCTGAGCATATTTGCATAAAAAGCAGAACAAGACCAGGTAAAACAGATATTCCAATGTTTTCAATAACAACATGATGTAAAGCGTGGATATAGTGCTTAACTAAATACGTCTAATGATCTGGGGAACACTTGTCCGACTGCAGCAGCTCATTTTTATGATTTTGCCTTTTATACCCATTTCCCTTTCACTACGCACAGCACCCAAAGTCACTGCCGCGTTTAGGTTTTGCTGCTGTCTTGACTTTTTCTAATTACCCTAACATTTGTGGTCGAAATTCTTCCCAGCTTCGGTCAGCTGCGTCCAACGAGCCAATGGGCGGCACTTTCGCTTTCCTCCATGGCTCGGCATTCACTGTAGCGCAACGTGCGGCTAATTCTGTCACTAAGGGAGCCCCTTAACAAAATTCCCTGAACTGAAAAGAAAATACGCAGACGACTACATAATTACTGTATAGAAAAATGTCGCGTGCCTTGGTCATACATATTCCCATATAATAGTCAAATCTCGTCTGTGACTTGTTTAGCTAATTTGGATAAACTAACTATTCACTGTTAATTATTATTTCATCGTAACTTCTTAATTTTGGTTTGCTTTCTTTGAGAGCCAGGCGCTATAAACTTGCTCGTTATTTAACCTACACACTCAAGTAATTGGCATCATCGACTGCCTGTATCATTGAAAATGATTAGCACAGCTAAGTGTGATTAACTATTGTGCTTTAGAATTTCTCTACTTTCAAGCATATATATTTCACCCCGCTCCCGGTTAATGTAGACAAACTTGCATTTCATGAATCATTTTTATTCAATTGCAATAAATTATCAAAATAAATACTTAGTAATTAAACTTAGTAATTAAACTTTTTAGCCGACATAAGTATTATTTCTTGTTTCTCGTTATTTGTTTTTGTCTTTTCTTAGTATTTTTTTTTGTCTTTTTTTTTTTTTTTTTTTTTTTTGCTTGTGATAAACCTGAGCTGCATGATTGATTGTGCAATAAATATGGCGCAAGCATGATAAGTCTAATTGTTCCGAGTGCATTGTCCTGAGCTAGCCGTGTCGTGGATGATTTTCGTATATCGTCGGAGATTGCCTTCATTTTAAATATCTTTTTTTTTGGTTTTTGGTATGTCGCAGCTAACTAACTAAATACAACTAAATAATTATTGACTACAACACTACAACGAATTTAGCCATTATTCGTAAGCATGGAAATGGTAAAGTCTTTTGAGGAAATTGGAAAGGTAAGGAAAGTGAAGCAGAGTGGAGGGAATTCGAAGCTTTGTGGAAAGATAGACGATGGGTGAGATAGAGAGAAAGATAGGGAAATAAGTGCATGAATGTTGTTCCAATTTAGAAGGGCTGGGCTAGACCATAGTGGTTGTAGGCCAACTCGCCGGGGCTAGCCTGACCGTTGCGATTCCAGTCAGAGTGCACAATTTCGGCGTTCAGTGGGCTGCCGGTGATGTAGGCAGTGGTGATGTGGTCCTTCTTCTTGGCCAAGAGATCCTTGAAGAAAGTGGCACCTACAAAGCAAGTAATCGATGGTTCATTAATAACCATGACCTTGTACATGTTTGCAGATAAACTTACCAGCCAGAATGAGGGCAAGGAAGGAGATGGCCAAAGCCTTCAAGGAAATGAATTTGATAATAGTGAACATAACCTTGACGACCACTGCCTTCTTCAGTTTCAAAGCCAACAGCAGTGGCAACAGCATCTTCTTCATGCGCTTGCTGCGAGATTCTATGGAGGCGAAGTAGAAAGCAAATAGAAATTAAGCTCAGCCAAAAAATATACTATTCGGTGCAGAATATTCGTCAAATTCAGCTACTGCCATAAAGTATGCAATACGAGTCGAAACGAATTCGATAAGTGACACTATGTTCACCCGGCGTATGAGCAATTTCCGGCAGCAGCTTCAACGAGTGGCCTATGCCGAACACTTTACAATTTGTCGCTAAAGTGGAAGTGATAACAACAAAAGGCCTGCCAGTTGCATACTTCTAATCATAGTGTTGCCAATAAAGTTGTTATGGCATACACTTAAACTCAAGTGAAAGTTGAAACTTTTTATGGACGAGACGTTGTCGTCAATTTGAGAACTTGAAACTTTTTCGGGTTTCGATTGTCGATTTCTCACCTTCCATGGCACGTCCGCTGTAAGCATTCTCAGCATTCTCATCTTGCTCATCGCCTGAGAACGAAAGATTCAGTTCATGTGTTTCCAGATAGCGTTCGGCACGATCCTCAAACGATTCGATTGCCTTGGCGGAACCGAAGCTGCGGCCTGATTCCGTGCGATCGATGCGGAGTCCACCGAACAGTGGTACCGAGTCTTCGTTATCCAGTTTATTGATCATATTCACTAAATCCTTTTCGCTGCTATCCTGCGAGGGCAACGCCAAAGCGCCGCACACAAAACTGGCTACGAGCACAACACAAACGAATTTCGCGCACATTTTGTTAGGCACTTTTTTGATTTTATTATTATTATGAAGGGGAAGGTCTGAGTTTTTTTTGTATTTAATTTATAGTCCTTTGGAATCCACAACAATGAGCGCATACACTGCTGTTGGCTTTGTGAATGGAAATTGCTTTGTGATTAATTGTATGCAATAACCCACAGTTTTATACCTTTTCGAATTGGACGTGTGCCTGTGGCTCCGCGTCAGCCATTTGTCCAATTTAGTGGCTAGAAATCACGCTGGCCAAAAAGAAAAAAACGCAGCACTGCAACAACAGCAAACAATTTATGCAAATCTTATGCGTATGCTCGCCCCAACAATTTCTTGACCATATTTCCACGTCGCTCGTCCCACGTCCAAATGAAAGGGAAGTCGCGAGGCATCGGGTGTCGGTCACCGTGTATCTTCAGCGGCTTGAATATTATTTTTGTATATTTTATATAAGCAAATGCCCTAATTTCCTTTGGCCACAAGTTGGCCGGCTCACCGTTAGGCGATCGTAATTGGCATGCAACAGCCACGCCTCTGTTTACTTCTCTGCCTGGCGACGTGACTTCATTTGCTTATGAACATTGCCTGTGCCAGATTCTTGGACTCTTTAGTGAGTCTTTTGTTTCTCTTATTGGCCATTGAATTTCATTAAAGCGGTTATTATATAGATATATTTGTATGTATGCATATAAATGTAAACGTACTTGGACATATTTGGTATGCCTCAGCTGTGGTGACTTAATGCTCGTTTTGGCCCAGTTAGAGACGCATAGACAACCGCTTTCAACGCTTTCGATTTCATTCTCTTTTAGTGAAGTTTTGTTATAGGTTCGTTTTCTATTTCAATTGCTTCTAAATCTTTTACAAATCTGCGCAAAAGAAAGCTGAATTGTAGCACATGCTCACATATATCTTTTCGATCGCGTCAAGCGACATTTTTATGAGCATAAATAGAAAGTTTCTGACTGTAAACAATTAACATGCCAAGGCAAACAGCCGAAAACAGGCCCATCTAGCGTAGAAAACCTCGATAATGAGGCAGCCACTTGTTCAACTACGAGTACTACATCAAAAAAATACTCGAATCAATTAAGTTTGTGACAAACTTGGGCGACTACTATGCCTTTTTGCCCGAAATGAAGGAAACTTTACTCAGTTTGAGTATAGAACCTGCCCAAAGTTTTAATTGCCAGAGCAAATTGGTTGCTTCACGTCATGAGTTCAAGTGACGCAGCTCCACATATTTCGTTGTCTAACCAGTTGGTAAGCGGTTATGAGAAAGTCATGCCACAGTTTAACTAATTGTTGTCGACTTAGGCAAAGTTATGCAAATTACCACAAGTATTAATGATAAATTACAAAGGGAACTTATTAAATTAATCGCATTTATTTTGATGACAAACATTCAACTTGACTATTTTGCTGATGTCTTGGATAGTATGAAACAGAAGTAGTACAATAAATTAATTAAACAAACGCGTCAGCTTCACGTCTCGAATAAATTACTAAAACTAGGTTTCAAATTGAAGGCACATTCTCAGCCCAAAAGGCATCCACGACTGTCAAGTGCTTACTGTTGCTCCTGCTGCTGGCCAGCATAAGCCATCTGTTGGGCATCGTTATCGTTGATGCTGCGAGCATAAGGATAGGCAGATGAGGCGCCCGAGCTCCAGCCAGCGCTAGCTGGTGCAGACCAGGCATTGGAGTTGTAGGCTCCACCGTATGAGCTGCCGCCGAACTTGTTACCGAATCCGCTCAGCAGACGAGAGCCACCAACTAGGACAGCAAGGAAGAAAGCTATCTTGGCCACGATAACAGCCTTGAAGGTCAACAGAGCCAGGAAGCCAAGCACCAGAGGTATCACTGCGAACAGCTTAGCACCAATAGCCAGAGCGAGGGGTCCAATCACCTTCTTGATTTTGGCGCGGCCTACAATTTGTAACCAAAATGTTGAGTTAGGTGAGGTTGAGGGTCAATCTTGGCTTAAGATCGGATTACATACCTTCATCCAGAGCACGAGCAACCTGCTGGGTGGTTTCGGCGGGCATTTTGAATTCCAAATTGTGGGTGGTCAGAAAGTCAGACACGCTGGATATGGCCAAATCAACCAGACGGCCATTACGCTCCTCTGAATTTTGTGGCAGCTCGGCGTAGATATCCTGTTCGCTGAGCGACTTGCCACTACGCTGCACAGGGCTTGCGGGATCTCTGCAACGAACATGAAGAAACAGAACTTAGAACAACTTGAACTGTATAATGCCGTTCACAAGCACAGAACTTCAACGAATTTTCAAGCACTCTGCGCTTTCACTGGAATTGGAATGCCATTGGAATGCATTTTGCATAAGAAATTCACTTTCAATTAACACTTTCACAAAAACACACACCTCTGGAAGGTTACACCATTGACCAGCTCAATGTTGTTGCTCCTGGCTGCGCGATTCAATGCGGTAATGCCCTTGACAGCCAAACAGGTGGCCATGTCGTCACTCTCGAGGCAGGCGCCCAAATAGCGGGCGGCGCGTCCGAGAGTGCTATCACTTTCGATTCTATTATCTTGTACGCTGGGAGCGGCCCAGGCACAGCTGGCCACCAAGAGGCTCACAAAGGCAGTAGCGAACACTTTCATTTTCGGTTGTTCGTTTTTTTTTGGGACTTGATCTCAATGAAAAAATACACGACGCGTTTTAATCCTTGTTGGGTTGCTGCTTCTGCTGAGCTTGAGAGAGCTGAGATGAATTTGATGTATAAGTCTACAGACGTCAAGTCTTTTATATTGAGCGACTTTGTTACAGCTGCGCAGCTGCCGTTGACGTGGACGTCGCAGTCGCAGCAAGCATTACAAAACAATTTAAAAGTAAATTAAATAAAAACCACCAAGACGCAGCCGCAGACGCCGCCGTTGACAGCGGAAGCTACCAAAAAAGGTAAAAAGACGCAAAAAGGCACTGAGCACATGCATAAATCTAGGGAACTACAACAATAACAATAACAAGAAAACGACCAAACGGGCTAAGCAACAACATCAAAAAATAAAGTCAGCTTGTTTGTTAAGTGAATATGTTCATTTCTTTCTTCTTTCTTCCGTGCTGACTGCTTTTTCGGCAGAGCTCTACGGACGCGACGCCGCAGCCGCCACCGACGCCAACGTTATCGTCATCCGTCAACCGTCAACTTCAACTTTAACGTCAGAGCCAACGTCGACATCAGACCGCTCGGAGAGAAACTTGTACTTGGAGTCGGCCAGTAGAGCGAGCTCGTGGCTCTCATAATGCAAACAATTGGCATCATTGGCTGGCCCATGGGCTCAGGTAATTACAAAAACGATCGCATCAATATACGCCCTCCCAAGCGGCTGTTGTGTCGGCTTGTTTAACCACGGTATGAGCCGCTTTCATTCGACTCAATATCGCAATATCGGAGCACCAATTTGCTAATTTATTAATCCGGTTGCTGCATAATTCGAGCCTTCCATTATTGGTTCGAAAATGGGTCAGCTTGTGTTTACGCTCTTGGCATGGGTATGGGGAAATATTATTAGGTTATTTAGCACCTATGTGATCATTATCGATGTGCACTGTGGTTAGTTGGGTTATGTAATTTGGCTATTTTCCAATTAAAAATTATAACATCTGATTGATTCGCATATCTCCAGGTTTGAATAATATAAAACCTTATTTTTTTGCAAGCTTCAGATTTTTCAATTTAATAAGACTCAAATAAGTCAATATATGATTCGTTATCAATGGTTTTTTAAATCACGTTACCTCAGCATAATTAATACAATATATACATTTCTTTGTGACAGTTAGGTTTTATCCAAATACCGGCAATATAATTGAAATCATAGAAATTGGTTGTTTGTTTTCTTTTTATTAAAGACAATTATTTAAGAAAAAACAAAATACAAACAAAAAATTAATAAAAAAAAGAGCCTCAATTCACTCACTTTCATTTATATTACAACGATATGTGACACTAAATGCTGTACCCATTTGTGCTGATGTTGTTGTTGCTGTTGTTATTGCTCTATAGATTTGGCTAAGCCCACGAGTGTCGGCTTGTCACACGCTGCGTATGAGTGACGCGCCTTTATTTTCGGTTATTGTTTTAGCTGCCTAAAACAGAAAACAACAGTTGAAAAGAAAAAGAAAGTGCACTAGGCATACCTTAAATACCTTGTCTCGATCTTGGCTAGTGATTCACTTGTTTAGCTCATTTGCATAGCCTGACGGAGCCGGCTTTATTGCAGCTCGCGGCATGCTAAATATTTCATTAGTTTCCACATCGCCTGGCAGCTTCACGCATTCATTGATGATAACTCACCACGCCTTTGCTGCCCTCTCCCTCTTCCCCCTCCCCTTAACACTTTTGGTCAACTTACAACTTATACGGTCCAGTTTCGTATTCATTCATTGACTTCGCGTCATTGTTTAGCGTCATCGGCATGAGTGAAAGTTATGTAATTTTTCCAGTTAATTTTGCAATTTGGGCAATGGGCACTAAAACCTGATTTCGTTCATTCCTGCAACATGTTGCCACAGGTTAAATGTAGCGTAGTTATCATTTGCCAAGCTAAATGTCAAATCAACCCAAATTTCTAAATGCCAATCATAAATAATTTCTCTTTTTTATTGGACAGCTGTCAATGTTGCTAACCTTTCTTCTTTTCTTATTATTTTATGTTTCTTTTTCTTTCTTGTAATGCGTTTTTGACAGCCTCACCAAGTCCAGGGCGCGGGCGGACATTGCCAAAATGTTGATGTTTATATTTATATGGATGTTGGCATTATGTATATATATGAAATCAATAAGCTTCATTTCATGTGTGCAATTTGTTGGCTGGCGTCACACAATTAACCGCAACAAGTGACCGTAAACCGATTGGCCCGCATACTTTCGTCGTCAGACGATGTGAGTAGTCTTTAGGTGTGGCCATCGATTGCTGTTCTCCTGTACTAAGGGTATTCGACTTAATTTTACCCTACATTTAAACATTTTCATTGGGTTTTTCTAACTCGTTGATTTAACTAAATAAGTATTGTTAATATCACGAAAACGAAAACGATTCGCAACCGACATTTATGAACAGTAATCAAATTAATTGCTCTACGATTTACATAAATTGTATCTTTTAGGGTATTCGTGTAGTCGCACAGTCATATTTTGGCGTTGCCAAGCTCGTTTACTTCTCAAATTAGCCAGGCTTATTTTGAAGCGCAACTTGAAAACGTTGCTCAGGCCTGGGCTGAATGCTCAGCGTGCGTTCTAGTGACCCATTTGCGTGTTAGCATGAATATGGTATTCATAAATGTAAGTTTGCCACTCCAAACATACAGTAAGCGATAATAAGAGAGAGAGAGAGAGAGAGAGAGAGAGCATCGAGTATTGAGAGATACAAAATGCCTGTGAGATTATATAAGTATATATCATATTAAAATGGGGTCACCTGATACTCAATAAACTGCACTCAACTCGCAACAACTATTTATTGTACTTGGTTATTCGGGTTCTGGGAAGAACTATATTTGCCTGAAAGCTTCTAAGCAATGTTGAAGATAAGGGTATCAGTTAAAATTGTTAAAAAGTAAAAATAAATATATATATTATGAAAAGTAACGAGTGGAAGCCAAAATGTGTTTTGTACGTTTTTGGGTTAAACGCGTAAATACCAACAGGTGAAATTGATTTTCTTTTCATTTGCGCAAATATGAATTGTCAATATTGTGCGTAGCTTCGTCGTGAGACGGTGCCTGAGAAAGTGCAGCGGGCCATTTTTAGGGTTTAGGTATACGGTTTACGTATTTGTTGTTAAAATATTCATAGCCAATATGTTGCGGGCACTTGAAGTCAACCCCAAAACAAATTCAATTCACTTTGCCTGCCAGTTTGGCACTTGGTTGCGACAATCCATTGACATTGTGGCCAAATGTTGGCTGAGCTATTGACTTCGCAGCCATAAGATCTAGCTGAATACATTTCCTGGGCTTTGGGCCAACCGAATCGATTAAGTGCACCTGTGGGAGTGCACACTTTCTCAGACGGGTAGGGGGTATGGGGGCTTGGGTTTGGTCTGGGCTTGAGGCCTAGCATTGACAATGGTAACGCGTTGTTTAACCCATTTGCCCAAGCTTCAAAGAAAGTGAAATTGATGGCACAAATGTTCAAACAACAAACACCTGAAGTCGTTGTAGCTGTTATTGTTGCTGTAATTTGTGCCATTGTTGTTGTTGTGCCTATGCTAAATGGTCTGGTTAAGTAATCTCGTGAGAGCTGCAAACATTGCGCAGTCATCGAAACGACCACCGCCGACAACACTGAGAATGTTGTCAACTAAGAGACAGAGAAATGCGATGCGATGCGATAAACAAGACCCCGATGACAACACTTGACTGCAGCTTCACTTTCAACATTTTACCTAGAAAGAAGTCGAGACCAGCACACAGAGCTACGCCTTGTTGATCGATTTGTTAGATACGCGTCTAGCATGCGAGTTAGGTTGTCGCTTTGTAGTGTATGTTGCTGCTGTTGTTTTGCTTACCGGTCTGCAATTGTAGTTGTATTTTAGTTGTTAGTTGTGCTCCCTACAACTTTCACTTGCGCTGCGCAAGTTAAGGCCACAGCTCTACCTCTGGCTTCAGTTTCAGCCCTCGCCCTTGCCCTTGCCGAAGAAAACTTGCTCTGTTGTTAGTTCAATATAAAATCATTCGATTGAAACTAAATTGTTGAGAACAGCTGTTAGTAAATTATTACTCTTGGCGCTATTTTCTCTCGATACCATCACAGTTAGACCACCCAAGTTGTTGATTGTTCATCGCTGATTGCTGTGCGCTGCATCTGTTGCATGCTGATTGATTTGTGACGACCTGTTTATTGGCTTTTTGCTTTTACATAAGTCGCCTTTTTGTTGTTGCCCGTTTTTATATTGCAACACGCACTTGCGGAAGTTCGTATTGGCCGTCGTCCGCTGTCCGCAGTCGCGCATGCGCAATAAACCGTTTTATGCATAACGGCTCTGTGCAGGCATTGACGCATTAACTATTTGACGCATTGGCGCATTGACGCATTGCCGCATTTGACTTTGGGTCCACGTAACATCATTTGACTAGGCCGTTGGTTGGTTGGTCGCTCGCATGTGCTAATTAACTATAGACTGCGCAGCTCGAACTGGAGTTATGCGGCTTTATTAGCTTATTGTCTGACACTATCACTAACTTATAAATGATACTAACACACTAATACACAACGCGGACCTTGATCTCTCCTTTGCTTATAGGAACGGCTTATACAAATCGTTCATGTTGTTTTTGGATGATGGGACTCGATACGTTGCATCCTTCGATATACCAAGAGGAATGTAAGGTTGCCTAATTGGTACCCAACTGCTGCCACTCGAAGACACATCACCATGATAACTCTTGAACGTGGGAGCTGAAGAATGAATAATCTCAAGCCGGTCTCTCGCATGCCCACTAGACAAAATAGACTTGAGTGCCAAGAGGCCAGCGGCTGCCAGCGCTATTTTGCCCATGACAAATGATGAGGCCGAGAGCGCCGTTAGCCATTTCAAGATCAAGGGCAACAAAATCAACTTGGCCAAAGTAGCAGCGCCCAGTAATGGATAAATCATCTTCAACAGCTTCTTGTTTTTGTGATGCTTGCCGCGACCTGTGGAGTAGCGTGAATGGTGGTCAAAATTGTTGCTTGAAAGCTTTTGCATACCTTCTACTGTCCAGTTATCTAACAATTTAGTAAGCTCTTCAGCGCTAAGCTCATTATTAAGAAGCTTTCGAAGCTGCTGCTCTGCCTCCTCCAACCACTTGCGATTTAGACGCTCCTCCGATGCCAGCTCATGTTCGGTATCCTGTTCGACAGCAGCCACAACTGCACCTCCCAACTGTACTGCAGACGGCAGACCATAAGCATGGCTAACACATATACCGCAGGACACACACAAAAGAAGTACAGCGATCAGCATTTCGAATGTTCTACACATCAGAGTGCTACTAAATAAACTGAGGAGTTGCCAAGCAAACGCCAACTAACTAGTTAATAAGTTGACTAACTAAGTATGCACTCTGAAACATAGTGCATCGTTGCACTCGAATGCATTCCGGCTACCTGAAGAGTCTGGCCAATTGGCATAGAGCTCGATTACTGCTGTGTTTTGTTCTATTATATTTTCATGTGCATATTATTTCGTTTTTTCTTTTGCTTTCTTTGGTTCTGCTTTTCGATTCAGTTTTACTTAAGCGTGAACACACATTAAGTTTTCCCTACTTTAATAAACGGTTTACAGTTGTTGCCCTTGTTGTTGTTACTATTAATATTGTTGTTGTTGCTGTTGTTGGTGGTAGCTCAGACATCAACAAGTAAAAACTCTTTATTATCGTTGGTAAGCACTTTGTTTATGCGCGTTGCGGTTCACTTGTCATTTCAGCTGAATACATTTTTTCATTTCAAAACCATAGAGAAATGCCAACTGCAGAGCTCAAAGTTTTAAATTTGTACACATGATTGTCTCAAGGGTCACAAGGAGCTTCAATTTATTACACCAAAAACATGTTTCAATTGCTATAGGAACCATTTCTCTTATTTCAGCTTGTGCAAAATGTACAACGGAAATTACTTGCTTTACCTTCAAGCGAACTTTATAATGCTAATATTTGTTGCAATTCTGCTGCTCTTTATATTTAAAATCATAAATTTTACCATAACGAAGTGTTATTTACGCACGACCCAACTTAATTGGCTACCAAAAATTATTCAAAATGTGGTATACAATGATAGCATAATTAAACATTTATTAGATTATTTTTACAAATACATTATCCAATTAGTATCAAAGTAATTGTATACATTGTGCTGTCATTTAATATAATTTCATTCAATGTACGCATTGCTCAACACAATTGTATATTTAAGAATAAATTTTTATTCTCTGCAAGATTTATTTTAATTGCGCTAATTGGGATCTGGCCGCACTCGCTGCATATTATAAACTGTAATTATATCAAATTAATTTCACGCACAATCCATTGGTCTGAAACAAACAAAATCAACAATATTTAAAGTGCTTTTGTTAACGGTTGCTTTGGAATATAAAATGCATCCGGGGCAGTCCAGCGAACTTATCCAATGCTCGTACAATTTCAATCGCCTGCCGAAATTTCTGAGTGTGTAACCGTAGTACGAGTTTGTAACTGTTTTCAAGGGATGTCCGCGCATATTAATATCTACGCACGTGGCTCCAGCCTAATCGCAGTCAATGTCCACTTCAACGTCAACGCCAAAGTAAACGCCAACATAGTCTTCAATACGTGGCTGTCGCCAGATATCATGACAAGACTTTGTTAACTTAAAAGCCCTTAACGTCACTTGAGTGTTAAAGCGGTTTTCGGCATCCGGTTGTTGTTGCAATTACTCTATCAAACAAATCGGACTTAACTGGCTTACCAAGGCGTTAGCAAAATCGTTATTAAATTTATAAATTTCTAATACATTATGTACTTAAAACTAAATAAATTTGTTTAGGGAGAATATTGATTTTAGTTATAGAAAACTCGTTAATTAAATGCAAATCTCCATTGCAATTTTGAACATTATCAGAGGTTTATATTATGAACTTATTTATGAAATGTTAGATGGAATAATGCAACGGAAAATAATATTTTTTAAATATATAAAATTTTATAAATATTAATAAATAATTAATAAAAACGAAACTAATAAATATTGTTCAATTTGAACCAATGTAAGAGAATGCGAAATTCGTTAAGTTACTCAGTTGTTTTCAACTGAGCTCTTTGTTAATAATACTTAATTTCACTCTGTGGTGCGACTTCTCATTAATACAATCGCGCCTAATAATTTTATTGCCCAAAACGGATTGATCAAAGGCAAGGTCCCACTTAAATCTCTAAGTAAATATTGAAAACTGATTTTACATTTTCTTCAGTACAATCGCTTTGCTGCTGTGACCACCAGTTGATGTCTTAAGGCTCATCACTGCCGTGAATAGAGCAAAGAAGAATCCAGCCAATCCGGTGGTACCTACCAGGAGAGTTAGGCCCCCAATTAGAACTGGTATTAATGTTAGAAACTTCAATTTGTAGGCAATGAGTAATGGAAAAAATAATTTCTGTATCTTCTTTTTGAGCTTTTTAAGTTTTCGACTTTGATAAGTAGTCGCTAGACGACTGTAACGTCCTTGAATTTCGTTTGATGTCGTTGAATTTCTTACTCTTGTTTTGGCACCCAATTTACTGGAAGTGAAAGGAATATCTGCAAGGAAAAGTGTGGCAATCTTGCGGTTAATTAAATGTCCAGACCTTTGAGCGCCGGTGCGCTTAAAGAGACTCATAAACTGTGTCTGTTAGCGACCATCGCGTTGGAAACTTATTCAATATTCTTAAGAATCTTAACTGTCACCCACCTGGTAAAGGCATTTGCTCAGTCTCCTCCTCGTCCTCAGTCTGCTCGACGCTATTTACGCTGATAAGGCTTTGCAAAGTGTCGCAAAAGTTGCGCACCTTCAAGACAGCGTGTTCAAAGGGCGCCAAATAGTTGTCGATATCTCTGACAGGCGCCGAAGGCTTTTGGATGCCATCAGCAACATCATCAATAGCATTAGTTAAAGCTATAAAGTCGTTGGTATCACGCACTTCCGGCGCGGCCCGCATATCCACTTCCTGGACATCCCTCAAAACTGGCGGGGGCAATTGACGCCTCAGCTCTCCGCCGACGATCTCGCTTCCTCCTCCGTTTCCGTCCTCTTCACCTCTGCTTTTGCCACCACCACGGCGCATAGTCTGGCTTATGGCTAGCACGTAGCTGGGACTATCGTTCAGATTTGGTCGCACCTGTTTGTAATTTCCGCTGGCATCAGCACCAACAACAGCATCATTTGAGGAGGTCGACCTTGGATTATAACGATGATTGTAGGCGTAGTAATTGACAGGATGTCGATGATGCTTCTCCTGTTGACGCTGCATTGATGTTGCTGCTGTTGCCTGAAGGATGAGCCAATTGTTGTGGCCCGTCAATGGTTGCCAGGCATTGAGATTTACTTGGAGTTGCTGCTGTTCATTGTTCAGGTCCTGTTGCTGTTGCTGCTGTTGTTGTTGTTGCAGCTGCTGTGACGCCATCAGTCCGGAAGTGTCTCCATTAAAGCGAATGTCGCTACCAGCTTTGGCCTGCGCCATTAGTGTATAAATAGCGAATACAAATACTTGTTGATACCTCATCTTCAAGAGGTCCTCTTCAGTTTACACTCGACTCATGCACACACTGATACGCACACGCAATCCGCTCGCCGTTTAGAATTGAACTGAGACAAACTCCAGAGATTTTGGTGAACCAAATTCTACGAAATGCTCGACATTTTATGGCTGATTCAGTTGAGCGATTTGACGGCCTTTCGCCGTAAGTGGCCACTGCCACTTTGGTTGGTTAAAAAAATGTTTTTTTTTTGTGTTAACTTTTACTATGAGTATGCCACCTTATATTATAAGTTTTAGACTGGTAATTACACAAATGAGGCACTCTGTCATGCGTAACTTTACTACAGAACTTGCCACTTCCCATTTGCCATCGGCCTATTATGTGGTAAACAGTTATATATTGATTTCACGCAAAATTAATAATTGTGTTCTAAACATACTAAATGTTCATTTAGCCATAATGCGGTTTCAATGCACAATACAATTGACTTGCAACCGTGAATTTCAATAAGACCGGTGTTTGTCAACTACCACATAAATACGATATTATTAGAAATTGCTTTTGACCACTGAAGCGTTGTTGTTTAATTAATAATTATATATGTATGTATATGTCAACAGGCTCTTTTCAGACGACTGCTTTCAACACTTCTACTTGTAGTTTCACTTTTCTGCCCCGTTGCGTGTTGCAGGCTCGTTGTCGTTGGTAACTCAACACAAAACCAACTGCAACTTGCTGTTGACATTATGATTCTATATAAGTCGGCAAGTCTATGACAGACCTTGCAGTCGTTGCATGGAAAGTGTACCCAATGGCAATAATCATCTCACTGGCAGCTTGTTTAAATTATTGAAGTACTTTGGGCGACGTGCGTGCTAATTGGCTCTCTGAACTTGCAACATAGTTGTTACTGTTAATTTGTGCTTGTCTCAACAATGTCAAGCATAACGCTTGAGGTCTGGCTCCGGCTCCATCAGATGTCAAGTGCACCATTATGTGCAACTTGCTTGGGCATATCCAATGCACCCATCATCAATTTAACCTCCACGTGCTTACCAACTTGATGAATTACCCGAGCGGCTTATTCAAAACGATTTCCATAGCTTCGTTTGGGTCTGGCTGTCGCACTCAGCCTAAAAGTATCCACTTTGAGTGGGGCTTTAGGAATTTTTTTTGCCTTGTGTTGCATGCAATGAAAAAACAACGTTGCATGCTCTTAAGCGTATGAGAAGTGTAGTTGAGACATACTCATACTTTGTGTTGCATACTCTTAAGTGGGAATAAACTGTAGCTTATGTCAATTAAATTGATTTCGTGCCATAGAATTAAGAGCAGTTACTCAGTTGCACTCAGGTATTGCGAGAAAATTCATAAAAGTGCATCAATATAGGCTTAAGCCACATTGCCCAGTTTTAAGTGCTGCTAATGCAAACTGTAAGTGGAAACTTGGTTAGGCTGACAGTGGATACGTGCCACACCATTACTGAGATGTGATTAGCTTCGATGAAACTATTAATTGATTTGCACTGAACACGAAAGACAGATGAAGCACGTCTCAGTACTTACATACCGAGAGGATGGTAATACGGGTACAACAAATATAGAAAATGGACAGATGTTTTGTGGTTTTGTGCTCCTTTAGTATTCGTCTTAGATTAGTGTGACATGAAACTCTAATTGAAGTAAATTTATATATTCATCGCACCTTTCAATTAATTTTGGAATGCTATGCAAATTAAATATTTTAACAGCAACATTTATACTTCATTGCCAAGACTTTAATTATAGTCTGTTGCAGTTGTATATAAACTTTCAGTTGTGGACTCTTCCTAGTAGATCCACTAAAGAATTTTATGGGTTTATTTAAATATTTTTATTACCATTCGGACAAGCGCTTTTTGTGAAGTATTTTAAGCGTAGTCACACCCCCTTTGAGTTGCCCGCTTTGCATATTCAATATGTGGTTTTGGCAAGTTGCTGGTTGGGCAACTATCTTTTTTTTTTGGCTATAAATTAATTTGCTTATATGTTTAGCAATACAAAAAATAGAAGATCACGAAACTAAAGTAGAACGAGAACAACAACGATAATATTAACGAGTCTATTTCAGTTGTTGATGATTTGCCAGCCAAGGGATTTAGAGCATTATTGAATTGATTCCAAGTAGATTGACTTCTTTTAAACCGATTTTGAAATATCTGAATATAATTCAATGCTAATGAATTCAGATAGAACTAGTTTAAGACCCACACTTCCTAAGCCAGCATTAATGCACGTAATAAATTCACTTTCGGGGCATCACCTAAACTGATCAGTATTCGTAACCAGCCTTGTATTGGGCTCGACAGACCTTTCTAGTGTACAAGTCGGGTTGTTTCTGCCAGCTCAGAGACATCGCCAGAGCAAGTTGCTGCGTCACTTGGTCAATTCGTTTAAATTTCGTTAAATTAGTTGTTCTTTAAATGTTGTTATATCTGTTGTTTTTGACCAGCTTTAGTTAGGTTCATTCGCAAACACATTTGGTAACATCAGCTCTTAAATTGGAAGCGTTTGGTCAATTCCAATTAGTTTTACGTCTGCTTTGACAGCGTGCAGTACATTATGAAAGTGAGTAAGCAACGACATTGGCTGCAGGATTAAGTCCGTAAGGACAAATAATTACCATTTAAATCAATTTTTCTCGTCCAGTTGTTTGTGTGTTTATTGGCTTTGGCCGCCACATTGGCAACCACAAATGCAGGACTCTTGGGACTCCTGAAGGGCGGCGGCGGCGGCGGTGGTGGCTACGGAGGCGGTAGCTACGGTGGAGGAAGCTACGGTGGAGGAAGCTACGGTGGAGGAAGCTACGGTGGAGGTAGCTACGGTGGCGGCTACAACGGTGGCTACAGTGGTGGTTATGGTGGTGGTTATGGCCATGGTGGATCGGGTGGAGTTCAAGTCATTAAAGTAATCGACGCTGGACATGGAGGTGGATATGGCGGCGGTTATGGAGGCGGATATGGAGGCGGTTATGGAGGCGGATATGGAGGCGGTCATGGCGGTTATGATGGCGGCTATGGTGGCGGATATGGTGGCGGCTATGGTGGCGGTCATGGTGGTCATGGTGGTCATGTGGATGTTTACAAAGTCATTACTACAACCCACAGTGGAGGATACGGCGGCGGTTATGGCGGCGGCTATGGGGGCTACAGTGGCAACTATGGTGGCGGTTCTGGATCATACGGTGGTGGTTATGGCAACGGCGGCTGGTCTAGCGGAAAGTCTGGCTGGTGGAAGAAATAAACTGTGAATCCATTTCAATTAAAAGCAAAATAAAACCCGTTCTGTCAATGTTCAAGGTTACAACATGTCCAAAAAAAAAAAAATTTATTTGTTTACGTATTTTATTTCTGAGGGAAGAAAACACCTGTTCCTAACATATGTCAAAAGGGGTTAATTAAATCCAGTCGAAAAGGCTACAGTCGACCGCATTCGACAGTATAATACCCTATACAGGCTTCTATATTAAAAGTATTTTGATAATAGGTACTTTGATTAAAATAAAAGTAAGAACATAACAGGTGTTTAAAGAATACCCTTTTGAAACTCTCACAGTCGTTCGCTATCTCGCTCGCACACATGTGCTGCCTGCTGCTCTACGATTCAATGGAAAAATAACTTTTATTGCTGATTATCTGTCTAATTTATAAACCGATCTTGATGAAACTTTCAGCATTGCTTCTATATGATATTCTTCATATAGCGCCTGTTAAGTTAGAAGTGTCTACGTTGAAAAATGTGGTAATTATTAGTTTTTTTTCAAATTGCGGGGGGAAGGGGGGAGGTATCCAAAATTTAAAATAAAATTGATCTACGTATGGTATACTGGAACCTTGATGCCAAATTTGGTGTCTCTAGATCTTATAGTTGCTGAGATCGTCGCGTTCATACAGACAGACAGACAGACAGACGGACATGGTTCAATCGACTCGGCTATTGATACTGATCAAGAATATATATACTTTATAGGGTCGGAGATGCCTCCTTCTGCCTGTTACAAAAATTTTTTTCATAAAGTTAATATATCCCTGTACAGGGTATAAAAATAAAAAGTAAAAACAAACAACAGAGTCGGCAATTAATGCTACCAGCTTAAATGTATTTGAAGCATTATTTTAAAAATATAGATGTAACATTAAACCCAGTTTGTATTACATCATAAGCAGAATAAAATAGATAGGGGAGTGGGGAATTTGCAAGTAGACAACTCTCGATTGATAATTGATAGTTAGTATAAAGGGTTACGAGGTTGGTGTCGTCTTAGTCTTCTCCTCACTCCAGTGCGGGGCTAGCAATTCTCTGGGCTGCAATACCGAGAAGCTTATCCAGACTGTTTGTGTGAGAATCCATTATATCGTAGTATTTAGTCGGATCGATGCTTAAGCTTAGGCTTCACTCGTCTTGCTGCTTTGTAATGCATACAAAGAACCTAGCATGCTCTTAAGCGCAATGCAATTCGTAGTTGAATCTAAATAATACACTTTGTTGCATACTTTTTGGATGTTAAAAAACTGTATCAGCAGTGTTGATAGTTCCTTACGGAACGAACATTTTAATATAGTTTGACCTCTAAATTAATTGTGCATCTAAACATAAGCAAGTTTTTTTAATTATCACATTTTGCAGTCAGACAGCAGTAAGAATGGCAAAAATAAGACAAAGCAAAAACAACATACAATGAATTCGGTGGATCCAGGCTTTTTTTTGTTGATTTGCATATTTGCATTATTATTAGCACAATCACTTTTAGTTGTTCCTAAGATGTAGAATCTGACCAGTTTATATTCGCAAGAAACTCTCAAAGCAACAGCTCTTAAATTAATGTGTGTTGGTTGATTCTTATTAGTCTTAAGGCTGCTTTGAGTCTGTTCGGTCCGATATGAGAGTAAGTTGGTGTTGCCATTGGCAACAGGATTAAGTCCCCAAGGACAAGCAACACATTATTAATAAATCTTTCGCACTCAGTTGTTTTTGTGTCTCTTGGCTCTGATCGCCATTTTGGCAACCACAAATGGATTAAACCCGAATATCTTGAAGCAACTCCAATTAGGCTACAGATCCTCAGGTGTGACTACAGAGGAGACGAATCTAGAGTCAACTGTGATACCAACAGTAGTAAATAACAAAGAATTTGATGTAAACCCGCTCTAAATGGATGCAAAATAAAACCAGATGTATACATTTCAAGGTTAAGGGATACAAAAAAAAGGGAATTTATTTTATTTGTGTACGAATAAATGTCAATTGGCTTTAAATGGGATTAATTAAACTGCCATAGCGAATCAACAATAACTAAAACAATCGAATGAAATACATTCTAAATATTCTATATGCGATTTTAGGCACGTATTTTAATATGATATATAACAATCAGAGCAGCAAAGAAAAGCATATGCATTTGCTGAATAACTTAAATTAATTGCTATCATAATATGATACCAAGACTTCCCTACTTTTGACTGAAGAAACCTGATTGATAAACCTAACCTGTGTTTCCCCGCAAAGGGTATATCAGTTTATTGATAAATATTTTTGGCAGCTTTTTTAATTCGATATGCAGTGAGTTGAGCAATCAAATGTATAATTGGTATTGGTATTGGTATCATATGCTGTAACAGTTGGCTTTACTTAATAAGCCAATCACTTGTTCCTTCCACTTTATGCAACAAGCCAACAGGAATAGAAAACTCTTAAGTTGCAATATTTATTTGAAAATAAAAAAGCAACCTCAATATCAAGCTATCAAGACATACATCCGAGGATACCTACATATGAGCCAGCGATTGCCATTAGCAGGAATGCCATGAGGTTTATGGGACAGTTATGTGAGGGAGGGCAGACAACATGTGGGCCTTCAGGCACTTGGCGTAAATGTTGCGACGGAAATAAACCTTGGCATATGTGTACAGGAAGCAAGGATCTCTCTGTGTCATTTATTTTAGTAGGATACTCGCATGTGAACCTTCAAATGGCGACGAAGTGGCTTTAAGTTAACCTTTGGGAGAAAATTGTAACCGTTTAATAATTTAAGATGCGACATTTCGATTTTTTTTTTCTTTTGTGTTTCTTGAAAACTTTGCTGCTTACATGATAATTTCGCTTAAAACTAACAAATAAATAATGTTAATAAATTATTACCTTAGACTACAGTTAGACGAACTTAATTTAAAGTTAATCAAAATGTGAAGAGTGTGTGCGCGTGGAAAATGAAAAATGGAAATTAGTGCAGAGCGTGGTTTGCGTCTTCAGTAGACAAAGAATGATGAATAATTGAAAAGTAACAGGAACTGTGTTGTGTGTGAGCGCAGTTTAAAGTTAGATAGGTGAATAGCTTGGCCAAGAGCGTGCAAAAAGATGAAAGAAAATTTAAATCAATAGCTGTAGCTGTTGTTTAACAGTAAACGGCAGATAGATAGAACGACAGATCGGAACTGATTACGTAATATACTCGTATTACAAGACAACATAATCGATTATATAATGTTAATGCTAATGATTAATAACACACAGTGTGAATGCACGTTACAGATACATTTCCAGCGATGTACCTGTAGGTGCAACTGTGCTCAGAGTCAGAATTAACCGTTGTAAACGCATTAAATCTCTCATAGTGTAAAAAGTAGAGATAAGTAACTTGAAAATCTAATTACAATTCGCCTGTCTCTTTGTCTCTATGTCTCTTTGTCTCATGTCTGCTTGTGATTTATCTACACGATAAATGCAACTACGTAGCTTTGAACTTTGAATTTGTATACTATGAGTCCGCTTATGACTTTGTCTGTGTCTGCTGCAGAGACGCTGCTACCGGCTGTAGTTGTTGTAGTGGCTGCTGTTGCTGATTGTGATTCTGTTGTAGTTGCTGCTGTGCGGCCTGTTGCCTGTTGTGGGCGCGATAGGCCAACTCCTGCGCCTCGGTCAAGGAGCGTCTGTCCCAGCCGCCACCGCCTCCACCACCGCCTCCACCAGAAGACCAGCCACCACCTCCACCGCCGCCACCGCCGCCTCCTGATGACCAGCCAGAACTGCCGCCTGAGGACTTGCCAGCCATAAGTTTCTTCAGGCCAATTATGCCGGCTAAGAGGAGCGCAATCTTGGAGATAATTAACGCCTTGCCGGCCAATATATAAAGTGCTCCCATGGCAATGGGTAGCATGCCCATCAGTTTTGTTGCAACCATCATAGCCATCATCATTCCCATTTTCTTCATCTTGCCGCGACCTGCAATAAAATTAAATCGATGAATACGGGTTGCAAATTCCAGATAAGACTCTATTTCGAAGTAATTAAGACAATTATTATAATTAAAAACAATGTAAATAATTTTATTATCTATAAACAGAGAAATAATTTCATATTTGTTTTCATTTTTCACACGCTTTCATTGTGGTCCCTTGAATTATGAACAATGCGTGTCTTTAGCCTAGTACGTGATATCAATGGAGATGTTTTCTTTAAAATTTTCCTGCTGAAAGACGGTGAAAGCTTGCAACTATTTTTCCAAGTTACAAAAGGCTGTGTGAGAATATTTTGGCTGCAGCGTGTGTGGCTTTCATTTCGCTGCAGAGCTCGCCTACCATCAGGGATACATTTGGCGATTTCACTTGGATGGTGAAAATGATTCGAATGCAGCTGCGGCTAAGACCAAGGCCAAGGTTGTTTAAATGTGGCCGAAATAAATGCAATAAGGCAGTCATAGCCAGCTTGGAACAGACATTGCAGGCATTGCAATTAGCCAAAAATGGTCGGGCATTTGAGAAAGTGTTGGCCAACTCGTATATGTAAGAGTACTCGTATCAATTGAAAATCTTCATCAATGATTTGAAAGTAAAAGAAAAACCACGCGCTGTGAAAGTAAGTTCACTTTTCATTACGGGAAAATATTGCTTGTCACCAACAAAAAGCTTTAAGTGCTTGTATCAAATTTGTAATTGATGCAAGCCATTGGCAGCCAAGAAGACATTAACATGACCCGTCAGGCCAGAGAAACGTGGCCCACACTTTCATTGCGTTCGACACGGTCATGACATCTCAAAACCCCCTCCCCACCTTGTCATGTTTTCATGCTTATGCAGTAGCATAAAAGGTAGGGAAAGGTACATTAGCTTTAAATGTGTCTCAACTTTCAGTAATCTCTTCTTGTATTTTCACAAAAGAATTCATTTAGGAATTCCTGCTTCATATACAAAATTGCTGTTATATTTATAATATTGCCATTGCCATATATTGCCATTCTACTTATTTGTTCTAGATATATTAAGGGTATTCAAGTCTCGGTCTCGAATGGGTGCTTTATTCCCATATTTGTGTGCTGGCCAACACGAAATTCTGGCATGACAATTTTTCGTTATCGTGTTGTTGTTTTTTCTTGTTTGTGTTGTTGCTCCAAATTTTTAGGTCATTGTTTAGCTTGGCGAACAAGTTTCGTCTGCAGCTCTGTGTGTGTGTGTGTGTGCCTGTGCTACAAAAACAATTGCACATTTTCCCAGAGAAAAGAATTGTCTACATTCATTACATACAATGCAAAGATGATAAGCCAAACTGCAACCAATTGCGAAGGAAATGGGCCAAGCTGCTGCCAGGTTGTGACTTTGCTTGCCAATGTCATTGCCAGCTATACAATTAATCAGTCGAGCTATGCATACCCAACATGTACATATTTGGCTCTAATAACCACCGGATGGTGCTCCAATTATGACGTGGCTTAAGCACCTGTGGCAAGTGAAGTAAAATTATGTCACTGTCACGCGCAATGCATGCATTTAGCGGTGCTTGCTTGCAACTAACGTAACTGCAATTATAGCACTTTGTCTATGTGTGTGTGTGTGTGTGTGTGTGTGTTTTAGTATGTGTGTATAGATGTTTCTGTATGTGTCTGTGGCATGCTTACCTTCCTCGAGGCCGCGTCCAATCTCGTCGGAAGTCAATTTGGGGAAGCTAACCTGCAGCGAGTGTCCGTTGAAGAAGTAGCTTAGACGTTCAATTAGCATGTTTGTAAGCTTTGCATCGCGATCTGTGCCGGAGCGAGCTAAGGAGGACTCTAATTCATTTTCGCTATAGGCAGGTGGGCGTGGCGCCGACTCTAGACGCACTAGCTTGATGCCGTCGGCGACATTAATGGCATCAATGGGCGTAATGCGGTCTATGAAGGATATGGCTTTCTTCTTAAGACATGGCACAAACCCGCTCTCAGCCCGATTACATTCATCGTAGACACGGAGCAGGGTTCGTGCGCCGGCGTTTTGATTGCCTCCTGGCAGATTGCTCAGCTGCTCCATGCCCGCATCGCAATTGCTGACGAGGCAGACGGTCAATAGGATCAGGCTAACCGCTTGAGCTCGCAAGTGCTTTTGCTTAAATGTCATTTTGTGTTGCACGCACAGACACTCACAATATCACAAACACAAACGTGTCCACTTCCACTTCCACGTCCACACTTAACTGTCAACACACGCGTCGGGTGCTTGACTAATCCTTGATGCTGATCTAATGGCTTGAAGCGCGTCTTGCACTGTCTGCAAGTTTAAGTCAAACTGTTGACCACCTTGACGCGCTTTATTCTTTTATAGACCTTTCTTTCTTGCCGTCAACTTGATCACAATTTGATTTTCTTCGTGCTTGCAGTTGAAGTCGTAACCCGAAGTCGAGCTCGGCTACATTTGCGACTTGCGATTCGCGGCTCGTGGATCTTGGATCGTTTTCTTCGTTGTGCCTCAATTTCCACAAGGTCTGTTAAAGCTGTTGTGTTGCTTCTGTTAATGTTGTTGCTGGCATTGCTTCTCTAATGATCATTGCACCGGCTTCAATGAGATAAGCAACAGTTTGCACAGGCGTAGCAAAAGTCGCAGTCGGAGTCACAGTTGCAGTTGCAGGCTGCAAAATGTTTTTATGTACAACTTTCGATGTTTATGGCCAAATATATTAGTTGCATTTGTTGCTTTGGTAGACGTTTGGCTTTTGTCGATATTTAAACTGGCTGCCGTTTAAGTCGCCATTGCCGCTGCTTTTGTCGACACTTTAGTTTTAATTTGGCATTTAACAATTTCTATTTCGCTTCTCATTTATATTTCCGTTTAACTTGATCATAAAGAAAGTATTTATCAACCCCTAAATACTTGCAATTTGCTACTCAATTTGATTATGCAAATTATTCGATGGATGATTACAACAACAGCCTGAACACCTAGCAATATCGACAAGATTTAGAGAGTATCGGCGCCTGGTGTCGAATGCAATAAAGGGCTTTCGAGTTGGCAGAAACCATGATATGCTTCTATTAAAGCCAGGTTAAGTTGCTGGGCCATTGACTTTGCTGCTGCTGCTGCCGCAAAGGCAAATTGCTGGTGTCCCACGTTCGGTTGGCCCAATAGCTGGCAAGCCCGTTGATGTAGCTGTTACTTCTGCTTTAACTTCTGGTGTGTTTTATGCATGAGCCAGCATTCGTATCTGGCCATGTATCTGCTTGGTATCTGGTAGAACGTGCCTGTGCATACGCCAAACCAACTGGCAGGCAAGCAAAAGGAAAGCTGCCGCAAAGGCCGCATAATTGTGGCTTTGCTCTGTGGCTGTAAAAACTTTTCCCCAAAAATACCAGCGGAAATAAATAAATTTTCTGGATTCTCGTCTAGTGCTTTCGCTCAGTCTGCCGCCAATGGACATTTTATGATGCAGGTGCCGTGCCCTTCCCAGGGCAAAAAAAAAAAGGGACCTACCCGCAAGCCCCTGAGACTGGCTATGTGCAGTTCATTTTCAACCAATAAAGTAGCAAATTTAGACCCCGCAGCGGCAGCACAGATCTCTGACAAACGACTGAAACGACTGTCGTGTCGGCTACTTGTTACTCAGCATTGCACTTACTTCATACAATGATTAAGGCCTTTACTAAATCATTTTCTGTCACCTTGTGGGCTACTAATCTTGACTTTGTCTGCCTTAATTTTTATTTTTACTTCACTTTCACTAAAGAGTTCCAAATACATGAATGAAAGAGCGAGAGACGCCTTCGATTTGCATCGATTTCTAATACATTTCTAAAGTTAACTTTATTGCATTATAAGTATATTTTTGTCTACAACAATTGGATATTTTATATAAGTATCTCTATTTTGAATTAATGGAAAATTGAATGACATACTTAATTTTTTTAAAGATTACATTTATTTTTAAGTAGAGTTAAGAACATAGTAATAAAGCACTCGACTGAGGATTCTGTAGTATTTATTTTCATACATTTTTCTCTTAGGTTCACTTCACTTCATTTCCTTTTTTCTTTCTCTCACTGTTGCTTATTTTCGTATTTTTCTCTAAATCTTTTCCCTTATTTTTGAAATTCAGACGGCATGTTATAAGCATCAAATGTTTATAATGCTCAAAACAATTGCATGTCTGACATTTAATGAATAAAAATAAGCTCGCCCTTCTATCCAATTTATGAAGCACATTGTTTGCATATGGAAAATGCATATTGCTGAAGCTGTCAAAATGTCCATCAGCATATATGGTAGATTGTTTACAATAATCCGGGTACAGCTTACTGGACCAACACATCGGTGAACACAATCATAGTTGTAGTTGGCAATGTCAATATCTAATGCCCATAATTTAAAGACCTGGATGCATGCGAACCAACTCCAATTGTCTGTTGTTTCCATGGGCAAGGCCAAACAGCAGCCTGAAGTACCATTGAGGTAAAATTGTCTGCATCCCACGTCGCCATCCGTCATCTGACATCTGGTGGTGACATGCCTTGCAGTTTTCTTTCGAGAGCCAAGAGATTTTTCAAAGTTTTTCTGTGCCATTTTGTGGTCGAGACGAAAACAAAACCAGTCGAAAAGTTACAGTCGAGGTGCTCGACAGTATAAGACCCGGTATTCATATCTATGCCGTTATATACAACTTATTATTACAATAAGTATTAATATAATAATACAAAGATTATTAATGGCAAGCGTGATATGTTAATTTGAGGGCAATGCTTTTCCACTCGAAAAGAATTGTCTAAGCAGCATTCATATTTTCATGTAAAATATAAAAAGAAGAGATTATTCACCACTTCATCACATCAAATATTTTGTAATAAGCAAGACAAATCGACCAAGACTCGAACTCAGGATCTCCTGAATGCTGTGCTAACGCTCTAGCACCTGCGCCATTGCAACTGACGTCAAAGCCTGACAAATGCATAACATATTCTCGCATTCCTCTCATTGTCCGTTTTGCAAGTTTCTATTGCTTCAATGATTCTCTCTGAATATCGATCACTTTTAGAAAAGAGGGGGAATAGAAAGCGGCGGTAACTGAGAGAGAAATGCCGTTACTTTTTTTGCATTGCTGCATATGCGTGTACATGCATACATATATTTGAAATCAAATTTCTAACAAAACTTTGTTATTTCTGCTTCTTATGACATATTGGCAAAATTAATAACATATATATAAATAAAATAATAGTAAAAAGTTAATTTTTATAAATATATAAAAAAAAAGTGAAATAAAAAATGGTCAGCACCGAGACTTGAACTCGGGTACTCGCACAGAATGTCTTGTTTTTGTTGTTGTTACATTTAATGCAATTAATTGTCGCTAAAGCTGCCATGAGCTTGTGGTAATTAGATATCTTATTAACTGCTTTGTTTATGGTCCGATCTTCATGCAATTTTCACAAAATGTCCAGACATGAGCACACATTATGTGTGCCAAATCTGAAGTATGTAGCTATATATGGAGTCTAGTTATACGTTTTATTCGATTTGCGTGGGCGGAAGGGGGCGTGGCAAAATTCTAAAACAAACTTGATCTGCGTGCACATTATAGGAGTGTTGTCACCAAATTTGGTAGCTCTAGCTCTTATAGTCTCTGAGATCTAGGTGTTCATACGGACAGACAGACGGACAGACGGACAGACGGACAGACGGACAGACGGACATGGCTATATCGTCTCGGCTATTGATGCTGATCAAGAATATATATACTTTATAGGGTCGGAGATGCTTCCTTCTGCCTGTTACATACATAGCACAAATACATAAGCCCCTGTACCCTTTGGGTACCGGGTCTAATAAAGCAGCAACTGTAACACCCATAAAAACAATTTCATTGTGGCAACATTAAAAATAAACCAGAATTGCGTTTTAATAAACACCAAAGACTGAGACAGAAACAGACAAGGCAACATAAACATAAACAGCAACAACAACATTAACAACACAAAAACTTTAGCATCCACATTGTGGCTTTTATGTGTGTGAAGTTTTTCATTTTCCAACAGAGAAAGCAAATAAACTGTTCTAAATTCTTTTTAAATACTTCAGCTGGCCGTCAAGTGCAAAAACCTTTGGCTGAACTTTCAGTTTTTAGAACCTGAATATGTATAGGTGTATAAATTTATATATATATGTGTGTGTATTTTTTTTTACTTTGTATAACTTTCTATTTCATGCGGGCGTTCATTTAAGCGGCCCAAGTGCAATAAAAATTGCAATTTTCACGAAATGAACCAAACAAAAGAAAGTGAAAACTTGTATGTTAGATTGTTTGTTGTTTTATAATTTAGACGCTCTCATTGTCTTAATAACATTGGCAGCAAACCTTTAAGCATATCCGCAGATAAACATCGGAGTGAAGTTATATACATAATAAGTGCATTTTAGATTCGGTGTACCTGCCTGTCATCTAGTTTGATGGCAGATTGAAGCTTATCAAAGCATGCCGGCAGCCTAGAGCACAAATCTCACACTAATTAGCTTTAGTAGGTTTTATATGCAAGCAGCTGAGCTTGAGAGGAGCGATAAGCTGCCAACTTTCTGCTTTGGCGGATGTGGCAGCCGCAAATTGTGTCAACATCTTTATTCAATCGGGTTTGAGGGTGAGACGGGGCCATTTTTCATTTAATCTGCACACGATTTATTTAAACGTTTGGCCAACTTACACTTTTCATAAAGAATAAAAAATAAAATAAAAACAAAATAACTACGTTTTTCGAAGCTGTGTTGAGACTGCGACTGAAACAGTGTCTAATGTCAAAGAAAATGCATTTTTATGATTGCGTCAATTAATTATAATGCACTGCTTTTGCTCTGTTTGGTGAAAATCTGACATGCGACATGTGCGTGCCTTGTAATTAGATTCTCAAGCGTCGCATTTACAACGCGAAAGTGCGCAATGGTCGAGCAACCTTTGAGCTATAATGCTTGGTTTACCTCTCTAATTAAAGCGATTAAATTAAAATGCATAAAATAACAATTAAAATCCATGCATAGATTGCGGTCCCAACACTTGACCCGTCCAGTGAAGCTGGGAAAGTCAGATGATCAACTTTGGTAAATGTTTGAAGACCGTAACTCAGTCATTTTCACAAAATGATTCCATTGAGTATCAACCGCTAATGCATATTTGCCCTGCCACAAAGATAAAGGTTTCACCAAGCTAAAGTCAAAACCAAAAACAAACACGAAATCCATAGCAAAAGTCCCATGCCTTTGGCACATGCAATTGTTAACTGTTTAGCTCCAGCCTTGGCAGCCTTGTACCAGCATATTAAGAAGACACAAGCTGTGCAGTGAACTCTCCAAAGAGTGTGGCTGTGCAAAGTCGAGGCCATGGCAAAGGCGGCTGCATTGCCAAAAGGTTGGGGTTGCTCCTTCTTGGAGGCTGGTTTCACTCTTTCGCAGATGCTTTCACTTTTTTGGCCACTGTCACGTTCGCCAGTGTTTTAATTTATCATCTACGGGTGGTTGTGCGCCTGTCGGTCCATTGAACCCGCAGCAAACAGAAAAAAGTCAACACGGCTTAGATTTAGGGCCTGCAATGGGTTAAAGCTTCATCATTTGTCAAGGTGACCGCACAGCAAACGCAACGAGTCAACACGTAATCCCTTCTAATGTCGCGACCAAGGATTGTAGAACCCAAAATCATATTTAAATTGTAACTTATTTGCAACAATTTTTCAAGTGAGATTTGGGCCAAGAGCTGAATTAGCTGCCAGCTGGGAAACCAGTCATTCATAACAATTGCGTCAATGTGGCCATGTATTTTATCATCATCTGTTGTGTCTGTTCTGCATACGAAGGATTCAAAACATAAAGCCTCTTGCTCTCTTGTCTCTGTTGTCGGGTTAAGTGTGCCTGCGGGCCTAGACAGAAAAAGCGAGTCACAGAGTCAATGCCAAGGCATCAATTACATTTTCAAGTAGTATAATGTAAAATGGTAATGCAATGCAATAGTGTTTTTGGCTGCCTTAAAACTCACTTCGCTTGCCATACCCGGCGGATACCTGCCATCGTTGATTGATGACAGGTCTCCGTCTTTCACATTTGGTCATATTGATTGACATTTAACATTGAACTTTGCATGTTAGCGTATGCTCGTTAGGAGATGAATTTCACCGCAAATACTTTTGGGGAAATTTAAATGCACTTGAATAGTCGTGCTTATAACGCAATCAGGCGCGTAAATTGAAAAAATTACGAACTTGATTTGAAAATTACTCAAATGTGGCATAACGTTGCTACATCTGCTTCTGGGACAGCAATAGCAATACGCCCACAGCAGGGAGCCAGAGTTTATTTCTGAGAAACCCAAAACCTAGGCGGGGGCAGAGAATAAATACTTGGGAAATGAAATTTAATTTTGCAGCCAGAATTTTGATAAAAAACACAAACAGATTTGTTGCGGACTGGCAATATGTAAATCTAAGCATAATATTTACATTAAATTGAATTGAAAGAAAATTGTTTGTGAAAACAAATAAACCAAGATATTTTGTTGACAGCTTGGCAAAAGTATACAATAAATTCATCACAGGGTAAGTCTAGCAGCGAGTTAGTCACGGTCGGTCTATTCACGCCGTGCATTTCATCAAAAGCCGGGGTCAAAGTGAAACGTAATTGGCCAACGGCGCTTAATTTGATTGAACGTTGCAGGCAAGCTAAGCAAAGCCGCTGAGCAACGGTCACCTGAGGCAATTGTGATATAAACCTGTGCTCCGACACCCGGCAACCCGCATCAAGTAGCTTAAAGTAGCAAAGTTGCAGAGTTTTTGTTTTTGTTTTTGTTTTCGTTTTTTAGCGGGGGCTCCTCTGATGTCAACACAAAGTGAAAGTGAAAAATTTGTTGGCGAAAACCCCAAAAAAACAAGCCGAACTTGGCTTTTCCTTTTATGCAATTGTCTTGGTCCAATGCTGAATGTCAATGTTCCCAGACAACGAGTCCACATAATGTACGAGTACGTGTATTCTGGTTCGGCACAGAAACCAACTCAAAATAATTTGATGGCAAGTAAGCCCGGTAAAAGTTTCGTGCCGATCTTAGCAGCTTCGTTGCTTAACTCTTTTGTTCCTCGACGCTTGAATTGCCATTGATCGTCGGACAAGCTGTTAAGCGTTTTGTTTGCTTTTGTGTTTATACAAATGGCAATTACATTAAATTGGCTATTGCTGCTGTTGCTGCTGCATTTCCTTAGAGGCATTGCCTATTTGGGTTTAGGCGAAAAGCAGCGGATGAGCAGTGGCTTCCACTGCGAAAGCTGCATCGCAATTGCGTGTGAGCTCAACTTGAATTACCATAAATTATCGCTTGCGGATTATGCGGCATGGTTTCCCAATTGCTTCACACACCTCTCCATGTCCAAAATGTAGAACAACTAATGGACCTCGTCTTAAAACTATACTCAAAATTCGCCACTTTCCCATTCTTTACATGCAGCATTGTGGCTTGTAACTGAATAAAGTATTTATTCATTTAGTCATTAATTTTTCCACAGCACAAGACAAACTAAAAGTGTAATAAAATGAAAATATTTATAAGAAATTGTGTCCGCTGACAATTGCTGCTTGCTGTTGCATTTTCATTGACTGCCTAAAAATATGCTTTACAAAATGTATACGCGGAGTTCACAACTGCACTTTCATTAACTTTCCCATCACCAGCGACAAATTTCCAGCAATTCTAGCTGCAATGTTACAAATTATCTCCAAGTATAGTGTTCATTTCGTTTTCTATACACAATTTTTAATATCTGTGCCAAAATCTTAGCGTGTCCAAAGCAAATGCAACACAATAAAAACGACAAGTCAAGCAATGTGTCGGAGTGTTGTGTTTCTGTGTGTGTCTGTGATTGTGTCTGTATATTCATCTAAAGCCTTATAGCCTGCCGATGAAAGTGGGCGTCAGAGCAAAGATATCATTAAGTAGTCGGCAGTCAGCAGCAGTGCAGAGCAGAGCAGTAATAAAATAAAGATTGAAATAATTACAAAGACTTGCTAATTACGACAATGAGCAATGAAATTGACTAGCCACCTGCTAGCTGCCAATTGCACTAAATCTGCAACGAAGCTTTGCGGGTATAGCCGTTGCTTTAACTCAGATCCAGAGATGCAGCTAACATGCATATTACGCTCTGAATAGCCACCGGCAACGGCATGAAGAAAAGCAAAACTGGATGCAACGGCTGCCTGGCTAATTGTGGCAAGGTGAAGTGTATAAATTTGATGAACAGGCGGGCGCACAAGATCAGTTGGCCAAGTGAGTTTGCTGGCAGTTCAACACTCGTCGCGTGCTGCATTCACTAAGAAACAGAAAACCAGCCAAGAAAGAATAGAGCAATACCTTAAGGATATATAAATAATATGGACTCGCGCCTGAGTATTCTCATAGCGCTTTTGCTGGCAGCAATCTGCGCTCAGCGGCCCAGTTGGGCATTGGAATTGAACAATAACTCAACAGGAAGTGGGGAGAGTGCCTTACTGCGAACTGTGCGACATGTCTATAACCAATGTGCGGACAGCGAGGATATTTTTTGGTGCTGTAAGATGCACGGCGCTCGCCTCCTTGGAAGGGCTCTCAAAGTGCAGCAGCTTAGCATTGTGGATGGCGTTAATTTGGTGAGGCGTGCCGGCAGCGAGGACTCCCGCACAGGACGCGCCAGCATTGCAGAGAGTCAGCTAAACAATCGAGATCTGGAGCACATGTCCAGTAAAAGTTTAGATGCCTTACTCCTGGATCGCTTTCTTAACTTTCTACACAGCCATCAGCTGCAGGTGAATTTGCCACGTCTAATGCGCTATGGCGAACGTAACAGCCAGGATTGGCTACATTCGCTTTTGGGTTACTTTATGCCCAGAGAGGGGACTGTGGACAGCGAAGGGCGCAAGAAGAAGGATGACAAGAAATATCTGGGACCGTTCATTGCAGCCGTTCTACTCAAGACTGCTATACTAAAGATGGCTTATCATTCGATAGCCATTGTCGCCGGCAAGGCATTGATTGTGGGCAAAATCGCGCTGATCATCAGCGCGATCATTGGTCTCAAGAAGCTGGTCGGTCACGATGGCGGCGAGAAGACAACTTATGAGATTGTGAAGCATCCGCAGGTGCAGCAAAGCCACACCTATTCTTCAAGCCATCAAGGGGAATACGATAGTGGTGGCCACGATGGCGGCTCCTATCATCGTAGCATTGATGACGAAATGATGATGCAGGATAAAGCATACCATGCCTGGTTGCCCCAAGGAGGAGCTGCATCTGCCGCATCTGTTGCCGCTGCTGCCGCCAAGGTGTCACGATAATTTCGCGTTGCACCTAAAGCAAAACCAAAGACCAAATTTATTCACTTAGTTTCAAATTGTCTGCAATTGCAATTGTATTTACATTTGTTGACTACAATCTTAGTATAAGTTTAGTTACCATACATAGTTACGAGTATTTTTACCACTGAAATACAATACATAAAGCTAGAGAAAACCACGCCTGGGCATTGTGGCTGCGGTCTCTTGGGCATTTCTTATTTTTGTTGTTGTAGTTGCAGCAGCCAAATGGCGACGATTAAGGCTATCCGTCTCGTAGGCATAGTATGCCTGCTCGTGACCATGGCTCGAGTCCTCTGCTGCCGTCTCAAGCTGTGCGGGACTATAGCTGTGGGTGGGCATGCTGCGGTGCCAGCCGCTCTCGTGGCTATGTCCGGAATTGGTGACAATCACATGCTCCGGGCTACCACTGTGTCCAGTCGTACCCTTTTTTAGACTGCCCTGCAAAAAGATGCGTATCGCCATTGAATAGTCATTGCTCAGGCAATGAACCCGGAATTGCGATAACGATTTAGACGTGTTTCACAATACCAGTTTCATCTCGTGTAATCTATGCAAAATCTATGGACTCACCAGCAGTGAAATGAGCAGTGCGATTTTGGCCATAATGAAGGCCGAACCGGCGATGAGAATGACCTTTCCAAGGAACATTTGCGCGAAGGTTGCCAACATTATCATGCCACCCATCATGGCCATGTGCTTATCTTTGTCCTTCTTCTTGCGACCTGTTTTATTGAAACAGTTTTTGCTTTTATTTTTCTTTTTCTTTTTATCTTTACCCTTCTTCATCTTCATGATTTTCTTCTTCTTCTTTTTCTTTATCTTATTTTTATCCTTGTCTTTCTTCTTTTTCTTCTTACTTTTTTTTTTTTTTTTTTTACTTTTATCTTTCTGCTTTTTCTTTTTCTTTTTCTGCTTATCTTTATCTTTATGATTATCTGTCGCTTGCACGTCAAAACTACCAAAGCCCGCAATAAATTTATCGACTTTATCATCTATGAGTGCAACTGTACCTTGATCCAACCCCAGTTCGTTGCCAAATTCATCAATGGCATTTGAAATGGTAATCTGTCTGGGCAGGCGCATCCGCAACGCTCGTCCCTGTGCCAACTGAAGCAACTTCCCAGCGAATCCATTTACGCTCCGTGCTGTCTTTGCTTCTCCACTCTGTTGTCCCATATGTTCCTGTGGTTCAATGCTAAGATACTCGCTGAGGTACCAGGTACTGTTGTCCATAGCAGCTGCATCCAACATTCGTTCGCCTTCACTACCCAGGCATTGCCACTTCTCTGATCCGCTCAGGCAACGTTGCAACATGCGACCCAGATTGCGTGGACTCCACTCAGGGGCAGCTATTCCATCGTTTTTATCATTATTAACGCTGACTGTTTGGCTGCTTGGAACAACCCACTGCGAATGCAGTAACAACACTAACAGACGCCACATATTTAATATATTGGGAAAGTCACCGATTGCTGTTCAAACTTCAAATAACCTGGAGAGGTCTTAAGCTCTTTTATTTATATGTAAAGCGAGAGTAGAGTATGTGACGTCAGAACTCGGTGCCATACTTTAGAAGCTAACAATTAGCTAGCTTGTCAAAGCGCGACACAGTCAAGCGCTCTTGATAGGAATCTAATAAGAAAAGTTTTTGAAAAGTCTTTCAAGCGGGTTCGAGCTCGAGACCCATGGAACTCAGCCCGATTCAGAGCTCTTTACAACTGCTTACTGAACCTTAAAACACCTTTTGCCCGCTTTGTTAGTTTTGTATAAACAAACTTTCGTATTTGGAAAGCGCTTAAAACGTTTGCCAAACTTTATTTTTGCCTAATTACAAGTAAATGAATTGAACTAAAAACGATGTGATATAAATTAGTTTTCATACACTTTACAGTGATCTTACATCCACAATCTGCCAGCCGTTGCTGGGCGATGTGCCTTGAAAATTGCGCACCAGACTATCCGCAGAGGTAATGGTGTCCTCCATGTTATTGGTTTCTCGACGATGCTTTTCATAGTCGTAGAATCGATCCTCAGTGGGCCGCTTTTTGACACTTGGAGAGGAAGTGCCTTCTCGTGGCTGTTCGAAACGCACCTTGCGATCACTGCGTTTGTACGGCTGTGGTTCGTGCACATTGTACTGATGATGCAGCTCATCTCCATGGCCATACACAGTGGCCTTGCCTGGGAAGTTACCAATCGGTCGATGTCCGCCAAAGGCGCCACCATATCCAAAGTTTGTTCCTCCAATGCCTCCAAATCCACCGAAGCCACCGCCCAGGCTGCCTATAGACCCAAGCACACCGCCTAATCCTAAGAAACTGCTCACGTAAATGGCCAGCTTGGCCAGGAATAGTGACTTTTTAAGCAGCAGACAAATGCCAGCAAAAAGGAGTGGAACCAGTGCAACCAAATTGAACTTCAGTCCCAGCAGGAAGGGCAGCAGGTACTGTTTTGCCAGCAAACGACCTAAAGGCTTGGCTTAGCTAAAATGTGATGAGATACATTCATAATCCTCTCACCTGTCCCGACATCTTCGTATCCAAACTGTCGCTCATCCTGTGCCCCATTATCCAGCACAAACTCTGCCACACTATTCGCATCTGCTGTGGGGCCAATTTTGAACATCAGACCTGGGTAAATAGCGTCCATGTGCCACTCCAAGCTGCGCTGTCCCATCACGGCGCCCGCATTCTCCAGTATACCACGGAAATCCACGGGATCTATATCAAGCACATTGACCAATGATCGACTCGTAGCTGTGACACTTTTCACTGCCACAAAGTCATCCACAAAAGTGACATTCTCGCGTTCTTCAAAGCGTTGAATGAAGTTCAAAGCGGAGCGACCGAGACACTCGCTTAACTTCGATCGCTGTGATCCGCGTACGCACTGCTTGAAATGCTGCAATTCCTCCATGCTGACATGTGAAAGATCGCTGCTATCTATGGCTTTCAATTGCAATATGCTGATGATCAGCATTATAGCCACTTCTGGGGACATTCTATGTAATGAGTTTCTTGGGTTACGCTGATAGACTAAGCCTGCTGGCCGGCTGACCCTTCTGTTTTATAGTCGCCTCAGCAGGTGCTCAGCTTGTTATATAATAATCAACTCATTTTGGCCAAATCTGGTCGACTTCAGTTTAGTTTTTGCACAAGTTATGCCGCCGTGGCCCAATAACGGAAATTGTTGTACATCAACGCGAAGTGGCTGACGCTTGTTGTTATTGTTGCTGCTGCTGTTGTGCTGTCTGCATCATGGTCATGGTCAGTGCACACGCGCTGCCGTCTACTGGCGACTCACTATGGTGACTTGTGGGCAATAGTATTTCGCACATCTTGGCCATTATGTAATGATCCATTGTTGTTCCAGAAGAGTTATAAAACAGGCACCAAAGTTCAGGTCTCAAAATTACAATTCCTAATGTACACATCTATTAAATAAATGGCAACAATTATAATATTAACGAACATTTCCACCCATCCAGACTAATCGGCAAAATTATTAAAATTTGTAGCTAACTAATGTTCATTATAAGATACCCCAACAAATATAAATTTATAGCTAATAGAAAATAAATAAATAGAAATAATAATAATAACGTCAAGCGCAGTGATGTATATGTAGGCTGAATTGCAAGATTTATTCATACACAAGCTAATTGACAGCAATAGTTATTAAGGTGTATTAGTAATAATCTCATCCTATTAATTAGTAAATTATTTACAAATTTTTGTTCATGACAGTTCAAACACTTTTACATACTTTCAGGCGGAAAAAAAAAGTTCGAAAAGTTTAGTGTTGCCAGCACTTTGATCAAAGCAAACTAACACTATCTTAACAGCAACAGTAGCAGCAACAGAAATAGCAGCAACTTGTTGTTGCTTAATAAACTGTTCGGGGCTATAAAGAACGCTAGACACACTCGTCTGGCCCATGAAGCCACAAGGCAGAGAAACTTTTGAATATTTGGCTAATGTAACAACAACAACAATCAAGGACCACGTGAACTTTAACTAACAAACAATTCTCACACTCAATTCACTTTTGGGCCAATTTGCAGACGTCTTATAATTTGGGCTTAATTTGTGGTAACTACAAAAGTTTTCTGCCACTTGAAACTGTTTGAAAAGTTGATCATATTTTATGCTTGTAAAGAGTTAACGACATTTGTAAGCTGGGACCGCAGAGGATTGACCTACAGGTGCGGCTATCTATCCAAATATGTGGAATCTTTAAGCATTTGTTTTTTCAATTGCAATTCCAACAGCTTGCGACTTACAAAATAAAAGAAATTGTTTTAATAAACACTTTCACCGACAATATTTCAAATACAAAGCTATCAAGATTTGCAGCAGGCGAACATTATTTTCAAAGTAACTGTTTAAATGTGTGTATTCGATTCATGCACTGTTTTGGTTGTTTGGCACTTGCCATTCGACCATAAATTGCAGTCAGCCGAATGGGGCGTGCCCCATCTTCGTATCATTGGTATTGCACTCACAAATCAAGCTGAGGCGCAACAGGGCATACGACATACTGGAGTACGTGTTGCAATTGCATAGGCAAAAAGCAGGTCGAAGCTGAAGTGGAGACTTTCATTTGATTTTGGAGTGACACCGGATACCAGTGTGTCTTCATTGGGAGTCCAAGACAGAGAGGAAGATAAATGGAGATGGAAATGGAGAGAGAAGGAATTAATATTTCAAAGCCAATGGCATGCCGGGTAGTCCGTTGGTTAGCTATTTTGTTGTTGTTGTTGCCTCTCTGCTTCTCTGACTTTGACTTTTAGACTGACTACGCCTCAGTGCGCGCGTTGCAAGTGAAATTTTGTTACTGAGTATATGTTATTTAGTGTGTCGCACATGCAATTGATATCACTGGCCTCATTTGCCCTAGTTGGTAATTTATTTTATTAGTGAAAAAGTGAAAGCATTTCGCTTTAAGCAATGCGTCGCACGTTGCGTATGCTTAATTTATACTGTACCTTTTAACAACCACGCCTGTCATATATGTTAAATGCAAACGAATTTCAGTTACAGATAAATGCGTCTTTATTGAGTTTCATTTGATTTATTTTTGTGTATGGGCGTGCATATGTGTGTGTGTGTGCTTATACGTGTGTGGTTGCAGTGCGGTCTAATAACTAGACATTGGTGAGGGAGGGGGCTAGCGCGGACTGTGCAGTTGTAATTGTTGTTGCTTCTGAGCCTGCACCGAGTTACAGTACAGTATTAAAAAGCTCAGAGGTTAGCATTAAGTAATACAATAAATAAGAAGTTGTAAATTATAAATGGTAAGTAGTCAATAGTAAAGCTCTGCGCAGTAAATTATAACAATAATACAAGTTATAGAGTCTTGAGTACAGTTTAGTTTAGTTTAGTTTTAGTGCCTCTTTATGTTTAGATTATGTTTAGTTTAAGTTTATTTTAACTTGCCGCCCCCTTCATCCGGCTGCAACTGCAGCCATAATTAAACTTATTATCTATGGTCTGAATTTCTGATAAATTTCTCTCATTAACAATTTGATTTCTCTTGATGGCGTCATTGATCGAGTTATGCTACAAATAAATTAAATAAATAAAATAAATTAACGAGTCCCTGGGCAAATGGAGCCCAGTGAGCTCCGTATTCTCTTTCCCTTTTTTTTCATTTTGTTTCATTGGATTTGGGTATTGCACTAATTTGCTTTTCCACTTTGGCAACTCGGCTCTCTTATTGTTTATACGCCGCATAGGCCAAGTTCTGGGCTTCGCTGCCGTGAAGTGACCGGCCGTAGCTGTGCTCGTGCTCGTAATGTGGATGCGCGACAACCTCGTAATTCTCCTTCTTGGACTCCAGTAACTTCTTCAGGCCAATGATGCCAGACAACAGCAGAGCAATCTTACCAATAACCAGAGCCTTGAATGAGATAAGCGCCAAGAATCCAATGGCCAGTGGCAGAAGAGCGGCCATCTTCAGCTTGAAGAGCATCAACAATGGCATCAGATACTTCTTCTTTTCCTTCTTTTTTCCACGAGCTAAAAGGGGAAATTCAATAAGAAATAGATAAGAAAAAATAGAAAAAGCAAGATAGAGTCACAGAGTTGTGATATGATTAGTTAGCATGCAATACTTTCGCTTGGTTACATTCGATTTGCGTTGTCCATTTGCTTGTTAACTGCTCATTAACAACTGGAGCACAAAAAATGTAATAAAAAAATAACATACACTAGTTACAATGCAACAAACAGGATCGACCGCTTTCTATAAGCACTCTTAGAAATCGGAAATTGCTCCATGAGCATGAAAAGAAAGTAAGCCTAACTGACTAACCAAAATGCAATTAATTGCAGCAACAAGTTTGCCAACGCCTTGTAGTAACTGTCAATGTACCGCTTGATAGGTCGCCTTGAAACAAATGCCACTATACCTGTGCATCGTTGCAGCAGGATGCATGCCTGATCTGTGACCTCAATGTGGCTAGAAGCTAACAGTGAAAACAGGATTTTACCATTGGCCACATTGTTGCGCGCCAGGCAGACAACGATTCCGCTGCCGATGCCATTGCCGTTGCCGCTCTTGCTGCTAATACTGATGCGGCTGCTATTGGTAATTGCACCAGTAACCCAAATTGGCAACGAATCACAGAACCAGTAACCAGAACAACAACAGAACAACTCTTGACCAGTCATGAAATTGAGCTAGCCAATTCTCACATGTGTATGATCCATAACGTAAGTTGTAGTTCTAGATTTCATAGACGTAATGTATAGTACTCACATTCCTCGAGGGCGCGTTGCATATCCTGGATGGAGTCCTTGGGCACCTTGAACTGCAATGTGTGTGTGCCAAAGAAGCGGGCCACACGCTCAACAAGCAGAGAATCGACCTCAGATTCGCGTGCCTCTGCCTCCTCGGGCAAGGCCACATCTTTTAGAGATCGCCCCACTGGAATGTCATCGGTTTTCACCAACGCAATGCCCTCGGTCAGCCTAACATCTCCATTCTCGGTATCGAAGTAATGCAGGGCACGTTCCTGTTTAAAATGAATATTGTTGTTAGCAACTTTGACTTTTTAGCCACAACAACTCCAACAACGTCACTTTGTCTGTTTACCTTCATACACAACACCATCGATCGTTCGCCACAATCCTTGACCATTTTCAGGGCACTCGTCAACAAGCTGTCTGCCTCGGAGGCTGCAGCTGCCGTTGAGGCTACCAGCGCGAACAGGCACACGAATTTCAACATGATTGTATTTAGGTTATTTGCTTTTTGTTGTTGGAAGGGGATAAGTCACAGAGCACTTGACACTTGATTTGTTATCCTTTTGGGCACTGACTTTGTGCACCTTGTAGGGGGTTGTTGAGTTGATCAGTTGATTAAGTGCACTGCGCTCGATTGGCTTGTTCGATCTGTCGGTCAGAAGGCAATCCGTAAACTGTGGCTAGAAGACGCACGCGGATCGAGTTTTATTCCCGGCCAGCAGCGCAGCCGCTGACATCGACAACGACAACGACGACGATGGCGATGTTGACGACGTCAAACCCGACGCAAGTTGCCCGCTAGCCACATTCACACTTTACCCTCACCCTGCCTGTCTCATCGACTTATACAGTAGCCAACTTAGAATTTAAATAAACAACATGACGAAGACAACGACGACGACGAGTACGACCACAATTACAGCCACGACTAAAACGACGAAGCGCATCTGTTGTGGCTGCTAATGCAACCTGGCATGGCATGGCTTATGTTGGCCTGGCCTGGCCTGGCTTGGTTTGGCCTGGCCAAGATTTCAATGTATGCGTGTGGAGCACAGTCTTCGTTGACGTAGATGCCGCAGTCGTTGGTGACTTCGTTGTTGTCGTTGACGTTGACGTTCGCAGCACTTCGACGTTGGCTTTGGCTTTGGCTTGTTAGCGACTACTGCTTCTATTGCCGCTGTTGTTATTGTTGTTTGTCAATAGACAAACACTTAGGCAGCACTTAACTATTTGCACATAAGCGAGCACTCACACACTCACATACTCACACACACACACGCGCACTCCTACAAACACAGATAGTTAGTCGCATGTGTGGTCGCCAAATTGAAATGGACATTATTTTAGGTATCTGAGGACTGAAACTCTGAATTGAGATATTTCAACCGCTATATGAAGGCGCCTGCATTTGGCACACTTACTGGAGTGTGCGAACCACAGCAATCATTAAGAACCACAGCAACCACAACAATAATAAACAGAAAGTGCCATGTATACTAAAACCGTCGACTGATCGATCCATTAGAAATTGCAGACACGTGACTTGTGGTGTAGCGTTAATGCTGGCTAATCAAACACCATGCCACACCCCTCCACACCCCTCCACGCCGCACCCGATCACATCAACAGCAATACTTATGACGACGTCTTTAGCTCGAAAGAAACCGCAACAAGTATAGCTTAAATTGGAGTAAAATAGAAAATTAACTAGTTTGCAGGCGGCATGGATAAAAAAATTTCACTTTAATTTTGCTTTTTATTTATGTATTTGTTTTTCTCCATCTCACTTAAAGCCCCATAATGTATCTTCTCCACATAAGCGAGTACTCGTATATCGTATATCTTTAGTTTTGTATGCCAATCGTTGACACTTGCTCAGAAACGCAATACGAGAGTTTAATATTAAGCAAAATCGTTGGCATTATGTCTATTTAATTTTATTAAATGTAAATGTAATTTTTCTTTAATTTACCAAACGTTGCTAGGTTTGACATATATTTTTATAAAAATGACTGAAGAGATATTTATAAAAATTGGATATATATATATAGGAGATCAAGAAGATATATTTGAAGAAACTAAACTTGATAATCGATAAGCAAAGGAAATATTATAAAAAATGAGAAAGAGTATCTGCAAGTCGACTTCTCCCGAATATTGCCAAGTAAGTTTATCGCGTTTGTGTAATTTACGCATTAGTCAAGTACCTAAAAGAAAGTGATGAATGCTAAGATTTACACGCTGCTAAAACTCGAGTTGAGATGCAAAGCAAACTAAATTATTGTAGCTGATTATCTACTTAGTCAAAATACTACATTGATGAGCCGAAAGGTGTTGATGTTGTTTTTTATGCTGATGGAATATGCAAATGATTTGCACGTGGACATAGATGGATGTGCCATGCCGTGACGTGACTTGACTTCAGTGTTGAATATTGTGGCTTGAACATTGATTGTGGGTGATTACTGTGATAACGAGATGTTGGAGTTTTGTATAGGGCATGGCTTAGTCGACATCTCAGTTGACATTTTAGCGTGCTAGTTAAGAGCTAGGCAATTATTATACATTCATGCGTACGCTATAAAAGTGAAATAGTTTTATAGCTGTCAACATGCATTGAACATATTCGTATTCGTATATTTTGGTTATATAATTGACATTTTATCCATTACTCTTTAGAGAAACGCAGTAAACACGATATATTTCTATTGAGGCATAAGAAACTCCCATTAGCCAACTGGATAAAATGGTTAAAGTGTCAAAAACATAGCGCTGTCTACAAATTTGAGTTTTAACTTCATCCCTGTAAATACCTCTTTTGTTGATTTAGTCCTTACTTATTGATGACATAACTTCGGAATGGAAAAAATATACATTTAATTCATTTTTTATCGAAGCAGCTTTCATTTAACATGTTGCCTACTTAAGGCAAGTAAACCGTGCTGATCCTCTGCTCCCGAACCCCTTTTCAGTGGTATCTTCAAAATTGACACCTTTTTGAAAGTTTCACTTTCATTCCCAGTTGGCTTCACCCCCGTCGTTGTCACCGTCTGCGTATTCGCCTCCGTCAATGTCTGTCTCCGTGACCGACGCTGTGAATTCCGGTAGCTCAGCTCTCGCTGCGCTGTGTTGTGCTTGAGTAAATTTTCAATTAATGAAAGTGATTGTGAGGCCCAGAAATGATGACGTCAACAATTAAAGTAAAGGGCGCCCTCAACTTACATTTGATTAGGCCGCAAACAGCGTGGGAATTACAGCCACATTTAAATAAAGTAAAATATTTAATTCAATAGGTTCAATGTTCTACTCTGAACTCGCCATGGTACTTGCTTTGTGGCCAGTAGCAGCTCATTAATATTTTGTACAGAGTGCAAAAGTGAAAATGTCGCATACCACAGAAATACGACAGTAACAACAGCAAAAACAATAATAAAAAAAAGTCTGGAGCTGGCAACGCAAATGAAATAAGTGAAGAGACGCTCCGCAACCGGCCGAGCATATTTGATCTATGAATATTGCATTGGACTTTGCCAGACTCTGTACTCAGCTAAGTAATAAAGGTACTCGTAGTTTTGGAAGAAAGCGAAGCACAATTAATGTTGCGATTGCTGCTTTTTTGTGGTTTTTTAGCACGCACGTAAGCACTATTTAAAATGGTTATCATAAATTCAGCAGACATGGTTAAGGCGTGGACAACAAAGAGTCAGTCAGTTGAGGGCGTTGCGATTTGTTTTTAGCAAGGTTTACTATATTTAATTAATGTTTACTTAGGCCTAACACACACATTTAGTTTGTTATACATACAAGTTCATAATCAAATTAAGCTAGACATTATTTCTTATTCAGACAATTCATGCGGCAATCGTTTCTTTGGTTTACTCCATCTTAGCACTTCAAATCGAAGTCCAAGTCCACATCCACATACAAATGCAAATGCAAGCTCTGCAAGCTGCCGATTGCTCTACAAGCTCTTGGTACTTCCCGTTGACTCCTTGGCCGGTTTCCAACCGCTGTAGGCCATGTCAAAGTCGCGTCCCCAGCCCGAATGACCACCAGAGGAGACCACAACCTCATGCGAGGATTCCTTGCCGCCGCCGCCGCCGCTGAGAAGCTTCTTGATACCAATGATTGAGGCCAGCACCAACGCTAGCTTGGACACAATGAGCGCCTTTCCAGCCAGCATAGCCAAAGCTCCATACGCAATGGGCACAAAGGTCCCACCAAGCAACAGCGGAATCATAATGTAAGCACCGCTTCCTTTCTTGTCCTTCTTTTTACGTCCTTCCATCGAGTTGCTGTCTGCATCCCGCATATCGGGAAACTTTATCTGCTTACAGCACCAAATGAGTAGCAGTTGCTTGCCATGATTCTCCCAACGGACTTACCTGTAGCGTGTGATCCTGTAAAAAGCTACCCAATCGCTTCATGATCATGCTATTTAAGACTTGATCCTTGGCATCAATGCCCCGCGGCAGGACAGCTTCAATATCCTGCTCAGTGATTGGAGGCAGATGGGCGCGCTTCTGAATCTCGTCTCCGCTGGCCACAAATTGAATACCCTCGAACAGGGGCAACGATTTGGCCGTGCGGAATGCCTTCTCGAGGCCAGTCAGCAGTTTTAACTTGAGACAGACGGACATGTTCTCGCCCGTACATTGCTGATAGATACGATATACCAAGGACAGATCCTTCCAGATACCTGTAGAAGAGGCAACAGCGCTAGATGCCTCTACCGGGGGCTGCTGAGTCTTCTGCTGCTGCTCCGATCCTAATCCGTTAATGTGATTGTAGCTGGCGCTGCGGGCACTTGTCGCTGGCAGCCAGTAAAAGATTATCATCAGTGCCGCCACGTGCCACACGTATCTGATCATGTCTGTTATTAAATGTATGAGTGTGTGTGCGTGTGTGTGCGTGTGTGTGCGTGTGTCTGTGTGTGTGCGGGGTGTATGTGTGTGTATGTTGAATGGTGTATTTGCTTGCAAATGAATTAAATGCTTTCGCTATCCTATGGCTTTAAATGGAATGGTGTTTGTGTGTATATAAATGAATGAAATCCTTTGCTATCCTTGCTACCGAGATGTGCAATGCTCCGCTGATAGAAAACTCTTGCTGGGCGCTGCACTTAAGATTATCAACTGAATGGTGGAAAGCACATAGTATGCATTTTATACCGCCTGGCCAATTTCTTGTTGGCTAATTGCGCCTGGGTGCATGTCAGGAGGCTGCTGAAATTGAAAAAACTCATTTTGTTTTAGTCTAAATATCACGCCAATTAGTCTGACTTGCTGGCTGGCTTACTGCAGGCCTTGGCCGGGGGCTGGTGGCTGTTCGTTGGCTATTGAAGCTGCGCTTTCGTGATTTCGGTGCGAAAGCAACCAAATTTTGTTCAGCAAGAGACTCAACCATATCCATGGTAAGCGCTGCAATTTCATTTGTAATTATAACACAACTTACAGCTCGTTCTAAGCTATTGAGTTTTCATTTGAATGTAAAGCAGAGCGAGCTGGAGCGTGCGTGCATCCACAGGCACAGATAAACTGACGCTGCCACTTGAGCAGTCAGAAGCAAAGTAAAATGCCGATGGCATTGGCATTAGTTGTAGTTCCCAAACTATTTTATTTACAAGTATGCCAAGTTCTTTCATGATGTTGATTAGTAGACCGAATCACTGCTGTTTTTTGGATTTCGTTTCTCAATGCATTTTTTACAGATTCACTGTCGTCACATAGCTTTACTATTTTTTTTAAATCATAACTTTTCTTTTTATAAACCGATGTATAACTCAATATTGTGCCTTTGACTTCAGTAGAAGCTTCAATTGAAAAACGGTTTTAATTTTGAGAGATATTCACGATTTTCAACGTGATATTTACAAATGTCTAATAGTTCCAATGACATGTATTATACAACTTATTTATTTATAAAGCCAAAAAAGAAAAAATCAGCATACAAATTTAGAAACAAATTAAAGAGAATACAATTTTATGTGGAATGTTGCCATATCCGTCTATAGATCTACATTTTAAAACATGTATGTTCCCACATTCAAAAAAGTAACTGCATACTTTGTGGCGGCCACTGAATATTGTTTATGAAGTGTTCGTCCCAAAAGCTTGCCATTAAATGAAAGAGTTAAGACACAAACTTGCTCTATCTTAACGAAGACAAGTGCAAGCTGTGGAGAAGCTTATTTATTTTAAATAAAGAGTTCGAGCCATTAAAAGCATATTTTTAAAAAATTGCATTGAAATATGGGTGGAAAGAAATGATTTTTTTTTTTTTTTTTTTTTTTTTAAATACGTTCCAATTTATTGCAGATTTGTACTGTTTGCTTGTAATTAGTACATTACTACCTTCATGGCAGCTTAACCTAATTATACATTAATATAAAAACTTGACTATCTTATAATATAGTTATACATTTAATACATAGAATTATTTAAATTATTTTGATATTTACAGTTTTACATATTTAAATTAAGTAATTAAGATATTCTTGTGGCAGGAAGATCGTGTGGATGAAGCCTTTTCAGGCGTCTTCTGCCTGCATACCTCAGTAGGCGTTGGGCAAGCGCGTTTGGATGGCAGGTCAATTTTTGACAGTATTTATCCGCCTGTAGCTGCAGTACGTTACCAACCATAGGTACGCCTAAGTCACGCTCAATGTCTCTATTCCGCATGTACCAAGGCGCATTGCATATCCTCCTGAGGATTTTGCTTTGAGCCACTCGAATTTTGTTAATGTTTGTCTTGGCGGCTACTCCGTAATCTTGAAGCTCGTACTTCCAAATTGGGCTCAATATCGCCTTGTATATGGAAACCTTGTTCTGCAGAGAGAGCTTGTTTCTTGGCGACAACAGCCACGACATCCTCGTCGCCTTTGCCAGGATTGTTTTTTGCAACATTGTTGTATGCCGACCGAAGTTTAGGTATCCGTCAAGGATGACTCCGAGATACTTGTAGTGCGATTCATGACTGAGGATTGATCCCAACATCCTAATTCCTGGACAGAATCCAATTCTTGTAGCGAATGTCATGTTCGCACACTTACTAGCATTGATGCCAATGTTCCACTTACGGGCCCATATCTCGAAGCTCCTGACATATTGTTGCAAGGCCTCGGCGGCAGTGCCAAGAGTCTGGCTCCTGGTAAGAACAGCGGTGTCGTCGGCATATGTTGCGATAAGAACGTCCTGAGGGTCAACTGCTCGTACTGCACACGGCTTCGGCATGTCGACTGTGTATATAGAGTACATAGTTGGTCCAAGTACACTACCTTGTGGAACTCCTGCGCATATCAGTCTTTCAGAAGATTTGGCACCATCGACAATAACGCTGAACGACCTGTCAGCCAAAAAGCTGCTTACTAGCTGGAATAGTTGTGGAGTCAATAGCTGCTTCAGCTTACAACGAAGACCATTGTGCCAGACACGGTCAAAAGCCTGCTGTATGTCCATGAACACAGCCACAGCATACTCTTTCTGCTCCATAGCCTCCAGTGCAAAATTCACAACTCTATGCAATTGTTCTGGTATACCATGTCCCTTACGAAAACCGAACTGCCACTTTGGTATCGCTTGAGATACGCTCTCCAGACTAAGGATCCGAGTTAAGATGACTCTCTCCATCATTTTACCCAATGCCGGATGGAGACTGATTGGTCTGTATGAGTTGACCTCCGTTGGTTGCTTCCCAGGCTTGAGGATCATGGTAATCAGTGCAGACTTCCAGATCTTCGGGAAGTGTCCAAGCCGTAGAATGCTGTTGAAGAGCAGGACTATGAAAAGCACTGCCTTAGCCGGGAGGAGTTTAATTGTTCTGTTATCCAGATCGTCGTGCCCAGGGGATTTTTTTAGTTTTAATTCTTTAATTAACAGTGAGACCTGGAACGGTCTATCCAGGGTTGCTTCAATATGCCATTGCATATAGTCTGGTGATAAATTCAACGGCTTGAATCTATTCTCCTGTCTGCAAAAGTTTCGGCTTTCTCCAGCCCAGAAAAGCACCAGCCGCCTGATTGATTTTTTAAAGGAGCCTTGGGAATAACCTGTCTCTTGTATTTACTTGTGAGTTTCCAAAGCAGGAAATTAGAAGAAGCGTCGCAACTTGCTCTGGCTAGAAGCTCATCAGTTTGTGTTTTCCTTGATTTGGTGAGCACTTTTTGTAGCCGATTCGCTATTCTCCTGCAGATTGGTATAAGTCTCTCATCGCCAGTCCTGACATATTCCTTCCGGATCCTTCTTTTTAGACTCAGGAGCGCGGCAGCTTGAGGGGACAACTCAGCTCTATGATGACGCTATTGATTCTGTGGGGGCGCCGCTGATGCAGAAACGGCTGCGGATTTGAGGTGCTCCATAAATGAGGATAGTGCAGCATCTACTTCATCCGAGTCATTGAGTCTCGTGCCCAAATTAATCCTGTTTTCAAGCTCAGATTTATTTATGCAGCACCCGGGGCCGAGCAGTCTTTTTCTACCAGGCTTCATTTGCGGAGAAAGAAATGATGAAAAGAAAAACAAATATTAATATAGAAAAATTAAATTGTTAATTATTATAGAATGGCAATACTCAGGAATTACCAATTTGTATCCAAATCAGATGAGTTATATAAAAAATGTAGAGATTTAAGTAATTATTTTCTATATTTAATTTTTTTTCTTTTAGCTTTATGGATGCATTTAAATTGGCGGGTTCTTTTTTTTTACATTAAGAAGAGTAATATATATTCCTGATCCAATCTTGACGATAATTGAAATCTTCTAAATTTCACTATTTATACTTGGTAGTAATCATTTTGTAAAAATGATAGCTTAGATAAAGACGTCAAAGCATTTGAACAATGTGCAACCAGGCGTGCACTTTCGTTGAACAGACAATAAACCAGAGACCGCACAATCCGTTATAAATCATGTTAATTAACTAACTGAACGAACTAACTTGTATTGACAACCAATCAACCGTTAAGTCATTTGGGAGGAGTTATAAAACCGTTTCAGTATTTTGCATGCAGCTTGCGTGTTTAAGTATCTTTTAATTAATCATAAGCAATAATGGTAACTGCTCATGGAAGCGCTTATAAATTTATCGCTTCTATGAACAGTCAACCACAACAATAGCAACAAGAGTAACAAGAGCACCAGTGGCTCCACCAATAATAACAACAATTACAGAAATCATAATGTAGTGCGTTTTTTATGAGTGTGGGAAAACTTGTTGGAGTAGAAAATTATTACAACAACACTAACATAACATTATCATAGGGCAAATATGTGATTTCTGTATGTTGGAAAGCGCAAGGCAAGGCCGACCGATTAGGTTGTTATAAGTCGGTTTGTCGTTCGTTCTGCTGACCTGCTTTCTTATCCAGACCCAGAGCCAGACTCTGAGCCCGACCCAGAGGCAAACTCGTTTTCAGTGTGCATGCAATGAAGTCGACGCCCTTGCAGGCAATAGCATGGCTTCTACTTGGTTCAGCCTCAGGTCCATTGACAGTGAAATTGCATCCAAATTGTGCACTGCACGATTCTCAGCTCAAGAGCATAAAGACACAGGCCTAAATTATCTCTCTCATTGGAGCGTGTGTGCGCAATTCGCAATTCGCTGCCGGCTTATGAATGATTGTAAATTTTGTGGTTTTTTATCTGGTTTTCAGAATGTGAAATTGGTAGCCAACGTCTGCACCAGTTTTTCTTATAGCTACCACCACATTTCTCTGCGTCACTCTTGAACCGCCGCCACACAACGGTAATTTGCTCCAAATCACATAGGCAGGCTTTCATTTTGGGATTTCGATTTGCATAAGACCACAAATTTGAAGAAATAGACAAAGTGCTGATCATTGAAAGCGGAAAGCATTTTACACCCCGTGCTGGTCAAATAATTGAATCGGGATAATCCCATTTGTTCCCATTTTCCTTTTGTTATAAAGTATGTATTCCAAGGTCAAAGAATTGTTATAAAGTGATGGAAATGCCTACAATAATTACGAAAGAAAAAAAGTTAATGATGACGCAGCTCAAGGTCAAATGAAATCAGTTCTGGGTTAAGCTGAGGTAGTCGTTGAGAAAAAATAAATATTGGAAAACAGAGAAAAGAAAAGAATGGAAATAAATCCAGCATATCATCACATTCTAATGATGCCCACACTAATGTTTCCATTCGGTTTCACATAATTTCCCACTTTTAATATTCTTTTTGTGCTGAATTCAATTTTTAAGAGACTGAGTTGTTAGCAATTGTTTTAGCTTTTGACTTTGCTCCAAACGTTTGCGAAGCACCCAAAAACGTTTTTGAACATGTCCATAAACCAGCATTTCTACAGCTTTTCACAAAACATTTTCAACGCATTTACTGTTGCTGTTTTTGTTGATATTGTTGTTGTTATTGTTGTTTCCTAACTGTTTACTTTCACTGTCTGTTGCCGACAGTTTAAGCCACAACGGTAGCCAGCGGGGCATTTTTTCAACCACATTTTTGTGTGTTGTTTGGCTTGTCAAGCTGCCATGGTCAAACTCATAATTATTTACACCTCTTAACGGAGAAGTTTTTTAAAATTCGCTTAGTCAACTAGGTCGCAAATCAATTTCACTTTAAATGAAAGCATTTGCCTTGTATGTTTACCACAGATGGACCTGTCAACAGCTGGTAAGACCTGCTCTTGGACATTATGCACAACCATTATGAACATAATGTCAAGTGGCATCGTTCGGTTTATTCGGTTTGCCCATTTGTTTTTTGTTTTTATTTTTTAATTAACTTTCACCTATTGGTCAAAAGGAATAAAACTGTACCCAAAGTATATTTTTCATTAATTTTTATTTATTAATCTTCCTTACTTGTTTTATTTTCATGTTTTTGCTTTTATTTTTATTTTTATTTATTTATTTTTTTTTTTGTACTTTATGTTTTTCTTCATTCTTTAATGACATGCATTTGATACAGAGAAAATATGCTGTATAAAAGAGGTTTACATTCTTTGTGTATGATTTGTGATTTAGTGTTTGCTTCTTCTGTGAGTTGCCCACATCTGCAGCTTCTATGCTTCTCGCTGTAGCTTCTAATGTGAAAGTGCCATACGATTCTGCTTAAAATATCTATTTAATTTAAAGTTGACAATCAGCTGACGACTTGAGGTTTTCAAAATGATTTAAACATATATTTTTAAAGCTGATTAAAAATAAGTTTAAAGCATAATGCCAATACAAATGCCGACCAAAGTCGCTGATACATCAAATATAAATATATGGATAACAAACAAAAAAAATCCTACAGTGAACTATGGTTACAGAGAACGTACGTGCGTGCTTTTGGAAAGTAGAGCGTTTGAAAGTGACAGATGCATATAGACAGAGCTGAAGAAATGGTGAGAGCGTGAGATAGTGATAGGCAGAAAGAGTGGTAGAGAAAAGAAGAAAGACTGAGATACGAATAGAAAAAGAAAGAGACAAAAATAGCGAGAGATGAAAATGTTATGAAGGAAGCTCAGAGAGGCAGATGTCTAAAGTAGTGAAAAGTTGAAGAGTTGAAATGGAAATTAGAAATGGAAATTATAGTTTAGCTGAGCTCATAAATGAGTTTTGTTTAGTTTTTTTCGCTTTTCAGGCAGGAAAACTATGGCAAGTTATGGCGTAAGTATGACCAAAACTACGACTCGAAAGATAGATGCATAGATGGAGAGTTTATATAGATTATGTGAAAGATACTGACATAAGTTAGATCTAGTTAAGTTAAAGCTAGTAGTAGGCATGCTTGCTATTTGTTGCTGTAGTTGCTGTTGCTGTAATGTAAGACTAGAATTGCATGTATAGGGCACAGGATAGTACAGAGTATAGTATAATAGAGCATAGCATTAGTTAGATAGATTAACATTTGTACGTTGAAATTAGTTGCATGGCAACCAACAAAGATTTGGTATAGTCTCTAGATAGATTGTAAGTACGTGATAGACGATAATAGCGATAGATAGATGAATAGATAATGATAAAGCTGTAGAGATTGTATGACTCAGAGACTGTGATGCATGTCTGTGTATGTGCGTTAGAAAGAAACAGCGATAGATAGATACAGTGTCTGTGTGAGTGGGTTGTAGTGTAATGTATCTTTGTGTGTATGCTTTTGTGGATAGCGTTCTGGGAAGTCCTTGTGCGAGCTTAGACCTAAGGCTGGACGCTCCATGGAGTCGTCGCCTGGGCTTATGAGTATTTGAAACATTTGCATAAGGTACCGACTTTAACTCTCGCTTTGTGTTTTTTTACAAACTTAACTTTAGCTTTAAAAGTTATGAATACATCGAAGTATCTATGTGTTTATGAATGTATGTATATAAATCAATTAAATGCACAAACACTCAGCATTACAAACCTAATGTGGCTCTGAATTTTTTTTGCATTTTTCTTCATTTCATTTCGCTACGCTGTCGCTTAGCTTAAATTTTCTTTTATAATTTTTTTTGTTTACTTTTTCGCTTAGTTTCCTTGTGTACGTAACTTTGCGATTTTTGTGTGAAAAAATAAATAAAATAAATTATATTAATAAATAATTAAAACGAACGATAAGTAATATGTGCTCCTCTTCAAGAGTCTGTGTGTGAGCGGTGTCGCTCAAGTCAGTGGTTGTTGTGGTTCGTGTGATTGCGGTTAAATGGTGAAATTGGTTTGAGTGGTTCTTGACTGTGTCTTCGATTAAGCCTGAGGCTTTTGAGCACCATAGGCCAGATCCTGGGCGTCGATGGAACGTCCCCAGCCACCATGACCACTGCTTCCATAAGATGCAGACGAAGCACCCGCATCGGCGCTGTATCCGCTGCCATATGAATCGTGGCTTACAGAGTGGCTGGCGCTGTGATGAGGATGGGCGACCACTTCGTAGGTGACATGTTTCTCCTGCGACAACAGCTTCTTCAGGCCAATCACGGCGGACAGCACCAAAGCAATCTTACCAATGAGCAGTGCCTTGCCAGCAATAAGAGCAATGGCACCCAGGAGCAGGGGCAATAGAGCTGCGGCCTTCAGTGCAACCAGAGCCAGAATGGGGCCCAGGATTTTGGCGGCCTTCTTCTTCTTGCCACGGCTCTCCTCAGGCGCATTGGGATCGTTGCTGCCGAATAGTGATTCAGAGGCATCTTCCAGGGCGCGTCCAGTCGAGCTAACAGCTTGAACAATGTCGGCTCCCTTCAGTTCCACTTTGATGGTGTGCGAGTTCAGAAAGCTGCTAATACGATTGAGTGCCAGTGACTCGAACGATTCATCGCCAGAGATGGAGCGAGCGGCCTCTTGAACGGGCGCATCCGATGAACGTACCACAGTCACGCCCTCAGTCAGCGCAAACTGGTCGCGAGCGCCCAACACCTTGTCGACGAAGTTGAACAGCTTGTACTTGACGCACGATACCGAATCCTTGCGTAGACAGTCGCTATAGATGCTATCCATAATGTCATTCTCAGCACCAATGGCATTGCGCGCATGGCCGCGCGTTTCCTCGGCGGGGAGAGCAGCGGTCAGTGTGACCAAACACAAGACACCGAAAATAACTTTATTGTTTGCCATATTTATGTTTGTTGTTTATTTGTTGTTGTTATGTTGCACTTGTTGCTTAAATTGTTCTTGTATAGTCCTTAAAGGGCTGAGCACTATTTGACTTTTGTACCGCACACAAATCGACAAAACGCACTTTCTCTTTACAATTTTTGTTTGGGGCTAAGTCTTGCACTATGCCACACAACGCTGCTGGCTGCTGTGTTGCTGCTTTGACGGGTTAGGATGAAATGATACAATTTCCCAGTGCTCACGACAATTTATATAGGCGGCGTGCTCATCTGCTGCTGCTGCTGTCGCCGTTGCTATTGCTGTCTGGCTGCGGCAAATGAAAGCATTTCTGCTTGCCCCGAGAACTGGTCGCGCAAGTTTCTCGCTTAAGTCTTTCGTTTTTCAGCCAACGGTAACGTGCTGCCATCGACTTCGAAGTTCGCTTGAATTTGCTTGGCTTGGCATGCCTTGGCTTGGAAAAGCATTGTTACTGTAATTTGTTAGCCATATGCTCACTGTTCGTCTCTCGCAGTGTGCTGCTTTCGCTTAAAGTTCATGTAACATTGTCAAAATCTGCTGAAGCTGAGGTGGAGAGACAGATTGGGGCGGAGGCTGAAGCTAGTGCACTGTGGGAATACTACAGCGAGTTATTTACTTTTACCAAAAGTGCTCAGAAACGTTATCTTAATTGTTTTTAAATTGAAATTCAAATCCTTTTATTGCCATGGAGTAAAAGTATTTCCCTTTCGAGTTTCGAGCGCCATATAGTTCAATCAATCGGAGACTCAGCGGTGCACTATAGCATTTTTAGCAGCTCTCTAGCAGGTGCAGCAACAGGTGCTGCTGATTGTCGATTCTTGTCACTGCTCGCTGAACTTTGCTTAGCGATTGCAGATCATTGATCACTGATCACTGGTTACTGTGTATGAGGCATGATCGTGTTTCTATTAGAATTTTGGTTACATAAAAGAAAGATAACGAGTTAGAAATGTGGGTCACACTAATATACAATAATCTCTAAGCAATCGGCGATACTAATCCGAATAATCATAACCCCGATCTGAGACATTCAAAAGGGAAAGTTGCGACACTTCTATGTGGCATGCAGCTATCCGTTGTGCGCCCTTTTCTCATTTTTTTTTTTTGTTTTATTGTTTTTCTGCTATCTGCTACTCACATTGCTGCATTAATTTATGTGCATATTTTGTGCGTTGTGAAATACAAATGGCCAAAACAAACAGCTGGCAGTTGCTGCCCACTGAGTTATTGACTCACAACGGCCTGACTAAGTATGCCGAAAGTCTTGTGGACAAACATATTGACCAGTAGCCACTAGCCAAAAGCTAGTAACCAGTGGCCATTGGTATAGAGATATACGACAAGTAAAAGTGTGCAAATAAACGGGCAAGGAGCTGCATAAATGAAAGTCATCAGGAAAAAGAGAGTTTATAATCTGTACTGATGCGGCCAACGAATAACTATGGCCAGGATACATACAAATATTAATGTCGACACTCGACACTTGACACTCGACAACTGCCGTTGGGCAACATCCAAGAAACTGTTGAATATTGTTAATTAAGGTATTATGAATGTGTGGAAATGCTATGAAATGCAATAAAATTGGAAAGATAAATTGAATGCACCGGCAGCAGAAACGACAACAAAAGACCGCCAAATGGTGTGAAAACGCTTTTCCAGATCAACCAACGCAGTGGCAGTGAAAGCGATTTTCGTATGTAAGTCGACAGAGGGAAACCACGTTGCCAATTGCAATGCCAACCTCACGCAATGCGTGATTGCAACCGACAAATCGGCATCGGGTATTCAGGATCGGATCTCTGCATAGGGATGCAAATCTGAAAGGGGCCGTCGAACGATGTTGAATGCTGAATTATTTGACATTTAATTAATTTTGGTATCTCATTTGTTATTTTTTCTCTCTTTTTATTATGAAGAAAAGATGAGAAAAGACACTTTCACTGCATGGGGCACCGGCCTCATATTCAGAGCTCAGCGATGAGTGCAACAACGAGCAAGATTTGGGCAGGGGTTGGAGCTGTAAATTGCTTCTTGTTCTATTGTTATAGACAAGCCATATCAACAGGTTTTCTGGGTTTGCTTTGAAAATCAAAAGTAAAATTCATAACAGTTCAACAAGTTTTAACTGTGAGACCATAAAAGCCAAATGTGAATATACATATAAAGCCGCAGCAGCAACAAGAGGCAGCAAAGGCAGTGGCAACAACAAGCCAAGTACATATTTTATGTATATTATTGTTGTTGCTGCTGCAGCAAAAAAGAAAGTTCAACGTTAATTTTCCTTTTTTGTAGACAACATTCACCGCCTTGTGACCGAAGCAAGCGAAGCGCGTGCAACTTTGCAACTTCAAAATATAAGCTAAAAAACTGCATGAATGAATATATGAATGAATGATTGACTGAGCACTTTCAGTGGGTGTTGAAGCAAAAGACGATAATGATGCTGCCTTTGCCTGACTAAACTACCGCTAGTAATGTCAATGATGAAGTTAATGCCACTGCAACCCATTACAGAGTGAAAACGCTAAGTAAACTACAATTGCCAACTATCACTTAATGGCTTAATTGTAAACTTATAGCCGACATTCAAGTGGGCGTCTCTTCCCTTACCATGTTGTAAATACCAACCATTGCATTGCTACAAACTTTTCATGCCCTTGAAACATTAGAGATGCACTCACATGTATTTAATTTGTATACATGCTTTAACTGAATGAATCGGAACAGGTTGTTTAGTAACCTATTGAAATACATACGTATATAGATACATATTTCTGAATCATAGATTGAAATAAATATTTAGACTAAAATGTGATTACAAACTCACTCTTAATTGATCATCACAATATCATCAGAGGAACAAAGAATAAAATATTGGATCTAAGAAGCAAATGGCACACAGATGTCAGGTTTAGGAATAGGCAGTGGAATTGAAAATAGAAGTTAGATATTGCTTTTGTAATGTTATGGTCACAAACCTGCCATGTTAATTAGCATAAATATTTCAACATTTTAGCAACGCCTTGCAACGCAAAGTCGCGCGTCTCTGACTTCGAGATACAAATTATAAATGCACGAATTCGAGTCTCAGCATCACTTTCACTTTTCATGATGCCTCAACATTGACTCGCTAATATGCATCTTTTAGCTTTAAAAGTCACAAATTCATATACAGATACGCATACGCATGCAGATACAAATACCTGTAGGTAGATACTCATATATTACACATTAAATTATTATCTAATACAACGGACATAATCGACATTTACAGCTATCCCGATACACAAGCGTTAAGAGACAACGACAATTTTATTGCAACATTTACTTAATATGTTATTAGTTGATCTTTTATGTAAGTTAGCGGTGTTAGACACTATTCATGATATTGAATAATTGGCGGCCAAGTGTAAGCAAATAATGGCGTAACATTTGCCGAGAAAAGCGAAACTCTTAAGTGTTACATAATTTGAGAAAAACTGTTTGCTACTCGACTGCAGTAACTTGGTGAATTTACTTCATTTTGGCAATTCACACGGCCAGCAGGCCGAACCCGATTCCGAACCTGAGCCCGAGACTGAACCCCCAACTATAAGCGCTTTCTTTCGAAAGAGAAAGGGTTTCACGGAGCTTGAGAAACTTGCCAAAATTGCAGTTTTATGGCCCGATCTTTGCCGGCGCACGTGTGCCCAGCCCTTTCGCTTTTTGTGTACTTTTTTCTTTATATTTTTCTTTTGAGGATAACTTCGAAACTTGGGTCTTTGACAGCTTCCGCGACTTTCACACAATTGCAGCAGCGGCAGCATCAAGGGCGTTGCTGTTGTTGCAGATGTGGCTGTTGCTGTTTATGTTACTGACGCTGCTGCTGCTGTTGCTGCCTCGCCCCACTTTGCATCATAAATAACGCAACTGAAGAGGCCTGGGGGGACGCAACGATTTGAGGACTGCTAAAATTGTTCAGGCCGATACCGGGTCCAGGCCGGATACTGAGCATTTGGTCTACTGCACTCTTTAAAGTGAAATTTCTGACCAATCTTCGTTTTTATGTTTTTTTTATACTACTTTTTATTGAAACTTTAAACAATGCTGTTAATTAAATTAAGTGAGATAAAAGGCCAACTTACCAAATAAAGTTAATATTAAAGATCGAGCAAATTCTAGTCTTAGTGAGGCATTTCGAGGCAAAGCATTTCTTTTATAACTTTCTTCTTTTCTTTCAATGGTATTTCGGTCAGAAATTTCAATCAAAGCAAGCAACAATGATTAGTCAACCGAGTTGGTCAAATTAACCTCTAATGATTAAGGCCTTTACTTCGGGCCACGAACTTCAATAATAATGCAATGGTCAATTGGAGCGTATTTAAACGGTATTGGACTACGCTCAATTAAAATTATAATTAAGTCCTAAACTAATCCGCTAGCCTACATTACCCGTGACTACTTCTACTGCCATCTGAGATGCACAGTATTGCCTTATTATTCACATCTCATATTTTCATTTCACAGGAGCATCTTCGGAGTCCACTACAGTATTGTCCATCCACAAAAAGTGAAGACATTTATTTGCCAAATGAAAGTATAATGTTTACACCGTCTGTCCGCAAAGGTGCGCGATCCGATGCCCGTGACCATGTCCGGTCAGCCCGCTTGTATGCTGAACAAGTGTCAATGTCCAGCCGGTACTCGAAGGCGGCACTTGATGGGTTTTCGTGACGATTGTGAGGCTTATGGCTTATGTCTAATGCCTTATGGCTCATGGCTTTAGCCAGCATCATGTTGATGATGTTAGAGCTCATAATGAAGTGCGACTGAGCAGGCCTTTTGACAGGAGCAGCGACTACTCCGCGTCGTCCGCTTCAGTGAAAGTTTTTGTAGTCAGACCCGTGCGAAATGCACAAACAGACAAAAATGTTGAATGAGGTAGAGAGAAGCCCAGTCTCGCAATGTGCGAACCCCTCCCTCCTATACCAAATGCATGCTTATGCATCTTACTTGTATATGTATCTATGTATGCATATACTCAAATTAAACTTGCAGTCAGCACTCTTTATAGCTCATTGGTGGACAATTTATCTGTTGTTAATGTTGGTGTTACATATTGTCATTCTCTTGTTATTGTTTCACGTAATTGGTATGCTGATAGGTATTTGGTTAAGAGTTTATATTAAATCACACTTGCAGCCCCATTCATGACGGCTTAAGGGGCAATTATTAATGAATTATACATATAGTGCGTGTACTGAGCAACAATAAATTACACTGCAGACCCCACCTGAGGCTTTTAGTATTATTATGCTATGTAGCTATAAATCAAATTTTGACCATTGCGACCTGTTACCAGTCTTGCTCTCTAAATTGGTAAAAGCAGTTGACCCATCGATTGCTCAATGTCAACCGAAACGGAGATTTCCACAGCTGGTGAAGTCAGAAAATAAGCTAATTTCACGAATATGTACGAGATGTCTCATCAATGCATACATAATAAGAATCAGTAAAAAAATAAGCACATGGTAGTTTAATGAGAGCCTTCCAGAAGCATATTCTTGTACATGTATTTTTGATCAAGCCTGTATTGTACCCTATTTGGGCTACGCATGTAATTTTTCATAATCAAGAATGAACGTTTGGGTTGTAGGCATTGGTTCTAAGAAAGACATCAACTTGGCAAAATCCATTTCAAATACTTTATTCATCCTTGGGCAGAGGCCAATTGCTTTGTAGTATCGAAGCCGCAAATGATTTCATATTTATAAATAACTGTAAGCCATTGAGAAAGTGAAATTTTTCTTATAATCTTAGCGATTTATTTTGTGCCTCACCTACAACGGTTTCCACTGACCAGCCCCTTACATACATACATGTATATATATATATATATATATATATATATATATACATATATTAATGTACATATATATGAATATTATGGGTCTGGAACTCAGTTCAGTCTCATATAACTCAATGAACTCAACACTTAAACGCTTTGGACTCGCTTTAGTTTATTTTGCTTGTCGCTTGCCTGTGTTTTTCTGATTTATCAAATGGCATAAATCGAACCAAAAACGGATATAAACAGCTAAAGCAACATCAGTCCAAAGTCAAGCAGTGGCCCCAGCACTTTCTTTAGCCGTTACTGTGGCAACGGCAACTCGTTTGGCCGGCTGCATACTTAAAGATATGGTAGAAATTCAAAATTGACAACAACAGCCACATCACTAACATGACTAGAAAAACCAAAACAACAAATGTCTATCGAAATAAAAATAGCAAAAGCCAAAGCCAAAGCCAAAGCCCCAGTCACGGTCACAGTCGATAAATCGGATCGAGACTCCAGCTCTGACTTCGTCTCTATCTCACACATAGATTGAAACTCAGACAGAGAGCGCGTGCTACCAGCGGCTAAAGACAGGCCAACTTCAAGCCAAAGTTAAAACCAAAGCCACAATTGAAACTGAAACCGCAGAGACGGAAACAACAATTTGAAATTAATTAGTTGTCAGGTGGGTTGGGTTCGACATTTTTCTGAATGAACGAAGGCATTGATGCTCCCTACCCATCTGCAGACGCTTATCGAGAGCCACGCATCACTTAATATTAATACGTTGAATGCGATTTTCGATTGCAGAGAAAGGCGTGACCCAAATTAGATGGTTTCTGGCCCTAAATTACAGCTTCTAATTGAGATATTTAGTGTTGCTCCAAATCACACATTGGTCGTCAGTGCTCAGTTGGCAGTCATCAGTCTTCAGTCGACAGTCGGCAGAAGAGAGTCAACAACTTTCATGACACGATCAGGCCAATCAGCAACAAAAACTGAGCATAAAATTGACTTTTATGCCTTGTTTTCTGGCTGAGATGAAACCTAGACGCGACTGCGAAAGTCTTATCATTATGCGATAGAAGATACAATAACAAAAGAAACAACAGACAACAAAAACCACAGCAACAACAATAATGACGATGAGGACCGAAAGCTATGTAGAAGAAATATAATCGTAAAAGTGAGAGTTTCCACTTCATAATAATTTTTTGTGTTTCTGGCCTTAGTTTTGTATACCCTGTACTCATAAAACACTTGATGCGGTATTATTAGGTCAGTGAAATGGCAATTAGTCTGTTCCAACAGACTTTATATATCACATATATATATTAAAAATGTATTCCATTCCATTATCTGGGGTTAGATGTTAGTAATTTATTATATGTTGCCACATTATAATCACTATTTATAAGGTCTGAAGTATTAATAAGTCGAGTTTCCTTGTTAGTTTCATTTCGAAAATTTAAGAAAATAAAATTTCCTGCGCAGATATGCAAATGTTTCTTGCCTTTTGTGCAGCCATACCCACGTTGTGTAATTCCAGACGGCAGCAAGATGATGAAGCGAAAGCCAAAGGGAGATAGGCGTGGCACCTGCCCGCTCTGCTTTTAATTGCACAAGTTTCACTTTCAAGGTATTTCATTACAGTAACTGTCATTATCGTTATGATCAACATACAATCGGACAGATACACACACATACTGAATCAAGTAGAGTGTACAATCGCCAAATGGCATTTCACTTTCGGTTGTCGTTGTTAGTACCGTTTGTTCTTTTGTTAGCTAAAGCAGCCATCGAATGCGGCATGTTTCATGGCACGCTTTGGGCTTGAAATCATTAACCAGCTTGACAGATGCGATGCAAGAGCGTTATGGTCATTGTGTTCGTCATTGTCATTGTCATCATCATTATCAGGTGTATGTTAGTTTGTTCGTTTGTTCGTTCGTTAATTTGTTGACAATAAAAGTGGCAAACTGACAACTTTCACACATCTAATAACAGAGCGTTTCGGACGAATTGTATGCGATGTGTCGCCCAACCGGACAATCTTTACTCTACTCATACAATATTTGTAAATTGTCCAAGCCCAGATCCATAACACTATTCGAAGCTACTGCAACTGCAACTGCAATTGCAACTGCAGCTTAAATTAGTTATGTGCAGAGCATATATTTACTTATGCTGGTATTATTCAATGTCAAACGCAAGCCCACATTCGCGACCATATTCAATTACTTATTACTGACGGGTAATAGTTTAATTATACTAGCATATTGCAACACTTTCACACACTCTGCAGCTGGTCGCTGATACCTGTGTAGTGAAATGGCCGGCCAAATCCGTAAACTGTGCATTGACCCATGCACAACCAAGCTAGGCAACCGACCAGCCGCTGCCCGCCAACCTCCAACTTCCAACCGCCAACCGCCATCCGCCAACCGCCAACCACGCGGCACCAGCCACCAAACCGGAAAAGCGCAAGGGACGCGCGGCTTGCGACTTGCAGTCCGAGCACGAACACCAATACCAACACCAACACCAACACCAACACCAACACCAATGCTAACACGAAATATAACTCCAAATCTAACAACAACTGCAGCAACAGCACAAGAAACAATAGTAACTATATCACTTTAAGTTGCTGTAGATGGCAATGTGTTATTGCTCTGTTCTGTTGTTAAGGCAATAACAAATTTGAAATGTGAGTGAAAAAAGAGTCTTGGTCAAAAGCTCCGCAACATTTGGCTAGCAGCAGTGACTCAAACCCCAAGTCGGTTTGGCCATAATACCACTCATTAAACTCTTTGCTATCCACTCGATTAACAGATGTTTCAGTGGCTTGCATATTTGCAGCTCTCGGTAAAACGTTGCGTACTTTTGCGCTGTTGCTGGCAATTCAACTGTGCGGAAGTCTGAGAAAGCTCTGTGAAAGTGACGATCATGTAAACTTTCTTTGCTTTCGATTGGCAACTGTGAGCTTTAAGCTGAGCTTAAAAAGTGTTGGAATTGTAGGGTATACTCTTAGGCGAATCACGCAAATCATCAGCTGTAACTTATGCTTTCGTTTAAGAGTTGACTGCTGAAAACTTATGTAATGCAGATTTCGAATATGCAATCTTATCAGTCGAGATAGTTTGATACATAATAATAAAAACATATATATAATAAAATATATTTACTTATCAAAAACATATAAACTTATATTTGAAGGTTGCAATGTTTTAACACTTACAATAGTTGTGTTTTGTCAAATGCATGTGTATATACACATACGAATTCATTTTAGATACACTTTCACTTGTAGCTAACGACACCAACACGCAGCGAGCAGCACACGAAACAGTGCATGCCACATCAGAATCGCTATTGTAAGTAAATCCCAAAGCTGGATTGAAATTTGGGAATGACTCTGTTCAGTTCCACGCATTGCTTGTATCGGCGACGACAATCAATTTCATTCGTGACATCAACAAGTTTCACTTAAAAAGTAACAGTGTCTGAAAAGTGTCATGTATCCACTTAGAAATAGTGCCACAAATGGCAAAAAAAAAGGAAACAAAAAACTTAGAATGCTTAATGCTAAATATCTAACTGCTTACAATTCGAGATGGCCTAAATGAGCTGAGGAATAGTAGGCTCGAAAGCCAAATGGAGCTGGCGACACATTAATTGCTGACATTTGTCTGAAGAAAACCCAAGCCAAAGCCATAGTCAAGGCAAAAGCAAAAGCCAAACGCTAAGAGCCGACAGCCAGTCAACGGCACGTAGCAACGGGAGCTGTTTAGGGCAACGGCAAACGCACAGCATCATCCAAGTGCGCAGCCTGGTAACTGGGTCATATTTATAAGTAAAGTACCCTACGGCGGCAGTAGCGGCAATCGGCCTTAAAGTGCCGTTTCCAACTTAACTTGCCAATGGTGACTGCAGTTAAGCTAAGTTAAATTTATTAAAGTTAATGCTCAATTGCCTGGCCAAGTTTTTCAAGGCGTCTGGAACTTTCTTCAATTTGTTGTTTAGCACCTCACAACAATAGGCAGCCAAATATAAAGGCAAGCAGGCAGGTGCAAAATACACGGCTTGAGCATCCATTGTTGTTTCTATTTCTGTTGGGCAATGCATTGAGCATTGAACCTGCCCCATGGTCCGCTATGAATGAATCCAAAATGCGCGTAACGAATTGTTTGTTTTATTTTTTAGCAAATTGCTTTGTTGTATTCTTTGTTCAGAGCGCGATAGAGAGACAACCGAGGAAAGTGCAGTGAAAATAAAGATTAACCAAAAATAAGTGGGTGAAATTTTTAGAAAATATTTGCGAACTCGTTTGTCTTTGACTACGATTTCTGGCTGATAACAAAGAATTAAATGAAAGTTGCCTGCCATACAAATGCAAATTACTGGTCTAAACAATAAGGCGCATGAGTGATGTCTTCAGATGCCAGAGCATCTAAATTGAAAGTGAAGTGAGTAAATGAATAAGTAATTGAGTAAATGAGTGAATAAACAATACAAATGGGTGAAATGAAAGAGCTTTAGTTGTAGATATTTTCGGAGTTATTATTTGATTCTTTGATGTTGCAGCTTGATAGAGTTTTCTTTTCGGTAAAAGTAGGAAAACACAGTTTACCATTGAGATACAGATATAGCGGTAGATATAGTAGTTAAATAGATAGTTAGATTCAGAGGTAGACAGTCACATAGATTGATGAAAGATAGTAAATAGAGACAGATAGTTGAAGCGTCTGCATTTGATTTATGGGCCCGACTAGTTTCAAGCATTTTGAGTCCATAAATCAAACCACAGCCGTGAAAATACAGAAAAGAAATTATAGTATAGAGTAAAGTTCAGTAAAGTAAAGAGTGAAATTAGGGTGGGGACTGTATAGAGTAGTTGCAGATGTTGGGTGTTGCTTGGAGGTTGATTGTTGTTGTTTTTTTTGTGTGTATAGATGAAAAGTGGATTTGGTGTTGTTGGTTTTGTATTCGATGTGTTGGGACGGCTGTCTCTCTGCTCCGAGAGATTTCTTATGGAAGGCACTTAAATTGTTGGGGTCAACGACCCTCTCTCGTTCACGTTTAGATAAATAAATTAAAATAAATAATTTATAAATAAATATAAATATAGACATTAATGAAATGGTCATCATTGTTAGCAGCGATTGTTCTCTCTCCTCGTCACGCTTCGATTTTTATAGATTTCGTGGGGATTGGTGAGGCGCAGAGCTTACCGCCTGGCCTGCTTGTAGCCCTGGTAGGCAATAGTCTGGGCCACTGGCGAGCTGTAGGCACCGTGCGAATCCCAGCCAGAGTTGCCGCCCGATGTCCAGCCACCGCTGGAAGCGCCACCACCCGATGACCATCCACCAGAGCTGACAGCAGCTGAGCCAGAGCTCTTGCCACCGAACAGTCCACCAAGACCGCCGAGCAGACCACCGCCGCCGCCGGAACCTCCCAGACGGCTCAAACCACTGGAAGCACCTGCAGCCAAAGCCAGGAAGAAAGCAATCACGGATACAATCAGAGCCTTCTTTGCCATGAAGAGCAGTCCAAAGATGGCACCGACGGCGAGAACGGCAACCTTAGCACCGACTCCCAACAGGATGGGCAGGAACTTCTTCAAAAGCTTCTTCTTGCGGGTACGGGACTCAACGACCAGCTCACGCAGATCGGCCTTGATGTCATCGGGAATGGCGCGGGCAACACTGCGAGCGGCATTAGCAAAGTTAAAGTTCAGAGAGCGCTCAGCGAAGAAGCTCTTGGCGTTGTCCATGAAGTAGTTGCCCATCTCAGCTGTGCGGGCCTCAACAGTGGGTGCGGCCTCAACAGCCATTGAGTTGTCCAACGATTTGCCCTGACGTCCTTCATTGGCCTTGACCAACGAGACACCACCAAAGAGTTCTATTTGTGGGTTGTCGAAGATAGACTTGGCCTTGCGAAAGAGCTGCAGAGAGACACGTAAAGAATGGGAAGCACATATTAGCGAGGCTTATTCAATTTGTTCACGGACTATAACTAAATGGCATTCATTAATTATTGCTTATATTGTCAGCGATTGTTAACACATTTTCACTTTTGTTTGTGCATCCTTTGCACTTTGATTTGGTCTTTCGAAGAGACTTTCACTTGAAGGGCACGCCAGGTGCTCTTGAGCTGTTATCAAATAGCTGATGATATAATTTATTTCACTTTCACTGTGCCACTTATTTATAGTGTTTGTAGGTAATATTTGAAATCCTTGGTTGTTAGTTAATCCGTACCGTGAGCTGAAGACACGAGATGGAGTCGGCTTCCAGACATTTGGCAAATGCACCGGACTGTTCATCATTAGCGGCAGCCTTGACAGGATCGGCCGAGATACCGGATGCTAAAAGCAGGACGCAAGCGGTGGCAATGAAGAACTTCATGGCTGTATTTCTGTTTTGAACTAAAATGATTTTCTTAAGCACCACCGAAATCACTGGTGTGTTCATTCGAATGGAACAAGCTGCGGTTTGATAATTTTCGACGCTGTCAGGCTGTTTTTAAAGAGTTTTCAACCTAACGGACGCCTCGCAGCGGCATAACGTAAAATTATGTAAAAAGTCCACACTCACACACATTCAGAAAGAGAATCAACAATGCCAAGACAACAGCAATAACAACAGCGACCGCGACGCAGGCAGCGCATATCAAATATGAGAGGGCCAGCCGCTCCCTATAAGAAAGCCTCACACGTGCGACTGATTGCTGAGCGAGAGAGCAACAGCAACTACCGCAGTAGTAGCATCAGCTCTTAGAAGACGCATTAGGTGAGCGCAACGATCGGCATCATCATCGGCATCAGCATCAGCTTCAGCTTCAGCTTCGGCTTCGGCATCGACGCCAACGCTAAATGCTCACGCGCTTTTGTCGATGCTTCCGCATTAAAGAAAGTCAACGGCAGCTGAGACTGCGACAGCGCAAGGGCTCAGCGTCGCGTCGCGTCGTAGCATGAGAAAGTTTTCATTGCAGGGAAAGAGCGTATACTCCAAAGCACCAAGGTTGTCTGCTGTCAGCTCGTGCTGCCCTCTCTCTCTTTCTCTCTCTCATACACAAGGTACTAAATATATGAATATGTATGGATGTATATAAATTTGTATGCCTCTGCCCATCTGCTTTTATTTGCAGCCTCCTCTGCATTTCTCTCTCTCTCTCTCTCTCTCTATCACACTGACTCTCTTACACACAATGCCATATTTTAATGTATGCGTGTGCCTTCTGTAGCATACTGGGCTAAGTTAGTGTTATTGTTATTGCAATTCTTTTTGTTGGAGTTGAAATTAAAACTACGCAGATTACAACACATGAGGTGATAAACAGGTGCTGCGCAGAGCTTAATCCTCAGCAGACCCCGCCAACCCTCGCGACTGCTACTCTTGTGCCATATTCTGCTTCTGCCTTTGTTCATTTTAAACGCTGTTGTTTTTTTCTTTTGCCCGCAAGAAATGAAAGTTATATTATATTTTTATACTACTGTTACTCTGGACTTGTTCGTATGTCTGCGTGTGTCATCCTAAGCACTATTGTGGCCTTAGGTTCTCCATTTCAGAGACAGAGGCAGTTAAGTTGGACTGAACTGGGCAGAGGTAGGCAGTAGGTCGGTTTTGTTTATCGCATGTGCGCGCCTTGAAATTACTTTTCATTTTCGTGACTTCATAGATGTCTGTGTCTTATTGTTGTTGCTGTTGCTGGAGGCTTTTTATTATGCAACATAAACAGTGATTTGTATCACAAATGAGGTAATTAAAGCCAGAACGTTAGCGTTAGAGGATGCAACAGAGAGCAAACAGTACTGTGACAACATTTGGATTCCATGATTCTCGTAAATACTCGTAAAGAGTGAAACCAAATGGAATGATAAGCACGTCCTGTAAAATGCTCACAGTCGAGTAGCAGTCAACTGGCAATAAGTGAAAACTGCCTTGCATGGCTTAATAAGATAAAACTACTGCCTGACTTTGCAATTGTGACACATTAGTCAACAATTTGAGCTCAGCAAAAGTGCAAACAACCGCGCGCTTCAATTGCTCAAGTGAAATGAAAGAGAAATTACAAACAAAACAAACAAAAACGGATATGAGTGCGAATGACTGAGAGATGTGCGATAGATGATGGAGTTCGCATTTGTGATGGATGGAATGCTAAGATGACGGATGGCATGGCGTCAAAGGCGAATTCACGCTCTGCGGTGCCATTTAGTGGAAAGAGTCAACAATTGTCGCCTTTTCTTTTTTCGTGTTTCGGATTTCAAGGTGAATGCGACAGTATACACACGTCTGCACTGACTCCCCAACTATCAAACGGATCTGCAACTTACGAAACCACTGAATCATCGTCATTATGCACCATACAACCGTTTGCAATGGGGCGTATGAGTAATTTGCTACTACACTTTAATCAGCTTTCTGGTGTCCGTGCGCATAAGAGTGACGTCAATGGCGGAAATGTAACGGTAAATGTGTAAAACGCTTAAGATATCCCACATTTCGTAACCAAGTCGAACGCAAATGGGGGGTAGCAGCCGTTTGAGAGAAAAGCAAAGCAAATCGGCTCATCTGTTTGAAATTTCATTTTCGATTTTCTCCGGACTGCAATCGGCACACATTCAAATGTAAATGAGTTCAGTGTGCGCACCACATGCTTACACATACAATTACACAAATATACTCATACTGTCGAATATAGCTGCACATCCGTTTACTACATATTTATGTTCGACCACGCGCTGGACGCCATCAATCTGCCATGTGCCAATGGCCAACAGCCAACAGCCATAAGCCATAAGCCTTAAGCCATGGCCATTCATGCGAAAAGCTGCCGGCCAAGTGTCGACCGTTTTTATGAATGAATTTCGCCGTAGTTGGACGTTTGAGTTGTGCCTGCTGCCTGCTATGCTTTACTACAACATACGGCAATGGCAATGGCAATGCCAATACCAATGCCAATGCAGTGCAAAGCAAACAAATGGTTAAGCGCTCAGCAAGAAATAACAATAAATCGTCTGTGCAGCAACATTACATCACAAATTACAGACATACATTGTGTACATATACCTACGGGACCATTGCCATCGGTATTCGAAATTTCGATGCTCAAACGAGCCTTTCCAAGTAGATAATACAATGTATGTGCATGTAAATTATGTTTATACAAAAGCTTGTTTGGTCTGTTTTGTTAAGATACAATAATTTGGATTATTTCTGAAACGATTCTGTAAAATCGATAAATTTATAGTAATCATCTGTATAAAGTTAATATATAAACTTTATTTTTAAATAAATTAAAAATATTTATGAAATTGCGAGTGGTTTCTCTTTTACTCACAACAGTTTATGAAATTTATAAATTTATGAATTTATTATTAAATAGATTAAAAGTTGATAAGGGATGATAGCTCATTTTTGTATGGCTTTTGACATTAACGTCCGGGCAGTTATTTATGGATAGGGGCATAGAATCGTCTCATAAATAATATAACATGCAGATGTTCTCACTTTCAATTCGCCTAAAATGTGTATGTAAAGTCATTTATCAGCCGATTGAGGTTCGTGGTTTGGTTTACAGTTTTGTTTATCACAAGAAAGGCCGTTGCTGTTTCAACAAAGTATTTGAATTAAATTTAAATTAAAATCTTTGGTCGAGAAAGTTTTTTTTGTTAGTCAATTTGCATATCCAACAAAAGCGACATAAATAAACTAGGGAAAAACTTTGCATCAGTGAACTCTTCTGACTAATTAGAAAAGATTTTCGTTTCAGTTGGCGTCGATGCTTATCGGTGCCGGAGTCGGTGCCGCTGCAGAGGCTGTTGAGTTAACGGTGCTGTTAATGTACCGTGTGGGCAAATGACAGCCAGCGAATGCGACAGAGGCAGCGTCAAGCAACAGCACAGCTAAATAGTTTCAGGTGCGATCGAATTGGTAGCACAATTTCACATTGTTTGCTGACATCTTTCTTCTGTTGGCGCGTATTTTGACAATCAATTCCCACATTGTGGGTGTGTTTTTTTTATGTTTGTATCCAGACAGCAGAAATGTATTTTGATTCTTGTTGATTTTGCATGAAATTTTTGTGTCGTTGTCATTGAGGCCTCATGCAAAAAATATTTCATGTACGCTATGTAGGTGTGTTTGTGTAAAGCAAAATTCAACAGCAACAGCAACAACAACAACAACAGCAGCAATAAGAACACCAACAGCACATATAACAACCAAACCATCGCAATGGAGTAGCAACAATAACAGAAGCAAAAATTTAATGAATAAATAACAATTTCTCGGAGAAAGTCGTGGTCAGAAGTAAGCCATATACAGCAGCCATGGCAACGGATACACAATACAAGGCAATATATTTTCGAATAAACAGATATAAAATTTGCATTGAGATGCTTTGATGATTTCAACTGAAGCTTGTGGTACCATTGCGAAATCTCTAACTTGAATGAAAAGTGAAAAGGAGATGATGCAATGTGGGATTTGAAATTCCACAAATCCGTGAACACCTTACACTCAATTCTAGATTATGTTGAAGAATGAATAGTAAAGTTAGTAATCTAAGTATATCATGAATAATAAAATTTACCACTAGAATTTGACACAACCACAACCTTTCCGATCTGTTCGAAAAAACTGCTAAAACCGTTTTCACTTTCCTTTAAGGCTTTGAACTGAATTATTCTTTTGATTTGATTTCTTTACATACTGCACAAAAACATCTTAAAGTTAATAAAATCACTAGTTTATTTAATTGCACGAAAAAATATATATAGAATAGGTTTGGTGACTTTAAATACCTAATAAACTATTTTTAGTATAGCAATAATAATTCTTTCAAATTAACCCAAATAAAAAGTTAATATAAAATCGTCCAAATTTGATGTAAATGCGTTATAGTATTATAACGAATTTCACAAGCTATAAACATGCTTGGCAAATCGTAATCTTATTCCACTTGTAAGTAAATTTGCATAATAATCAAAAAGGTAAGGAAAAAAGCCCGAAGCAAAAACAAAAGCAAAAAGAAGACAGCTCAGACCTGAACTGATGCTGTGACAGTAAAGTCAGCGTCGTTCCGCATAAAGAATTCGCGGTATTTGGGTTAAAAAATAATCTACATGTGAAATGACGACGCTGGACACTGGAACAAGCTCAGCTGTTAGCGCTGTTGAAGCACTTCAAACATCAGAAGCAGCCCAAAGAGCACCACTGCCCCGCAGCAGCAGCAGCAGCAGCAGCAGTAGCAGCAGCAGCAGAGCCACAGCATCATTGAAAAGTGAAATTTGTGGAAGCACTGACTAAAATGTAGGCTGCGTGACACTTTCAGTCAGTTGGACGGTTCGGCTCGGTCATTTTCCAAGCTCATCGAACGACGATTAATCAGCTAATTTCTTTATGAACTTTCATTTATGCAGTGGACCGCTAATAGCAGCATTCAGACACGTTGCCATCATCAGACCACAGATTTTTATTGTCAACTCGATGGCTGGCTAGTAATTGTTATTTTGATGCCTGACAGATTATGTGCAATAAAAATCAAAGACTGCAAATTAGAAAAGCAATTTCATCACTCGGAGCATTCATTTCACTTGATTTTGGTCTTATATAAAGAGTAATAACTACAAACAGTTCAGTTGCTCGAAACCATATAAAAAAAAATATTATGAAAACAACAAATTTGCTTTTATGAATTTATTTTATAATTTAATTACTAAACGGAGATGCGACTCTGTTGCCTTTTGGCTGGCTAAAGCCGAGCGAAGTCCAAATACAATTCGACGAAATGCGAGCTCTTAAAAAGCCGTTTAAAAGGGAAAGTTAACAGCGGCGCAGCAAACCTGGAGCGGCTGCCACCAGAGAGCCAATGCCGGTGCCAATGGCCCGGTTCGAGATACAAGATTCGAGGTGCGAGGTGAAGCAAGTTGCACACTGGTATCCCTGCCAAGAGCTTAACGGGTTTTTCAAGTACCTCGGCCGACTGCGGTTGCGGCTTTAATTGATATTGTGTAACAGAACGCACCGTGGCCAAAATAAATGTAGGTCTGTCATGCTTGTAATTTGTTGTTATTGTTATTGTTGTTTCTGTTGCTGTTTCTGTTACCTTTGCCGTTGCTGTTGTTTTTGTTGTCGATGTCGATGTTGCTGTTGCTGTTGCTGTAGCCCGTGGCACTTACGAGTAAGTGGCAGCTACGCGGCGTAGGCCCCAAAAAAGAACCGTTGCGCTGCCAAAATAAAGTGAAAGTTGGCCGGACACCGAAAGCTCTATGCAAATTCAATATACTAAATTCACCAGAAAATAACATTCCAGATGGAATCTGAGATGACACTAAGAATTCAGTAAATTGTCGTCCAACATGTTATGGCATGCATATCTGCTGCAGTGATAACATAGCGTACAACCATCAGACAAATTAATGACAAAAGACAACTAATAAACATGATGTCAAAGAAAACTAAATGGCAAGTCGACGGCTAAATGCCCTTATACATAAATGGCTTTTTAAGGCCTAGGAGGTAAAGTGAGAAGTACTATTATTTGTACTAGGATATCAGTAAAACAATCAATAAATTTTCAATCTTTTCAATTAGTGAGTCGCTCAAGTAATTGTACACTGAGTAAGGGTATCAATTATATCGAGACACATACAACTACAGCCACAAGCTTGGCTGCTCTGAGTAGGTTGCTCGCTGTGGATGTTGCTATTGGCAACACAATGCGAGCTGGACTGAAATAAACTTTCACCAATTTCATAAAACGAAGAGTAGCATCAGCAGCAGCCGAAGCAAACAACACAAAGCAACATTGCGACAGTGGCAACGACAGCGGTAACGGCAACGGCAATGGCAACGGCATCTATGAATAATGAACAAAGAAAGAACCAATGCACAGGAGGCAAAAGGGGGAAGCGGTTACCAGGCAGGCGCCAGAGTTACAGCCCTTTTCCGAACAATTAAACAAGCTTCCCTTTGTTGCATGTCAAATAAATTAGTCAAAGATAACACTAAACCTACAACTACAACTAAGCATTCAAGTACACAGTAGACCAAAGCGCCAACTAGTACGTCCAGCCTCTGTAAGGCAAAGGCTGCTGGTGCCGTTGTTCCGAGACAACCTGGATGCTGCCCGTCGCCCGGCGACGTCGCTTATGATGATGTCCCTCTCCTGTGACATACGAAATGCTGTGGCTCGTCTCGTGCCCCTGCTGTGCAGCAGTTTTCAGACCCAGCATTCCTGCCATCATCAGAGCTACCATTGCCACGCCCAATGCCTTCATAGCTAGTGCACCAATGCCGCCAAGACCCAGCACTGCCATCATTTTACCAAACATCAATGCCATAGCCAGAATCAGTCCCTGTCCTTTGTCCTTTTTGCGTGCCTCTGTAAAGTGAACAAACATTGGAATGTGTAGTCTGTGTTCTTTTTGGAACAAATGTTTGTTCATTTAAGTACATAAATCAGAATGCGTGTATGTGTGGGTTTGGGCTTAACAAGTGGCAAACATTTGCAATATTCAATTGTAGAAAAACTAATAAAGCTCGAGAAGTTTATTTGGTAGTTGGCAAAAACTTTCCGACGTTCTCTACCATACCTGAAATTTTTTTACGTTAGCCACAATTTTAAACAAATACCGAAAGTTACGGGAAAGGGTAACCAACAAGTTTCATAATCCTATTAAAAACTTGTGTGATTGTCTCCCTTTTACCACTACCCACCTGTTACTTGACCACCGTTGTGTTCATCCAGCAAGTCTGACAGCTTCAAATTGACTTCATGTGTGCGCAAATACAAGGCCAGACTGTCCAGCAGTGTTGCATCTGTCTCGGCGCCTGTCTCTAGTGGCTTCTCGGACTCATTACCAGATGTTTCGTTACGCAGTGGCACAATCTCTAGTCCTTGCATTATCACCAGTGGCTTTTCGCTTTTGCTAAGATTTCTCAGAACATTTCTCATAGCACGTTCGCCTCGACACAGTAATGTAGTTTGCTCCAGGTTACAATTTTCTAGCTGGCCATTGGCCAGGCAAAGCGCACAGCACAGCAGGCTAACCAGATAGAGTAAACGGCACATGTCGCCAAAGCGTTTGTGGATCAACTAAAAGCCTTGACAATGGCCTGGTCATATTTTATAGTCGACAATTCTGAAGCACTTTCCCAAGGCTAAAGCACTGAAGCATCCCGAAAGCAAATTGTCACAATTGAAAATTAAAACAATGGCTTTGAAATAAGTAGAAATGCTTTCAGTTTGCGTTTTTTGAGTTCGCATTGCAATTTTCTTCTTCACTGGACGTTGCAATTTTCAACGGTCAGTTGGCCAGACACTAGTGGGTTTCGCTTCGCTGACTCAGTAACTTAGCTCGCACAACTTGGTAGCTCTCAAAATTATACAAATTAGACGTACTCAAAGTGCCGCAGATTTGTTTCTAACACACACCTTATATGTTAGAGTATATTCTCAGTTAGTTCGCACGATTGTCTCCCTAGAAAGGCAAGCCTAAATAGCTCTATTAGCAAGTTACTCGTAGCATGAGCCAGATGAGCGTGTCCCCATCCCGACTAAAAAAGCGAAAGTTACTAATTGTATTGCTTGCCTCGCCTAATGTAAGTCTACGTCTTTAAGCCATTCAACATGTTTTCTTCGCATTGCTCATAAAAAAATGAACCGCTTAAGCGTACAATGGGGTGCTGGTGTCGGGGTTAATATGTCGAACCTTTGTAAAGCAAGTCATGTGGCCAAAACTCATAATATACTGTCTCAAACTACGTCAGTTGGCTGTCTGGCGGGATCTTCACTGTGCATTTCATAAGCTGGCTAACACATTTCGACTATTTCGTAATAATGCGCAACATATTAATCAAATTGACGTGACTTAAAATTGTGATCTTCAATATCACGAAAAAATCAATATCCAGCACCATTGATCATCATCATCATCGTCAACATCATTATAACCATCACCCTCATCATCATCATCATCATGATCGAAGCAGTCTCTCTCAGAAAGCAATAACTTTCACTCTCGATGTATTAATTTTTATATTTAACATATTGTTGTTCACATTCAATACAAGCGCAGCTTACACAACTACACACACAGACAAAATTGCTGAATATTTGAAGCTTCTCATCACAGAAATTTGTAACCGCAACAACAAAACAACTCAAGTCGAAACATTATTGAACTGCGCTCGAGTCTCGCATCATGTGAAGTCAACCAAAATTGATCTGAACTCGTTCCGTTTGCCTTTTGACGGTGACGACGACGGCGACGGCAATAAAAAGAAAGTATCTACCATCTCCATCGTTATATGGTATTGCCATTACCAGTAGAAGCAGATCATCGACAGCTGGGGAAGTAGAGGCCAGTGGACCCGCTGCTCTTGCATGGAAAGCGCTCAGCACCCAAAGTTCGATTCGTTTCGTTTGAGTGCGACCATTGTGGCTCCACTGAGGTAGTCTATTGTTGTCGTTATTGTTGTTATCGTCGTTATTATTCTTGTTGTTACCTAGATCTGTATCGGCAACTTGATATAATTGATTGTTTTGCAGCATCATCAAGCTTCTCATTATAAATTAAGTTTTAGTCCCAAGATAACAGTTGCAATGTCTTCAATGAGCTGCAATGTGCATTGTATGCTATTGATTGAGTGGAGCAACTGTAACAAGGGTTGGGGCAAGTGTCTATATCTAATAAGGTTTCCCTCAGCACGAAACCCGCTATTAGACAGTATAGATGAATTAATAATAGCAGTAGTAGCTCACTTGGATTGGAGTAGTGTATATGGGGTCTATGAGAAACCACGTAGACGTTCGAAGAATTGATAGGAGTTGCTGTAGTTTCAATAATTTGGAGAATTCACTTTCACATATTCCCATTCTCCCTCATTTACCCTCTCTCTCTCACTCTCTCGCTTAATGGCATATAGTTTTTTATGTCTCCCTCGCATACTAATTGATTTACAAATATACAACCATAAATGATTTGTTCTTACAACTTTATTACCTTTACATTGGTAAAAAGTTCTTGGTAGCCGCAGTCTTTGAAATACGTAATATGTCAGCGCTCTTTGTTAGGTTAAGAGGATTTCTTTTGATTCTTTTTGCAAATCGAATCCTACTAACCACATTCGTTGGTAATCATTTTTATATTGTAGATTCTATTGTGAATTCTCGTTTTGAAAGTTGATTTTTCAATAAGTAGACTTTGTTCAATGCTTCATTATTAACATGCCCAATGTTTATCTTCTGCTTTACAACAAATACTATCTAGTCAACAATTACCATTCACAATATTCAACATTTGCACTGACGCCCTAAAGGCTGCCACAAAAAATCGACCCCGAAAGCATGCAACATATTTAAACGGAGTGGCAGCACGGTTTCTACTGACTAGTATCCACATATATTTTAATTAAATTCGATATGAAAAGGATATGATGGGTTGTGGTTGTGAATTAGTGAATGTAAATTAGTGTAATTGTGGCGAATTTGCAGTTAAACGAATGTTTGCATTGCCACAAACTACAAACAGGTGAAATCTAATGAAAATCTGCGATTACTCGTACGTATTTAATTTGAAATCAATTAGATTAAATTAAATTAAACGAGCCGCTGGGCGCAGTCAAACGATTAACCAGTCAAGAAAAATAAACAAGAAGCAAGACAAACTAACACGAAAGCGCAACAGCAACTAAACAAATAAAATCAAATTCAATAAAATAAACAAGCAGCGAAATTTGTGCCAGAGAAAATAAGACGAAAACAACTTCAGGGAGACATCAAAACAATATGTATTAAGTTGCTCGTTCATATCGACTGTCTGCCTAACTGCAAACGATTAGAGAAAAATAAAAGAAAAGTTATTAAAAAAAAATTTTCAAAATATTAAATTGCTTTAATTGGCACTCACGATTAAAAGACTTGCATTTTTTGCATGTCTTTTCTTCATTTTCTGTCTAAGGCAGAAGGAAAATATATTCAACTGTAGCCAAGCATCAGAAACTCAGTCAGCACCGGGCTAAATGTATCTGAGCGTTCAGCATAAAACTTAAACTTTCATTTATACAACTTTTCATGCAACTGAAGTTCTAAGCAATTAATTCGAGTAAATTGGCTATTCCCTAATTGGGATGTTGCCAGGCAATTAATTATTGAGTTCTCATTGTTGCCTTCTTATAGTAGATAACGTACATTGGTTCAGTCTTAAGCTAGGGGCGGTCTTGGTCAATTCAAGTTTGGAGAATGTGTACTGTGCTTCTGTTTGTGCTATCAGAAACACACTCCGTCAGACACAAAAACAAAAAAGAAAAAGAACAAAAGCTACAATTTGTTAGCTGTTTACAACAATTGCCCAAAGCAAGCAAAAATTTACAGAAAGTAATTAATTTTTCATATCAATAATTAAGAGCAATTTCATTAAGTGCGGTTAAAATATTTTAAAATGAATGGGGAATAAGTACAGTTCTAGTTGCAACTATAACTTTGTCAGTTCTTATGTTTGAGCCTAAAAAATTGTGGTATAATAAGCGGCTATATATAAAATGTTGGTGACTGTGTCTCAGCATCTAAGTGGATCCGGTTGCGGTTTGCGGCACAAGTCAAGGATCATTAAACTTTTGATGCGCACGCACATGCCTCCAAACTCAAAGCACAAATCCAAAACCAATACGGGTGCGGGTACTTCGCACGCATTGCTGTCACAGTGGGTTGCCATAGCATTGGTATTGGATTACCGCTTTCAGTGGCAATGGCAACGCCCGCGACTTTACTTTCCACAACGACGATGACGTGCCGAGCCTGGACACGGTCATGGGCGAGTTGGGTCTTGGACATTGTTGCACTTTTGAGATGCTACTGCTACCGTGACTACTTCACTTTCTTGTTAACCGAAACCACGCGAACCGCTTCACATTACTTACGCTTTTGTGCTCAGCCCACCAACGGCTGGCATTGGCCGTGAAGAGGACAATAGTTGAGTTACCAACCCGATAGCGGGCAACGAGCTTTGGGCATCTAGCAATTGGAATCATTGGCCTGACGGCTGACTGTTGTGTCTGGATTATGGCTATTATGTTGTGTAGATAAAAAGACGAATCAGATTGAATGCGGCGTGCGGTAGTCGGCCAGGTGCAAAATGGTGCCACAGAATGAACGGTTGAGGTCTGATTGCCATTGTCTCTAAATTACAGACAACAAGCGGCATGCGGCAAGCAGCAAACACCAAAAGTTGTGGCAATTATGGCGGGCACTTAGCTGGCCTGCGTGACTACTAAAGTGAATTTGTTATTAGCCAGCCAAGATGCACCAGCAAAAGGAGCTGAGTTGCATTGAATGCATAGATGTATAAATGTATTCAATCCCTCCCCCCTCATTGTAGCACTCGCAGTGTGTGTGCAACAGAATGTAACTGAGACGCCGCAGCAGCCAATATTGCGGCTACTTATGAAAAACGAGAGCTAATAGTTCGTTTCACTTTTCTTTTATTGTTTATTTATGTTTATGTGCTTACATTTATCTATGTGTGATGGCAATATTGTTCACTTGTTGACTGCTCCCAGCCAGTTGAGGCGTGCCACATGTAGGCGCCGCACTGCTTCTCCACCTGTTGCCGCTGTCTTAATTGCCGGCAATCGCTTTGTTTGCTTTTACTTTTGCTTGCAAAAATTGTTTTGTGTAAATTACTCGTAAATTAATGAGCAGAAAATTAACTACATTAGAGCATTGCTCGCAAATGGCCGGCAGTGCGGGTAGCACAGTGTACCATTTGGCTGATTGGCACTTGCCTTGACATTAATTGGCCAAGCCCTTGAACTGGTATAGCTGAACTCCCGAGGAGATCAAAGCATGCCAAGCAATACATCACATGCAGCCATAGATGCAACTGCTGCACAGTGGAAGAAAGAGGATTTATTCTATATTTTTAAGAGAGATAAGGATTAATTCACGACTTACAAAAATTTAAAATATTAAGAATTATATATTAAAAATATTAAAAACAAAGTATTATACAAAGTATTCACTTCAATCTCCTTCAGTTTATTGAATATTTCGATATAAAAGTATGAAAACTTCTTATCATTGTTATCTGATATGAATGACAAATAATTACCTAATATTGTGCTCGTATCGTTAGTATAAAAAAGTTTAAATTGATTATTTATGAAAATGAACGAAAATTAAAAAAAATTGTTATTCTCAATATTAATTAAACTTATATAGAGATTAAATTAAGTGTACAATCAATAATTATATCAAGATATGGAAAAAAGTAATTTTGACTAATTCGTACATTTTAAAGAATAATGGATAATTGTATTACTATCTTCAGCACTTTACTTTATTTATGTGTCGAAAGCAATTGCAAAAATAAAAATGTTTTTTTCAGTGTGACTAAATTTAAATATTGTTGTGGCCAATTTGTTCCATTGTACTTAACTTGATTCGTCGCTACGATTGGCTGATGATGATGCCTGTCACTCAGTTAGTTGTCTTGAAATCAAAACTGTATCTAAATCATTCACAGTGCAATACACTAGGCGTTGCTGCGATGCCGATGCCGATGTTGATGTCGATGCCGATGCCGAAGCTAACTCCGCTGGCCCGTGGATGCTGTTGCGATTGTGGCTCGGCTTAACAATAAAAATGAGTTGCATGCTACATCGAGTAATTAGTCTTTATAGCGGCGTGTTGCTACGTGCTGCAGCAGCTGCCAACTTTTTGAAGAACATCCATATGAAGGATACACCGCGTGTTCGACCTTTTCCTGTGCTGTGCTGTGCTGTGTTGTGATTGATATTAAAAAAAAGTGTTCAGACGGCAAATCAAGCAATAAACACAAAATAAAAAGGAACATGTTGCAATACATAGCTGCCAGCTACGTCATATTGGCGCTGTTCTCCCTTCAGCCAACATCTGCGGCAATTCACAGACGCAGTGGGGCCAAGGCAACCAATACACTTAACTCTGAATCCGAAGTTAAAGCAACGTCCACGCAAGACATTAATCCAAACGCGGGTGTTGAGAACACGGACATCCTGGATAAACTCAGTTGGAAGTGCGCTAACAACGCTAGTTGCCTGCATGGCGTTGCTAATGGCATTTTAGCATCCTATCGGCGTGGTGAGACCATCAAGTTAGGTATATTTGATTTAGTCAAGCTGCCGGCATTAGACGATTCGCACAAACACAAATGGGGCACCGGTCGCGGAGTATCCAGTTTCATGGACTTCGTCAGTGGAAACGCCATCAGGGTTCCCGTTGGTCCAATGGTGTTCAGTGTGCAGCGTGCTGAAGATGATAGCGATTACATTGAAGTGGCGCTGTTGAAGAAGGCTTCGAGTGGAACAGGTAAGGAGCCCTTGTAGTGGATTGATTGATGTGCGTTTAATTGGCTGACAGAAGGTCTAAAACAGGTACTAAATCCCAATCAGGACCCCACACATATATATAAATTTGAAATGTCAGCTGTATTAGTTGTCTTGTACAGAAGTGTTTGCCATGACTCTCGAATTCAACCGCCAGTTGACTTAATGCGATTGACATTTAACTAGAGGCCACTGGCAACATATGTCAAATATGTTGGGACCGAGGCCATTCCTTGCCCTTTCCTAACAGAACCTTGACAGAACCTCTGCCGCATATCAATTTGTTTTCGAAAAAAAGTTTCTATTATTTATATTCATTATGTGTGACGGTCGATGTGTATACGATGACGTTGAAAACATCAATCATATCACATCACTCCGATTCAATCTGACTCTGTCCAAGCCAGAATTCCTACCCACGTCCTTGACTTACTAGCGCCATTAAAGCCAAAAAGCCTAAAACGTGTCTTGGTTCACAATTATACAGGACGCCTCCAGGGCAACGGCGGTGGACTTTTAGGTGGCGGCGGAGGCAACGCCGGTGGCCTGCTCGGTGGAGGCGGTGGCGGTGGCCTGCTCAGTGGAGGTGGCGATAACGAAGGTGGAGGCTTATTAGGCGGTCGTCGTCGTCATCAACATCAGGATAAGAAGCAGTTCCAAATGTACATACCAATGTATTTGGCAGCCACAACATTTGGCTGGACAATGGTCGCCGCCAAGGCTGTGGGCTTGCTAACGCTGAAAGCGCTTATTCTATCCAAAATAGCCTTTGTAGTGGCTGCCATTGTACTCATCAAGAAACTAATGGATAATGCCAGCGAAAAGTGAGCAACTTCAACATTTGATCACTTCAATATAAAACACAATTACCTTGAATTTTTAGAATGATGTACCAATATCCTGAGCATACGCCTTATATGATGCCTTATGGAATGGACTATCCGATGCACGCAGCCGAGCTGTCACCTGAAATGTATCCCGGAGCATTACATCAGCTCGCGGTTGCTGGTGGTAGCCAAATGCCACATCCCGGTCATCCCGGTATGGAAAGTCTAACCGCTGAAAGCCATTTACACTCCCAAGTGTCGGGAGATGGCAGCAATAACACTAATGTAGTAGCCGCTCTTGGTGGTCTCGGTGGCCTGAGTCACAAAATTAAACGTGAGGACTCTTGGATAGCAAAGAGTAAGTGATAATGTGCGGTGCCATAAAACAGGTTTACCCTTGTTTCAGATAGACACGGCTATAAAGCCGTTACGCTTTGGTAGACCTCCTGGCTATCACGGGCGTAGTCCAGGTTATGCCTTTATCAATAAGCTGGCTGTGGCTGCTGCTGTAGCCGAAGCTAGTGTTGAGGCTGATGATGAGGATGATGACTAAGTAGTCTACATATTATATTTAGATTTATTTTGCCTCTGCACGCACTATGGTATTTGACACTCTCTAGGTGGCTTCGGTATATGTTTGATATCAGGGCACTCAAAGAGTATGTACTTATTATACATTCCCACCAATATCGAGCACAAAGATCACTCTGAGTCAAATACTTTTACAATATTAATATTAATTTACTTTTTACTGTAATATCTTATATTCAAACCCAAATTGATGCCTCAAAGGATTCTTTTAGTTTATTTATTAATTTTCTTCGAAATAATTTTGTAGATTTCTAAAATCATGAAATAACACCAATCATTTCAAAGTACATTAGGTATACCACAGAGGGCAAGAAAATTGATATTGATAGATTTTAATTAAAATATACTTTGCATTGCTTCAAGAGTATATATGCTGTATCGGTAAGAAATCCATAATTCAATGCAGTGAATATTCCGTATCAAAATGTTCTATTTATTTTCGTTAGAGAACTTCTCTCCTAGGTGCACCTAGTACACTACTACAATCACACCCACACACACGCACTGGATTTGGGGTAATGAAATTTTTGCATACTTTGCGGCTGCACGTAAAGTGAGCACACAAGTAGGCTATCAAAAACCAGCGAAAGTTTATATCTACTTGACTGATTGCAAAATTATTCTAGCTTTTAATTAACTATTTTATAAGCTGCACTTAGAAACTTGACGTTAAGTTAGTTGCGTGAATATTGATAAGTGAATTTCTGAATTTGCAGCAACCCCGGCAAGACGACCGTTCATATATAACTATGTGCAACCACAAATGCCCTACTATCGCTCCTAAGAACCAATAACACTCAAATGAAGCTTTGCCACTTAGTGCAGCTTTGGCCCCTACAGCTACCAAAGACCGTTGAGAGTGAAGGAGGAAGTGAGGTTCTGCTGCCATATGAACATCTGATGTGACGCACGCGTCTGGCAATAAGGAGTGCTTTGAACTACTTATAAACATAATTTAATTATTTATTTATATTATTTATTGACTTGTTATAGTATAGAAAGACCTAATACACACATTTAGCATAGATTAACTGAAATTAGCAATAAAATGCTACAAAAACAACAAAAAATATAAATAAAGAAGTCCGCAACATATGCCTTACAATGTTAATTCTGTTTGATGTATTTGTTATGTTTTATTTAGTAATCGGCATACAATTAACATATATATAAGTATAAATATAATAAATATAAATATAATAAAAATAACTGTTAACATACATATAACAAAAAATTAATTGACGATAAAATACCATCAAAAAGAATTTACAGTAGATATGAATTTATAATAGACTATAGTAGAAGATAGAATAAAGGTATAGAAAAAGCTGTGCAGCTTGAGGCTGTGAATTGTGCAGAGAAAAGAGAAAGTATTATCAAATCTAAATTGAGGATCTTAAGGTTAACAATTAAATAAATGCACCATCTGTCAAGCTAAAGAGCTTCATATTCTTAAGTCAAATTTTATTGCACAATCTTGACGGACTGCTGTGCATTGTATGCCATTTCCTGCGCATCCTGTGACATCAAATGCGCTGGCACTTCTGCCAAGCCCTCCACGAAACCATCCAAAGCACGTGCCCAGCCGGAGCTGTAGCTGTCATGATGCGATGGCACCTCAACAATTGTCTTCTTTTGCGAGAGAAGCTTCTTTAATGATATGATGACTGCTAGTAAAAGTGCAATCTTAGACACAATCAACGCCTTGCCGGCCAGGAGAAAGAGTCCTTTAAGCAAGATTGCACCCACCATCCCGGTCTTGGCTGCCATCATCATAAACATTGGACCCATGTTCTTCATTTTACCGCGACCCTCCTCTAACGCTTCAATTGGACGCACAGAGAACCCAATGTTGACGCTTCCTTTGGGCTCGCTGCTCATCACGAAGTCCGCGTTGTCTGAGAATTTGTAGCGCAGTGTACGCGAGCGAACGAATCTCCACAGTTTGTTAGCTATTAGCAATCCGTAGGATTCCTCATCCGAGTCGATGGCACGTGCCAGCAATAGGTCATCTTCAGGATCATCGGGCACATCGGGCACATCTCTGTGAATTATGGAATTAATAATGGCTGGCTCATGTCCTAACCGAGTGAGCCACTCACTCAATCACTCACCTGTTGCGGGACACTCTGAAATTTTCGCTTAAATCAATGTTTGACTTCTTTAAGAGACGATCCATAAACACAATTGTCTTGAGCATAGTGCAGGAGTGGTTGTCCTTTTGAATGCACCTTTCGTTTAACTTGATCATTATTTGCTCATCATTTCGATTGCCATAATCGCCGTTTATCTGTAGGATGAATAATAAAAGTCAACCAATTATATTAAGACTTTAGCCCGTAGCATCTGCTGTTGCCCGATAACAATATTTATATACTGGGCTTGTGACTTTGGGACGTGACCTTCTTTCACTCGAGTGTAAACAAAGGATGACACTTTAGAATTATAGTACACGCGCTGAGTTCAGTCATTTGAAAAGGTTAGCTAGCCATTGATCCCGGTCGCGGTCAATGCAAGGATATCCGCTCCACATGAATTGTCGTGCAATTTTTCACTCTTATCGATGACACTTCAGTTCTTTTATGTCGAGAAAAACTTATCTTGACCTTACCGAGTTGTCGTTGCCTCCAAGGGTGGGCGTGGCGCGGACCACGGCCATGACAATGGTCATTCCCAGAAGTGTGTAAATAGTGAATTTTTTCATATTGTTGACGTTTATTCTGCTGATTTCTTAGTTAGTTGATTTGTTATCTTTTCTTATTTTGTTTTGTCACTGGAAGCACGAAGATAATTCCTGTTTGCTACATTAACACATGCATGAATATCCTGGCACGCACACACTCCCACGCATTCACAAACACACTGGACAAACACTTCTCACAACGGCCGCGTCTTCGCTCTACACAGATGTCACGTCGACTGTTCTGCTACTGCTGTTGACATCGTCGTCTTATAAGAAAAGCTAATGCGAATTTTCCCGCAGTGATTTCGATTTTATATGAAAAGCGGCCAAAAGCGCCACAAACACAATACAGGCCTCTGTCGACGCCGCCGTTTGCTTTTGCAGTTTCGCAGTTGACGTTGACGTCGACATCGACATCGTCGACTAGCCAATTTACTTTGAATCAAACTGGTCCCACAGTATGTGCCTAAAAGTAACTATCAACACACTCGAATCTTGTTGAGCAAGTTTAAGGAAATTCTGAGCTCAACTCGGAGGCTGTCCAAAACGTTTGTGGCCTTGTCTTTGAACCATCAGCCAGTCAACCAATTGACTTTGTTTATGTTGACGGCAAATTCTGTTGCGTTTGCTGTCTTTGCTTCTGTAGTTGTGAAAACAAAGCAGCTGAAAGTAAACAACAGACCCAATTCCCAACAACAACAGCAGCCATCCAAATTTCCCACAGACATTCTGATGGTGCTAGGGTGAGTGACTGCGACTCACATGCAAACATGAAAACTTTTTAGTTGCTCCAATTAAGAGAAGCTTGTTTGTCAGACACGCATCACACAGTGGCACAGTGGCGCAGTGATCGAGAAATTTTATTTTTATTATTATTATTAGCACAAAGGGAAAGTCGAGGAATATCTACGAGACTTCGACACAAACAGGACCAAATAGTAACCGGGTTGAAGTCCAGATTGATTTTATATATTGCGAGTTGTGTGGCAAACTATTGTCAACCGTCGCTGCATTTCACTACATATGCAGACTTACCATAACAAAGTCTTCCCTCCCATTCCACAAGACTTTTCTTGGCCAGGTTTTTGCCCGCAATAACAATTTATATTTAATTTTGCAGTACGACCTCTAAGTATAATTTAAATTCTACTGTGATATATCAAAGTAAGTGTTGCCCTAGGCATTGGATCCATGTGATGCATTTAGTTTGCCAAATATTCATAACTTATTGCATACATCGAAAACTGGTCACCGGCCAACAAACAAAAGCTGCTTGAATTAGCCAGGAACCAAAAGTAGGCTAACATGAGCAGTTGCTGTGGCTGCCCCAAACGACGCTCTACAAATGTGGCTCGCCACGAAAGCGGCTGTGGCAGTGGGGCGCAAAAACCGCTACACGATCTTACCATAAACCGTTGGCTCTTTGGCTATATTTGTGCCTACGTCTGTGCGTGGTCCGAAATCAAACCACACCAAAATCAAAACCATTGCGTCCCCTCGTTCCTAATCCCGTTTTTGTATCTGAGTCCGAGACACTTAGTTACCTGTTTGCCAGAGTCATAACAATTTCTCATGTACTCATGTCGCTGCCTCTGCCGCTGTTGCCGCTTTCTTTCGGAAAATGTGGTCCAGTCGGATAGTCTGGCGCTGTCGTCGACGGCGTTATCTGTGCTGCTGTTTTGGCATTGACTTTGAACTGCCAACACCATATCTAAGACCACGCCATGCGAGGTTTGATCCAAGAATTTGCAGCTAATGCACTTTTCTTAGAAAAAAAATATAATTTAATAAATATTAATTTATGTTAAAAACATGCCACTAATTGAAAGCTACTTATTTCCTGTCTGGTAGTTCCACATGATAATTGTCTCTGTTGATTTTTTCGTCAATGCACAAATTAACCCTCGCTTAAGAAAAGCAAGATTGAACACGTCAGGCCACTTTTCCTTTGCTTTGACCGTCAATTTCTATCCACGACATTTCATTGCCTTAATTAAAAATTGCATTTTATTTGTAGCAACTTGAAAGGCAAGCAAAAGTAGTATATTGCTGAATTTTAAGATACATTCAGCAGTGAAAATTGTGCTGTTAATTAACAAACCTCTTCGACGAGCTGCAGCTGACAACTCCCCAACTTCTTAAGACATTTGCTTTGAACTTAACATTGAGCTTTTATTTACAGTTAACGAAATAAATATGCTTATAGGAATGCAATAACAAAAACCTTGCTTGACACAACCTGTCTCGACATTTAATTCTTTTGCTGTTGTGTCGGCGCCTCGGCAGCAATGTCCTTGCCGGTGTTACGGCCATAGTAACCATTGTAGGCGGCTTCCTGTGCATCACCAAAGCTAATGGAGTTGCCGCCCACTTGCGGCTGGGGCTGGCCCAGATTGCTTTTACTATAGTAGTCGCTGTAGGGCTTGGCAAAGGTTGGCTCTTGGCGATAGAAGGGTCCGGGACCACCGCCCCCATGACCGCCCTCGTAGTGGTCATGATGATGATAATAGGTGGCAGCACCTACGCCCTGGGACGTATATTCTGGGAAAGTGTTCTTGCTGCCAAAAAGGCCAGACAGGCCACCGCCAAAGGCACCTCCTACACCGCCTGGTGGACGACAAAGCTTAAAGTATGCAAAGAGTCCGGGAAGAATAATGGCAGCTAATCCAAGTATCTTCTTGAGACCCGCAATTCCCAATATGAAGGGCAGGAAGAGAAGCAACTTTAGCTTAAAGATCTTCAGCACCAACAGTAGAGGAAGTATGAGTTTCTTGAGCTTCTTGCGTGCTATAAAGAAATCAAATCTGTTAGCACTGGATGTGGTCTTATGCATAGTGTGCACTTACAGAAGTGTCCGGCACGCTTGTTCTCAATGACATCCAGTTCGCTATCGATGTCATTGCCTATGAAGCGTGCCTCATAGCGACCCGCCTCAGTCAGCTCCTCCGGCCACTCCACCTCCAAGGCAGTGGACTTGATAAAGCTGCAGGATGAAATGAAGACATGAAAAACGTGTCAATACGAAAATTGTCATGCTCTATGCAGACTAGTCTGAACTTTTTAGAAGCTCTAGTCAGCTTCTCTGTCAATTAAAAGTGTTGCGACCCACATTAATTCACTTAACCCACGCTTCGAGAGTCTCAAAATAATTTGTCCGAATGAACGACAAGCCTTGTGGTTCAACTTACCGTTCGGCACGGCGTAGGGCATATTTCACCAGCAGATTCCAGTCATCGTCTTCGGAACGAGGCTCCTCGGAGTACTCAAAAGGCTCCTGCAGCAGGGAACGCTGTTGAGTCTCAGGCAGTCGCACCACTCGTGCAAAATCGGAGAGGCTGTAGAATGACTTAATAGTCAGTATGGAAAGACATAAATCATAAGTTTACGGCCTTACCGATACTGATCCCTGTAGAAAATCTCATCAAATGTATTGAGTGCCTGTGTCTTGAAGCACTCGGACAGATCGCCGCCCAAGCAGTTGCTGTTGGTGCGTGACAGATAGGGATCATTGTCATTTCCAAGTCCGAAGATGCTCAGAATGGATGAGCGACCTCTTTCCTCCCCAACACCCGGCTGGCCAGCCTGTTGTGGCTGCGATTGCTGGAACTGCAGCGTCTGCTGCTGTTCTTGCGGCTGCGGCGCATATATCTGCTGTATGTTGTTGGACGTCTGCTGGTCTGGCAAACGTAGTCCGTCGCCTGTAACAAGGCCTGTGCCGCAACAAGCGATGACGGTTAGCAAGGCAATCGCTCTCATTGCCATGGCTGCAATATAGAAATTTTCGGATACATTCATTAGCTCCCAGTCGAATTGCTAAATTATTGTTCGAAAGTAATTAAAATACACATAAACAAAAAACAATTTTTAGCTAATTGGCTCTCAACTGGTAAAACGGCGTCAATCGGTGTTTTCTCTGCGATTGATCTGTCGGCTCTGAAGCAACACGATGAAAACAACTCTCAACACGAGTCCAACAACTGAGCGTGGACTTTACGTTATGAATTTTCTAATTGTGTGTGTGTGTGTGTGTGTGTGCATGAAAGAGAGCGAGTGTGTGATTTTGGCAATTTTTACGCGCTGTCCATTATTTGTTTATTGCTTAAGCTGATTGGCATTTAGCAGTTATGGGCTCGGTTCGCAACTGACATACTTTTCAGCAGTTGCAGTGAATCGCGATTGGCATGGCCATTGCCAATGACAAAGCTTTGGTAGCTGTTTTTTCTTGCAATTATTTGTGAACACGTAATAACTCTCACTTTCTGGTTAACATCAATGTTTGCCGCTAAAACTCACAGTTTGCTCAATTCTGTAGCTGAGCTTTCTGCAGCTTTGGCGCCGAATTTGAACTGAAAACAAACTTGACTGTTCAAAGTGAAATGCAATGAAACCGGTTTGAGGCCTCTTAACCCTTTGGCCGCAATGAGCCGTCAAAAGTAATTGAAATCATGTAAAATGAATAAACGCAATGCTAATCTACTTTGATAAGTCCCTATTATACCTTTTCAAGTAAGATGGCTTGACTAATTTTATATATGTAGATATATTATATATAATATTAATTAGTACCATTAATCGGTTTCTCTTCCACTATTCATTATTATTCGTGTTGTTTGTTTTCTAATTTGCTATTGATGAATTGAATTGGATTATAGAATGAAATTGAAGATTGGATATTATTTTCTAGGAACGAGTGTGGAACGAGTGCGCCTTAAGCTATGCTGTAAGCAAAACATTATGGCAAGGTGAAAGTGTTTATGGCAAACATATAAGCGATCGAAAGTAGGCAATAGAATTATAAAATTTAATAATTATTAAAATATCAGACGCTGCCCCAAGGTATGCTTAATATCTTACATCGACTGCGACGATACCCTGTTAACAATGGTCTGAATAATTCCATTCAATTCAAATATAAAAAATTTTATATGAATGAAAGCAGTTGTCTTTAAATACAAAATTAATTGCTTTAAATTTAAACGATTCTGATAAACTGATAGCTTGGTCGCTTTAAATCATGGGATAATTTGCAAAACTCATCACTGTTCAGCTGCTTGTCGTGGATTGGATTATTTTGGATTCAAATTAGCATTAATCATTGAAGGTCAATGAAATGTGGAGAGCCATCAGCATTACCCAATAAATGTCCATAAACATATGCAAATGTTTATTGTTGACCAATAAATTTACAATCACGATTCCACATTGAAAAGATACGTACAAACATATGATTGTATATTAAGATAAATATAGTATATGTAATTTTTTCGCTTTACTTTACTTCACTTTTCTTTTTCGCAAGTTACATAACGTGTCGCACTTCACTTCACCTTACATTTTTAACTTTTGCCCGATTTATTTACCTTTTGCAGTTTCCTATAAATGCTTGAGTTGTTTGTATATATCCTTATCGTCTTACTTAAGACGACTTTGTCTTCAGATGGCTTACAAGCGACTGTGCTGCTGCTGTTGGCCGGCAAAGATTTTATATGAAATGCGAGAAGTGCCAACAAAGAGTAGCGAGCAAAATCGTTGTTTTTGTACCGCAAGCTAACGCACAAAACAAAACAAAACCAAAAAAACTTAATATACAATGGCCCAGTCCGGACCAGATCTGAGCAAGCCAAGCCACACTCCAGCTCTAGCTCCAACCTACGATGATGATGGCAGATAGGTACTCGCGCCTCGTTCGATCGACGTTCATGATGACGAAGAGACGTCAACACACTCGAACTTGCGGTAGGTTGGGGTTGGCAAAGCGATGTAGGTCTGTGGGCTGTGGCGTCAACGACTTGCGTCCGGCTGGCTGGCCGAACTGTAGAGCGCCTTGAGAAAATCCCAAAATTATTGTGGCGTACGCCGAGGCCTTGGGTTAAATTCGAGTTTGATTTAAAGAGCCAACACGCCACTGTATGATGAGTCAGACCGTGGATCAGCCGGGAAACGTACGTCACAGACAGTAAGAGATAGTTACATAATCTCTCCACATAGGTAATAATCACTTTTACTGTTTTACCGAACTGGTTTGCAATCGCCACGATTGTGGAGCTGTCTTTTATTTACAACTTAAATTCATGGCAAAATGTTAAAAAAATAAAACAGTTTTGTTCAAAAAAAAAAAAACGCCACAATTCGCGCAAATGAACAAGTCTGATGGCTTGTATTGGTATTTACATGTGCTGGGATTAAACAGCACAGCAGTGTTTTTACTCCATTGTGCTGTCAGTGTGTGTTCATCGCTGTTTCTAGGAAAATCCCTGAACGCTCGAAAAACATAGCGAGACAGCAGCAAAACTTAATTTTGGAAATTCCCATTTGATACAGCAATGGCTGTTGCAGTTTCTTTTACCGTTGTCTAAGGAAATTGCCGGGTTTTACCCATTTTCATTGTGAGCTGTGTCTATGGAGAATAATTCAAAAAGCCAAGTTAACTTAAGCAATAATTACCATACAGCACTACCAGAAGTGGAGCTTGAGCTCCATCAACGACTGACAGTTGCTTATTTATCTTCAAAATGTTAGACTACGAGTCTGACAATGATGATGTGTGTTGGACGTGTGTGGCAGTTGAAATTGTAATCCAATTAGCTACTTCTCTCGTTTAACAAAATGGTAAATTGTGGTTGGTACACAAAATAACAATAAGCAATGGCAAATGTATTAACAGAGCATGTGAGCTCAGTAAGTTAGAAGCATGAAAACCCTTTCAATGATTTGATGGGTCTAGAAAACTTTTGAAGCATGAATGCTAAACTGACATAAGTATCAAGATTGTATTTAAGGGCTACACTCAACCCAAGTTAACTTAGCTTCTAACAATGAAACCCAGACTCTTATAAATAACATCTCTTCGTCTACAAATTCCTTATATTTCAATAATAGTGAAATACTCGCTTCTTTATATATAATATTAAAATTTAAACTTTAATGATTATTTAGGATCTTAAACAGATTTGAACAGCTCTGTTGACTAAGTTGACAACAATAATAAATAAATAAATAATATATATAATATTATTAATAAAACAAATAAATAAATAAATTAATTGTAATAAATAGATTAAGTAACTCAGTTAAATGGCTAACATAACAGCAATTGTTTTGCCTGTTAATTATACTATTAAACACAATTTCTATTTACAGCACATTAATTAAAGCGCCAACACAAACAACCGCTGTCAGCCATCTCCGACTCGTCTGATAAACACCACATATATATACATACATATATATATATATATATATTAACAATGGCTAGGCTATCTAAAATAAAATTTGCATAATTACAGCTCCAGGCCTTAACACCTGATGTGCGCTGATGTGACTTCTGCGAACTTTTGCTTCCCCTACGTTATTTTACGAGCCTGAACCAATTTGTTGATGTCGTTGTAAGTGGAGAGCATTGCTGGATTCTCGAAATCCTTAAATTCTTCACATTTATTAAACGACTGCTCACAGTCGATGCCATCCTGGCCATCTTTGGCGGCCCGCATGTACTTAAAAAAGCGCAAAATATCCGGATTATCAGACGTGGGTTTTCGCAGCTCATTTAGTTCTCTGAAATGAATGTCAAGTTCAAAATAAATCAGTAAGTTTTATTTGTAAATTTAAACGCTCCGCATAACGCATTGCATACTTTCAGGCATTCGAATTACTCACCGACTAAGCTGTGCGGACACAAGATTACTGTACGGGGCATACTTTGCGGGATTTGCATACATCAGGCAAATGAGCTTCTCGCGACAGTTTTCATTCTCCGAGTTAAGTTTCAGCTGTCCAAATACTGAGTCCAGTCGTGAGAGAAGCGGACTGTAGAAGGGATCGTAGTTGGATAGCAGCAGCGATGAGCTCGGCACCTTTTGGAAGCTTTGGAATGTATTCATGTTCGCTGGCGATGGAGTCTTTTTGGCCATTCCAGGTGCAGCCAGTCCAGTGCTAGAAGAGCCCGCCGAGAGGCTTTGTGAGTTCTTGAATGATGCTGCCCCCAAACTCTGTAATGCACTGATATATGTATCCTGCATCTGCTGCTGACCTCCGTAGCGAGAAAGTGTTTGCTGGTTCAAAGGCGTGAATTGAGGATGCTGTTGAGAGGCCTCTGCAATGGAATGAGAAGATGAACAAAACTAAGTGAGTAACAGACACAACGCTCTAGGCGATTCCACACACCTCCGTTGTATTCGAAGCCCACATTCATTTTTCCATCGTCTCCCAAGCTAAATTTGTTATCGTCATCAAAGTTAACGCTGTTGTCCCTAAAGTCCAACTCCTGAGGTGGCTCCATTGGACGAACGAAGAGCGGAATTGAGCTGGCTGAGCCCGAGGTGATACCTATTGAAGAATTTAACAAATGTTGCAATCACATTTAAGCTCGCCAATAAAAACCAACAAAACTTACCCTTGCCAATCAGACGACTCACGCTACCAATGATAGTGGGCAAAAACAAAGCGAACAGCAGGCTCTTTAGTACCTGCAGTCCCATATAAATGGGCCACATAATCTTCTTGAGCCCTGCAGAAAAATTAATTAATCAGTAAATCCCTAAGCCGAACGCTCATCCCTCTTTACGCTTACCAGAAAAAAACAAAAGTCTCGCACTTTGTAGCGCCCGGGGAATGTTAAGCTCCACATTGGCATCCTCTAACACACTACGTTCCGTTCGTTGTGCCTTCTCTGTTAACGGTTTTGTATGACTCTGTTGTAGGGCTAGTACCAGGCCTGGCATAGGCTCATATTTTCCATGCGTAAAAAACTGTTCCACATACTCCATTAACAACTCCTCCAACCCCTGTAGTTCATTGTGCAGCACAACGGAACTTTCGCTGTTGTTCTTTTGGCTCTGAAGTTGGCCTGGAGTTATTTTGGCTGATCTCTCAACCGGTTTGGCAGTACTCGCTGTTCCACTTGTAGTTTCAGCACTTTTTGTTGGCATGGTGTTCATGTTTCTCATCTCAATCTGTTCTGCCCTTTGCATGTAATCTTTGCGTTTCATTGCAACGGCGAGCCGTAAATCGCTTTCGCTCTCCATGGGCTGAAAAACTCGGTACTGTCCTGATTTAGTGAACACATTTCGCGAGATGAATTCCGGGCTGATGTCAATGGGTAATATTGGCAGGAACGTGTTGTCATCATTTCGCGCGAGACCTGTCATTGTTGTCAGTGGTTGACTGAAGGATGTGTCGCTAGTTGCTCTAATCCTGGTTGAGTTTGTTGCTGTTTCTGTTGCTGCTGTTAAAGTGACATCCCTCAGCTGACAGAGTAGCATAACAATGCTGCATAACAGCGGAGTGCATCTTCGTTTTCTGTGCATGTTTGTTTTTAATTTTAACTGACGTTCACCATTGTCATCGCCTTTGCGTTTGTTGACTTTACTTAACATTTTCATTAACTTTTTCGTTGGGTCTGTTGTTGTTTTTATATTTCACGTTACCGCTGCAATTGCATGCGTCAAATTCCCTCGCTTGGTTTACTTCAATGCTCCAACTCGCTGCTGGTCTCTGTAATGGAATACAAAACGTTAACATTATTTTGCTGCTTGTTTCATTCTTACAGAAATCGGAAGAATGAGCAATTACCCAGAGCTGCGATTCACCAGTGAATAAAATATCTTTACAGCACGTGCGTGACAAGCTGCCAATTGTGACCTTCGTTAGATGCTCTGACTTGTGCCACTCCACGCAACCGCTAATAATCTAACTGAAGCTCACCGCATTTGGCATTCAACACGCCTACATTGTCTCTTTTCCCCCTTCTAACCATGATTTTTAAAGGTATGTGAACGCTGCGTTTTGTTAGGCGTTAAGCAAGCAATGCACGTCGCCGACTTTTTATTTGTCTTCGCCGGCGACGATTTCTCACACACCATGAACAGAGAGAGACGTACCCAAAGCGAACAATTCAGCTCTCTGAGCGAAAAGTGAAAATGTGCACAGTTTGTTTATATTTGCACGCCAAGCACTTCAGTTAAGCTGCAGAGAGCAGTGTTTGCTGGCTGCCTCTCGCTGTTTACCGTTGGCGCCTCCAACGCATATATCACGATATTTTCGTGTTGAATTTTCACTTTCATTTTTACAAATGACGCTTGTAGTATACATAATGATAAATACTGTAAATAAGTATTACAAAATCAGAACACACAACAGAACTCTCTAATTTATTAGTAACATAATATATTATTGAATTCGTAACTAGTTTTATTGTTCAATGCATTTAGCTAATGAGACAGTAAAGTGTTTCATTTTTATTTATTTATTTTTTGTAGCATTTAGTAGAATGTATGTTTTCCAAGTTTAGACTTCAAATTATAAGATGTAAGATACTGTCAATCATTAATTTTGCGTAGTTCAACCTTAATTAATTGATGGTAAGATGGATTGCAAGTTACAAAGATGCACATCTAAGAGCATTCATATGTGCAGCTGTTTGTCCAATAGCTAGTATCATCAAATAAAGAACAGCTTTTGTATTGTGGCTTTAACTTTACCAGTATATTTTTTCCAAAACTAACTAAGCAGTCTTAGTAAAAGTCAGTCCTTCTGCATTCTATTCTTATATTTAATTATTCAAAGTCTGCACGTTTCGGGGTACTCGTAATGTAGAACGCGTATCTGCGTGTACATGCAAATGAGCTGCCACTAATAAAACTCCAAATTAGAGCAAAATTTGGGTGGAAAAACAAACTAACGAGTGATTATCACGCTGTATATACGAGAGCTCGTAGATATCTTCACCATCTGCCTCTCTGAGGGCTACCTGACTGCAAGTTTTTAATTTGTGCTCCGACAGGCTTCATGCTCTAATATTCTGCCCTCATATGATCGCCTAGACAAGGCTAACTTTGTTTATGTTGTTGCAGTTATCTGACACAAACATTTAATCAGTTTTGCTGTTGGTCGTTTACTTTTACTGTGCAGCGCAGCGCAGCTCATCTCAATTCTGTTCTTCTAGTACAAGCAACGCAAGTTTCTCAATTAATTCATAAAACTTTTGAAACTTCTGACAGCCGCTCAGCTGCTCTAATGCAAATTGATGGAATTGGAGCATAAGTCGCGTCATAGTCAGCGCATATGAATGTCATTAACTTTATATAAGAGCACAAAGGGCTAAGGGCTAAGAGCTTTGGGTTTCGGGCTTTGGGAAGCTAATAAGCTTTCTGTCAGCATTTGCGACACGCTCATGCACAGTTGACGGTAATGGAACAAAGTACAAAGTCGTACAATTTGACAAACAACAACATCAGCAACAACTTTGAATAACCAGTTGAGAAACAGCGTCAACTTAGCGGTCAGAAATGGTCATAAACAAGACTTTGGTAGCCGCAAGTGTCTCGATCACAACATATAGTGTGTTAAACGGTGACATAACTGTTAACAATGAATCCAGTGCGGTTAAGAACAAGTTCCCACTGTCTAATGCCTATGAACATGTAAGTAACTGACCAATGACCTGGCTAAATTAAATGTTACGTCTCATATAAAAATCTTAGTATTGTAAAGACGGCAAACAAGAAGGAAATGTAAGTATGCTCCAATACACATTACCATAATCGTAATCTTTGGTTGCGAGCGAACTATACACTATTGTCTACCAATAAGACAACATTTATTCGGTAAATTCACAAGCACAGACTATTGATAAACATTTTACTTTGTTTGTTTACGCGAGCTTTAAGAACATATCTTAAATATAAAAAGATACAGTGCTTATTAATAAATTCAAACCAAAGTTCTCGATTGTGCTTGGCGTATGATTCTTTTGTTTTGTATCAATTTCCTGGTCACGTCGGCCCTTGTTGCGTGTAATGCAATTTCACTGTGCGTCAAGTGAAATGTTGTTTTCGCCAATTAGTTACCAATTTGGCCTGCAGCACGAGGCCATTAAGCACTGATTGTTTTTTTCCTTTGGGGCGTCGTCCCCTACAACTGCCAATCAAACAAAGCGATTTGCATGCGTGCTGAGGCTTGGGCTTGAATTTAGCAAACGTTGATACCATATTGACTACCCGTATTTGATGCTGTGTTTCGATGGGCTTAAGCGAGTTTTAGAAAGTTTATATACATTTACGACAAGTCGTGTGCGGTCATTAAATGGCGTCAATTTCGTACTGCAAACTGTAAAATCAAATTAAATTGTTTGCCTTCAAATGAGCTGACAAATTATGCAATCGCTGTCTGTATGATGTTTATACGATGAGCACACACAATGTTCGAGGTAATTTCATCAAATTACATTTGCAGACAATTCAATTCCATGCTCAAAAGAGCGTCATATAAACATTTTTGTTTGGCATTAACTTTGTTATACGGCATCAACCTTGAGAGCGCCTTCACTCACACCTCCATTTCGGGTTCGCAACCAACAAAGTGTATTAAGTACAAATTGTAAATACATATGCATATCCACATGGCCTGCATCTGTCGGAAACGCGCTCAAACTGCTGGCAATGGCAGTGACAGTGGCAGTAGTAGCTTTGAAAGTTGCTGCATCTGCTCATTTCCAGTCCATCCTCAAAGCGAGAGTTGAAAATCCGCACAAACAGCAGCCAGTACCAGACATTTATGCGTTAATATGAGTAAAATGAAAGTACGATGTTCGAACGAGTACGAGTGGTACTTTGAGTGTTTCTTTAAGATGCGCCACTCTTACATTTCACCAACCCGTACCACATTTATATGCCTGACTGAGCCAACTCAGTGCGACAGTTACAATTGCAGTTAAAGATACAGTTTTGAAATCAATAGTCTGTGAAATATTCCCTATTAATAATGGATGTAGGTGCAGTAGCCTGTAATACAAGATTATTATACATTTTCTGACACCAACAACAACTTCGCATCAATAACTGGTAAATTCTAATACGAAACTACAGAATTTGGCAGTGAGTTGAAAGGTTGAAAAGTTATCTTTATTGGAAATTAAACAGAAATCAAATGTACTTTTTAAAGACGGAGATAGAAGTACTTAATTTACGTAGTAAAGAGAGGACATCGCTTTATACAAATCGCTTTTTCTTCAAAAATAAAACAAAATTGCAATAATATTTAACGGTCCCTCTATCGAAGTTTGCCTTCCTGCGGGAGAGATCACATATGATGATTGCAAAAACAATCAGTAAATTGCGAAGTTACTTGCAATAGGTAAATAGAAAAAATAATATGTGCAATTTACAAATGTTAGTATGTATGAATGAATTAATACATATGATCACCCAGATACATACATACATATTGTGATCATTGTGTGTAGTTATGGATGAATATACAAATATTCAACATGATTTTATAGATAGACAGAAAGATAAACAAACTTGCTTTACTCAATTCACTCGGCTGTTGATACTGATCAAGAATTTATACACTTTTCAGACTCTGCAATGCTTCATACAGTGTATAACAATAATAACAAAAGATAAGACGACTAAAATCACGAGTGTGACTGTTGGTGACTTTCTTGTAGGCACATGACGCACTCGCATACCAATTTCTGTAAAAGAAAGTGTCAAATTGATTTGATAGCTCTAGCTTCTCCTCCAACTGTTGAATTGAGGTAGGCCAGCTGTTAAGTGCTTATATAACAGCATCTTCAACATCGTTCATTACACCGCTACAAAGCTGACTTAATAGCGTCCATGGTAGAGCCAGAGCATGCCTTAACCCCGATCCCATCCGCTCGCGGTCTTTCATATCAAATCAAAAAGTAGGAGGGGGGTGAGAGGGACTGATTGAAAGGGAGAGTGAACGAGACTGGAATGCGTGAACAGTGAAATGTTAACAATTGTCAGAATTTTGTTATGTTGTCATTACTCTGATTGTTGTTATTATGATTATGTGTGATATTTGTTAATAATTGTAAGTAACGAGCGTAGAATTTCGAAAATCTTGCATTATTACAGTGTATATTTGAATTTACCTGTTATATAACCACAATTAGTTGAGTGGTCTGCAACTCCTGGTTAATTGAATTGTTGTACACATTTTATTAGTGGAACTTATGCGGAATTCCGCTTGCTGAAAAGAATTTTATTGATTTTTGATGCATCGGCAACTTTCGTTTTATTCGCTCATTGTTGTGTTGTGTTTCTGGTTTGAAAATTGGAATTGCAATCGGTTTTTTTTCTTGACTTGGTGAAATGCTACACTAGCCAACAGACTAACTGACTGACCAATTGACTCACTGAGTAACCGAAAACCCGTTCACTTCACGCTTGTTTAATTGAATGAAACACTCGGAGCTCACTGTCAATGCAATTGTTGCGTTTTGTTTTCACTTCAGATCAAATTCAATGCATGCTTTTATCCACTGAAGCTAACGGCAATGATTTGTATTTTTTAGCATTTATTTGAATCGATATGTGACTGAACCTCAACAATTTTCATGGCTCCGATTCATTTATTTTGTGCTTTCGAAAAAATTCATTCGCGGTAGCGTCAGCTTCAGCGTCTGTGCCTTCGACTGCGATTCCGATTGCGACTGACGTGTAGCTCGCCAAGAGTTGGACTGTCGGGCGAAAGCCAACGGCTCTGACGTCGACGGCGGGTGCGATCAACCAGTTTGCCGCGGTACCACATTGCCGTAACGTAAGACGTTACGTTGCCGTCGCAGAGAGCCACAGCTGATGGCTTAACGAGATCTTAGGTTGAGGCTGCTTAAGAGCAATGTCGCGACGTGACATTGACGTCGTAAACAGAGTGACAAAAACAACGACAAAACGTCAGCGTAAACAGTTTTCTCTTTTACACGGAAAAGTGAACAATAATGAAAAATCTGAGTGTGAAAAAACGAGGCAAATTATCGCTGTGCGGAATTAGTTGTCAATTTCTGAATGTAACGACCGAAGATTATAAATCTTTAGAAATGCGATTTTTATCATGATAAACAATATGCTCGTCAGCCCTGTGAATAGTTTTAAGCTAAACATTGATATTTCGCTGTAATTTATTCATTTAGCCCAATTTCGTTTTTTATACGAAACATATGGCTCAAGCTTCTCCTGTTACCTTACCAAGTACATCAGATAACCACTTATAAACTTTCAATTAAAGATTAAATATCTGCAAATGCTTTAAGTCAAGTGTTGGTTGTGTGATAACTTGATCATCTGCTTGTAAACATATTTCATGGTTTGCCCTTTATTAAGCTAACTATGTGGAGCACAGACTTTGAAAGAGTATTAATTCAATATTATTTATTTATTGGCTTTCCGATGAGTTTCTATAGTTTGCTTGTGCATGAGAAAGTTGTCGTTTAGAATTGGCCAACTAACCGGTACATTGTTATTAATTTCGAGTGACAAACGTTGTCATTGAGCTGTGACTAACGACCAGAAACAGAGGCATCCTCCTACCCCGCACATGACCACAGTAATTCAAAAGGCACAAAATCAAATAGCAAGACGAAATGAAAGCTAGTTTATGGAACCGCAAAATCAATAACAGTCTGCTCCCAATAACTACTTACTTATGGTAACAAAGACCGTACAATGTTTTGCCCGAATTGGGAATATCTTCTGAGGGTCTCATTGAAATTGAAATTTACAATGTTTCACATAAATGCACACATGGCTTTTGGAATGAACGGGTATTAAGCCGTGTAAACACTTTTGAACACTCTTGTGAAAGTGTCCAAATTTTATTTAGCGGATATTACCCTAAAAGCTAATCACTGCAAACCCAAAGAAAGTACTTAAAGAGCTCATCACTGAAACTGACATATACTTATCAATATTCAAGTGAATATTCATCTTTTGTTAAGTTTTTTTTTGAACTGCCAAACCCCTATTACGTGATGAGTTAGATTTCAATTCGATGTTATAGTCAGATCAGATTTGGTATGCATAAACGCTTCCGAACTTGGCAGAGGAATCTGAATCTGTTGAAGTTTGTCAATATTTGCGAACCTTTTTGTGTATTTCATTTTCTTTCATTAATTTCACTTTTACTCATAAATATGTTAATAATTTGCTCACGCTTCACTCTAGTCGCAATGTTCGGTCTCTGTCTTGCCTGAGTCTTTGTAACTTTACTTTGAAAAAAATCTTTGGCATATTGGTTGAATTTTTTGTCGAATCGATTAACACTTGAAGGCTCTGAAATCAAGCAATTTTAGAATGCCTTGGCTGCCGCTCGAGTTATGTAATATAGCTAAGAAGAAAGTTAAATAACATTTCTTTTACTTTCCTTTTGTTAAGACACAAATATATTTTTGCTTATTGTTGATAGCGTTTGCTAGTGACATCAGATACCATGAACACACCTGGGTCAAAACAAATAAATAAACACTTTCACATGCAGCAAGTGCGAAATAGCGTTACATTCGCCAATGTGCTCGACTCCGAGATACCCTCAATGTTCCATAGACTAAAGTAAATAGTTCGCAATACCAAGAGAAGTCAAAGTTGACCAGAAAGTCATAGTGCTATGAGCACCTTCACAAATTTATCATAGACTATTTTAATTAAATTTGTTCACGCTGTGGGAACCTCTCACATTTTTTTATGTGTGTCATCGTCCACATTTCAGTCACACGGGGGCTTAGGTCTATGCGATGATAATGGCCCTTCGCTTTGACTGCATTATTAAGCCATTACAATGGACACAATTGTAATAAAACAATCATTTAAATGGCTAAATAGTTAACTGACCAAAATAAATTAGTCAATAGCTAAATTTGATTTTAATTGCATCTGCTTAGATCACGTTCTTAAACTTAAGCGATTTTGATTGATGAGCACCAATTCTGTGAATTTAGCAACAAATTAGGCTCATCTAGACTCAAGATAGAACACCCGACGTGATTGTGGCAACATAAAACCCGTTGCCAACGTTTGCTTCCCATAAACATAAATCTTTATGAGCATGTCCCATACTCCTCTGCTCGTAAGTATTTATAGCAACAGTAACAGCACGAGCTATCGAAGGTTAAAGGTTATGAGTGCTGCAAGTGTGACTAGTTTCGTCATGAACTTGTTGGGCCAACTTGCTGCAAGCGAGATAATACTATCATTCACTCTTCTTATAAAATAACATAAAATCAACAGTGTAACAAAGGTAGAGATAAATTCGAAACAGAATAATAATAATGAGTGTATTGTCAGTTGATATTTTGATATTGATATTTTTTAGAAAGCCAGTGCAGTAATTTACTTCAGAACCCTCGATTAATCATAGCCATTAAATAGTAATTCATACGTTACTTAAATATTAGTTGAGACCAAATGAAACACTTATTCTCACTGTCAAGACATTTATTTCATTGATTATTGTTATTAAATGTAACCCAAAATTAATTATTGGAGAGTTAAAATCGACTTTTCAACAATGTAACACATATTACGTACACAGAAATTATTAAGCTATGGACATACATATTTAATGCTGCTTTGAAAGTCTGCACATATATACTTTATTAATAAGTACTTAAGTTGTTGCACTTATACATCTATGAAGTGCAGGCAAAGTACAACACAAAATAAAAATATGTTAATACTCTGCGCTGCACAAGAGATAATCTCTGATTTAATGTTATGGAGCGTACTTTAAGTAGAAATATAGAGATAGAATTATGCATATATTTATTTATTATATTATAAATTCATTTACTTGTGTATTTTGTATGCAGTAGAGTCGTGTGTTTATCAATTACCCGAAATTTAATTGAAGGGCTCAATTCAATTAAATTACAGTATTTGAAACATTTTTATTTAATTCTGTAGTAGCGTATTAATATTTATTTATTAATATACACGTAATAAGACAAGTTAAGTGTAGATACACAATCTGTTCACATACATTATACATGCATTTACCTTTCACATAAGTAAATATCCTTTCTATTCCTTAAGTTTAACTCAGCTTTGCTTTCGTTCAGTCATCATTTTACCTTAATCGTATAATCCATATAGTTCTAAATTAAAAGTACATTTTAGTTTGAATAATTGAACTGTTCTCATTGTAGTTCGGGTTGCTCCTTTGGTTGCTTAGAGCCAATTTCGAGTGCCGTTGGGCCTAGGAGAGAGTAGGTTCAAGTAGATGAAGTTCGGGTCAACTATGTAAATTGCCAATTTAGTATTGTTGCAAACTGTAAATGTGCATAAATATTGAATTACTTTACACGATGACACATGGAATCTCTACATCAAGTTACACCCATTTCCACACATACAGACACAGATGATCACATACGCACGATGCAATGTCAAGTAATAAACTTATGACTGAACAAATGAAAATAATACTTTGAAGTCTTAAATGCATGCAAATTGTTGTTGTAAATGGCTACTTTGAATACGACAGGGAGCCTGGTAACATGCAAATCTACTGAGCTCCAAGCTCGAGTCCAGTCACAGCTAAAGACTGCAAAAGAGTTCAATCTCCATATTTATGATACTGAGATGAACACGGCTATGGATTATACTTGTAGATTATACAAAGTAGAGGTTAGTATTTTGGTTGGCTTTACCGCGGCACCAGGGTGGTTATTTCTGAGGGTATGGGATTCTCAGTTAGTACCACAGACTCTGTGACAGCGCTACGCGTTCCATTGACAGTTTGTCTTGTGTTAAATTCGGTGGCAGCGATGCTGACACCACCAATGCAGTCACCATCTCCATCAATACAGCCTCGGTTGCCCAAGAGCTGCAGCTCACCCTTGAGCATGTTGGCTTCATGCTTACGTCGACGACGCGATGTCGCTGCCTGCACGTTGCTGCCTGTCATGTGACCATGGAGAGCAACATTAGTGGATTCATTGCAACGACACATTAGTTCTTGAAATTCTTTACGGAAGTTATCATTGAGCCATCCATACAGCAGCGGATTGGAGCAAGCCGAGCTCATGCCAATCATATGGCATATGGCATAAGCCACAAGCATTCTCTGAGTTACGGCCGACGGATGTTGCATGTCCGCATACAGATTGAAAAAGTTCAATGGCAGCCACGACACTCCGAATATGACGGCAATACTTATCAGCAGCCGATTGGTCCGCTTCATGCGTCTGCCGCGCTCCACTTTGCGCTGCGAGGAGCTCTGCACGGCGACGACGGTGATGCGACTCTTCAATTTGTTATAGATGCCAAAATAAGCAACCGATACAATCAATATGGGCACCAGATACTGCACGCACAGCGAAAAGATTGAGTAATAGAAACGCCCCTCATTCAGCGGCCAGTCCTCAATGCAGTACGATATCGTGTGTGGAACACCGAGTTTTTGCAGTAACGGCGGAATTTCTCTATTTATCAATTCCTTATAGATTAGCAGAGGTGAGGCTAAAACCAGAGCTAGTATCCAAATTCCAGCCAAGATAGTGACTGCTCCAACAAACTGCAGACAATCTCTCGTGGGATAAACGATTACCTGGCAAGAAAGAACATTATAAATATTAAATACCGTTGACAATTAAATTTAACTAAAACTTAAGGATTCGGCATTGCTTTGATTATATGATCCAACCATCACAGAATTTAATATGTATAATATAAGAATAATTGTGAAAGTCTACTAACCTGATATCTATCAAAAGCGATGGCTGTTATGGATATTGTCGATACAAAAATGCTCAGTGCCTGCAGCATGGCAATCGTTTTGCACAGGATGGCGCACGAGCCGTAGGGCCAAAATTTGGATAGAATTTCCATTAGCGTCAACGGCATGGTTACTAAGCACAAAAGCAGGTCTGTAAATGGTCAACAAGAATATGCCATAGTCGTCAAATCCAGTTAAATAACGCTCTCGTAAAGCGCACTCACCCGATATGGCCAGGTTGAGGATGAATAGATTCCGGGCAGTGCGCATTATTGGCTTTCGCACGACAGCAATGACCACCATAATGTTCCCTAAGGCACCAAATACAATCAGCACGCCGTACATTGCAATTAGCAAGTGATACCATGGACTCTCAATAGCACGATTGTGCAGATACTGTTCCATGAGTAAGGGATCCATATTGGACGGGATGGCGCTGCTATCGTTAATGGTAGCGTTCAGGAGCAGCATTGTATTGATCTTACTGTTGTCGTTGCCATTGCCATTTATATTGATATTGTTGTAGTTAGTGTTGTAACTATTATTGTTATTGGGAAAATACTTGTGATAATTAGCCAGATGTCGACGCTCCCCAATTAAATCAAAATTACTATCGCTCGCAATTTCTTTATAAATTTCCTCCGAGGTGGGAATATTAGGTGTTGTCCAATTCATGTTGAATATCTGTTGAGAAATGAACTGTAGTCTCATTAGACTTTTTCCAAAAGCAGGCAATTCGTTGAATTGCGTGTGTGTAAGCAATCCATTCTCGTGCGTGATTTAATACCCTAAATTCTGCTCAAAAAGTTATGACTTTATCCAATAAAAATAATAATGAAAGTATCAGTTTCATAGGTGAATTCGTGCAGTGTCAGTCAGTTGGCTTATAAGAGGTTACTTTTATGCGTATTCCAATTTCCAATGGAATGGAATACAAATTTTGTCGACATAATTCCAGGAAGAACCGCAGTGGCCTACAGCATATTCCAAATACTTTGGTTGACTTTCATTTTCTGCCGGCCATACAATACTCAAATCAATTTTAGGGAAACAAGTATGATATACTTTTTGGAGTAGAATAAAGTTTTAATTAAGAGGCTTAAGTTGTTATATTTAAAAGGTAAGAAAACAAAGTCGAAATATTGTTTTAAAGTCAGAGCCATCACCTTCACGTCGACATCTCAATACACTTGCATTTGTAGCAATACAGATGTATTTAATAAAACAACTAAGCTTGCTTTCACTGCTACAAATTAATAATAATATGTCCTTTTTTACTCGGTTTTACCTATATTTTTCCACATTTCCAATGTGCGTATCTTCTGTAATGCAACGTACCTATTATATGTCAACTTTATAATAATCTTTATAGAAATCGTAAATTACTTCTGTAATTTATACATATGTACAGACTAGAATTCAAAGTATCGCTAGCAGCCTACACAGTCAATTTTTTGAGGACGTTACTATGGCTTTTAGCAGCCAATGAAAACTTAGGGGCACTAATGCTCTCCGCATAGATATAACATGATATACTGTCGAGAAAAAGATTTCATCTCTATATTTTTAATATGTTAAATAAGCAGCATCGATTTAAATTAAGACAATTGCTCTAAATAATTGTGTCATTTATATACGGAATGTATGCGTACTTGTCAGTGTCAGAGATAGAGATAGCACAAAATAAATTCATTTGAATCCCTAAAGTATGCATCACAATAGGTTAGTGTAATTAATGTGTTGTCCATAAATCAAGATGTTCTTTCCACTGCAACAGCTGTTATCTGTACGCAGAGGAAACAGATTGATTGATATAGATTTTTATTGTTTTTTATGCATTTCTAATTCTTGTTGTAGAAAGAAAGATTCAATAGCAAACTCACAAAAATCAATTACCAAATATTTTCTTTAGTTGCAGCAATAAGATAAACTTCTTTTTCACGGGCTAAAAATAAATTTTCTTCAACATAAAACATTTATTACAAAACAATAAAAAGTTGAAAAAGAAAGTTGACCCATTGCAGATAAAAAATGTATTTACCAGCAGAACCTCTTAACTCATTACATAAGAATTACAACCAAAAGTGGCAAACTTTAAATTTAGTTTTCATGTTCTTTTGGTAGAAGGACAGAAACGCTTCGAGTCTTAGATATATTTATAACAGTTCCTTTTCAACATTTCATTGGGAATTTGCAAAATGACTTTTTTATAAAAGTTGACGACAAGAAAATTATGTAAAGAAGCCTTCAAGTTCCTGAAGCTTGTCATGAATTTGAATAATTTTCAAACTGTCAAGATTCGCCACGAATAGTCCGCCTGTTGCGTGGGTGCATTTGCATATCCACCTACCACATTTAACCGAGAGTTAACGAATATAAATACGTCCCATAAAAACGACCAACCAACATCAACCCATATTATTTCCATCTGTCTTGGCTCAGCTATTTTCTGTAATTTATTTGAGCTCTGCCGTACTGCCACAGGGCGGATCATGTTTTTATAACGATATTTATATTGCCAAAAGACTTTAAACTTTCTTCAAATGTTAAAGGGGACATATTAGACATTAATCAATATTTTATTAAAAGCGTTGCACTTTTATTATACGGCTTCAATGTGAAATTAGTATCTGCTTTTTGATTGAGTAAACTGATACTAGATTTACCAGTTGGTTTTAGCAAAGGAACTAAATTTGTCCTCATTGCCATCAATAGTAATAAACATAAATAGAAAATGTGAGAATATTTTCAATGAATGAACATGCTTCAAAAATCAACGGACAATTGATCAGCTATTTCGAATTTTTCGATATTAAACTAAACGGATGGGCTTATAGTAATTTTAACAGTTTTCATTTCTTCAACTGAGTAAATAGATGTCTATTGGCCAAGTAACTCGAATATAGTCCCTTTTGTCAATCTCATTCAATTTGAGCGATGCTCTACAAATGTAAAATAAAGGGATTCCAACTGCCATATGGTTAAGTCTGCTAGGATTCTTGTTCGAGAAACACATCTCACGTAAACAGACAAACAAATAACACAAAACGAAACTTTTTTGTTGAAGAGAAAGTTGTGGCTTGAATGTAATTTAATTTCGAGTTGACATCTACTTTGAAATGGCTTCTTGGGATGATGAGACATTTAAAGTATTTATATTGTAATTACCCTACATATAGCTCTGCCCTATTTACTTTATTATTTTTACTCTTGGTTCTCGGTATCTGTTGTTTTCGGTTTGCATTTATTTTTATAATATTATATCTGTACCTGCCAATGTTTCCTTATCAGCTGACTGTTAGATCCTTTAACATGCAGCTTCAAATGTACACTAGAGAATTTTCTTGATGTACTGTCCTAAGCCTTTATTCCTGACCAACAATATAAACGTCTATCTGCAATTCACAGAATGAGTAAGTCTGAGTACTTTCTTGAACTTGTAGATATAATTTGATGTGAATAGCACAATTAAATATACAAAAATATAACTAACTTATAGATGGTGGCCTTACATACTTAATATTTTTAATTAGTCATAACACTTTTTGTACAAGCTTGAAAGGAGGACACGGATTACAAATAAATTCAAATTTCACAATTTTTATTTTAATTTTAAACGTTACTGCTCAGCAAATATTTTAGTGTAGAAGTATAAATCTGCTGAATGAACACTTATTGAAGCTTTTAAATACTTTAGCACGTGAATTAATTAAATGCCATAATATTTTTACACTTTGCCCGAATTATAATAATTGCTCATCGAACAAACAGCTTTCAGTTCTTATTAACGCAAACTTCCGCTTAATAAATGTACACTCACTTCGCACTTCCTGCATTCGGAAAACATTAGCATTCAGAGTATATTTGGCACTCAATTTTATTTGATTTAGTTGTAGCTTCCTTTGCAGATATGTTTTCTCTTTTATCCAATGTTGTTCTCACTAATAAGTTATAGAATCTTCAATACGAGTAGTTCGTTACAATCTCATGCCTTCACACACGCCACACCGAATTACAGCTCACTTTGAACACATATTTCGCATCGGGTAAATGCAAATACACACACAGAGTTCGCATATGGATGGCCAGCGTCCGGCTTATTATGAGCAGATATCCGCGCACCACGCTGCGGGTATGAACATTTCTTGCCTTCAACTTTTAATAGCGGCGTGTGAGAAAACAAACAAAACATTTTCCACACTTTGGGGTTTGTTACCTTTTGTTTTGTGAAGTGATTCTTTTACGGCATTCTATAGTCGCCTCAGAAGAACTTTTTATAAATATACGCCAGCATTCTGAATAATTTTATTTATTTTTGATTTGTTTTAAAAATTCTGATGTCTTTATAACTTTAATGTTTGGTTAGAAATTCAAGATTTTTCGATCCCGATAACTTGACGAGTGCACAACCGGCGACCATCTGTTGGCATTTGGCTGACAGTCCTATGTTTTATAGTTATGGCACTGAATCTACTCAACAGCACCAAAGTCCGCTCGTTGCGTATACGCTGTGTGAGCCCGAAGTTTCAACTAAACGCGCTGCGCAATCTGACAGAAGATGCACGAATGCTTTTCGCATTGTTTTGGGTGAACAGCTGCGCGAAGCTTTCTTATCAGTGCCGTTAGGGGTTGAAACTGGCAAAAAAAGCTTTAGCCAGTTGCTAGGCACAGTGAGGCAAAACCTCAACGATAACGATATTTGATAAAGGAAACCTCCGAAATGTGAAATTAAAGTGAAAGGAAATGCCCTCATACTATAGCTAAAGAAATAATGCAAGTCTAATGTTGGTAGGCTTGAATTTTCTATACCTACTACTGTAAGTTTACCTAGCACCACCATGGATACGCGTTTGGATGTAAGTATTCATCTTTGCTAACATGTTAATATGAGTTAAGTTTGAAGACATTTTATTAAGAAGTCTTTTGTTTGCAGTAAACTCACATACTATCTCCCTCTTGGGCCCACATGCTTGTATTCTTCCATACAAGCTTCGTACTATTTTCAGCCTTGTCAATAAATTTAGCTGCTGCTCTGGATCATTAAGCATGCTCGCATGCCCCAAAGGTCGCTTATCGCGTTTGTTTGCTGGACGCTTAGCTAGCGGCTTTTGATGTGGGCCATAAATGGATGCAAATCAAAGAACAACAGAAGTGAGTACGAGTTTAATGTACGTTGTGGTTGGCGGTTGACAGTGATCCAATCAACAGCACCACCTTCTAAATCATATTTGTTTAACTAATTCATTTACATATGTAGCCAGATGATAGCCAGCCTGTTGGCCTTTTGGTCTGTTAACCAGTTAGCTGGAACTTTCATATTTACGAGTGTGTTCTAGTGGGCGCTGATACACATAAAAAGAGATATAAACATATTGATTTTCGTGAACTGCTTCCGCAGATTGCTGTCTTGGTGGGGCACTTTTTTGGCGGCGAGCGCAAATTGTTAGGTAAACAATAGAGTGCCGCTGATAAGGTATAAGTACACACACCACGGAGATGGCATCCCACCATCGTGTTGCTCCATTCGTTTTTCGGAGGGTGGGTGTTCTTTTTTACGCCAAATGTGCGAGGTTAGTAAAATGTTTGATCAACTGCTTCGAACATTTACTTTATTAAATACTTGTGTAACCTAAATTATGTTACTTAAATAAAGCAAAAACAATAACGTAGAAGATGATAATATTTTACTAGGACTTCCTGGCACTAATCGCACTAATGGCTGAATTTCTTGCTTCAGTGAATCCGCTTGCTTATGGTGTCTAAATAGTTGTAGCCATTGTAGGCCTTACTCGTTGCCCAGTCTTTGCTGTAGCCATTGACGTTCACTTCATGCGGACTGGATGGATTGTAGTTGTTGGAGTAGCTGCTACCCAGGAACTGAGAGTAGTCCGCTGGATCGGAGTCGTACACATGCGAGTGTGATTGCACCAAGTGTGGGTGTATCTTGCACAAAGTCTTATACTTAAGATAATGTATAAGCCAACCAGTGCCGCCTACCAGTAGCACGTTCATGCCCAAGACTCCCAACAGCAATGTGACCAATGTCATTTTTAAATGGGCTATTTTTATCAATATAATCAGAGGTAAAATGATGAGCCACTTCTTCTTCTTGCGATGACCACGCGATTCTGCATTTATCGGAACGTTAGTTAGAGCACTGTTTCACCTTTACTATTTCCCATTCAACTTACCAGTCTCATCCATAACTCTGGCGCTGGTCTCTTTGGGTAATGCCACCTGAAATCCATGATTGCGTCCAAAGGTCTCAACGGAGCGCTTGAGGAACTTGAAAATACGCATGAATTCACTGTCCCCTGCCACAGGTAAAAAAAAAAGGGTATACGCCATTAATTCCACAAAACAATTGCTAATCACATTTTATGATATTTGTATATAGCCAAAACAATACCGCAAGCATCTAGATTTCCGATGAATTTAATTAATTATGGGTGTGGTAAATATCAGCAAATGTTTATCGCAATTAAGAGAAGCAGCATAATTTGGTTTTTTCGGCTTGGATTGCGTAGCTTCTATTTGCTGAACAAATAAAAGTAATAATAAATGAAGCAACACATGCACTACGAGAAGGTGAAACCGGTTCAGTCAATTGATTGTTTGGATTAAACAATATCGAGAAAGCTTCCTCAGGCCGTCCTCTGACGGAATTCGCGTAGTGTGCATAAAATGACGCTTTTAATTGCCTTCGATGGCCACTTTCCCATTTGACCAGTATCATAAGAGTCCAGAGTCTTGTCAGTATGTTGAACCTACCTTCTAGGCTTTTGGCATCATTGAACACCACTATATCATCGACCGGTTCACCCAGCTGCACAAGCCTTAGCCAGCGCGGATTTTCCAAGTCCCGTTCATACTCATTGGGAAAGAAACCCATTCCGTTGGTGGCTAATTTCCAAATGAGCCTCGATGCCTTATACTTAATGCAGGATACCAGATTGCGCGTCTCAAAGCATTCCCTTTGATTGCGTGCAATGTAGACATCGCTGTGAGCAACTAAAGAGCCACCAGCACGTGCTGCAGATCGCGCAGAAGCCAAATTCTCCTTTGAAGGTGATAAAGATGAGGACGAAGAAGTGCCAGGCACTTCGGTGGAAACTGGCTCTTGTGCGTTGCTATAGTGCATCAGAAGCAGCAACATCAAAGCCATATAGGCAACTATACTCCAACGCCAAAGCGACATTCTGTTATAATTGTTACTTTTACTGTTGTTGATTTTAACGATATGACAACTCGGAGACACTTCTCGCGATAGCTGAACTGAGCTGCCAACCGCACAGTTGGCCGAGTGAAACACAAATGGAAACTGAAGGCGCCTTGGTACTCCTTTTATCACAAAGTGGAAACCGCATAGTGGCTAAAGAGCTGGCTTGGCGACTACCACATCGGCATCTAATGCTCATGCAGCACCGCGCCGGAATTGCAATTCCTGCTTGAACACAGCTGCATGCAGGCCGATGCGATGCGAAGACGAAGTCAATGCAAGTGCGTCGCTTTCTGGGTCAGAGTCAGAGGCATAGTCATAGTCATAGTCATAGTCATAATCAGAGTCAGAGTCAGATTCAACGCGAAGCTGGTTTGATGTAGCGATCATTGAATGAACAAACACCAAGAAAATTGAATCGCATCCATTGGCTGGACTATGACCAAGCGACCGCCTTTTAGCAGCGAGTGATTGAAAGCAAAAGCCGCAAAACTCAAACGCTAACGAAAGTGAATCCCATGCATCCGATAGCTACGCTGGTACTCAAAACGCCTTGGCGCCATTCAGGCCTTGGTTAACAATAAACGAACAATGCTTGCGGCTGTAAATGATACCAATCAGAATAAGTGCGAATGCAGTTAAGTGAGATTAGCCCGTGCACATAAGCGAGGTATGTCTACTGGCTATACATATACACATGCATATACGTATTAAAAAATATTTGCCTGTGTGTGTGTGTGTGTGATCATGATGTGCAATTTACATAGTCGAACGAAAAAGTGTGCTTCGAATTGTTACGAATTATAAACAGCTTCTGTGTGCGACTGGGAGTGCGAGTGCGAGATCGAGTTTGAGTATGAATCTCAGTCTGAGTATGAACCAAAGTCGGAGCTCTGACTGTCTTAATTACAATGCAGCGAACGTGGCATGCGAAAGTTGTTGTTGTTGTTGTTGACACAGCAGCAATTGTGATCTGTGTTGCCAATGCCCCTGTTGCATTATTGACCAGTGAAAGTAACAATTGGCGCACTTTGTTCACCGTTTTTTACCATGCAAACGGCCAGCTTGTCTATCTTGTGGTCAATGCTTCACATTCTCAGTCGTCTCCTTGACATTCAGTTAATTAATTAGCTTATCCATGAATAATGGTGATGTAATTGTAGTAAACTAACTGGGCATAGATTGACAACACACAACATATTCATCACGTATGTGTGTAGAATATGAACGCAATTCGATATTAAAGACTAATAAACCAGACGCAGCTGTGTGTAGAAAGTTTGTCCACAATTGTTGAAAACATTGTTTTTAACCAACCACAAAATAATTATTAGAGCCACTTGTCCACTAGTCGGCCAAAACTTAAACAACAATGATGATTGGTCGCAGATCAAAGTCGATTGTGATTGTGATTGTGATAGCTGAATATGAAATCACGAAGCCAAAGCCAATGCCAATGTGCCAGTATGTTGAAGAGGAGGAGCAGGATTGCTCCGACCGCCCAAAACTGCTTTTACGAGCGTTAGATGCCATCGATTAAACAAATTAAAGTTGAGAGGACTGTGCACATGCATTGACTTGGAAACCTACCGGATAGACACTTTATTAGATTGCCTGGCCAGAGGCTTATTACTGTTTCCGCCACTGCCAGCTTGACCATTAAAAATGTTTTTGGTTTTCGAACTGCTGTGAAATTTGCTGCTAATGTGCGTTTAATTGGGCAGGCTATTAGACTCAGTAATTAAATGCAATAGCAAGGTCGAAAATTTCGAAACAACTATGTTTTGGACATAGTAGGCCAGGATCGTTAGAAAATACTTAAATATATATCTTTATTCAGACAAGCAGATTTTCGGCATAAATATATATCTGATAATCGCAATGATCTAACGTCGACAATTGCAATGCGGTGATAACGCTTTATAGAGAGAATTAAATCAGCTTGTAATATATTTTACTGCTTCGTGTGAAGCAACTATGTGTGGAGCATATTTTTCTCTAAAACAGTCCTAATCCGTTATTGAGGAAGTCACGAATAAATGATTTATGGTTCGTGTCTTTGCTTTACCAGTGAGGAGCACCAACGTGTGGAGCAGAACGAAAGGTGTAAAGTCATATTATAGACAACTGGGCCACACTGACAAGTGTGTTTTGGATCGATTTGGGTACAAATTTTTTTCTTGTGGAACGTGAGTGTGCGCACGAATTATTAAAAGATGAACAATAGAGGGCGTTATAAACTATATCAGTCAGTGGTGCTTTAAGCTTATTAAATGTGGAGCACAAATATTTGGTGGACCACTTTTATTATTTGTTGGTGAGTGTGCGCACGAATTATTAAAATATGAACAATAGAGGGCGTTATAAACTATATCAGTCAGTGGTGCTTTAAGCTTATTAAATGTGGAGCACAAATATTTGGTGGACCACTTTTATTATTTGTTGGTGAAAATAAAATGGTGTGGGAAAATGCTTTATTAGTAAAGTAATTTCTGATAGACGACGCAGTAATAAGTCTTTTAAACTTATTTTTAAATTTATTTAGCTTAAATAGTTTACAAATCTAGTAAATACACAGAGCACTCCTATTACTGGCTCTACAAAATATAATCATTTGCTAACTTAAATTAATTAATATTTATCAGAAGAGCCGAGGAAAATTTTAACAGAAAAGCTAAATAACCATATTCTTACTACTCCTTGCACGCAGCAATCGCATGATCAAGGAATTCTTATCGAGACCGTAGATTGAGGTTTGTCTGCTCTGATTCAGCAGAGGCTCATCTGCCGTATAGTCCAAGCTGGAGATTGTAGATATTTCGCTTGATGCTGTGGATGCTGCACTTGCTGCTGTTAATGCTGCGGATGTTGTTGACGCTGTTGCTTCGACTGTTCCTATGGTTGTACTTCGATCAAGCGCTTCCGTTGTGCCTTCATCAAGTATAGTGCTCGCATTGCTTGTAGACGCTTCTGGCTCAGTTGTGGAGGTCAACATTGTTGAGGTTTCATGCATAACAGGTGCCATCATTGTTGTCGTTCTTGTTGTAGCTTTTGTTGTGGGCGTAGTTAAAGGGGTTGTTCTTGAAGGCAATGTCGTTGTGGCTTCTGTAGGAGCAGCTTTAATATGCTGAGCCAACGTAGTAGTTGGTCGTGTGGTGGCTTCGGTTTCGCTTGTTCTTGCTGATAGCGTGGTTTTGCCCACCTCAAAGAGAATTTGGGGATTCGTCGCGGTTTCAGCAGATTTGCAGCCGACATTGAGTAACTCTGCATTGGTGATGCCATCAAACGTGTCCATGGTGACTGATGTTGATGCACTTGTTGTTGATTCAGCTGTTGTGGATAACAGTTGTGTGGGCGTAATCTGTGTCATTGGCCAACTGTAATGTAAATACTTCTCTCTATAAGTATTCTTCGAGTTGGGCTTCTTGTTGAACTTGTTTTTAATGTCGTCTAGGCTCTGATCCATCACCCAGTTATCTTTTGTGGCCCACACTTTGGATGCTGCTGGCATTTTAATGGCCTGTAGATCATTGCTTGGCATATTTGGATCATAGCCATTGAAACCAACAGACTCAATCTTACGTATCTTGCGATTACTTAAATCTTTTGGTGTTGGTGTGGGTCGCCTCAGTTTTCTAAATTGTCGACGTGGAGTTAATCTTGGTGTTACGCTACTAGGTAGGGGAGTTGTTGTTTTGGGCTTCGAAGTGGACATGGGCATGGTGGAGCTACTGCTCTCTATATGCTTTGGTGTGTAGAGCATAAGCGGTATGCGAGACAAAGGCGTCTGCTTGGGCTTCGGAATACTCTGGTAAACTTCCTCGTTGAGAGGTGTGCACTCTCCTTTATGCACTATCTTCCAATCTGTTAATGACACAAGGGGTTATAAGTCACTCAGCTTACGCGGCAAGTAGAGTTAAGTTTACCGGTGTTGGGATCCTTGCATCGTACTCGGTCCAGGTAGCATTCATTGATAATGGTATGGTTGATGCCATTTCGATTGGCGCAAATCGGACTGTAGACAGTGGGACAGCGCTTATCGCAGCGACGGCAATCGCCATCGTATAAAATGGTCCAAGCTGTGGAAGTTAAATAAAGTTGTTGCCTTAATCCTTTACGGTTCAGTGCTTACCATTGCCCACAGCTTGACTATATTCCATCAGAGCACACACATTGGCAAAAGTGCGACTCTCGCCATTGAAACTGCCACAGACTGGTTCATTGCTGAACACGCAGGGTTTTCCACTTTGGCGGATTGATGACTGCCTCTGTGACTGTGCGACCTCAAGTGTATTCATATGAGCAACTCGGCTATGTTCATTGCGCCCTCTGGACTTGGGCCTGCCTGTCAGGTAAGGCTTCCGGGCGGGTAGTGAGTAGCTTTTCTCCATTGTGCCTGAGTTGCTGATGAACTGTGTGTGAAACGTTGAGGGTGCAAAGATCTGCACCGCATCCTCTAATATGTCGAGGTCGTCCAGTTGATTGAGTTGCTTATGACTGCGCTTGCTACGCTCTATCTCAACTTTGGGCTTAGATTTTGGCTTTAATTTGCGGCTGTGCTTCATTTTAATGCTGTCCTCACCGCACAATCCCTCGGATATGACACGCCAGTCTGCAAGTAAGAAAGGTTAGTTGACATGGCACAAGCAACCGCATCCTGCTTACTTCTTCTAGTCCTTATATTCTCGGCATTGACCAGACACTCATTGGAGAAGGTGGATTTCACACCCGCGTAGCTGGCACAAACTGGGCGGTAGACATTGGTGCAAGGTATGGGTTGACGACGTTTCCGCTGACCCACGAGCACTGTGTGTGCATCCTGCTTTGGCTGACTTTTGCTTGTTGGACAGACGCCCCATTTGTAGACCAACCAATCAGATTTGGAGTTGCACGAGTTTCGCGCCATTTCACATCGATTCCTGAAGGTTTTTCGCTCACCAGATGTTACACTGACACCACAAATGGGATGAAATCCGTCGTCGCACTCAAAATCACAGCTTGGCACACAGCTCTGCAGGGCAACGTCAACTGTAGAAGAAGATAAATGTCATCATCGGTTCTGATTACTAATTAACTGATCGAACTGATCAGTTTGACTTACATAATGGTCCACCCATTAAATTCTCGCGCTGGGCCTTCCTCAAATCGCATTCGTTCTTAAATAACAGATATTCACGTTGACTGCGCGCACACACGGGTGTGTTGTCATTGGAACAAAGCACTGTATCTTCATTAAGTCTCTCTGCCAGGCTTGGGCATATCATCATAGTTAGCAAAATCAACAGCCAAATGGCGACCTTCCCTTGTCTCCCGATTCTACTCATATTCTTGTTGTCGTCTGAGATTCTTAACCCACACTAAATGATACTTGAGACGCGATCGGTTCTTTTATACTTAATAATGAGACACTAAGCTGGTGCAGATTCCACAGATCGTATCACTCACATGTATCACTTCACTGACAAGACGTGATAAAAACTCACAAGCAAAACGCACTGAGAATGGCTAGTCAATGAATCCGATTGTTGTCAGATGTGATGGCATCTGATTAACAATTTGATCATCTAATCTAACATTTATTTATGGATATTAATTGATAATTGAAAATTATATTTAGTGAATTAGATTGCATTGTCTAATGCAGCCACATAAGAATTTCGTTTGGGCACCTGCTACGTGATTTCTGGCTAAATTCGGCAACGCCACGAGATTCAAGATAAGACGCAGTCGACGTAATCATCGCAGTCGCCGCAGTTTGCAGAAAACTTAGCAATTGCATTGATTGTGTGGTTTGCTTTTCTTGTTGTTGTTGTTGTTCTTGTTGTTGTTATTGTTGTTGTTATTGTTATTGTTGTTGTTCTTATTGTTGTGTCTGCCGCTGCTACAGAATTTGTTGAAAAGTTTATAAGTTACGAGTTTTGTGCACTATGAATATCTTTTCCTCACTTTTATGAAATGACTGTGTACAATTTGAGCTTTGCTTATCAATTGTGACTTCGATATCTCTGCTGCTGTTACAGCATTTTGTTGGTTCTTTCACGTCGGATCGATAAGAGTAACTATCTTTAAAACTACATCAGCTTAAGCCCCGCCATTTGATTGCACATTTTTACAGTTGAATGAATTTTGTGCTTTCGGCAGTGGAAATTCTCTAATATCCGGCCGATGAGTGCACGACTTGCATTTCATTCAGCGCTGAAAAAGCCAAATATTCGCATGCTTTTTCCTCTCAGAGATAACGATTTTAATCGGTAACTCATGAAATGTGAATGATATTGAAGCTGCCCGTAGTTCCCTTTATAACACGTAGACTTTTGAGTATTATTAAGTAGTCTTTAAGCTTTAAGTGCATTAACAATTTACATAACGCGGACTGAATATTAAAATTGCGAAAGTACGGCTAGGTGACATCTACACGCTTAAAACATGCAAATCGTAGTGTGTAACTCACTTTCTGCCGCAATAATGATACAAAGTCTGGCTAAACCAGTAAAATCCATTAACCTAGAATCGAAATCGCCATCACGCCAATCACAATTTGAACAAATTGTTCTTCTTTTAAGACCGAGAAACCATCTTTTGTGCTATTCTTAGTAGACTTTGACTTGACATAATCGTTGCCAAGTCATTGCCATGATATTGGGCCGATCGTTGCAGCTGCCTCTCAGACATTGAATACGACCCGATGCTTCTTAGCCGCTAATGGCCAACAATTTCCAAACAGAAATGAGCGCAGAATTGCAAAATTTAATAATGCGCGCCTAATGGAATACCCGTTCTCTCTCCTCTGGGCCTAATCTCTTGGCACGAAAAGAAAGCAGTAGTCAGCAATTGCTGAATCTCATCTCCGTGCTGAATGCCGCTCCGAGTCGCATAACTAGGTGAAATGAAGAAATGTGAGAAATGAGAGAGAGCGAGAGACGATCAAAGTCTTTCTTTGGATGGTTACTTGCTTGGCTGCCTAACTGTTTGGGTGCTTGGTAGCTTGGTAGCTTGGTTGCTTGCTTGACTGCTTGACTGCTTGGATCGCGGCAGCTTTGTTAGAGCTGCTGGAAAAACACAACGCAGTCTAACGACAAGAGCTGAAGCATAAAGACATGCGAGGACGGGTGCAACGGCCGACAAAGTCAGTGAACGCATTGCATTCAACAAAACAATAAACAAAACCTCAGACTTTAGACTGTTTCGAGGGTAGAGTAAGAAGCAAGTGTTAGTGCTAGCCAAAGTTAACAGGCCATCGCCTTAACATTTCAAGTGTTTTCCTGTGCAAAAGTACTCATAATGGTTGTGCAAAAGGCAACCACGCCCACACTTCCAGCAGCAGCTAGCGCTGACAGCCCAGCCAACTGTTACATGCAACAGTACCAAAAATATGCAACACACTGCGAGACTGCGGACAGCGGCAATGGCAGCGATCTGGAGAGCAACTGCGGCCCAGTCCCGCCAGCCCTGATTCTCACCGACGACAGCGAGGAGAGTGAGCCATCCTCGTTGAACAGCGACTCACTGAACTGTAGCACCACCGAGTATGTGCGTCAAGCGGCAGCTAAGCCCAGTGGCCAGCTCCGTCAGCGTCACAAACCATTGCGAATGCTCGGTGCTTTGTTGCCGGACTCTCTTCTACGGGATATACGAGACAGGCGCAGCTCCGAATATGTGGTGCAGTTCACCAGCCCCCCAGAGGTCAAGGATAAGCCGTTAAACCGGCATGCAATGCCACTGGCAGCGCCAGTCGCAGCTGAGTTGGCGCTCTTGTCACCGACGTCGCTTCGCTTATCGCGCGAGTCGCTCAACGAGGAGAGTATTGAGGAGTTGCGGGCTGCTGTCCACCGAGCCAACTTTGTGCAAACCGGTGAGGAGCCGTTGGACAGTCACGAGGCAACAGCCTCATCTCTGCCTCTGCCAGGTTATAGCAACACCAACAGCAACAACAACATCAACACCAACACCAACAACAAAAACAACAACAACAACATCAACAACAGCTCTAGTAACAACTACAAATATGCCGACGATCAATATTACAGCTTTCACATAAACGAGCACGAGAACTTCAGTAGCTTTGCCAGACATGGCGATCAAGGGGAGCTGGCACGATTAACGGAACATGAGCAGCACGACGTGTTTGCCGGCTATCGGGATGTACGGAGCAGTGCCAACTCCACACAGTCGACCATCCGCTCAGCGAAGGGAACAGTGCGCGGCGTTAAGAATCGTGTGCGCAATGGAATAGCCACGTTCTTGCAACTGCAACAGCAGCCAAATGCCAAGGTAAGTTGCAATTAGTACCAACAGTTAGTTACGGACAGTTGCAGTTGTTATGTAGTCGTGCCCTTTCCCATGCTTCATCTTCATCCCCACATGGACTCGTAGACCCCATGTCTGCTCGAGTACCTTGTACTACCTTCCATTGAGTCACTTGCTTGCCATATTATTATGCAATCTCAGTGCGCATCTTGCGCTGTGCGAATTGCTTACAATTGCCTGCACGCTTCATGGGAGAAAGTGCTACCAAAACAATTGCCGTTTGCTGTGTGTATTGTTGTTGTTGCTTGCCGCTTGTTGTGGCTTTTCAATATCTTTCATTTCACATTTGGTATTTATGTCTCGTCGCCTTGTGCTCTGCTCATTTTGCTCGTAATCTAATGAGCTGCGAGTCTGCGAGTCCACAAGTCTGATTACCTCCGTGTTCAGAGTCTTTTCTCTATTGGTACCCATAAGATCGTCTGTGTGTGTGTGTGTGTTTGTGTGTGTTTGTGTGTGTTTGTGTGTGTGCATGTGTTTCTTCTGCAATTACACACTCGTATGTATAATGAAAACCGTTAAGTGGCTTATTTTATCGACACTCTCAGACCTGGCGCTTGGCTTTTGCTTACTTATGTAGATATCGGCTTGTGCTTTGGGCCAGCCGTGTGGCTTTTTTGTGGTTTTCTTTGCTCCCATTGATAAATATGTAGTTTGGCTTTAGCTGTTGAGTGACTAATGGCAGCCCGAGATTGTGCAGTTAGAAAACTGAAGCAACGGTTAATCATAGAAAGTGAGAGAAGTTAAAGAAAATAATCAGCATTTTGTATGGGGCATTTACAGAGATCTCATTTGAAATGTTAATGCAGTTAATTAAATTGTTAATCAAAAGATGTTTGGCTCACATCATTGACTTGAACTATTTCCACAACATTGGAATTGTATGAGATCATAAAAAATAGATTCATTAAATATATAGTTATAACTGTTACATTTGTTTTATCAAGCATCAAAATCAGCTCATTTGTGTTTATGTATTATAATTTTTAAGAGTTTTTATGCTTCTTAACTTTAATCATTGGATCGCTCAGGTGCGTGCATTTCTCTTCCGAGAAAGATCCGGAAATTTCCCTTTATATATTTTAATGTTCAGATTTAAGATCAGTTTAATTGTTTGTTTGTTGCTGCTGTGCCTTGTGGCCCACAAATGTTAGTGTTACTTTTCACTTTCGAAGCCATAGAGCTTGACTTGGCTCGATGAATTTGATGGAATGTTTAGAGCAGCGCATCAGCATAATTTAGCCAAATGCCAAAGAAAAGAAATGTTTTATGGCTGTATAGCTCTATAGCGGCCCACATGCAAATTAGTCCGTCCAAAGAAGCATAAAAGCTTGTGGCTAACAATGCGGACGCATCGAGCATCTGCATAACAATACCAAAAGTGAGATGCTGCTGCTAATTATAATGCAGTCAACTCAACTCATACTTAGACTCATACGACTCAGTATGAACGGAAAGTGAAAATGCTGCCCATTGTTTTGACTGAAAATCTTGAACATCTCCCTTCAATATGGGGGACTTGCTCTAAGCTATAATTAGAGCAATCTATTGCCTGATGACTGCCAAATTGGATGTGTTTCCACAGAAGACGCGGTAAACACATTGGCTTCATTTTGTCACCTTCGAGAAGCAACAATAACAATAACAATAACATCAACAACAACAACAACAACGACAATATAAAGCGACTGTTGTTGGCATTGGCATTAGCCTCTATCTCGAAGTTTGTTGCTCAACTGTTCGATTGCCAATCACTCCAACTGACTGCTGGCTGGCCATACAAGTGACCTGCTTTCTCTTTTTACCAATTCATGCAGCAGCCACAACCGCAGCAGAGTCTCGGCTCATGCGGTTGCAGCTTGACAAAAACCAAAAAAAAAAAAAAAAACAAAAACAAAAACAAATCAAAGTGCTGTTAGGTTAGCCGTGCAAATCACGTGTGTTAATTGTTAGTGTTGTGTGAGTGTGTTTTTGGCAATTGAAACATAGGTTGAAGCCGTGTTGACATCAAGCAGCAGCCAGAGTCAGCCAGAGCCAGAGCAGAGCGTTAATCAGGCTCTGTTAGAGGCACAAGTTTTCCCCATCATCAGGGACAATTGAAACGGAATGGGAAAAACCGCCAGGCGACGACGCGTCGACGTTCACTCCGTTGAAAAGTTAACTTTCCTTTTGACCGCATCTTGTTTAGACGACTATTAGATTTGGCTAGGGGTTCGAGTCTTTGAACTCTTCATATTATTTTTCACAATGCCAAAGATAAATGAAAAATATTTTATTATTCCCATTGCTGTTGACAGTGCATGGCAGGCAGGTTCCATCCATTAATCTCAAATTTGATCAACAACTCTATGTTGTGTCGCTCTATGGACTTATCTTGGATTTTGTAGATTTTGTTTGCCAGCAAATTCTCGTTACACCGGTTCACAGAGTGTTTGCTTTGAGTGTTCCAGCAGCGGTTGCACTTGCACAGTTCATTGATATCAGTGCCTAATGGTTGGTGGTTACCTGAAAGCGGTTCATTAGCCAAAGCAGACGGCACCAAAGTTGGCCAACTAACGGAAATGTTAATTGTCAAATGAAATGAGTGAACCCAAACCGGTTCGACTTCAGCCTTACAAAATAAGCCATCATAAATAGTCGGAAAAACGTCGAACGTTGTGACTATTGTGTGTATGTATTGTGTATTCGTGGTAGCTGCTGTCAATTGCCTAGCAGTTTTCCCATTATTGCTTAATTGAATTGATTAATAGGATTTTGAGCGACATGCAGAGTTGTTCGGTTACGTGAGTCGTAGACAGATACATGAACAGAGCCACGAGCTAATGAACCCAACAGATTGTACAGTTTTATTCATTCCAAAGATGTAAATACTTTTGTTATTCTTATTTAATTTAGTGATTTCTCTCACTTACCTGACCATATTCCCTGTTTGAGTAGCCCAGCAACCCCATTTTAAGAGGCAATGAAAGCTAAAAGTGTCACTCCATTGAAAAGATTATATATGGTCAGGGTATTGTTTTAAGCTTGCCAGATTGAAGAGTCATTTGTTCTTCATTTTCTTCGCTAGTCTTCTCCATTTGGACTCGCCCCACTCTTTTATACTTAGTCCATGACCATGACCGTTACTGAAGCCAAAATCAGTTTGATGTGGCGAATTCTGTGCCAATTTCATGGTTTTGGTAACCTGTTTTTCATACAGGTACAAATACAGAGACATGAAGAGACATACAGCTGGTGAACTGGAACTTCCACTAATCTTTTGGTTTTATTCTTTCAAATTCAAATTTTACAGTGCTACAAGGAGAAAGATCTAGGCAAGGTGGTCCTCTATACGACCAGCATGGGCGTCATTCGCGACACCTATACGAAATGTGCCAATGTGAAACAGATTCTGCGCACGTTACTGGTTAAGTTCGAGGAGCGAGACGTCTTCATGAGCGTCGAGTATCAAGCAGAAATGCGCCAACGCATGCAGACCTCGCATATACGTGTGCCTCAACTCTATGTGGAGGGACAACACATTGGGGATGCTGACACTGTGGAGCGGATGAACGAGTCGGGGGAGCTGCGCCAGCTTCTCAAGCCCTACAAGTCCATTGCCAGCACCTATACCTGCCAGACTTGCGGTGGCTATCGACTGCTACCCTGCCCGTCATGCAATGGCTCAAAGAAGTCGGTGCATCGCAATCACTTTACGGCTGAGTTTGTGGCGCTCAAATGCATGAACTGCGATGAGGTGGGCTTAGTGAAATGTCACAACTGCTGAGAGCCCTGTGAAACATCTAGGAATATAGCATTTAAGTGCATCAATTGCATTTTGTATAACCCGTTAGTTATAAGACCACTTTAACTTAGTCAAAAAGAATGATGAAAACACTAACTAACCATGTACAGGTATAAGTAGTAAATAGTTTTAAAGGCAAATACATTAGCGCTATATGCAGATTTGTTAACAATGAGATTATCAATGGTTAAATAATAATCTTTGCTATTCTTTGTGGAATGGAAATAATATTTATATACTCTAAAGATTATATAAGGTAACAACTACTTTTGTTAATATTCCTTAAATAGTTACAGTTCTGCAAGCACTTTTAATTTTATTAGAATTACTCTGCAAAGGGTATACTAAAAGCAGTTTGCTTGTGCTTTCAGCATGACATTCTGCCTCTTTCCCTCTCTCTTTCTCTCTCTCTCTCTCTCTCTCTCTCTCTCTCTCTCTCTCTCTCTTTCTTTCTCTTTCTCCTTATCTTCATCTATTCCATTTCTGTTGGCAATTATGTAAACCTGCTTCACTCTGACTCCACACTGACCGTGCAATTTTCTCGCGCCATTTAATTTCTGCCGGCCTGCCCTCAGCCTTTGGGCCTTCAGCCTTCAGCCTCCAGTTCCAGATTTCCAGCTTGCCAGTTTGCCCGTTTGCCCGTCCGGCTGTCCCATTTGCCATTGCCATTTGCTTTTGGTGTCTTTGTTAGTTATTGTTATGGCGTTTTTAAATGTTATTTTCCACTTGGCTCACACTTCTGTTAAGTTGCCGCCCACACGCACCGACCAACTGGGCAACAGAACGGCAATCTGACCAGCCAACTGACCAGGCCAGCTGACCCTGGGTCAGCAACAACCCTTGCTTCTTCAGCATCAGCGGGGCGCTCTTAAAATTGTTGTGTTTCCGCATTTGCTTGTTGGCGACTGTTAGCACTGGCCCCGGATCGTTAAATTCACAGGCGGCTACATTGTAATTACCAAGCAGAGAGCCACCGAGCGACTGGCCCAAATCCTCAGCCAAGGCAACTTGATTTATGCGCCAACAGCGCCGCCGACGGCATCGGCATTTCCATCGTCATCGTCGTCGTCATACGCAATTTTTCATAAACAATTTGGCACAATAACATATAATGCTGCGTTGGGAAGGGGGCCAAAGGAGTTTGAGCTATGGCCTGAGGCATGAAGTCTGGTCGCAACGAGGGGTGGCCCGTTAGGTGACTGCCAAAAAACGTGCAATATTAAAATAAATATTGTAAATGCTGGTAATGCTGGCAGCCGGCAGCCAGCAGCATCGACGCTGAGCGGCTTGTGGCCACAGCAGGACTGGGAGGACTGACAGGGCTGACAGGACTGGCAGCCAGGACCTGTCGCCGAGCTTGAGTTCCGCTGCGCTCCATAAAAAGGCTGTTGGTTGGCTGGCCCAACTGCTGGCAGTTAAACCTTTTAAAGGCATACTGCCTCCGTAGCTTCCATTGTTAACTTTATCCGCCGTAATTAGTTTATGCGCGCAATTTCATGTGCATTTCGGTCATTAAATATCTTGTTGTCGCTGATGTTGTTGTTGTTGTTTTAGTAGTTCTCGTTGTTGTTGTTGTTTTTCAGCTTCTGTGTGCAGTATTATTTTGGCATACTTTCCGGCAGTCCCTCCAATATGTATCCAAAGCGATGGGGCTTATTCCTAATACTGCATACTTTTTGGCGCAGGTGTTTTGTCGCGCACTAAAAATTTGCTTCTGTGTATGAGTTCCTGATTGTGTGTGTGTGTGGGTGTGTGCTAGTGTGTGTGAATGGCAGTGCTCCCAATTGGCGACAAATAAAATTAGGAACACATTATGTTTTCGACAAAAACTTTGAAATTGTTTTGCCACAACCTTCCGCCCTGCCCTTTTACCGCCTCCAACCATCGTCCTGCTGCTCATTACAGTTACTCGGCAGGACTACAAATCACGGGCAGCTACTCAACGGATTATTAAGTGAAAATTATGGTACTCCTAAGGCTCATAAAGCATTCACAATGCTTGGCCCGCCAGCAACGGCGGTTAGTAACATTTTTTATTGTCATACATTGTATTGTTGCTGTAGCTAATGTTGTTGTTGCTGTGGCTGCAACAACTGCTCTATGGCGGTGTACTAACCCATTTGCTGTCTACCATAAAACTAACATAGCTCACATTATGGTATAGCCCAGTCAACCAGAGACTTCACCATTTCCAGGGTGTGCATAAGTTTTAATCTGCCTTTATTACAATCAGCTCGGGCTTGGAATGTGGATCTGTCTCCTTTTGATGCTGCACCAGGACAGCTCTGGGCCACACTGAAGCCTGAATGCTCAACCAAAGCTTGGATTTATGAGTACCACGCATACTTATTAGGTCAATCTTTACAAAAATAGCTCTCGCAATTATTATTATATATATATTAAGTTTGTGGTCAATATTATATTATTTTGATTAGTATAATATTTGGTGACTTCCAATTAAATATAGTAGCTTATCTTTGTTAACAACATTGTAGCCAACAGCATCAGACAGTTTTAATACCCTGGGATTTGGCCAAAAGTGCAAAACAATTCACAAGTTGCACGCAGTAAATAAAATCAAAAAGGGAAAAGTGCGGCTAAAAGTAAGCAAACAATTGATTAAAATTTATGCGCTTTATCTGCTTCCCACACATACCCACACACACACACACACACACATATACACACATACATATGCACACACATACAAGCACAATCGAACCGCTTCTATAAAGATACTTAAAACGGACCAGCAGCCGTTTGCTTTTATCGAAAGTTTGCCTTTCAACTTGTATCTGCGGGTGTCTGTGTGCATTCGGGTGTGTGTGTGTGGTTGGGTAAACAGCTTTTTGATTAAATTATTTTAATGGTAAGTAAGAGATATATGGTTAATATATGCGTATTCTTCCACAGTGCCTGCACCAACGCCCCAATCCATATCCTTTCCAGCCCTCACCTCGCTCTGCACTCAATTAATTCAGCTGCGAACTATTAAAGCACACACCGGGCGCTCATAAATTGAGTTTGAAGCGCGACTTGCGAGCAACCGCAATGGCAGACGCTGCAGAGTCAATTCTCTATTGGGAGTTGTAAATGAATGAATATTTCATAGATGCGGATCCGAACCCAGATGCAGATGCAGACACACCAAAAACTCCCTATAGCTGCTGCTGGCCACTAACTGTTCGGCAGTATTAGCCAAGCCCAGTAGTTCACGGACAGCTTGGGAGCGAGTTCGAGATTGAGTTTGGATTTCGATTTGGCAGCGGCGCGTCGCTTCGGATGCGCCCCTTGGACTACCACCTGCCCGCATGTCCTGTCTCGTTCTTTGCATTACTCGTTGGATCTCTTCCATACACACTTTGTCGCTCAGTCTATCTCTGTTTAACTCTTTGGCTGACTGGCAAATATTTATTGAACACGATTTGCTCGTTAGGCGGACGCAATACACACACATACATACACAGACAAAGGTCTAGGGAGTACCCCTCATACGAACGGATAGACGAATTTTCTTTAGCTGCCGTTTCGTTACGAACATTCGTTTTTCACTTTGATTCATTTTGTAGCATTTTTCAATTTCTTTGTATTGAATTCTTTTTTTTTTCCTTTTTTTGTTGCGATTTTTATCTAGGACGCTTCTCAGCAGCCAAGCGATTTGTGTGCAAATTTTCAACTGTCATTATGTACATGTGCTTGTGTGTGTGTTGAGGTGCTCTGTTTGGGTGTATGAGTGTGTAGGTGTGCTAGTTGGAAATTTGGTCGAGAGCATTCGAAGCCAGGCAAAAAGAAACAGTTAATAAAATCCCTTGACACGAAGGCGTTTACATAAGCTTTTAGCAAATAATTGAGTGTGCGTGCCTTTGTTGTTGTTGCTTTTGTTTATTGGTTGTTGCTGTTACGGTTGTTGTTGGCCTGGCCGGCACGTGTGTCGTGCTGTTGCCTAAATTGTACAGATTGCGCCTACTCCTGGGGTTCGATCCCACCACCTAGGCGCCCAATGGTTGGGGTTTCAGTTTCACAACTCTAACTGGAAATTCAATTGAATTGGCAAAAATTGTTGTTTACATGCCGATTTCCTTGTTTGATTTATGCAAAATGTGTGTGCTAGTCTGGGCAGTGGCAATGGGCGTGCCACCCATGAAATGATGTGCGCCTTGAGATTTTGCCCAACATGGCCACGCCAGAATTAGCCAGTGGTCCTAAAGAGTCCTGTTATCCGTACGTATGTCCGTCCATCCGTCCAACCCAGACAACCCAAACTTGTATATTAAACGATATTAGCTGCCAATGTGCAAAAGCAGATGGCAATGGGTGTGGCATCGATAGGATCAGGGGCAGGGACATTTACAGGGACAGGCGCGGGGGCAGGGCCAGGGGCAGGGCCAGGGGCAGGGCCAGGGGCAAGGGCGTATATAGATTGGCGTTTCCCGATTGCTTTGGTGCGTGTATTTGATCTCGGCTTGGGCCATGTCCCTCAATAGGTTCCAGACTGTTTACGCACAGCCCTTTGCCTTGAATTCGTCTTGTTTTTGACGACAAACATGATGTGAATTTAGCTTGATAAATTTTCTATTTACATATGCCACAAATTTCTCTCTGATTTGTTGTTGTTGCTGTTGCTTCGAACACTGCTGCTTTTGGCATGGGGAGCACGTAAACGTGTTACGTCAGCTAAAGAGTTACGCATACGCCACGTTAACCGATGGCTAAAAGCTTAGCAACTAAGTGCATTGGTACTCAGTTCACTGCGAATTCCATTACCATCAGCCCACATAATGACCTGACCAACACAATAAGACGAAAGGACGGCAGTGCTCGCAGTGAGCCAAATAAAACTTGTCTTCTGTAAAAGTTGCAGTCAAGTTTGCCCTGAGTTGTGGGTAAACATTTTTCAGAAGCAATAAATTATAGCGCAGAAAAGAAATATTAATAATAAAAGCACGCAGCAGCAGTATGCAACGCATAAAGGGACAACCACATCACACAATGGATGCGCCAGTGCCCATGCAGAACATGGGGCAACCAACAAGAAAAGTGCATCCACAAATATAATCAAAGCCATCAACTGCAATTGCAGCAGACGCACTGACGGACAGCGCAAGGGGTGTGGGGATTGCGGATGCTGAATTGAATGGTTATTGAAAGGGCAGCTAGTACAAGAGTGGAAGAGGGTGGAACTGGGGTAAAGAAGAGACGTGAGATTTTGTAGGAAACCAAAGTTTTACTCTTCCCTCACGGCCACAAAACTATTTTGCAAGATGTATAAAGACTTTGTCAAGTGGAAAAATATGAAAAAGTTTTACATTTCGATGAAAAGTAATGCCATCTAAATTGCTTGCCACTTGGGCAATGTGTGAAAATTGTGACCCATTGCATATGCCACAGAAACGAGCATCTGAGCCAAAGTTTTCGATGCGAACTAATTGCCAAAGCTTTCAACGGGCCGCAAATTCCATAATGCATTTAATGTAAATGCCTGACTTCTTATGTGCGACAAGGAACGTGTAGCTATCGTATTAAATCGCTTTTAATAATATATATAATGGACAATTTAAAGATTACAGTTAAATGCCAGAGGCAGTCGACAGCAGCAGCAACAAAAGCAAACAATGTTTAACATGGCACAAGGCACACTTTCAATTTTCTTAAAACACATAAAACTTGATTATCTTGATTAAATTGCAAATCAAAAACATGTTTCAAGGATTACTTGGATGCCACACACATACACACACAGTGAAATCTTATCAAACCACAGTTACACAGGCACACACAGAGTTACTGGATTTCAGCTTGCCTGCACAAAGCCGTACACAGTGGGCGGCAAATCTGTATATATCATCCATATCTATACACATTGTGGGTATAAATAATAATTGTAAACTGCAAGCCACACACATGTGTGTGCTGGTGAGTGCGGGTGTGCACATGTTAATCTGTTAACAAGAAGCTTAGATCGATTTCATTTCAAAAGTGTTTATATCAATTTAAAGTAATTACAAACAGCCACAAGCACATGAGGACGAGGTTGACACAAAACAAACCAATGTCTGTTTCTCTTCATATCAGAGGTACTTAAGTGTGTGTGTGTAAGCAACTTTAAGTGTGCGTATGCGTGTTCGACCTGCTGTAATGGAAAATATTACGCAAATTGATTCTATAAGTGCCATGTCATACTCGTTGCTCAGAAGGACAAATTGAATGGCTTAGAGAAGTTAACTTCCTACAATTGATCGATGTCACTGACATCTCGAATATCAAGTGCATTGACAAAACCCTTATATTGTACTGAGTTCTGTTTGGGTAAGTCAAATGCCTCGTTTATTAATTATTATGATTATTGATTTTGTACAACTAGAGCTGATAATGATCCGTGTTTGCACAGGGGTGTTGATTAATATCAATTATTTGATTAGTTGTTTCCAAGTAAATTAATTACAGCTTGTGTATATGGACTATGAAAGTACTTACATTTAAATCTGGAACGTTATGCTGAGACTTATTAACGTATTTTTTAATACAATCGAAATTAAATTGGTACTGTTGTGGTACATATTAAAGTTTAACAAAATCGAATATCTATTTGAATGATTGTGAGTTTATTTCTTCTTCATCTTCCTGAAATAAAAACAATTCACCATTTAGCCTGATATCAAAATATTTAGAATATATTTGTTATAAAGTTGATCCTCTTATATTCAGGGGATTGCAACTCTGAAATATATATGAAGTTGTCTACTTAAATGTCAGCTTCAAAAGGGAAAACTTAAAATGTAACAGAAAAACTTCCCCAACTCTGGTGTTGTCTCAGATGCGCTTTTAGCTGGTAATGCGCAGGTAATTCTGCAAATGTCAAAAGGCTGCAACAGTGCAATGAGGTAACTACACCGAGCTATGCCGAATTTTCAAGCTAATCTGACCAATTTGAAGAGGATTGTCTTTTCCCCTATGTCTGCTGGTAACGCCCATTGTTATTTTACTTGTTGTGGGTGTCGATGTGGGGTGAACAAGGCAAAAACCCAACGAGTGCACAAAAAGTAAAGTGCCTAGGGCACCTCAGTGCTGTATATGTTTGTGTGTTTGTGAAGTTTGTGTATGTGTGTGTGTGTTTACACTGCACTTATGCACACGTGTACAAACAGCGAAGAAGCAAGAAAGGAATAGTATGAGCTAAGAAGCAAGAGAGCTGGGTATCTGTGTAGCTGGGGTGCTGAGAAGCTGTGGCATTAGTCGAGTAGCTGACGCTGTAATAGCATTCAGAACTCTTACTAATGAGTAGAGTGAGGGTGGAGTGAGGAGGAGACGTGAGTGAGTCTGGAGTCAGCACAGGTCGAGCAGGTGATGTGTGGCCGCCGCTTGCCGTCACCTTGCCGGCGGCGTTGCTAGCTACGCTTGAACCAATTTTACAATGTGCGGCATCAACAAGCAGGCAAACCAAGAACACATGCACACGTTGCACCAAGCAAGAGGGACCAGCAACCCAGCAACCCAACAACCCGCACTAGGCACCCGACACTCGACACCCAACACCCAGCAACTGGCAGCTTCAAACTAATTGTGCAATTATTTTTGCATAAAGTGGCATAAACATGGCTAGAAGAGGCATTATGCAAGTTGCCTGACTTTTGCAACATAAGTATGAAGATGTAGAAGTAACACCCACTAACACACATACACATCATACAACATACGGAGACTGGGTGGTCTGCGTCTCTTTATGCGCCTCTGTGTGTGCGCGTGCCTAAGTGGCACTCCTACAATTTGAATGTAATATTCATTATTCTTTACATAATGTCTGTTGGACAAAACGTCTTTTTTGGCTTTGCTTTATTATTTTAAAGACTTACTGTTAACCTATAAAGCAGTTTTTAGTACTAATTCATTGTTTATTATTCTTAGTTATGTTTAGTTACACAAAATAAACTTTTTTTTAACCGGAAAAATTAACTTTCTTCATAATGTATGAGTGTTGAACTATTTTTCATGTTCTGTGATGAACTTTCGAGCAAATCCTTTCTCAATTATCTCAAAAACGTAAACACTTAATAATATGTTGAATTTTATTTATTTGAAGCCCAGTGAACACTGATAGCGTTGATAGGAAGATTATCTGTTCACACTTTATCTCAGTTTCGATGCAATTACTTTCAATTTACCTTGGGTTAATAATTCTCGATGATAACCCGCTTAAATAAAATGAATATACTTTTTGACATTTAGTAATATGACTTTGTTGTGCGAGCATTAAATATTTGACTCCAGAATTATCAAAGCATGCAATCAACATTGCTGGAAGTAAATTTAATTAAATTCTGCAATTTAAAGGCCATATACTCATCTGTATATACAAGATTGTATATGTACATATATGTACATCCAAACATCCACACTTACAAAGCTATATACTAATGTGGGAAGTTGCTTTCGCTTTGTTCAATCTTGTTGTCTGGAGGCAAAGGAATGCGGTATTTTCAGTCTCATGTCAGTGCGGCATAGTTTTCCTGTTAGCTTTCGAGCTTGGCTTTAATTTGAATTAAATTTGTGCCCAAAGAAATGTGGCGCTTGGTCTGCTCTTCGAGTTTTAAAGGCAGCAGAGCGAAGAGGCCGAAGGAGCTCAGCCAAGATCTCAATGGTTCTGTATGGCATTTTTCGACAATTAAAATTAAAATTTAAATGAAATGAGCGCTGTGTGTGTAGCAGCAAGTTCTGTGTGTAGAAAAGCCACATCACACTAAGCATGGCCGTGGCTGAAGGGGAGAAAGGCTACAAAAACAAACCGCAGGAACCAAAACCAAACACAAATGTTACATAAAGAAAAAGTCGACTTCGTCGTAGTCATCGCCTGGCCAAAGAACGAGCACAAATATGTAAATGAAATTGTATAACTCGGTATACACAAACACCCATGATAGTATATTTGTAAGTGTGTATGTCTGTATATACTGAACCACACATATGCACCAATTGCTGCAGTGCCGCGGCGACAGCGACAGCAACAGCAACACTCGAGCAACTTCTAACTAGGCACCTGTGCGCAGAGGTGAAAATGTATGCAGGTGCTACGAGTGTGTGGGTGGTGTAGGTGTGTGTACATGTGTGGCTTGCTTTGCTTGCATGTAGTTCGTTGACTTTTGAAGTTGTCAACACAACGACAACAGCAATTACACTTTGCCGTTACATTTATTACATTTGTAATTGTTGTCAGTCGCAGTAGAATTTTGAGCTGAGCAGCTAGAGCGTTAATTATGTGCCAACGCAATTTTGGCATGTCAAACGGTGCATCAACAGCAACAATGACGACAACGACAGCTTGTTTAGCTAACGTGTCAAGCGGAAGTCGTTGCCAATCGAAGGAGCTTCCGGTTGACGTGGCTGCCTTTCCTGCGGTTTTGCTTTGCGATGCGATGGAAAATTGCTGCCATGTGACATTGCAAACCTTGCTAGGACTTTCACTTTTACAACATCCGCACCTATACCACAATGTCGCACCATCACACACATACACACATGTAGTCGTATTTAAAATGCCTTTGCATATTTCATTAACGGCTTAAAAATTCATGAACTGCTAATTGAAAACGTTTGTCGTTTGCCGATATACACACAAATACACATACACATAGCACAATGCTTGGTAGTGCGTAGAATGAGGTAACAAAAAGGTGCCACGACCGCACTCAAAAGCCGGGCAACATAGTTTAGCACTTTGGCTGCCGGTCGTCTAGCTAGACGGTATGTGCTACCTAAGAAATCAAAACGTGGCCCCCGAACCGGGCTAAGAGTTGGGGTTGCGGCTCCTATAATGTATGCAGCCTAAGCGACCCAAGTGTCTCGGGCGACCTGCACTCTAAGTTCACCAATAGCCTGGCACTTTTGTATGCGAAAATACAAACACACACACACATACGAGTACGTATTCATACACATGCATGTGAGGGCACTCACACAGCGGCACACCTTCAATCACTTCCGCTGAACGATGAAGTAGCTCTTTGGCACGCTATTATTTTGCGGAGCCAAGTAGAAATAAGCATGTGTAGGGTAAGCGGGAGTGTTATATGTAATTGGAACGTGCGAGAAATATATAACAGGGTAGCATGAGTCGTGCAGCCGCTTAAGTTGTAGCCCCGTTTTGCCGGATGTCCTGTTAGAAGCGTAAATAGGCATAAAACAACGAAAAGAACATTTCTATTACCCCTTCGCAAGGGGACGCCAGGCATCAGTTCTGGTCTGCTTCAGTCGAGTCGGATCAGGGCCGCCTTCAGGCAGCCCTGAAAACTTGTCTAAAGTCTTGTTGCGGTGGCGGAAGCGCTGCCAGGAGCTGTCTAATGGCTACGCAAGAAAACAACAATCCTGCAATCCCTTGACTCGGTCTATTTTGTTTTGCTTTTCTGCGGGGCTTTGGCGAATTATAAATGCAATATTGCCATGGCAATTGCGGTGGCCAAAACGCGACCGAAGAGTGCTGATTATGCTAGGTAGTCCTTTGTTTTGGGTTGCCTGCCATTCAAAGGCCGTCGACTGCCTGACACCTGGCTGTGCCAGTGCAGTGGCTTGGTCACTTTCTTGTTTAACTCCGCACCACAAATGCTTTCTTAGCCAGTCTTAAAGTCCACATACAAACATACACACGTACACTCCCAACCATTCACAGTCACTCAGTCGTAGAGCAAAGATGGAGAGACAAAGCTAAAGGCAACAATGGCCAAGTGCCAAATACACGTGCGCCTTACACGTACACAGACACGCCCTACGCTCGCGTCGCTCCTTTCGCCGTGAAGCTGGATAAACTGCTTTTAGTCAACTTTCGTTAGTTTGGTCAAGCGACCCTCCACTACGACAGTCCGCTGCTAATGGAGGACTGAAGCTTTTGGTGAAGTTTTCGTTGTTGGTGCGTTTTTTAACTTTTGGCTAGCCAGGTCCTGCTACTGGTCCTCTATTTACAGCTTTAGTTTTGTTTGCTTCGTGTTTTGTCATGCCTCTTATGTGCTGCCTCCAAAAGTGTAAACAACTTTGGGCGCTTGGCCAAGTGCAAGGTGCATACTGCACACATACACACACACACAAACACAGAAACTCGCACAGGCACACAGTGCACAGCAGCACGTCCATGCCCATGTCCTGCACTTACAACTAACCCGATGCTGCCTCGACTGCCCCACTGACCAGCATCTACTGTTAATCCGAGATGTTTGTTTACCTTGGCACTGCACGAAGGATTCAAGCTGGTCTCCTGCCAGGCAACAGTAGTGGCAGGCAGGAGCTACGGGAACGGAGCCTCATTTATCTTTTGAATGCAATAACAACGATTTAGCCTGAGCTTTGAGTTGCACTGTGCAAATCCATTGAACCTGCAGAGAGTATAATAAGTTAGTCGTGAAGTTTGCAATGCTTCGAGAGAGATAAATTAGACTCCGCAGTGCTAGGATTTAACGATTCGCTCTTTGAATGGCCCATGTAATCTCTTACGCCGTGATATAGAAAGATCAATGTCCGATGGAATTATGTATTATGAATTATTAATAATATTATGATATTATTTAATAATTACTTGTCTATCTTTTTTGGATTGAGACCCTACTAAATAGTGACTTTCCAATGCAATATTCATTCAATTGTATTCACGGCCAATTAATAAAATAACCAGCAGGCTTTATTTATATTTCATTTTATTGCCGATTTAAATTATGCACAATTTGTATAAATGCATTGCGAACGGTCAATTTTGTTAAATTTTAATTATGGTGCCGATCAGTGTAGCCGTTTTTTGAGTTTTAATCGGACAAACCGCTTTAATTCGAATTTAAATTAATTAAAATCACTTACGAGCCAAACCAAACCGAATCAACAACAACAATAGCAATAATAACAACCATTTAAAATTGGCAACAACAGCAACGGCAACGGCAACACAAATCCAAATTAACTTTGCATCGCTTCAGGTTCGAAAAAAAAGCCAGAGTGCAGCGTTAGGGTCAAGCAAGGGGGCTCGTTCATAGCGGTGTTCGTGCCACAGCAGGTGGGCATAAAAGACTCGACCGCCAAGTGCTTCCATGCGAGTAGAGTTGAAATCAGAGCACAGAAGGGCGTCTCGGGGTCTGGCGGTCTGGGCGTGGCACCACTGAGTTTATAGCGCATTTTATTTTAATAAAGACTTTTAATTGAATTTTCAATTGTTGCGCTCACGACACGTTGCCATTGCAGTGGATGCTGCTACAGTTACTGATGTTGTAATTGTTGTTATCATCATTATGATTGTATGTAGTGTATATCAGTAATGCATGTCGCTGCTGTTGTGGCATATGTTGTTGTTGCTGCTGCTGTTGTTATTTTTCAATAACATGCTATAAAAGCTCAAGTCCGTGGTTAAACAATTACGCCGGAGAGAATGAACCCTGCTGTCGATAAGGTCCGGCCGAAAGTCCTTCGTGTCGTTTTGCGTTGACAGGCAGACAATGGGACTTTCAATGCGTGATTTACGCACACATCGCGGTGGACACAAATGGAGTTCGCCACTTCCGGTTTCCGGTCACACTGCTTAGCTTGCCAACTGCGCACTCATAATTGATTGAAAAAATAACTATCAAATGTTGAATCAATGAATATGGCAACAATTAAAATATTCTGTATTCTGCATCCGTTTGACGCGCAGCGATAAAGCGCAACCCAGCTCACTTTTTTTACACCTACATAATTAAGGAATTTTAATAATTTATTTATTATATGTAAATAAAATATGCATTATTAATTTTTTTAATTCGTGTCGTGGGGTTGCTGCAATTCTTGTGGTTTTTGCCACCGTTATAAGTGTTGCTGTTCCCTTTGTGTTTGCTTAACTGGTTTTTGTTGTTGTTGTTGTTGTTGTTGTCACCGTTATGGGTCTACAGTGTGGCCGTTGGCCGATTTACGGCATATTTTTAATATGCACTTTTGGTTCGCATTGTTTGTACTTCAATTTTGTTCAACAAAATTTTCAATTAGTTTTTCATGCACTTTATTGGCTATTGTTTCCTCGCTAAGTGCCCGCAATCGCTCCCAATCCCACACACACACACACACACATTTCCGATAAATGTGTGTGAATTACACAATATTCACATCTCTATTGTGGTTTTTTCGCACTGATTTCAATTTTAATAACATAAAATAAATAAGTACGGGAATGTGCATTCAAATAAATACCATACTCCATTTGCTAGTTTCAAGTTATTTTTTATCTCTCTCTAGTCAGAGAATATAAAGAATTCAAATAAATATATTATAAATAATAATTATAATAAAATTAAAAACTTACTTAAAAACACTTAAGTACGATAGAGATATGAGGCAGATATGATAAGACGATCGAGCCAAATCAGAAGCTTCTTTTGCAGAGCCTTGCTACTGCTAACCATTGCGAGGAAAACCATAATTACATTGGCAAGTGCATAACTGAAATTTGCTCATTTCCGCCAGTACGAAATGGACATGAGCATCTGAATGCAAAGAGTACCAGACGCAAATTAAAAAAAAAAATGAAGTGCGAAACACAAGAGAATGTATGTCTTTTAACTCGTTTGGCTGACTCTCAAACGAAACCCCAGCAACCGCAACGTTGAACATCTGACCAACGGTCAAAGGGCAGGAGCAGCAGCCAGCGGCATAATATAAGAATGTTGTTGCGGTTTGCCAACATTTTGCTGGGCGTAATCCCCAACACGAGCCATATTCAGAGGTCGGCTTGGAGTCACGGTCAGAGACGTACCTTTGCATTTGGTTATCCACAAAGTAGACGTGACTGACGTATGTAAATATGAATATGACTGGGAGACAACTGCAGTTCTTGCTGCAGTCTGGGTTGTCAAAATCAATTCTGACTCGGGGTAAAAACTATCAAAGCAACTGCAACTAGAAAGGTAGCAACGTCTGGCGAGGATGGGGGATTGGCACTAGGATTGCCGAGGTGCGACTGCATTAATTAAAATTTGAATGCAATGCCAAGAGAAAAGCGCACACTAACAAATTTTTCATAGGCTAATAAACTTGAATGCTATACCAAAAGTGAGCGATGTGACTGGGACCAGGTGCATGAAGAGCAGGAGGAAAATGAGGAGGCGAAGAAAATGCTCTCGCACTCAGCAAATACTGGCCCACAACTTGTTTTTTGCCGCACTGTCACCCAATTATGTCACACAGTGTACAACAAATTAATGCCTCGTTGCGTTGATTGCGCCGAGTGCGGCTGCCGTCGTCGTTACCGTCACTGTCGCAGTCGGCGTGAGCGTCGGCGTCGACGCGTCGCTGCCCAGAGAGCGCATGGAAGTATGCAATACAAAAAGGACGCAAAGTAAAATCACTAAAAACAGCAGCCGACCGAGCTTTCAGTCAGAGGCCCAAGCAGTGGCTGACGGCCGTAACTCGCTCTGTATGTATGGGTGTATGTATGTCTGTTTGTAGATGTCTGGCTCTGAATATTTTGTGTGTCGGTGTGTGATTGCGTGACAATTTCAAACAGATTTAACCGCCAATTTAAAATGAAGTCAATACAAGCGAAAGCAACTGAACTGAGCATGCAAAAATGTACAACAAAACAGAGCCAAATTGAGTGTTCATGCAACTCGATGATAGGACACCCTGGAATCTGTTATCAACAATTCTCTTAGGTCAATTTGCAATATTTGCAAAATTGATGCAGGGTATAGCGTAGCAGAGGCAGCTGAAGTGTTGCCAACATACAGATCATCGGGCCGTCAGCAGCGACTTCGATGTTCTCGTTGTTTTTGGTTTCCAACATTTAAATGCGTACAACGAAGGATGGCCTGGGCCGGGTATTGTCCCTCGTACCGCTTGTCCTGGGCAGCGGTGCGTGCTCCACCGCCAGCTGTAAAATGTATTGTAAATTTCACGCTTTTTTCGGCTCGTCTGTTGGCTGGTGGTTCGGTTGACTCTATGTGGGTTGCCTTTTTTATTGAGCCGAGCTGCGTTTGTGTCAGACAAACGATTTAAATGAAATAAATTACAATAAATCACTCAATCGGTTTAAATAAAAATGTTGCTCTTGTAATGAGATATCGGGTATGGGCAGAAAAGAGTATCCATCGCACTGATGTTTGGCTTTTGACGATTGGAAATGGAAAATACACAAAATCATTTCTGGGATCTTGATTTACTCGTAATTCTATACAGTAAATGAGCACTACAAGATGTCTCAGATTAATTAAATCTTATCGAAGGTAAAACTATCCCAAGGAATTAACCACTAATTCTTCTTAGGATTTTCCTTGAGTCCATTGATGCTGAAATAAATAGTGTATTTTTCCCTAATATATGTACAATAATTACTCATTTTTATCTTTAATTTTCTGAGATTTACTTGGGTCCCTCAGATCTATTCGTAGCAAGTCAATGAATACTCGAATACCAAATACATTTACCGGCACACTGAGTCATAAACCAATTGACAAGGCAATCATTTGAGGCAAAGTTCAGATGCTTCAATCAAAGTAAAGTCTATCGTTATAGCTTTGTGTCTCTTTTACTCAGATGGTTTGGTTTCGTTGCATGGCTGGGATTTAGTGCTTAATGGCAGTCAGTAGTGCATGTAAATGTCATGACAATGGCTTCTAGATAGGGGATAGAGTCAGGACACTCAAAAGCATTACTCGCATTGCTAAGAACCAGACGAATCAATGTCGGGGTCAGTAAGTAGTAGCAGTAAAAGCAGTAAAAGCAGTAGACACACAATGTATTGTCCACCTGAGTTGTCAACAAACCGTGAAATTATCAACCCAAATTGGACGAAAACGCTGAGAGTAGTACAGGGAGCAAGAGAGAGGTAGAGATAGTTCTGAGAAACGAGTAGGTAGATATATTTTCATTCTTTGGCATGGACAGCACGTCTTAATGCATATGTTAAGCTGGACACTCATCTCCATTCTCCTTGCCTTTGTAAAAGCTTTTAATACAAATTGAAAATGCTTGAAGAGCCAGGGATTGCCAGTTACCTGCCCGACTCTCTGGAGCACGAAATGACCTATGCTCAAATAGATCCAAGACGGCATACTTGTGATAAGTAGGTAGGTTATGCTGTTATGTGAATATACGAATGACCGATTAAATAAGTGGCTCAATAGCTGGCAACTAGCAACTTGCAACTGCTGCCTGAACAATTGCATTCAGTTTTGTCAGACTCTTCTAATTCGTCTAAGATAATCAGCCTGCACTAAGCAATATCAAAATGTCACGTTGTCTTTTTCGTTTGCATAAATGTCAGGTAAAAAATTAGCATTCACATTCACTGCAGCCGCAGTTATTTTTCTCTGTGTGCAGATATTTTTTTCGAGCGACTAAAAGTGGGGCATAGATTGGAAGTTAAGTTAAAGGAAGGACAGCAAACGGAAATGCGCTTTATGCAGCATTTAAATGCCCCCATTTCCGGCCAGCGCCAGCGGTCATTGCCGACCTTCAGATGCCTCAATTATTTCATTAAGTAAAACGTTTGCATTTTACCTAATACCGCCCCTTCGAGTCGACTCGAGTCGGAGGCCTTGGCCACATCCGTTGTACTGGTGTGCAAACACGCAAAGTGCCAGAGCTGCAGTCGAGACTTGGATCTGGTATCAGATTCGGAATGCCAGCCGAAACACACGAAACGGAATTTATTTCTCAATTCCCACTTCAATTTCGCAAATTGAATGAAAAAGCGCTTAAAAATATACAAAAGCAGCAGCCAAGCAGCCAAACCAGTAGCTCCTATAGCCTGAAATAAAATAACAAAAGCACACGGAACAGGGCAAGGGACATGGACATGGAAAGGGGGTAGAACAGGATCGGCTGCAAAAAAGGCAAGCGAGCAGAGCAAAAGGAAATCTTACAAATAAAACGGAAGTTAATTTACTACGTAAACCGAAAAGCATGGCGCAGCCACATCCGGTGAAGATGTAGAATGGGCAGGAGCAGAAGAAGGGAACGGGAGCGGGAACGAGAGCGGTCAGAGCTTACAGCTACAGAGTAAGGAAATATTGTAGCTGAAACTAGAATAGGGACAGAGACAGAAACTTCAGCGAGCCAAAGACGAGCAGCCAAAGCTTCACTTATGGCTAGCAATTTAATTGGCCAAGTTTCTGTTGCACTGCTGCAGCCAATGCTTGTCGCTTAAGGTAGCCAAATATTTGCTCATGCAACAGACGCGACCAAGCCAGGAGACTGAAGACAAGTGGCAGAAGAGAAGGGAACAAACAGGTGCAGCTCGCACTTAAAACCGCTTATTACCTTAACAATTGCAAATATCGGTAGAGAATGAAAATTTTAAGCGTCCAGAGTAGCAGACAGGATTAATTTGCATAATTTTAGGGGCATACAAATAACAGACAGCGATTCTTTGTCCCGTACCTCCCATACCCACCCTACCATGTGACTAGGTTACTTCTGGCCGGGTGCGCCAATGAAAACGGAAGGAAATTTCACTAGCCAAATGCAGCAGCAGCAGCAGCAGCAGCAGCAGCAGAAGTAAAAGCAGCAGCAGCCCTGGCAGTGGTGAGTGGAAGTGTAGGTGAGTGAGGCGTGGCAGGCAACAAAGGCGCATTAGAGCGATAGTGCGGGCCAGCACAAGTATTTGTTATGCGGTAAAAATGCATAAAAATCCCGAGACCGGCATTTATTTAAATTTATACCGTTATAACGTAATTTTGCATTACCCCAAAAATGATGGCGTGGGCGGCTTCCTAAGTCAGCGTCGCCACCGCCATTTTATTATTGTACATGTATGTTTGTTGGCTTTCTATATATATGTGTGTATGTGTATGCTACATTTCCACAGGCATTTCTATACACATTTTTTGCCTGCGACTTCAACATTTTTGTGGGGCTGCACACAGCCTGAAGCTAAAGAGTTTCCTTTTTCATTTGACTAAATATTTGTAATGGTTATTTGTATCTATTTCTATATGTAAAATTGCATTTACAATGATTTTTTTTTAAAAACATTTTTAGCATTTCAATTGTATATCAGCCATTTATTTTATTTTATTTTTTTCTGCTCTGCGGCTTTGACTCCGGAGTATCACAATACAAAAGCTATTCATTTGTTATGCATATGAAGTAGTCCAAAATTGTACTGTGGCTATAGAAACAACAAAGGAATTGTTGGTAGTTGTCTAACTGTTGTGTTCGTGGTGCACCTAAAAAGCTTGGCAAATTAGCGCAACGCTTGAGTGTGGTTTCCGGTTACGCCTCAAATCTGAATATGGAAAGCAGAGAATCACGAAATCAAAGGTAGAACAAATTATATAATTGCTATCGGCCATAAGTAATATTCTTTACCAAATATATGAACTGAAACTCATTGCAAAGTTTATAGTTATTATGCAACCCTAAAGTAATCAAATATCAGTTCAATGAAACACAACCATATCAAAGTAATCTTCAGTCATGATTATCTTATTTCTTAATCTGTTCAAAACATCATTTCACTCAATAGCAATTAATTAGGAAACCCCAAGTAACCGTCAATGTTAAAATCAGCTCAGATGTTCAATCTTTGTTTGTGATGCAGGAGAGGGGTTGGCATAGCAGGACGCATTCAATCAAATGTAACTGTAACTGCAACTGTAACTGTGTCTGCATAGCAGTGTCTGATGTTGTTACGGCTGTGTGTTTTGAATACAAATTAGGTAAAGTGATGGCCGCCATCAACATACAAGAGTCAAGCAAACAGGCCAGACACGCCTCCAATCAAGTGCTCCATTGGTAAGGACATCGACATTCTTGTCGACGCAGTCATTGATGAAATCGACTTGATTTAAATTCAAACTAATTAATTAGATGCAGATGTGTAAAACTCTACCTCCACGCAATGCAATGAAGTCATCTCCGTCTACCTATACCTGGGCAAACATGTTGTCCATTACTTCTGTCGCTGCTTGAGCTAATTAAACGCACAATTTGTATGTCTGTACTATAACAGCCTCAAAAGATCGAAGTCCTCAATACTCAATACCATAATCATCATCCGTTTGCCTCCCTCTACTGATTGAACGGGCAATGGCAGCCTCAATGATTTTGTTTAGCTCAGTGATTCGGAGAATTAAGTTCAACTGTGCTCATACGCATATGTTCACATACATATTTGTGAATATGTATATGTATATATATATGCATATGTGCAGGTGAGGGTGTGTGTGCTCTGTATGCTCTGCAATGCCACACACGAACACAGAGAAATACTTAAATGTCTGTCATGAATTGATACCAATTTGCAATTGTTAATGAAACGCTTTGTGCTGTGTCGATTGCATTGAGACCACACCATACTCTGAGCCAAATGAACTCAAAATATGTAAAACTGAACCACCCACCATACTCAGATTCTCTTTTCGTCCCATTCCAGAATCTCTGCTGCACTCTAATCTACTGAGCTCATTTCACTTTCGTTTTCTTGTTTTCTTTGACATTCGAGTTACATTTTGGCCAAGTTTCGCACATTTGTGTGTTTGTCAATGTAAGAGGAGGAGACAAGGTTGAAATTCCCCTGAGAGTATATAAGTATCTGTCATTGTGTGGGGGAATGTGTGTGTGTTTATGTGTGACTGTGTCCAGTATGCTGCTCGTGTGCCTTTGCTCATTTCAATTTTGTAATTGAGATTAGCACTTGGGAATAATGGAGATCAGATCATTTAATTAACTTTGTTTTCGAGCACATTCAGTTCTGCAGGTCGTTGTGCCACAGTGTCAAGTGGCTTCAGTTGGCTGTGTGGGCGTCTTTTATGCTGTCTGTGCAACTGATTGAAGCAACTACCGTCCAAATCCAATAATTTACCGAACGTTAGTTGTTCCTATCTTCGATTGTAGTTGCCAGCTGCCTGTTAATTTTCCGTGCAGCAATTTCATTTGTTAATTTGCATTCCGAAGATTGCAAGCAGTTGTTGATCAATTTAAGAAAGATTATTTGATATTTTTAACGGAGATCTACATTCATTAAGCTTGTAACTGAAATCCGAATGCCAAAAATGTAGTTGGTGCCTTTATACTTTCTGAGCTTTCAGTTGGCTGCATAAATTAGCACTTGATGGACTTCCCCAGATGTTCAGATCTTTTTACGGCTATACATTTCATTTACATTAGCTAAGGCTACGAGTATTCACAATGTCTTTGTTGTCTGCCTCAGTCTTTGTTACAGCCAGCCTCTTATATTATCCCATTTACTTCTCTCATTTTCAAATTGCATTCAGCTGTTTGTTTTTAAGCGCTGTCATAAGAATTCAAAACTACTTTTTGAATAATTTTATTTATTTATTTTCTACACTGCTTGGTACAAAAGTTTTGCTGCACCCAATGAAACTGCCTCGACTTTTGTCATTCACTTATTTATTTTGTCTTACTTCCTTTATTCTTCTTTCATTTCAGACTTGTCGTCGTATGTCAAATGTTCTGCATCTCCCTCTTGCTGCCAGCACACTTTAAAGCGTTCTCTTCCTTCATCAAGCCAATTGATTCCATTCAAAGAATTGTATGTGACTGCAATAATGCGTTGCACACTTGCACTTTAATTAAAAATGTCTTAACATCGATGTAGCTTGTTATTCTACCAAGAAACAGACTATTCGTGGCCCGTTGGCCACGGAATAATTAACAACCTCAAATTGTGAAACTTTACTCTGAGAATTTAATATTAAAGTCCATCAATATAATATACGATCTTAAAAAATTGCAAACTAGGCCTAAAGTGACATGTGATTACTTAAATGATATCTCATCTTCTAATTTAACAAATTGAAGAAGCAAACTGTATTAATAGATTATTCGAGGGAAACAGCTGAGGAAACAATGGATTGAGGCTTTCTGATTCTGCGTCCTTTGTAAAACTCGCTCCACATCCGTTCACATTTTGGTTACGAACGTAACTTTAGGTTTGTGGCGTTAACAGTTGAATTGCGGAATGCATTTGGCAGATCAAACGAAATGCGATTACGTATACGCATCGTGGGCCGCTTTGAAGTTCGGGGAGTGACTGTGTCAGGTGCACGATTAATTAGGCCCCAAAACGATGCACGCCATTTTGTTGTCAGAATTTGTACCTGCAGCGCTGGTTTTTGACAGCCAGCCAATTCGATGCTCTCAAATTGCATGGCTCATTAAATTTCAATAGGGACATCAGTGGGCGAATGCGCAGTTATTTACAGTGCTAGGCAATTGCTATTTATCGTTGCATACTTGCAGGCATCGACTCGAATTAAGCGCTTAATGGCGATATCTACTTTTGGGCAGCACCATCAACCGGCTGCAACCAGCCACGCCCTCAGCTTCATCTAGGCCTTTTAAAAGGCAAACTTGTCCCAACTTTTTGAATGCCTTTTTGTTAACTTCTTGGCGCGAAAAGTTTGCTGTAAAATACTTTGCGCAAATATTGTTTTCACATGCTTTTGTTGGGCTAAGCGCTCCAGAAAGGCGTCGCCTCACGCTACACGCCTGGCGCCATGCGACTTACGATGTACTTCGCCCTTTACGCAGAGTTTCAAGACTTGCAATGTAAATTGTATCAATGTGCGCTGTCTTTTCAAGAGTTTTCTGTTACTTTTTGTTGTGTCTTGATGTGTTCTTCTTCTCGTGCTTTTGTTTTCGACTTGCATTCTGCCATCTATTGGCATTTTCAGCGCTTATTTGTATCGTTTTCGCTCACTTTGTTGTTACTTTTGTTATTGGTGATCCTGTTGTCGTGGTTGCCAGTGCAACGTTCAACGTTGAAACGCTACTTTTGTTCAAAATTTTGTTACTGTAACCTTTTTTTTTTTTTGGGAATTTCCTCAAAACGAAAACTTGTAAAGCTGTATGAAATATTTGTGGTGCTTGCTTTTTTCATGAAGTTTTCAAATCAATTGTACCATCAAGTTTGTAACAATGTCAAAAGCAATTCAAAGCTTTTTTCATAAGTTATACGAATGTTAATTTAAAATGCATATAATATAGTAATATTACATATTTCTTAGAACTTAAATAACTAACGATGTCGTCCAGCTGGATTCAATATGCCCTAAGTAGTGTTTAAATGTATTAATTTCAATGTAATATAATCTCTTACATATTTACAACTTACATGTGCACGCTTTAAAATAGAATCTTTGGTTGAATCGTAGGCATGCTGTTTTGAGGGTATTTCCAGCACAGAGGGCACAGGCAACAAATGCTTATCAATAGTGGTGCGTATCTTGTCTGCATAGATCTGATTGATTATTATAATAGCTATATCGTCGCGTGCCAAGAACTTCTTGAAGCATTCATCAATTTCAGCTTCACTAGTATCTGCAAAAGGAATAACAGACTGCAAATAAAATGAAACTACTGCACCGATTACCCTTCTCGACGACCATAAAGTTGGATTGACGCAGCTCGTTAATTTCGCCAATGCCGCCAAGCAGAAATCCTACGCAGGTGTCCTGCAGGAACAAAGTACAGAAACTAAAGCTGAATACTCTAAATATGTTCTGACCTCATCGCCTATGACAGCCATTAGTTTACCGTCTTCTAAGGACCGACTTGACATTTTTATTTTTGAAAATATTTTTTCAATTTCAAGAACAGTAAAATTCTAAATATTTTGATCAGAATAAATTCAAAGCCACGTTGATTATCGTTAGAATTAGAGATACATACTATAACATATCTCATTTTATAACATATTCAAACATAATATTAAGATCGCAAAATAAGCTTTCAGTTGGTACACGTGAATTTTTTTACTGCAAATGGACAGCAAATGGTCAGTGATGATTTGTAAAATGATTTCAGTGAAATTTGAGGCGTTCCATTCCCCAAAAACACAAAATATGTATAAAATAAAAAAGACTAAAAAAGAAGACGGGCGTCGCTGCACTTGACAGCTGCGGCGCATTTGATGGCAAATTGTTTGTTGCACTTTGCTGCTGCCGTTGCAACTGCTGCAATTTTTCCTTTATTTTATTTTTTGTGTAGTTTTGTGAAGCGTAAAACAAGTTTTATAATTGTTTAAAATGTTTGCTGCCAACGTCCATTGCATTGCAATTTTATAACGAATTTTGTCAGTTGGCGCTCGAAACTTAATCGAGAGCAGCAGCAGCAACAGCAACAGCAACAACTATTTGTGTGCCAAAACATTTGCCTTATGCCACGCCCATTGTATAATTTACGCAATGTTGCGCACAAAAACTTTAATGCTGCGACAGCTCCTAATTGGATTAGATAACTTCTCGAAAGGGTTAAACATAACACAACCATGCGCACACAGACGCACAAACAAATACAGTGTAACCCACCCAAAGGCATACATTACGCATACGCCGCGTTGCTTGAATTGTCTTTAACAAAGTGAATCGTTTCAAATCTGAAGCCGGTTTTGTGCACCATTAATGCTTTCCTTTTCTCTGTTGTTAACTAATTTATGTTACGTAGATGCATAACAACAACAGATATAGCAGAAACAATCACAACAGGCCCTAAAAGCCTTTGCGATACAGTTTGGTTGGTAATTATTGTACAAACTTTCAACAATAACGTTTTGCCATGTTGCCACTTAAACTCGACTTGACTCGAACTCAAATTTGAACTCGCCTTTTCAAATCAACTCTAATTGTTTACATATCAATGACCACTTTGGTATTGCTGTTACTGCTGTTGTTGTTTTCGTACCTGCTGCTGTCGTGTGGCATAACTAATTATGATTAATGGGAGCCCGTGACATCTGAAGCTAATTGGCAGCTGATGGCGACTAAATATGTCTATATATTACAGTTAATGCAGTGCCCTCGGAGCACTGAACCTTTGATTTGACAGCAGACAAGTCCAAATCAAAAAAGAGCATCTCTTCTGCATTGTCCATGATTTTGGAACGTACAAATTGATGCAGTTTACCGTCAGCATTCCAAATTGAAGAGCAGCGAAACTATTCCGAACCTATTTTAAGCCCAATTAAGTACCATCCAAGCCATCTCTAGACGTCTGACCTTTTGTTTTCTTCAAACTCACATTGGCTATAGCACATGTGCTATTGCCGGTGATATCCACTCATCCAGCTAACTAGCCAAACGGTGGTATGACAGCCAGCGGCATTTTGTATTACCGGTTTTAGTTTATTAACTGGCAAGAGCTTAGCTAAAAACAACAACAATATAAACAACAACAATCTGTGACTTTGTTGGCTTTTCGTTTTTTAAATATGGTCAGGGCGACATCTAACATGGTGCTGCCTAGAAATTTTCACTTATGCCCGGCACGTTTTGCCTATTTTCCTGTTAAGCACTAAATGCTTTGGGTCAAGCTCTCGAAATTGTTGAAAATTGTAGTGTTTACTTGCGGGAAAGAGGACAGTATGTCATAAGCGTTGGGGATTGCTTATTTTCTCTTTTTGTGCAAATGTTTGTAATAAATATAACGTCTGGATCGTTACATGATCTTACTGATGATTACAATGTAGATTTGATTCTACGGATAAATAAACTAAATTCCAATTACATTTCCTTTGAAAGACACACGGAACAATCTTCATACTCTAAAGTCTATAGTACTAAGAATTTGATCAAAAGCATAAAAAGTCTAGATAGTTAAATCACATCTCTTAATATAAGTAATATTTTCTACAAATACATGCTATAAATGCTATTCACCTATGATACAACTACACCCACTAATGACTTCATTCACCCCCCATTTACACATTTTCCAGTTAATCTCGTTCGCCTTTGCCTTTCGCCCTTTCATTTTAAATTTTTAAGACACACACGCTTGTTATTTATATAGTGCTTGAAATACCATAACATTTGCAATCTTATATAATATAAAAGTACGGACAACAATTTTTGTCAAGCATCGTCTTGACAGTATGCACATCACGCAAATCAAGTCGCACAAAATTCGCAATACGCTTTCTTCTTCCACACGGTGAACCTTTGAATGCTGTTGCTGCTCAACTGCTGCTGGTGGTTGTGCTGCTCTTGTTGATTATTCAACGATTTTTATTGAAAGCTAAACAGGCGTGTAAAAAAATCAACAACATTGGTAAGAAAGCAATGAGCAAAATGTCAAATGCAGGCATCGAGTAGAGAATACATAACATCGATGCAACATTAGCGACAACAACATCATCAACAACATAAACAGGAACAACAACAACATTTTAGCAGAGATACCATCCTGCCATTCACTTGCCATCCCACCAATTCATTCACATTATTTTTTTGTTTTTTTTTTTTTGGTTTTTGTAGTTCCATTCAATCGAACTGCAAAATTAGCATAATGACATTATAATAAACCAAGCGACAGACATTGAAACAGCGATAGCGATAAATGCAACATTCGGTGGCAGGAAGAGGGCAATTATATACAATATTCAATATAATTGCTTAGGTGTGTATTTTGTTGCTTGTATTTAACTGTATAAATAATTCTTCGTGTAGGTGCAGTTCAAAATTCTGCATACAGCTGGCCGTAAGCCAAAAATGTGTCAATGCATTGGGTTGATAACCTCCCGACTGTACGTTAGGCCGACCATTTGTCCAGTTGCCGCGTATTTGTCGATTCCACTGACGAACTGGGTCAGCTTATGGCATTGGTGGTGTAGCCAAACCGTTAATAGAAATGCATTAAAGCCATAACGTTGAAGCATTTGTTCCAATTCTGGGAGCATGCCGCACATCAGTCTCAAGTAATGGTCGTCTGCAAATCACGTTGGGAATCAAAATTTATCAAAAACGTCACGTAATTACTAAACAGCCGTCATCAATTGACAATGTGTACGCACATACAGTTACAGATACAGATACAGATACACATACAGATACACACTTTGAAAGATATTAGAACTAGAAAATGTTTTACCATTTGCGACTTCTTTTGAATTCCCAGCAGCTGTCTGACGAATTCACTAGCAGATGCGTTTGATTTGTGTTGTTCCCAGTGCCCTGTTGCCACTGTGTCTTCCACAGATTCATCGCTATTGTCGTCGTCGCACAATATATTGTATCTTATTTTATATTCCAATCACAAAAGGCGTTGTCGATGCGGCGACAGCAACGCCAAAAGTTATTTTCAGCCTTCTGAGCAAAAGCTGTGCCCGTACCCGTGCCTGTCTTTAACGTACCCAACTCTGCTTATGTGGGAGCGAGAGAATCTAAAGTAGTGATCGCCACGTTACTTCGCAGAAAGCGACATAAGGGGGACCCCTTTGTAGAGGCACAGCTGCTAATGGACTTTGATTAGTTGCTGCGACACGGTTGGAGGGAACGTTGACATCCCAAGCGGCCGTATATGAAAGATTGAATGATTGCCGGATTGAGAATGGTTTGGATAGGCATTAATGGGATTTTCTAAAAATTTAAGATGCATGTGTCGCTTATGCTTGTCTACTCTAAAGACAATTAACAACTATTACTTAAATTATATTGCTCATTTTAGTAGTGAGGTCTTAACCGATTTTTCATCTCATTAGATATATTAAGATTCAATCGCTTTGACTTTCGATTGGATGACAATGCATAACACGGGCAACACGCCTAAGCGCTTCTCGATTTTTCAATTTTTATAGCCCACCGATGGGGAATTGGTAGAGGCGCAGCTAATGCTAAACCTTTTTAAATAGCTGCGGCTTAATTGGCCATTTAAATTAATAAAAATTTCAATTTGTACACATATACCGAGAGTCACATACTAGCACAGACTCGGTGGAAGCTGGATTGGCAATATGCAAAGCACCACATGTTGCCACGACACATACAGCCTCACTCTATCTAACCGAGCGAACAGAGCGAACAGAGAGCGCGACATGTGAGTTGTAAAAGAAATGTGAATATCAGCGCTTATAATACGCATGAAAATGAAATAAAATCGTATTTTTGTGATTGATTGAAGCATGAGTAATGAAAAATTGAATGCATAGCAGGCGAAAGGTGCTGGCTGTGCAATAAGACAAGTCGAAGCGGGAGAACGGAGGGTACGGCTGATACGTGTTATGTATACGTCTGCATGACTCTGATTTTATGCACTACATTACCTTTGGATTTCAATTCAATACAAATCAGGCAGCAATTTACCTAAATAAAAAGAAAATATGATAATGCCCCTACTCAAACTGTTCCCGCTGCAAATAGGAAAAGCATGGGAGTTTTTTTAAATAAAATTGAATAAAATTGAATTAAATTAACTGTCTATCTTATCCTATACTATCGCACTGCAGCTGCTGCTTTATCTTATGTATATACTTATATACATATAGAGTATATCTCAATCTCTGTACAAATCACTTGGTGCTGGCTGATGACACGCACGTAAGTTAAAAGAAAAAAACGACAGAAACTTCCATCTAGCTAAACAGCAATGACGACGTCAATACAGAGGCACTTGGTGGGCAAGCTATATAGGTAGGGTGTGACGGAGTAGACGATGTGAGGGAGGCTGGACGTCTAAGCTAAACAAAAGTTACGAGCCATATTAAAATGTCATCGTGTCAATGGTGCAGACGCCTGACCAGCACAGAGAGCTGGCAACTCTGGCAACCAGCAACTAACGACGACATGATGAAGCGTAAACAAACATGTTCAACTTGCAGACAGTGCGACGGATTGCGGGTGTACATAGGGTGCAAGGGGCTATTCTGACCAACTGAAAAGTAAAACAAAATGAAATTTTACTTTGCATTTGAAATGATTTCCAGCTGCAGTTTCGTCTCGTCCACACATGCTGCAGATTTTTATTTGTATTTCAAATGTTTTGCGAAAGTGCCAGCAGCATTTGAGGCCAGAGTCCATTTGCTAAACGTACTGTCGCCCCGATCCCTGCTCCCCTCACTTGCACTACTTCCTAGGCCAACAAGAAGTATTTTTTATTTGTGTGATTTTTTGCAGGCTCTGAATCCGGCTGCGGCCCAGTCAGACTGCCCAAACATAGCTAACAAAGTTCAGAGAGTGAGAAGCTGCCCAAAAATTGCAAAACTCTCGTTTCGGGCAGAGAGCGGCAACTGCCACAGAGGCGACGCCCAGTGGACATCAGACATAGGACAGTAGACTGCAGACGGCGGACGGCGGACGGCGGCACATGACTTTCGAATGCTGCAAGTTGAAGCAGGAACTGGGAAACTGGGAACTGTAGCTGAGAGTAGATGACCCGCATGAAAATTCTGGCCCTGGCATATTTTTATGCCGCAAGCATGCAGGACAAATGGCTGAAATTTTTGCTGCTGCGTCGCTGTTGATGATGATGATGGCAACGACCACCACAACTAGCAGAGCAACAATGCCACTGGGCAACAGCAATGGCAATGGCAACGGCAACGGCAATGGATCGGTAACGTCGCTGGCTGGGTTGCAGTTACTTCTCGACATGTGTACGTGGCTGGCCTGCATCAGTATTAGGCACGCGACGATAGTCGGAAAAAAAGTAGTTACTGCTCCTTAGCAAACTCGGACATATTTTCTTGCTCTAGCATTGGTGATTTTAGGTCCTCCGTGGGGAAGGATAGCTGGGGAATAGTACACTGCAAAAATAAAGAGAAATTGAACAAGTCGTTTGTCGGAGGCCGTAGAATTTATGTGTGCAGCGCGCGGTCTGCCGCAAGAGTTGAAAATTAAACATTGCGTATACGCCTAGGTGCATAATAATTCATGACTGGACCAGGCAGCCAGGCTGCATGCTCAGGCAATTGCAACGAAATTGTGTGTAAAATGTTTTAATATGAGCTCATAATATACGAGCCAAATACAGAGACAGCGACAGGGAAAGGGACACGGATGGAAACAGGAATAGGCGTTTGGAAAGTAATGCAGCTCAATTTAAGATTTATAGGCATCGAAGAAAACAAACCAAAAGCAGGAAGCTCCTCATATGAGCATAAGTGTTTTCCCCTGTAAGTGTGATTGTTGTTTTTGTTGCAGTTGTTTGTTGCTTTAGTACAGCTATTGCAAGTGTCCAGGCAAAGGCATTGCAATTTTTTTGTTTAGTTTTGGCTGATGCTGCAGGCCATGGCTTCGATATGCCCAAAATGGCTGCCAGACGGATATCCTGTGGTACACAGCCTGTATGCGTACGACGTGCAATTGAATTTGCATTTGGTTTCTGCTACAAAAAAATAATAATAAAAACAACAACAAAACCAACAAAAATCCCTGACATGCAAACAAACACAAAGCACCGTGTAGTTTTGCATGTAACTTTTTGGAATTTGCTTTTTTAATTGCACTGGGACTTGGTTTTTTCTAGTGCGCCATGGTACTACAATGAAATTCTATCATGTTTACTTTATTCTTGTTGGGATACTTTTACCAAATGTAACAATGCTAAAAGCTTTAAACTTGAAGAACTGAATCTCTTAACATTGTTCAAATAAATTATGAAATATTCTAAGATTCAAATCAATTTAATTGTTAGTCAACTTTTATTTTAGTGTTTTGCAGTGTAGTACACATTTTAACTTTATTGATCAAATTAAAATGACATTTTCAGACTCTCCATTAAGTGATCAATACATTTTTTACAAGTAATTCAAATTATTTATAATACTTATAAATTTCAATTAAACATGATTTCATTTCATTGAGTACATCAGAATTTTCAATATATTGCATCACAAAAAACGCATTCGCGAAGTGTTTTGCAAATATTTCGGAATTGTTTTATAAATATTACATATTTCTCGTGATATGGGCATATGACGCCAGCGGGTTGTTCAATTTATGGCATCAAAGGTTACAAGTTCACTGAAAATGGTGGCCACTAGAACAATGAGGGTTGGTAGGATGTCTCCATAAAATTTGCCAGCCCCAACACATGGAAATATATATTTTTCCAACTTTTTATTATGAGTGCATGCAAGTACTTGATTTGTTTCTGCAGCAAGAAACAGAGGCGGACGCTGATAGAATCTAAAGGGATCCTGGACTTTCAGAAAATAATCTTCATCTATTCGAATTGCCCAGAGTCCATGTCCGTGTTCTTGGTATCCAAGTAAGAATCCTGATAAAAATATATGTTTAAGGTGATCCCTTTACAACTTCATAGTTTGCATATACGTGTGTGCATTCGTATAAGAATCCCAAGCCTTTGGTACTGACAACCATCACCCTGTGCGATTCTGGTATGCTGGCAATCTGTGAATTTTTCACCACCTGCCGTTAATTACACAAATGCAAAAGTCCAATGGGCGACCAAATTGGTCGGTAATAAATAAATTCAATTGAATAATTTATTTAATTTATTTGGGGTCTGCATTCGCGCGACATCCAAAAAAAAATCTAGTATACTGGCATTATATTTTTTTTACTTATTTCTGTGCTTTGCTGTGATGTGTGGCAGGTAAAAATGGCTGCCACTAACTGAACCAGGCCACCATTTTCATTGCGGAAGTGTGCGGCAAACTGCCGACGACGAGGTGTTAGAATTTGCTGTAGTGAAAAGGCAGAAATACCAAAATACACACATTTTTCAAACAAAAATAACACCACAACAAGAACAATATGAACAACATGATCTTAGCGACAGAAATGTGTGGCACAAGCCAAGTGAATTTTGTGGCACAAAAACAAATCGTTTAATTGGCTTAAACAAAACGTAACCACAACGTACTAAATCGCCAACGATGTTGACGTTTAAGTCGACTTCTACGTCGACGTCACTTATATAACCCAGACAAGCCAACGCGGCCAAACAAATCCGTTGACAGCGAAGCCGCCGTCCCAAACGCAAACCCAAACCCAAACCCGTTTCGCAGACGTCGCTGCTTCACTTACTCGTTTTTAAGAGCAAACTGACGCAAGGGTACCGCCAAGCACCAGAGACACAGACACCGCAGTCACCACCGCACCACTTGCAGTATTGGACAATCCAGCCCAGTCGGCAACGGGTTTGGCATGTTATTCACTCTGTTTTCAGACTGCGTCTTGGTTTCGCTTTTGCTTTTTTTCTAGCTTGAGAGCAGCCAGCGCCGATTGGCTACATACAAATTATGGAAAATCTTGGCGTGACTTAGTCGCTCGATGTCGCCTCTTGGCACATTCGCTCTTGAGCCCTGCCAGAAGTCAGTCAACCAGCATCCAGTTAACGGCAACAACCGATAAAATGAAATTTTACACCTCTTTACTTAGTGTTGCATTGGCTGTTTTAGCTCTTAGCCAGGTAACTCTAGCAAACTCACTTGTCCTTGGTTATCTAAATGATAGTCAATTTTCGTATTATGTTCCAGGTGGCCGCCAAGTTTCAGATTCGCACCCACGATGATGCTGTGACAGCACACGAGGAATGCCTTGAGCAGTATCATGTGCCCGATGACATTTATGAAAAGTTCCTGAACTACGAGTTTCCTGAGCATCGGCGCACCAATTGCTATGTCAAGTGCTTCGTGGAAAAGATGGGTCTCTTCACGGATCGCAAGGGCTTCAACGAGAAAGCGATTATAGCGCAGTTCACTTCGAATAATTTCAAGGACTTGGAACCTGTACGTCACGGTCTGGAGAAATGTATCGATCACAATGAGGCCGAGTCGGATGTATGCACTTGGGCCAACCGCGTCTTCTCGTGCTGGTTGCCCATTAATCGTCATGTGGTGCGCAAGATCTATGGTTAATTAAATTGTTTATGTGATATCATACCCAAATAAATTACAGCCTCGAAATGAACTAACCAGTGGTTCATGTGGTTCCCTATACAATCTTTGTCTTTTCCATTCATTGAACTCGCGTTCATTGGCATAATCTTAAGGCGCTGATAAGCCTTGTTGCATCTCTCCACCTCCAGGCAGTGCCTCTGACTCTGATAGGCAAATGCTTTCATCACTGACAGCAGTCGAGGCTGGGTATTGCGAGTGTCAAGATGCGTACACGTCTGATTATTCTCTTGTTGGCATTATGTGGCGGGGTGTGTTTCCAAGTGGCATTAACCGAATGAATTTCAATTGAATTTCTCAAAATTCGCAGGTTCTGACGGATCTAACAGCTGATGTACAGATACTGATGAAATGCCTGCACGAAGTGAGCACTCCCGATCGCATTGGCAGTGATCTGAAGAAGCTGGAAAGATATGCCGAGTGGACCAGCGAAGAGGTGCCATGTCTGATGCGTTGTCTGGCGAGTGAGAAGGGCTGGTTCGACATAGAGGCTAACAAATGGCAGAAGCAGCGACTTGTGGATGAGCTGGGTGCTGACATCTACAACTATTGTCACTACGAGTTGTACCGCATGTCCCGTGACGGCTGTAGTTATGCGCATCGTGGTCTCCGTTGTCTCAAACAGGCAGAGCTGCATGCCGGCACTAGCATCACGACATTGCTGCAGTGCACCAGTAAGCTGAATGCCACTAATGCGGAGCTGTTGCAATATAGCCAACTCACGCCAAAAGAACCTATTCCGTGCCTATTTCAATGCTTCGCCGATGCATTGCACTTCTATGACGACGCGGGAAACTGGCAGCTGCTCAATTGGCAGCAAGCGTTTGGTCCCAACCGGCAGGATCAGCAGCCGGATTACAGTGAGTGTCGTCTTAGCGTGGAACAGCGAAGTCTGGCTCCCAATAAATGCGCCTGGATGTACGAAGAGTATCTCTGCTGGGAACTACATAATGGTAATCTCCGTGTAGAGCCAAAAACAACAACGACAACAACTGACAAATCAAACTAGTTTAGGTGATTAAGATGTATTGTAAATATTAGTTATAGTCCAAGCTACTAAATGGCCATCACAAAGCAAGTAAACTGTTGGTAAACGGTTGAACAGGGATTCCGGCCACGACGCAGGGCGCATCCTGCCACCTGGGCGCCCGCCATTGGTACACCCAGAGCTTGATGCATGGCAGGCACACGCCAGCGCCGGGTGCGCTCATCGAAGAGCTGCAGCTGGGATATGAAGCAGCGCGTGAAACACGGTATGGGCTCTGTGACCGGAAATTTTGCATAATCGGCAAGTCGATTCCACTCCACTTGGTCCACCTGCTGCAGGCATTCTTTCATGGCAGACTTGGCAGCACGCGTAGCATTTTGCATGTTTTCAATTAATATGAATGGATCATTTTCCAGCTGTAAATAAGCGGCAATTATAATCAGTTAGCGGTCACTGGCCGCACCCTCTTATCTCTTATCACACTCACGCTGACGATGCAATGAAAGCCCACATAGGCATGCTCACAGCTGCTCTGTGTGAGGTCACCCAGCTTCAAACGTTCACTACATGCCTCGTAGACAGCATCCCCGAAAAGTCTCTTAATACGCCGTTCGTCGAAACCTGTCTGATCGTGATAAAAGTCAAACATTTCATTGAGATAGCATTGCGTAAAACAGGGCACTTCCTCATAGCTGTCGGACCACTGCGTATACCGCTCCAGACGCTCCGCATTTACAGCGCTAAGACCTCCATAGTTTTTCAGACACTTCTCAATGCTGCGCTCCTCGCCATGCAACAAAGACGTGCTCCCCACCTACAGGATTTAATACAAATAAGATATCAGTAATCGATTGCTTGTATCATCAGACACCACTTCTTACCACTGCCATCCAGAGGCCTGCTGCCATCAAGAGCAGAAGACGCATGATCTGTGAATTTCTTTCCTGTTCTAAGTGCCAACAAATACTAAACGAGCTGCCAAAATCTGAGCAACAGCATTTAGGAATTCGACACGAAAGTTCGCTAGTTACTAGATGATAACCCAATTCAGGCTACCTTAGGTTCACATTACTCGTACCGATAAGCGATAAGCATTATCAGCAGCACGCAATATAGTTCAAGTTTAGGCCTCGCTTGCGCAAGAGTTAAAAGTTGAGGCAACTGCTCTGACAACTTATTCTCAATGTAATCGTCGCAGAGGGCAGGGCGGGGCGCACCTTAAGATGAAGCTGGTGCTTCATTTTACGCAATATGTTCGTCAATGCGCCAGGCCCAAGCTAGTTGCATATTTATTGGTATTGATCAACACCTGCCCAATAAGGCCACAATAAATACACAGCAAGACCAACAGCAAACACTACAACGATGATAGCAACAATATTTATATGAGAGCTGCGATCATTGGATTGGGCATATGTGTGCTGTTGTTAATTGATTTGATGTTTTTGTGTTTTGGCATTTTGCCCGGCAACTTGTCAGGCATTTAATAATAATACTTATCGTTGTTATTGCCGTTTGTAAAGGAGCGACATCGTCCCACTTTACGCATTTTTGAGCAACCGGATTTCAGCGCTGCTGTTGGGTCTGTTGAATGTTCAAAACATGTTTAACACGTCGCAGCCACTTGTACGAATGAGAATCTTCGCCAGCAACAAATATCTTCATCTTGTGTTACCGTCTTGACAATTGCAAGTGGTGGACATACTTACATGTATGTTACCAACCTCACAAAGTAGTTCTGTGAGCCAGCCAACAGCAATGTCTGCTGACCAATATATTCCTGAATGACAGAGTGCAAGCCACGTTGGTAGTCGTCCAATTATTCCATGATTCCACAATTTCTTTCGCAGCTTCGTCGCTTCATAGCGACCTTGGCTTGGTTTCTTGCGTGTTTGGCCATTGAAATTATAAATCCAGTTTTTCGGCTTGTTTCCTCTCTTCATTCACTCTCACAGCGTCCGTTGTCAATTTGTACAAATTTTCGTTATATAGTTAATTGTCGTTCGGTTTGTTGTTGCCAAACAACTTTGAGTCGCCTCGCATGCGGTGTATGAATGCAGTCTATGTAGCAACAGCGATGATTACAACGTAGATGATGATGATGATGATGATGCTGAGGATGGTGTTGACACGGCTGGAGAGTGGGACACTGCCTGTCTGGGATGCGCTTGCTGCAACGGTTTGTTGCAGCCTGACCTTTGGTAATTTCAAATGCAATAATCTGGGCGGCAAGCCACAGCTGTTTCCCGGCCTTTACGAATATTTTTAGTGGCATTGCGAAACGGCATCTGTGACTGCGGCTGCTTATCATTTTAATGGGGCTTAGCATGGATTTGAATATATTTGTTTGATTTTGTTTCTTCTAGCTCGATTTGTGTGGCTTTCTTTTGATGCGATACCCCCTTTTGTGTCACAGCGCCATGAATTTATTGATAATTTTGAAAATTTCAACGTTTCTTTTGTACTTTTCAAGGTTATAACCCAGTTTTTGGCAAAGGCGCGTTCAGCTGCGGCAAAAACAATGCATATTTTATTGTGAGAAATGAGCTAAAATCGAATTGAATGCGATTCGATTCGTTCATGTTGAATCCATTAAATAAGACTACAGGTCATGTGATAAAGCTACCCGATTGAAAGATAACACTAAGCTGCCCTTGGTTTATTTGCAGTCACAATTTGAGAGCCGCCGCAGGATGATGATGATAGGTGCAATTATACAGGTTTACAAATAAATAATTAATAATTAAAAATACATCAGTTGTGAGTTGAAATAAAGTTTCGTTTGCCAAATTGAAAACGATTGCGAACACGGTAATGTTTTGAGGCCTAATGCTAGCTAAGTATCAAGTCCTCAAAATGACCATAATTAAAAATAGATCTGTGTGGCAAATGGCTTTTATGCGGCATCAGTCGAAGTGACAGCTTGTGCCAAGTGCATAGACAATGGTGTACTGAAACTGAAAGTGGGCTCAACTTACTCCCCGAAATGAGCAAAAGCATTCAACAATGAAGGCGTAGACGAAGGCGTAGACGAAGGCGAAGACGAAGACAAATAAGTCAACAACCTGCGCGTCTCTGTTGCCTTCAATTTTGTGAAAAACATCCATCCAACTCATTAACTCAACATCTTCGTTAGTGGGAATTAATTATGCAGATGTATTCATTGTATTGCGATTTCAAGTGTGGTAAAATGCAGCGACCCATTGCTGTGATTGGATTGGGTTGGGTTGGGTTGGTGTTTCATACGGGTAATAGGTATCTTTATATAAAATTATACCTTCGTATGTAGGTGCTGGCAGTCATTGATAATAATGATGATTATAATGACTCTCCTCTCTCAAAAAGCCGGTCAAATACATGTCCCAAAATGTAAGCCATATTACAAAAGGTCTATAAGATATATCATCTTTTTTTGAATTGGTTTTATCGATATACAATATTACCAACAAATTAATCTAAATAACGCTTAAGCTCGGGCTCGAGCTGCGCGCTTTTCAGTCAACAGAAAATCTGAAAAGCAGATTTTTTTGAAAGTAAATTTCACTGATCATTGACCTCGACTGTGGTTGCGTGTAAACGGCGTCGTTGAGGCCTGAACGCTTTGGGGATTACGTAAATCCGAAAATAGTTAATAAATGAAAACTGTGAACTGTGAAATGAGAAAAAGTATTTAACAATATATAGAAATCATGCCGTTACGTTTGAATAAAACACAACAACAATGTAAATCAGACTGCAGTTTTATACGATCTTAAAGGTTTCATATTATTGTTGCAATTTCGGAGGGATAATCAGAAAGTAACGCAGATAACTTACGTAAATTGTTGTCGCTAAAAAATGAGATAACGAAATCCAATATAGTGTCATATTAGTTTATGAATATTAGGCAATTATATAGTGTACCAGCAATATAATCCACAGCTTTGTTTTTAGTTTCGGTTTTATATGATTTGATCTTTGGGTATTTTGATTATTTAAAAACATCCATTAAGAAACAACTTTTAAAAACAGATTACAATACAATAAGTAAATCACAATCCTTAGCACTATTTACAAAATGCGAAATTTTCCTTTGTTTGGTGACATTGTCTAGTGGCAAAAATTGTATTTGCACATTTATAGATACACATACTTACGGTCAGCTTTGAGAAGCTTACAATATTTATATAACATAATGATACATAACATAATATGTCTTTGTAGTTAGATCATCAAAATTATAGCAGACTCCACGCAGATCACATTGATGCTTCTAAATGACGGCCGCAGTTGTGCTGTGTTGTTGATGAGCTCGAAGCATAAACAAAGAAATGTTAAAAATTACAATTGAATTTTGCATTGGCGTTCAAGCACTTCTCGCAGCAACACTGCTATCAAATTAAAATGATAAAGAAGTAAAATAAAAATTAATAAATAAAAAGGATTTCCATTGCTGGAGTCGAACCCTAGACTTAATGCAGAACCAATTATCCTCTGAACCATTGTAGATCTAAGTTAAAGGTTTACCAAATACAATCCAGTAGATCAAAAATTAAGCTGCCATCCACTCAAAACATTGACCACAAAACGCCGAACAGTCGGACAGTCGGTCGCAAAATAGTCGGCGTTTTGTATAGCATAGCAGTTTAATATAGACCTACTAGATTACATTTTGCAATGCCAGATAAAATATTAAAACAGTTTGAGCTCTGCGGTAGGTCAGTTAGCATAAAGAGTTTTTATATATAGATTTTTGTTTGATTTAAAAATTAAATAAAGTACATTGCCTGCCGATTAGGAGTTTAAAGTAGTAAAATTGCATAAAGCGACAATTTAACGGATTCTTAACTTCATGTTGCAAGCAATGACGTAGGAAAGATTCCACTCACGAACTTGCCTCAGCTACAGTATAGTTAACGAAAAATTACCGTTTCAAAATGCACTTGCTAAATACGAGTTAAGAACTTGCAGAGCCAAATCAGACATTCCCAACTACCGGCCAAGTCTTTGGTCTTTGCCTAATTGAACGCGACACATACACACTTACACAAACATGCCCATGGTATTTACTTCTTTAGTGTACAACGAATCAGATATCAGACAAATGGCATGTATTTAACAAGGTAAGCGGGATGAGGTGGCAAGTGAATAGGCCAAGCCAAACAACTTTTCTTCCGCGTTGCACATGCGATGGCGACGTGGCTGGAACTCCGGTGCTGGCGCTGGCGCTGTCGCTGACGCTGACGCTGACGCTATCGCCGCACCCACCCACAAGTGGGCCACAAAAGTCAACAATTAAAAACCAGTGCTCACAATCTGTGTAAAGTGTGCGGCGCTGATGCAATTTTTGCTTTTTTCAAATACTTTTAATTTCTTGTCTACAAATTACTATGAACCAACGGTTGCTTAGCAGGCGGCGTTGGACAGCCATTTACTACTTAGACATAAACAGCAACTTGGCTGCAAGAATTTTGACTGCTCTGGCACAATTTGGCATTCAATTTGATTGGAACGCCTCAACCACAGCGACCCGTTGCCATAACCATAACTCGCCCTCGGCAGCACAATCCCCGAAATTCCAAGCAAAACCCGACCAAAAACGCGGCCAAAACCAAATATATATCAAGCAAGGCGTCTGACAGCTGCATGCCAAACAAGTTTAACAGTTTTGGGCTAGCCAAACAAACCCTAAAAATGTTTACTCTTTGCTCCTGCGAAGTAAGACAATTTTTGAATAAGAAGACAACATCCAGTTAAGTCTGGCCTTTTATTTTGAAATAAGTATATGTGGTTGGATACCTAACTAGTCTCTAGCAGTGCGAGCACATGCACATTGCATGCAACTAGCAGCAATAGTAGTAACAGCAGCAGCAGTAGCAGCAGCTATTGAAAGCGAAAGCATAACTGACAAGGTAGCTAAGTTTGTATTTATTATTGCTGTCGTTTTTTGCACTTCTAAAACTGGTTCGTTGTCTGATAATGTGGGCAGCCTCAAGTTTTCTAGAGTTCACTTCAATAACACAGTAAAAACCTGGTCAAGCCAAGAAAAGACAAGGCATGCCAGCTCAACTCTCGTCTCTGTCTCAGTCTCAGTCTCAGTCTCAGTTTCTGTGGTAGCTGTAATTGTTCTGGCCACAATATGCAGCCACCTTTTGTCGTCTCTGTCGGTAATTTCATATTCTTCCTGCATTCCGAAACCTTGAATCACATTTCTTGCATTTAATTGCACCCATTTTCAACCATTTTTGTTATTTTTTTGAAATACGACAGCAACGCCGTTAAGTGGTTGCCGTTGACCGCGGTGCTGGGTCAGTTTTAATAGCAACTGCAACTAAAACTGCAACTAAAACTGAAACTACAACTGCAACTACAACTACAAATACATCTACAACTTGATAGCCTACCTTTTACTTGCACGCATCGACAGTTGACGGCCTGTTTTTAATGCCAGAGAATTGAGACCGAAGGTAATGAAAGCGTATTTGTTTATGTATGATTGCGGCATTATTTCAATTATTTACATTGCCGGTCACCGGTTGACCGTCACATTGCTTTTACATTAAGAAATCATGTTAATTGAGTTGATTTGTTTCTAATAGCTCGATCAGCCAATAATAAAAAGTAAGAACTTTGCCGCTCTACACAGACAACGTGGCGTATGCACTATACGTTTACGCATAGAGCCGTAGCTAAAAATGTCAGACTCATGACTCAGCCACAAGATACATAGATACACACCCACAAAAATTCACACATATATGCACTAGTATGTGTACATTCATATAGAAACCAATGAGGTGAAGTTCAACTATGAATTTTGCTTTTGAGTAGGTAGAAAGAGCCGTGCCCTCAGGCCGGCACTTGAATGAAATCCCAAACCATAATTAGCTTCAAGCGTCAGCAACATCAACAGCAATAATACAAATTGGATGCTAGTTGTGCTGCCTGTTTACACACACAAACACACACACACATACATACAATCACACATATACATAAAGACTCAAGCACATACTTAGCTGAACTTTCAGGCAAAAATTCCATTTACAACCCCCGCCTCAAAATGCAAAACGTAATGCCGCAGATCAATAGACGAATGGTTTGAGGCCCCAGGCACAACAATGGTAAGATTTTTGGACGCAGGCGTTGTCGCTGGCATCGCTGCTGACGTCGCGACGCGTCGCTGCCGGCTGGTAGTTCACTGCTTGCATATAAAACAAGCAAGTACAGTTAAAGCGACGCTTACATTTACAATTACACGCGCACACCCAGCGAAAGAGTGAGAGCGCTAGCAAAAGGAAAAAGAGATAAATAGTAGACGATGAGTGAGAGAGAAATAATGAGAAGGAGAGAGAGATTGTGAATGTGAGTTAAACCAAAGCTGACTGCTATGAGCCTAGCTTTACTGCGCGTGTACCGTTGCAATATGCTAGTGAACGTAGCCGCCACTGTCGCTGTCTCAGCTAGCTGCGCTGTTGGCGTCAACGCCGCGGCTGACGCCAACATTGTCTGGATTGTTCGCGACTTGTGCGCTTGCGCAGCGGTATAAAAAGCTCCCGCACCAGCCACAGCCACACACAGTTCAAGTCGTCGGTCCAAGTGGTGCGCAGTCAAGTTTGTTCAAGTGCTGAACCCTCCGCCCCCTCTTAGATTCGGTTACGTTTCGTCGCCACTAGCAACAACAACAACAACAACAACAACAACAACTGCTAACGACGGCTATAAAAGCTATAAAGAAATCACCAAATACACAAAAACTGCAAAAACAATGAAGAAATTTTTAGTTGTATTTGTGGCATTATTCGGAGCCGGTATGTATTACTTGATAGTTATTTGATGATACTCAAACAACAAAAACATAAGGAGACAAAACAGTTTTTCCGCTTGCGTAATCAGCGAGATTGCAACTCATTGAAGGACACTTGAAAAGCGCTCAACAACGGCAGCAACAAAAAACAGCAGCAGTGTTAAAATGTGTTAAAATCGAGAGTGTTATAACATTAAGCGCTGCTTGTGCAACAAATGATCAACTATCACCCAGGTTGCCCCACTTTTACTTCAATAGAAGGTGGAAAAAAGGCAACATAACCAAATGCAAACCATAAGCGTAATCGAGCCAGACCTCGACTTCGAGCCAGCCAGTAGAGCGGCCATGTTGTGCAGCAACCCGACACTTTTACTTGCATTTTTAGTGCCCCATACACTCATTCGTGTATTTGAATCTACAGCTATATCTATAGCTTTAACTGTATCTATTGCTGTATCTGTATCTATTGGTTCGCTTCGATTTCATTACCTCATCGGGCAACGCCTTTAAAAGTGCAAGAAGTTGCATCAGAGTCGGTCGGGTTCGGCTTCGCTGCTCTTGTTGGTTTCATAATCAAATCTTGTTACTGCTAATCTTGTTGCTGTCAAGTACTTTTTAGATAATCCATAGGTTTCAGCTTACAATGCGCACTAACCTGCCATTATGACATTGACATTGGCTTGTATTTTAATAATCGCAAAGAAATATTTCTTAAATATACCGGCTAATTGAAAGATAACAGCGAGGGTTAGGCCCAGGAATGTTAAGTATGTCGCCGCGCCCAATTACCCATTAATAAAACTTGTTTCATCTGGGCCATCAAAGTGAGTTGCCGTCATGCGGTTGACGGTTTTGTTTTTTGGTTATTCAACTTAACTCACAACACTAAACAAAAAAAAAAAAAGAGAGAAAAAATTTGCTATACCCGCTAGCTAATTGCGTGTTATGCATTTTATTCGGCCGCAAGGCAATTTCGCTGTTTATTTTTAATTGCCAACAATTTTAAAGTTATTAAACTTAACAACAGAGTTGGCGGCTGGCAGCGCATAAACATTTAATGGGCCTAAACAACGAATGCAGTGCATTGTCAAGTTCAAGTTGTTTGTTGCCGATGTGTTGCTGCTGATGTTGCTATTACTGTTGCTGTTACTGTTGGCATAAATTATGCAACAGCTCTTGTTCGGCTTGAATGGAATCTCAAAGGTTGCCCAAAAAAGCAAACACTTGGCCCAACTGGAGCTGGGCCTACAAATGTTGCCACCAGCATGTTAATCACAGTAATAAACAATTTAGGCGTTCAAAAGATTTCCGAAATGCGACGAAAAACACAATAAATTTCCGCATTTGGTTGCGTTGCGCGACTTTTTTGTTGTTTGTTTACAAAAAAAGTAAATATTTTTTGCATTGGCTGCTGTTGCTGCGGTTTAGTATCAAGCAGCAACAGTGGGAGCAACAGCAACAGTGGGAGCAAAAAGCATAGCAAATACAAACAATCGATGTATGTATAGTTTGCCATTTTGTTATTGCCACACCACAACAATAACAACAACAGTGGCAGCAGCAAGTCACGCTTGAAAAGTTTTTATATTGTGGCAACAAAATCAAATGAAATGGCCAACACATACAGCTGCGCGGCCTGCTATAGGTTGCATTAGACGTACAAAATCACAAACTCACATATATGTATGTTTTAGCTGGGTATCTGTGCTGATTTATGGGGTCAGACAAGTATGTGTGTGTATGTGAATTTGGTTAGAGGTGGGAGAACAAAACGCAGCTCCAAAATGCGCTGACGCTTTTCGAAAGTCAATTTGCATGCCACTTTTGGTGGCAGCAATTTTGGCGGCTGCTCAGGCTGTCGTCGATGCGGTAAATTTGAAAATAAATCTATAACTTTGGGGCTCATATTTAAGGCATTCAGCTAAACGGATTTATTGCTCAATATGACGCGCCAAAAACTATTGGGGATTCAGTATGATGACGCATACGCTGCACGCGCTGCCTCTCAGCAGCAACAACAACAACAACAACAGCAACAACAACTCCAAAGACAGCAACAACCAACCGTAGTCAAACAATTCAAACGCCGATTAACCTACATACGTTGCATGCCGCCAGCAATGTAGGTAAATATTTAAATATCATTACGGTGCCCGGGGTATCTGTGCTATATTCGAATATGTATATGTATACAAAGCATATGGAAAAACTGTTTTTGGTAAAGACCAAGACAGCAACAACATTTAGCGGAAATGCTGCTAAAGAGCTGTTGTTCCTGTTGTTGCTGTTGCTATTGCTGTTGTCATTGCTGTGTAAATATCAATCCAGACTGGGGCCTAAGCCAAGTCAAGGCAAACGAACGAAACGAACGAAACGAAATGAAATGGAATGAAATGAAACATGCTTAAATGTCAGCAATTTTCTTGATTTATATGGCCGAGCGGTGTCTTAGCTCTAGCACGGCCAGACAACAATGGCAACAGCTACAACAACTGCAAGAATAACAAAATTTGCCACAAGCAAATGATAGATAGTTACAAGTGCCTCAGACACCTATTCCGAGTTGGTTTGCGGCAAAGAAAAACCTGTGATTGGAGCTCTTGCTGCTAACGATTATGAGTCTGAATACGGTGCCCAACGATATATAGATATTGTATAAACAGAGGTCTAGAAAAGAAGACTTAGTAGTTGCTTGAAGTGTTTTTCACTAGAATTGAAAGCCCTTAGTGGGAGTGCATACACTTATAAACGGGGTTCAATGCTCGTTGCACTGTTAATATTCAAATTTATGAGTCACTATAGCGCAGGCTGCATGACATGAAATGCAAATTTGCCATTATTTGTCATGATATTTGCAACCACGTAGCTCGAAAGGGATGATATGGATCTAGAAAGGAGAAACGTCACAAGTGACAGCATTGATGAATGATCAAGTAGTGCATATACTTAACATTTTAAAAATATATATATATATATATATACATATATATATATATCGGAGACTTGTCAGACCATACTAGTAAATTGACACCAGAGTTGTATGTTGCCTGTATATTGCTTTTACTCTCTGGACAATTTGGAATTAATTGCCTGAAGTGAATATCACATATCATGTTGCATTGCTTTAAATAAATAATGTACCTGCAAATTATTGTTAAAATTAAATTATTAATTTCATTTTTATTTGCATCTTGACAATGTCTGTCATTTAGGTGAAACATAAATTAATTCATTTCTTTTTTTCAATTCGATATTGTGACTCGCTTTATCAAGTTTATAATTAGTTTGTTTGTATGTGTGCGTGTACAGTTTTGGTTAATTAAATGATTATGTTAATGGACGACCGGATGAACAGCAGTAGATAAACAGCAACAACAACAACACCATCAAAGTAGCAAAGTAGTAATGATGCGCATTCAACCGACAAGACCAATACAATTGGTGGTTTTACTGTTAAAATGTCAATAAAAATTTATTATTTTAATACACAAGCATATACACAATCACAGACACTAACTGTATTGTTTACGCAATGTGGCTGCAAAAGAAAAAACGTAATTAAGCGCGCAAAATTGATAGATAAAACAATTATTGCAAACAGCAAATTAAACAACAAGCAACATGCGGCAATCTGTCTAACTAAAGCTGTTAATTTATGAGATTGGCCATTTTTCATGTGAATGGGTCAAAAGATACTAAGAGACATAAAGGTGTGCCGGCCAGAATTGTCGCAGAATTCATATAACTATGGAACAATACATTCCAGATTTTAGCCACAGCCGAGTGGGTTAGTAAGTGCCTGCTGCTAGTTCTGGTTTAACCGGTTTTAAGAAACCACAATTCCACAATGCGGCCTAGAATCTATTATGCTTTCGTTTTCATTTAGCGTTCTGCTTCTAGAACGATTTAATTAACAGTTAAATATTCCAGATATTTTTGAATGACATCAGTTTGAGCCAAGGTTTTTTAAGTCAATAGGAACTAAGGAAATATCTTTGGCAATTCCGATCACAAGTTGAGAATTGGTATAATAATATTATATAATCAACCATTTTTAGCATCAATTCGATTAGTGTTATTCCCAGATGGGTTCCGTCAGTCTTTCTTTCAGTTTAACAAATTATTGCGTATTCGCCCATTTAGCCAGAGGCTAATAGCAACTCTTGGCTAGCCTGAAACTTCTGCTCAGAGGTAATTGTTTAGTTAACATGTGGTATTTACACTGCGCGACAACTCTTGCACACATGCACATACACACTCTCTCTGATACACAGTGACATACATACATATGTACATAACTTAATGTAATCATCACTGTGGGCATGCCTGCAACACAGGCAAACTATGTACATACATATGTAAGCGCATTAGTGCTGCGGTCTGCTGCTGTGGCTGCCAGAAATGCAGCCACTAGCGACACCAGCCATACTCACTACTCTTACTGCCATAGTCATACCTATCGCCATTCCTATTCCTATTCCTATTCTCATTCCCACTCCCACTCCCATTCCCGTTGCAGGAGAATGCGCTTTTTGTGCACTGCTCCGGTTGCTGCAACAAAACTAAATTATTATAACTGTTAGCTTGTATACTTTGAGAGTTGATTTTGTTTGTTAGTTGTTAAATGTTGTGTGTACAGTGTACACATGGCCATATGCGTGTGTGTGCTCAGCTCCTAAGTGCTTGGGAGTACTGCACATGAAAGTCCATGTTTGAAATATTTGTTGGACCAGCACACCTGAGCTCCTCTGACTAGACTTAGACTGCCAATAGAAACACAAAATGAACCATTAAACGAATAAGAGCAACAATATTTCAGACTGCATATGTAGCTTTTTACTTGTATTATTTAAATATTTTTCTAGTTAAACTGATAAATTTAAAAACGATTTATAAACACTTTGAATAAATTGAATTATAAAGCAATGTTCCCCAAAAATTAGAAAATTGCTGCGTAATAAATAATATACGTAAATAAATGAACCCAACACAATATCATAATACAGACCGGCTTAAATAAAAAATATATTGGTTTAGAGCATTAAATTTACTGGCTAAACGAAAGTGAGAATAATAATGCGAGTACAAATTATAACAATATATGTAAATTCTATTATGAACTTGTTTACAAAGTCATATAACAAGTGCGCTTATAAATAAATTCCATAGGAAAACAATGTTTATAATTAAATTTTGCAAATAATTTTATCATCGCCAATAGTTTTGAAATTTTGATTTTGCGCAACATGAGCGATTTTGAAAGTATGCCCGTTGTTAATGTAAAACATTCTTTGGCCAGGAAGTGGGCTAATATATTTGTATTATATATTTTTAGTGGTTTTTGTTGTAGTGGCGCTCAGAAGGGTGATAAGGGCGTGGCAGTAGTGGGGTGATTACTACAGTGCAGCTCATTTTTGATTGAGCATTTGAAGTGTGACCGCCGTTTTGCGGCTTTGCAATTAGATTATCACACAGCGTGTGGGGCAGGTCGGGCTGGATTTGGGGTCATAAACCACCTATGTGTATGTGTTTGTGTGCACTTTTTTCATTTTGCATTTGTTGATTTCAACAGAATTTGTTTATATGTTACACACATGGATAATTATTTGTTGCCTGCTGACATTTGATTTCGATTTTGAATGAAACAAAATTAAACGAAATTAAATAAAATGCATTGCATCCCCGTAAAATACCGCATTAGTTAGGTGTATAAATGCAATTTAGTTCGTTACGCTTTGCGGTTGCATTCAACTCAGTTCGCCTCGAGAGGGAGGACATCTGTTTGGAGCAGATGTACAGAAGCGAGAGGCAGCGATAAGTCCTTGGTGGCGCGTTTCAGGTGCTTCAACTCTGCCACAGGGTTTGCCATCGGTGTGGATGTCGATATGGTTGGCGGTGACGGTGTAATTTCATCGCCAAAAAAAAAAACAAAAGCTGCGCAAAAAGTAAATGCAGTTGGCCCTGAGCTGTCAACCCTCAACATACATATGTATGTACGTCTGTCTGCCTTTCTGTATGTATGAGTGGGTATATTGTGAATCTCCGACTCTTGAGATGTCTGTTGAAAGTTACCAACAAGATTTATTGGCAGCCATCGTCTCAGACATGCGACTTTTTAAAGTGAATGCCTTTTGGGCAAGATGACAAATTGTTGTGCACATCAACCTGAATTGAAATATATAAGTACTCGTATAAGCCCATACGCATATGTATATAGTAGTACATATTGAGCTCTATGTTAAACGAGCAAACGCCCGCTGGCAATTGTTTAAGCCATGCAATTACAACATGGCCAGCATTTTGCCTATTTGAGTTATTGCTCATTGGCACTGTGGGGCTTATTATGGGCCCCATTTCTCAAATTTTTGGCCACGACACTGGGAACTAGTGGTGCTGCCTCATAAATAATGCACAATTAGATCAACAGATGGGTTTCAATTAAATGGAAGTGCATTGTGATGTATTTGATTGTACTCATGTGGCCAATTTGCATTTCTCTCTTCTATTGATTACAGCCGTGGCCCAACAAAGCTTCAAATGCCCCGATGACTTTGGTTTCTATCCACATGAGACGTCCTGCGACAAATACTGGAAGTGCGACAATGGCGTTTCCGAGCTGAAGACCTGCGGCAATGGCCTCGCATTTGATGCTACGGACTCGAAATTCCTCACTGAGAACTGCGACTATCTGCACAACGTTGAGTGCGGTGAACGCACAGAGTTGGGTAAGTGTCCCGACATCTCATAGCTCAGCAAATTATGATGACTAATGGCAATACATTTTTATAATATATATATATATACATCTGTAGAACCACCAATTACCACGCCACATTGTTCTCGCTTGTACGGTATCTTCCCTGATGAGAACAAATGCGATGTGTTCTGGAACTGCTGGAACGGCGAACCATCCAGATATCAGTGTTCACCCGGTCTGGCCTACGATCGTGATGCCCGTGTCTGCATGTGGGCCGATCAGGTGCCAGAGTGCAAGAACGAAGGTAAGTCATGACCAATTGATTACTTTCAACCTAACTAATTTGTTATGTTTGCAGAGGTTGCTAATGGTTTTGCTTGCCCTGCTGCTGGTGAGATTGCAAATGCTGGCTCCTTCTCACGTCACGCACATCCCGAGGATTGCCGCAAGTATTACATCTGCTTGGAAGGCGTTGCTCGTGAGTATGGTTGCCCCATTGGCACTGTCTTCAAGATTGGCGATAGCGATGGTACTGGCAATTGCGAGGATCCCGAGGATGTTCCCGGCTGGTAAGTTGGCAAATTTTTATATTCGATTTATATACACAATGATTGCACCTGGTTTGCTTTGTTTGCTTGGGAGCGCTGATTGAGGTTGAGTTATTGCCACGCTTGCACCAAAGACCACTGACTACTACGAAAACAGACAAATGAATCATATGAGACCCACCTTTAGTAATCACCTATCATCAGGCACCTCCTACACTCTATGCATTCTGTCACTTCAATCTATTCACAACAACATTCATTGACACACATTTACATACATATCTCTTAGCCTATTCTCACATATCTCTTTACCTCGTCCCTTTACAATTGCAGCGAAGACTACTATGGTGATCTGGATCTGAAGAGCATCCGCAAAAGCGAGCTTCTAGCTGGATTGAACTCTGAAGGTCGCAATAAGAGTGCGCCCAAAACCAAAGCTGCCACCTCATAAACATAATAACAACAACAAACAACAGCAATAACTAAACTACAGCAAATACAATAACAAGATTGAGAAAACAACTACAATTACAACTACAAAAATATCAACTCAGTTTCTTTGCCCAACTTTCCTACTCTCACATCACAAAGTCACCTAACAAAAATTAAATACTCAGCCAACCTCAAATCAACAAGCCAATTCACATCAGTTCAATGCCCTGAAATTTTCGTTTTTAATTTTCTTATTCTATCCATGAGTCAAATTGTTACATACAAATTGTTTCTTCGTTTCTTCGTTTCTGTTTTCCAAATTTCAAATCTTAAGTCCATGTTTAATTCAGGCCAAATGCAAAATATTGTAATCAAAAGAGCGAAAAAAAAAAAACAAACAGAAAATAAAATCGAGGAGAGAGATAAAATCTTTCTAAATGAAGAGTAAAATTGAGAGATTTTTACATTTAAGTGATCTTTGTTTATAAGCTTATAATTTTATTTTATACATAAAAACAAAAAATATACACAAAAACCTTTAAAAAAAATTATTGGATTATTGTTTTTTGTTGAATATTTTCATTGGTCGGATGGATTAGCACGCTCAGCTCTTTATATTAAGCTAAAAAAAAGAAGAAGATTATTTATATATCATTCCTATTTTATATTTTATGCTCTATTAATTTGTCTCCCTGTGCCTTCAATCTTATCGTAATTTCTGTATTATATCTATAACTAACATATATTTGACTCTGAAACAAACTGAAAGTGAAAGCAAACGGCACCTTGGCAAAATTTATTCAGATCTACGAATTTTAGGGGCTTCATGACTGGCAAAAGTATGAGCAGAAAATAGCAAACTCGTAAACACTCGTAAATTATTTATAATTTTGGCATTGGGCCATTTTGGAAGAGGCAGAGTGGGAGTGGCTGGTATTGAGAATGGGATTGGGAGAGAACGCAGAACGGGAGTTCGTATTTGTTGTTGTGCTACTTTTGCACTGACTTTTTGTCTGAAGTCGTAGAGTCTGTAAATAATAAGTAAACAGAAAACTTTCCGACGCCAGCCATATTTGTCGCAAATGAAAAGTTGGCAGCCTTTTCGACCGCCCAGGAAGTCTTTGCCAATGTTGTCGACGTCGTTGACATCTTTTGAAATGCACAAGAACTTTGTTAATTATTCATTAGATTCTATAAACAAAAACGCGATAGAAAAACTTTAAATGAATTTTCAAATTATCAACACAATTGCAGCCAGAACCAAGCAGCACATACATACAGAATGATACTAGCACGTGGGCAGTAGTACCTCGATAAGTAGTAAACTCGAGAGTAAGGCAGAATGTGGTATGATGTCGCTACATCATAAAAGCCAACAAACTTTACTTTCCTAGTTTCGCGATGATATTTGAGTGTGCGTGTGTGTGTGTGTGTGTGTTTGTATAGTGTGTGCGCGTGTGGACACCCACACACCCACATTTTTGAAAAAGTTTTAAAACTAATTAAATAAAAATTATAAAACTATACAAACTCAAGTCGCAGGCGTTGCACAGTTTTCAAAGCGGCGAAAGGACATTTCCAGCTATGCTGTGTTTCGTTTACTTCTGTCTCAGTCTTTTTCGTTCTCACTCTCTCTCCATCTCTCTCTCTCTCTCTCTGTCTATGTGTGCTTGTGTGTGTGTTGGTTAAGCATTCTGGGAAATTCATAAAAGCCCGCGCAAAGGACTACAACATTTTGGAAAATTAGCACAAAGTGGTCGGCATACACATAATTCGTACTTGACGCTTTTGCTGGTTGTTGTTGTTGGTCTTCTAAGAGAGCGGCAACAAAAACAGTTTATATGCAAGTACACACAAAGAATGAGATGGGAAGAGAGAAAGAGACAGAGAGAGAGAGAGAGTGAGACGTAAGTTCCGGCAACAACAACAACTACAACAACAAACTTGTAAACCGCTCTCTATCATCTTTTGCTTTCACCTGCATTACGCAGTTATATAGTTGTTGTTGTTGTTGTTGTTGTTGCTATTGCTATTGCTGTGAGTGAGCAATCTCCAATTAAAAGTTGCTGCAAGCATCTGCAGTTACAGCGAGCACTTTGTCCTGTCAGCTATGCAAGGACTGAGGTTAGCAGATTTGATCAGAACCTAGAATGGTGAGGGCGACGAAGATTGCAAGCCCCAAACCATATAAAAGTGTTTTTTTTTTTATAAACAAAAATGATTAAACAAAGTTATATAACTGTCCAACCGCTTTCGCAGTCCGATGCGGTAGCAAAAATAACAGTTTGGAGTAAAGATGAAAGCAGAGGTCGACCAGAACTACTGCATGTGATGGATAATAATAACCAAGTTGAGCGCTTTGTCTCCGACTAGCTTCAGCTGCTTAACGTTTTGACTCTAATTAATTTTAATGATATAAACGCACAACGAGCACAGTAAACTAAAAGCTGTAGACAACTTAAGTGTTAGACACATAATATATCTAACATACAAAGAGACAACGCAGAGTTGTACAAACAGAACAATAACAGAAACAAATATGATTTCTTTTCATATTTCGTATCTTACATTGCAGACATTGACTCAATGCCTCATCATTGTGTTTTGGCCAATTTAATTTAATTTAATTTAATAGCTTTGCGCTTTTTGTCATTTACTGACCTAGCAGACCACATTGCGCATTTTGTATGAAGCTCAACATACATGTCCTGCTGCTGCTGGCTCATGCCTCATGACGGCACGTCCACGTCCTTGTCCATGTGCCCTGCGCGCTTTAAAGGCAATTTGCTCATTCCCTCATACTCTGTCCATGTGCATGTATATCTTTATGTATGTAAGTTCAGTTGTGGGCAACGTTGTTGTTGATATTGTTGCCTCTGCGGGATACCGGGAAACAAAGAGCAGCTTGTTTTAATCCTTGATCTCCTGTTGCCTTTCGCTTGCTTTTCTATTCTATTTTATTTAACCAGCAGTGGAGCAAATGCTTGTGTGTTAGTTGCTCTTTCATTAGCCCTCGCCTTGCTCCCAACCAGTTTTTAACAAAATTATTTTTAATTATGATTTTCATAAAAATTTCCTTTGTTGATTTAATAACCCGCAAAAGGAACATTTCTTTATAAATACAAAAAATAGCAATCAGAATAGTGCAGCATTCAAGAAAACTCTTCAAAGAATCCCAGTAAGGACTTTCCTCTATGTAATTTAACTTAATAACCATATACACACACACATACACACACACACACACACACTCAGCTCAGACTCACGCACGTTTCAAGCAAACCCAAAGCGTGACAAGCAAAGCAAAGCAAAAATAAAAATTATACAAAATAATTTAATTAAGCAAATCAGAGCACATCCAAAGCAAAACCAGTATGCTTTGTCAATATTACGTATCCATACATATACAATATATATAGCAACACAAGCAAGAAATCACATTTATTTTTAAATATGCATGCATTTTTTAATATCTTTTACGTCTTGTTTATAGCGAGGATTACTATGGCGATGTAGACCTCAAAGCATTAAAAAAACTGGGCTTTTAAAAATAAAAACCAATGTACATAAGCCATGGCAACTGGGAACACAGGAGCCTGGACGCATGGTGTTTAGACGAGAGCCAACAGCGAGAAGCTGACAGCAGAAATAGCCGCCATACCAGCGGGTTGAAAAGGCTTGCCACACAGCGTTAAGTATGCACAAAGAATAAAAAATATTAAGAAATACTCGTATATTGTTAAACAGTTGACTTTAAAGACTGAGCAAAAGTAGATACATTGAGGAGAAGCCTTAAAAATACTGAAAACCTTCAACAAAATATGAGAACAAGTTTATCAGGCAAACAGCATGAGTTACCAAGGCAGTAGCTTAAGTAACACAGCCACACACACACTAAACCTGTACAATGTATTCATCAAATTTCCATTAATTACTTTTAATAAGAGCAGACCACAAGCCCAACCCACCCGCAATATTTTGGTGACTGGCTTTTGAATTCCAAATAGGTTTCATAAGCACTTACAGAAGCCTAAAAGTCGTAGATGATATAGACCAAAATCCAATCAAAGTCACGTTTAACTTATTAACCAAATTCTATAAAAATACACTCACACACAACCAGGAACATAAGTAATATATGTAATGTAATGTAAATAATTGAATTTTACATTTTAAGTTTAATAAAGTAAAAATAAAAATACAAATTTAAACTCAAATGCTGTTCAATTATACTTCAAATAGAAAATACTTAGCAAGAAAATTTACGATTGCACTATCCATTAGAACAGAAAATGGTCGAGTGCATTTGCCTTGTTATTGGAAGTGCAACAACATAAAACAAATATTTTAATCAGTCGAACAACTTTTGGATACTGCAGCTGTCCGATTTAAGGCTCTCAGTATGGAGTCTGTCAAAGGCTAGGCCCACAATTGATAGCCCAACTTTTATGGACAATTTACTGAGCAGTAAGAGCAAACAACCACAACACAACACTGCACAACACAATACACATACGCATTGTTTGTCCAGCAAATATCAGCAAAATGCCCTAAACCAAAAAACAAGTAAATAAACAAAGCATCCCAAATCCAGGAACACACACACACACACACACACACACATACATGCGCGCACACAAATTGATAATTATTGTAAGAAGAGAACAGCAGTGACCTCTCATCATCCTGCATATGGCTTCCATTCATACACAGACACACCCTTTCGATACTGCAAAACTGTAACGATGCACAAGTGTAACATTAGCCTACGAAAAGATTGAAAAGCAGCAGACGATGCCAACAGCGACGACATCGAGTAAATGTTGCATGCAGCACGAGTCCACAACAATGCAGCCTCTATCTATGCTTGTGCGTGTGTGAATCCTTGATATGTTAGCGTCTGTGTATGTGTATGTGTGTGTGTGTGTGTGTGTGTGTGTGTGTAAGTGTGTCTGTAAATACTTATACACAAAAGAGACATGCTGTTGCATGTTAATTGAAATCAATAAGTAAAACAAGAGGCAGGCAGAGGGAGGCGTCCTGCGTCCTGTGCCCTGTGTGCGATCCTACACACCCGTTCGACAGTGGCAGTGTGACAGTGGCTATAATGGCAGCTAGATGGCAGCAGGAGCAACATCACAATGGTTAGTTATTGAAGTGAATGTGGTAAAGTAAATTATTTGCACAACGGCTAATGACAACAGCAAAAGCGACAACAAAGCAAATGCCAAGCAGAGGGAGAAGAGGAAGATGAAGAAGAAGAAGGAAAAGCAACAAAAGATGAAGAAAAACCAAGAGCAATAACGGCCTTTAGTCAACATCCCCGTACGTCTATCCTGTTCTATCACACTCGTATTTATTATTTTGGCAGGCCATACTTACTTCACCCATTGCCAGCTGGTACAAACTCGCAACAGGGCTTGACTTGGTCAAATGTAAATTATTCATTGTTATTTTTAGAAATTTTTACCTAAGACTAACTTGGCACTCCTGGCAACATACCAATGGTGCACTAGCAATTACCGTGGCACTGGCTCCGTTTCTCGAAGCGGCAACAACGGCAAATGGCAAATGGCAAACGGCAAACGACAAACGGCAAAAGGCAACAGCAAGTGCCGCAATGCAGTCGCATGTAGTTGCTACTGCAAATGGCTCGTGTAACGTGCAAAAACTGCAACTGCAACAACAGCAACAGCAACAGAAACACACAGGACACAGAACCAACACACTGGGAAGCAAAGGAAATTATGCTTGCAATAACATTTACATGCTTGGATGAGTGTGTTTGAACGTGTGTTGTGTGCGTGTGTTTGCGTGTGTGTGTGTGCCAAATTTATACACCAATTGCAGACTGTAACAGCCAGCAAAAGGTCAAATTTTCATTTCATCGAAATGTGCGGCATATCAGCATCAAAACGTAAGAACCTCTGCGAACAGGTAACAATGTCTTTAATAGATTCTCCAATTTAAATTGAGTTACTTTATTGTAATACAATTAATAATTCAATTAACTTACAGATACGTAAGCTTGTATTAACTGTTGGCAAGCCGTTCCCAGACTTGGCTTATCAGTGCCACAACAGGCAATAATCCAGAGCACAAGCCGTCATTGGCTTGGGGTTATTGAGGACGATGACGCCTCTTTGCGATGAAAAATTGGCCTCTGTCGGCCATTGTTAAAGAGAGGCCACTAATGCGCTGCAATTGGCAAGTGCCTTGCCTTGCGTCTATATAAGTGGCAAGAGCAGCAACAAAAAGAAAAAAGAACAAAATTGTTGTATTCAACTTGCATGGCTCCTGGTTGCTGTCAGGTTTGCGAAATGCAATGACAATGTTCAGCACTCAGTACTCAGTGCTCTGTGGTTGCTGTTCAATGTCCTTCATGATGATCACAAAAAGAGCAGCAACAACAACGACAACAGCAACAACAACAGCAACAACAACAACAACAACAACAACAACAACAGCAGTCATTGCTTATTTTTATTTGCCTGGCCAGGACTAATGCCCAACACCAAAATCAGCAGCAGCAGCAGCAACAACAACAACTGATGATTCGAGTTCCAATGCGCTCTAACGCCCTTATCCCTTATCCTTGTAACGACTTTGATGCTACCCCTACTCTTGCTCCCCCCCACCACCACAACACTGCCCCATCTGATGCTGCTGCGCTTTTGCGGTTGACCGCATTTACTGCGAAAAAAATCTGTTGCTGGCAAAGTACGGCCACTCTAGGAGCAACTGGCTACTGGCTGGTAGCTATTGGCCATTGCCTTCTGGCTGCTGGCCGGAGCTGCTCTTGACCGAGTGGAGCTATAAATATCTGCGATAGCGAAATGCAATTACGTGGCAACAATGAATACAGCAGCAGCGATTGCTCGCTTGGTCGCCGTTGTTAGCCTCTTTCCATTCCCGATCCCAGATCCCTGGCACTGGCCCACATCCGGCAATTGACAATGATGATGTGTACGTAGTTTTTTGTCTTCGCTGCCCCTTTGTACCAAGAACGAGAAAGAGTCGCTGTGGCAACTATACAACTACAGCAGCATTTCTCTACAACATTTTGCTGCATTGTTGAGCGACATCTCAAGGAACGCCTGGCGTTGGCCAGTTTCGCGGCAGCTTTGGCAACTACATTGGCTACATTTGGTGAATTTATGTGCTCCTTATGGAGAGTTCAATGGTTACTGTCATAAAATATTGAAAATGGCAAGTGCATCTTAGCTTGAATTCAATATGTAGGGTACAAGATGGACGTTGAGATGGAACATGGGGCACAGTTAGAGGTGTGCATTGAGATAGCGACTGTGTCTATGGAATGGAATCAAACTGATCCATATGCGATAAGCAGTATGCAAATACTGAAAGGCTCAAGACAAGGGAAAACAACATATTTGTAATCAATTTCTAGCATATTAAGCTAGCTCTGAGCGCAGTTATTTTAATCGACCTTCTCCATGATGACTCCGTGCATTGGCAATAGTTAATATCGTAAATTAAATCTAGAAAATGTGCAAAGCGAAGCACCAGGCAAACAATAGCGCACAAAGTAATTGCCAATGGAGTTCCGAGGTCCTCCCATGTTTTGGGACAACCTTCCGCCGAAGTCTGAAAATAACAAAAATCGCTTGGCATTTCCACTCTTTGCTATTAACTCAACGCATAGCACAAATAGTATATGAGCTCCAGTTGCTGAGCAAAGTGGACACATTCCAATGGAGCGCGGTCGGACGCAGACATCCCCATTCCCATTCCCATTCCTATACCCATTCCCATCTCTATCCCTATCCCCTATCCCAATCCCCATTCCCAGTACTTCAACCGCCAAACTATGGCCATAAAAAGGCAATTTTTCTAGTTGTCAACGGCAATGGCGTGGCTGAAATTACGGGTCCAGCTAACGGATGCCAATTGGCTGACAGTTAACACCCCAAGAGCATAATTACGCCTGACTCTGGGCGAGCACACTCGCCAAGCAATTGTAAGTCATTTGAAAACAATTTTGATTATATTTTTTCCAAGCGATTTCACAAAGCCGTCTTATGCTAAAACGTACACCACAACAGGCACAAAAAAGAAAGTGAGTTTGCGTATGGGTAGTTAACAACATTCCCCATAATAATAACATACATTTGCCCAATCCTCCAATTCCCCACAGTTCCCCCAATCTCATCCAACTGCCTACAATGTAATGTTTGCTGTAAACGACCTTAAAAAACACCGAAGGCACCGACGAGGGGGAAAAACAAACAAAACTGCCTGCACATACATAGTATACAAAAATCAGAAGCTGCTCGAATTGTTGTTGCTAAAGCAAATTGCAAATAACAAGCAAAAGTTCACAGGATCGAGCAAAAAATGTGCGTAGCATTAGCCGTAGTCGACTTGATTTTGATCGCTTCAATGAACATTAATACACTGCCAGAACAGGCAAGCATTCACGGCAGTTCGGGGAGGGGGATGAGGGCAGCCGATGGGCGGGGAAAGCTGCTTAAGTAGATGCCTGTTTACATGCATATTTGTATTTAACTTTGGCACAAATAACAACAACTACAACTAAATAAAAAAAGCAGTGAGCAACCTTGCGTAGTTATTCTGCCTGTATTGCCTACCAATTTAATTTGCCCTGTACAGAAAGTATAATAATGCGTGGAAACACACACATACATTTAACTAGTTATAAGTTTTTATAAAAGTAAAACTTCAATTTCGAATTGAATCTGCGCTGTAAGGTAACTAAGAAAGGCTCCATTTATAACTGTTTCATAACTTATATAATCGAGAGTGAACAGTATATTTTGGACTTCTGATATTTTATGTATTTTTAGTATAAGTTGAAGATTGCTTGGTATCTCATAGTCGTTCGGTTGGTTCGTGTCTAGTATTTTGTCTTGTTTCTTTTTTGTTTGTTTTGTTGTTGCCTCTCGTTTGCCTGGTAAATGAAGCCTACTTATAGGGGATCTTAAATTGGCAGCGTGTAAACACTATGAACTTGTGTGTGTGCATGTGTGCGTGTGTGTATGCCTATGTGTGTGTATGAACATTTTGGCTACTATATACGGTGCTTATTTCCGGCGTGGCATATCTCGTTTTAGATGCGTGCCACGGCAATCTCTTTGTGGTACTGTTGTTGTATTTTGTGCTACGCGTTTCGCGTTTTCCTGTCATAAATGTTGCTGAACCTTTGTTATGTTTCCGTTTTACTTTTATTTTAATAATTCATACAGCATTTATGGCATTCACACAGATACTTTTATTTATACACATTTGTATGTACATCAGCCCAACCTCCAACCACCCACACCCATCCAACAACCTGTTCCGGCGTCGGCACCTGTAACTGCCCCGTCGCCCCCATCACACTCACTTATACCCATTGAGCACATCATAAATCTCATTTTTCCGCTTCCGTTCAGCGTAGTCCATTGTCCATTACCTTCGTGTCTTTAGTGCTAATAAAAATAATAAAGAAAAAAAAAAACAAATAAAAATCAAAAAACGAACGTACTAAAAGTATTTTAATTGAATTTGCAATTGAAATGAAGACTTTATGTAAGCGAATTTCTTTAATGCCAAATTATTGTCACACACATACTGGAGTGGCAACAAGTGCAAAACAGTTGCCAAATTAACTCCTCATCCGTTAAAGCATTTTCAAATCACAAATTCCACTTGCCAAATGTCCCACAGATAATTCCCATGTATTTCCTATCGCACTCTTATACACACGATAATACCACTTCCATTCAGCGCAAATTTCCCTAAATTCAAAGAGTAAATTTCCCTTGAGCATGACTCTCATTGGAATTGAGCGCACTCTGCGCTCGTTTCGCTCGCTTTGTGTGGTACTTTTACTCTTCTCATAGAGATTACAGAGACTGTTTTGGTTGTTTTGCCGCTGGCATCATTTGTGGCCTACAATTGTTTGAGACTTTGACTTTTTAGTGAGTGGGAATTTTCGCAACGCCCCCTTCCCAACAAACAAATGGGTCGTGAGAAGACGTCGTTTTGGCGGTTGGGCAGGTGAGTCGCAACCCAGCATGGCCTGGGATTTTAAAATATCTTGGTGCTCATTACGAAACTCACACACACACTCAGACTGTTAGAGAGACACGCACACATAGGCAACGCACAAGCGAGCTGGCCACAAAGCTGCCAACTGATAGCTGCGGAGGCAGCTAAACGATGCCATTTCCGCAGTCTGCTCAATGGAATGCGCTTGGGGCATGTTCGCTCAGTCAAAAGCTCAGATCTAGGCTCAGGCCAAATACTTGGATGAACGCGAAATAGATAAATAGAATAATAGCTCAAAATTATTAATTGTTGAAAGTTGAAAGAGCAGCGATGTACATACAATGTTGAAGATAACTTGTCCCTCTCTTCACGTTGTTTCTATTTATTGCATTGTTGTAAGGCAGAGGGTATCTTGTCTATATTTATTTATATATATAATGAGATATAAATAGTTGTGACATTCATAACTATTATGAAATTTGAAGAGATTTCTCGAAATGCACAGGATATCTCTCAGTGCAGTACTTAAAAACCCTTAATCAATCACGCCTGTCTTATTTAGCCGTGTTTGCATTTTTTAATTGGCCATATTTGCTTTTAAGCATGACCGATGTGTAATGATTATCATACCTATTTTTGGATATGATTTTTACTTTGTGTACTTAGCGGCCTCTGGGAGCACAGCAGATGACAAGTGGATAGGTGGAAGGTGGTTAGGTGGACAAGTGGGGAGGTGGACAAATTGAGAGACGGAGAAGTGGAGAGGTGAACCGGCTTATGCCCAGGCAATTCAAGCGCAACAAAAGAGCAATACAATAAATGATAGGCACAAGAGCAGGCAGTGGCACAGGAACAAAAAGTTATGACACACCTACAGCATTTAATCTGAGGGCGACGTCAACTGCTGCAGAAGGGAGAGCATTGAGTCCAGTGAGTGATAACCATCAATCAAGCTGTTGGCTGAAAGGGAGGCGTTACTCGTTGGACGTTGGACGATGGACGCTGGCTTTTGCCTAAGACCAGACATGACATGGAGTTCATTTCAATCATTAGCGTGCAGAGTCGAGTAGAGTCGAGTTGAGTTGGGAAGCCCCTGTTGATGCTGTCAAATTAATAAAGAGCCCACGGGCGCAATGGAATGGGATGAACTGACAACGGGTGGGGGAATGAGATTGTGACAATGGCAGGACTCTCAATGCTCCCATGTGCCAGCCCATGCACTTTGGAGCAGCGCAGCGCAATGTTGCTCATAACGCCAGTGAGTATTTTTCAAAAGCTTAAAGCGTTAAATTGATTGATTATGAGAATGTGTGTCCGTGTGTATGCGTGTGGTTGTGTGGGTGTGTGGGTGGGTGGGTTAAGTATGAGTGTAAGTACGGGTCGTGCTGTATTTAAGAGGGTCAGTTTGCTTGTGGTTAAGACTCAAAAAAGCACACACTATAGGCGTCTTTAAGGCCTAAAGCTGCCCATTAACGTTATTAAAATTGCCCTTTTGTTTGTTTTGTTCTGCAGTCTGTTCTGTATGTGGTGCGTGTGTCTGCTTGTGGATACATGTGTGTATGAATTGTTATTAGAAACGTAATGGATTGCGAATATTAATTTCTTTGCATGACGAAAGGAATCAGCAAAGAACAATGCGCTTAATCTCTATTGACACGCAGCGCAAGGCATGGCAAGTCGCAAGACGCGGCGAAAGAGAGAAAGAGAGAGGGAGAGGTTCAGCAAGCGGGTAACGCCAAAAATGATAACCGGAAACCATTAAAGGAAGTTTCAATACAATGGCAAGAACAACAACACACACACGCATTCACACAGCGTCTTACAATAGCATCAGGCGGCAGCCTGTGGCAAAGAGCTTCTCGCATCAGCAGGCTTCCTTCCTTCTGTTCCATCTCGCTCTCGCTCTCTCTCTCCCAGACAGTCTCTCGCTCGGTTTTGTTGCCATGTGTGTGTATTCGTGCGTGTGCATGTGTTGTTGGTCCTGCGTTGCAGCGTCAATATTGTAATTTTTATTCCTCTTTCATGACACAAGCTTCACCAAGCTACAACAGCAGGCAACGCCTATGCAAAAGGACGAAGTCAAGACGAGTCAGGCTGAACGATAGATTTCCATTGAATAGAGTCGAGCTGGGCGTATATGGGTGTGTGTGTAGGTGTAGTTTTAGGTGCCGACAAAGTCAAAGCCGCATACGCACATTGGAATCCGGATAATGTTTTATCCTAAGCTCCTTCAAGATTGCCGCACTAGGCTGCAGTTTGTGCTGGGCAAACATTCACCAAATGCGGAAGTGAAGCAGGCACAGGATCAGCAGCAGCAACAGCAGGAGGTGAACTCAGGTCTTGGCCCATACAATTGACTCGAAATGCAACTAAGTGTATAAGTACACACATATACATATACACACATTCATAGGCACTTCAATTTTTAATTGATTAAACATCAGATGAAGTGATATATGCTTTATTGATGTTAATAAACACACACATAAGACAATATGCTCGTATATGAGCATATTTATATATTTACATATAAATATATATGTGTGCATACATAAAGTAGAGTATGCAAATATTTATGTATGAATATATGGTAGTGTATAAGGCTGCAAAGTTTGGATTGCATTTTTTACGTGCCGCAACGAAAAATGTTTGAGCATATTATACAAAGCATTATGTCAGCTGCGATAGATACACACACACACACACACGCACGCACGCACATACACATGCATGCATACATGAACATAAGTGCTTACACATAGAATTGTGCTATATGAAATTCCATTGAATTTTATGGACTGAGCAATAGGGAGAGAGTGAGAGAGAGAGAGACATAGCACAATGGCTGGCACTAAAAACCTGCGGCAACACCATTGTGCGGGATAAACAAAAGATGCAGCTTGGTGACTAAAAGGAGATTGAAAGGAGGAGTAGTATCGGTCAGAATAACAAAACACTGCAGACAAAAAAGCCCCAAACCCATTGGAGCGTGGAAAAAGGTGAGTGAGTCAAACCGAAACGAACAGAAGCAAGCCGACCCAGGACAGAACCCAGCACTCCGTGTTAGGAATTGGCCTTCAGGAATGTGGCAAAGTGAAATTTATAGCTTGGAAATTAATAATGATGAGCTCACAATGAAGTAGCTGGAGAAATAAAGTGACGTGTGTGGGACAAAAAATGGGCGAAGGACTCTACTAAATAACAAAGCGCATTCAACGTGTGACAACGATGCGTATACGTCTTCAATATAATACATATTACATTTTTATGAATTGATAAGAGCATTTAACTTAATGTTCTGAAACGCAAGTTACTTATTTATGTGTGTTTCCATGAGAATTGAATTCATTGGGTTCTATAGTTGTTTTTTCAGTTTTTAACTCGGGTTAAATCGGAACAAGTAATTACAGTTCACATTATAATGAATGCGATCATCGCTATAAGGCGTGCATTAATTGTGGTCCTCATTAAATGAGTTTTGGGCCATGGCTCATTTCTTCTGGGCAAAACATAAAATTTATCGCACATGCACATAAAATTTTAATTTATATTTGGAATGCCAGCCTTTCCCTCAACACCCGTTCAACACCATCCCAACATTTCTTACAGCTTTCCGTTTCCGGCAATAATAACTGCAGCCAAGCCATATTTTAATGCGCATTTTATAAATGCGGTGCGTCGGCGCTTGGTTAATGTAATAATAACTATTTTAACGTTATAATAATGCAGTTGTAATTAAGTGCTTTGTTGTTGCATTTGTTGCTTTAATAAAATCAACAGTTAAAATGAAGAGCAGGACAATAGATGGACGACGCGACGTCTGATCAACGGCATTGCCGTTCAAAAGGCACATAGGTTAATTTATATATTTTTATAATTGCGAATCAAGCATACGAGAATATTGTAAATACAACATTCAGGCTGACAACATGGGTCTGTCCATTCGTAGAATTTTCATTCAATTTGATTTCAAAGTAAATAGTATAATTAAAATCAATATTAGGTCTTAAGTGCATATTGAGCAATTACGGAATATACACACATGTATCTACATTATACTTGTATGTACGGAGTACTCAGTTAATAACTGTCAATTGGTCCATTGATTTTCTGCCTCGACCTTGCATGCTTAATGTATTTTGTCCCTTGTCTATGGGACAAAGGACAGCTGCACAGCAATCGAGCTACAATAATTTCAGCATTAATTACACTTTTATGCAATTATCATTGGCAATACACACAATGCAATCATACACAATAAAAACAACAATTAGCACATTCTCTACTCGTCAGGCTATAAAAGACTTACAGTGAAGTCATCAGATACGAGTACACAGTAAGCAGTCAACATGAAGCCTTCAAAACGATATCAGAAGATCACAGAGAGCATAAACAGCTGCATGAAAATCATTGGATTGGAAATTCTGATGCCACGCTTAAAAATCAATTTTCGCACTTGCCTCACAATATTTGCTGCTTCGTGTTACGGAATTTTTAGTATCCTCTGGATGATCAAACAGGCTGAGATTAGTTGGACGGAGTGCTTAAAGGCCAGCATCATGATGGGTGGCATGCTGAATGGTTTCACTGAAATCGTTACCATATTGTTAAGGCAACCGCAAATAAGGATTCTCATGCTCAGCACTCAACAACTCTTCGAGGAGTATGAGGAGCAGAATGCGGCATATTGTAATGCTCTCCATTTAGGCATGGATAGACTACTTGATATATTGCAAATGATTCGAATTGGGTATATTGTTTCGTACCTGGTGATGTGTCTCATTCCTCTGATGTTCCTAATCTACAACGGCACTCGCGTCACCATCGTTCAGTATCAGTTACCAGGTGTGCCTATGGAGGATAACTATGGCTATGCATTCACATATCTAGCGCATTTGGTGTCAATGTTAATTGCTGGAACTGGGTTCTATGCAGGCGATTTGATGGGTTGTCTCGCTCTTACGCAGATACTCACCTACTGCGACATTTTAAAGGTAAAAGCTCATCAGTTAAATGATGCTCTCGACCAAAAAGTAGAAGCACGACGCACAGCCGCGGTCGGGGCGATAATTGATGGAGGCGACAAAGTACAAGAACGATTGTTGGAATCAATCAAATGGCATCAGTTTTTCACGGAGTATGTTGATTTGCAAGTAGTCACATTAATAAAATACATTTTAATATATTTAATGATATAGATACTGTCATCATATAGACCACATATATCACATCTTGATCGCTGGCCAGGTGCTGTCCTCAGCCATCTCGATGCTCAGTACATTTTGCGTGAACCTCAGCGAGTTTCATTTAATTTCTGTCATCTATTTTGTGGTCAGCGGCTACAAAATGCTAGTTTATTGCGTTGTGGGCACCAAAATTGAATACGCTGTTAGTTCAAAGCTCAAACTATGGGATGCCAAAAGCTAATTCGATTTTCTTCCGTTCTACTCCGCGATAGTATGACCAGGTTTATGAAAGCATCTGCAGCATTAGCTGGCAGGAACTGAACATGTCGCAGCGTAAACTGTTTGGAATGATGCTGAAGGAGGCACAGAATTCGCAAACCATCATAATGCTCGGCATTTTGCCATTGAGCGTACGAACGGCACTGCAGGTAAGTTGGCCCGACTCAGGCACAAGGCCCCTTCTGGCACAGCGAGTAATGCAATTTGTTTGCAGATAACAAAACTCATTTACAGCCTGTCCATGATGATGATGCAGAATCGCACCTAGGCAGCGCTAGGCAGCACAACGCATTGGAGATCACAGCACTTTATATCAAGTGGAGCAGGCAGTGCTCTCTACACTATGCAATACATTTTATAATGCTTGTTTTGAATCATATTCAACTAGAACGAGGTAGGAATAAAAAGGAGTTGAGCCGCGTCTGCGTCGCCTGTTTTCAAATAAAATAAATTAGTTGCAGTTGAAAGGTGGCTCAGACGCAAAAGTCAACACGCGATGTCGTCGGCACCGCAAACAAACGCCAGCTGTTGGGCACAGATAAAATGGCAGGCAAATAACCGGGGGACCAAAATGTGAGACACCCACCTACAGCCCACCAGTTCGAACTACAGGGTGGAGCTGCTCTCTGGCAAATCAGCTGCCAACGCTGCGCAGCTAACTGGCAAATATTAAAATGCGAATTTTTATACACGCTGACATTTGCGCGATGCCGGCTCGCGAAAGCGCCATCTTCACCCACTTTGAGCATAATTCTCACTATGAAAATGGCGAGTGGTTTCTGACTCCTGGCTCCTAGCTCCTACCTCCTAGCTCCTAGCTCCCAGCGCCTTGTATCTTACCCCTAACTTCTGCCAGCAAGCGTATCCTTTTGCCAGCATTTTCTTTTCCGCGTGCGCACATAAATTAGCTGCCAACCTAAGAAATGGCTATGGGCAGCAAAAGGTTTACTCCCCGCGGCTGTCGGTTGCCGCCTGATTCTCCCATTGTTGCCAGTTGGTGTGTCGACGATATGGCCACCAACAGCAGCTCCGCGATCCAGCTGCGGTTTGTTGCGCCATGTTTATGCGGGTGGCAAGGTGCCTGCTGCAAGCTGCCTGCTGCCTGCCGCTTGCTGCATACTGCCTTCTACCTTCTGCCTTCTGCCTCCACCGGGTGCATTGAACTAATAAATCAGCGAGCCACTGAAAAACATAGTGTTGTCAGGCTCCTGCTTTTTGAAGCACTATCGTTGTCAGAACGGCCCTGCTTAGCTTGGCTCGTTTCAGTCCCCGCCTCGAGCATTGCATATTTAATCAATAGTCAGAGCATAAGACATAAATTAATCTGTACGGCCTTTTAAAGCGCTTCACATTTTTCTCAGAAAAAAAGGAATTTTTAATTTAGAGAAATTTTTGCGGTCATAAAAAGCTTGCCGGGCAAATCAATTAAATTTAAATTGTATCCCATTAGAGACGCATTAAATGAGTTAAGTCATTTTAGGGCCTCGTCCCACATCTTACAAAGCGTCGCTCGTTATCATTTTTTATGCCGCTTTGAAAAGGGTACAAATGAATTCATTTTCATTTAATTTTTAAACTCACTGAACTCCTACTACTACTACTACAGTGGGTCTGACCAGCGTCAAAGTCGTCGCATTACAAACACAATTAAAATGCCCACGAGCTACTAATTTGCCGTAAACCGACGCGACGGACGGGTTCAGCATCAAAACCAACAAGAAAATGGCCCGAACGGGCGAAAGTTTTCGGCCCCGAACTTTCAAGTTGATGGCAATTAATTTGTATTATGCATGTTTCTGTTATTTCTATAACAAGTTTTTTTTGTACAACATTTAAATTGTGGTTTAATGTTCTTTGTATGTAAAAACAAAAAAGGTTGTAAATAGGCAATATTTTCATTGAATAAAAGTATCATAAAATGCCCAATATCAAAGGAGATTTAACTGGTTGTAATAAGTACACGTACACGGTAAGCATTTAAGCATTGAGATCGAGGCTTAGTAGACGGCTAGTAAAGACCAATTGGCAGCTTGTATTTAACTGTACATGTGCTGGCCATAAATAAATTAGACCAATTTGGTATTTGTCAATGGGCGTGCTCGATTGTATCATTTATAAGCAACGCCCAGGTCTGGATGCCACTGTTGGTTGGATCTGTCACACGAGATTTGTGGCAACGACATTTGAACAAAATCTTTTTGCTCATCCCACTCAAGTCGTATGTCGTTTGTCCTGAACCCGTAACTGCTGTCAGCCAATTTTTGCTGATGTCGCACTGGCCAAGTAATTATCGACATCTTCGTGCACAACCTAGTGATGACTACACTTGGAGTCAATGTCGAGAGTCGGGAATCGGCAGAGACAGTCCCTGCGAGAGCTAAGTAAAGTCGAAGCGTTAATGCTGCGTGTCGAGTGCAAACTTTGATGGTTTAATCACTTTGATAGAAGCAGAGCTAAAAGCAAGTTCAATTTGCAGTCTATCTGTTTTCTTATGGCTGTTTACCGGGGAGAGACTTTACGGTTTTACAGGCGACCTCAAAAACGTGTCGTGGGGCAATTGCCAGAAGGCAACGACTGAGGCAACCAAACTGAAAAGCTGCTTAAGAAGCTACTGTGGCCCGGTGCGCAGTCAAAGTCATAAAACCATTTAATTATATTAAACTTTTAATTGCGTAGACAGCCAAGATATACAAGACATACACACACACTTACACCAACACACACATGGAGAAAACTTCAAGCATATGCAGTGACAAGGAAGTTGCCGAGACTCGTGCACACCCACATACATACACACACACACACACACACACTCACTCACTTAGAGAATGGCGCTTAAGAAGACAACTTGCTTGTTGTTTGGTTGCGCACAAGGCGAAGCTACTGCAAGGGGCGTGGCTTGCATGCCCTGCTACTATGTAAATGCAATAATAAACTTATTAAAAGTGTCATAACAACTCAAGTTGAAATAGCTGAAAGTTAACGCCAGCTTCTTGTTTTATAGAGCTTACTGCTGTTGTTGCTTCTGGTTTGAAACTGTTTCATTTTCTACCTCTCAGACCACCGGAGCACCAAACCACCCAACCCACGCAATCATCGTTCGCTCCCTTGCACCACGTTGGCCGCTAAGTGTGCTGCTGCAGATGAGGGCTGCTGAAATCGTCGACCCGCAGCTCGGGCAACCAAGCAATTGATGCTTAATTGATCAATTATTTGGCCTACACAAAAGCCCAATGAGCATCCCAGTCACCCACATACCCACACTCACTTACTCACTTGTATGTACGAGTATGTAACGGTTGTACGTCAGCCCGTTTGTCTGTGTGTGTGCGAGTTCTGGAATTGCCCACATCAAAGCGGCATATAAGTATATTGACGCTCATCAATCAAATTGATTTATGCCAACAAATCATTCATGAGCAATTTCCCAAAGTGATTATCTCTCGACGAGCCAAGCGAACCGACTGCGAGGCTGACATTGCCTTGCCCATGGCCAATGTGGCCCCCAAATTCAGAGAGCTGTGAGATGGCAAACGCAAAAGGCATGTTAACTGACAGACAGCAGGACAGTTGGGCAGAGCAGGACTTGCAGGACATGCAGACAGCTAGCGGGACACAGACTGGGCCAGAGACAGACACAGAGACACAGTCGGAGTCAGATCAAGCGACTGACTGATTGACGCTTGACTGTCTTCATCACAAGCAATTTGGCCAGCAAACATAGCAGAGAGGAGCAATGCTGAGATTGCGTGTCTCTGTCCCAATAGCTGTGCATGTGCTCTGCACAACTTCACAGGCAGTTCATAAAACCAAACCAGCAGCGATATCTGCTCAGGAGCCAGACACGCCCATGCCCACACACACACGCACACACACACACGCACACACACACACACACACACAGACACACACACACACAAAGTAAGCATTAGTCACTGAACCGAACATCAACTGTTCAAATAGCAACGTGAGCAACGTTTGTCGCACTGTCTGACATCAGCATCAGCATCAGCGTCGGAGAATCAAGAGCAGGGGATCAGCTTGTGTCATATTAGCAGTTGCTTATGGCCTACAATCAAATAAATTTTCACGGCAAACGGTCAAAGGCAGTGAGGCCTCATCAACGCGCCGCGACCTCCTGGCCCCAATTTGAAAGCATTTTTCACACATGCAAAGGGCAGTTAGAAGCATCTCTAGACCAGCACCAAACGACAGTCGACGTGCTTAAGTCGTTTGATTGATTTGGTGATAAATTGACGAGGCGGCAATTGAAGCGCCAAACAGATTGCTGGCAGTTGGATGACTGCGATGGCAAAAAGAAGCGATGCCTAATTGCTGCAGGGGCGTTGCCAAATTTCTTCCAATGACTAGGAAATCATCAAAATAGCAATGAAAAAAATTGAACTATTTTTATATTTTCAACGAAATAAAAACAAGTAAATCGAAAAGTGCCTAAAAGTATGCTACAAAATTATAAATATAGAGCGTTGGGGAGAGAGAAATGACTCGCCTAACAGATATGCTCGATATGGCTGCTGTTAAGTAATGATTAATGTTCGCAATTATCTGGTTGCAAGTGTCAAAAATATTTAAATCAAAAGCAGCGCGAGGCAAATACCCGGCAAGGCTGCCAAAAACAAGGCGAGCAACAGCACACAACTGACAACTGACAACAGACAGCAGAGCAGAGCACAGACCAAAAGACAGACAAACTGGCAGCAAGAAGAGGGTACGAGTAAGAGATGAAACAAGACAAGACAACACAATTCGCGCAAATTGAGCATGATGAAGAGCACAAGCTTTTGTTATTGTTGTTGTTGTAGCTCCCACTGCTGCTCGCAAGTATTTGTTGCTTTTTGTCAGTAGTCAGCAGTGTCAATGCCAAAGATGCCGTTTGTTGTAACCGACTCTCCTGACGCGTCGGCACTGAAACTTAAAGCGTCGCAATAAAGTGACGCAAAATGTAAAATTGAATGGGCGCAATGACAACGGCAACGTGTCAAAAACATATCATTCATTATTTTCTATTATAAGCACACCGACTCGTGCAGACACCCACCCAACCGCCCAACCACTCAATACATTTTTCTCAGACAGCCTGGGTATGTCAGCAGTTGCATTACGGGTATGTGAGGTTATCATTTATCATTGCAAGTCAAGTGAACTCAGTTGACTGCATTGCATGCGTATGCTCTGCTCTATGAGTATATACCACATACACAAGCATTAACACATATACACGTACTCACACGTATCACATATAGCATATAAAGTGTTTAAATTTCGCTTGAATCAGTTAGCTTTAAGTATTTAGTCAAGGAAATTGTTAAATAAAAACGAAGTGGGCTTGAAGACAAGCACTCATATTTAGCGATGCCAAGCACTACAACACCAGAAGCAACAACAATAACATAGCAGAACAATTATGATATGATGGAAGCAGCAAGAACATTTTGAAGCTTACTTTGTATGCGGCACACACATCGTATGTGTAACAATGGACTAAAAGTTGCGTGAAACGTTTTAACAAAGATTAATGCCTGCGACGACTGATGATTTTTTGAAGATTAATTATGCGATGATGAGGCGCAAGAATCCAAGACAATGACAGAACCAGGCAGCCTGGCAGCCTGGCAGTCTACCCGACAGTCGCCGCCTGTGGAGTCGTGCGCAAGAGCAAATGGCGGAAGTTGTTGGCATCGTTAAAGGATTACAAAATTTGTAAACGAGCCCTTGCTGAGCGATTGTGTTTCCATATGGACACAAAAATAAAGCACACTTAAACATACATTGCATACAGGATTATGTAGTTGGTTTAGCTATATATTATCAACACAAGCACAGACTATGCAACGTGTAAAAGTTATTCATTAGCAAATGTTTAACATATAAAGTCTTTAACTTAATTTTTCTCCGATTCGCACAGATACAGAGTCTAATATCAATTCTTTAAAGTGTGCATCATATTTGCGGCGTTTTAATTGTAGGTGCCATAATTTTTCATATTAAACACGATGGCAATTTATCTCTGAATGGCATACAGGCATGGCGTATGCTTAATATTGCATAAACCAGTTACCCAGTCCGACCGACACTTGCATGTGGCCAGGTGGCCCTATGTATGCACGTTGTTTATGGCCAGCAAAGAAGCCAATGCTTTAACTGTTCGCGGATTGGCTTGGGTCTCGTCTGTTGGTCTGTGCTCTTGTTTAATTTATCAGTGAACAAAACTGTTGCACATGCCGGACTACTGACCGTCATATGGAAATGTGAATTGTGCGACACCAGCTGGAAACAGACTGGAGACAGATGCGGTAGATGGAGGGAATGCAAACTGGGGACTTCAACTGTTGGGACAGCTGTGATTGTGATTGTGCGCGCGTTTTAATGCATTAATGTTGCCTGAATTTTATAGCCAAAGACGAGGCGTGAGGGCGAATGCAAGTCAGCGAGAAAGAGTCAGAGCGAAGGGAGAAAGCGAACCGAACTATATACAGTCAGCATTGTTCTGCACATTTTTAGCAAAAAAGCTTTTAACAATTAAAATTAAAAAGTTCAGCATTTATGCAACACGAAAACACAACTAAAAAAACAGTGTAAAACAGTGGCAAATGCCAAGTGTGCCATAATCAAATTCGATGTATGTGTGTGCGTGAATAAAAGATGCATCGCACAGAGCGAGGGACAAGGATAGAAGCATAGGTGGCAGATAGTGTCCCAAACTTTCTGGCTGCCCGAATGGCCGACTGTCTGACTGTAGCACTGTGTGCGCTCATTTGCGGTCATAAAGCATAAAACGCATAAAGTAGCGTTACAATTTTATGGCGCACCAACGTCATATTCGAGCCTAACCAAAGAGTCGGCCACTTTTCAGAATGATCGACCATGAGATATCCTACAATCGCTTTTCCATCAATTCTGTGGAGGTCAACTCTTTCTGATAGAGATTCTATCATTTAAAGAACCCAAACCGGTTAATACTAGTTTATCGATTATCGTTTGGCTATAACATATATACCTTGTTTGTAGCAGACCATGCGCCACCAACTCTGACCGACTAAAAGCTGATGATGATGATGACTACTGCAACTGTCTCTGGACAAACTGATGTTGCTCTGCTCTGCTCTGCTCTGCTCTGCTCTGCTCTGTCTGCGCTCGGTAGACCATCAAGCGACAATGTAAATTTTTGTGTTGAGCTTTTTAATTGTGAATGCTTGACAGTCGAGGGTAGCAGTGGGTGGGTGCCGTTCATACGCGAAATGAACGCAGACCGCAACAAAATTACATCGGCATAAGTAAGAAAGGGGCTAGGTGCAAGAGGAGCACATAAAAAATGAAACCCAATATGAGAAGTGGAGAGGACACAAAGAGCGGCAGCAAAATGCAAAAAGTGTAAAGTAGTTGGCAAATAAATTGCATGACACTGGCAAGCAAAGTCGCCAAGGCTCCGCTGTTGTTGTTGGTTTGCTGGCACCGTTTGGAGCAAACGGCAAACGCTGTTAATGCAGATGCAGCACAAACGCCACTCGCTGGCCAAAAGTGCAAAATTGTGCATTTTAATTAAGGTGACCGTTCCACGCCACGCACAAGTGCCGCCCGGCTGCTAGTTAAGGTTTAGTTTTTGAGGGTTTGAGCTTGTGCTTGGGTTTGGGTTTGAGCTCGGGGTTGAGTTTGCATTTGCATTTGCATTTAGTTGCCTCACATCCCTCGTAATTTACAGCTCTTTTAATTAGCCGCATGCCAAGTTTTTTATGAATATTTACGCGTTCTCTTTAAGCGGCATATTGTTTAAATAAAAAGTGAGAAAGCAAAATGCTTCGGGCACGCACCCTACATACACACTCAGAAACTCACACTGACACAGACACAAACACAGCCACAGACTCAAATGTATAAGCACAAAGAAGGATATAACAATTGCAAATGGAAATGTGCTAAAGTGCCAAGTGAAAAACGAGTGAGAGACAGAGGACTGTAAAAGGATCAGTCTAGCTGTGGGGCATGGACAAATGTAGAGCCACCAGCTACGAGCAGCAGTAGCATCAGCATCAGCAGCAGAAGCAGCAGTCAAAAGTGCAAGTGAATGAAATGCAAATATAGTATGGGTATGTATGTGTGTGTGTGTGAGGGGCGTCCGAATGTTTGTCTTTGTCTGTTCGTGTGCAACTGTTCAAATGCAAAACGAAAGCAATGCGAAAACAAAAAAAACCAGACGAAAAGGCTACAGTCGACCGCATTCGACAGTATAATACCCTGTACAGGCTTCTATTTTAAAAGTATTTTGATAATAGGTACTTTGATTTAAATAAAAGGAAGAACATAACAGGTGTTTAAAGAATACTCTTTTGAAACTGTCATTTAGCATATGAATTCTTTGTATGCTTATATCAGCTAGTTTTTGATGAAAAGCTTAGTGCTACGTCATTTCATATACGTCTGGACGTTTGCTGTCCCGCTCGCACACATGTGCTGCTTGACGCGACCGCAACGATTCAATGGAAAAAAAACATCTTAGTTTTTTCATGGGCCTCACTTGCTCGCCAATATTTAAAATGCAAATGATCATTAGAACAATCAATTCTTGAAAGGCAAACTCTAATATTATTAACTATATTAAACTCTACATTACGTTTAAACTTGCAATATAATTGCCAGCAAGCAGTATGACATTTGGAGTAACACAACTCAGCTTAACGGCGAGAATGTGCTCACTTGCAAAAGCTAGCTGCTATAAGCATGCAATGAATTCTAATTGTTGGCAAAGCAGTGCAATTCATTGCAAAATGTTCTAGTCTTTTCCATGTACTTTCTTTTCTGAATTTCTATCTTATTCCTGGACCGATCTTTGTGAAACTTTCACATGTGTTTCAGAACAGTATTTCTAAACACCTGTTAAGTTAGAAATATGTACGTTCAGAAATACATGCTGTTAACAGGGTATAAAGAGATTTGATCGTTTTGCGGGGGAAGGCGGGGAGGTATCCAAAATTTGAAACAAACTTGATCTGCGGACGGTATAGAGGAACCTTCATGCCAAATTTGGAGTCTCTAGCTCTTATAGTTGCTGAGATCGACGCGTTCATACAGACGGACAGACAGACAGACAGACAGACAGACAGACAGACAGACAGACGGACATTTTTGCACAAAGTTAATATATCCCTGTACAGGGTATAAACAGTGGAACTACCAGGACAACGGGGCAGTCAGCGGAAAAAGGGGCAACACATGCAATAAAATGTTTTACACCCTGTTTATTTTAGTTAAATACTCGAAATTATGTATTTGCTTAGCGTGGGTGCGTGTATGTATGCATGTTTACATTAGAGTGGTTTGATGGGGCGCCAACAACGCGAAACAAAGACAGTTGCAACATTAGGAGAGCAACGAAACAACTGAAAAACTGGGCGTTTGAATTTTGTTGCACAAACGGACAGAGGCCAAAATGTTTACATGATGTAACCCATGGCTTCTGATCATTTGCATAAAAGCAATTGCTGTGAATGTCAATCAAACCGTGGCTATGAACGTTGAATATATTATAAAATGTATCTTGAAGAGTTATCCAGAGACAGTTCGGTTGGGTTCTTATCGGATGATCTTCATTTAAATGTGTGAAATGTGTGTTACGATGAGAAATATCTTCCCTCGGTGATCACCAAACATATTGACAACACGTTATTTAAGCCAGCGAAAGCCTTTTACTCAAAATACTGTGCACAAGCTTACGCACTTCACCTTTGTCTACGACACAAACGGCAAGAGCAACATCTGTTTTAGACATGTGCAAAATGAACATTAAATGTATTTTGAGAGCGTACGCTGTTCAAAAGCCTTTGTCAGGGGTCATCAAAGGCACACATTTCTTTTTAGACGGGCCCACGATCTGGCTTGCCTGGGTCTAACCCATTTGTTAAATGTACCGTAATGGTTCGTTTCGAATTGCGTTTAGTTACTTGTAAGTTTGGTAGTTTTAAGTTTTGGCCGACATTCGCACTAATGAGTGCACACAGCCAGTGAATAAATAAGTATATACATATATTTAAATACACTTCATCCACTGGAACTTAATCATTCTTACTGACCTAAAAAACGAAGAATTGTCGGCGTGCTGAAGAACTTGGCATCACATTAAAATTTATTTCAAAAGCAAAATGCAAAATTAAACAACATTTCAATGCCCCCACAAATGTATTGGTGAGATAGTGAATGTGTTGGTGGAATAGTATATAACATGTATAACATGTATAACATGTATGTGTGTTTGTAAGTATAAAGAAATAAAAGAAATTCACACGCAACTGTCAATGGCTGCGTACTTATTTGCAAGCCCCAAACAGCATGTGAATTCCGTCCCGCCCCAAACACACACACGCCCTCAACGGCGCCCCTCCTGAAGTGCTTTCCCCAGCGACAACGTCTGCTTGACTGTTGGGTCTTGGGTAATATTTTATGCAAATTGCAAGTTAAGTGTGAAAATAGTAGTGATTGGTTTAATTCAGCAATGCCAACCAAACGCAAGAAAAGCGGTTGAGAGGGGCAAGAAAAGGGAACTGGAAAACTGCAGAGACAGCAGAAAATCAGCAGAGCTGGGAATTCCGAATACTAAAATGACAATTTCCAAACGAAGCATCGAAGCGGCAGCAAAGAAAAACATACAGCCAAATCCAACTGAAAGCCGTCGAAGTTGAAATACCCTACGAAGACGGGTTGCATCAGCTTCAATGTTTTAGTGCATCTAACTATTCTAATGCTCTGTTATTAATACGCAAATTGTAAAATGAAATTCGTAGCAAAATTTATCATAAATGTTCATGCACTGACAACATTGAATTAACAGTCCTAGTCTAGCTGATTCAAAGTAGACTAATGATACGGCTCATTAGAAAGTTATGAAAAACACAGCAAGGACATCAGAAGGCAGTCATAGAAAAGCAATGCAGATTTTCATTGTCATGTTGCAAAGTCAGCGGACAAGACGGAGGGAAGTGAAAGTAAAATATTGCGGGAAAGAGAGAGAGCGGGAGGGAGACAGAGTGAATTAAATAAGAGAAATCAGAACGAAAGCCAGCTATATGAAGGTTCAGAGCCGTCGTCGGTTGCCGGTTGCCGGTCGCAAGTCGCAAGTCGCAAGTTTTTTGTACTTTTCTAAAACTGTAGCCTTTTTACATTCAGAATAGTGCGCTTAACCATTTAGCTGATGTAACATCCCTGGCGGGCAACCAAATACTCAGTCCCGACTACAGACCGCCTGGCCACGCCCAGCTGCCCAACCGTCAGCACAATGAGCTTAGTACGGCGGAATGTTCTTGTCAGCATTTTGCGCAGTAAAATTTTTGGTAAAATCTATTTTTCATCTTGGATTATGTGAATACATGAATAAAAAGACGGAACATTTTATTGTCACAGTTGATGCTCTTTTGTTGTTGTTGTTTTACTCTTTCAGACTGTATAGCTGAAGGGAAACTGAAGAGCCATTTCCCTATAACATTAATCAAATATCCACAAATCTGTTATCGCAATGGACGGCACATTTGCAAAATGCGGCTGCTTTAACATTCCATCAATATGAAATTTGAATTCCGGGGGATGACAACAGCTTCATTTGTTGCACCTTACCTCGTGATTGCCATGCTGAGTTGGCTTTGTATTTGGGCTTAATTATATGGGGATACCACAAATGGCAGAGCACACCTTTGCCTATGCCACGTGCCATTCAAAGAATGCAATGAAGTATGCAGTGTAACTGGACATGTTTGAATGCTCATGTATGCCTGTCTATGTGTGACTGAGTGCAGGTGCATGTGCATATCTGTGTGCGGGTGAGTGCAGCTACCTGCAATCGTAATTTCAATAAAAGTTGTTACGTGCACGTTGAAATTTTAATTGAAAGCACCAACCACACGCAGAGTGCGACCTCGATGTGCGGCAGCTGTGACCCTCATCACAGGTGAAATTGGAACAAAGCAGCATCGAGGACAACACACATTCCATTTCGAATGTCCTGCAACTGAAAGGATTAAATTGTTTCTAACTAGTTTTAGATGACATAAGGACAAGTTCGTTAACCAAATGATCAGCGCATAACTTGTTTCAACATTATAGAAAGTAGATTAAATCGTTATAGTTTAGATTAGATATCTATATAAAGGCATTTTGATTTTTGGATAGCAATGCGCACTGTTGTTGTCACTAGAAGTGCTTATAGTCTGAGTGACACACCAAAATTGCAGTTGCATGAACGACTGAGGCGTGGTAGTCAGTGATGGCGAATAGTGACCGCAAACTAAGTCGTTAAAACAAAGAATCCTATCAACTTACAGAAACTTTGAAGCAGCCAGAAGAAGGCTGCACGACTCTCTGGCTGCTGTGAATTGCAAGTTTTCATGTAAAGCACCAAACTTTATGCTAAACTTTTACCATTCTACATATATCTATGTATAGCCAGCATATCTATGTATGCATTTAAATATTCATCTTAATTCCCCCAAAGCATGCATGCAAATGTTGCCGACAGGCAAACCAACTATCGAACAACATTTCGATCGGGTTCAGATGTCGTAAAATGTTATATATTAGCTTTCCCCATAGACAGATACCAGCCGTCTGAATAGGAAACAAGCTGAGCACAACGCAATATGAATGAGTTTGGCAGTGAACAAGGTAAACAAGGGTATCGTTCACAGGGCCAGATGCTGCTTAACGCCACTCCACAGCTATTTAATCTATTTATCAAGCACTCCATTGAAGCACTCAGTAAACCGAGGACATTCATTGTTGTAGCCGATGGAGATGTTCAAGTGGTGGCCTCACATAATGCAACTGCCTGGACAAATATTTGACAATTGGCCGATCACTGGATGACCCACGTCCTACACCAGGCATTACACCTGTTTAAGTATGAACTACAAGCTGAGCATATAGATTCAATATACTCGTACTAAAACTATCTTAATAATTGATTGCTTAATAAACAAGCTGGCTAAACCATAAAACTTGGTCAATATGCAAAAACTTTACGCAGCGCAGCAAATTATGCAAATGCACTTGACTAGGTTGCTTGGTTGACTGAGGGTCTGATCGGCTGATGGGCTGATGGGCTGATGTGCTGACTGGACACGGCATCTTCTCTTGTCTGGCTCGTCCTGTGCTTAATGGTGCAACATGGCTTGCTCAATGGGCCGAGCACATAATTTTCGTCCAACACCGCAGTTGCAACGGCAACAGAGGCTGCTCATCAAAGTTGGTTCGAACACAAATGAAACTTTTGTGGCGCAAGCCACGAACATTGCAGCAACTGGCAGCCTGCGGTGCACAATGCTGAGCCTTGTTATAGTTCAGTCTGCCATTGACAAGCGTTTGGCAACGGCTATAGTATCCTGGACCATCGCTTTATAAAATCAACTCCAAAAGTCCACACAAAAGAAACTGCCAACGAGCTCGAGAGCCAAAGAGAAAGCGGAAGAGCGAATGTGGTAAACGAGTTGCTCGAATTGCAGAAGCAAAGTTTTAGACTCTAACCTCTTTTGTGGCATCACGTTGAGGTGCTGCAAAAACGTGTCGCGACCAAAAGTGAACTTTTTTTAACAGACCTGTGCATGTTCCTGTGCTTGGCTCAATTCCTCCCTACCTCAATTGCGGCAAGTTTTGGCCTACATCATTTTGTGAACTGTCTCGTTCGCTCTCATCTTGTGAGTTTCGAGAGTTTGGGACAAACGGCAGCTCATAAATTTCATAAATTTCAAAACAACAACAAATATTTTTCACGAGCTAACCGAAATTATTTTAAATCACCTGCTGCCCAGCATTTATCATTAGAACAGCAAGCTCCTTGACCACTGTTCGTCTCGTCAGCAAGTCAAGAAACTGGGACATGGCGGGGGCAAAGACTTCCTAACGAGCACAGAGCTCCCATTCTATGATGACTACAGCAACGAGCACAAGATTTGCGAAGAGTACTTTATTTTATCCTGGACAGTGCCACGCCCCCAAACCACAAACCAGGCATGTTCATAATACTCCTGTTGGCGCTGCTGTTGCTCTTATTGTTGTTGTTGTTGTTGCTGATGTTATTTTTGCCATTTTCGCGCTTAGTAGAGGAAAAACTGTTTTGTTATCACAGTGATAAATGGAAAATTATTTTGAATCGAGCAACTACTTAAAAGAATTCCCAAAGGTTGTAATAAATTTGTGCACACACAAGGACACCCCACTCTCACACTTGCACTCACACACACATAGAAACGACCGACAAGACGAGGGACAAACGACACACAATAATATAACACTCTCTCGTAGAAGGACATGAACATAATACTAGCAAAGCTCTGCGGTTTGCTTGGTAATGTCCTGCAAGATAAAAAGGTGATTGACGAACCAAAAGCAAAAGTCATGGCCAAAGCTTTTCTTAGCAAATGCATTTGTCGTTGTGCTGTCAAGAGTGTATGTGTGCGTGTCAGAGTGTGTATGTGTGTGTGTGTATGTGTGTGTGTGATTGTGCGTGCGTGTGAGTATATTGAAATCTGAAATTAAGTTTAGAGCAGATTTTAAATGCACTTTTCAAGCAGGCACTTCTGAAAAAAATAAATTTAAATGTGTTTTCTTATGACGTTTCGCTCAAGCTGAACAGAAATGGAATAACTAGAATTGGCAACAAGGAGGAGCACCCAAATCGTTCGCATTTTGCACAGATAACAACGGTATAAGCAGCGTGAACATCTATTTTGATTTCATTAAGTAAAAAAATAACCTCCCAGGTGAAGTTGAGGTAAAAGCAACGACGCCATCCAAACAAACGCTACTTAGCAGGCAAGCGGTAGCATCAAATACTTTAAGCCAACCACAAAATGAAACTGTATTTTTTCTTCGCTTCCCTTACGTCCTTTCACGTTTCTCAATTAGTTTAGCTTAATTTAAATTTGCTTCGAGTGCTTGTTACACATTAACGGCAAATTCTCGAGTAAACGCACGTTTAAAGCGCTTGAATGTGAATTTTTAGAAGTGTTTGTATAAATTAACAAAGATAAAAAGACTTGTAAGTAATGGTCTTATGGCTTACGTGGCGAATGAGTAATCTGATATTATTCGTATTTGACTTATTTTGATCTTGCTTGAGCTTTTCTAATTGATTAAGACACATGCAGTATACTAAATCATAAAATGAATGGTCTCAAATGTAGTGTATCAGAAATCTAATTAAGAGAATACTATCTCTATCCTTGTCACTAGTTATCCCTCTCTCTCTCTCTCTCTCTCTGTCTGTATCTTTCTGAGGGATGTACGGATTGTCCCTGCAGATTCATTTTAGTTGAAGGTCATTTTAAAGAGCACGTTTCTTACGAATAACCCTATCAACTGCAACAATGTTGGACAGGTTGCATTTAAGCAGCGACGAGCTCAGATTTGGGCAACACTGTCGCCAATTTAATGCTGTCAGCATCAGTGCTGAGTTGGCAACTGGCCGTAAAACTGTTTAAGATGACAGAGGAGCTGACTTGTTAAGACTGGAACATGAACCCATTAATGCATATGCTCAGTCGGTATAAGTATACAAGTAAATATTTGGCTTCTGTCCAGATTCGCAGAGTCAGAGCCATAACCCAACACCCATCACCCTCGCCATTCCGATGAAGGAAATATGGAAACATGTAATTCAACTTATCAACATTCCCAGTGCAAAACTTTTCTCATCTACTTAACGCAGATAAGCGGCTGCCTTTTTTTGCTTTCAGCCGGGTTTACTGACTTCTAATTTGTTGATGCCGTCGCACATTCACACACACACTCACTCACCCACACACACACACACACACCACCGCCCCCACAATCATCCACAGAGAGACACTGGCGAAGTGTTGATGGCGTCAACTTAATTTTTAGCTAGCACTCTGCTTTGCCCGACTGGGCAAAAACTCCAAAAGAGGCGCAACTAGGCGTTGTAGACGAATCGGGTGGTTTAGCTACGTTGCCTGGTTTTTCTGACTTCTCTTGTGTGAAATAAAATTAACTAAATACGCTCATGAGTAACATTCATAATAAACATTAAGCAAGCAAGGCGCAAAAAACTCAAATAAATATAAAAAATAATATTTGCCAGACTCCTTTTTGCGATTATGCCGACCCAAAGCACGCTTTGGCCATCGGTGGAGGAGCAGCAAATAAAGAATTCGCGCGGGAAGTGCTGGCAACAAAATTATGGCATAAGTTACTTAGAAGCAAGTTGCCCCTGTTTCTCGTACTGGTACAAGTTACCTCCACCCTTGGGCCCCTTGGCTGCATCAACTTGGCTACACTTTACTTTTATGTGGCTTGCGCGGAATGTACTTGCAGGCGAAATAAAGATACAGAGATACACACAGAGTGCCCAGATACAAGCACATTTGTAGCGATAAGCGTCATAAAGTTATCGTAAGTAAGCGCCAAAACAGAAGAAGCCAAAAAATAACAAGAAAAAAGAAAAAGAAAAATAGAAATAAAAAAAAATAGAGAGCCCAAGAAGCCAAGCTATAAGGTAAAGGCAGCCATGGTTGTGTTGGCTAGCACAACGCACAAAACTATGACATGAAAGCTCCCGCTATGGGGCCTGTTGTTCGCCACAGATCTACCAGGGGATTGGCCAAGCCACAGAGCGAGTGCGAAAGCGAGAGCGAGGCAAATGTTGCACAATATCAAGTCAATTACGCAATGCCAACAAAGTTTCGCGATTTCTTTCAACACTATTCCAAGTCTGTTTAATCAAAGCTACGCACTAGAAATGCAGCTCATCAGATACATATCACAATTGGTATCTATATCTGCATTTAGCTTAATTAGCTATGCAAGCTAATTGGATTAACGGTTCGTCTCACCATTTTAATTACGTGTTTTTAATAAACGCAACACTTTGGGAGAACTGTATTCACAGCAGCTGCATTTCATGGAACCAAAATCAATTTTAATCATTTGCATTGCTGTATTGGCAAAAGTAAAATAACTGAAGCTGCTGGGATTGACAAACAAAAATTGCAGACAATTCTCGTAGTTCTTATAACGAAAAACAAGATAAATACGAACAATTTAAATCACTAGTGGAATGACCATTCCAGGTGTGGCATGTGCACCACGTTGGCCTCTGCGGCTGGCCAATCAACCGTCGGATATTAATAGTGCCATAAACACGGTGTGCGTGTGCAGATTGTGCAGCAGGTAAGTGACAAGCGAACATACATAAGTGACAGTAAAATGTTGCTCATACAGCTGGGAATCATCTTGGCCTCAACGAAAGAGGTCGATGGAGCTTATTTAATTTCGTAAAACTACTCATACATAAGGAGTAGTGCTGTCAACCTATGTTGGCTTTTAATACGAATTAAGCTTAAGGTTGATTACGCTAATGGATGATGAGTCCCAATTTAAAGCACCAGTAAGTACTTGTCAACAATTTGATGGATGTGCAAAAAGGAAACTATCTTTGCACATTGACTGCAAATACTCTGCGAAATATCAATTCAATATAATTATCCCCGATTTTCCCTTGGCCCGTTGCCAAATGTAATTGTATTGAAAATATGTTTGAGTTTTAAGGAAAATTATATTTCAAAGAGAAACCTGCTGTAATAATAAAGTCAATTACACAAAATTGTGTTAATATATTTCTTTTAAATTTGTAAAAATGGTAATGCCTGAGCAATTTCCAAGTTAATGTCATAGTAATTATCCTTGGACGCTCGTATAGAGCATTTGCAAAGTCATCTTCAATTGTTAGGGGAAAATCCGACAATCTCCGATAATGAAAAATGCATTTCACTTCCTAAGGTAAATATAAATTTTTGCAAGAATATTCAGCTACAAGCTCTGTGGGGTTGAAAGATATTGAATTGATTCCAAATGGCATGCAAATTTGAAGTCAATTTACTAAAAAGTAGAGCATTCCTCGGAATTCACAATTGAGTATAGGGCTTATCAAGTGACTGCGAAATGGGGAAAGTCACATTTACAGTTGCCGGTAGAGGAACAACTTTTCACACCAGACAATTAAATAGTTTTCGGTGCCTGTGTGATATAGACTTGGCAAATTAAATGTCAAAAATTAAAAGCATTAAACTATGCGAACAACTATGTGGGCGGAAATGTTCGGACAAAGCTTAACAAATGCGAAAGAAAACCTCTTCATTGGTCAAACAGCAAACGGGCAAAAGGCAAATCTCCTGAGGGCAACAACAAACAAACCCAAAACGAAACGAAACGAAACGAAACGAACCTAACGGACCGGCGTCCAAACAACAAATGGCGGTTAGGAGACGTCGCTTAGAAAGGTTGCTTAAGTGCCAGGACAATGTTGTCGTCCTTGTCGACATCCTCTGCGATGCATGCAAGTGACGTGCCTGGCCAGTTGAGTGAGTGTATGTGTGTGTGTGTGTGTGTGTGTGTGTGTGTGTGTGTGTGTGTGTGCATTGTTGTATGTGCTTCGACCTCGCCTCTAACAAAAAGCGAACCAAAAATTTGCAACTTTAGTTTTTGACATCCGCTCCATTTAGTCAATGGACTGAGCGACGACCTGGCAACAATCAGGCGCATGTCCTGCTATTTTTCGTTACTCATTTTCTTTTTTTGTTGTTGCTGTTGTTGTTGCTGCCGTTGTCGTGCATTTTAAAGCACTTTCAACAAAAGTTGATTTCTCTTTTGACCCATTATGAAATTGCTCTGGCAATTTTTGCATAAACAAAATACGAAACAAACATAAAAGGTTGACCTTTCCAAACACACTCACACACACACACACACACACACACACACACACACACAAACACATATACACCAATAAACACGCAATACATATATACAAGCGAACTGATGTTGGCATGTCGCCCAGTGATTCCGTCAGTCATTCAGTAAGACTAGTTTTTCCTTGCTTGTTTACTTAGGATCAAGGGGAAACAGCACACGTATCCCCAGGCGCATTTATTGAGCCCTTTAAGTTTTTAGTAAATAATACAAATGTAAAGAAAAGGAACGAAAGACAAATTGCCAATGTACAATTGGAGCTGTAAATGTTATAAGATGCGTAACATTTGGATGATCAATGGCTAGGGAGTTTTAGAGTTTTACTCGTGTAGGCATCTAAGAAATTTAATTTCCATTAAAAACCAACTGAGAGGTCTGTTAGTTCACTCTCAAAATAACAATTATCAAATAGTTTGCAATGGAAATGATGCATTAGTAAAATGGCTTCAGGTAAAAAGGCTCAAACATTTTTGGTAGCTTAGTAAGAGGAAATACAAATGTTGCCTCAATAAATTAATCAATCAAATCCATGCAGTCTAAACTATTGAATTGGTTACTGATGTATTTAGGCTGAGCTCAAGCAAGATGCAACAAATAGATTTGGTTTAATGTGTTAAAGTGAATTCAATTAGAAATTTATACCAAACAAGTCTGCAGTAAACAGCTTCAGGTAAATCTAATGGATCTATCAAAACGGATAGAAACTCTAAACTTTAGTTGCTAAAATCAAATACTAGAGTGCTTGTATATGTGTTCATCTGAGTGTGTGTTTGTGGTTCTGTGTATTGTAAGCACGTTTTATTGTTGTTAAGTAAGAAGAAGAAAAAAATGAATGCCACTTCGAAATAGCCGGCTAAAAGCATTTCATGCTACGACATATGCATTTGCAAAGCCGACATCGGTGACGGAGCAGGGCCGGGCCGGATTTTAAACTGGCGGACACACAAGAGCAAAAGCTGAGCTCAAATATTGACCAAAATGTCCGAATAGTTTCAGAAATGGTCAACAGTAATGCCATCACAGGAACGGACAAAGTCGGACAGGTGGAATGATTTCTGATACAGAAATTCAAACAAACGACTATATGTATGCGGCAAGCCATCATATGAAACCATGACGCATTAATCCATATACCAGGGGCACTTTCAAGAACTTATAATGAAAGGCTACGCAGGTCTGATAACGTTAAAATTCCAATGGATTGTGGTGGATTGTGGCTTCATTTGCAATACTCGCTTATAGTGGCACTTAGCAATATTAATTTGCTGTGCAATGCTTCGATTTGGATGGCACATGCCGTATGCAACTTGCTCGTATTGCCGTATTGTCAAGCAGCTGGCAACGATGGCGGCATCAAAACAATACCGGAAACCGGAAACTGCCAACGGAAATGTACTTTGTCTTTTTGGCGGCAACACGACGCTGTTTCAAAATACTTGAAGCAAAGTATGTCGAGCTGCACTAACAACAAATGCTACAACAAAGACAGCCAAGAAACTGGCAACAGCCACAGGGCCGACTTGGGAACGGAGGGGAAATCCCATTCTTGGACAGACGCCAAGTCAAAGTCTTGCCTCTTGCTTCCGCTCTTCCCACTTTATCCTCTTCCACTCTCCTACAGCTGCATTTATGCCTCTTAACAAGAATATTTGTCATTTACTGTTAGCATTTTGGCTAAATGCGAAATTAAATGAAGTGGATTTACATATTTCGTTGCCTGCCTCCACTTTTAAGTACACATGGCAGCTTCTCTCGCTCTCACTCACTCGCTTTCTCTTTGTCGGTATCTGAGACTTGGCATGTGTAGGATAAGACTTTCAAAATAACTCTGTGTGTGTACGTGTATGTGTGAGCGTGTGCGTGTGCGTGTGTATTTGCAGCTGCTGCGGAAAATAACTTTTTAATGAGATAAACTCGTTGATTTCTAGATTCTGTGCGCTGCGGTTGCCTTTGGTGGCCATGGGCGCCGCGCCCAACATCGCATTCCCTACGGATTACACAAAGTTGCAAAATTTTCTGTGACAAATTTATTTGTGTGCCGCATTATATTGCAAGCTATGTGAGTTTGAGAGTATGCGTAAGAGTGTGTGTGTGTGTGTGTGTGAGTGTCTGAGTGTTCTGTATAGGAAAACTTAATGAGCTAGCAGACTGTTAAAGTAGCTCAACAGCTGTTGTCGCCATTGCAGCTGCCACCACGCCCCAAAAGACGCCTCAAAATTAAATTCAAATATATTTCTCAGTGTGCGCAGCGGCCACCATTATAATTTGTCGCAAAGTTTTGCCATTTTGTCAGCTCACCGAATACAATTCTACAATTTCTAGAGCAAGAAATGGTTAGACATATATAAATATACATATATGAAATGGGCGAATTTGCCAGAGTGTTGGAGACGGCGCAGTTATAGAAGTTAGCTGTCCCACAACAGGTTCAGTATACATAGGAGCATAGGACCATTTGTGGTCTGGGATAATCAGAACTATTCATAATTGTTGGCAATCGAAGATGGAGTATTTGGAATATATAATAATAATATGTACATCTATGTATGTATGTGCCTCATTCAGTTTCCTTATTTCTTTCGATCAACTTCATCAATATAATGTCCACTTAATTGGATACATATTTACATATTTATGCTGCAGCCGTGACCAGGACGATGCCATCCGTCGCATCGCATTATAAACTTTGATATCAAAATTTACTTCACAATATTTCGACCCTGTTTCGCATCACTCTTCACCACCGCCCCACTCAATTTCTTTGGCCCCCTATCGCGTTGTGCGTTATACTTTTAATAAGTTGTGACGCGCTGACGACAAAAAAGTTATCATTTATTAAAATTTTTGTCTTTCCAACGTAATTATAATAGTTTGGTAAAACATCGTGCGCGACAAGGAGCCATCCCCTTGGTACATCTTCCTCAACCCCAGCAGACTAGGCGGAAGAGTCGTCACTTTGTGGGACGCTACTGTTGTTGCTATTGCTGTTACTGTTACTGTTGTTGCTCCTTGGCCGTTTTTGACAAGTTTCGCCTTTAATTTCCCTTTATCATGTTTCAAATTATTAAAAATTTATGCTCTCAACTGAAAGTAATTGAAAATGTTCAATAACTGCTGAGCAGGACAAAGAGTTATGGCCATGACTGCCCTGCTTGGACCCAAAGAAGTATTTTATTTATACCAGACAAAGTTGCCGATGACGACGCCGATGTCGATGCTGTTGTTGCTGCTGTTGATGTTGCTTTTGCTTATGATGATGCCGATGCCGATGCCGTTGCTGATCCTGATGCTTATGATTATGATGATGACGTAAAAGTTGCAATGTACACTAAAAGTGAAGTGCAGCACCGTCGTGAAATGCAGCTGCTGGCTACTTTTTGCAATTCCCGTTTCCAGTTTTCATAATTATGCTTACGGCAAAATTTGTAAATGAGAATTGAGTGTGCCTTTGTGTTTGACATTGGTAAATTAATAGCATTGATGGCTATGAGCGCATTGATGGCTGACAGCAGATAAGCTTAGTTGCCGTCAGTGACATCTTGATCTGTGTCTTGTATGAATTTCAATTAACAGCTAAAGTAAAGTAAAAGTCAAATGGTGCGACTAGACAGCTGTTACAAAAACCAAGAGCACCTGTCACCATCGCCCGTGAGCTTAGGAGCAATCAAACATGCCACACAGTGCGCAAGAAGGGACAGCTCAATAACAAAAGTAAACAAATTAAAATAGACAACAAACTGGCGGCAAACGCAAACGTAAACGCAAAAACGACAACCACAATCCCTAACTGGCAGCAGGAAAAACTTTCAGCCATGAAACGACAAAAGTTCAGCAGGTGTTTCTGCTAGCAATGGAGGACACTCGGATAGGTGAACAGGAGGTCGAGGGCATTAGGTGGACCCAGCGATTCACACGCAGTTTAGCCCAATACCGCCAACACCGACGCGTAAGTCCATAAAATCCGCACTAATCTCACAGGGCATGTTTCGACAAAACGTCAAACGCTTTTTGTCAAATCATCCAAACACCTGATGTCTTGCTCGGTTCCAGCCAGCAACTATGTGCGCCGGATGGGGCAGCCTGAGGAGGAGCGTGTTGAAATGCTTTGTTATTATGCACAAACAGATGGGCCTATGCTCGAGCCATGTCGAGCGGGTTCATAAAAGCGCTTTGTCACCAGGCAATTTTCGCGCGGAAATAAACAAGTCGGACGTGTGGCCAAAAAACGAGGCTAATAATAGATTTTAGCGAAGTTGTTGAAATGGGCACTTAAACTGGAGGAAGCCCGAGGGGCCGAAGGAAGTGAATAAGTTGAAAGTAAAACAATTAAGGCAGATAATAATAATACGAGGAATAGGCAACAGGAGCAGAAAAAACTTTCACTTTTCCCCACTTTTCGCATTGGAAACTTTGCATTTAACTTTTGGCTACACGCTTTATTATTTTTGTTATCATTCATATTAGATTCTGTGCAGGATTCTTAACACAGTAAATATAAATAAAACTTCACTTTAAACATTCCCTAACCATTGAACTACGGAGTACTCGTAAACACAATAAAATGAACAAAAATATATTAAATTTCTTTATTATACAATACAATAGAACAAATGCTCAATGAACGCATACATGTAGATCCGGAAAAATATTTATTTATTTTATTATGATTGAAATAACACGAATGTTTATTGCATTCATTGTGATAAATTCATTACAATAATTGTATAAATATTTACAATGTAATTTAAATAATCAAAAAATAATACATTCAATTGTTTTTACTAGAGCACATACATCTATTATTAAATAATTAACACAAAGATTTTGGTTGAGTGGTTGAGACAACGAATTGTTAGTGTATATGATGCTCAAAAGGAGGCCTCGTCCATTTCATATTAAAGTATTTTTACAAGTCTCATTTCAAAATGTTATACCTCGACAGCGAAAAAGTTCTTACACGGAATAATACCTCGCAAGACGAAAATTCAGCTGGTCATAACGAAACCCACTCACAGACTGCATATTCAGATACCCGCCCGCCTCCTAAAACCGTGGCTAATTGCTTTTGGTTTCATTCTGTTTAACTTCCCTAATCAAGTTTTAATGTAGATGAACACATGCCCCAAATAAAAGATGTTAAAAAATGCGTGATAAGTGGCCGACAGGTGATCGGGAACTGAGTAACTAATAAGCTGTTTGGCCCTCTGCTAGATAAGGATAAGGAATGTTCAAGCAATTGCACAATTACGAGTAAATAGAAAAGTTCCTCTTACTGTTGAGTGCAAAAACTTTCACCAGTCGCGTTCAGTTTGTCACTATAGCAAAAAGCATTTATTACGCAGCAAGTCTATTCAATTATTCAGGCGCTGCCTCCACGTAGTCTTCCTGCCGACACGCTAAATAATTTACAATTTGCCAGGAAGCGGCTTCTGCTGCAGAAGTATAATATGAAAATGCAAGTACTTTTTGCGCCAATTTCAAATGCCAGAGTCCATCGTCCCGGACCAAGAAGGCAGTCAGCTGACGTGCGTTCGTGTCTGTATTCGCATCCACGACGCGCGACATTCGAGCCTTTGTTTTGGCAAATGGCAAAGTTTTATTTCAGTGCTGCACTCAAATGAAAAATAAATATGACAGCAAACGGAGCTGGTTACGCGCACCGAACAAAAGACACTTGCATATTAAATGATCTTAAACAGTGAAGACAATGCAGGCAGTCGTTGTCTACGATACAATTCCTTGCAACTGAGGAACTGTTTGCCACGCACTTTGGGGGCTGGGGGCTGGGGGTGGGAAATGGGGGGTTAGGTTTTGCTGCTGCATCAGCACCGCATTAGGTTTATAAATTAGAAATGATGGCGCCCCAAAGCACCAGTCATAAAAACAGCTCAACGCAGGGTTGAAGGGGGCTGTCGGTTTAAGTTATGCAAATGCGATTATGACGGCGACAAAAGACGAGGAGAACCAGACGAGGACTGCCAATGGCAATGATTATGATTCGCTGGCGTTGACTTTGTCGCAACATTCTAATTGCTTTAATTAAGCAATCATAAATGAATGTCTCGTATTGCATCGAATTCCAATAACCAAGGAGAATAGTCTTAGTTCTAAGCTACTTCACGTAACAATTGTTTAATGTAATTATGCAGTGCTTATCTCCTTAATCATATCATTGCCGAGCATTGAAGTCCTTGAGCTAAAGTATGTGAATGGATGAATGGGTGGGGGTCTGCGTGAGTGAGTGTGGGTGGTCGGAAAGGGAAACCACAAGCAAATCCTATGGTCGCTAGCTATTCCCAAATTATCCAAAAAGAGATACTCAAATTTCACACATATGCCGCAGGGCCCATCAAGATGTTTTGAAAGTAAGACAAGACGTATTTATACTCCATATAGACCATGTATTTACACATCTGAAATTATATGTCCATTAATTGTTTACAGGGGGTAAGGCCTTATATAGAATTGCCAATTAATAATATTATTGTAAATCGTGTCTATCGAAGAGGATTACCAAAATCAGCTCATAAGAACTGCTTACATAAAAAGGAAGAGAGGCAACCTTTGTTAAAAGTCGGGGCATGTTATAAGCCGAAGGGCGACGACAAGCATAAAATGGGTAACGATAATAATCACAGCTAAAAGTCATCAACATAATAAACCCAAGTTTTTATTTTCATATGCTCTGTCGCCCCTGAGTAGCTCGGACAATAGCAACGAGAATAACAACGATAACGACAACGACAAGAACATCAGGAACACAACGACACAACGACAAAAAGAGAGCAAGGACTAAAAACTATAGCAACATTTAAACATTTATGGTAACATATTTGATCACGTTTTCTCAATCATTGCCCTTACGACCCTAATCAAATTTCACCTGATGGGACGCTGCTGCGACTGGTCTGAAATTTACCAAAAACCATGGACACATTGTGCACTGATTGCTGCTGCCCCAGAGCCATACTTTGGCCAATGGTCCCAGATCCGGGCGTGGGATGCGTGCGTGCGTGAGTGGGAATGTAACTCAAAGAAACCCAAGGAAACGAAACGAAATGAAAGTATTGGATGGCAGAGAAGCAGATAGTGAGGAGCAACCAAAATGTTTTGTTTTGATTACAGCTTGACGTTGGCTGCTTTATTTTATTATGAATCTAATTCCTTATAATTCGTAACATATGTTTCGCCCCAATGAAGGCAAACGGCAAAAGCAGCAAACAGGTTTTGAATTACAAATCAGGCTGCCAAGATGGTCGCACGCCTTCGAAAATTTAAGTTAAGACGTTGCTGACGATGTTTAACGATAATATGTGCGGGCTGACGTTGTCTTATTTGTTGTCTTGGCCCGGCCCGACCAACAAGCGCCAGTTGGACCGGCCATTAAGCTAATGCCTAGCGATTTGAGTTTCAAGCTTTGCATTTTACTTAGTTCCCACAACTTGGTGACACTTTAAAGACCTGCCTGCGCCGGTGCCGAGACTGGGCTGGCTGCACAGCCTGTCAAGCCGTGGTGACTGTAAACCCACAGCCGACAACCCACAAACTATAGCATACAACCAACAACCAACAACCTACAACCTACAACCTACAACCTACAACCACCAACTAGCAACCTGGCAACCTGCAGAACCGAACCATTCCACCCTACATACCGCACATATGAATATTTCATTTCAAACACACGTCATTAGAGATGCGGCGTCAGTCAGTGAGATTTCAATATTTTCTAGTGCTCGAACCAACTGCAAAGGCAACAAAGCCATGGCGCATGGCGCATCGTGTGATGATGATGGCTGGGAGTCGCGTTCGTGCGCGTGGGCGGGCCATGTGCACTGGTATCTGTGGGTGCGTGCGTGTGTGTGTGTTTGTATGCATTTGTGTGTATTTGTCTTCCCATGCAATGCACGCAACATGACAGAGCCTCATTCTGATATGGAGCATAGGCAACTGGGAGTGGGGTATAGCATGTGCATGTGCATGTAATTTACCAAACGCCCGATGCGCCGGTAGCCTCATCCCTAGCTCCAGCGCCAGCTCCAGCTCCAGCTACTATTGCTACATGTGGCAGGCGCTAGTGCTGCCGTAGCTTCTTCAATAAATGCGGCTGCTGACCTATTCTAGCAGTCAACCATAAATCTGCACTGATGATGTACTTCATGGTATTGTTGCTTTGGAATTATATCGCATATTTTTGGTTTCTGTTGCACATTCCTTTCTAGCGTGCCGCATACACATTGCACAACCAGAGTGCTGAAAACCAGAAGAAGGCCATCTGTGCACATGTATGTGTACAGTATGCAATGCAGTGTAGTAGTCTAGAATAGTGGAGTGGTATCTGTGAGCACGCTATTTCATCATCATCAAACATCAGGAACGGTAACAGAAGCAGAAAAGGGAGGTGTAGGAGCGAGAGCAACACCAACAACTGGATCAGCTTTGGCAAGTGGTTGCAACTTTCGTTAGCTGATGACATGCAGAGCTTCTGCCTTGTGCCCAGGAACAGTCAGACGGGCTGTCGGTCGAGTCGAGGCGTGCTTACTTTGCAGCATACGCGAAGAAATTTCACGTTACATGTTGCACTCAACCTCAACAACAACTGCATTTGCCTCATAACATACCAATCTGAAGTGCTTGCTGCACTCTCTCTCTCTATCTCACTATACATATCTCTTTCTCTCTCTCTCTCTCTCTCTACTTGATCGCTTTGAATCACCTCGGACAATGCCGCAAATATGAAGTGGAACCTAGGTAAACAAATCAGAACAGAGCCTGAGACCCTCATACCTCAAACCTTCGTCCATTTTTAATTACACTCTAGTGCTTGCTGCCATGGAAATTTCCAATCAACTGAGGAGAAACGAAGCCAAAACTAAAAGCAGAACAGATAAATGCAAATATAAGTGTTGTGCATTGTTTAGCAATTAGTGAAAACCATGCTCAAATACATTAATTCCGAATTGATTGGTTTGAAAAAGAAAGCGGAGTACTTAAGACTATTATGTTGATTTTAATTGAGTCTGTATATTTCACACATAAAAATGTTTTATTTCATCATCACATATTTAAGAATCTTTAAATTGAATGTCAACTATTTTTACATACAGTCTAGCAAGTTCAGTAGTTGACCACGTTAACTGTTCATATTTCTCTAAAATTAGATGACCAAACAGTATTCTTATTCCAAATGCCAGGCAATTATGATCTTCCGGTCCTGAATTGTATCCAGTTCAGTTGGCTTCGATTAGCGTTTTATTTTCGCCATGTAAATCGCAGTTACACATGCAAATGTGACTAAACCAATAATATGTATGAGCTCTGTTTGTGAGGGGGGAGGCAACGGAAGTGCAACGGGGAAGTGGAACGGGGTGCCAGCAGCAGCTGCTGTCGCTATTTGTTTAACATGGGAGAACTTCTCCTAGGGGGTGGGTTCGCCAATATGCAACATGGCATTTTAAAGTGCCACATATTGCACAATCTATACCCTGTAATCAATAGATGAATAGCCAAAAATATACGACCTACTTGCACGACTTATATATCGAAGCTCTGAGAACTATATTTCGAATATTTATTAATTTATTGTTTACTCAATAAATCCAGTTGCTGATCATAATAAAGTCAAGTGGCTTGTAATATGGTATTTTCCAGTCAGGTACTTTAAAGCAGAATTTCGAATTCATTTTTTGTATTTTTTACAAGGGCAAAAGCAAGTGAACCCAGACGAGCCACCCACACGGAAGTTAATTGCCGTGCAATTTTTGTATGCATAAATAACGGTAAATTTGTTATACACATCACTTTGATTGCACATGCTAAATCATCGCACAGCAACAGACGTACCAAAAACATTTACAGTCCGAAAGTAAACGCGCGTTGAAATGTTCAAATGACGCAAAATATGTTGATAAAAAAAATACAAATCAAAATAAAATAAAATAATAATAAAAAAATATATATACATATATAAATATGTATATATGCATGTATGTAACAGAACGTATGTACATATTTTATGTAAATACATATGTGCATATGTACATTCTGCACAATTTTGTATGTTTGCCTGTGCCATACTTTTATATTTAAATCAAATAAATTATTTAAGCAGACAAATGTTTTAGGCCCGGACATTTTTGTGATAAATGGATGATATATATACATACATTTGTTGCTCTCACAACGCATTGCCAGTTTCATTTGCAACATTCGTAAAGCTATAAATTAAAGATACATATATCTTTCTTTTTTATTTATTTTCAGATATCTAGAAGTTTTAATGCAATTGATTGATGGCAAGCAACGATTCACCTTCAGTCAAGTCAACTACAGATCTGCAGTCATACTTAAAACTGATTTCCGAATGCAGCAACAGCAATAGCAAGTTTCCAAGCATCAACAAAGAATACACCACAAAAATACGCCATATAAAAGCTTAAAATACACATAAGCTCACACACAGATACATACACACACACACACACACACACGTTGTCAGCTGCGTGAAATTCATCTGTCATCGCGTGTGTTGCGCCAAAGCTTATGACGTTAATCCGTTAAATGCGCCAAATGCATGCAAAACTTTCGAAACTGTTGCCAACAGTGAGTGGAGTGTGCGTGTGTGTATCAAGACTTCAACAGTCGTTCTCTATATGTGCACAAGTATGCGATCTGCATCTGTGCGAGCGAAGTCTGAGATGGTAAAGCCGCCTTCTCGTATGCAAGGCTTTTATATCTGCCCGTAAAATCAGGCAACCGAAAGCGTTCAATCATCGTTAGTTATCATATTCGGTTGCCTGCAAGCGAGGTAACCCGAGTAGTGTGCTAGGCCCTTAAAAAACAGAGTGTTAGAGTGCGCCACAGTGTCCGACTAGAAGATACCCTGCATTTAAGTAACCCAAACCAGTTCTTATATTTAGCTGCGATCCCTGCTACCATATCATAAACTTGATTATACCCCTTTACTGAAATTTCATTGAGTACAGGGTACACACAGAATATAACTCGAGTTGCAAACTTTGTGAGAACAAGCTAGCCAAAGCGGAATGACAAAGAAATGTGCATATTTTTGCGTTTCGTGGGATTAAACTGGGTTAGCTCGCGACACTTCATACAAATTCATGGATTCTTTAGAGACACTTGAGGCTGGCTTACCACACATTCGGTTTATAGCAATTTAATGTAATTAAACATCACTTAGAGGTTTGTCGTAATGAAATTCAAATTACGTCTTGCGGGTAGCACCAAAAACGGGCTAAAAATTCAGCAGTTGTGGGCCAATGCAAGGGTGGAGAAGGTGGGGCATTGACTGCAGTCAGTCGTGTGTTAAAACGCAAGTTGACAGCAAGAATTTTTGATTTAACCAAGTGCATGATCTATGACAGCAAATGTGTTCGTACAAAGGCAGCGCTAAGTCCCTTGACACAGCCCAGGACACATATTGGAATGGCAGAAACAGCAGCAGAAGCAGAAGCAGGATTAGAGACAGCAGGCGGCAGCCAGTCGAAGGACAACTACGAGCCACATTTGCTTGGCATGCTCGTCTATTGCCAGTCAAGAGTTAACACGAATCAATTACGCCACTGCCAGAGCAGAGAATAAGAGAAAGAAAAAGAGACAGAGGCAGTCAGAGAGAGAGATAGAGAGGGACAGAGAGGAGGAGAAGAAGAATACAGTAGGAGAAGTACTAGGTGGGAACTGCTGTCATATGACATTTGACTTGGCTTCTGACTGAAGGACTTACAATTTAAAGCAAGTGGCCAATAAAACAGATGAACGACCAAACGCAGTAAGAGCACCATACCAATGCCTCTGCCCCTCACTCACATTTACATACAAACATTTAGAGTCACATATACATATATATTTACTCGTATCCAAGTTTACTCGGATTGGAGTACTCGTATCTAACGGTCATGCCAATATCAATCGAGTTTATAGCCCGCTACTGACAGCAACAGCCGAACTGTGAGTGCGAGTGAGAACGTGTGTGTGTGTGTGTGTGTGTGTGTGTGTGTGTGTGTGCTTGTGTGTGCCTGAGGTAATAAAAACCATAATTACAGCATAAATGACAGCTGTTACGCCGGCATCATACGAGTTAGTTGCAGTTAGATTGCGGAATAGATGGACGGGTGCATATTAACAGCAATTTTCTAACCATAAAGCACTAATAGCTGGTTATTATTGTTGCCGCCATAAGGTGATAAAACGTGCATAACATACAAGCATATCGACACCCCATTTATGATTAAATCAAATTAGATTAACTATAAAGAAATTCAAGTGTAACTATTCAGATTCCAATCCAAATTGAATGCAATTCCCATTATCGACTACTAATTCCTACATCACCTGAACTAATTATGCACGAAAGTGGAGAATAATGCAACAACTACTATTACTACATTGTACTCGTATTACAAACGGCAGAAGAGTTTTCAATTAGAGCATGGATTGTGCAACAAGAGATAATCATGGCTTATTTTGGGTTTGGATAATGCTCGAATAATCAATGCAAATGTTCTGTCTACGCACAAAAGTCCTTTAGAATGCATTTGCACTTGGATTGCATTCGGATAGAATAGAAACGCACTTTGCAATGCAAAAGCATTTCACAAAATTGCGATTACCTACACAGTCAATAGGAACTGGATTACATTCATCCCCATATTCACTATGCTAGCCGTGCAGTACCAGAGAAACAGGAGCCGCTTTTGCCGAAGCCTGCACAGCAAATAATAGTGTTCAAATACTTAACGGATGTGGGCTGATGATGGGCGTCGCATGACGAACAGCAATCCACGGCTACTATGGCAGCAATATCTGAGCATAGTTGCGGGCATTCGCAGTTTTGAGCTGCCAGATGCAATGGACATTGGCGCCTCATCAGCGAGAATGAGCCATGGATGCTACTTTCGCCGTCAAATTGTGGTAAGCAGGCAATTGTCTAACCTCAACCACCCATCTGCCCATCGATTCCTGTGTTCTAACTAAATTCTGTGTGTTCATGTTTGTGTGTGTGTGTGTGTGTGTGTGTGTGTGTGTGTGTGCACATGCATGTGTCGCGATTCCCACTTCCGTTACGTGGATTGCATGGTCTTTTGTTTAGAGCTGCTGCAGAAAGCCAACTCTGCAAAATTTCAATGAAATTGGAGCGTAAAGAGCGAAGTCTGGGCACATATTGAAACTCATTTCGAAATGCGGTCAGAGAAGCGTTGCCAACCGCTAATGTGTTGTTTATAAATCTTGGCCCATAATCAAATATGAGCGTCAATTAATTAACACGCATTGTTCACACACTCAAACATTAACATACGAACACACTTAAACACATTTCACACAAAATGGCCAAAGTTTTCATCACATTTCGTGATTAATTTAAATGACACATAAAGTAAACAGGCAACCGAAGGACTCTCACCACAATCACCGTCCTGCGTTGATTAGCCACAAACACACTGAGGTCCACTGAGACGGCTCGTTAACTTGTCTTTTACCAGTCTCGTCGACTGCCGGAGCTACCGTCTAGCCATTGGCCATGCATTTTGCATGAGCCGGGCAAGCATCGAGTTGGGGCTAATAGCCGTTTAGTGAACTCCACTGGACTCGTGAGTGAGCTGACAACACGCAACCACACGCAGTCGCCACAGCAATAACAAATGCAATTGGCGTGGATACCTACTACATACATATTTCATTCTCATCAGCTTGACTTTCTCTGTACGAGCAAAGCTGATTTAGCTTATTAAATGGCTGCCTTAAAAAGAGAAACGTCCTTGCAATCGATGGAATGGACAATGGGAGACTCTGTACTTTTCGTGAGGACCCAAAATAGAAGGGGGCGTAGCAAAAATTAAAAAAAAGAAAATTATACGCCGACGGTGTAGTTTCCCGCTTGCAAATCCCTAAGTCTTCTAGTCTTCTAAGTTGAGCTACTGACTTATAAAGTTCACAGCAGCAATCTTAATACTTATGTAGCACGAATTTTAACATTTGGCAAATATGTACATAAATTCGAATTTCTAACAAAATTTTATTATTTATATTTCTTAAAGATTTTGCTACTTTCTGACAAATAATGCAGAATTTATAATATATAATTAAATAGAATAATAATAATTAATTAATAATTGAAAAATAAAACTCAAATTTAAATTGTTAGCATCGAGATTTGAACCCGGGTACTCGTAGCGAGTCTTGCTGTTGTTATTGCTCTAATGCTGCTCAGCCCTTATAAATTTGTTGGTCATTCAATCCTAAAAATCTCCTTTGTTTATGATCCGATCGTGATTTTCGGAAAGCGTCCGCACACATGCACACTCTATGTGTAACAAGTCTGCCAAGTGTGTAAAGTCTGTAGCTCTAATTATACGTTTTTTCGATTAGCGGGGCGGAAGTGGGCGTGGCAAAAATCTAAAACAAACTTGATCTGCCTGCACACTATAAGAGTGTTGTCAACAAATTTGGTAGCTCTAGCTCTTATAGTCACTGAGATCTAGGTGACAGACTGACAGAAGGACAGACGGACATGGCTATATTGTCTCGGCAGTTGATGCTGATCAAGAATATATATACTTTATAGGGTTGGAGATGACTCCTTCTGCCTGTTACGCACAAATCGCATTCGCCAAACTTAGAAGACTACGTACAGTACAGTAAAGTACAGAGTCTAATATGTACTTTTTTAAAGTACAGTGTCTGAAAATAATAACAATAACAAACAATTGCAGGAAGTCGTTGCGAATGGACAGTACCAAATTTTAGCAACTGGAGAGCCGACCTTCTACTCCTACAATCCTCTAGTATCTCCGTCTGCGCTAGACTTCTTTGTCGTCAATGGGTACGACATGAGAAGGCTTAATGTACAAACGCTTCATGGGCTTTCATCAGACCACACTCCTCTTCTGGCTGATTTGCATGCAATGCCGATAAACAAGCCCCCACGTTCCTGCTTACTCGCTCGAGGTGCTGATATAGAGAGATTCAAGGCCTATCTGACGCAACATATCGACCTAAGTGTAGGTATTCAAGGAACAGACGATATTGATAACGCCATCGACAGCTTTATGGATATCCTGAAGCGAGCAGCAATTCGATCGGCACCAAGTCACCAACAAAATGTGGAATCCACTCGACAACTTCAGCTACCTCCCATTGTGGCTAGCCTTATCCGACTCAAACGTAAAGTCAGAAGAGAATATGCGAGAACTGGAGATGCCCGAATCCAGCAGACTCACAGTAGGCTTGCCAATCGACTACATAAAGTGCTGAATCGCAGAAAGCAGTCCCAAATTGATAATTTGTTGGAAAACTTGGACACTGATGGCTCCACAAATTTCTCTCTATGGCGTATCACAAAACGGTATAAGACCCAGGCTACACCGAACTCGGCTATAAGGAACCCGGCAGGAGGCTGGTGCCAAAAACAGAAGTTTTTGCGAACCATTTAGAGCAACGCTTCAAACAGCTCGCCTTTGCGCCGGAGAGCCACAGCCGAATGGTTGCGGAGTCTCTTCAGACACCATTCCAAATGGCATTGCCCGCCGATCCTGTCACACTGGAGGAAGTAAAGGAGCTTGTGTCAAAATTGAAGCCCAAGAAAGCTCCGGGTGAGGACCTTCTTGACAACAGGACAATACGGCTTCTTCCAGATCAGGCTCTGCTATACCTGGTGCTAATATTTAACAGCATCCTGCGAGTGGGATACTTTCCGAAAGTCTGGAAGACGGCAAGTATTATAATGATTCTAAAGCCAGGAAAGAAGCCATTAGATGTGGACTCATACAGGCCGATTAGCCTTCTACCTTCACTGGGCAAGATGTTGGAGAGATTAATCCTTAACAGGATTCTCACTAGCGAGGAGGTCACTCTGGCGATCCCAAAATTCCAATTTGGTTTCCGGCTGCAGCATGGCATGCCAGAACAACTGCATAGGGTTGTTAATTTCGCGCTAGAGGCCCTGGAAAAGAAGGAGTATGCGGTAGCTGCTTTATTAGACATCCAGCAAGCTTTCGATAGAGTGTGGCACCCTGGTCTTCTTTACAAGGCCAAGAGCTTGCTATCTCCCCAGCTGTTCCAGCTTATAAAGAGCTTTTTAGAAGGGCGCAAATTCAGCGTGACGGCCGATGGATGCAGATCCTCTGTAAAATTTATTGAAGCCGGCGTCCCCCAAGGCAGTGTTCTAGGCCCCACCTTCACCACCTACTCCATCTTCACTGCGGATATGCCTAACCAAAATGCAGTGACCGGACTCGCAGAAGGAGAGGTCCTAATCGCGACATATGCCGACGACACCGCAGTGCTCACTAAAAGCACCTGCATTGTCGAGGCTACGGATGCTCTACAGGAATACTTGGACGCATTCCAGGAATGGGCTGTGAAGTGGAACGTGAGCATCAATGCCGGCAAATGCGCAAACGTTACTTTTACAAACCGCATTCGCGACTGCCCCGGTGTCACGATCAATGGGAGCCTATTAAGCCACACACATGCGTACAAATACCTTGGTGTCATCCTGGACAGAAGCCTGACCTTCAGAAGTCATATTACTCATATTACTCACTCATTTAGGACAAGGATAACAAAAATGAATTGGTTGCTTGCAGCACGCAATAAGCTGTCCTTGGACAACAAGGTAAAAATCTACAAATGCATAGTAGCTCCAGGGCTTTTCTATGCCATCCAAGTATATGGAATTGCGGCAAGGACACACCTGAATAAAATCCGAGTTTTGCAAGCTAAAATGGTGAGGAAGATCTCTGGGGCTCCTTGGTACATGAGAACCAGGGACATCGAGCGCGATCTCAAGGTGCCAAAAATCGGTGACAAAATCCGAGAGGTTGCCAAGAAATATCACGAGAGACTGGATTCTCACCCAAACAGCCTGGCTAGGAGACTCGGTGTTGCAGCACAGAGGTCTGCCAGCCCCCGCTCTAGAGTTAGAAGAAGACTTAAACGTCACCACCCTCAAGACCTGCTGGACCGGGCCTTGACGTAAACTTGTTTCTATATTCCCAAAAGTAAAATTTTCTGTGATATCTACACCCCCAAATTCTTGTATCCCCTAAACTTCCCATAGCCCTACATTATAAACTACCACCTTCCGATTAGATTAAGCTGCCTTAAAGATAGCAGGGCACTAATCTGTACATATTTCCTTTAACTCATATATATTATTTGCTTTTGAATATGCAGAAATACTCCATGATTACGTCACATGATTGTGGAATTTACCAGCACTGACAATTATCACACTTTGCCGACAGTTATGTTACAACTTGCAAGTGCTTACATACTTTAAATATGCTAGCTCTCTCTTATTTATAGATCTTATTTATAGCATAGTTTCTATATACTTTAAGACGAACAGACGGACGGACGGACGGACGATCGGACATGGCTCAGTCGACTCAGCTATTGATACTGATCAAGAATATATATACTTTATAGGGCTCCATCTGTCTGTTACATACTTTTTGCATTGAATTAATATATCTCTGGCACAGGGTATAAAAATAAGTTTATATATTTTTGATAAAATAAAAAACAAAATATGTATGGAAATCAGATTTGTTGTTGAAGACTTGCCATCTATGTATTTAGAAGCTTTTTAGGTCTATTTTATGAACTTGTCTACGTTGCAAGCCATTTGTCACTTTTAAATACATTTCATGTATTTATGCCCCTGTCTAGCGCCCTGAAAGAAAATGCAACAATAATTTAATAACCCAGAATACGACAATGAAACATTCACACACAATCCATTTGCCGGAAGCCAAAGTGTTGTATTCTATTTATTATTCAAATTCAATTATTAGAAAAAAAAAAAAAAAAAAAAAAAACCAATAAATAAAAATATATTTATATATATGGATGTATTTATGTATGCAAATATGAATATTTGTCTGTGCTGTAGGTATATTTGTATGCAAAACAGCAGAGAGAAAGCAAAAGCTTCAAAAGCAGAAACAACAAAAACAACAGCAGGAGCAGAGGAAAAGGAATATTTATCATTTGGCAAATACCTTTAGGGCCAGCAAAGCGTCGAGAGTTCATAAATAAGATGAAAAATTGGTAAAATGGAGCGAAAAATGCAAAGAGAGGCTAAAAGGAGCCAGCAAATTTGATAAGAGACCCCGAACAAGAGAGACAGACATGCCTACATACAAATAATATTATTAGCAATAATAGTAATCAATGTGTAGAGTAAATAATAAATAACATTTTGATATAGAGACCTCCCGGTCAGCCACAGAACTGCCAATAAATTGATAAAATATGATGAGTTCCGATTCCGACTGCGAGTCCATGATGGCCGTGAGAGATTAGCCTTGGTTCACTGCCACTGGCTGTGGCATTGGCACGCAACTGGCCCAAAAGGGTGTTTACCCTATGCAAAGGTCAAAGGCAACGCACATACATACATATACATAATGACATACACAGTCACGACACAATACACACAACATAAATTTATTTGCTCTTTGCCTAATGTTATTTATACCTTTCAATTACAATAAGAGCAGAGGGTGGCAGTGGTGGGGCATAAACAGAGAGTAAATAATAAAGCATGACCCATCAGCAATCAACCAGCCAACCATCCAGCAAAGAAGACGCCACCAATTCAACTCACGCCCCTCCCCACGCCACCGCAGCGAACACCCGCGGCTGATGCCCATCACTATTAAGCGTAATGCGTGCGCATAAATAACTCGACCTGAGCCCAAACAAAAGGTGTGAATATTAAGCCACCATTGTACCTCTCTTCCTCAATTCTCGAGTCCCCTCATACCCTCATACCCACATACCCTCGTGACCCGCCAACACCTTGAACAAGCAGGACTCAGGAACGGGAAGAGAGTCAAAAATTTACGGTTGCCCGTAAAAGTGGCGCTTCACTCATAACTCAAATTCATGCCTCCCAAGGGAAAGCGTCGCAGCGCAGCTAACTCATTTGATTTTAGCGTCGAACGCCCCCAGCCCACCACCACCCAACCGCTGCCTGATGCCCTCTGCCGCCTGGACAACTTGAGCAATCCTGAAGACCTTTGAGCTGAGTCCCTCAGATCTCATTGCTCAGTTCTCGACAAATGAAGCAGCAACCGCAGTAACATAATTCACAACAAAGTTAAACCACAGACAAATGCCCAGTATCTCACTGTGATGTAATTATAGATTGGCAAATTCTAAAATTTTCATTAATTGTGCGGTGCCGCATACAAATGTGAGGAGAGCACCCCGTCCGTCTGTCCGCCCGTTTGTCTGCCTGTCTCTGCCTGTCTGCCCGTTTGGGACAACTGATTGAGCAGCGTATACATTTGGACAATTGATAAAATGTGATAAACGCGTGGCACAAGCACTCACCCATACACAGATAGACACACACACACACATTTAGAGACACGGAAAAGACAAATGACGGCAGGTTTGTGCATTAGTACGTGTGTCCTCTGTAGCAGCCAAGGAGTTGGCATCTAGAGTCGAGACGGTGAGCCAACAAATTGAATTTATAGCCAACGTTGAAAGCACCTCGCTGCCAACTTGGGCCACAGTAACTTGAATTGGACAGAGGAAGGTTGATTTATTAGCCAGATACAGCGGAACATTTAGTTGCTTTTAATTTCCGACTTAAGCAGTCAGTCTGCAGTTGGCTTCTGATTTTGTGGCAGTTCGCTAAACAGTTTATAAAATCTCAGCTTTTTGATGATACCTAATTTGCCTAAAAGTAGGCAATGCAAAGCGTTTGACTATCGGAGGCATGCATCTAAATGAACATTGCGTGCGCCGCCCCCAATGGACAGCATTACGCTAAGGACTCTGAGGACTCTAAGGATAAAGATCCATTGATGTGCCTTGTGACACAAAACGGCACTGTAAATAATTTATAATTGCCACGCAAAGCCTGAAATTCCTGACTCGTACTTCTCCCGTTCCCATGCCCAGATCCGCACACCAGGACAACGACAACAGTGTCGTCAACTGCTGCAGAATGCGCAGAACCTTTATAATGCAAATTCCGGAATTTTGATGCGTTGTCAACGATATTTCTTATGTGGCATTTATTCGCAGTTTCCTACACGCTTTCCGGATGCGGCGTTAAATCGATTTACATACTTCACAAAATGCCTACGTAAGCGATTTCTTTTTTATTATTATTATTCTTTTCTTTTTTCTTTGTTTATTCCAACGGGACATTCAACATTTTGATGCTGTAATTCTGTGTATGAGTGTGAAGATGTGTGTGAGTCTGTGTGTGCGAGTGTGTGTATACAACAGAGTGAAATTGTGTGCACGTGGCAATACTGATAATATTCCCAACAAAAGGAACAAGTGAAAGGCATTGATGGAGAGATAAAGAGAGTGAGAAAGAGCAAGTGCCTGGAGGGGCATTCTTCAAGTGATATCAAATATCAGCCAACTATAAAAAGGTGCATATATTTTATGTACGTCTCTTATATGGGAATTGGCAATCGTAAACTTCTCTATTTATAGAATGAATTCAATATTGCAAAACTATTGACAATTGCGGGCAGCAATGCATTCAAGTGTATCTTATTTATATATATGTATATATATATTATATTTTATTTATAGTGCATAAACATTAATATTGCTATGTGCGATGGGTGTATGAATGTGTTCAATGTATTGCAAAGCTTCAACTATTATTAAATTAATTTTAATGTGAAGTCTAACCTTAAGTTGGCCATCTGCCTGCATCATTTTAATCCTATTTTAATCTTAGTCAATAAAAAATGTATTCAAGAAATTATGTTTACATCTACACTAACTATCTCAAGCTATTTTGGTCCGCTGATCGGTAGAATCATTGAATTTTTCAAATTAAAGTATAGTCAAGTCAGCTTAAGCAACAAAATATGCTATTTAATAATAAATATTTGGTCTTTTGTTCGTTGTATTTGTAAATATGAAAGCAATATGCTGTAGCTAGTAGTCAGTTGGCAGTCATAGTCAAAGGAAGCACAGAACTTTTCTTTTACCAAAAATATTTAAGTATTTAAGCCGACTTGGACGGATGCAGCTTAACCTCCGACACATTCACGTAATTCTCCATAAGCTTACTGGGCCATGTAACTAAAAATCGACATTAGCAGCATTAAAAGTTTTGGCCTTTCTCTGCATTTTATACAGAAGCATAAATGCTCCATGACAACAGAGAAAACTTTCCGCATTCACTGCATTGAGTGCAAAAGAATAAAAGTTTCACTTTACCAGCGTTATAATTAATACGCAAATCCTTTTCACCACGCCCCCTCACCACCTCCCTCTTCATTTCCTCTCAATGCCTTTCAGCGCAACAAAAGGAAAGCAAATTTCAGCTGTTAATATTGGGAGAAAAAATTAAGATATTCATTTTGATATGGAAATGGTAAATATTATCTTTATATTATGCAGATTAATGCAGTTGGCTGCTGGAAGGAAAGGAAGGGACCTGTCATGGCTATCAACACAGCCACAAATCACGAAATGCTTTAATGCAATTCAATTAATTCAATTCAAAATCTAATTGGAGATATCGGTTTTGGTGTCAAAACAAACCAAAACAAACAATAATAATAAAATCAAAAAAAAAGTCAGACGGCAAACTGTCAAGAGGGTTGTGAGGAGGGGGACAAGAAATGGTGAGTGGGTGAATGGGTAAGAGGGTGCAATGGGAGGCATGATTTTTGTGTGTGACGTCATTACGTAATCAAATCAAATAACGATTTGTACATTGTTCAATTCGTTGTCGTTGTCGTTGTCGGGTCGCTTTTGTCGTTGTTGTTGTCGCCGTTCGCACAAAAATGCAAATTTATTTGATTTTTATTATTTTTGAAGCGATTGTTTCTCGCTTTCAGCGCATTATTTTGGCTTTCTGTATTTTATTACGTGACAACTTTGAATTAGTCGTTTGTCTTCACTTTGTCTTGGTTTTGTTTTTTGTTTAAAACCAACCGCTGTTGATAATAGGTAAGGGGAACAACAACTAACCAGGTCAGCTGAAAGTTTCAACTATCCAAGAGGTCAATCAATCGAAATTACATCGCTTATGTTAGTTTGATTGAATAATTACAATTAGTAGTAACTCGCTTATAATTATTATAATTATAGTAGAGTAGAAGCAGCACATTGATATCTTTTAATTGAGTATTTGCATATCTCAGGAGCAATTTGAGTGCTATATTCAAATGATTTATTTACGAACAACTTCAAAGTCACACCTACTACACACACACAAATGAATACACAAGTGATACAAATGAATTAAGACTCCAAAATTTATCGTGATTAACTGAACTTGTGTTGTTGTTAATGTCCTAATGGAGATGAAGTACGTTATAAATAGTTGCATCTAATTAATGCTGAACGATTTAAATGCAAGGCCCAAAGATGAAGATAGACAAACAGAAACCAATGGACGCACCCAAAGTCTGTCTGTCAGTTCGTCTGTCTGTCGCTTACAATTTTCTCGAGTTGATCTGAAAGCTTTTAGTTTCGTCAAATGACATGACGCCAAAGGCGGCAATGTCAAAGTGTTGCCATCAATGTTGCTCTTTGGGCTGCTCTTAAGCAACAGCGACTAAGAAAACGAACAAGAGCTTTGTACAACAAACAAACAACTAACACAACAACTCTAAAATTTTACGAAATACAGCGTGCTGGGCCTCCAGTGGTCGAAATCAATTTTGCGAAATTTATTTATTTATAACATTAAAACGTAAACCTGACCAACGACAATAGCAACAACACAGTAACCAAACGAAACTTTCGTATATAAAATATTAAATACCCTTTTATTAACCAAAAGACTAAGCAATTAATTATGAACATAACTAATCATTAAAGAAATACTCGTTTTCCTCAAACATAATACTATTTCCTTAGGTCACCAGATATTTGTATAAAAAGACTGAAAGTATTTATAATTAATAAATCAGCAATAAAATACAACAAATTTAACAGTGCAAAATTATGCATAAAAGCGAAGATTAGAGATATTTACAATATAATAAAGAGTGTTATCTAAATAATATATTGCAAGTAGAATAGCAAAGAGTCCGACAATTCGGAAGTGCCCAACCCAAGTGTATGGGAAACGTAGGCCATTCACTTGCCCATTGCTTTTTCCATTGCGGCATTAAATTACGAGAGCGCCCAGTTGGACATGTGAGCAGTCAACGATCGTCGGAGCAGCTACGCGTACAGCTGTTAGATTCGACAGCAACAAAGACGTCGAGAGCGACATCGACACCGATACCACTTCCACCTTCATCGCCCTGACGCCGGATGCCGCCAATGCGCCGATGCCCAACATTATTTAGTTTTTATTTTCGCACATTTTGCATAAATTAAATACAAGCTGGCTCGATGAAGTCGATGGCTGCTCTGTAACTGCTGCCGCTCGAGCTGAGACTTGTCAGCGGGTTTAGTTGACGTTTTTATGTGCAGCTGCTCGGTTCGGTTCGGTTCTGTTTGTCTTTGATTGGGGCCTCGGCATGGCGTAGTGGACGACACAATCGACAACTCGCTGAATGAGGCAAACAAATTCAAATCTTTATAACGAATACAAATTTAAGTTTTATAATGTGCGAACATTTGCTTTTGCCTCAACTTGCATCGCTGTTGTTGCTCTTGGTAACGCTGGTGATAGGTTCGCCGACAGGCAGAGAAAGTGTCAAACCATTACAGCCGGTCCATTATCCAGCTGGTGTGGATTTCTTTGATCATGAGTTCACCAGCATGACAGCAGGTGCGTCCAACCGTTCATGTAGTTCACATGAGCTTGAGAATTATCTAAAACAACTCTCTTTTTAGATGAATATGATCCGTTTGGACCTGATATTGGAAACGATGATCTGGGCATTGATGATCCTGAGACAATGCCACGATTGTTCCAGGGAGACATCGCCATTGATCCCTACACGTACATTACCCTGCGTCTGGGTGTAAATCCCATGCGTCATCCAAAGCGCCTCTGGCCAAATGGCACCATTCCTTTTGAGATAAGTCCACGATATATTAACCAGGAGCGTGACGCCATTGTACGTGCTTTGAAGACATTCAACTCGCTAACCTGCATCAAGTTTGTGCCTTATGACGGAGAGGTGGAAGATTATCTGTTAATTGAACCACCTAATGAGGGTCCACAGGGCTGTTGGTCATATGTGGGCAAGCGCGGGGGGGGAGCAGGTCGTCGCCCTGCAGCGACCAGATGAGACAAGTGCGCATTGCTTCAGCAGTGAGGGACGCATTATGCACGAGCTGATGCACGCCATTGGAATATATCACGAACAATCACGCGCAGATCGCGACAACTACGTTAAAATACACTGGGACAATATCGTGCCACGCTTTAAAAAGAACTTCAAGCTCGTATCACGGAAGCGAGGCAAATACTCATTTGACTACGATTACAACTCGGTAATGCACTATGGCGAATTCTATTTCAGTAAAAAGAAGGGCGAAAAACCTACAATGACGCCCCTTCAGCCAGGAGTTCGAATTGGGCAGCGGAAAACCTTAAGCAAAATCGATTGTCTTAAGATAAATGATCTTTATGGCTGTTTAGAAGGTCGTCGCGCTAAAATGTACAAAAGCTTTTGCCACTTGCTAGGTTTGTAGGTGTTTAAATAGTTATATATTTATGAATCACATTGATTTACCAAATAAATAAATTATATATCAAGTTATTATCATATTCATTCGAATATTTACAATGTTTATCCAAAATTTTAAAAGCTACCTAATATAACTCTTAATAGCTTGGGCAACTTACTTTTAATAAAATATACATATTGTTTTTAATGACATTGTTAAGTTTTACCAGGTAGAAGAAATGCAGACAGAAACTGTTCAAAATGTGTAAAACGCAATTTTTGCTTGGATGCGTTGCCAGATAATATAACGTTGCCATACTGTCAAACCAAACTTATTAGTTCAATGGAATCCAGAAGATGGCGCCAGTTACACACAAAAATGTATAAAGTAAAAATATCGATATCTCTATTATTTTTCTATAACCTGCTTAATAACTTATTTAGTTTAATATGAAAATTTAAAGTAATAATATGATGACAATTCTTATTTATATGCTATTATACAGAGTAGAAAGTAATGTGTGACGCCGGCTTGCATTGAGAAAACATATCGATTGTGACTGTTAATGTTCCTATCGATTGTTCTCGCTCAACTATTGCACGCAAGAAATCATCGTTGTTCATTTCCATTTTGGACGAGGTTAGGTAAGAACACGCGCGCTTGTGATTGCACGAGTTTTGTGTAATATTTGGAAAGAAAAAATTAAATTATTATAAAAAATATTGTAGCTTAAGTTAAATATGTTAAAATTAATGCAATATGTGTCGCGAAAGTCATATGAAGTGGTCACGCTGCCCATATGCAGCTGGCGAAACTTATTGATTTCACCAAGTAGCATGGAAAAATGTGTAACGCAACGTCGCCATTTTCTTTTTTGCTTGACCAACAGAACAACCAGCAGCAGCAGTTTTGCTTTGTACTGCGGAGAACAACCAAAACAGTTCCAAGGGAGTCGGCTTAGCAAGGATTCAGCAAGATCTACAATTAAAATATTACCTAGTTGCTCCCAGCAGACACAGCGTGCGTTTCATTTCTCGTCGATTCGACTCGAAACGTCTAAAGCAGTCAACGAAGCAGTCCCAGCAGACAAGCAAACTACTCTGTCCAGAAGCACGAGGAAATCACTTTTTATTGACCCAGACGAAAAATCAGAGGAAATCAAAATTGAAGGAATAATGTGAGTACCTCGAGCAACAGAATTTTTAAATTAATGAAACGTGTGTTTATATTATGCTTAAATGTGTGTAGTATGTAAGTGGTTTTTTTTTTCTGTCGCCATTTTCTTCATTACACTTTGGGCTCGCCGTTCGTAAATTTCTGTATGCCTCAAAACGATGAGTAATTAATGGAGAGTTGCGAACGACGAAGGGAAAGCAAATAACGGAAACCGTTGGGTTAATTTGCTTTTGCTATCTTCTTCCCCACATATAACAACTAATAAATAACAAGAACAACTAACAGAAAGAGTACTTCATAAAACGAATTGGCTTGATTTGTGAAACGTGTCTTTACTTCGTTTGCTTTTTTATAGCATTTTAATTTGTCTGTATACCCTAAACACGAACACGCAGAAACAACGTGCTTCTGTGTGCATGTGTATGTGTGTATATATTCATGTATGCATGTATTGGAGGCATTTTTGCGTGGTTCGGTACACGTATAACAGTTTGTAGCATAGTTTGTGTGCCCACGATTTTATATTGTCGGCTGTCATTGTCGACACCACTGCTGCTGGGTTGTTCTTCCGTCTCTTTTTAACTTTTACAGTTTGTTAGTTTAAAATGTCAAATGACGCCAATTGATTATGAGAGTCTGTCCGCCCGTTGACTGTCGTGTGCGCTCACGATTTGCCTTTTTGCATGTCAAAACGCGACAAGTAGAGAGACAGATACAAATACACACAAGCAAATTCGCATCATGGCAAAGCGTCCCGCACCGAAGGAAAGACATTTGCTGTCTAATAAACGTTCAGCATTTCGTACCGTCAGTTGGGCAAGTTAGCGTGTCTGTTGTTGCCTTCAAATAAGGGGAGGAACAACCCAATTTTTTTTTTTTTTTGTATTTTTGTAGGTAGTTTATGGCCTGCACTCTCTCATTTAGTATAGATATATCATTATATAGCTACATATGTGTATGTATGTATAATTGATTAATGTCAGAGCTGTAACATTTGTGTTTTGGCTGCCACTGCCAGGTGCCGAGTTGTTTAGTTGAGCAATTGAGGGGCTGGTTTATGTATGTCTATATGTGTGTTTACATTCATGTACCTATGTCTTCTAGATATGTTGCTATTGCATGTTGTTGTCAATCAAATTTGCCTTACTGTTTGCATTATTCGAAATTTATTTAATTTCCTTAACACGCAATTAGTTTTATTTAAGTTTATTGCGGTTGTATTGCTGTCTCCCTCTTGGGCACCTCGCTTCCTCTGCATCATTTTTGTCAGATGTTTAGCGTTGCCAGTCAGTCACAAATCGGTAGACTATCGAACAGCATGCGACGATCAAAGTGCGCTCAGCTACGTTGAAAAACAAGAAAATATTTCAATTCATATTCTTGTTTAAACTTCAACTCAACTAATTGTTTTGCACTTTCTTATTTTTACAGGGCACCTCACGACCGTGACTTTGGTTCCGGCTCACGTGGCGGTCGCGACCGCGATGATGATCGTCGCGGCGGTGGTGGCGGAGGATCGCGTTTTGGTGGTGGTGGCGGAGGCGGCGACTATCACGGTGTTCGTAATGGTCGCATTGAGAAGCGTCGTGATGATCGTGGTGGTGGAGGTCGCTTTGGCGGCGGTGGCGGTGGAGGTTTCGGCGGTGATCGTCGCGGTGGAGGCAACAGCCAAGACTTACCCATGCGCCCAGTGGACTTCTCCAATTTGACTCCGTTCAAAAAGAACTTCTATCAGGAGCATCCCACGGTAGCCAATAGATCCCCATATGAAGTGCAGCGTTATCGCGATGAACACGAGATTACAGTGCGCGGTCAGGCCGCCAATCCCATCCAGGATTTCTCCGAGGCTTATCTACCCGATTATGTGGTGAAAGAGATTCGTCGTCAGGGCTACAAGTCTCCAACGCCAATTCAGGCTCAAGGTTGGCCAATTGCTATGGGCGGTGCTAACTTTGTGGGCATTGCTAAAACGGGTTCCGGAAAGACCCTGGGATACATTTTGCCTGCGATTGTACACATCAACAACCAACAGCCACTGCAACGGGGCGATGGACCCATCGCGTTGGTTCTGGCGCCTACCCGCGAGTTGGCACAGCAGATTCAGCAGGTGGCCACTGAGTTCGGTTCGTCGTCATATGTGCGCAATACTTGCGTCTTTGGTGGCGCCCCGAAGGGCGGTCAGATGCGAGATCTGCAGCGTGGTTGTGAAATTGTTATTGCCACACCAGGACGTCTCATTGATTTCCTCTCAGCGGGCTCAACAAATCTTAAACGTTGCACTTACCTAGTGCTGGATGAGGCCGATCGCATGTTGGACATGGGTTTCGAGCCCCAAATTCGTAAGATTGTCTCACAGATTCGCCCCGATCGCCAGACGCTTATGTGGAGTGCCACTTGGCCAAAAGAGGTTAAGCAGCTGGCAGAGGATTTCCTTGGCAACTACATACAGATCAATATTGGCTCACTAGAGCTGTCGGCAAATCACAACATCCGTCAAGTGATCGATGTGTGTGATGAATTTAGCAAGGAAGACAAGTAAGGACATATTAACGAACCCTTTTATTATTTCATTAAGTAATATCATCTATCCCAAAACAGATTAAAGACCCTTCTGTCTGACATATATGACACAAGCGAGAATCCCGGTAAAATTATCATATTCGTGGAGACAAAACGTCGCGTGGATAACCTAGTGCGCTTCATTCGTAGCTTCGGTGTGCGCTGTGGCGCCATTCATGGCGACAAATCACAGTCGGAGCGTGACTTTGTTTTGCGCGAATTCCGCTCTGGCAAGTCTAACATTCTCGTGGCCACCGATGTGGCGGCTCGAGGATTGGGTAAGTTTCAAATAAACCACATTATATACATAGTCAACGGTTCCTTAGCCTTTATGGCGGACAGCACAACTAATAGACCCACAATTCCATACAAGCATTGCTTAACACTCACGTAACTGACACATTATACTCATATACACCCGATCAAACTCACCCACACACATATATACACCCACTTGCAAATGGCATCCTAAGAAATCAGAAACCTAGTCTTCATCCGCATCTAGACGTAATTCAAGAACAAATTAGCGTGTGTGCAATTAGTTAAACAAATATATAAAAAAAAAAACAGTTTTTAGTCATAAGTTCAAAAAGCCAAACTTTAATAATCAACATAAATTTTTATTCCTACCCGCCCCCAACCCATGCACCCCTTCCCGGCCCGCCCCGACCTTAATGAATAATTGTGACTTGTATTGTGGCACACGTTATCTGTGTGTATGTCTCTCTCTGCCTCTCTCTCTCTCTTGTCTCTCTTCCTTCTTTCTCGTTTACAGAGGCCGTTTATTGTAGTATGATGGGGAGGATAAAAGACAATCGACAAGTTCCAATACATGTACTCGTAACTTGAGCGACTTTTGCTAATACAAAAACTGATCGAAAAAAAAAGATAAATAGTAAAGTTATCAATGAGCAAAACGTATAAAGTTTGACATGATCAAGTCGTGTCCGCTTGGCTGCCGCACGGACGCGAGATCAACGTAAACGAATTCGCATACGAGACGAAAATCCCCAACATCATGCATCATACGTGGCCTCTGCAGTCTGTTTGAGAAAGAGTTCAATTGTGTAGCCCTCGATTGTACCAACCAAACAACCATAAAGCCAACCAACCAGTCAAATAATCAACCTACAAACCAAAAACAAGCAAGCAAGCAGTCAAAGTCACGTTTTGTCACGTGACGGCATCAAAGCCAGTTGAAGGCGGCGCTACAAAACAGGCAAACCATCTGGGAGGCTGACATCGTCGGCCGGCCGGTTGCTAAGCACATACAACAAATTTCAGCCAGGCAGCAACAGCAACATATTATCAATCAGCGTTCCAGCGGGCACTCCCAATCCCCAGTGTTGTTCAGAGGATGCACTTGCGCGGCGCACCATCCCACCCACTTATGCACACGAAACACACAATGACACATATGTTAAGCCACGTAAATGCCTATATACGCCATGCACCACCAGAGAGCACGCTGAGAAGTTTTATGGATGATGTTTTGAGATCGAGATGATGGCTTAACAGCTGTGTGGGTAAAGCTGACGTTGTCGTTCGTAGTGGTCGTCGTTATCGTCGTCGTCGCTGCTGCTGCTGCTGCTGATGCTGAGTGCCTAGCTACCAATTGGGCCGCCACGCCCACTGCCCGTCTGCCTGCGCCGCCATCGCCCGTCGTAATGTCGGTGGCAACTGATCCTGGACACGCCGCTTGTTTAAAGTTCTCTGGTCGACAAATCGCGCCTCCCCCTTCTGAGCGGAGGATGCGGTTATCGGTTGGCCTGGCCCCAAATCTATTGAGTCGAGTCAGATGAGGCGCACGCGGCTCAATGCAACAAACTCTCGCCGCTCGCTTCGTCATGCGACCATTTGGGGAGAGTTTGGATCACGAGCTGTGCGGCGCAACAAACTTTGAGATTTTGATTGAGAGAAATTGAGTGAAACAATTTGTAGCACCAAGAAGGTAACGTACATTTTGAAACATTTTCTTTTTTTTCGTACAAACAAACAGAAAAAAATATCAATAAACTTTATCTAAAAGCGAAATAAAAAAAAAAAAGACAAGTGTGTTCAAAGTGTAAAACGTCTCGGAAAAACGCTAAAAATTGTTGCAAGCGAGCACAGAGCAAAGAGAAAACCATTTGGCAATTTGAAAACTGTTCTTGACTTTATACTAAGCCCTTTATATAAACCCAATATGCTAACCTATATTCAATATCTATTCCGATATGCAGACGTCGATGGCATTAAGTATGTTATCAACTTTGACTATCCACAAAACAGCGAGGATTACATTCATCGCATTGGACGCACGGGGCGTTCAAATACCAAAGGCACATCCTTTGCCTTCTTCACGAAAAACAATGCTAAGCAGGCCAAGGCGCTTGTCGATGTTCTAAGAGAGGCTAATCAAGTATGTTGAAAGCAAAGCTGACTGCTGTAAGTTGGTTATTTAATGTTTCTACTTTAAAATTGTAGGAAATCAATCCCGCCCTGGAAAATCTTGCCCGCAATTCGCGGTACGACGGTGGCGGTGGACGCTCTCGATATGGAGGCGGTGGTGGTGGCGGCGGCGGTCGCTTTGGCGGCGGTGGCTTTAAGAAAGGCAGCCTGAGCAATGGACGTGGCTTTGGCGGCGGCGATGGCGGTGGTTTCGGGAACAGAAATGGCGGGGATGGCGGCGGTAGACACACGCGCTTTGATTAAGCTAACCAAAACTATTAGAATCAGTTAATTTGAATAGCAAAAGAAGCAGCGCTAGATTTTAAGTTAAATTAAGTAATATATATAATTAAGTTTTTCGTACAACTTTCATCCATTTGAAAGACAACCGAACCGGATAAAGGTTATATGTATTCTTGAACTCAAACTACATCAATTTCAACATAGCAACTTGTAATTTGTAAATTTTTTGACGCTGCCTCTCGCGGTAGCATTTTGCCACACGTCAACTTATTTAAAAAAAAAAAAAAAAAAAGAAAACAGAAAATTAACTCACTGTTTAAACTAAATCGCAAATTCATTTTTTAAAATATGTGATAATCCTTTAATTTAATACAAAATATCACTTAAAACTAAATCTTGAAAGAAGCGCGTCGTGTGTAAGTAGGAGCCGCAGCAGTGGCTTACACAAAAGAGCAAAGGATCATTCCGGTCGTTTCCTTTGATGATGTCAACGAGCAAAGGCTGGCAGTGACTTAGCAGTCTTTGTTTGAAAAATTCTTCAATTTACTTTTGGGTAACTTTATGGCACAATAACAACAAAAACTTAACTCATAATACAAAAGAAATCTGTATGTACTTGCAAGGAGTGAATTTCTCACCTTTGATTTAATTTTTTGGAAAATAAATGTGTGTATACCTACAATGAACAAAAGCATGAATTTCCTTTGGCAAGGACGTGTCGCAAATTTCAATTAAAATTTAAAGCCAAGTTTGGTGCATACCAGGAGTTGAAGTTTTATTACTTAACCATTAGACCTTTAACGGTGGCAGATGCCAGTGAACCAACATGCCATCAATGCGGCTTAAAGACGACTGGGGAGGTGGGGCCTGAATGCGATGGCAGAAAATGTTTTTGCAGACATCATTAAATGAAACTCTTAGCCTACGTGAAAAGTGTCAGTTCAATTTCAATGGGAGGCAGAGGCAAGTCCGTCGCCAGATAAGAAACTTGCTTGGTGGCAAGCTATAAGCCTCGGGCATCTGTCGATGTTGGACAGCAATAGCGGTGTTGGACACCACATTTAGACGCAATGAAGCCAATTCACTTTCGACTTTGCTGATGGACAAAGAGGGTGGGTGGACATTTTTTTACACAACTCAAAAAATCTTTATGAAGAGTTTGGTATTGTGTCGTACCCATTAGGTCGATAGACGTTGGTAATGAGTCTGCTGGTGACATTTGTGGACTACTAGAGTATATCTACCATACAATGGTTCGTGAAGGAGTCCTCGAAACAACAACAAGGACTGAATTCGCTCCGTAAAAATTTAAACCAGTCAAAAATGTTGTCAAAGTAAAACAAGAAACGTAAACTGTGGAGTAGCTTTTTGAAGAGGTGTCAGTTTATACTTTCACACGCCCAGTCAATTTGAATTGCTAGGCGATTACATTTTCATAGTGCAATACAATAGATTGAATCGCTTAGCCATGCGCTTATATTCGTTATACCAGGACCCGATGCAAAGCCAGCCGATGGTGATCCTGTACACAGGAATAGGCTTCCGAATGGTTCCAGATTCTGTCAGTCTATCTGATCCGGTTTTCCTGCGCCACATTCTGGTCATGATGTGCGTTGTGCGCAATGTATTTCATGTGTATCTTTGCTTGCGGCAGCTGCGACTATGCCAATGGGTCAAGGAGCTTCCAAGAGAGATGCGAGGCTCAATGTCAATGGAGGAATTTCAGATAGCAAAAGTTGAAGAGTGTTACGCAGTTGAACAGAAGCTACTGTCGTATATTTTTGATGCAATATTTAGTTGCGTCGAGCTTTATCTTGGAGTTCTTCCATTTCTCTGGAGAGTTATAATCAGCTCCTACAGTATAGTTGACGATCTAATCTGGCAGAGTATTGCGTTTGTTGGTCTTTTTTTCCTGTTACATGGTATTACGCGGCCTACCCCTAGTCTTCTATACCAAGCTAGTGCTGGAACCGTTTTATGAAGTCAGTCCGGATAAATCGATACCTTTGGTGGGTCTCCTTTGCACTTTTGCCCTTGTCATCGTCTTGCTGCAAGTGGGGCTCATTCCGCTAACGACGATTTTTCTATTCATTGAAAGAAATGGTGGAACCTACTTTGTTCTTTGGATTTGGGGATTTCTGTTTTTCGTGTCTCTGATTCTTCTTATGATATTCAACCTTTATGGAATTTCATTCATTGGCAAGCAAACAAAGCTACCCGCTGGTCCCTTGAGCAATGCCCTGATGGATCTTCTGCAGCAATTCAAATTTCCAATAGACAGTGTATACATTATACGCACATTTCATACCACGAACGCAACGGCCTATGCCTGGGGTTGCTGCTGCAGGAAACATGTGGTAATATTGGAGAATTTACTATGGAACCAGGGGAAGCCAGAGTCGGAACTGCATTCGGATGAAATCGGCAGAGGTCTGAAGGATGACCAGCTGGTTGCCTTTATTGCACATGAACTCTCACATTGGTACTATCAACACAATCTCAAAATTTTTTGCATGGTACATGCCACACTAATACTGTATCTCATCATTTTTGGCACCTGCTACAGGCAGACTGTGTTGTACCAGGCTGCGGGCTTTCCAATTAATTTCTACCCGCCCATCGTGGGATATTGGCTGGTGTATAAGTATGTGATGCCACTGTATCTCACAATTACCAATTGGATCGTCTTCTATTTCATGCGCAGATTTGAGTTTGCAGCCGACAAACACACCTGTAAATTAGGATACAGTTCGGCATTTATCTCAGCGCTACTTAAACTGTTTAGCGACAGTCATGTATTCCCCTATGTTGATCAGTGGTTTCTTATGTGGCATCGCATTAAGCCCTCGTCCCTGAAACGAATCAAGAATCTAATTCGTTTGCGATCCTTGTTTTTACCGTTTCAAAGAGTGTGATCTAAAGGAGAGAAATTGTAGTTGTTGTCGTTGTAAACCGAGAATAAACCGAGCTAAGCATCCGTAAATTATGATTGAAACATGGGATCTCAATTCGAAAATGTGGCATTAAGTGATCATATCTCAATTATTATACTCGTCGCAGCCACAAATGTTACCTAACTTAAGACCTATTTGGAGCAGCATTAACCAACCACAGTACATTACATCGTGTTCCACACACTTATCCCATTTATAGCTTTTCCACCGAAGCCAACTGCTGGCAAATTGCCTTTAGTCCACAAACCTCACTGCACACACATCTAGATGCCTTTCCACATCCCTTACTCTTATTTGTTATCCCCACCTCACCTCTCAGTCATGCCTAGAAGCAAAGCCACTTAACCGAGGACTAAGCAGGTCACTTACATCGCTGCGCGCGCACTCAGATTACAAAAGAGACGCCACCAGCATAAATTCATTAAATTTGCCTAATTTCGTTTTCACCACTCTTCCACACACCCCCACCCATACACACACGCACACGCACACACACACATACGTAATCTTACACTTGTAGTCATTTGCTTGCAATCTGACAATTGCTTGACGTTGCCTGGGATTCGCAATGAACTAAATGAGAACCCGTGTTATGCGATGCCAAGACAACCGGTTGAAATTCATTGATTGTATTTACAACACCCACGACGCCACTGGAAACCTATATATTCCACACCCCCTGGATGGTCACCCACAGTCTCTCATACGTGGAGCGGGTGTGCCACTCTGGTAATTTGACGCGTTATCACTTGTGTTGTGTTTGTTATCATTAAGAAGGCGCGGGCTGCTCTTTAGCCAAATCAGAACCCAGGCAAGCAGCCCATCGTGAGTATTGCGTTCAAGTTAATAAAATCCATCTCCCAAAGCTCACAACCACCCTGCCCACCGCCCACTGCCCGCACACACATTAAGTAAGCTTTAACAAGCAGGATGGAAGACAGCGTTTAACTACTTTGGAACGGAGCTGTCATTGCTCGGAATGGGGGCCGCTTGTTTTTGACAACTTGGGCATAATAAGACATTAACTTCATGCACATCAAATACTTTATTTATGGGCGTCTAGAGTGCGTGTATGCTTAAGCGTGTGTGTATTTGTGTGTGTGTGTGTGTGTGTGTGATGTTGCTGTGCACACTTCAAAAGGCTGCAGCTGTTTGCGCCACGCCCACTGCCCGTCGCGCCTCAGAATCTGGGACCATCTTAGATTTCTCCAGCGAGCTCATAATTTTAGCTCTTTCCCCATCTCCTTCTATCATCTTGCCCACACTCTCTGCCCCTGGATCTCTGCATCGCCCCTGTCCCATTCCCACGCTTGCTTGCTTTTTAATTTGGTTTTTTTTCTTGGCTGCTCTGCGCAAATCTTTTCTTTTATATTTTGAGCGCTCTCCCTGTTTATTTACCATTGCCCGCCGCCTGTTCAGGCTGTTTGGCAAATTAAGTGCAATTGCTTGAATTTAATTTCATGCAAATAAAAGTTTTGATTAGACGCCATCCCTCTTCCCCTTTTCCGCTCCCGATTGTCATGACTTACACACATGTGGCAGTCACGTGGCACTTTGTTGTAATTAAGCACTTTGCCATAAATGTGCTCAGCCAGTCAAAAGACTCAACTGCCCCTCATCCTGCCTGTCACTCACTGACACAGCGCCTGTGTGTTAAGCGAAGCAGCGTATACGTAATATCTGATAAGCGAATACATTTTCAAAATACTATAATACGTACAAGCTAAGTTTGAGTGAGCTTTATAAATCATGTGATAAAGCTTACATATTGTGGATGGATTATATAATGTATATATAAAATTTCAAATATATCTTTTCGAGGTAGCTCAAGTCTGCTTAATTTTGCTAACACTACAAACAGTTGGAGACGCATCAGCCTTCGATGTGAGAAAGGGTTAAGAAAGTGATAAGTCAGAGTCATGACACTCTTTCGCTGTCCTCCCTTCAAGACTCAATCTTGCTACATTTTATTTCATATTTTGGATGCCACTCAGCATCAAACATAATTCAATAAAGCATCAGCCAAGAAGCGTCAGAGCTGCCTGTCACCGCTTCCCGTTGGCCCTCCTGCCTTGCATAATGATGTCATAGCATATTACATATTATGTAAATATAAAATTCAATTGTTTAAGCATTTAGCAGGATGCATAATTTATTAAAATGGCACACCTGACGCATGCCAGCAGCCGGCGAATACAAAGACTGGTGTTGACTAGAGTCTGGCTAGGGTTGGAGCTAGGGGTTCATATTGTCCTCTTTCCCCAGTTGGGCGCGTATCTGCGTTAGTATGGGACCCGAAAGGCACGTTGACGGCTATTGCCTTTTGTTGTGCTGATGTCGTGGGGTTGAGCGTGGGGAGGAGGCAATGGCAGCGTTGTTGCAGTCGTTGACATGACAAGAATATAAACAGAAGACTGCCTGTGGTGAGGGGAAATTGAAGGAGGTGGCATGCAGCTTTGGCAACAGTGCAAGGGCTGCATGCGGTAGCGAAATTGATTTTTACACAGCAACTGCCTGGACGAAGCTCATGTCGTTAGCAAATCATAAAAGCGTGAAAGTTCTGCCGCTACTGCTGCTCTTGCAGCTTGGCGCTTAATACTAGTTGTTCCTTTGTCATCGCATAATGAGCAAGTGCTACCAGGCGGGAATCAGGCGTTGGTCGACAAGCATTGGACGACATATCCAAGTCCTTCTCCGTTTTGCTGCAGTTGACATTAAGTAAGATGGATGGCGTTGGCGTTGCGTGCAACATTTAGCCCTGATCCCTTTGAGTCAATATTGATGCGAACGCCTTCGAAGCAAAGCGGTGAATTCAATTTGATGCTCCGACTTGGTCAAGTTAATTTTCTTTCAAATTTTAATGGTGCGCAGCTGATGACTTGATGGCCTTCTGGCTTGTCAGCTTGCTAGCTTTCCGGCTTGTTTGGTCTGATCCTGGCACAATCTGCTGACTTGCTGCTAAATTAGCGTTGCAAATATGCGCAGGACTCATCCTCATCGTTAGCCCTGGCCAACAGATTTTCATATTAAAGTTGCAGCCAAGTTGCCGTCCCTCTGGGCGCGCGCTTTTATGCAAGATTTATTGCTATTTAAACGACGCATAATGTGTCCTGCTTGCTGTTGTTGCTACAGTTGTTGTTCCTCTTTCTCTTTCTCTTCCTCTTCCTCTTCATCTTGCTCTTTCACTTGATGTTGTCGGCAGACAGACACACACCAACAACAAGGGCAAAGCAACAGCAACACCAACACCAACACCAACACCATGACATACTTGACAACGTGCTCAAGTGCCTGCCTGTCTGCCAGTTCCTTCGTCTGCCCCACAATTTCCACCCATACATTGTGCAATATTTTATTTACATTTTTCACTCGTCGTCTGCCTTACCATTTCCTGTTGTTGAATCCTTTTTGCGACCGCCTGCTGTTTGCTTTTACTACTCCTGCTGCTTCGGTTCCTGCCTCAGCTCCTGCTCTTGTTGTAGTTGTTGTTGTTGATGCCTCGCAGTTGAATGCTTTTCGCCTTGGTTTTCCCTTTTTTATTTACATTTTTGTTTCATTTTTCTAATGAGCTGTAATTTCTGTTTTATTTGCAGGCGTCATGCGTGCACAAACAACAGCAACAACAAGACAAACATGAAAACAAAAAAATAATAAAAAAGACCAAGTGCTGTCTCTGCTTGTTGAAGGTGTGAAAAGCCCTCCTAATATTCAAATGGTTTCACCCACGTAACAGCCTTATTGCCCCGACTGTCAGTATGAACTGAGCTACACGTAGCTGTCATGGGGCAAGGCCACGCAGTATAGGAACATGATGCATGCTACTTTAAACGAAGCAATTTTAATTGCATTCCAATCACAACACATATGCACTGAAAGCCACAACTTTCTGATGGTATTCCTTATTCGTGTTTAACTGAATGAGGAATTTTCGTTATTATTGTATGTGGTGTGGTTCTCAAGCCTTGCAACCTGCAACTTTAATGACCTTGGGAGAAGCAAACATTTGTATTACCCAGTTACTAATTTTATAGCAATAGTTTTGAATACTGATTCTGGTTTTCAATTTAGTGTTAATTAAATAAGTTTGCCACAAAAGAAATGAAGAGATGGCCTTCAATGTGGTCAGTTAAGCTTTTGTGGGCTTTGCTAGGACTTGGACTTGGACTTGTTATCCATTCTTACTGAAATGATCTGTCCTGCATTTGTTATGCACAAATTCAATTTGCCAAACATTTCATTGGCAACTTCTGGCGGCACAGCCTCGAGTGCTTCGCTTTGTGAATCATCAGATTCTGCCCTGACCCAGAAGCATGTTGCAAGCTTACCGAAACCACTGGCTGCTAGGCTAACTGCCTGAATGGCTGACTGGTTGACTGGCTGGCTGACTGGCTGACTGGCTGACTAGCTGACTTGTTGGCTTTGCTGGCCTCGCTTCAGTTAGTCGGCCAGTCGACTCGGTCGACTACTCCATTAGCCTTTGGAGTGTAAAATTGCGCAAACAATTTCAATTATCCCCGAAGGCGCGTTGCAGGCCAATCTCAGGCGGTGGCAAAGGCAAAGGCAAAGGCAAACGCAAACGCAAACGAGATGACAACGAGCTACAAAAAAAAAAAGAAAAGAAAAGAAAATATCAAAATATTTATGTATGTATGTAATAATAAAGGCAACAAAAACAGGCATAATTATGAAACGACCTCAAGTTGGCTTTGCTTGGCTTCACTTTTCTTTTGTACTTTGCTTTTGTTTTCTAGCAGGAGATGCAAAATTGGCGCAGTTAAAATTTAGTGGTGCACATTTAGCAATTGACTTGAAGTTTTGGTTACTATGGCAAAGGGAAAATTTAATAAAGCAGCTGCTTTCGAAGTCGAAGAAGAATTCTGCAAATTGGGGCAGACAATTTTGCAGGCCAAGTGAGTGAACTTCAAGTAAAGCGGAGCATACAAATTTTAAGCTTATGGGCCAATGAATGCAAGACGTTGCCATAGCTATTGCCAGTGCAATGCCAAGTTGAGCATCTTGCAGTAGCCAAGAAGCAGAGCCGGAAATTGGTCCTGCCAACATTGGTTTTAAAGACGATGACTTGGCCTTTTGCTGTTGGCCACTTTTTGCCTTGAGTTTTTGCTTGAGTTTTCGCCTTTGCCAGCTGGCGGGGTTTTCATTCAATCATCCATTTATTTTTTGACCATTTTCCAAGACAACTTGGTGGTCACGTTGCCCATTGATGATTCGAGAAGAAAGCAAAGAGAGAGAGAAGGTAACAGATAGTGAGATAGATAGCCGGAGTGTGAGAAAGAGAGAGTGGTAAGAAATGCTTTCAGCCGGAAGCGCTAAGATAACATTGTATGTGTATTGGTGTGTGGTTGAGGCTTCATACATAAATGCAAGTAATGCGGAAAATATGAAAAATGTTTGGCATGTAATAAAACATACAGCAGACCGAACAGTAGAAGGTTCTAAGATGCAGGCAGCAGCATCTGAAGCAGCAACATAAATAGAATCGACAAAAAAAAGAAATACACACAATATGCAGTTCACAAAATAAAAAGCCATTACAGAATTGGATGAGTTGTAATTGAAAATAAATATCGAATTGGGACGGAATCTGAATAACAAGACGGAGATAACTAATTGATGATTAAGTAAGGATTTAGAGAAAACAAAAGTCATGCTGGTCTATTGATGAAAGCAAACTAAACATAAATGTTTCAATGACTTTCTTAAATGAAAAAAAAATTATAGAATAAAATCCAGCTTTATAGGCCCAACTAGCTAGGGTCAAGATCTGTTCTTTACTTATTATAAATTGAAGATTGCATATATTTTAGATGTTGAGCCAAACAGAAGGTCACAACAGATCCAAGTTGATCCGGTTGATTCAATTTATTATCCTCTGGGCGTTGCCCAGAACCTCAATAATCGGCCAAGTTGATGCTTACCTAAGGGGACTTACATAATAAACCAATTATCGAGACGACTTGGCCGAGTTAATTATGCGCCATGTTGCAACACTTCTGAGTTTCTCTCTTCCCCTATTTCTCTTACTCTCTCTCTCTATCTCTCTATCAGCCTTCAGGCGAAGCATTCAATACAAAGAGAAACTCAAAGCTCCGAAAATCGAACCCCAACGCAATTGCTGCCACATAATTCACAAAATTCGGCATAAAAGAAAAATCGCTTTTCGGTTGTGTGCTCGCGTGATGGTGGTGGAAGTGTGTGTGGGAGCAGGAGTGGGATAAGTGGGATTCTGTATATAACTGTGACCATATTTCCTGGGCGACGCCTTTAGACTTCAGGCAAAAGCAACATCTGTGTTGTGCTTTCAAGGCGCAACGGCAAATGAAAATTTGAAAATTATTGCAACAGCAGCCGCCGTCGACACGAAGGCGGCACATGAAATCAATGAAATGTTTTTGGCACTTTTGGCGCAAAGTTGTTGCCGTTATGATTATTGTTATTATTGGTGGCCCCCGCTGAGTTCCTGGCGTGGCACTCATAAAGCAGTTCTCGCTGCGTCGCAACAACAATGCACGCCACCAATTCAAGAGAAATATTTAAAAAAAAAAAGAAAAGAAAATATCAAGAGTCGTCAACAAAAACAGCAACAACAGCAACAACAAGAATCATTTCTTGGCTCCTACTCAACACTTTGGCCATACGTTCAGTTTGTTTATTGCTGTTGTTGTTGTTGCATTTGAAATTTATGAGTTTTTGGCTATTGGCAACAGATTGCGAGGCAAGTTCATTATTTTGGCATCGAAACTTTTGAATTTTAATTCGAAAATTATGCACATTGTGCCATTTTAATGAACTCTCGCAATAATTTGATGACTTTCAAGTGGAGATTGTTTATGTCCTCCCAATTAACTCGCTTATGATTATTGGCACATTCTGAAGCAATCAGAATTGTGTGACATCATTCGGTTTGTTCAGTTACAAAATGGTCATAAATGCTCTAAGGACTGTGCGACACTTGCAACAATCAGTGCACCGTTATGTGAGTTCGAGTGGAGTAAAATGTGCTTGGACTTTTAAAAACTAAATATGTCGAGCACATTTTTTGTACACATACGGAATACTCTTTAGCTGTACATCATTCTCTTGAAGATGTTTACGTATTCGTACATATATAAAGTAAATTTTATCAGTTATATAGTGATAGCATGCATTTGATATATCAGGTTACCAATCTCTTATCAAAGCAGTTGTACCTCACTGAAATGCGCTTTCACTTCACGCTCACCCCTGCTCTCTCACTCTCTCTCTCCCTATCTCCCTCACTCTCACACTCTCTCTCTCTCCTGTTCTCTCGCTCTCCTTTATTCGATTGCAAACAACAAACACCAGCAATAATGTTGTTGCCATATTTTACAGTAGCATCAGCAACAACAACAATCGAGTTAGTTGCCAACATTTATGTGCGTTTCCGGTTGCAATTGTCACGGGATATGGGGCCGAGGGCATGGCAAAGGGACAGGAATGGGATCATGGCGCAGAGATTGGTGATATTCTTCTTGCTGTTGTTGTTGTTGGCGCAACATAAACGCTGCGAGGTAGCAGCTCCACATAAAATATCAAATTTTATGCATTTAAGCAACTGGGTTGAGTACTGTGTCGGCTTACGTTTAGCTGACACTGTATGGCCAACGGGAGGGCTGGTGTTGGCGGGCAACACAAACTTTTAATTTTATTTCAGGCTCTCGCTGGCTAAAAACGTGGTGGTAGAAGGCAACAAGGCGGTAAGAGTAACGGCAGCACAACTTAGTCCCAGCCAAGTCACAATTCGGGCAACGTTTCAAGCTGTCTATTGAGCATTTTATGAGACTGGGCTCTCTTAACGCCGTCCACCTGCCCTAATTATATCAACTGCATTGGCAGCTTGAGACTTTAGTGCAACTTTGTGCGGTGGTTATGGTTAGCCATTAATTTTGATTTGCCAGACATAAAGGAGAGAAGAAGGGTTCTTCGCATGCTTTACGATCCTGGTGGACGTTTTTGGCATAAGCAAAAGCCTGATAAGCCGGCGTTTAATGCAACCCCCTCACAACCCCTACGGCTATCGGTGAACGAGTGTCTTTATAAGTTAGCCAACATTGTTGGTATGAACTGGTCTGCAACAATGTTGGCTATCGCTTTTCGGGCCAAAAACATAATATAAGTACAAGTACCACGTTGTAGTATCATACTTCTGGTCGCTTGTTCATTAAATTGCAATAATGCGAACGCCAAAAACGTTATTGTTATTAACGTAAGTTGTTTTTTGAACATTAACATGGCCACAAACGTGTTTTTCAATTATCGCCAGGATTATGTTAATGCCAGACGCCGCAACGAATGCAACAAATCGCCAATTTATGTTCGTAAAAAGCATTTAGCTAACAGATTTAACACATGTCCTGGTATTATATGGTGATTAAAGGTTTATTAAATCACTGCAAATTGGTTGTCCAGAGCATGTACTGCGGCCACCTGATAAGAGCGCTTACCAGATGATCACTTAAAAGCAAAAAGTCGTTATCGTCTGTATACGAAAGTTTTTTTTATATTTAATACAAAAGTAGCAAAAAGTTCTTATATAATTAGCAATACAAAAGGATTCTCGGACTTGGCCAGAAACTACTTACTTAAGTATTGCGCGCTCCAGATAAGTGGAAACCCCAGCAGAAAAGGCAGCGAACTTTAGGCAAATTAAATTACATAGTTGAGTTGTGATGGCTATTGAAGGGCCCAGACCCCGATCCGGATAGTCGTACCCAAACAAAATCAAAGATGCGCACATGCGTTCAAGGCGTCTTGGCCAAGTTGCGCCGCATTCGAATTAGCAACACAAAATATCTGAAATTATTTCGTTAGCAGTCAGAACTTTGCTTCGTATACTTTGACACTTTCCTTTTTGTTGCCATCGGTCTTGTTGCTGCTGTTGTTGTTGGGCAGCGGCACGTTGCACGTTGCTGATGCCCCTCGGCGCTGTTGAAACGAACGTTGGACATTTTGGCCATGGGTTACTGTGCTGTGCTAGTTGGATTGTTTGATGCTTTTAGCTAAAGGGCCAATATTGATTTCGATCTTAATTAACTTTGGCACATTTGAAAAGCAGTCACACAGTTACCAGCAGCCCACGCCAACACTCCATGACCCATGACGCACAGATTGCCATGCACAAGAGCTTTATTTGTGCTTGTTATACCCTTGCAGCGGGTCAAATTATTTTGTCACAACAATTGTAACATGCATTATACTCTTATGCACAAAAGCACCGGTGGAAAATTATAAATAAATACATCGATTTCAGATGTTAATCTCATTTTCTAAGAATGTTTTTGTTTAAAATTCTTCTCTTAGAACGATTCTTTAAGATTTGGAATTGTTACTGAGATTCAACAGCTTAATGCGTATGCGCTTATTCAGAATAGAAAGAAACTTAAAGTATTTGATTGAATAGCAGATTATAAGAATGATTCTATAAATTGAGGGAATTCAATGAATATGTCAGTGAATTTGAAGTTCGGCAGCTCGAGAAATCCGTTCGTTCATGTTTTCTTATTTGTGTTTCTCCTTTTACTAATTTGTTTGTGCTCCCGTTTTGCTCATTCTCTTATTCTTTCGGTTCTTGTATCAGTTTCGATTTCGCACAGGTTTTCCAACATATTCGATAGCACCGACTAAACTGGTGTCAACCTGAGATGAAGATGACTGCCAAAGTTTGTGCTGTGGTTCTGTGGTCCAGTCGACTTCGGTTTTTTCAATTGTCCAATACATTTTATTGCTACTTTGTATACACATATATATGCAAGTGTGTGGGTGTGGGTGTGTGTGTGTATGTGTGTGTGTGTGTATGTGTATGTGTATGTGTACACAGAATCCTTAGCATTATCAGTCTATGCGTTTGCCTTTCCTCCCTGTGCATTGGCTATGGAATTTTTTGATTGGTTTTACGTTTTAATTGCGTACTTTGAATGCTGCGTATAAAGGCAAATATATTGTCTAGGCCTTTGTCCACACTCAACGGCTGTTGAGTCTTTTGAGGGATCAAATACAATCCAATATCTTTTCAGCAGTTTATCATTGATTTGTTTTGAATACACTTAAATTGTGAACAGCCAGTTTTGTAAAACGGCTTGCAATGAAAGATTTATTGTGTGAAGAAAACGATTGTCCCACATTTTAAAGCTCATTGTTATGCCAAGGCAATAGCTTGCCGAGTCGGAATTATTAATTATTAATTAAAACTCAAGAACGACTTTGATGTGTATTTTTTATTTAATTAAAATCTAAGCATATTTAACTTGAATGGCTGCCTATTAATATTGCAAAGGGCCTCGTTTGAAGCTCAATGAAAAGGTATTTAATAATATTAATAGGTTCACTACAAAAGACAATGAGCCGCGCCGTGCCGTACCGTGTCCTGCTGCGTAGAATCAATTTAATTAAATCATTTTTAGTTTGACTACTTGCGCGTTGCAGTGTTGTGTGTTTAAGTGTGGCAGGATGAAAAAAGTGAATCAAAATTAAAGTAAAACGAAACTGAAACTGAGAGCATGTTCATAAAAAGTACAACAAGAGCGGTACAAAACTTTTAATTAAACAATTTCTGGGCTGGCAACGCCAAAAACTTGTAAAGACAAATTTCAGCGCAGTAAAAAAAAAAAAAAAAAAAAAAAAAAAAAATTAGGGAGGAACAGGGGGGATAAAACAACGTCGAGCGGCACATTAGACATCCAAGAATTTAAATCTAATTAAATTTTTGGCTTGCTGCTGTTGTCATGCAAATAAATATATAAATACTAAATAAGACCAAAGCGCAGAGCTATGGCAACAGCCGAGTTTAAAGACCAAATGGATCGCCGGAGTCTCAAGTTGACGAAAAGTTTTAATAAGGCAAATTCTGACAAATAGAAATCGCAGCCAGTGCTCAGAGCACAGTTTGGTGGCGCTGTGGGCAGGTGGGAATGTGGGCAGACAAGGCATTCATTAGGAGCACTGCTGTCCAGCTATAATTAAAGTTTACTTTTGCACTGCCCGCTGCAGCAGCAGCAGCAGCAGCAGCAGCAGCAGAAGCAGCAGCGGCCACAGCAGCAGAAACGACAACTTTTAGACCAGCTGCAGTTTGCAGATAAAAAACTTCATAGGTAGCTAACTGTAGTCAGCAGGAGCTGCAGCCAACTTTGGCTTTCAAAAACACATTACACATTTCACATTTCTCTTAGCCACAACAAGAGCAGCAACGACAACAGCAACAGCAAAAGAAACAACAACAACAACAACAACAACAACAACAACAATAACAACACTATTGTTTTCGCGACTGAACCATTAAATTGCCGTCGTTTGCCTTTTATTTGGGTTTTCATTACATTTTTTTTCATTTTTGTTTTGCTGGTTTTATTTTATTTTATTTTTTTTTTTGCTAGCTGCTTGACATTTTCGCATAAAAATTCGACAGCTGAAAAATTTCCATACCCACGCCTTGCTCTACTGCCAAACCCTTTTGATGTAGCCGCACTTTTGACTTGAAAATCACCACAGCCAAAATACAAAAAGGGCCAAGCCAAAGATGGCATGGCCCAGATGCTTGGCCTGGCTAACAAAACAAAGGGCAAACAGCACAGAGCCGATTCGCCTTTTTGTTTGTGGCCGTGTCATTTTTACAGACTAAATTAAAATATCTCTGACACAGCGCAAAAAATAGCGGTCTAATTTACATTTGTAAAGCGAATACCAGCAGTCTTTTTTTCTGTTTCTTTTTTGTATTATTATTATTTTTATTTTTGTTTTCATTTGGCTTTTTTCGCTTTTTTTTTTTTTTTTTTTTTTGGGACAGTCAAATCTTAATCACTGTCAAGTTCAAACGCCCGAGGCTCATGAATATCAATGACATTGCCATGGGGGGTCGATGGGCTGATGCTGCTTTCTCATTTCATTTAAGCGTTTGCTATTCGCCGATGCGTTTAATTTTTAAACCCATTTTGTACTTATCATTGCAAATTTGAATGCGGGCAAGAATTGAATGACTTTGAATGTATTTATTGTTGCTACTTCAACATATATGCTGCCTATCGAAATGTTATTTACAATCACTCATACAAATATCATTTCCGTTGAATTCAAAATTAAAACTGTAATAATGCTGTGTGTGTATATTTTCCCCTTAATTAATTTTTAATGACCTGCCATTTTATGCATTTATGACCAATTTTATGGGTCATGCATAAAGATGAGAGTGTTTGTATTCGAAATTCAATAGCCCCAATTTACCTGCCTCTCCATTCAATTACCAAGTAATAAGAATCAGGCCAAATCGGTCAATTATACGCACTTGGTGCATTTATGATGTAACAATAATTAATAATGACTTTCATTTAAGGCTTCTAACTCACCAACATAGGCAACAGAATGTTAGTATGTTGCGAGAAGAATGAGATTCATAGGTTAATATTTTTCAAGTAGATTTTAATAGAAAGAGAGCCATGCTTATACTAAATATATAATGAGCTCAATTTCTCATACTAACATAAACATTATCCTTTTAGCCAGTTGGAGAAGGGACAGAGTACTGGCAGTTCCAGTTCATATACTCGTAGTTATAATGGCACATTTCTAGCGCATACTTGGCCTGCACTTTGGCTTAATGCATTCATTAGACTGGCCGCATGCTCAACTTGCATTTAAGTACAAAACTTTCTAATTATGTTGCCAAAGGCTGAACGGCAACCAACTGCCATCGACAACTTGACTCGAGACTTGAGTGTTGAGTGTCGAGTGTTGGGTGTTGAGTGTGCACTGAAAATTAATAGACTGTGAATATGTTAATGATGCAAGTTGCATTGCTTTGAGCGGCTCTTTCAGCATTAAAAAAAATGTAGGGTACAACAAAACAAACATTTGCGCAGAAGCTAAATATCAAATATGAGAATCTTATGCTGACCTGGTTGTAAGTCAAATTGCAAATAATAATTACGACCGACGATATATTAATAATGAGCAATAAAATGTTGAATTCAACGTTAAATGCATATCAAATGACCATCCTTTCTGCCGGGATCTCCAAATTGTTGACCTTGCCAGTTATTTATTGTTTGTAGTGCCCAGTGCTAATTTAAATTTATTGTGCTGAGGCACTCGGCTGCTGGCCCAGCTATAAATTTAAAAGGCTAAGCCATCGCCCAGGCCGCAATCATTAATTATAATTCATTGGTGCCCTCTGGAGTGTCACCCTTTCTCAGTGTTCAGCAAGCAGTGTTCAGTAGACACTGTTTAGTATTCAGTATTCAGTATTAGGTATACGGTATTTGGAGTTGCCCATTGATGAAATGCGTAGCAAGGCATCTGGTCAAACGATAAATCGATTATGTCCGACATCAACCACAACAGTCCATACAAACGGCCACGACAACAGACGCGCCGTACAAATTTTCAACTCTGCCTCAGCTGACAAACTGCACAATTCTGTAGTTCGTTTAACGAAGTTGTCCTATTCATTCCACTCGTTCTACTGCTGCAATAATGTAACTGTCGCTGGTGATGCTGCTGCTGTTGCTACCACTGCGGTTACCAGCTGCAGCTTGGACGAAAAATTACACATGTAAATTGCATGTGCAAACCGCAAACGAGTTGTGCGTTTTGTGAGCGCAAATAAGGTGTCAATAAGTTGTGTTGCAACATATGCAGCATGTTGCTGACCATTTGCCTGCCGGCATCTAATTTGCAAGTGTCAGCTGTCAATACACATACACAGACTCACAAACACAGACACAAGTATACATACAAACAAAAACTGTTGCCAATGCTGCATTAAACGCCTTCAACACACTGCGCAATTATGGCAAACAGGACGACGACAACGACAACGACAACTACAATGACAACAGCAACAGCAAAAGCAACGGCAGACGGCAGACGGCAGATGACAGGCGACACCAGCAACATCCACATATCAAATTGAATGGTGCAACTTGACTAAGCCTTTATGCGTATATGAACATAAACGTACTATCATATATTTAAGGTGGAAGTGCGAGTCGGGTGCTCGCTCGGGCTGTGACAGAATGACCCCAACGTGGCCCCAACTTTAATTATAATGCACAGCCCCTTAACAGCTGCGGTGCTGCTGTGTGCCATCGTTTAAATCTATTATTTGGGAACATTCAAACGCAAACGGATGGCTGGAGGTGAGTGGCGAGTGGCGAATTGCGAGAGACGGGGGGTTTGGTTGAGGTGGCTATTAAAAATTAATTTGACACGTTGCGCTTGCATGTCAAAGTATGCGGAGAGCCCTGACCAAAACTTTTGCCAAGCGCTTAGCTTGCATAATAATTAATGAATGTGAGAACAATAGAAAAATAAAGAAAAATGCAATGGCAGTAATTAACGCGCTTCGTGTGGGACAAATGACGGTTGCCGGTCTGTGACTCTGACTCCGACTGAGACTAAGACGGAGACCGAGAGTGGGTGCACATTATACTTAATCGCTGTATGCGTGTTTTTGTTGCTATTAACTTGTTGCCGCCAGCCACCTCATGCCCTTTGCTGCTCATTGCTGGACTGGACCTTAGTCTGGGCGTGTGTGTAGGCCGGTGTCGCCATCTTGGGAATCGGCCGTCAAACATGGCGTATGATTATTGTGGCTTGAACCATACATTTTCGCGCCTTGCTGATTGCTCTTCCATTGACAAATTATAGGCTCCGTTGGCAGTCTTAATTACAGGTAAGGATCGCTGGCGATTAATGACAGCTAATTGCTTGGATCAAGCCAAATTTGTGCTGAGTGCAATGCTACTTATAAAGGGACCGTTTCGAGTATGGAATAGCAGTTGCATTTGACACTAACTCAGGTCGCTGCTGAAGTCATTCAATTTCATCTACTAATACCCTTGGGTACACGTACACAGTAAGCTTCCTGCAGTGCCACTAAATCCTTGATCCTTGATATCCTGTGTCTCACGTCCATCCATAGCTTACCGCTACTTTGGACCTGACTCTGGACTTGGCGGTGTCACGTTGGAAGTTAACTTGTCCAGCAAACTGTGCAGAATAATGTTGCTGCGTGGAACTATTAACATTTTTAGCATTTTATTGCTGTGTCTTCTGATGGGGCAAGGAAGTTTTTCCGTTGAGCTGCGTCGAGATGACACGGTAAGTAAGACCAATACTGTATTCTCTTTGGCATCTGCTCTGCTCTCTGATTGGATGTAGAAGTCAGGATTATAACTTAAACGATGCCACAGAAAGATATATTGAAAAATTAACCAGCAAATAATATATATATATACAGTATCCACCACCTGAGCTGCTGAAGGAATTGGCACCGGTACACGATAGTTGTGTACAGAAGACCAGCGTTACAGAAGGTAAGCAGATGGTTAATGAACTCAATAAACTGGTGCACAGATCTTGAGTTTGATTCCATGTTAATGCAAAGCAGACGTTATTATCTCTCACTGTGTACTTGCTCATGCACTTGCTACTTGTTTCTGCAGCGGCAATTAAGGAGTTCAGCGATGGAGAGATTCACGAGGACGAGAAACTGAAATGCTACATGTACTGTGTGTTTGACGAGACGGATGTGCTGCACGAGGATGGCGAGGTGCACCTGGAAAAGCTACTGGATCGCATACCGGACTCGATGCACGACATTGCGGTAAATATGGGCAAGCGTTGTCTCTACCCCAAGGGCGACACAAAATGCGAGCGCGCTTTCTGGTTACACCGCTGCTGGAAGCAGGCGGATCCCAAGGTGAGTGTCGTTGCACCTGATTAGCACTGGCTTGAGACAACATTATCCTAATAAATTACTTTTGCAGCATTACTTTCTCATTTGAGCGTTGACGAAGGCAAAGCGACACGGACAAGGTGAAACTCTGAAAGATACAAGTAAAATTTTTGCTTATGATTTACATTTAAATTTTCGGTATTAGCTGTTTCCTATTTTATTCTGCAAGTAGAATTCTGCACAAGCATTCATAAAAACAAACCAAAAAAAAAGCATATATATATAAAAATAATATAAGAATATAATAAATAAATGAAAATAAAAATGACGCATGCAGTTTTCCCGCAGCTGTTGCCAATTGGCCTTGAGGCCCTGACTCCACTGCTCCAATAAATATTGTAATATATGTGCAGCTATAATTGTCCTTGCTGATGAATTGCGCTCATAAATCCGCTGACTGCCATGTCCTAAAGCATATTTAATTATTTAATTAGCGCTATCTAAAGGGCGCATCTATAATTTTATGCATCGACAAGCACTGGCATTGTAATAAAATTAATATGCGACTGATGGTTGCATAAATAATTACAGCGCGTTTTCCCTACTTTCATTTGCAAGCTCATTGTCTGACGTTGGGAAATGTATAGACAGGGTCAAGAAAGCAATGCACTTCCATAACAATAAATAACCTTTTCAATTTAAGCGTCAAAAGCCCTGGACTACTTTTTCAATCTCCTAGTTGAACACTCTCGACTTAAGCATTCATACTTTTTAGTGTTAGTGTTATTCTAGACACATCTAATAATGACAACCATTTGTTTGAGTTAATACTACTTCATTTGATTTCCGAAACTTTTTGCTAAAACAACAGTTATCAATCGTGGGTGATGATAACTAACAATCAACATTTAATTTGCATGTATCTTGATACATGAATCCATTCAATTGGTAAATTACATGTAAAACATGACAATTTGAATACAATTGTCATCGAAACTATAATTCCAAATTTGTAATGAATTGTTCAATGGACCAAACATGCCAAAGACCATTTTACCAACAACGGTAATGGGATGAAATTGAAATTTCAAGAGAAACTCTTGAATTATAAACTATATTCAATTATGTAGAAACTGTAAACGATTTGACGCGCAATTAAGCTAAAGCTGTTGGTGAACTTTAGTCGGTTAGTTAGTTCATTAAATTCATCGTTTTACGAATTATACTCACTTACTCTTCATACTTGTCAATAAAGGCGAAACCTAATAACATTGTCTCTATATTTAATTATGTGGCAAATATCCTCTCGGGCAAAGAACAAGGTTCAACTAATAACACATTCAAATTGAAATACTAAATTTACAAAACATTTGTTTATTATTATTTTATAACCCTAACAAATTATACATTTAGCATGAGCATTCAATTTAACTATATTCACTAATTGTTACGTTCAAATATGACCCAATTACAGTATTTAGCTGAAATAGATCCCCTTTTATTAGAATTATGCAATAATTCAATGATGATACTGAGGAGGCTTTACAAATATTGTAAAATAGTTTACAACAAAGTAACTGGAGTACATTTGACTCTGAAGATATTTGTATTTTGCATGGGACAAGTTTTAAAATGTTCAGTTCTCAATTGAACACACGCAAGTGGGTGTGTTTTGGGGACGGAAGCCTGCTTCATTCAAATAGCTAATAGTATAGTCGATGATAGGCAAGTTGAAGTCATATGGAGTTCAGCTTAAATATAGAGATTGAATATCAAATAGCTTAATATTATATGTAGATACTATTTGTTGTAGTTGTGCATGAAAAATGCAAGGAAACTTGGCCAAAACGAATATAAAGCACGCCGCTTGAATTGTCAGTAGAGCAAATTCAATTGTGACTGCGGTTGTCAAACAATTTCTGTGTCTCGTCTGACGAAAGCATTTTTCGATAGTTTTAAGGGAACCAACCAACAGGGGTAAAAAACGCGTCAGCTTTCAACGGCAATTCGCATAACGAAAATTGAAATGGCAATTAAAAAACCATCCATCGTTCATGCCATAGCCAACTGTGATGTCCATATACATTCTAACTGTTGCTGTTATTGTAATTTCATTCGTTCTTTATGAATGCTCGTGTGAGAGTGTGTGAGTGTTGTGTTTGTGTGTGGGTGTGTGTGTGTGTGTGTGTGTGTGTGTGTGTGTGTGTGTGTGTGTGTGTGTATGTGTGTTTGTGGAGTGGAGTGTGGATGAGGCAATGTCCTTTTGTGGCTTTGTTTCGGTTGTTGCGTTGACATTTGATGAAACAAAAGTGACATTTGTGCAAAAGTTGATGACTTTGTATTGTATTCCGTATTTTGTATTTTGTATTTTGTGTTCGGTGCGCAATTTCAAAAAAGCGAAGGGCCAATGGTAAATGCTATACCCGGTCTATGTATATACATACATATATATGACTTGGGCTTGCGCGTAAGGGCGTGTCGCACGTGGGCATCTGCTTGTCAAAATTAACACGACGATTGTGCATTGAATGGAAGAACGTTGACAACTGCGCTGAAGCCCCAACGTCTCAGCCACATTTCCGTTTCCGTTTGGCGAGCTTTTTGTTCAGCTGGTGGTTTGGAATTAATTTAGCGTGCGCTGAGCTAGCAAGAAACAAATGATTTTTTGTTGGTTTCCTCTCATGGCTTCCTAAAATAAAAATTACAAAAAGGCTCACTTAGAAAAACCGCCACACACACACAGTATAAACATACAAACACGAACACATACATTCATACATTGTCATTGTCCAGCTGTCACGCGTGGCACGTCCTCGTCCTCGTCCTCGTCCTCGTCGTCGTCGTCGTCGTTGCTTCCACTTTATCCATCCAGTTCCATCCTGCTTGTTGTTCTTGCTCTTTATACACTCACATGAGGTCTTGCTGTTTCTTCACACAATATGAAGTTTGGAATATTTTGATGAGATCGATGTGATTTGCAATTGAAAGGCAAACAAAAGAGTTCAATTTTCCTTAAATGCTTCGTTATTTCGAAGAATTGCATCATTCAGTTCCCAACAATTAATTCACAAGAGTATTCATTGTTCGTTAACCAAAGTGTTCTTGTTTTCTTGCTCTGTTGCTTTTATGTTTTTGCTTTGCATTGTCGCTTTTGTTTCGCCTTTTCACAACTCGCAAACAAGGCCGAACGAATGTACAAGCAATTTTTTTTGTTGTTTTACAGACGAGATACATGAAAATGGCTTTGAGTGACTTTGGCCAAAACCGTCGACGTCGTTCTGTTGCAGCTTGCTTGTTAATCGTCTTGTCTGTGCTCAGTGATGCGCTATTGTTCCCAACGTTGGCGCAGCGGGCTGAGAACGTGAGTTAATAAAGTGCAAGATACAGTGACACGCCTAGTTAAGCCACGCATTTTAATTGCAGTATCCCCCAGCAAACGTTATCAAAATGGCCAAGTTCTTCCACGACACATGTGTGGAACAAACCGGCGTCAGCGAAGGTGAGTCGCATATGCCTCACAACTATACCTGTAATTAATTTAATGATTTCAAAAATCCACAGCGGCGATCAAGGAGTTCAGCGATGGTGAGATACACGAGGATGAGAAGCTGAAGTGCTACATGAATTGCTTGTTTCATGAGCTCGAGGTTGTGGACGACAACGGTGATGTACATCTGGAATCACTATTTCATTCGGTACCCCACTCGATACGAGACAAACTGATTGGCATGTCCCAGCACTGTGCACATCCCGAGGGCGATACGTTGTGCCACAAGGCTTGGTGGTTTCATCAGTGCTGGAAGAAGGCCGATCCAAAGGTGAGCTTATTAAGACTTAGGCTTTGGTTTACCAAAAATCTCTTAACTCTTTTCTTCTAACTCTTAAGCATTACTTTTTACCGTAATTACACAAGTTTGGCTGCATTTTCCGGAATCCTCCAAATGTACCCTTCAATTTAATTCAACAATTTCGTAGTAGTTTTCTGGTGGCGGAATTCTAAATATGTTTCAATTTCAATAAAAAGAAATGTTTTAATATTTGCAATAAATAAAACTACATTTACAAAGCAGGCAAGTGGTTTTATTGTACTAGCTAAATTGACGAAATGATCAATTTAAAAAAGATAATTTGAAGCCCTAAGTATGTTATAAATAACCACTATCCAACAATTTGACATATATTACTGAAAAATATCGATGCTTTTTATGGGTTTTACAATCGCATTCCATGTCACAAAATGAAAAGAGCTAAACTTACCGAAACTGAAAAAAAATTACAGGGGGAAAAAAATAAATTTATATTTTTTCACATAGACGTATTTATTTAGTTTTACCACTGTAATGTCAAAAGGGGTTTTTAGTATTGAAGCATAAATCATGTCAGAATTCGCTGTAGGAAAGCGTGGACCACAAACTGCACGAATTGTGAGTTCGACAAAAAATTATAATGCCACCAACTGGTTTGGAATGCTACCTTTATGAATCTGTAAAAGTATAAAGTATGATTGGTTTATAATTGTCAAATTGAATTTTAATTGCAGCGAGCGTCAATCCATTCAAATCTATTTAATTTGTAGCAGAGTAAAACTTTGAGGATGAGGCTTCTTTTGTTTTTATTTTTAGTTTAGCTTCTACTTTAAATTTTAAATCCATTTATTCTCTGTATTGACTACATTACAGCTTGGCGCCTCTAACAAAAGTTTTAATGCCATATGCCCGTTAAAAATGGTCAGAAAAGGGTATAATAATGTTGTGCAAATGCATGTAACAGGCAGTATCAACAGCCAAGACGATTGAGCCATGTCCGTCTGTTTGTCCGTCTGTCTGCACATCCGTCTGTATGATCGCGTCGATCTTAGCAACTATAAGAGATAGAGACACCACATTTGGCATCAAGTTTCCTGTATACCGATACATGCGTATGTATTCCATTAAATCGTTGCGCAGCAGGCAGTATATGTGTGCGAGCGAGAGTGCCGTAGCACTCAGTTTTTGATCACGTATGTTTATAACCATGCAAAGAATTCATTTGCTAAATGAGAGTTTCAATTCTTTTATTATAATCAAAGTACTTAATTTAGAAAACTGCACAGGGTATTATACTGTCACGCGCGCTCATTTTTATTTTTTTTATATTTTTCTTAAAACGTCTTTCATTTCATATATAAACATTAAACTCAGGAATTTATTTAACTTTTTGTAGAAATGCGAATTCACATATGAGTTCTTTTATTTAATCGGATAATACCAAAGCCGCAAAGTCGCAATCATTTCGTTTACGCTTACTCACTCTCACAGTTGTTTTCACTCCACACCCAACACATCCATTAATACTAATATATATTAATTTAGCATGTATTTCTTTCGGGTCGGTCAACAGTTTCATGGAAGCTTGCAACCTTGCACCCACAGTCTCATGGGCTGGGTTGGGCTTTAGCTACCCTCGCTTCGATGTGGCAGTCTCTAACACAGTTTTTATTTTTTTATTGTTTCGTCGACTTGTTGCGCAAAGCTTTTCATTTTGCTGCCAATGATTTATGTTGCTTGTTCGCACTTGTATTAATATATATATATATTTTTTTGCGTATTGGTTTTTTTATTCTTTTTGTTCCAAATGCTATTTAAAGAGTTTCGCTTTAAAGCATAAATTGCTTTAATGTTGGCAATGCTTTTTTATGATTTTTGGCAGATTAGTCACGGCTTTGGAAACACTTGGCGGGCCTTTTTTTGGCTAGGAGTATTTCATTATCAGCAGCTGGCGATTCTCATCCGGTCCAGCATCATTACTTTCAACTTAATACTAATTTGGTGTCATTGCTCCACTTCTCCGTGGGATTCTGTTGGTTCTGGGGCTTCTGTCCGTTTGTGCATCTGGTGGAGCTTATTTAGCTGTTCATTCCTTATTTTTTTGTCTGCCTGCTAATTTGCTAAATTGAAAATTTTTGACAGTCTTCAATGAAGTGTGACCAGCGACACTTTAGGTCCTCCGCTTCATTGAAGCTACCGGGGAATTGTCCCAATTGGATTTCCACACGAGCAGCTTGGGCCATTGAGTCAACCAATTAGCTGCCCAAATGTTGGTTAATTTCATTGGCCCTTATTGTTGGCAGTAATGACACAATCATGTAATTGAATTGCTCAGCTTTTCGTAAGTTGCTCCTCCTCCCGATCAATTTACAGGCACATTTACAATTGGCCAGCCTCAAATAACTTCCACAGTTGTGGCAGCTGACCTGTTTGCCCAAGCATTTCATGCATTTGAAATTTGAGACTGACATAGTTGGCATGAGGGGATGACTTCCTCCTACTCTTCAGATCCCAGCTGCAAAGATGCGGCGTACAATTAATGGAAGTTTAACTGTTCAATTGAAGTTGAGTTTTTATTTTCATGATGGCATTGCTGCTACCTCGGCCGTTCTGTTGCCTTCCTTTTTTTCATTTTCTTTTGAATAAGTACAAGCTGTACATTGAATGGGACCCCTCCGACTCCCACTCTCTTGCCTCCCAATCTCGGCATGCTTTGCCATTAGAGCACTTTGTTCATTTTTCATTTCGCTGAATTTTCTGCGCTCTCTCAAAGTTTTCCATTTTCTTTTTATGCCGCTGCCAGCCTGCTTTTTGCAGTTATTTTACGCTCTATTGTTCGTTTTGTCGGCCACGTCCAGTACACTCATTTGCTCGACCTTCTGCCTGACCGACTGGCTGCTCGGTCAACCCATTCATATTTTGATTCTTTTCCGACAAAAGTAATACAAATGGAATTCAATTTCTTTATCCTCTTCGGATCGGCAGTGGACTGCCAATGGGTCATACTTTCATTCCTCGCCTAATTAACAAATAGCCCATCAAATGCTCTTCGATTGGACCAACCCCAAAGTGCTGCTCGGTAACAGCAAATAAAATATGCGGTAGATGACGGACAATGTAATTTGCATAAATTGACATTGAATGCAAATTCTACAACGCGATGTGATACAAGTGAAAACATGAAAACAAAACACTACCTTCGAATAACAACATTGAACTAACTCGAAAATCGCCAAGCTAAGCGTTAAAAAACAAAAGTCGATAACGAAATTCGAGAACTCCTCTCGATTTGTATTCAAAAATCAAATTAGTGTGCAGCAACAGCAACTGCAAGAGCGTGGGCGAGGGAGAGGGAGAGGGCGAGAGCGAGAGCGAGACAGAGAGCGTCGAGAGGGAAGCAGCACAGTAACTGTAACTGAATTCTGGTAACGATGAAGGATCAAAGGTTTACCCCCTATGTGGGATGGGGGTGTGAAGAAGTGTGTCGCGCATGGACAGCAATCAACCCTTGCTGATGCTCTGCAGTTACCAGAATTGCTCCTTTCGTTGTTCGCTTTTTACATGCAATACCCATTAAAATTCGATCTAATGGGTATAATATAGCTGTCAATATGTATCAAACGCTCACATTGAGGGAAACAGCAGTATTCATAAGTAAAGAAACAATATATATGGAATTTCAACTATTTTAAATAACTTTATAATATTGGGAATACCGCTACCCATAGATCGCATTAAGTTTATCTACAACATGCATATTGGGAATCTTCTCGTCGAGCATTCTCGACTACAGTATATTTTCGATACTTTTTTTGTTGTTGTTTGTATTCGCCAGTTGATGGCGGCTTGACAAGACTTTTATCGGATTTGCGTGCTTTGCTCACAGGATGGTGAGAAATATTTAAAAATATGTAAAGTTGGGGGATTGTAACGGGTTACATTGGCAAATGAAAGAAAAGCCAAAAGGGTCGAATATTTAATCGTAGTTGGCGAATTCAGTTATATTCAAAATGTGAGAAATCCAAATGTAGTTTAACTAATAGGATAATTGACGGACAGGATAGGGTATGGACATGTCCAGCTCAGATGACAGTTAATATGTGTATTTACAGACTGTTACCTAATTTTTAGCTTCAACTTGTTAGGATTTCAATGTCTATGACAGTATAGTAGACTCTTTACACTCACTCTGTTATCGCGTATTCTTTTCCATGAGTTGGCTTTTAATTTTTGCTGTAATTTTTTATTGCGTTAGCAAATGTTAATGGTATTTACGCCGTGACAAAATCGTGTCAAATGGCTGTGAGCAATTACATTGAAATTTGCATTTACATTTACACACACATTTACATTTACATTCAATGCAATGCCAAGCGGCCTTATGCAGCATTTAATAATTGCGCATACGCACCGTTGCACTTTAAAGAGGCCGCATTTGAAGTGGAAGACAACTTCACAAAGTGCCATCGTACATTAGACACTGTAACTGCCATAACAACAATGACAATATACAACAAAACTGGCTCGACAATATGTTGGTTGCACGTACATACATACATACATACATGAGTACTGCAACTTTGCCGTTACTGTCTTGTCCACTGCCTTTTGTTCACATTTTAACTGCAGCGGCAGGGTAGAAGGTATTATGAATGGTGTAGCTAACATGCCTGTGCCTTGTTTTGACTTTGTGTCCAAACAGCCCGCGGCCACTTCATCTAACAACAACAGAAGCGCTGCAAACGCCGTTTCTAGTCAAATTAACCTGCATAGCTTAATAGTTGAACATACTCGTCCCTGCATTCCATTGTTGTTGTTCGCTGCATTGTTGGGCTGCTTGTTTCTACATACTCTTATTGTTGTTGCTGGTCGACGACATTAGCGAAACTTAAGCCAACTTGCAGTAACAAGCAAGAATCTCTCCTAACTGTCATGTTCGTACAACAATCACTCAAGAATTTCCCTTGAGGCATCCACTTCACGCACAGCCCGTCAATTGATGACGAGACTAAATACCTATATTATGTACATTTTAACCTTATTTTACAACAATAACAAATTTGACATTTAAGTGGATATGCCAATTAACAAGTTAAAGTTCCATGTTCTTGGGATCCTGGAACATGGGAAGTCAGAGTTATATGAAGTCAGCAACTCATTCTATCTGCAGTCGTCCGCTGCGACTCCTTCTTGTAATTGTATGCAAACAATGTTACTGACTCTCTTGTTCTATGTAAATAAGCTGACAGTGAAATGCTAAACAAAACAGAAACCTTAACATAGCGATACCATTTAGGGGGACATACGAGTTTGCGAGCATATCGTGCATATCAGCTCTATAGTTGGGCTTTTGACATCACAGGAGCAAATGTTAATGAATCAAAGGCAATAACGGCCAACAATTTGTGCCAACTACAAAGCAAAACAGGAAGCGCACGCAGACCTCGACCCCTGACACCGAATCTGACTCTGCCTCTGACTCTGCCTCTGACTCCGACTCTGACTTCGACTCTGACTTCGACTCTGACTCCGACAAGCGCCCCCGCCAATCTGATTCGTCGCTAAAGATTGAGATTGAGGTAGGGACAAGGCACGTGTGCCTGTTGATAACGAGCGAAAGCTACAAAAGTCATGCATAATTAATCATTTGTTAATTATAGACCTGACCAAGTGCGAGTATACACATCTCATCATCTATACAATATGCATGTACGCATATTTGACACCTGCGAAAGTAATTACCTTTGTAATTGTTGGAGTTGTTTAGCTTTTTCTTTTCTTTTTTTTACCAAGCTCATTATACGCGATAGGTGGGTGCTAGGTGGTGGGCAGTGGGTGGTGTCGCCTACGCCATGACATTAATGTCAGGGACAGTTATATAAATGAACTTTTCGCAATACTCACAGTCACACGAGGACACAGAGTTATCAGCTGGCTGGTGGTTGGTGTGTGTGAATGTGTGTGTATTTGGTGAATATAGTTCAAATGGATGCATCTCTCTGGTTGCTCTGTCTCGTCTGTCTTTGCTACAAATGCCAGGATATGCCTGGCCAGCTGCGTGAGTGTATGTATGTGTGCCTGTCTGCTTCTCTGAGCATGTGTGTATGTGTGTGTGTCTGTGCAATGGTACCATGTTTGCTGCGGAACAGGAAATGAGCACCTGCTGCTTATTTATATTTTCCGCTCACTTGAATGTAAAATTACATGATATTTTTTTTGTATTTTCACAGTTGTTGTTGCTGTTGCCGCTGCTGCTCCTGCTGCTGCTGCTGCTGTTGCTTGCCACTTGTAGTCTGGCAATTTTTGTGTGAAAATATTTTAGTGGCGCATTTGAAGACAGCTGGGCGCAACAGCAAGGAACGCACAAATTTACTGCTTGCATTTAAAGAAACTAAATTTAAAGTACAACTGTTGAATACTTTAATTGTTGTCAAAAATATTTGTATGAGTAAATTTTATCTCTATTTAAATCACACAAATTGGAGGTATGCTTATTGAACTGGTTAGTTAGCCATATTACGTAGTTCAGCACTTTCATAAAATAGTCACTGACCACAATATAAAAAAGCAATTGTGAGTATTGTGCGAGTAAAACAAACCACTTCAAAAAGTTGACTATTCGCTGGCTGTTTTGCTGCAATGTGAGAACCACATTGGATGGTGGCAGCCACGGGGTCAAGCGGCAGGGGACAAGGGGCAAGGAGTAAATGTAAGTACGACCTGCCCACTGCCAAAAATGTCCATGGACATTTGCGTTGTAGTTGGGGTCGCGTTTTGGCAAAATGTTTCCCCTTTTTTTTTGAGGTTTTTTTCTGCACATAAATTGTTGCCCTTTTTTGAATTTAAGCCAACAATTTGTTTGCTGGTCAGCCAACAGTCGGCCAACGCTCCGAACACATGAAATTATGCGCCAGTTAATTGCAGTTGTTATTGTATAGTTGGTATTTTTGTTGCTGTTGCACATGATTGCGCTTATTGGTTAGCAGCATAATCAAATGTGCAACTTTTTTGACTTTGCTGCAACCGCATAAAAGTTTAATTACAAATTGCACATTTCTGGGCAGCACTGAGTACCACTCACTGTACTCGTACACTGAGTGCCATGTGAGTATATAATATGATTCGCTGGCAGCTTCATTTAAAAGCAAATTTAACTTGAGCCATAATTAAACTGGCAACAAGTTTTCCACTGCATTTTCTTTACCTTTCTGTACCTGCTGCTGTTGTAAACACTTTCTGCAGCTCCTAATCAGGCTTTCTTTTTGTGGGCCGTGTAAATAGCCACCCAGCAGGACTCATTAAAAATAATAGGGAGGTGCAGGTTGGCAAACAAACAAGCAACTCGTGTTTCAGCTCTAAGAAATTTTTAGTATAATATCTTGCATTTATTTTATGCTGCTAATCCTTGGGTGGGCCAATTGCATGGAAGCCACTGCGCTAACTTAATTTACCAGTGGGGCAATTGCAGCAACAGAAGAAGCGGCAGCAACACCGGCAGAAGTAGCCAACTGATGAGTTGTTAGTCAAAGTTTTGTACGTCTAATTGTAGGCGTCATTATTTGACTAGCTAAGGGATGCCAAAGGAAAAGCAGAGGGGTTGCCTTTCACTCACCGGTGGAGATGGGGTAGAGTTGGAATTAAAATCAGAGTTCAACGCACGGCAGGAGCATCAACCCTCGGATAAGCTCAATATTATATTATAATATATTTTGTAATCTGTATTTTTGTATATTTGCTAACTCCAGTACGTAATTGTTTGACTTGCCGTAATTATAATTTAAATTAAAGCTCGAGCTTAACGTTTCATTTAATATTTAGTCAAGTTACTCGAACCCATAAATCAATGCCAAACAACATGCTTGGGGAGCGCCCCATATGAATACTCAAGTGTCTCACAACTGACGCACGAGCAACAAATGGGACAAATTTCCATTTCTATCCAATGCCGCATAAATGGCACATAATTTACGATACGATATGAGCAACGCAGCGGCAACAGCTAACCAAATATGCAGCTAACCGTCCAAAATGCTGGTAACAATATTAGTTAGCGTGAGCAACAACAGCAACAACAACAAATGCAAAAACAACAGCCACAACAAGAGTACAACATGAGCTGTGAGTAAAGTTTACATTTAGTCTTGGTGTGCGTGTGTGTATGTGCATGTGTGTGTATGGGCCGGCGTCAATGTGTGAAGTAATTAATTACAAAGCAACTGATGTGGATCTGTGTATATGTATCTACGTATCTATGTATCTATGTGGGTGTTGCTGCTGTGTATCTCCGTCTGGTTGTGTACGCGTGTGTTAAGTTTTCGTGTGCTTGGCTGTTGGATTATGATGCATGATCGTGTATACGTTTCGTATTGTCACACGCACACTTACCCGCATCACACACAAAGGCACACACACAACACACACACACACACACACGGACGTAGACACACGCACATATTGAGTAAGGTAACGTTATCTAGGTACTTATAAATGTGTTTGTTAGCTGTAACCGAAATTGGATTGATTTACACATCAGGTGAGAAACGAACGATAGCACCAGGGCCCAAATGCATTTCATTAATTAGCTTCCAAGAGTCTCTGTTGAGGTTGAGCTTGTTCTCCTAGCACATACGAATGCATTACCAGTTTTTCAATTTTAAAGCTGAGTTTCCACATAGAAAAGAATTGCGTTTATTTCTAGTTGTTGTATTTGCAGTAATAACTTATCATAATGCAATCACATTACGCTTAAATCAATTTAATTACATCAATTGAGTTTCGCGCATCGCTCATCACAGCCACAGTCTTGGCACATCTCATTAGCATGGCGACTGTGGGCGTTGTCTTGTGAGTGCTAATTATATTCATCAGCGACATGAGCAATTCGATTTAAAATGGTGTCTGTGGGCTTGAAGGATATATATTTATGAGAGCCACACACGTGATGTGCCCCTCGCAAAAAGGCCTTAAAAATAATTCCAAAAATATCATTACAGACTTCTCAGTGCTGCGGAATGGAACACTGCGTGCTGAAAACGTTGGTAGGCGGAGCGGGGGTGGGGAATGGGAAAGTACATTTAAATTAATCACAGTAAAAGTGAATTGCCCAAAACAATGTAATATCCCGTTCAAGGGCCCGTGGGAGCACGATGGGCGACAAACAAACAAAAATCTGTAAATGCCTATGCCTGCCACCCCAGAGAACAATGTGCTAGCCCTGAGTCCGTGACGAAACCAAACCAGAACTGTCACAGTATTGCTGTGCTTGTGTGTGTGTGTGTGTGTGTGTGTGTGTGTGTGTGTGTGTAAATTCATGCATGCTTGCTTGCTTTACTCTATCCGCCTGTGAGTTTATGTGTGCGTGTGTGTGGCCGTGTGTGTGTGTGCGTGCGGTTGCTCAAATTAAAACAAAGTGTCGTGCGTTTGATGAAAATGTAACGCGCTTTGCTCTGCTGCCAATGCCGACGCTTGCGTCGAAGCCAGCGTCACTGCTTGCGTCGCACATAAATGCTAATTGGCTTAAATGTGCGTGTGCACATGTGGGTGTGGGTGTGTACGTCCTTTGGGTGAGCTTTTTCCTACAAGCGCTCATGGTGGCGGCAGCATAAGCGTTTGGGTCGGCGTTTTCAGGTGTTCAAACTAAAACATTTTATAGTTTGGTTAATTGTCAAAGCTGCGAGACCACCGAGAAACGCTGAACTAGGAAGCGAGAGAGAGAGAGTGAGGTTGGGTTGTTAGACGGGGCAGGTAGTCTCAAACCTTTTATGACTTAATTATTCTATGGTTTTTGTGGCAGAGTCGACGATTATTGAGCACAACACAATAAGCAGACTGATAAAGAGGCACAATCAAACTGAACCCTCTAGCAACTAAAATGCTACTCGAATGTGAGAATGTAGTTCAAAGAAAAATAAGAGGAAACAACGAAACGGAGATCGTGAGAAACGTAAAAATCTTGAGAAAATTGAGAAAATTGAAAACAAGTGAAATAAAGTGATTTGGAGCTACATTTGTGCGTACGCGTGCGTTTTCTATTCAGCGAGCGAATGTTTTTCGCCTTTTGTGTGGCCACAATTCGATGGGATTTTATGTTTATTTGCCTTCACTCCATTACGACTTTATGCTCTTTAGCAGACAATCAACATTGTTGCTGTTGCTGTCGCTGTTGCTATTCTTGTTTACTTCCTTTTTTCTTCGCCTGTATATTGCTTGTGATTTGGACTTGGACACGGGGGTTGTTCTCCGTTGTTGCGGCAGGGACAATGCCCGTGCAAAAATGCAAATTACAATTGGAATGAGACAAACGAATGACTGAATGAATGATTGTCATTGCCAGCGAGCGAGCTATTTGAAGGAATTTGAAGCGTTGTATCCTTGATAAATCGCAAGCGTTTCGGCTGGCTTTCTAGTTATCCCCCATATGCCATAATTTATGCAAATTAATTTATAAAAAAAATAAAATAAAAGAAAAGAAAAAGGCGAGGCAATCTATGGCCATACTCGTAGACATATTTCACGCAAGTGCGACAATTTTCGCGTTTATGGCCAGCGAAAAGTACATAAATATAGTGCGCCTTAAAGTAGACTCATTTATATGGCTTTGTGCGCAATTTCAGGCGCTGACATTTATGATGTATTGTTATATACATATATTGTATGTATGAATGTATATATGTGCTTTCTTATGCGTGTGTATGTGGAATGATGTGAATGTGTGTGCCGTCATAGCAACTGACATGCCTCTGACGAATCGCTGCCTGACTCTTTGACTCACTGACTAGCTCCTTTTTGCTATCCTGCTTAGAAACATGGTCTATGGCCATCGGGCATTGGCTCAGACTCTTTGCATATAATATTTACCTGTCTGAAATGAGAATTTGATACGGTTATACGGTATTGTCTGGTCAAATACTTGTATGCATAGATGTTGCAGTAGGCGGCACCTTAAATTCAAGACATGTGTGTAAGTCATTTGGTATAATTTTGTTTTTAGGCAATTTTTGAAAGTTTGTCGCGTGATTGAAAAATAATAAATCAAATATTAAAATGCCGGAGAAACCGAGTCCATCAAAGCCGAGCCCAATTAAACCGAGCACCGCAAATCCAACTCCTGTGAGCGGAGCCAAAGATGTTAGGCCCAAGCCAGCAGTGCCGGTGGTGCGTACTCCACCTAACACTACACATGATCGTGTAAGCTCATTAAACAAAATACATATTATTTAAATTAATATTTATTTAATATTCTATCGAAATTTGCAGATTTGGAAGATCATGAAAATGTAGAAGCTATTGTAATATTTCGGCAAACTTCAATTTGCATACCTAAAGTGGAGCCAATAAGTTTTGATTTGTTTAAAATTTTACTTATTTTCATTTAAATATGCTATTAAATACGAATTGCCGTTAAAACTTGTTCCCTTCATTGCGCTGGATAAAGAGCGAATGTACCAAAGCTCTCTTATATTACCCGTGCGGCCTGGAAGGTTGTCTAAGCGCATGCTCGGCTATTAAAGAGCACGGTCGACTCTTGGGAAATTTACTCATTTATAGCCTAAAGCGAAGCAAGGTAATATCGCCAACAATACTTAAGTCAGAAGATATCTCAAAAATTTGTATAAACGAATTAACTGAAAGTTAAATGAAATGTATGAAGATAGTTGAACGAAATTAGCAGACTTGGCTCTTTATTAAAAAAGCAAGTCTCAAGTTGACTTTAAGACCTTAAAGAAAGCATAAAGTATTTCTTAAGCTCTAGTCAAGCTATAGGAAACACAAAAAGGAAAGCACTTGAACTAGTTGTTTGTATTTGCATTTGCATTGACTCAAGTGCTGTAAGAATCCTCAGTAAACTCACAAACCAACAGCAGCAGCAAAGCTAAAATAAAAGTGCTTGGGATAGGCCCACTCTCGGTGCCTCAAGCATCATCAAGTCAATGCAATTTAAACCAAAACAAACTCAAATTCCGAGCCACCAGCCACGAGTCACTTCCTACTGCAGCGAGCGCTCTAATATGAATTTTACTTTCATTCGGAATTGAGTGAAAACGATGCTGAACGACGCTGACGAGTGTGAACGAATGAAAATATCCCTGTAACGGCACTTGCTCACGATGGTTAGCATCGACCGAGCGAAAGGACATTTCGGGACTCGTGTCAGTTTTTGCCAATAGCGCAGCTCAGTTTCGTATTCGTATCGGAACGTGGCGCTACACCGTGCTCAAGGATATACGCGACCAGGACAACGTCAGGCACCAAAAAAAGAAAAGCACAACCGAGTAAACTGTCTCTGTGCGTCAGTGAGTGCGCGAGTGAGTGTCGCTTTGTTGTTGGCCATTTAATTTTATTAGCGTGCGCGATGCGTCATGAAACATACGAAACAGTAAACACAAAAGGCGAAATGCAAAAAAAAAATACAAAATACAATAAATGAGAAATTAATTATTTATTAACTTTGGCATATGCATAAACGTATCCCCTACATACGCATATACTACTGCGCCCACCAGAGAGCACCGACCTACCGAGCGAGCTCTGTTGTTTTAATGCTTGATTGAAATGTTAAATAGATATTAAAAATTGATGCTCCTCTGCAAGTTTGTTGTTGTTGTTTGTTCTTTTAAATTGTAATCTGCAGACGGCATACGCACGCGACGACATTGCGAGAGCAGGTCAGACCCGGCTCAGGGATCGACCGGTTGACTGAGCCCATGTCCCGGTCGTAGTCGTGCGTGTATATGACTTTATTAAAATTGTAAATTGTAAATTGTAAATCCACAACGCTGGCTAAAAGTATAACGCGCGTGTTCAACTCGAGGTTTTTACACATTGTTTGTCGACTTTCATAAATAATTATATTCAACTCCTCATCGTCAACGCCATCGCCATCGCCATCGTCATTGCTTTCGTTTTCGGTCATAGTCTCGTTTGTTGTGCTCCTTATCGCGATTAAGCGGCAACTGAAAATGCAATTTCATTAAATATTTTCCAATGCACGGTAACGGTAAATCCTAGCTTAATGCGCTTGGCTATACGGGTGTAATATTAAAAAAACAGACTCGTCAATATTAACAAGCATTCGTCATGGTAATTGTCAATGTTTATTGAGCGGCTTGCATTTAAATCACTTTTTAATGAAGTGTGCATGTAAGTTGCATAATTATTCATCATTTTCATTTCATTGTTATTCACTTTTACTATTAAAGAGTCCCACCAATTCCGAGTTGCTTCAAACTAGTTCTATAAAAATTTCATTTACATTCAATTATTTATGTTCTATTGTTTCTTTTATTTTAACACACTATAAATACATTTACAATATAATATGCAGTTATGTGCTTAATAATATATTTATTTGTTTTTGTTTTTTCAATTGGATGTATATATATGTATATCATTTAATTGCACGATTTTAATTTCAATTATCGTCCAATTATTTCACCTGCCTGCGAATTGAGCAACTGGCTAGGCCCTTTGGGTGTGCCACAGTCTGAAAGCTTATGCCAACGCCCACCTTAATTGCAAGATAATGGCCGTCCTCTTACCGTGGTAAATATTATTTGAATGATTCCTATAAAATTATTTGCAATTTTGTACAATAAACTGACTGGGAGCCAATTTGCTTGTTGCTATCCGAGAAAGAGATAACTTGTTTTCCTCGTTTCAGCCACACTTGATGTGAATGATTGTTACAAATTGCTATGCTAATGCACTAATAAAATACATTTCCATGAGTGTGAACTTAATTACGAATTGATTGCAAAAGAATTTCTTCATTAAGATGAAACTTATATAAATTCCATAACAAAATTAAAGCACAATGCCGCGCACGATTAAAAAATTTCTCAATCTTTATAGCATTTTATGTTGCAAGTGAAAAATATTATAAAATATGTGTAAAAGGGGAAATCAGTTATCTGTCAGTGCATCCAGAATACGGCTCTTACATCAAGTCAAATTATTTTCCAAAAACTAGAGCTAAGCCCAGGTCCACGGACAGGCGGACATAGAGGCATACACACAGCGACAGATAAGAGTATTCAAGCCAACTGACTTATTTATATGAGCAGAGGGTAAGCACTTTGGCCACACTCAATGCATAAATTGCGGGGAGGAGATGCCGCATAGGAGGCGCAGACTATAAGCTTCATTCACCTTTTGAGCTAGCTGCACTTTTTATAATATTTATGCATGTGCCTGCCAACTGGACCAGCACTCATGAACGGTAGCCAGCTTCTGGCAGAGAGGCTGAGAGGTTGCGAAGCTAAGAGGCGGCTTGAAAAATTGCTGCCTCAATGCGCTGGAGTGTGTGTAGAGCACACACAACGTGCTTGTACTCTTATGTTCCCATGTACCATATTGCCAAAAGTAACACTCCACACTGAAGTGAAACATTCAGGACGGTGCATATTCTAGTGCCAAGTGCCAGGACGGTAGGCGCATTTAAAAATTACATTTAAAAGTATTTTGCTTCACATAGAACAGAATAAATACAGAGCCACCTAAGCAAACATGGAAACCAGATCAAAAGCAACAGCCCCAACAGAAGCAGCAACAGGACTGGGACTAGAGCCACAGTCAGGCGATAGCAACAGATGCCACAACAATTGCCATTTAAATGGACAACACGAAAACAACAGCAACAACTAGAACAACAGCAACCACAACTAAATGCTGGGCACAAACATGGGCTAGGAACACAGGACACGCATGAAAATAAAATCGGCCAGCCATGATATGAGATAGAATAAAATGTAAATTTGTGTGTATGAACAAAATATACAAAGACATAGTAGATCCAACTACATACCCAGCTTATATATTTATGCAGCTCAACAATTTTTGACAGTGTATCATCATAGCAAGAAACACGAGACACGCATACAGTAGTACAAGTCTGCACTGGGGGCGTGCACATCTTTCGCCACTAAAAGCAGCAGCAACAACAACAACAACAACAACAGAAGCAGCTGCACAAATTGATCCATGGCTTGGCATTTTAACTGTTTTCTATTTCTTGGTCGTAAAAAACTTGGTTTTATAAACAATTCCCCTGTCCATGTCCAGACTAGCGCTCATGACTTTGTGTTGAACTGTTGCAGTGGCCGTTTGTTTTGCTTATTCCCATTTGTTGCTTGCTTACAGCTGTCCAAATTTATTACAGCCACTGGAGAAAGAATCGGGAAACTTTCTATGCCAAGTTGCAGCAACATTTTCGTTCATTTATTTCCTCACAGTATTTTGTAATGGACGCTTGTATTTGGCCTTTTGTCACAAAGCTTTAACACATAAAAATGTTATTGCCCGATATGTAGTTGTAGCTTATGCTGATTTGTGTTGACCGAGAATTGTTGCACTGCCAAGTGGTGCATGCAACAACAAGAACAAAAACCAAAAATGGAAAACAAAGAAAAAAGAAAGAAAAGTCATGAAATGTTATGGCCTTAAGGCTGATTTAGGAGTAGACTATGCAAATTGTAAGCTATGAAAATCGTGATGCTTATACAACTGATTTTGAAGCTTTATATCGAAATCTTAGTAAATTTAAAAAACTTGACCAGATTTACTATTTTAAGAATTAAGAAAGATAACAATTCCAATGTGGTTTTCCCTTCAATGAAATCTCTCAATAGACCACTTAACATTATATAAAATCTTTTTGTTATACATTTCAATTGAGGATAATATTTTGCTAAGAAATTATTGCCCATTCAGTCTAATTTTAATAGCTGCTTTTAACACTTACTAAGTCCGTCGAAAACGTTTTAGCGGGTTTCCTCTCATCAACTTCTCACTTAATTTGCCTAACCAAACTGCTCTGATATAACAATCTACGGAGTTTTCAACACAAACATGCCCTCGCGTCCATACACTCGCTTGCCCAGCAACAAGCACACACAGTTTGCCAAAAGTTTTAATGGTTATCTGTTGTCTATCAGCAAATTTTATGCGATTTTGTTTACCTATTTTAATGAGAACCGAAAAAATATTCACACAAAAGAGAGTAGACAGAAAGGCGAAAATGAAAATGAATACTGTGGGCCGTAAGACCAAACGAAAAACCAGGTCAAAGTAAACAGAATGAAATAAAAGAAAAATTTATGCAAAACTCAAAAAACGCACGAAAAGTGCGATTAAAATGAACTGCAAGTGCCTCATGTGTATATGTGTGTATGTGTGTTTTGTGTGTGTGAAAATAGCGTGTGTTGTATCAAATTTAAATACACAACAGTAAAATAATGAATTCTTTTGTTTGTGTTTGCTGCTCGTCATCCTTGTGGGCGTTATAGAAGAAGAAAAACAACAGGACAGAAAACAAACCAAAACAAAACCAACTAAAACAATGTGCAGAGTACACGGCAGCAAACAAATAAAATAATTTCTATACTATTTTGAAGAATGAGATGCAGGACCGAATGAAAATAAAGTAGATGAGTGTAAGGAAATTATTTATAATTGTTTCGGGCTTTGACAATAGGAAATGTACTCCAGGAAAAACTGTAGGTTACTTTATTTGCAACTCGTAAACGATGGAAAGTTGATTCTGTCTGACCAATAAATTATTAAATGGTCCGACCCTATGCACTGGTCCTTGCCTGGCCTAGCTAGAGAGCATTCCAATGGCTTTTCAAGTTCCTTTAGTTGCCCGGCTAATTGCACGCCTTTGTGTTGAAATACGAAAAAGCAATTAAACTTTTGTATTCAGCTGTGAAGACTCACATAATTACATAGCGTACAAAAATGAAAAACAACAAAAATAAACCGAAAGAAGAAATGTAAAATACACCAAAAGAATTATAATTTCAAGCGCTAATAATAAACAGCATAAGAAGCACAAACAGCACATTTTTGTTTCAGATGCGAAGGCGTGGGCGTTTCAGGGCGTGGTGTCGGTCAAGGTGCTTAACCGAAGGATATTGAGGGTCCATTTACTTATTGGTTTAGGTTGCATTTGGTTGGGTTGGAGTTTGTTTCTTCCAGCTGAATGCTAATAGCTTTTTGCTTGTATATTTAGAAAGACACATGCTCTGGATATGAATATGGCAATGGCCTACAACCACTTCAAATGCCTATCAGTCGCTTTTGTACAGTCGCCGCCGACGGTCGTGTTTTGCTGTGTTAATTATTGTTAGTTATCCACCTGCAAGACTTTTTCAATTGACACCGCCCAGACGGTGTCGGCGTCAGCATCTGATCAAAACAGAGATAAGAGCATAAGCAACAAACCCCGCGTCGCGCGCTCGCTAGAGCTTGCTCTGCGCTCGCTGGCGCTCGTCTGCGTTAGTCTAGCGCTTCAGCCGCTACCCGCCCCCGCGCTCGCTGCCACTTGCTAGCGCTGAACTTTGTGCAAGATTGTTATCAGCTAAACTCATCTTGTGCAGACAAATTCAGCAAAAACAATAAGCAAACGCATTATTTAGTAAATAAATATTGTTGATTTGCTAAGAAAATGAATAACAAAACATCTTCTCACTCCCGGCCTGGAAACAAGTCGTTGGATTTCGAGGCGATGAAACTTGTAGCTGGTGAATCACCAAGAAACCTACGTACATCGCTCATCTCAGACATGAGGATATCGCATTTAGACGGAACGAGCAACTCGGTAGCGACTCCTACGTGTACTACTACTACGACCACTGTTAGCTGCGGATTGACATATTCTGTAGCATCAACATCGTCCCAATACATTTGCGCAACACCTAACATTGTGCGTGAGGTAAGCCAAAGCGCAGCCACTAATAGCTGTTCTTTTCAACTGCCCATGGTATCACTGCGTAGGAAACACAAAGGTAAAATGGTCACAAAAACAATTGTTAAGGGCAAACAACCTGTAGTCAACTTAACTGAAGGACGGAAAGACGTAAGCAACCCCTCCTCCCCTCTCCTGCATAGCAACCGATTTGCTGCACTCGCTGAAGAAGCGGAGGCACTGATGGAAATGGATGATCCAGTGGAGCATACAATGACCGCTAATGACGAAGGTACTCAGCAACAAAAATCATATCCGAAGCCGCCAGCGATCTGTGTGCCGCATGTAAACAACATGAACGAGTTAGAGGAGGCTTTAAACAAGCGCACTGAGGAATATAACATTCGCACTTCCAGATCTGGAATTTCTCGCATTTACGCTGTAAATGCAGAGGCATTCAGATCTATAATCAAAGTATTAAGTGAGAGGAAATGTGAGTTTTGGCATCATCAACTAAGGCAAGACAAGGCGTTTAAGTTGGTGGTAAAAGATATTCATCCTAACGTCCCAAAGGAGATCATTGAAAAAGCTTTTGCAGAAAAAGGATTCAAAGTTATGAACACCTACTGCCCCAGGAAGCCTAACTGGCAAAGTATCGAAGTTAACGAAAATGATGATGAAAAAATAGTTAACACAAAAACTAGGCAAAACATGTTTTTTGTTGACATTAAACAAACAGCCAATGCTGCAGAAGCACTAAAAATTACGCAGATTGGAAGACATAGGGTGACAGTTATGAAGTCGAAGCCTAGCAAAGAACTGGTGCAATGTAGAAAATGCCAAGACTACGGACATTCCCGTAACTACTGCCTCAGGAAACCAGTGTGTGGCAAATGCTCAGGTGATCACCCAACAGGGTCTGACTGCTGTAGGATGCGCTCAGGCGACACCAGTGTTTGTGCCAACTGTGGTGAAAATCACGCATCCAGCTACAAAGGATGCAAAGTGAGGATTGACTTGACGAAGAAACTTAAGCCACCGACCAGATTGCCTCAAAACGGACTGCCACAAAGCCACAAAAGCGAACTACGCAGAGATAACCTCTCAACAAACCAATTTATAACGGACACAGTTGTCAGGAATGGGTTTTCTTACGCTGATATGGCGAGGCGTAACTTGAACTCTACTGCTAACAATTCAACACCAAAGCAGCTGAGTGCTCGAACGAGCAACGCAATTGAGGAAGAATACAGCAGCAGACTTGCAATTTTAGAAAGGGCCATACACGAGATGAACTCCAGGATGGACCAGCTGCTAAATTGTATCCAGGGTTTAATGGAGTCAAATAATGCATTTAGGGACCTAGTCCAGAAAATTATTTCGAAATGAATTATCCTAAAGTAATAATTGGGTTATGGAACGCACGAGGACTGCGTAAAAATGTAAACGAATTGATGACATTTCTAAGTATCAATTCAATTGACGTTATGTTAGTAACGGAAACCCATATCTGCCCAGGTGAGACACTTTACTTCCCAGGATATTCTTGTTACTTCGCCAATCATCCTAGCGGGTACTGCAGAGGTGGGGCTGCCATTATAATTAAAAACAACATTATCCATTCGCAAAAGGAGCCAATTTCACTCTGGAAGGTGCAACAGGCAAGCGTTAGCATCTCTACCAACGACGGGAACATTACATTGGCTTCAGTATACCTCCCTCCAAATGAAGCGTGGTCTACGGCAGAATTCGATAATGTACTCTCGTCACTCGGCAACAAATTCATTGCAGGAGGCGATTTCAACGCAAAGCACCGATGGTGGGGCAGCTTAAGGGCATGCAGTCGCGGTAACCGTTTGCAAGAAGCTTTAGCGAATAGTAGATGTCAAGTGCTAGCTACTGGAAATCCAACATTCTTTTCGTATAACAGGCAACTGACACCCTCAGCGATAGACTTCTTTATATACAATGGAATTGCGAATAACAAGCTCACAGTAGAAAGCCGTTACGATCTTTCATCAGATCATCTGCCTGTTGTTGCCACCCTCCATATTTCTCCGCAAATGAAGCCTGGTAGAAAAAGACTGCTCGGCCCCGGGTGCTGCATAAATAAATTTAAGTCTGAGCTTGAAAACAGGATTAATTTGGGCACGAGACTCAATGACTCGGATGAAGTAGATGCTGCACTATCCTCATTTATGGAGCACCTCAAATCCGCAGCCGTTTCTGCATCAGCGGCGCCCCCACAGAATCAACAGCGTCATCATAGAGCTGAGTTGTCCCCTCAAGCTGCCGCGCTCCTGAGTCTAAAAAGAAGGATCCGGAAGGAATATGTCAGGACTGGTGATGAGAGACTTATACCAATCTGCAGGAGAATAGCGAATCGGCTACAAAAAGTGCTCACCAAATCAAGGCAAACACAAACTGATGAGCTTCTAGCCAGAGCAAGTTGCGACGCTTCTTCTAATTTCCTGCTTTGGAAGCTCACAAGTAAATACAAGAGACAGGCTATTCCCAAGGCTCCTTTAAAAAATCAATCAGGCGGCTGGTGCTTTTCTGGGCTGGAGAAAGCCGAAACTTTTGCAGACAGTTTAGAGAATAGATTCAAGCCGTTGAATTTATCACCAGACTATATGCAATGGCATATTGAAGCAACCCTGAATAGACCGTTCCAAATGACCCCTCCTGCTACACCAGTAACATACCAGGAGGTCTCACTGTTAATTAAAGATTTAAAATTAAAAAAATCCCCTGGGCACGACGATCTGGATAACAGGACAATTAAACTGCTCCCGCCTAAGGCAGTGCTTTTCATAGTCCTGCTCTTCAACAGCATTCTACGGCTTGGACACTTCCCGAAGATCTGGAAGTCTGCACTGATTACCATGATCCCCAAGCCTGGGAAGCAACCAACGGAGGTCAACTCATACAGACCAATCAGTCTCCTTCCGGCATTGGGTAAAATGATGGAGAGAGTCATCTTAACTCGGATCCTTAGTCTGGAGAGCGTATCTCAAGCGATACCAAAGTGGCAGTTCGGTTTTCGTAAGGGACATGGTACACCAGAACAATTGCATAGAGTTGTGAATTTTGCACTGGAGGCTATGGAGCAGAAAGAGTATGCTGTGGCTGTGTTCATGGACATACAGCAGGCTTTTGACCGTGTCTGGCACAATGGTCTTCGTTGTAAGCTGAAGCAGCTATTGACTCCACAACTATTCCAGCTAGTAAGCAGCTTTTTGGCTGACAGGTCGTTCAGCGTTATTGTCGATGGTGCCAAATCTTCTGAAAGACTGATATGCGCAGGAGTTCCACAAGGTAGTGTACTTGGACCAACTTTGTACTCCATATACACAGTCGACATGCCGAAGCCGTGTGCAGTACGAGCAGTTGACCCTCAGGACGTTCTTATCGCAACATATGCCGACGACACCGCTGTTCTTACCAGGAGCCAGTCTCTTGGCACTGCCGCCGAGGCCTTGCAACAATATGTCAGGAGCTTCGAGATATGGGCCCGTAAGTGGAACATTGGCATCAATGCTAGTAAGTGTGCGAACATGACATTCGCGACAAGAATTGGATTCTGTCCAGGAATTAGGATGTTGGGATCAATCCTCAGTCATGAATCGCACTACAAGTATCTCGGAGTCATCCTTGACAGATGCCTAAACTTCGCTCGGCATACAACAATGGTGCAAAAAACAATCCTGGCAAAGGCGGCGAGGATGTCGTGGCTGTTGTCGCCAAAAAACAAGCTCTCTCTGCAGAACAAGGTTTCCATATACAAGGCGATATTGAGCCCAATTTGGAAGTACGGGCTTCAAGTTTACGGAGTAGCCGCCAAGACAAACATTAACAAAATTCGAGTGGCTCAAAGCAAAATCCTCAGGAGGATGTGCAATGCGCCTTGGTACATGCGGAATAGAGACATTGAGCGTGACTTAGGCGTACCTATGGTTGGCGACGTTCTGCAGCTACAGGCGGAAAATTACTGTCAAAAATTGACATGCCACCCAAATACGCTTGCCCAACGCCTACTGAGGTATGCGGGCAGAAGACGCCTGAAAAGGATTCATCCACACGATCTTCCTGCCAGAAGAATATCTTAATTTCTTAATTTAAATATGTAAAAATGTAAAAATGTAAATATCAAAATAATTCTATGTATTATATGTGTAACTATATTATAAGATAGTCAATGTTTTTATATTAATGTATAATTAGGTTAAGCTGCCATGAAGGTAGTAATGTACTAATTAGAAGCAAACAGTACAAATCTGAAATAAATTGGAACCTATTTTAAAAAAAAAAAAAAAAATGCCTATCAATAAAACATTGCCTACTTTAAGGGGAGTTCCTTCAACCCATTACTTTAACTAGCTCTGATACACAGACATACAGATTTAGTTTATGCGAGTGTGTTTATATTTAGCTTATTCTCAGCATTTTACGCCGCCACAAATGTTGTGTGATAGGTCTTCATGGGCTACACTTCTGTTGGCCTCAAATTTGCCGCGCAAATAAAAGTAAAATCAAATAATGCACAGCAAACATTTCATTTAAACAATCAACGTCAATGATCTGTAAACAGCAATGAAAAGGGTTTTACTACATTCTCACACACAGACGCATACACACTCACCTCGTTTTGGTGGCAAACAAAAGGTGTTCATACATACATATGTGCATATATATCATACATATAAAGTAACACACAGATGCACATATGTATGTGTACATTGTCGTTGGCGGCCATTGTGCATCACATAAACACACACTTTAAAAACACATCAAGCATACGTACCGTTGCTTGGGCGTTGTGTATACGTGTGCAAGACACATTTGATATGAAGGTTGCTCGCGGGTCGCTGCTGGCCCACAAGCCGTGAAAATGTTTTATTCAACGGCAACAAACCAAACTAAATAGAACAGAAAATTGTGTGTCTACAGTCATGGCATACCCAACCAAACACTACACAACACAACTCAACGCATCACATCACACAACAGAGCACATACATACAAGAGGGGAAGTTTCGCCTTCGAAGTTGCAAAAAACAGGGCCGTTGTATTTTTTCACATCCCACACAACACACATGTAAATAAGAAGAGAAAAAACTAAATAAAAATAAATCGAGAGCTAAAAGCTTTGCCTAGCGCAGTGTGGGTTGCGTTAGCCCGAATATCATTATATAAATAATATAAATCCTAAGCTAAATATTTATGCTAATTATTCAACATAAGCAGCTTGGCAATATTAAGAGCACAAATTTGCAGGAATTTCAGCATGTAACTATTTTAATTCAAGCTGAAATTAATAAATTCATTGTACTTCATTACAGCAGTAGCTGCAGCAGCTGTAGAAGCCTCAGCCGTATCCTCCTGTTAAAGGGTATAAAATAGACAAGAAAATTTTGTATGTGCTTTTTTGCCCTTTCTTAACACTGAAGTAAACACATGTTTACAGCATAGCATCTTAGCCAGCGCCAGAAAGGAGACGCAAACACTCTGGCCGTGTTCCTTGACTTATATGACAACATGAAAATGCCCAAGTAATTATTAAGTGCTGCCTCTTTGCTGTGCATATTGTTAGCCAAGGCACATCTTGGTTGCTACTTTTTGTGGCTGTCTCAATACTCGTAAGTAAGTGTCTGGCCAGGGGCAAAAGCATGAGACATGTGATGCATTTTTTTATTGCCATCTCGACAAGAGCTGCTTGCGGCTTGCGGCTTATGTGCAATATTTTTGAGACCAAATGTCGCAGCCAGTGAGCCACATTGTCAACAAACTTGAGAAATTATTAGAGTCAACAAACTGAGGCAACTTAAGTTCGCCAGCTGGCTAACTTGGCCATACACTGCATATTTAAATATGCATTTACGGGGCAAACATTTGCTTGGCTAAATCAAATTTGAGACTAAGCAACCGCTTTTCGTTTATTATTGCAGTCTTGCCACAAGCTGGCAACTAATAATTTAATTTAATTCTGCTAAACATACACACGGACATTCACATACATAATAACTACATTTTAAACCTGCGGTCATTCGTGCAGAATTTAAATTTAATTTTGTTAATTTATTTGAGGCAATAAATTGGGCAGTAAAGACACATGTCAAGTCGCCCAAACTGTGTTCATATGCACAGACATGTTAAAAATGCTCATGTGTGAATGTGTGTGCAGATCCGTGTATGAGTTGGTAAAATTAGTGCTCGCTTTAATTGAGTTTGTTAATATTTTAGTAATGGCCAGTATAACATTGCATTGGTCTGCGTTAGCCATGGCAATTGGTTGGTCTGCCAGCCAAATGGCTAAAATGTTACATGGCAGCTGTCAGCTAATTTTATGGTATAACTGTAGCTTATTCATACTGTGTGCGTGTGTGAGCGTTTCAAAAACTAATTAACTAGTTCTGCATACGATTCGTTTAATTTTGTGTTTTTATGCTTGTGATTAAATTTGAACAATTAATATTTATACTGCTTTATATATTACAAATAAGTAAGCAGCTCAAATCGACCGACTGACGACCGACGACCGACAACCGACAACCGACTGCCGTCTCAGGGCATTTAGTTTAGCTGAGCAACCAGACAAATGCCGTGCACAAAGCAACGGGGGCATCCCTTTAATGTTTCCGGGTCAGTCACAGCAGTCACTTCCCTTGAGCTCGTTGTCGTCGCTTTTGTTTGTCAGCATGGACGATGACACCGGCAGCCTGGCAGCCTGACTGCACTGGGCTAGGCTGGGCTGAGCTGAGCTGGACAAGGGGCTTGATAGCAAACGCCGCCAGCTGCTCTTTTTGCTCTGGACAGCAACAGCTGCAGAGGCAGCAGACAAAGCGGCTGTCTGTCTGCTCTCGCGTCCATTGCTGTGCACTTGAGTGACTAAGCTGCTGCCTCACAGATCCATAGCCTCGCAACCTAACAGATGCCCTCACAGGCCCCACCCTGTCTGCTTCATAGCCATATCCCACTTACAAGGCAACAACACAAATAAGTACAAGCAGTCGTTGCGGATCGGCCACCTACTCGAGGAGGGCCGGGGCGTCGGTGCACATTTGCGTGTAGACAAATTGAGCAGGACATTGAATTGTCAGCAGCCCCGGCAGCCCCAGCAACCTCCCTCGGCAGCATCGGGTACGCAACAGCCCTTGACGTTCTGACGACCACGACTCTTCCAAGCTTTGCCCAAGCACCTCCTGACACCTCCTGCCGCTCGAATGTCCTTCTATGCAGTTGGTTGATTATATTGTTGACGTTGATGTTGATGAAGCATGATTTGGACTTTCATCTTTATTGCATTATACTTAAAAACTATTAGCGCCTGACTGCGGGAGGTCCTACAATGGCGTCCTATGCTGGGTCCTTTTGCATAAAATGACTGCATTACCTAAACTGACGTTGATGCGGCTTTGAAAGCGACTGCGAGAAAAGGACAACTCTGATTTAATCATTCAGTGCGAACTATTAAATGGTTTATAACATTAGTTTTTCTGCATTTATAAGCAAATTACGCTACAGTCTGAGGGCAGTAAAATGCCACTTTCATTTACACATTTTTCAACCAAATTGATTTCAATAAAAATTATTCCAGTCAATACGGCTGAAGAGAAGATAATATTATTCGAATGGCAAAGTTGTCAACGATTTATTATGCATTCTGTTTCGTCCATTTAAATGATCTTAATGTATAACAATATAAATAACAAAGCGCTCGTTAACATGCATTATGCTTGTAAATAAATTTAACCAGCTAGAAAATAATGTGAGCCAGTCAATAGACAAATAGCCCTGGCCAAGGACCCGCTAACAAATCTACCACTAAAATGTTGAAAAGCTTGGCCACCGTGAATCTTGATAAAGATAATTTATTAATACCATCAACAGCAACAATAACAATAAAATGTAAACAAACGACTGACAGGCACCACAATGCCACAGTAGAAGGACGAGGCATGAGGCAGCCAGGCGAGAAAGCTATCATTGTTGTCGAATTTAAAACCCTTTTTAGTGTAAAGGTGTTGCATGTCATTTGAGTTCATTTTGGCATTTCATTTGATACAAATCAAAATCGAGCATTTGCAAATATTTTATTGCAGCTCAAGCAGTAGAAATTATAAATTATGACCAACTGGTGGATCGGCTCGTTGACTATTAACAATGGGAATTAGTTGCGGACTCAAAGGAGCCCCGTGACTGATACTCTTAACAAAGCAACAATTGAACTGTGTCCTAATCAGCTGCTGTGCATTGACTGGCGGAGCATCTATTATAAATGGATATATGTATGTATTTTCTTGGCGAAACTGTATTCTCCCTTCCCCCTGTCCATCTCCATTTCCTACCCCGCAGCCCTATACAACCCCAACCGGCATTCTTATTTACAATGAGCTTCCAGCACGCAATGGTAGCCCACATTGTAGCCATTGTTTGATTTTGATTTTCATGCTTAAAGTGCCAACCATTGTGATGATGATGATGATAATGATGATAGACCGTATTCAGTTGTCAGTAATAACTCAATTGTGTTGATCTATAGCTTTTGATAAGCAAACAGAACAATACTAAATATCTTTGACTGTCTACCTCCAAATTCGTGAGTCGTATTTATAGACCTCTCTAATGGTCCCATCAATTTACCTGCCCGGTGCATATAGTAGATGCCTCTTTAGAAAACATTTAACACTTGTAGTTGATAATCAATATTTGATTGTTTATGAGTATATTTAGAACACTTTACCATTTGTTTGACTGTGACTGTTTGGGCCAATTGCCAAGAGCAATTTGGTAAGTGCCAAAAAGTGCCCAATTAACTTGTTACTCTTTGTCTGACTCGCTTTGTCAACAAATCAATCAAATTGACTGAAAATTCATCAGATGGCAGCCCTGCAAATGGTATTCAAGGCTTCGTCTGTCTGTGAGTTGAGTGAAAATCAAACTTTTGAAACTATTTTAATTGTTATTCTTTGCATTTGACTCTACTTTGTGGAAGGAAAAATGTTGATGTTGAATCAAATACGGTTAAAAAGTCGAAATTTAGAAAGTACTTGTAATTAGAGTGTGCTTCTGATCGGTCGAGAAGATCATTAACAGCCGAAGCCATATCCTGCTATTAATTAAAATTGAAAGTTTATTGAAGCTCAACCTCATCCTAATGGATGCTTTGAAATTCATGGGCCACAATTCAAAATAAATTAGTTACCACCTTCGAGTGCAGGTGAAGGCGCCTGTCAAAAACTTTGCAACTTTTGGCCGTAACTGTTTGCACAATATTATATACGCACACACACACAAGTTAGGCAGCGTTGATTTACCATAACTTCAGACGACATTCGGACGTTATATTATTACAACAGCTCATCAAAGTTCGGCTCGAATGGCAAATGTTGAATGGTTCGATGCGTGCTTCAGCTACATGCAGAACCTTATATATTTCATCACACATACACATGTGTGTTTATGTATAAGCATAATACTTTTATATCAGTGTCGATGTAGATGTCAGTGTTAGTGTCGACGTCGGCCTCGCTAATGTAGATGTAAACGCTGCGCCGACGTCTGCCCCAAAGCCCCTGAGGTATGTGGCAAACGAGCCTTCACTTTTATCAAGCAGCCCGTTGGGTATTTGTGCAGCAGCTATGGTAAACTTTGCCGAATGCCGTGCTCTGTGGTCGTGCTGCTATCGGACCAGGGGCTAGAGCAACTCACCTGGCATTTAGTCAAAAAGTTTCAGTTTTCGATTTGCTGGTGTGCCGTGCCAGGCCGTGGCCAAAACGCAAATTGTTGAAAGTTTGCACTAAAGTCGTTGATTTCATAGCTGAGAGGTGAGCTCAACTCGTTCAGAAAGTCTACCAAAGTAGTTGACGTGAATCGAAGGGATGGATGGGACAATAACTGCGAGGTATGTATGAGGAGGCAACTTAATTGAGTAAAGTTGTGGCGGTGCGAATGCGAACGAACCACTTGAAAGCGATGGCAAATGTTTCGATATATTGCTGTTGCTTTTGTTCTTCAGACATCCTCCCCCCTCTTTACCACTCTCTTCTCTCATCACTGCCATGAAAATTATTTGTATAACGAAAAGCAGTTGGCAGCAGCAGCAGCAGCAGCAAGAGCTGAGTAGACGCAAAGGCTCGTCTGCAGCAGCCGAGTTGGAAACCGACTACAGTGAATACTAACAATAATTTCATGCAGCTTTCACATTGCCTCTGCCTGTCTCTGGCCAACAAACGGACTTCGAACTCTTCCATTGCCGCTGGGAGGTAACGAAACTAAAATCATGGCCCATCCCCAGAGATTTGAAAGCGGAGCAAATGCAGTCAAACAGTTGGCGTACTCGGGGGCTTTTTAATTGTCTGTTTGTGTGTCTGTCTGTGAGGGACAGGCTCCCTATGTGTATATGGGAGTATCAGACAGAGTCAGAGATGGAGAAAGAAAGAACAAGAGCATGCACATTGAGTGTTTTCTTATAGCATAATGGCTTTTGGAACGACTACATTTTCCAAATTTTCCATTCATATACCCTTTCGCAAATGTTGTTCTGTTCAATCTTAAGGAATTCCCACAAAATTGATAATTCTAGATGAACGGCCAACAAGATAAGTTGATCATTTTGTGATCAAGATCACACTTTCTTGGTCATTTGAGTAGTATCAAAGTGAAGTATAAGGATTTACCAACAAATTATCACATTAGAGTATATATACTCCGACTTTCCGCTATTCGGCTTTTCCCTTATTCTTTTTTTTTTTGTTGTTGCTGTTGTTTGTAGCAGCAGACCCACCACTCAATTTATGACATTTTGACAGCAGTTGTTGCAGTTGAATCAGAAAGTTGCTCTCCTGAGTAATTGCACAGCTTTTTCACTTACAAACGCGCAATTTTGTGGATTGCGTTTTCTGCCTGTGTGAGTGTGTGTGTGTGTGGGTGCATGTGTGAGGTGCACATAGAAACTCCCTAATACACACACAAACAAGCAACTGTATTTATGTATATAATTTGGCTTTTAGCCTGCACTGAGCGCATTTAAGCCTTTAAGCCAAAGCATTCGAAATTCTATAGTTAGGTAAAAATATGTGTGAATAAAGTGATTTCCTTTTAGTTTCTGCTTAAAACCTTTTGATAATTGGTTTAAAATTAATTGAAATAACTTGATATGATCAAAGTAAGCTTGATAGAAAAGCTACATCTGTCTTAACAAATCAGTACTTGTGATGGACTTTGAGTAGACAATCTAGCTTGGAGATATGTTGCAACTACAATGATGTTTGGAATGAGTCGTGAAAAAGTTTCATAATTCATTGTTTTAGCCATCCAACATTATCCCATTATGTTTCCTTGGCTTTAGTAATCTGTAATAAAAACTTTTTGCAATGGAGCATCATTAATTTCGTTCCAAGCAGCCGTGGTGAGTGCACAGCCAATGGCATGGCAAAGGCAATGTCAAAATTATAGCAAACATAAGAGAGTGAGTGCTGTACATATATGTATGTGTGGGTGAATATACTCGTATGTACTCGTAAGTATTTGACTTTGCGTCAAAGTGAGCAAAGCACATTCAGTCTTGGAAATTCTGAAGTATTCTCCATTCCATGGTGTAAGTAGGTGTATGTATATATAGATGTGTATGCGGGTGTGATATTAATTCAACAAATTGTTGTTTAACAAGATGAGGAGGTATGCAAGCAGCCGCTCTGTCGCGGCAGTTAAAGTGTGTGCCGTCCTTTCTTCCTCTACTTCCTATTCCCCTCAACTCACCAAGTATTCGCCGTGTTAATCGCTTTATGTGCAGCGCGTAGATGTCTTATTTAATGCAGCAACTGTGTGCGTGGTGTCTCTAATGTGTGTGTATTTGTGTACATCTTTGTGCGTACAACAACCTAGGGCAATATACGCACAGCTGCCAAAATATCTTACCTTCATTTCATGAAATGAAACAATTAGGACAAAAAGTTGCTTCGTGACTGCTGCTCGTTTGGGCTAAGGAAATATTGTGTGTGTGTGTGTGTGTGTGTGTGTGTGTGTGTGTGTGTGTGTGTGTGTGTGTGTGTGTGGGTTTGGCTCGGATACGTAACCCTTTTTTATAGCTCGACAAACATGTGTATGCTTGTAAACAAGGCAGCTGTATGTCTGCTCTGTGTGTATGTGTGTGTGTGAGTTTGTGTGTGTGTGTGTGTAACCCTGTGTGCGTTTAATGACAAAATAATTAGAAAACTTTTTGTGTACTTTGTAGCTGGAGCTGTGTTGATGTGGCTGCTGTCTGCCCGCATGCCTACTTAGCTTGCCTCTCCTTTCCACAGCGTCCCACACAGCATTACCCCATCAATGTCACCGCCAATTGGGGTTGTGTGTGTCCCTTTCTGCTACTTTCCCTTGGGTCTGTGCAACTAAATGTGATACTTGAATACAGTCGCAGACATTTCCAAATTGTCCTGCACAACAACAATTGTAACAGCAACATGAAGATTTGGCAATTACCTGACGAAGGCTATAGCATTGACACAACAAAAGTGAGGGGTTGGGGGATTTCTAAATTCGGGGGATGGAGGTAATTCAAATGCTATGTTAATGTTCAATTTTAAGTATCGTTGACATATTTCACTTTGACACTGCGTAAACCTCTTCGTGCCGTATGATTTATTTTTATGGGCGTTTCGGGTCGATTTAAAAGGAATTGCAATGCTCAAAGGAGTCAACACACGCACACACACAGACACTCACTCATTCCCAAACAAAAGTCACTTTCTTCACATTTGTGGCTGGCTGCTTTGAGAATCGTTGATTTGTTATCGATTTTTAATTAGCATTGAATTAATTCAATTAACAGTTATTAAACCTCCAACATTCAGTCGAGTGTAGCTAATTGCTTAATATGTAAACAGAGGGAGCGTTTCAATTGCACTCACATTTTATTGAACTTGGCAGATGGTGATGACACAGCCACTTGGCATTCAGGAATTAAACACTTGAACATATGCCACGCATATACACTACTTAAGAGAAGAGCAGCAAACATTGATGCAAATGTTGGTAAACAGGTTGCCAGCCAAATTGAATGCTAGGTAAACACAATATATGTCCAAGAGCATGCCACTTTACCCACCTTCTTCACTACCCCACTGCGCTCTTCTACTTCACTGGGGTGTCTGGCAATCCGTGCTGACATTACCATCAGGCAGCCCACACGGCGTATGCGTAACACAAGAGTTGCTAGTCACGAAAGTGGCACAACCGAACGAGGCAGCTTTCAAATGGTTAAACTTGGTATTTTCCTGCCCGTATTATTGTGTGCGTGCAGATGTTTTTATTGAAGTGCGTGGCAAAACACTTTAACTCTCCCAAACACTCGAATAGGAACTGGGCTATATCTACTGATGGCTAACAGACTCGTACACATGTATATATATATATATACACACACACACACACAAACAGCAAATGGCCAACAGTTGTTGCCAAAAGAAAGCTTGCACTTTCATATATGCAGATGAAGTTGATCTCTTTAACTGATTATACAGTCTTAATTAAAGAAACAAGCTTTATAATTACCTAAAAGTACATTTGGGTGCTTTGTTAACCAATATATTTGGATTGTAAGCCACTGAGTGCTTGTCTATTTTATCGATGATCTGCTGCAAAGGTTTCTAAAATTAAAATAAGCTAACCTTTAAATGCTTTAAGGGACCACTCCATACCGTCCATATGTTCCTAAGTATTTGCGGTGGGCGAATAGAAAAAAAGTTGATTGCAAACTTTGTTGGACCACGTGTACAGACTGTGAGGTCCAGCTTTTAGGTCGTCAGTTGATTTTCAACAGTTGAGTTGAGTTTATTTTGCTGCTCAGCAGAGTTTTGGCCAGGTGCGCAAAGCAGCCTCCTAGTCCAGGATGGTATATAATGGTAAGGTATGGCGGGGCATGGCATACATTTTTACTGCGTGCCTGTGATACCAGTAGTTTCTTTTAGTCGGTCTGCCTGGCCAAGTCGAACGTGAAATGTTGATGAAGTAACCTGCAACCAGTTACATGCTACATTCTACACACTGCACACTACACACTAGATGCTACTGAGTGTTAAGCTTCCAAACTTTGTTCAGTTCGGTTGGCTTTGTCTAAGCCCAAATTAGTTGTTCTGCAGGTGAACAAAGGGACCATGTTTACAAGGTTTGGTTTTATTTTTTTACGTTTTTTACTTTTTTTGGGCAACAAATGGCTAAAAGTTTATGTTGTGCATAAAACAAATTTATGTATAGTTAGCTGCTTGTTGCACTTTTTTATGCCACTTGTCCCATATGCATATAAATAAAGCGATAAAAAAATTCGCAAAATGCAGAAGCAAAACAGCAAAAGTTTCGCAACTAGAGCATGACATGATGCAGAGCCACAGCCACAGGCACAGCAACAGCAGCAGCAACAGCCACAGGCAGAGCCCCAGCAACATCAACAGCCACATGGATGCACCGTTACAAGTACAACTAGAACAACTGCCGAACAGGATTCAATTGCAAGGACAATATAACCATGTTAAACAACAATCAGAGTGGAAATACAAACCACTCGCTGGTAATTTTGCATGCAACGCTTAATGTCTGTGGCAAAAGTGGCGCTGATTTCGGCAGACAACCTTTTTTTTCGTTTTTTCTTTTTGTTTGTCTTGTTGTTATTGTTGTTGTTGTTGTTGTTATTTTCATACTATCCACCCGACAAAAACTTTAGCGACACAGTTTCGCCCGCGGCTACAGTAAGGACAACGGCAACGGCAACGACAACAACTACGACGGCATCAAATTAAACGAAAACTATACATTTGCTGCAGCATTGGCATTGGCGCACTCGAAAATTTGAGTGAGTGGCTGCCTGCATTAAAAATCTGGCTGCCTACAGGAGGAGTGCGAGCTGGAAGAGGGCGGGGAGCATGCTGGCATTGGTCGTGAGGCGCTTGCCAAAATGAACAACACTGTGGCGAAATCCGAGCTGTTTTCGCTTCTTGTTGCTGTTGCTGTTGCTGTTTGTGTTGGTTGTTGCTACTGCCGCGTTGTCTAAAGTTTGAAGTGCGCATAATAAGGCAGGCAGCGCCAGGGAGCTGCCAAGCCATGGCAAATTAGTCGCTGCGGATAGTCGGCGATAGGACTTGTACATGGAGTATCTTTCCTCAGAAAGTAGGCAACACTTTTCTGCCAACGCGTTGAAATGAACTTCAAATAGAGCTACATAGATGAAAGTATTCGTTTGGAGACGTGCTTTCTTTTGAAATGGAAAAGAGTATCACTTTCGTTAGTAAATTGTTAATGGGGCCATTGGCCAGAGCTCAGTTAATATAGGTCAAATTTACTCTAATTAGGCACTATTCTTCCTTAGTGATAAGCGAGTAAATGCACAGAAGCAGTCCAGTTCTTTGCTACACTTAGCGTGTTCGTTTAACATATTTTGTAAATGAAAATCCATAATAGAAGTTTTACTTTAGCTGTGTTATAATCGTTTTAACTAACTAGTGACAACTGCGTAATTTATTAATGGACTTGTCAATATACTACTGTACTACTATGCGTTGTTAGTTTAAGTTATTTTCCATTTCTTAATAACAAATCATAATAAACTAACTGAATTCAGTATCTATCTTTTGTTTCTCTTTTGCAGCTTATTAAACGATTATGTGCAACCGCGTAATGTGGCAGAAAAAAAGCAACGGAAACTGAACAATGCAACAATTTGCACGCAGTACACACCTCAATATGGTGCGACGTCAGCAGCAACTGTATAAAAGTTATGCTCAAGGCAAAAACTGTACATGAAACAACTTAATTAGTTGTTTTGCGAGCAGAGCGAAAAGCCGCGCATTGAAACGAGCTTTATGAGAGACGGAGCAGAGCTGACAGGAATCTGGGGCAACACGACGCCAGACGCAAGACGGCTTTCCAGCGAATTCCAAGAAATATTTGTTCATTTTGCTTCATTAGTGTTGGCGAAATGTTTTGGGCCAAAAAGGGCAGCGGCTGCAACAGCAAGAACCCGACCAAACTCTAAGCCCACCCCCAGTGACTAATTGTGCAAGTTGTGTGTTTGAGTGTGAAGTGCTGCATATTAAAGTATTTAATTTGAAGTCCTGCTAAGATAAATAACGAATATTGAACACATTTAAACGAAAACTTAAAGCTGGCAAGTATATACTAATTTTAAGCAGAATGGATTTGCTAAATATGAAGGCTGCGCCATTTGGCGATGCAACTAGAACTGAAAGGAGTTCGCGAACTTCCGACACAGCAAGAACTTCCACAATGCACATAACAACTTCCTATGGTTACTCTGCCTGTGCAGGAACATCGTTCGTCTGGCACCGTTATTTGGCGCTATTCACCTTGCTTGTATTCGCAGCGCACATCAATATTACTTCCGGTCAAATCGATTGGGATGACGACGATGATCCAGGTGAGTAAGTGCTATGCGATGAATGGGAGTATAACAAAACATTCATCGTACGACAACAAAAGCCAAGCTCTACATCGTGCACGGGTCGGTACACCTTAAGCGCTGTGATTTGCATAAATTTCCAACTTTTTTAACGGCAGACAATAGTTCAACAGAAATAATGGAATATCGGAGAAGTGCGAAGACGGGGACAGGGTGTGCTAGGGCGAAGTAATTTTGGGAAAGTTAGAACGAAAACAGTCAGCACCAGAAGCGATTTTCAATTGGATTTTGGTTATGTTTTTGTAATTAAGTTATATTGCCATTACGTATACGCCCTGCCAGCCGTCTGTGCTGCAAGAGTCTTTTAATTAATCGCAGATTTATAGCTTGAGGTAGCACAAGTACTTGTAGCTATGTCTATATGTATATGTATAAATGGTATTTTAATTATTCAAAAGCTACAATTTAAATATTTAATGAATTCATAAGTCTGACAGTTTAATTGCAAGAGTTTGCGATAACTTTGCCGTGGGTGTGCCGGAAGTGTGGCAAACGCAGAGCCCTTCAAGTACAAGTGGCAAGGCAAAAAGTGTGAGGGCCCTTTAAACGATACTTTATTTATTTACATTTCAATTTGAGTGTTCCGAAGCACAAATATTTTCCAGCAAATCGATAATCGAAAAAATAAAGTTAAATTTTTAAATTAATATAAAAGCAAACCAATTTTATAATAATGTCTTTGGTCTATTTTCAATCAATCATTGGTATAGTGCTACAGATAAGACAGCATATAAAGCATATGTACTTATAGATCTTTACTTTAAATGAACGTAAATAAACTAATTAATTATTTGTCTTAATTGATTTATTATTATATTGATATATTAATTTGATTTAATAAATTATATCATTTTATAACAAGTGCAAAAATGACTGGTCACACTATAATAAGGTGTCAAAAGCAATGCCCTCTTTTAAAATATATGAGTTTAATTTTTACTTTTTCTAACTATTGTTGAAATGTAAGTTCTTTGTGTGCTTAAATCACGAACATTGTCTCATCTATCGATTTTTTCCCATTGTACGAAATATAACACAAGCTTTTAAGCTAACGATGCAAACTGAAAATGTTGACAACAAACATTTTTCAAGCTGTGCACACGTTGTCCTTTCTGTCGCTTTTTCTGTTCCTATTGTTGTTCTTGCTTTTCCGTGAGGTAGACCAGCCTTGAACAAATATACAACTGCACACAGCGTGCGCTGTGCCATCATCAAACCGACGAGTTGATGGCCTGGTGGGCTCTTCGTTTAAACAGAAGAGAATGTGGGCGGCCCGCTGTGATTCCATTTTTACTTGCCGTTTATAACATGGTAACGTTTTTCGTTTTAAAAATATGATTTGGCATAAATTTGAACGTTACGGTCTGAGTCAATGCTAAGATAAACAAGAACATTAGCCCCTTCTTGTCTCAATGCGATGTCAATGTCGATCTAAGTAGGCGGTGGAAGTACAAAAATTTTAGAAGGATGTCAATGTCCAGCAGAAAGTCAGCAATTGAGTCATAAGAGTCGACTGAAAAATACCCCAGATGCAATTTAAAAATAAAAGGAAACATTTTCTTCCAATTATTATACAGGAGTTTCAAATAATAAAATCTGAATGAACATTTCCATTACAGTCTGCTTAATGATTGTCGGCGCAACACTTATCATACCGTTTCTTTCAGCATTCTTGTTGCAGGGTATTAAAGTCACAAATTTGCGCAAGTTTTGGGTATGCAAAGCTATAAACAACTGACTAACCACAACCAAAACTGTAAACTTATGAAATCATAAAAATATTTTAACGATTACATAAAAAGTTGCGAATGGGGGCGTGGCTTACAGTGAGCGCCAGCCTAGACACCAGTCGTGTCGCAAAGCAATTGCGTGTTAACACAAAATTTAACTTTAGATGTACTCGTACTATGACTTCATTAATTATCAAATAGCCGAGCTTGAAAAAAGCAAAGAGCGGTGAGTCTAAGTAGTTTCGCCCCACCCAAGTCGACGTCCTCCCAACGCCAACGCCATATATTCGAATTACGCATGCCTCATGTTCGGGAATATTTTTGGATAGCAAAACCACATTTGTACGATTCCATTAAGAGTGTGGTACACACATGGGGCAAAAGCCATTTTCATCTACATACGTAGATACGGCCTTAACCCTTACTCGTGTTAGACTTTGCTTCCTTTTGGTCATAATTCATGTTGTTTTCATTTGTTTTGATTAGCAAATTAATGCCGCGTGATCTCGGCTCTAGACTGGTATTGTTTTTGTTTAGCTAGCGAATTACCTACGAGTATAATCATAACGTGACTTGAGTAGTCCAATAAAATTTGACTATTTTTACACACACACTTTTCTGCTATCTGCTATCTCGCTCTCACTCTGTTGCTTCACTGTGCGTGCTTCACTTTCCCAGGCGAACGTAATAACTACTTATGAATCAGCACAACAACAAAGTATAATACAACAAACACTTCACAACAGAATTGAGAAAAATTTTAATTTATGCCGCGTTGAGTGCGTTGTGCTCCAATTCTTGGCGAGGAGTGTGCATACTTTAGAATACGTGGTTGCTGCCACATACTACAACGCAACTAGATACTCGCTCTTCTATAACGAACTGCGACCCAGCTGTGTGAGCTAATGTGTGTGAATATGCGGATGTGTGTGTATATTGCCGTTATAAGTCAAACCTCAAATCGGCACTTCTGGTGCGCGTTCTATAGCTCATTTTGCCGTCGTTCACTGTTCGTCGTTGATTGCTGCTACTGTCGTACCATGGCGCAACAAAATGTTGGATTTTTGTTAGACACGCGATATTTGTCGTTTCTCTGTTATAAAGGAAGGACATGGCAGAGAGTAAATGAGGCAGCCGCAGACGCGAATACGTATGTACAAATTATAAATCATATTACATATTTGATGAAACACATTCAATCATTCGCCTTTCTTGCCTGTTTGACTGCCCACCAGAAGCCAAGCCAATAATTACGCATTGTTGCCGTGTGCTTATTTTTAATGATAAATGACCTATGCCACAGTGTTGGTCATTTTTCAGTGCTTACACCAAAAATTTAACTTAAGGGCTCTTTATTTGTTAGGTGGCGCCTCCATGTTGCGGTCTCCTTCGCTCTACTCTGTCGTGCTCGATTGTACTGTATGGTGTCTGTGGGCGTGGCACTAATTTTGTGTCAAAAATACTTGACATATCCCCAAGACGTAGTCAGATATACATGCATAATATATTTATGTTCATATGCGTTTATTAATGGCCAGGCGAGAATGACAATGAGGACTATGTATACTAACACAATTTGTCATTTGTCAGGACTTACAGTTACATAATAATTAACTGAACTATGTAAGATATGGGACTTGCTTTTAACACATGTCTTTCGATTGTGTTAATAAATAACTTTGATCTTAACTCATTACCAACGACTAATGTTAATCACTTAGAGAATTTGTACGTAAATAATTGATAACGCTTTGGCCTGATTCTCAGACATTTTATATTAGTAGAAGAAGAAATTTCAAATTTAAATTTAGCTCAAGTAAAATAGCCTAAAAGAAAAACGCAAAAAATGGTTATTTTGAATATGATCTCAGGAAATTTGCTTACTACGTTTCAGTTGCAGTCCCTGTCATAGCGACTGTCGTGGCAAGCATACTGAAACTGTTCGTTTTTGTGAAACGTATAAATTTTCTATTGATTTATGCCAAGTTTGCATGGCATTTTTTCCGTTTTGCATAATTTCTGCTGTTGGCCAAATTGCAATGAGCACACAAAGCCTTGGTATGTCAGAGCAGATACGGCTGGGAGAACGATGGATTCAGCAATGGATTCAACTTCAACTAGCGCAAACACAATTGTTGCGACTGCCTCTTCGCGGCCGACACTCGACTGCTACTTACTCGTACTCGCCACAAAATACCGAATACCGAATACAATTGTGACTGCAACTGTCGTAGTTTCAACTGCAGCAGTAGACGTCGTGGCCATGACAGTGGTAGTAGCACGAACTGCGTTGATGGAGTTATCCATTTATACTCGGATTTGCATATAACGAACAGCGTGCATTGTCTGTGATTGCCGCTGGCCGGAAGCGGCCAACGAGACGCTGACACATGACATGGAAAAATGAAAAGGAAGCCCGTTCGGTCCAGTCAGCTACTCGCCAGCTGGCTATGAACGGTTGGCTCCGCTGCTCTGCTGCTCCGATGGCTCCGGGGCCAGTTGACAGTTGTAGATGCATAGAACTAGCCCGCTTGTCAGAGGTTGCTCCACCATTTTCTATATGTCACATGTAAATATGACGGCCTACTATTCCTACTATTTCGCTCCCAAAGGGCTTACAACGAATGCCAAAAATGCAGCATTGCTTATTCCATGACTAGTTGTTGCAGTTGTTGCAAGTGTTGTTGTTGTTAAACAGTAGCGTGCGACGCGCAGTTAAAAGTCAAAACCATGTTGCACATTCATCATTTAAAGTAAACAATTTTTGATTAATCGCCTCCACTGGTCATGCCACGAGGAGGAAGATGCAAACGGGGACTCCACCATGCACTTCATGCAACATTTTTCCAATTGCTGCCAACACAAACGGACGACAAAAAATCCACTTTCAAGCACGTACGACAAAAAGACTCCCCCAAACAGAATCCATGAGCGGAAGAGCAGAAGAACTGAAGAGCTGAAGAGCATAAAGGACAACCGGACAGAAGAGTAGTCTTTTCTACACATGTATACAAATTGTAGTTGCAGCTGCGCCCATCGACAACTTGGCTTGGTTTGTCTCTGTTTGCCTTGGTGGCGAACTGCCTGGTTGGAAATTTGTAACATGATTGCTGACCACCACTAGTCAGAGAGTCAGACAACAGCAATTTCATTGGGAACATCAGGAGTCAGGGGCGGAGCATTGTGTATCATTGGGGGAGGTCAAAGACGCATTTGACTTTTGCATATTTGACTCTTTCAAATGCGGTTAGTTTGGTGCTGCTGATGGCTCATGGCTCATGGCTGATGGCTGATGGCTGATGGCTGATGGCCGATGATGCTGCCTTATGTTGAGCCAATTTGTGCCGTCAACCGTTGTTAAACTTGCAACTTATCAAACTTATCATAGAACTCAGGACCCAAGGCCACTTAATGTGGGTCCCCTTTGTGAATTTCAATACATATTAAACGGGTTATGCCGCAAAAGGATTACAACACTTTGTTTTGTGCTTTTCGTTTTGTGCTTGGCAAAGTGACCCAAACACAGACCCAAAAGGGTTCTCCTTATGCTCCTTCGCAAAAGCAAAGGCAAACGCAAAGGCTAAGGCGTGCGAAAAATTCTAAACAAATAAATAAGACAAGCTTGTTGCAAAGGGGCAGCCAAGAAATTGCTATGCGGCATGCGTTAGCGACAAAAAACTATTTTATAGCTGCTTCGTGTTGTCGTCAAGGTTCACGGCAACATGCACTGGGGAAATGGCTAACAAGGATGCTGTGTGAAGAGACAAGAAGACGACTCGACAACTTGGCGAATAAGTCAACGCAGCAAAATGTGTCAAAATGCGCAATTTATTTAATTTTTAGCACACGCTCTGATATAGGATAGACTTAAGCAGCTCCATGTCGGAGTAAAGTCATTTTCATACTTTGTTTTGGTATTTGTTTGTGTATTTTCTATTTTGTTTTATTTTTTTATTTTATTTTTTTTTTTGATTCGACTTGACGCTATTTAAGCGCAAAACTTTTAAGTTGCTCGACAAAAGTTTGTGAGGAAAATAAATTGGATTAAACCAAAAAGATGGCACCAGCGCGGCCATAAGGCAACGTCACAATGTCCAACAACTTTCCAACTTAGTTTGTTTTTATGCTGCTTTTCAATCCCATTTGCCCATTCGGCCATTTGGCCAGTTGCTCAACCCGAAAGGTCTGCAAAGTAGCAAAGTATATATTTTGCTTTTCATTTTTTTTTTTTTTTTTAGAGGCGCACAAATGTAAACGAACTGAAATTGGTAAAATGCACGTGGCTCATGGGCAGCTTTAGAACTTCTCTCCCCGGGTTCAACTCATTAGACAAATGAAGGAAAACTAAACGTACTAAGCGTATGTTTACCCAAAGTATTGGCCAAAAACTTTATTCTGCCAGCACAATGTGGCAAGAGAGCTGATGCTGGTGCTGGTGCTGATGCTGGTGCTGATGCTGTTGGTTCTGGTTATAGAGATGTTTCCTGTTTCTGACCCGATCGCCCAATCAAATGGGGCAACAAAAAAGTTTTGGTCTGACCCCAAACCCGAATAACCATAAATGTCAAAGTCAACCAAAAGTTTGCATAGTTTTTGACTTTCAGCAACGCCAAAGACCGAAGCAAGCATTTCTGTCACCTCATGTCATGGGGCAGGGCTGTGGGAGGGGTCATATGGTTGACATATTTGCTGGGGGATTATTAATTGAAACAAGTTAATTTGCGCTGAATATTGCCCAACCAGCAGACACAAGACGTCGCACACACAAACACAGAGCTACAAATAAAGCCGACAGTGTCAAAGCAGTTTGCCAAAGGCACTGCCACGCCCATTGCCCTTATACCAGCCAACTAAGAGCAGGCTAACAAGCAGCACAAAAACGGCAAACAGCCAACGCTGGCAAACAAAAAGCTGACACAAAGTTATTAAGAGACAGCTCTATCTCTTTCTGGCCTTTACTGTTCAGTTCTGTCCAAAAGGATAAACTTTTCATATGCTTTTGAATTAAACACTGTCGTGTTTTTTATATGTTTATTTGGCATATGCATATCTACTCTAGATAAACTTTTCTGTTCACAACAAAAACAACTTATAATTAGCATTTAAAGACAAGACATTTCGGTCAAAGTTTTTGCCCCATAAACAAATATGCAACGTTAAGATTGTACACTCGTATAGCTAACAACACTCCGACATGGGGTCAGTTAGACAGGCAATTAGAATCAAAGATAATGGGCAATCTCTGACTCTCTGTGCAGCCAAAAATCTGCCTTAACAAATATTCAACAGAAATCTTATGTGTACTTCATAAATTTGTATATTTGTATATATATATAGTTTGTATGTATATAGTTCTAGTTCAGTCTCATTATTTATGCCTCAAGTTATGCTGCTAACAGCACATAAACTGCCGACTGCAGCAGCAACACCACCACCATCACCTCCAGCACCACCGCAGCAGTCTTCCTCTCGTAAAACCGTAGTAATCCACCGCAGCTACGGCAGTCGCTGTAAATAAGTACTAAACTTTACCACGGTTGTCTGTTTTTTGTTGCTGTTGCTCCTGTTGTTATTTTTTTTTTTTTGTAGCTGCTGCTGTTGCCGATGCCAAGGCGCAAATGTTTTGTGAAATGCGCTCAAGTCATAAATTTTACACAACACTAACAGAATAGAGAGAAGGAGAAAACTGGGAGCAAGCAGCAGGGTATTTCGCGCCATTGACTTGCATTGACTGGGTCTGTCTATGTACTTGGCGTTTACTTGCTGTTCCTATTTTTTGTTGCTTTTTTTTTAATACACAAACAGCCCGTGGCAGCAGCATCAGATCCTTACTATATAAACAGCATAGACAACGCCGCAAGCATTTTGCTTTTATAGTTTATTGATGCTGAATGGTAAATTGCGAATGTATTGATGCTGAAAATGTTTAAGCTGGCAATGTCGGCAATGCGGGCAACAGCTAAGCAAACCCTTGCCAGAGCTGCCCTTGGTTGGATAACCCTATATTTGGATTGGGGATGCTCTTCCTGAGCTGAAGCTACTTATTTATTTAGTTGTTTGTACTTCATCAGGCAGCTCATAATGCTTGTGATAATCATGCACTGGTACACTACATTTTAAAGCCAAACTAAGCAATGTGGCATGCACCATGCAGCATGCAGCATGAAAACAACGTGAATTTGCGGACAAGTTGCGGACAGGCTCCTAACCAGAACCCCATATGGTGCAACACACATAGCTGCGGAAATGAATCAAATGACTGTGCGGCCGAGCAAGATCTGTGGCATGGTCAGAAATATGAATCTCAAAGTTGACACACGCATGCACACACACATAATCACAATGAAGAACACTCAAATGTGCACTAGTATTTTCAAACTAATCGGATTCTAATGGCAAAATAATTATCAGAAGACTGCATAGTGCCACTAAAACTATTACAGACACTCGCACGCACACATACAACCTTCCACACACACACTCACACACACACACTCAAACACACACACACTCACACACACATAGAAGCGCAATGCATTCATAAATTTGCGAGTGCCATTAGTTTTACATTTGCGGTTTATGCTGAGGATAACCGCAAAGTGAAAAGCCGCAACATTTTCAAGTCATACGGAAATGAATGGCCAGCCAGCGACGGAATGGAGTTGAGTCGACTGAAAGCAGATTTCACTGCACTTACAGAGAGGTTACATCCACAAATACACACACATTGACCACAAAGGGGTCAGGAGCAGGGTCAGTCATGCATACTCGTACAATTGAATATCTCTGTGTTTGGCCGTTTGCCGGTGTCTGTGTGTTTAAGTCGCAATCACAGTTTTCAATTAATGCAACAACAACGCATGGCCTTCTTAATGATGATATATTAATCGGGGAAAGGTGGAAAGGGCTGGGCCTGGGCATGGGACTGGGCTAGATGCGTAATTGAAAAGTTGTCAAATACTCAGGTTATTAGAAGCTGACAGGCTGCATATTGGTAATTAAATACAGAAACGAAAACGGAAACAGAAACTAAGCAAAACAAACCAAATGATAATGTCCAATCTGTGCAACGAACTTACAACTACAACTTCAGATACAGTTAAGGCCACATCCACAGTCTAAACCACAAATAAATACAACAACATGGATGATAACAATAACAACAGTGAACAAACAGCTTTGCGATCAGTTCAATTATATTTAATTAAATATTTAAGACCGCTACATAAATTTAAACATTTGCATTTGCATTACGGTCGAGCGATGAGTCAAGTGTAAATAATACTAGGGAAATGCAATTGTGATTCATACATACATATATACGTAGATAACTATGAATGCTTATGCACTATTTATACATATATAAGTGCTTATATGTGTTCTTGTCAATTGATTAAGATTATTTGCTATTTGAGCTTCTTAAACGCCACATCTGCTGAATCTATGCAGTTCAAATTAAACTTGTTGCAAAATTAAACTCTATATGAGTCTCAGCTAAAAGATATCCCAAAATAACGGATGATAGAATAACCCTTTGTATATGTACTTACAAATTTAAACATAAATATAGACATAAATATTTAGGCACCGATCAGTTTCTTGCCATTTAAACTAATTAAGCTAATTGCTGTTGTTGATGGAAGTGAAAAGCAAAAGAAAGTTTTGCTGTCTCATAGATCAACGCATAATTTAATTCAAGAAAAGTGGTTATAGATATTGCTGGTTATGGCTGGATACCGACTTATTATTATAATCACCCAGTCGAAATACAACGGAACTTCACGTGGTCAGGATCGAAGGTTATCTACTCGTAAAAATCAAATTTCTACTTAAACTAAAGCCAGTTGGTAATGATACACCTACGCTTGCAACATAAGTGATAGGACTTAGCCCTCACCATACTGGGTACTACTCTCTTCACGCATTTTTATGAGTGTAGGGTATAAAAATCAATAAGCCTGGCGCAAATGTGGGAACTGAATTAACTCCATTCCGCACGCATGGCAGTCAGGCAGGCAGGTAGTCCACATCGTCCCATTGCCAAGCCAAAGGCTTGGACCTCATGCCCCATGGTGAGCAGTTAATGCGAAAATTCAATTAGTGGAATAATTAGTTGTGGCAAGCATTGAAGTTCAGATTTTTTGGCAGCTTCCAGCAGCTACCAGGGAATAAAACGAATGAACTGAATGGCCATGATGTCCAGTTTGGCCGGCAAAAAACCTTGTGCAATTCCATTGGACCCTGCTGCGCTCAACGCTTTGGTTGATCTTTTGCTGCTGATGCTGGTGCTATTCAGTATAAATTCCTTTCATTCACAACGCTTGATTAATGCGCCTTAATTAATTCAAACTAATTTACCAGGCATTGCCGTAACCAACTCTAACATTAAAGAGAAACACACGGAACCTTAAACCACAGCAAATTTAAGAAGACTTCCCCACAGGACCTGAACACCAACTCGAACCAAATTCCAACCCGAGTATTGGCGCATTGGTGTTAATTAACTAAATGCAACAGCAATAAAATTGATTGTTTTCACTTTGTTTGCAATGCAAATTGCTCTGCCGCGTGCTGTTTTATCTACGGCAATGCCGACTAATCCCACTGGCAACAACCAAAACGTTGAGGACACCCAACGGAAATTTCCGAAAATTGTTTAGCTCCAACAGTGGCGGCCAATGACGTTTTCAACTAAAATATGCACAGAACTGTGGTTGTGCCTGTTTGCCAATTGCAGTTCAGCAAATTTAATTATAGTTTAAGGCAGAATACACAAAATACACACTAATGTATAGAGACTTGCACATGCATGTGGGATGCGAGAGGCAAACAGAGAGACAAGTCGCGAAACAAGTCAAATGGCAAGTCACGTCTCAATGGCTAATGAGGTCATGTGTAAGAGCCAATGGCGGCTGCGGGGCCAAGTGTCTGCTATTCATTGCTATGCGATGTGATGTGATGCGATGTGCTGTGTAGTGCTGTGTTCTCTGTTCTCTGTTCAGTTCTGTGTGCCACAAAGTTTGGTTGCCATTGTTGCCTATGTACAGTTGTCATTCACTGGCGAGCACGTTATAATAATGAGAACGTGCATCACCAACGGCACGGCACGGCACGGCACGGCGCTGATGGGTGGCCCATCTGAAGTGCCGGCGACGGATATCTGGCTGAATAGCTAAAGTTAACACTAACTTGGCAAACATATTAACATGAAAACCGGTCCCAGCCCGTGTCCACGCCCAGACTAGGCAGCAAGGACAATATGTCAACACGCATACTCACATACACATGGGCACTCAGATTGTTCAATATGGAAATGTGTGTATATGAGTGTGTGTGTCTGAGTGTGCCATGCATAGGCATATAATTTCAGCTTCCGCATAAACAACCACACACGCACACCTTTGTGTCTGTCCATAAAATGTTTGGATTATTATTGCGGTGGCAATTCCCGCAGCTGTTGTTGTGTTGTTGTTTTAGCAGTGCCCATTTGGCAGTTGCATTGCAATTACAATTACAATTTCTATGTATTTTACTATTATTTATTCAGTAATTTTTCTATGCATGATAGATGACAATTTTAATTCATAATTTGAGCAAATGAAGAAGTTCGTGTAAGCTTATTGGAATGTCCCTGCATTGTAAACCTTTCTGAACTAATAGTTGTTTTTATTTGTGCTGCATTATTTCAACAACTTTAGTATTAAACTAATTGGATTGGAAGCCTTAAATTTTATTTCAAGCCTTACAAGTTTTGATTCAAATTATGAGAATTCGTTTATGTATAAAACGCTTTGTGCAATCCATGGATATGACAAGCTCAAAATTCCTGCACATGTGCACAATACACAGGCACACATTCACACATATGAGAATTTATCCGTAACTCCAAATGCAAATATGGGCCCTTCAGGGTCGTCCGTTTACCTTGTTACAGTGACTACACAAAATGAGGTTTCACAAGTGTCCTATGAGCAGAGAAGAGAAGCGCAGCCCAATAATGGAGTCACGTCGCAGTTATGAAAAATATGCGATAATCCCAAGTATAAGTTACAAGCTCAGCCTCTGATAGGACCCCTTCACCTCTGCAGTTCCCCGGCCATCAAGACATTTCAACGTACTTGAAAAGTTTCTTATCAACGGGCAAACAAGCAAGAAATGAAAAGCAGCTAAGCCATTTGAAATGTTGACATATGTGTTCAGATAGAAGTCGTTGTATGAACAGAAGTCCTTCTTACAGGAGAGCTGCGTATGAGAGAGAGCGAGAGAGAGAGAAAGAGTGAGCAATTAGGCAGAAAACTTTTTAACGTCTGGCCACTGTACTCGTTCTGAGCCATAATTTGATAACGCCAAAAGTGAACCAAAGTGTTTGAGCAGTAAATTTTGCATGGCATGAAAATTCATTCACCTGCTGCCGACGAGATAAATTCACGTGCGTTGTGTTCAGCACGTGCTTAAAATGCTCAAAATGCTTAAAATGAGAAAAAAAAGAGGAGATTTTCACAAAAATTTATTTAAAATATTACGTAACAAATATCGAGAAGGCCAACAGCGGCCTCCTCAGTGGCCCAGATAATCAGGAAGTAGCGGCTTATTGAGCGCATATCAAAAATTGATTTGTGCGTGGTTCTTCGCCCCTACCACTTGCTTCTTGCCCCTCACCCCTCGACCCAACCATTGTCAGTGTGTCTGCCACAACGCAATCGATACAAGCGGCGTACGTGATTGTTATTCTCCGTGCTTGCATTTTGAGCCAAACAATAATAATTCATAATAATAATGCGTGTCCTTATAAAGGCTTAACGCGACACATTTAAGCATACTTCCTGCAGCTGTAACTGATATCAGTTGCCTCTATGGAAATCCCTGAACCAACAGACTTCGCCCCCCCGCCATGCCAAGGTTCTACTTGTTTCCTTGTCTCTTATCAATATGCATATGCCCTAAGTGGCGCCATGAAGTGTCATGGAAATGGCGTCTGGTTTCTGCCTTGGCGCCCACAGTGTAGTAGACATATTAAGAAACGAGTACACATCCCTTCTGCTGTCTGAACTATGCGTTTTCCTTTTCATAAATTTTTGAGTGACATTTTTGATGACACCGGAGCTTTGTGCCGTGTTCTCGGCGCTCCCGACTAAAGGCACCTGTCACCATGGCCAAATGTTGCGTGGCATACTAAAGCGCCAAGTGTTTAGATGTCAACGCACAGAAGGTAAAGCTCATTTCGGCATCTCGAGTCCTTGCATACCCTTGAAAAGAGACACATTAAACCTAAACATATTCCCGCTAAAAAATTATTATTTAACCTTAAATTGTAAAGTAAACTCTCGTTGACTTCGATTAGATTCTTCAAAGTCTCGTGACTAATGAAAATGCAATTGAGATATCATCAGACACCTCTGCTCTGAGACGGTATACCCTTTTGCTGTGACTCCTAATAGGCAAATGTTGGAGGCAATTTTTGACATTGGTCCCGACATTGTCACTTGCGCTGCTTAAGGAGATTATCTGTGAAAAGGTTACGCGTTATGCGTTATCACGTAACATAAAGCGTAATCTCAAGCGCGTGGTTTGTATTTAAGTACATAGCCAAGAAGATTGCTGTTTAAAATTTGATGCATGCCAACGATGGCAACAAGGGCGTTGCCATTTCCTTCTTTGTCATCGCCTTGCGCAACAAAAATTAAACATCTCCACCCAAAAGTCAATTGAGTGCCCCGGGCGGGGCAGGCGCAAACGTAACGCTTTAAACTGAATGTGGCAACCTTGAAGGCCTTGAAGTTGTAGGGAAAATCAATTGTGTCTAGGTAAGCGCAAGGTGCGCTTTATTCAATTTTAACAAAGCTAATAAATGGATGTATAGCATGGCGTATATGTGTGTTTTTTTTCCTTATTTTGAATGCGAACTGTGATGTCGTCACGGTCGACTATATATGTAGATAAGGGAAGGGTGATGCTTGCTGTTAAAGTAGACGTCGCGACGCTCCACGATTTATGCGCCTTACACGTTAAGCCAAAAAGTATGCTACATAAGCTGCAGGCAGTGACACCAATGCCGCATATGTTTTGCTCTTCGGTAAGCTGAAATTCAAATTTTTACTCTGCTTTTGGCATTGGCACTGGCATTGGCTCTGGCATTGCCTCCGGGTGTGGCGACGGCTTTGGGGCTGATAGCCCACACCAAAAGGGGTTGGCTTAAATGCGCCACGCCATTTGTCAGTGTAATAAAATCAAACACAGCGCTCTGAAAACCTCAAAAACCGTACAGTTCGGTAGCGTTAACACAGCAGGTCGAGCACGAGCAGGGAGAGATGGAGACTGAGATGGAGATGGAGCTCGGGATGGTGGCAAAGGGGCGCCCAACTGAGCACAAGCTATTGAAAATTTATATTGGCCGCATTTGTAGCTTTTGGCTTGGGCATTACCTTGAGCGCTTTTTGAAGTTTTCACATTTATTTCACTTGGCTGGCAATGGCAGATTTCATCCAATCTTTGTAATTGTATGCACTTCGTTTTAATGCGCTTTCGTGTCACTTTGACGCCTCACCCACGACTACCTCGACCTGTCCACAGCTCCATTACCAAACCATCCGACATTCTCCCTTCTTCCACCAATGGCATTTGCAAAGCACATGTCGATATATTTTTACGGGGCAATTTATAGCGGCAATTTCTCTCGCCCAAATGCAAATGCAGACTCTCTACGCGACCGTCGTTGTTTACATTAGTTATCAGAGCTTATTTATGGGATCCGACGGCATCGCTCTGGATGCCACTGGCAACCACTTGACTAGAGTGCTTGACGCTTTAAAAATGAGCCAGCGACTGCTGCCAAGTGCCTATTAAATTAAGTTTAGTGCCGCGATATGGCCAAGCCTTTGTCTAACCCATGCCCAGTGCCGCGGTTGAGGGGGCGAATGTTGAGAAATCACCAAATAATTGCGCCGCTTACACTTTGTTGCTGCACTGGGTTGACGCTTATCTCTCGTGGCAACATTTGCAACAGCTACAAACTGTGGCAAGCTCGTCTATTCCTATGGGAAACGGGAAGGGAAACGGGAACGGGCAACGACAAATTACAAATTCAACAAGCGCCAAGTGGACAACCCTCATTAATTTTGAACCTTGTAAAGGGCCGGCGAAGGGAGCGGTAAAGTTTTCTATTAAAATTAATAATGTTTCTAAAAACAAAGCAACGACAACAACAACAGACACACTTACAAGAATAACAACAGCAAACCAACAAGCTTATTAAAAAAATGTCGCCCAGCATGACCATAGCTTGAGACTTTAATAAGTTGCGTGATTTGTTTTCGAGGACCGATAAAAATTCATCAACAACAATGTCAATAAATGTTAAAAACAAATTGGTCAAAGGTGTCTATGCCAACGACATAAACTAAACCCTGGAACGCTGAAAAAAGGTTATTATTTGTCGCAAAAATTTAAATTTAAATTTAAACTTAACTATAACTACGGAGTGCGTAATCAACTATAACGAAATTGTATTAGATAACTATGCCGAAAAAGTTCATTCTGTTTCACTTTAGATATTAAATGATACAAATAATAAATATACAAGTAATAGTAATACATATATATAAGTAATAGGGCGAATGCCCTGGGTTACTATGGCAACACAATCTCCATTTATGAAAGAGGCGAGGTGTGGCCCCCACGTGTAATTGAAACTGCCATCCGAATGACGGGGAAAAGTAAAGTAAAATAATTAGCGCTATGCTATTTTGTTTGTTTCTGTGTTGCTACAATAGCTGGAGATCTGTGGATCTACCCGGGTATATTACTTCTAGTTAATTAATTGAGTTGCTCGTTATGAATACTTCATAAAGTATGACAGATATGAAGCTGGCCAAACACCCTCAGGTAACTTGATGAAGAAATTGCCCCTCTTTACCTATATTCATATATAATATGTATGTATATTAGATGGATTCGTACATGTGCCAGTACATGCTTTAATTTAACGACGCCCAAATATTTGAGTCAATTTTCAAGTGCCTCGAAACTTGGCCTTTGTCTTTGCAAGCGGTGTGTAAATAGCGCCAGGGTAAACAAAAGAAACAAACAAGCAATACAAAATAAAACACGTAGGAATGCGCTATTTTAACCAACTCGACTATATAATACCCTGTATATATATATATATATTTGAATTTATTCACAATTAAAGTGCACAAAGGTAAACAAGTAGAGAATGGTTAATAGTATTTCTGATTTAAAGAAAGCTTCATTTGAAAACAATCTTTATAATACTGAATTTCAAATTCATATTACTCGAAGTACTTACATTTAATAGAATAGAATATTCTTCCTTTTGTCTGTTATGTTTGCATTAATTTATTATATACCCCTTCGAGGCATTTAATGGGAAGAGAGTATTGAAAGCAGAGAGGCGGCAAAAAGGCTAAGGGTCCCAAACTGGAAAAACAATCAAAGAAATTAGCAAACAGCGAGAACAGCAACCAATAAAAGAATAGAAAAGTGGAAGAACATAACGCAATGCAACTACATAAATAATTTAATATTTCCACTTCACTTGCTGCGCTGCTTCCTGCTCTTTTCTTCTTTTGTCCTTTTTTTCTGTTCTTTTTTTTGTTCACTTCTTTCGGCTCTTGGAGACGCAAGTAAAATAAGCAATCGAATGCTCAGTTAAATGTAAGAAAAATCAATTTTCCAAACAATTTTACTGTGACCCCCTCGCCGTGGCCCCATCCATGGCACTCAGCTGCCATTTTGTTATGGGTTTTTATGCACTTGTCGCCGGCTGCGGGCAATGCTCTATTTTCGTAAGTTTCTCTCTTTGGATTTCTGCTTCTTCAAATTCTCCACTCTTTCCTTCCCTTCTACGTTAGAGAGAAGGCAAATCATCAGACACCGTGCAAAATCAATCTGCAAATCGCTTCAGTGCGTCGATCCACACCAACGCAGTCGTCATCGCCGGCGTTTAGATGAATATTTAGCTTCTTTTTTTTTATATCTCTCTCTTGTACTCTTATTTTTTTCGTTTTTGTTTTTATCTATAGTTCATTGTTTGCCTTTTCAGCTGCTTCTACTACTGCTGTTATTTTGCATTGTTTGCTCACCGAACCACTGTGCCCAAAATGGCAGGCTAACGATTCCTTTGGGCCCGATTTTGAGAGAGAACGAGAGAGATAAGCGACGCTTCATTTCATCCTCCACTTTAACCCCCTCGCCTACGTACACTCCTACTCTGGCCAGAGCCAGAGCGTTAGGCGCTTCAATTGTGTCACGCATGCACGCACGTTGCTTCCGTTTTTCCGGTTGCCGGGTTTGCTATTTTTTCCTGCTTCCTCTTTCGTCGACTCGTTCCTACTTATGTTGTGTTCCTACTCGAAAAATAAAGAAAAGAAAAGAAAATAAGAGCAGCGCATTGAGCAACAACAAAAAAAATGACTGGAAAAAGAGAAGGCAGCGACAGACTGGAAAATTTGCATGTTTAGAATGTTTGGACATGTTGAAATCTTCTTGGGAGTTCCTTGTGCTACCAAGTTTTTTGGTCTCGGGCATGAAAATGAAATTTGCATCTGACAGTGACGTAGAATTGTTCCCGTTCTAAGGGCATACTGCCCTGGCGTTCTTTTCCGAGCAGCAAAAAGGTAAATTTATATATTTAAATGAACACAATGTTGCCAGAGTTGAAAAATATAAAATTTATACAGAGTTTTATAGAAAAAAAAGAACTCGTATTTTTAATAAGATAAAACAAGGGAAAAAACTTAATAAAACTTTCTAAGCTCCCCTACGATGTTCCCATTACGTTCACATCTGTAGAATCACATTCGTCTCAAGTATAAACATGCATGTGAATAAACACAAAAGAGTGTGTCAACTAAGGGAACAGAGGTAAAAAAGAATTGTTTGCCAGGAAACGAACCAAAACAGAGGACACAGGACAAACATACACAAGAATGTGAGCACGTGTTATTGCATTTTGAGGCGATTTACATATGTGTGTACAAATTTCAAATACCAACAACAAGAATGAAAGCAACACGAGTAACAACCAAAGCAAGGAACTGTGCTTCAGCCCTTGGCATTATCGATTGTGAGCAGTCAAGAGTAATAAGTGGAAAAGTTGGACTATGACTATTTCTGGATATTCATCTGGAGGCTATTGCCAAGTCATAAGCGGAAGATGCTAAACAAATTTAAAGCACTCGACGCTCGAAGGTCATATTGTCATTTCCTTTACAGCAGTCGCACAGGCAACCGTTGCCACCGCACGCATCTGCCACCGGATGCTTCGGGAAGCTCATGCTACAGTTAAAAGTTCAATTTGCGGAATAGCAACGGCGGCAGTTACACGCTTAGAAACACAGACACTCACACACACACACCCACACACTTACGAACGAGAGCCAATTGAAGCGTAAGAAACAGGAGCAGGACACAGTCACAGTCACAGCAACAGGGACAACAGCAAGAGCAAACCGCCGCAGCATCGCCAGCATCGTCGCAAACAGCAAAAGGAAATTTTGCGTTAAATTATTACTTTCCGTTTATGCTAAGCATTTGAGTTCGCCCAGTTTGCTTTAACGTTGGGTTCTCCCATGTTTTGTTGTCACAGCTATTCACAAACAATCATACATGCAAGCACTCACACACACACACACACGCACACACAGACGCATACATACAGACGATGCCAAAAGTAAAGTAGCAAAGGGAGCTGCAGAATGCGGTTGGCTGCCTCTGTGCGAATTAGTATGTGCGACAAGCAAGGAAATTGCAATAGCATCTCATGATGCCACTAAATGCACTGAAAGGGCGCATGCAACAACAGAAACAGCGACAGCAGCAACAACATTAACAACAACCACACAACAGTGAGAGCATAGGCAAGATTGGAAAACGAAGCGGGTACAAAAAAATTCATTTGCAGCATTTGCAAAAATTTTCATTCTGTTTGCGAGAGCAGGGGAAAGGTGAAGGAAAAAGGCAAAGCGTTTGCCGGTAGTAAGACTACAGCGGGTTCCCCATTTGAAAGGACACACATGTGGAGTGAAGGGGTGAGAAGTAGGGGCTGTCAGCATCGCTGACTGCCTGCATATTACACAAAAGGAAAGGCGACGGGAGCAGCTGGCACTAACTGAAATGAAACGAAACGAAACGTGGAAATTGCAGGCGCCGCCGACGACGCCGCTGCTGATGTTGCTGTTGCCGCTATTGCCGCTGTTGCCGCTGCTGCCTCTTCTGTTATTGTTGTTGTTGCTGTTATTGCTGTTGCCGCCTCTATGGAAATGCATTTTAAAGAAAACGGCGCGCTTTTGTCATTTTAATTTTGTGGATTTTCTGTTTTCATTTCATGCCAACATGCCACAAACACCCAAGGTTAGGCAGCAAGAAATGTTTTTTAATTGAAAATGTTCTAGTCAGTTGCTACACTGAATTGTGGGTGTGCCAGAAGGCACTTAAGTAACTGAGGACTCCAACTACTTCTATGTTGAACCTAAGCCCAGTACTCCAAAAGGCTCTAGTTCCCTGCCAAGTAGCAACTACTAACTACTTCTGCCATACACGCTATATACACGCTCACATTGTGTCCATTTATCTTGCTCAAGGTAATAAAATGTCTATAATTAGTCATTTAATATACAGATTTCCGTTTTGCGTCAAGGGGCGAAAACTTTTGCCAGGTCCCAAGGCAAAAAAAAAAAACAAGTAGATAGAATGCAGAAGAAAGTTTTTACGTCGGCAACTGGAAGACTGGAAGATAGGGAGACAGCGAACCATATGAAGTGGTCTGTCTAGAGTCTCGTATCTTATGCCTGTGTGGGTAATTTAACCAAAGCAAATGATAAACTACTAAGCAGCAGACTACGAGCCTTACCCGAGTGGTGAACCTAAATAAATGTGCAATTAAGAGCTGCTCACTTTACCGTTGGACCGCACAATTTGCTGCCAACTTTTGCTATGAGCTGCGAACGAATAACCATCAGATATACACATGTGTGGGTGTGTATATATATATATATATATATATATATGTGTGTGTATGCTCTGCACTTTTAACGTAATATGCCGTTTGCCTGCCTGAGCTATGAGCATTTTTATAATAAATCTTGCCGCATCCGTTTTTGGTTTGCAAACTTCCTGTTGGCAACGGCCAACATCAGAATCTTGGCCAGGACAACGTACTTTCTTTGATAGCCTGCCAACCAGGCAGCGGAGGTACCGGGCATACTAGTCTGCACCGTGATTTGCACGCAACATATGGACTACTATGCTTCATTCGGCTCTGCTCTTCTCTAGAGTGGCGTCAGCATGTGAAACTGTGGAAGGTCTTGGCGTGAAATGGAAGACACAGTTGGCTAGGGAGTTGGCATCGTCCCGACTTTGGGTGTGCAGCAACTTGGCCAACTTGCCGAAGAAATAAATCTTGGACTTTTTGCTTTATTGCTGCCTGCATTTGGTCTTCTGTCTGCCCTCTGTTCTCCCCGCAAGTTCAGTACAACTTATTGCGTATATGCGACGTCCATTCGTGCTCCAGTAAAAATTCGTGCCCTTAAAATTCTTATTAAACACTTGGTTTCTTAAATATTTATAAAATAAACAATACCTTCATTCTGTTTGACGCACGTTCTCCTTATTTTATTGGTTATTGTTTAAGTGGCTGTGGCTTAATCGATATTCAGGGCAACCAATCGCTTCCTAATAATCTCCTACCTCGTAATGACAAATATACTTCGAATTTTGGTTCGCTAAGTAAAATTTTCATCACAAATCCGGATTAATACGTAAAGCCGTTAATTGCCAGCTGAGATACATAAGCTGATATTTATTTTCATAATTATTAATAATCAACCGACAATAATCAATGTTATTTTAAATGTAAAATTAAATAATACTATTTTATATCAGAAATAATTTGTACCGATCTCTAAATCTGTGATCATTTGCAGCCATTACGACGATAGCATGAACATCAAAGTAACAATTTACTTACAATAATATTGTAATTTATTAAATTCAGGATTTTTGGGAAAATCACACTGTCTCACAGTTGCGCAACCTCAGTATCTGTTTTATACGCTATTTTTTTTTTTTTTTCATTTGCCCTTTTTCCTCTCTTTGTAAGCTGACCAGGCAGCCTGATTGTCAACCAGTTCACTTCAGAGTTGGGTCGGTCCTCCTTCGAAGCAATGCCTTTAGAGCACGCTCTTGGCTGTTTCTCAAAACAAAATTAGAGGGAAAAGCAACATCCACAAAAGCAACAACAACAGATAACAGAAAAATTGTAATGCAAATTTAATTAGGTTTTAAGTGCTTCAGCGCAATGGCAAAGTCTAAGACGACGAAGTTGTTTATTGTTGCTGCTGTTGTTGTTGTTCTTGTTGTTTCTGCAGCTAATGTTGTTGTTGGTTCTTGTCAAATATTTACTTTGAAAGCGGCGTAAAATAATCAAAAAGGTTGACTGCCATCGCCCCTAAAAGTAAAGGTGGTAATGAAATTTTTCGTGCTGTGTTTTAAAACAGTTTAAAGTTATTACGACAAGCTACGTGGACTGGCAAATTGATTTGGCTAAGAAAGTTTAAAGCGTTATGCGGGACGTGGTGGGGCCAAAGACAAACAGCCTATGTTTGCCAAACGTGGCGTATACATAATATTAGCTTCTAACTTTAGCAAAAAGTCAAAGCTAATTTGCGTGTGACCCGCATCAAAAGTTACCCATATTGAAATCGAAATTCCAGCACATTGCATTGCATAAAGCTGAATTGGTTTATTGTCTGGCGGGCCAAACTTTGTCAATGAAAGTTTTTAGCGCCCATGCAATATGCAAATATTTGCGCAACTTTATTAAAATTCATTTTTGTCATTCATTGTCAGGCATTCGAATGAATGGTTGTGTGTGTATATGTGTGTGTGGCTATATGTGGTTGTGTATGTTGATCTAAAAACTCTTGACAATAGTTTTGCCAAGTTGCTACTTTCATGGCGGGCGCGCAAAGCATGCAAGGAATCTTATGCTAAGCGGCAATAATTGCAAATTCCAGTGCAAATGCTCACACACAAACCACACTCACACACACACACAACACATAAGCACCAACTGGTTGAAAAGTTTTGCCTTGTCTAACTGTCTACAAATCGCAGAGCTTTGCGAAAATCTTTGCCAAAATGTTTTCCCATAGACATTTTTGCAGTCAAAACTTTGAAGCTCACAAAAGTATGCAATAGTTTTTTATTTGCCCACAATGTATGCGGTCATGTGCGTGTTGCACACATTGTAATCCAGTCCAGTTCGCGGAAAACCGCATCCGCTCCTCTCCCCAACTGTCGATGCATTTATTTAATGAACATGGAATCATGCTGAGCGTTCGGTTTTTTTGTTTCATGGCCGGGCAAAAAAATTATAATTAAAGCGACACAGTTTTAATTGGCCGAGTAAAAAGCTGAAACAAATGCTTCAATTTATACATGTAATCAAAAAATTAAGCAGCTAACTATTTTGAATTAAGCTGTTAATTCACATTATTGTTGAAAAGTAGCCACTTATATTCAAGTGGGCGTGAGATTACCCGCTTCAGGCGTTAAATGGCAAACACATGTACAAATGAGTGTGTTCGTAGTACATAACATAAGGACACCATCGAAATGGTAGACGTTTCAGGTCTTCCATTGAACTTCGGAAATGCAACGTATGCTATCCATACGCTGCCAGCGACCATAACTAACAGTTCGATGCACACTGGATTCTCTGTGCCCAAACAGCTGCAAACGGCAGCAGCTACATTGCGAACTTCAACTTGCAATTTGGACGTGACCAAAAAAAAGATTGCCGTAGGTGTCAATTGTTTGTTGGTGTGCGCGCACATATGTGTGAATTTATCGGTTGACATGACAATGCGGCTGCAAAATGCTTGCGTCGAACAGCACTTCGATATGCCACGGGCGATGGTCTGACAACTGCGAACCTGGAACAGCGAACTGCAGACTAACGGTCTATGGCTCTGACTCCTAGCTGTTTGCTTTTCGATCCCAAGTGTACGAAACTACCATTAGGTAGTATGGCAGTAAAGGACATGCTCTCACACTTTATACCTTTGCTGGGTCTGCTATTGTGTGAGTCGCGCAGTAGCCGCGAGGGTTACTTAAACTATTTCAACATGTGCACCTCGCTGCTGTTTTGGTCTAAAGGTTTGCTGAGATTGATGACTAAGAATATAGCTTACTCTTCATGTTTGAAATGTGAATCACTTTCGCATCTAAAACTGATTTTTTATAACCATAAGCCGAAACACTACGAGTTCGAGCAGCCCTCGAACATTGCTTGGCTTTGGCAACTGAGTTGCCCATATTGGAGCCAAGCTCTCTAATGTGACCTCAACGTAAAATAATTGCTGACCAAAGTGCACTCAAATGCAGACTCATGGCCACACGTGATGACCAATGCACTTCAGGTCAAAAGTTCTCAAATGTGCACGGTCCCACCCAACTGGTTTCCTCGTTCACACCACACGCTCACACACCCACACACCAACACATAAGAAATCCGCACACAAAAACGTGTGTGAATAGGTATTGTTAGTCAGCCGCAAGGTCTCGTTGCCTGCATCGTTATTCTTACTTTTTTGGTCAGCTTAGTTGAAGACAAGTCGCTGTAATTGATGTAATTTCTGGGCAAAGGTGCAAGACAGGCATCAAACTACACACAGATATTTGGAGATATAAAGGAGAACCCTTCGGCCTTTCATCGAACAAATGTCACAAGTTGCAGATCATATGCTAGAAGCTGACCGGAACAAGGACCAGTGCCATTTAAGAAGCTATTTGCTTGGTTTCAATGCTCTTGAGGTTACACATTTAAGGGCAAACGATAAACAAGTTGGCTTTAAGAATCGATTGATTTCAGTGAGACAAATCAATAACTGAAGAACTGTTTCTCGCATTGCCCTCGTTTACCAACAACCTCGTAACCATAGACCATTTGAAGGTCGATTATAATGTAAGCAACGAGCATGTTGTTACTTTGCATTTTTATTTTTATTTGTACGAGTATTTTATTGACTTATTTGTTGTTGTGTTTACTTTGTGTTTTACCGCTTGCTCAGCCGATAAACTTACATAGTTGGCATGACAGTCGACAGTTGTGTTGCCCTAGAATATTATGTTATGCCACAATTGAATTTGGATATTGTTTATTTTCTTTATTTTTCTTATGTTTTGTTAGGTAGACAGAAGACTAGCGTCAACTATAGGTATGGACACTTGGCTTTAATTAAGGGCACGTGAGATAACAACTACAAAAGCAGACAATCAAACAACAACATTGTCATCATCGGTAATAGCAGCAGTAGAAAAAGCAACAAGACAAAATATTGTAGAGACAACCGAAGCAAGTGCAAGACATTTCTTCTAATTGCAGCTTATGCAAAATATATAAGCTGAAAATGTTCTTGGCTAATTACTTAGAGAGAGTAAGCAAAAAATGGGTTAACACTTGCCGACGGCTGCCGTTAGTGTTGTTGTTTTTTAGTTGTTATTTCGCCAAGAAGCAGCTGCTTCGCCGCTGGCTAAGTTTCTCTATGCTTCATTCTCATTCTCTTTCCACATTTCTCTCTCTCTCTCTCTCTCTCTCTCATAACCCTCTTCATATGTACTTCAATCTAAAGGCGAAAATTGAACAAAGGACTTTGTTTGTTTTCAACTAAATTAGTGCAAATAGTGCACACACAGACATACGCCCACACACTTGGAACGCTCAAACCTGCGGCAGAGGCGGCAGAGCGACGCACAGTGGGGCCTCTGCCGGAAAAGCATGGCAAAAATACCTTTTTTGGGGTCAGCGTTCGTAAAAAGTAATAATTGCATTTCATTGACAATTCCTCAAATATGAAGAATCCGAAAGGATTTTGAAATCGGGTAAAAATTGTGGGCGGGACAGCCTCTCAAAGTTCAAGTAAATGAAAAAGTCTTGAAATTTTCACGAAATATAGAAAGATTTTGGAACCAAATTGGAGGCAAACTATACAACCAATCTTTATATTTTTAGTGTCATCTGAAAAGTATGTTTATGCTTTCTGAATTGTCGTAAAATTGAGTTTCTTTTTTTGTTTAGTTTTTATGTCAAACGAATTAAAAAAAAAAAAACATTAAAATTAGGGTATTTTTCAACTTTGGTAGAATATTACGATATGATTTAAGCATATTTCGACCGTCCCACTACTTCCATTACCTTTAGGAATCATTACTCTAACTAATTTTTATAAAATCCGTTGCATACCAATTGCGCCCTTAGAAGTTATTTCAATAAAACTGATGAAACCTCGCAATAAAAACACGTGGCTGGGCATTGGAAGAAGAAGAGCGCAATGCAACTGCACGCATTACTGCACTGACTGTACGCCCACAATATGACAAAAAAATTAATACTAAACATGTAAAATATATTTAACCTGTTTTGTAACCCTTTGAATGGGTTTTTTTTATGACCTGCAATGGTTTTGGGGAATTTTGAGCATTTACATTCAGGTAAAAGTATAGAAATGTGCAATGTTTCCATTCTGATCTTTATAAATGGACGTTACTGCCTATATTAGTACATCATTTGGGTTTTGTTTTTTACTTAGTTCAACCAATTAGAACTACAATGGGAAAAAAGGACTAAAATGAGTTTAGATACACAGAAAGTTGCAAGACGTCACTGATAAGACAGAACAAACCCCTTTTAAATATGCAGACGGCCCCTTCAAGTCCACTTATTTCATTGTTTAGACTCGTGAGATCGCGGATGGACTTAGAATAAAAGAGATAGTTCCGAAATGTTAAGTTTATTAGATATTAATCCAAATCTTGCTGAATATTTTGAAGGGAATCAGCCGACAAGCAATAAAATGCCAAATTAACCTCATACCAGGAGTACAAAAAAAAATTTTTTTTTTTTTAGTGTAAATATGTTAATGAAACTAGTTTATACATATACAATTGTTATTTTAAAATTGAAATTAGATTAAAAAAATTAATATTTATGACAAAAAAGTTATATAATTGATCATTTAACACGTAAAATATGCACTGAAAATATTTTTCGACTTTGACCGCCAAGCTTAAAGCTCCCTGTGAACCTATCACCTTCTATGTACATGCATTTCAGAGCTTAAGGAGTTTTCTGTCATTATCTTTTTAAATTATCTTTATTGGTTCAAGAGTTACGATTTTTGCCACGCAAAATGGGAAAAGGCCCCACTGTGCGACGTTACCTTGTGCCACTTAAAAGCAACAAAACGGGCAACAACAACAATAAAATTGCTTTGTTGGTGCCATTCACTTTCGCACACAGACACAATGCATAGGTATTCGTATGCGTATGTGTGTATGTTATGGCATTATCTGGCGCATAGTTCGCCCGCGATTTGGGCGCTCAAAAGTATGCTATGCGAGTCATTACCTTTCATCTCAATTATACAAACACACACACACACACACCAACCCAAAGAATGTGAAAGCAAGCACTGCAATGCGAGCGAGAACTAGAGTCGAAGAGTGAAAGAGACACATACAGACTTTAGAAGCAGATGTACACATGCATACATACATATTTATTTAAAGAAATTCTTATGCCCAAAACAACAATAGCAACGACAACTGACGCAATGCCTCGTTTATGCCACACGTGACCTGCTTTGCCGTTGGCCAGGGTCGACTACAGTAGCTGCCATATAGTCGCACACTATTTTTACAAGTGTCTACAGTTAAGTACTCGCACACACACGCACAAACACAGACAAACTTTTGTTATGCCCATGCGAAAATTACCATGCTCAGAGGACGCATCCAGCTCGTTGCCGCTGTCGCTCTCAACGCAAGTCTTGCGGCCATGGCGTGAAACGAGAAGAACAACTTTGGCGCGCTCAACGGCAACAAAGGAAAGAAGAAGATGTATAAGCAACATGCGGCAGGCAGCAGGCAACAGCAGCATCATCTCGAAAGTAGAGAGTAGAATGTGGCAAGCCCCAGGAACAACGCACTGGGCAACTATACAAGCAAGCAAGTCAGCCAAACTAAGAAGCTGACGTAGCCGTAGCATTGGATTTCATTATGCGCATTTTCTACCACTTTTTGCAACGCAGCCCGTTAGCATTGCATACTTTTAGACACTGTTAATGTTGTTGTTGCTGCCACGTTGCTGTTGCTATAGATGTTGCTGGTGCTGCTGTGTTTTCAGTCGAGTTTGCTTTTGCGCAGACACTGAAATGCAATTTGCATAAGTTTCACAGCTTCTTTCGCTTATATAAAAACAACTTATATAAATATAAATACTATGTGTACAACCCAACTGGGCGCCTGTGTAAGTATGTTCTTTTTCCTGTGTACGTGTATGTGTGTATTTTTTTAAGTATGTGTTGCCGAGCTGTTGGCAGTTTTCATGAAAAGCAAAAAGCTGCCACGGCAACGCACAACGTCAAGATGAACAAATGAAATTTGTATCTGCCTTACACTCTATTCTCTGAGAAGTACGAGTAGAGTGCTATTGTGTAATAAAAAGCTTATGTACCAACAAAAAAGCACGGAAAGAGCGAAAAAAATCAGGTATTAAAACTAAACGAAACTTTAAAATATTTAGTTTTTATAATTTATATTAAACAAAAAGTTCAATATTGTTTTTATAATCAGAATACAGATAAGTTTATGAGCAATAAGGTTTGATCATACTTGATCGAGAAGACTTAATCATATTCAGTTTGAATTTTAACCATATTTGATTTAAATAAATTCAGTAACAAGAAAGAATTTTCTACAAATGTAAATGCAAGTTCATCTGTCTGTTGCACACAGAAGAAGTACGCTTGAATATTTGCTGAAATTTATTTTCTCCATGCGAAAGTTGTGAATTGTAATTTTGATTTGAAATTAAATAAAACATTTGCACAAGAGAGCATTATATTCCTGGCCACACAAACCGGAAAGCATTATCTATCTCCAAATATAAATGAACTGCAAGAACCATCTTTCTAATATTAAATTGTTTTCGAGCTAAACATTTAATTTAATCTGCTTGATTATTCAAATAAACTATGTTATCAAGTATGTTCTGTAAAGTATATACTTTTTAATAGAACTGTTAACTGTATATTGGCACAAGTTTCTGAATAATGCTCGGATGTATGATTATCTGACCCAGACCATTTAAATGAAATGCATTTTACTGTGATTTACCCGTATATTTAAATATGTTGATATATTTTAAATATTTAACATAAACAAAGCATCAATTAAGCTTGGCCAATTTAACTTGTGTGTATTTTATAGTTATTTACACATACACCCATACACAAACACTCACACACACACATAGAAATGGCAGTAAACTAGCACAAATTTGTCATGTCTGTCAACTGTTGCCGGTGCTGGCATAATCCATGCCACATGACCCCACAAGCAGCTGAGCACCTAAGCCGCAGCACGCTCCACTTACCCAAAATCCGAGCATAGGCAGTTGGTTTAGCGGCTCGCAGATACTGTGGTCTGACGATGCGACAGACCAGGTCAGGGCAGGAATGGCAAGAGGGGAGATGAAGAGAGGATTGAGGCAACGATTGGCACCGCTGTCAGTTCTGTGCGGCTCACGGGAAAATCACTCATTACACACTCACGCTTCAGCTCACACCGTGCTCTGCTAAAGACGGAGAGCCATTGCTCGGTGGTGAACGAGAAGGTGAAGGTGGAGGCGGCAACGTCACAAATTATGTCAATTTGCTTCTGCTTCTGTCGCTGCTGTCAGAAGACGCAGCTTCTGCCTAGACGGAGTTGTCTTTGTGGGTGTCTGTCTGAGTGTGTGTGCGTTTGTGGGACTATAGTGTTTGGTCTCCACGATGGGACTTTGACATCTTACATGGGAATTACAAAACGCACCGAAAATTGCTACAATGTTTTGCGACAGCCCATACACAAATGTATACACAAACGTATACTTGTGTGTTTGTCAATTACACTTACACATACACAGACAGTATTCAGTATATATATATATAGATTTGCCTGCCTGCAACGCGCTAGCATGCTTGTGTGTTCAGTCGGCATATTCATGTGCAAATTTTTGTAGTGGGCTATAAATTATACGACTGGGAATTACTTTTCTATAATACGTGCGCATATTAAATAAATGTCAAAAATTTTGGCATCCCCACTTACACATACAAATTCAGACGCAGACACAGACATGCACAGTTGTTCACGTACGCGTTTATACTTAGTTTCACATACATACACACACACGCACACACACAAAGACGAGTGCAAACTGAAATTATGCGTGAGGAATTTGTTGCTGGCGGGCTTTCCAAAATTAAATTACGCGTAACATCATTGCGGGGCCCCTTTCTGGGTATTAATGAGCTTTGAGTTGCTAAGCTTGATGGATTTATATGGTAGTCATAGGTTCAAATTTCGAGCATCTGCTAGGTAAGCGGAATAACGTAAACTTTATCTGAAATCGATGTATTCAAAAAATAGAAAAATCAATCAGCTGACGTCGAATTATAACTACATTTCAGTAAAATTAATGCATAGAGAAACCATTAAAAGTCTTTACATACATTTTTCTTAACATCCTTATACAATTTTCTAAATATTGTAAATAAATAAAACAAGTCAGTTTTACCTGCATTGTATGATTCACATTTTACATCTTATTTTGAGAATTTTAAGAATTCTATTTGGCTTTAAGTTGGCAATTTAAGTTGTAATTTGCCTTAGGTTGCACAGTGTAGTGCAATTATACATATAAATCTAATATCCTGCTAGGCAATTGGCAAGACTCAGCCGGTGTCTAAGGTCTCATGCGACCGTCAGGCAATCACCTTAGCCAGCTGAAATCCAACTCCCTAACCACTGTCATTTGCTGAGGATTGACTCTGGGGTTTGCAGAGGGAAAACGCTTTTCTACGTCACCGGAATAGCCGTACCCCTGGCGTATCTATATTTTCAGCAACATCAATTGGCAGTTTAAATGCAAAAGATGAGGCCGCCGTGAAATCGCAGCTAGTCAGCGGACGGACTAGAACCTGCCGAGCTCATCGCTGGCAGTGGCGTTGCCTTCATCATTTCATTGTCGTTGTCGTTGTCGTTGTCGGTGCCGTTGTCATTGTCGTTGTCGACGTCATCGTAGTTGTCGCTATCGTTGTCGTTGTCGTCAATTTAGCATTAATATTCCCACTCACGTACTTGGTTGTGATTATGCGACTACGACTACGACGATGACGATGACGATGACGATGGCAACGATTGCGGTTTGGGTCAGGGTGTGGCGGGTGTTTAGATTGAAGTTAGGAATTGCAGGATTGCTGGCTGGGAGTGTCGGGGTTATGGGGTACAGGGTTCGTTGGCTCTCGTGCGGTTTGGTTTCTGTTAGTGCCTTGCGTGATGTTGTCGTGACAGTTAAAAGGCAGCATTTTGTTGACATTTGTTGATGTTTAAGAAATCGAAGGACGGAGTCAAGTAATTGCAACGACACAGCAACTACAAACGGCAAGCGACAAGCAGAAACAGAAGCAACAACAAGCAGTTTAATATTGTGTTAATGACTTCGTCAATAATCGTATTGTGACATTTAAGGCTACACTTGGAAGCTCTTTTGCAATTGTATTTGTTTCCCATAATTGACTTTCTTCTTCACTTGTCCGCTTTTTCTATGCTTTTCAGTTTCCACTGTTGCCGTGGAGGCCGTACTGGGACGCACCGCATCCTTGCCATGTGACATTGAGCCGGAGGCAAAGGACGATCGTGTATACATGGTGCTATGGTTTCGTGAGAGCGCTGGCAAACCACTTTACAGGTGAGTGCAAGGACTATTTACTCAGTCGCTTAATTGCAAAAATAACACAAAAACGTTATAATTTAATTTGTTGTGGTTGGTTGATGAAATTACAAACCCACTCTCGCTACCAATTAAATAGTCTGTTTGAGCCATTAGTTGTGAGTGTGTGTCTGGTGATGGTAAAACGTTTTCTGCCTTCAAGTGGCACTTACTTAAAGTTCTGGCGATTCTTTGATTTATTTGTGGGACTTTCAACTGACCTGCATGTCATGAAAAATGACGCCAGTTCATAATTTTCAAATAATTTATTATTTTAATAACATCATCAATATAAACTCAACTCAACTCTGCAAGACTCATGTGCCTAGGCTAACAGTTGACTAAAACAGGACTGGGCCAAAACAAAAGCAAGGCCGGGCCAAACAGGGCGACATGGACTCATATATTAGCCGCAGGGCAAAAGCAAAGGCAAAGGACATCAACGGCAGCAGGCCAGGCTCAGGGCAGCAAAATAATAGGAGCCAAAGTGAAAACTGTTTTGGCGGCAACTTTGATTATTTTGGGGGAGCAGCACAGTGGATCGTAGTAAGGCATAGAGGGGCGGAGCGAGGCTAGGCGAGGTGTGTCCTGTGAGGACGCTGCTGCTGTTATTTATAGAGCGAGCGCTGTGAGCGTGTGCTTAGGTTTAATATGTTGCACATTATAAGCAGACATCGATATCCTTTAGCCTTGTCAATTTTGCTTACATGTGTGCTTCCTTCTCAATATGTTGCCATTGCCCAGCAGCAGCAGCAACCAGCGTGTCATATGTGTGTGATTGTGTATATGTAGGACCATTGGACAGGTCCTGGAATGGGGACAGGGGCAGGACACAAGGGACAGAGACATGAGCGCACGTGTATATCAAGGACAAGCGCGAACTGTTCACGAGCTGTTGCTGTGGCTGCTGCTGTTCTTCCAGCTGTGTCTCTTCCGATTGTTGTTGCTGTTGTTGCTGTTGTTGCTGTTGTTGCTGTTGTTGCTGCTTCGTGCACTCAATTGGAAGCAATAAATTTCACTGGTACACATACAATGCGCAAAACAGGGAAAAGCGGGAGACAATGGGACATAAAGCTGGCAAAAATGTTTTGCAAAAACTAAGAAAATGTCGAAAACAATAATGTCGCAAAAATTTCCGACTTTATAACCAAAATATCCGAAAGTGATTCGAATTCGATTTCCCTTCATCGAGAAAGAATGATGAAGAAAAGCAAATAAATAAAAGACAGCAAGCAAGCAACAGTAACAGCAGCGCCAACAACAAGGCTAAGCCACAGCAGGTATAAAGCGAGGGGCAATCGAGGGATATTGGATGGGGCATGAAGATGGAGAATTCAACTTGGGTTTGGCATAAAATTGCCAGCGCTGCGTGAAATCGAAGGCAACTCAAGTTTAAAAGAAATGAAAGCCAAAAGCTAAGACCAAAAAGATGCCGAAATTGAAAGCTGTTTTCCAGCCGTGTTGCCAGCCTTTGTATGTGGGTGTCGTGTGCGGCATGTGTGTGTGTGTGTGTATATCCGTTTGCCACATTTTGTAAGGATGTCACAGCTTGCAGTCCGGAACCAAGCCAGAGTCTTACCTAGAGCCCTGTCTAGGGCCCTCTGCATTTGACAGCATCACACCCGGCAACAACACAACACGGCTCGTCCTCACAAGGCCAAAAGGCAAAAATATTAAAAATTATAATGTTAAAAATTGCTTTGTTGTAAGGACCGACTGAGCTAAGGATCTTTTAGGGTTAGCAGCGCTTATTTTTCGTTTTTTGTTCCCTCAACTGAGTTCTTATTTATGCTTTGCACATTGGCCGGGATTTGTTTATTTACTTTTCTTTTTTTGACCCTTGAAATGCGATTTTTATAGGATTTTTGAGTATATTTAACTGTTGTGTTTGGGATGCTGTTATTTTTGATTCTGTTTCGATTTAAAAACACAGAAGATTTCAGATCAATAAGCATTATTAAAATTAACATTTGCCATTGACATAAGGTTCAAGTAGTGGGATGATGGGCGGCTATGTGGGTTGACCACCTGTTAAAGGCATTTAGTTACCAACTGTCATGTTCAATATTACAAGTCATCAATGACAATGGCAATAGTAATACCAACGATAAAGCTCACATAATAAACAAGGGCAAAGGCAATGAATACGATGTCCTGTCCTGGTCTGGTCTGGTCTGCTGATGGTATCCATGAAATGCGGACGAGCGGAGCATCGAGTATGCCCGCAATCAAGGTTAATTGATTTTAAAGCCCGGATTGCCGGGTTGCCACGCTGCTGCATGGGGCTTAAATAATGAAATTTTCTGTACTGAAGCAGTGGCACGTTTGCGTGCTGGGTCTGCCAGCTGTTGTGGCTGTCAAAGGAGCCATAATCCGTGTAACAGCCCACGCTAACTGCCATAATCGTCAGCGGTAGCCACTGTGCGGTTCTGTTCGTTGAGGCGTTGCCCATAAATATAGTCAACTTTCAGGTTGGCGGCTCAGCAATCGAAAGTGCATTCACTTCATGGGCTGGTATGACTGTGTATGTGTGTGAGTGTGCCATGCATTTGGCACTCTACTTGAGACTTGAGAATCTGCCGGCCACAAAAGTAATAAACCACGAAATGGTATTCAAAATGGCTGGCAATAAAATCCGGCAACAGCAGCAGCCACATTCGGAGCAGCGAGTGGTAAGTCGGCCAAAAGTTGAGCCAATGGCAATTAACTCGAGTGCATTTTCGGGGTTTTACGAACAGCAGCAAACCACCGGCAACCAACGGCAAAGGCAACAGCAACAGCAACACAAATGAAAATCGCAGTGGAAACGGCAACAACAGCAACGCCAATTGCAACTGTGCCGCACTTTGCACAAATTCCAGTTAGATGGGTTATTTAAAAGTGTAATTAAGTCGTTGCATGTGTGTGAAGAACGGAAATGCAAAGAGCGCATGCAAATCGATATTCAGCCACTAAACTTTGACTTGCATTAATGCATCCACAGTCATTTGCCAGCACAAGAAGAGCTTACGACGGGCTTTTCAGTCTTTATAATGGGTTTTGTGGTTTTCGATTTGTCCAATTCGCAATCTTCACTAAAAGCACCTAATGTCTTTAGATCCAACTGAAATGATTCAAAAGTAAATTTCAATGATCGCCCAATGCTCCAAGGATGCATTCATTTCTTTAGCTCATTTTCCAGTGCCATAATTTTCGCAAAATCGACGAATAACAGAAAGAACAACAACAAGACAACCATCGAAATAGGCGACCTGCGAATATGAAACTTTTATTTTGAATTTATTACCCAATTTATTGGGCGACACTGCATAAATTTGAACTTGGCCAACATGGAGGAGTTCCCGGCTGGGTGTGCTTGTTTTTTCTGGTTTTGCTCCCTTTTTTTGTTTTTTGTTTGCTTCACATTTCATATATTCATATGCTACAAATTATATAGTAAAAGTAAAGAAGAAGAGGCGAGCAAAAAGCAAACAAAACAAAAACACCAGCGGCAACAATGTGCGGAATGATGCCAACAAATGTCAACACTGTGAGAATTCGAATGGGAGGGGGAGTAGAAGAAATAGAGTAGGGAGGGGTACCAGAATTCGGGAAAAACTGTTGTCGGCAATAACAAAAGAAATTTACAGATATTACACAGCATGGCTCCATAATAATACCAATACAGAGACGCATCGCATATCCACAAAAAAAAAAACAAAGGGGCAGTAAAACCATTTGCATATGTATGTGTTTCTTTGTGTGTGTGTGTGTGTGTGTGTGTATGTGTGTGTATGCATGTGTGTATGAGGGCGTGAACAGCTCTTTTTACATTCATATTTCTCGCCAGTTTTCTGTTTGTTTTTGCAAGCGAACCAATTTAAAATTTGTTGCGAGTTTTGTCGAGTTACGTAGCACACTTTTTGGCATTTCAGTTACAATGCTGATACTTTCCGCTTGATATGTATGTGTGCTCCCTCTCCAGCACATATTTGTACATACATACATGTATCTTTTTACATATGTGCATTTGATTTGCTTTTCTCGTGGTTCATTTTACATAACTTGATACGGGCTGCCAGACATAATACCAACCAATTTCCACCTGTTTCATGTAGAAAAGACAAGCTTCATAAGTTTCTGCAACCCACACAAACACTACCGCTGGCGGTGTACAATGTCAAACCTTTGTACGCCCTCATAGTTTACAACCATTGTCTGGCGCTGCATAATTGAAGTCAACAGTTTTATCTTGGTCCCCCTCCACCCCAGTCATTCTCAGCTGCTGTCAAAGAGGTAGCGACATGAGTTTAAACTGTCAAAAAATACCGTCAACGCCACGGAAAAGAATATGGACGTAGACATGAGCACAGGCAGAAACACGGGCACGGACACGTTGTGACACATATTGTCATAAAATTATTCAATGGTTATTGTCAGCGTCATCAACTCACAATAGCACATACATATACACCCATACATATCCATACACCCACACACGCATCTATGGAGTTACAACTTTTCGGTCCTTTTTTTGTCTGCTTCTGTTGTGTTCTTCTACACAGTTTTCCCTCCGCGTGAATCCCTTTTGCAATTTTTTGAATAGCATTTCGTAAGCGTTGCTAAACAAAAAGGCAAAAACATTAAATGGCAATTTGAGAAGGTTGCTTTATATTGGATTAAGGGACGAAGGGACGATCCACATATGTGCTTAGACAATGAACGAAGAAACCGAGTTAGTCCATGTGGACGCAGCTCAAATAGAACAGAAACGTAATCACCCAGCAATACCCAGAGTCATAGTCAAGGTCTGCTCGGGATTTGCGAGCTCGGTTTGTTTAAATAACGTAGCTCATTCATTCAAGCGGAAGATAAAGTGCTACCAATTAACGCAAAATAAATAAAACTCAACTAATTGTTGGAAAAAAGAGAGTCGCAGACAAAAGAAATGAACGAGCATTAGTCTGAGCTCGGCAGAACCCAAGGCAAACTCTTCAAACGGCGGGGCGACGTCCACTTGGCCATTTGGCCACTTGGCCACAACGGACGACCGACCAACAACGCGTCAGTACGTCCGACATCCGACGACAGTCAACATTTCTGCAACTGCCACAATGTTGTCTTCGTTTTCCTGCTAGCGCTTGGCCCACTTCTATTTTGCTTCTTCCATTGCGACCATTTTCTTTACAATTTTTACTGCTCAAGCATTTCGGCGTTCACATTTTATTTTTTCTGCCTTTTGCTTTGCTCATTGTGCAAACTTGGCATTATTGTTTCCTAAGGCCAATAACAACAAAACACAACGTCAACAGCGGCCAGGCCAAGACAAGCCAAGCCGGGCCAGAACAAGACCAACCCGAGTAGAATAGAAAGGGATCTTTCTTCAGTATTCAACAATTCCCGCCACGACTTATCGCTGCTGTTGTCCCCTTTGTTGACTATTCGTCGTACTCTATTGTTTGCGAATACGCAAAATTAAAACTAGCACCAACTGAGGCCCAAATTTCAACCTTTGAATATATTTGTATACCCTGTACCTGTAAAAATGAGAAAGGGATAGAAAATTTGTACGATAATATAATATGATATAAAATAAAAGTTTTACACAAATTATCACGGAGAGTAAGGAGTTTAAATTGAAAAAGTATTAATAATAAATGGAAAACTTAGAAAGATTATTTAAGAATATCTCCAAGTCGAACACTGTGGACTAGTGTGCTTCAAAAAATTCTTTTTTAGACTTTAGAGTGCGTAAATCGTTGAGCTGCGCCTTTTGTTTACGTATTCGCGCACATATATTTAATTAAGCTAATTAGGGTACGTGCTCTGGGCCAAAAAGCGGCTTAAGGGCGTCTTTGAGAGCATAATTTATGCGCCGCATGGGTTGCTGCACTTCAACAATAATTAGAAATGGCTGCCTGGTCAACACATGACACTGTCGGAGTCGCTGTCGCTGTCGCCGTAGTTGTCGTTGTCGCGGTCGTAGTCACTGGGCGGCGGTTGACGGGTGGCGGGTGGCCAGGGGACTAAGACGCGTCGTGATAAGCATAAGAAATATGAGCACCGGATATAAATTGTGTCAGCGGCAAAATGATAAAAAACCACTTAAAGGCGCAAACAATACTGCTGGCAGGCAGCCGGCACAATGACAAACCGCTCGACTAACCGCAAGCGCAGCAAAAGCAAGAGGGCAACAATAACACCAACACCAAGAACAACAACAACAACAAAAGCAACAACGACAATAACAATGATAGCAACAACGCCGGAAACAACAAAAGGACACAACTTGTGCTGTCTGTAGGGTCTGTGTCTTTGCTTTTGCTTTTGCCAAGTCATTTGCGGCACTCGGCGTTTGTCTGTCTGTTCGAATTCGGGGTGGGGCTGCGCAGGAGCCGGAGTGAGAATGTAGTGTGGGGTTATGGTGGTGCTGCCTTCAGTTGGACAGACATTAACAAATACAATAAAAGCGCCAAAGATAGCACGTCAGGCTTTTTAATGCGCAAAATTGCAAACGTTGTCGGCAGAGTTGCGAAAATAATGCGAAACGGAAGAAATTAGTTGCGTGCAAATTTATTCTCGGCCTTTTGGCCAGCCAACACCAAACAGTCAGCAGCGAACAGGAAAAGGGTCATTTTGTAGACGCGTGAAATTTCTGACCCAACCCTCAGCTACTTTTAAGCATTTTATAACATTTTTTTATTAGCCCAGCGATGCGACGTATATAAGTATACGTGAAGAGAGGGATGGTATGGGGACATAGGCCAGCCACATCGCCAAATGCCGCAGCCACAAAACGTTAAATTGAAAAATGTCCTGAAATTAGGGTGCTCCACACATAAGGCTACCCTCTAACTTCAGTCGCAGTACGCGTCGCAGTAGCAATCGCAGCTCGAGTTCCCGGAGAAAAGCAAGACGCATTAAAATTTACGACCTTGACAGAGATGTTGATGCTTTGGGGCAATTTTGGCAATTGTGGCAACAACTTAACGCCAATATATAAACATTTTTAAATATTTGCGTATTTTCAAACAATTTCTTAAACATTTTTTCCTTTAACGCTTCCTCATTGCAGCTTCGATGTGCGTGGACGACCTTTCGAGAAGGCCCTTTACTGGTCAGATACGAACTCATTTGGGCCACGTGCCTATTTTGTGACCGGACAACAACCAGCCAAATTATCTGTGGAAAATATACAGTTGGATGATGAGGGCGTAAGTAGCCGGTGTAGTTAACCGGCAATGGCCATAATGTACAACTGGAATAGATGCCCCTAATGCATTTAATATCATTGTCAACAGGTTTATCGTTGCAGAGTGGACTTTCAGAACTCGCCGACGCGTAATCATAGAATTAATTTAACGGTTATTGGTAAGCCAGAAGCAACTGAAATGCAATATATAGAGGCATTAAAGGCAACTCAATTTCTCTGCTCTCTGTTCTCTGTTCTCTGTTCACCGTTCTCCTTCTATCCGCTACTTGCAGTTCCTCCACATCAAATTCTCGTGTACGATGCCTCGGGTCGTGATGTTGCTGGCGCTGTGGGTCCATTGCTAGAGGGCGATAATATTGTGTTGACATGTGAAGTGCGTGGCGGTAAGTAAATCATGATAAATGGCATAGACGCGAGACATTCACACACACACACACACACACACACGGAGAGAGACACACACGCAAACACATACTCTCACACAGTGACTCACTCACGCCGGCAGCTACTTAAATGTAGCACTCAGACAAAAGGCTATCAAGCAAGGATGACAAGCAATGGCACACGCAACTTTTCCACACCTCCTGACCACCAGTCTATTTAAAGAATTAAAGATGCGACGCCCCAGATAGGCCCGCACTTGCTGCTCGGCTCAGGCCGTGGCTGCGACTGAAACTGAGGCTGTCGCAGTGGCAGAGGCGTAGGCAGAAGCGTTGGGGATTCTAAGTCGTCGTAAATAATAAAAATAAATGTATGTCAGAGTCTGCGGTGACAGTACCGACAAGGCGACTGCCCAGACAGCCAGGCGTTTACGTCTGCTGGGGTTGTGGCAGTGGCAACAACTTACGCAGCGACTGCGACTGCGACTGCGTCTGTGGCTACGGCTGCGGCTGCGGCTGTCATTGCCACTTTACTTTGAAAAATGCAACAATTTTCAGCGTCTGCCTTTTGTCGCATGGCGCCGTCCAGCCAGCCACAGCTACCTATGACCTGTAGGCATATGCGGCATCGTAAATCTTTAAAAAGGTCCCCAAGGTGAGAAGCAGCCACAGCGACTGTGGTAGCAGAAGCGTCCATTGCAAACTTTTCACACTGTTTGTTGGGAAGTGTGAAAAATTTGTACAAGTTGCCCGCTTGGCTGAGTTGCTTGAGGGCTGCGACTCGACTTGGAGCTGAAACTGAAGCTTGAGCTTTCCCGCTTGGTTGGGCCTCGGACTGCCCTGACATGACCATTATAAATCATTAACTTTCTGACAACAATATTTTGGTTGAAAAAAAGCAAACTCCCAGACGCAAGTTGCAAGTTGATGTTGGGTAAATTTTGTGAGCTAGATTTAATGATTGGAACAGTGTTTGCTCAAGAAACTTTAAAGTGATTCAAAAGGCCAACAAGTTTAAAAATAAAATATAAATGCAAATTACAGATATTTATAGCTATGATAGTTCAGATAGATTTTCTTTAAAATGCAATTGAGCTTACTTTGATTAAGCATATCAACTGAAGTACATCAACTTAGCTTTAGTGATTGGCATACTTCAATGATTTACAAACAGAACATTGAAAAGCTCTGCCAATTCGAAAATTCTTGTCTTTGGAGCACTTGTAGTTAACTAAAACACGATTACATCAATGGCGCATTGGGGCAACTCCTGTATGCGAAGTAGCTGTTTTTTACGTGCCCCACGCTGCATGCAAAGCATTTCGCTTTGGTTGTGACTTGGTTCTTTGACTCTACCTTTGGTATTTGTTGCCTGATGTGCCTTCTTTTGGTTTGCCAGTACGTCACGTATTCAAGCGCGCCAGCTGCTTTGATTAGCTGCATGTGTTGGGTCTCGAAGCTAAGCGAAACTAGCTGCCAGTGGGCGGTAGACCGGGACGACTGCCACGACGACGACATTTGCTATTTTGACACCTGCTGGGCGACACTCCGCTGGGCAGATGGGTGGGGCAGCTTTGAGCCCTGCAATGGCTGTGATTTGTATGCAACATTTTGTATCCAGCAGCCCGCAATGCATATTTCATTTTGCTCCTGCAACTGGCATTGCCGTAGACGTCGTCGCTCCCGCTGAGCGCTTAGTCAAATTAACTAATATTACCTTCTGAGCGCCACATGCCTCTGGTCGCAAGCGAAATGAGGAAGAGATTGGCATACAGCTGGAATTAGTTGGGCTGACTATGCTACATAGAGGAATGCAAATCTTGACGCTGGTTTTATAGCTCGCACTAATCATAGCCCGGCTGGGCGCGCAATAAACGCCAAACGCCAAATTGCGTTATCAACTTTATTAACTTCGACTAATAGCAATTAATACCAGCAATAAAAAGCTAATCTAAGCGTGCCATAAAAACCCGGTCTCATCCATTCTGTCCAGCCAATTTTATGGCAAAGCCACATCTATGCATATTTTGGTATTTTGGAGGAGCGTCGAACTGTCCAAATGGCCAACTGTCCAATTGCCACCAGCTAGCAATTGTCGACAACCTTAAGTATGGCTTAGCAACGCACTGTCTTCATTACTGAAGGGATGTACGCGTAACCGAGCGTGGCATGGGTCAAGGGATAAGGGCTAAGAACGAAGCAATAAGGGGTAAGGGAGACGATATACATGCGAGTATAATGCTGCCAGCTAAAAGCCACAAGGCAACTGTTATTTGTCTATTATCCCTGCATACTTTTCGTACCGCAGTCTACATTGTTGTTGTCGTGCGCAAGAGTCTGAGTGTGTGTAATTATGTATGTGTGCCTTGCCTGCTTGGCTTATTGTCGCCAATGTCGTCGCTGCGTATCCCTTGCAATCAGCAAACATTTGGGCACTGAATTCCCAAACTGGCGTCCAGCAAACTCAACTATCAGCCACTTGCGTCTGTCATTCTTGTCTCAGTTCAGCTGCTTGCTGCTTGTTGCTATTGCTGTTCATTTCCGCCACATTTACTTGGCTGACTTAATGGTCAAGCTGCAATGAGGCAACCATCTCTCCTCGTCGCTTTGCGAATCCTCGTTTGAGGCACTTAAACGGATTAAAAATATTTTGTGCATTTGATATGTGAACCAGAGGATAAAATGCTTTTACTTCGCCAATCGGCGGTAGTCATGGCAAGAAAATGGTAGAACATTGGGAGAATTCAGATTGCAAAATGATTACTACATTTACATTACATTTTTTCCGGTCAGAGGGATGGTGAAAGTGCAATAAAGGAACTGAAAATATTTACTTTATAGAAATCAAATAATTCAAATATCTATAATAATGATTTGTAAATATATTATATATACAAGCAAATATTTGTAAACTTAATCAGTCCTTAGCAATTAGGATTAGTATGTTTGGGTTTTTTCACTTTTCCTTTTGATATCAAAAACGTTGTTAGTTTGCATATTCAGGCTAATTTAACATTCAGGATTTTGCATTCTATTCAAAGTTTTCTGGGTTGATAGGGTCAATCCAGCAATCTGGTCGCTGACCAACAACTTTGCCAGTTAAGCTGGCTAAGCCTTTTAAAAAGCCTTGGGTACACACTGCTAAATGCGCATTATCATTAAAATGTTCAAAGTTCTTTTCGGCCATAAATTTTCGAGTGACGCGCTTCGAGAGCGTGGATGCTATTAAATAAGTTACAGACAGTTAATTATGCATGATCCAAAACTTTGTTGGTAACACATTCATAATTCAAAGATGAAAAATTGATATATTTGCATTAAAAATGCATAATTTTTGGTGGATTTAATGTTTGCAACATCTGCGCGTGTATGTGTATATAATTTTTAGAACTCCAAATCAAAACTGTTATTTTCTTTCTTTGGCTATAGGACGCCCGGAACCCACTGTAACATGGCTAAATGGCTCAAGGACACTGGAGGCCGGCAGTGGCGTTTCAATGGGACGACATGTAACTGTCAATCGATTGGAAGTGCCACAAATAACGCGAGCGGCACTCAACAATACCTATCGCTGTCAAGCATCAAACACAAAGCTAGTAGCGCCGGTGGAACGCAGTATTCGGATCGAAATGTTATGTGAGTGAAGCTGCTGTGTATGATTATTTATGTGCTTAGTAAAATTATTTAATGCTTCTATACTTGCAGTGAAACCAACATCAGTCAATTTGACCAACAAGTTGAAGGTATTCTCATCGAGCATACAGTATAATCTCACCTGCATTGTGGCTGGCTCGGTGCCGGATACGGAAATAAGATGGACACAGAATAATCGACCTTTCAAACGGGGCATGGTAAGCTGATTCCAACTCAATTATTTAAACTCCTACCACAACTCCTAATCGCAATTTCAATCCTAGTCCCAGGTTCAACTTCATGTGTCAAAGAACTGTCGTATTTATGACTTTCCATTGACATTTTGATATCTTGCACTTGTACTTACCACCTAAGCACACACACTCACACAAGGCACTCTAAGCAATCAGCAGGCACTTTTCTAATCGATTTCACTCTATATCTGACTCTCCACACAGCTGTCAACTATCCAAGGCAATGGACGAGTTATATCCACTTTGTCATTTCACCCGCAACCCGAAGACGATGGCACAATGCTCAAATGCGAGGGCTCAAATCCTCGATTACAAAACTCAGCCATCGAGGACTCGCTCATGCTGAATGTCATGTGTAAGTGGACTATACTTACTTACTTACGACTATGTATATTTGTATATACATATTCCTACATATACACCCAGATGGGAATCGATTTTTAATTTCCATAAATAGAACGAGCGATGCACAAATCAAAGCTGCTCGCGCAAATAAGTCTAAATTATGTAACATTATTTGCGCAATTGCTGCTCATATGTCAATATTTACATCCTTGACTTTTAGCCAGGCCATAAAAGCGTAGACAGCAACTTAGCTGCTGGCACTGCACTGTATATTTTCAAATGCGAGAATGCTATAAATTCTACTTTATATGATTATCAATTTAAAATCTACGATTCGCAAATAAAAATAGAAAAATCACCTCCATCCCTTTCATTCTTTGTTTTAGCCACGGAAAAAGGTTACAACGTACAAAGTTTTCCATAGCCATAAAAAATGAAAAATAAAATATCCCTCACCGAAGTTTTTAGATTGAGCCGGTAGTTCGGAGGAATCGTTGTTATGTCACTTCGATTTGCCTTTCTTTTTATTTGCGAGACGAAGATAATCATAAATTTATTGAATTTTAAAGTTGCTTATAACAAGAATCCAGGCTTACTCGCAAATACATACACACTAAAATTCATATATATCATAAATAATAAGTGTTAGAGACCGTTGACTGTAAGAAAAATTAAATTTGGCAATACTTAAATAAATATATAAAAACTTTAAGAAACAATTACCTAGAAAACAATTGATGAAACCTAAAATAATACGCAAAATCAAATAGCAAAATATGATTCAAATAAATTAAGCAAGTTAAGTGAGAACAGTAATAAGCCGTTGAATATTAAGCTCACAAAAGTATAGTCACATTAATATAAATATATAGTGAAGCTGCTATTAATTTGTAAAAACTTCGCCATTTTCTTCAAATTTTTACAAACGTTGACCTATATCTAATTTATTATCCCATCAGACTTTTATTCGCACCCGCACTATACTCAATGCCACCTTCGATTAATAATCATTATGTTATAAAAATAAAATTGCACTAAACTTTTTATGTGATCCATCATCGGTATTTATGCCGCCAGCACGTATACTTGTAGTGCCTCGGCGAACATTTTAATTTAAAAATTTTGTCATACTCATTGGTTAAAGGTCTCCGTTCAGGGTTAACCGGGCTTATAAAGCGGTTCAGCCGCCGCGCTGTTTACTTTTACGGCCATTGCTCGGCGTATAGCTGAGGACGTCAGCAATGCGGCGTGTCTCATACAATTTCCCATTTTATTATGCAATAATATTTTTCGATTTTATATTTTATATCACGGTCTGTGCTATAAAAACCGACGCACGGCTGGGCTAAAGGAATTTAAATTTAAAGCGTGGAATGCAAAAATATATTTATTAAAAAATGCAATTAAAAAATACGTTAATTGTAAATAAATTTATGACATTCTCTTATGACTTGCAGATCCGCCACAGGTCACCCTATCACTGGGCTCCACACTGCGTCCCGATGACATCAAGGAAGGCGACGACGTTTACTTTGAATGCCACATTAAGGCAAATCCCAAGGAGCATCGTATTACATGGTCACATGATGTAAGTTATGGTCATCCACATGTCAATGGCCAAATCTCTTAACAAACCCAAACCATTCGCAGGGTCTGCCTGTCACTCAAAACGTCTCTTGGGGCATCATCATCTCAACACGTTCCCTTGTGCTTCAACGTGTGGGACGTGTACATTCTGGATACTATGCCTGTTCGGCGGCAAATGATCGCGGCGAAACGCAGAGCGCGTTGGTCAATCTAAGAATACGATGTAAGTATGCCAGTATAAGATATCAGATTGTCTTTAAAAAGAACCATATTTTTTTTCGAATATCCATGTCGTTCTCCAATTCAAACTCTGAATTTCTCATATAAGTTTATTACGGTCGACCCTACTATCAAAATTCGAGATAAATTCATCATGTACCAATATATTAGATATATTGATGCTCATATTTAAATACAGTTTATTTTAAACATCTCAGTGTTCTTCGAAAATCGATAAAAACAATTTTGAATAACCACAATTTGCATTATTCCTACTTGTTTAAACAGCAAAAAATTAATTATTAAATACAATGAAAATGTTGGCAAAGCCAAAATTTTCAAAAAAACAAAAATTATGCTGACAGTTGGTGTCAGTCGTGCGGAGCATTAAATATACATATGCATAAATTTATGCATAAATAGACAAAATTTCGCAAAAGGCAACCATTGCACTGCCCCACCAATTCACCCACCCCAGCCGACAAGCTCTGCAGAGCATTGCGGTAGTTGACTTCACAAAATCACAAAAACCTTCGTCCGATGACAACTAGATAGAACAACAACATCAACATCAAAATCAGCATCAACAACAACAACAACAAAAATATGTTCAAATGATACAAAATATTTTGTTAAAAATACATAATAAAAGTATGAACAATATCAACAATATTAACATACAGATGACGGAAACTTTCAAAATTTGAATTTCCACAAAAAAATAAAATAATATACAATAAAGAAAATTCAATTCAATTTCTTTGTTAAATGTATTTCAATTAAGCAGCTCGCAATGTTTCGAGTAGAATGAAAATAACACTTCATATTGAAAATACCACATAGAAACAAAAACCAAAAATATTTTCAATAAAACTTTATTTAATATATTTGAGAAATGATTTTCAGAAGCGCTGGTCATATGATGTAAATAAGCATTGCAATGCAATATGCAATGTGTGCATTTTGAATTTACAGAGTTCAAAAATCATCAATTATTATAAACGTACAGATTGCCCCACTAATTTTAGAATTGAGATTATTTGTTTACTTAACTTACAAACTGATACGAGATTGCTATCGCACTAGACGCAACAACATATCGTAATTAACTGTTTTCAATTTACTGTTCACACTGTTTAACAAATGCATATGTACTCGAAAATTATGTAATTATTCACAAGCACACACAAACACACTAAATTCTCATTTAAACATATTACAAAAAGCAATATAATTTCATGGCCTGACAATGGACGCATAAAATGATTTCAGGCTTTTGTATACACATATTGAAAATGTCTCAATTACCGTTATAGAGCATTTACTTCCGACTGTTTTTCTAAATAATTAATGATGCTTAAATACAAAATGAATGTGTAGACCGTTAGCCTCCGTCGAACGCACAACTAATGTGAGCTTGTGTGAGTGTGTTAGTGTATGAGTGTGCAAGCATAAATAAGCATACATATTCATATACGAATGAAACAGACGGACACGGACAGAAGCACAACTTAATACGTCAGCTGGACAGCTCGGACCTCGGAACAGTGAACAGTTGCAGGGGCGAAGGGTGTCAGCAATGGCGATGGCGAGGGCGTGGGCGGGGCGATTTGTGGTGACGGGGGCGTGTTGGATAATAAAAATGAATGATACGCTTTTATTATTGAAACACAAAGTCATTGTAAAACAATTTATAATTATGGACTGAGGAGACGAACTGGACTATAACAGTTGAGGTCAGTCTATTGAACGCGATGTGCGAGTGAGAGTAGAGGATGTGTTGTACATATATATATCTATACGTACATATATATATAAATCTATATATACATATATACACATATATATATATATATATATATTGAATATATATGCAATTTCCCTGTGAAAGTGTGTTGTAGTGGAAAATTCAATTTTTATTGTGCATATTTAATGCAGTCGCAAAAAAGGCATTTTATATGCAAATAAGTTTTGCTTCCCGTTGCAGCTAATAGCCAAGTAAAGGCTGGTTATTTAATTAATTGCACATGTAGTGGGAAAATGTACACATTTAGAGCACATTTACGCATATTATTTATCTTATTTAACTAAAAATTTAATTATGCTTGATTTTTTGCGGTTGACTGATTCGAATGGAATTGAATTAAATTGTATTAAATCGCATAAAACCGAACCCAAACCAAATCCAAATATTAACCCATTGCTATTAACTCAAATTAGCAGCTGAATGCAAATAAAAACCCAACAATAACAAACACAAAAGCGAAAACAGAAACTGCTAAATCAGCTTGTTGCAAAAGTGAAATGAATGAAATCGAAGACATCAGCAAATGATTGGAGCCAGTTTGCATTGCATTGCATTGCGTTACCCTTTTCGATAATTGCGATAATTAAAAGCAAATACAACGCAAAGGATACGCCAACTGACGAGTAAACCCAGTCCAGGCAATCTGTTTGCACATATACGCTACGTTAACATTTGCATACCATCGACCAAATACGTGGGATGGGTATGGATAGTGTTAGGGGAAGGGGAATAGTATAGTGTGCCATGACTATGATTGAGATAAATGGATTTATGGCAGTTGGCGCTCGTATCTTGGCAGAAATTAATCAGAAAATGTTAAAAGTGACATTCTACGATTGTGAAATTGACGCAACCATATAAATTTATGAGTATTTTTATGGCATCAGCAAGCAAACAGAGAGGCTGACAATCACACTGATAGACAGAGAAATTGTATATAAACAGTTGGTCGTAAACTTGGACAAGTTGACGTTGGTCTGAGCCTTCATGCTATGCTGTGCGAGTAAAAGCTAATAGTTAAAGCAAATATGAACAGATTTATTGTTCAGTTATTTCCCTTTTTGGCAATTCTCTTCTTTAGTTAAAATCAGATTACGAAAATACGGTTTCTGATTTTCAATATATTATGCTTTTAACAGCAACAAAAAATATTACGTTTTATTGGTTAAAACTTTTCGAATCATCTTCTTTTTTTTTGTAAATTCACCACAATAAATACTTAAACTGGGAGACTTAAGGATTAGGCGGGTTGAGTAGCTGGGGTTATTTATAAGGACATTCGTCGACGGGAACGTCGAGCCAAGAACAGTTCTCAAGTTTTCTGCAAACTTTTATGCATATGTGTGACTATATAGAGGGTTGCGGGTGCGGAAACGGGAACGGGAGTGGGTGCGGAATCAAGAGAAGAAGGAAGCTAAAGGAAACAATGCAATGACAATACTTTGAATAAATCATAAGCCAAGTGCTAAAGTCAAAATAAATGCGAACAACTTTGTTCAGATGAGACAAAAAAAATAACGAATTGAGTTGAGTTGAATACGGCATATATGGCATTTTGTTTAAGTTACCATATAGTTAAATTTATATTTAATGGCAAACCTTTGGATGTGTCCAAGTCTCACACCTGTCCTGTGCTGTCCTTTGTCCTTTTTTACATTCACACCAGGTGCTTTATTTAAATTGAAAATCAAAGCTGTCAATTTTCCTTGTCGCCGTCCACTCTCCAGCTGTCAGCTCAATACTTGCAATATAAATACAATATATACTTTAAAGACATTCGTAAGCTGTCAAAGAATTGCAGCTGCTCATTATTTTGCACTTTACTGATGTTCTCCGTGGGACTTTGTTTCTGTCTTTCTATTTTGCCTCGCACAGATGCGCCAGTTTGTAGCAGCAGCATCGTTGGTGTAATTGGAGCCTCCTTGGAGGAGGCTGTGCCTATACCCTGCCGCGTCAACTCAGATCCCCCCCGAAATCGATTTTGAATGGACATTCTCCAGCAGTGGCGAACATTTCGAGGTACCATCCGGACATTATGCGACTATACAGGATCCCACAATGACCACCAGCAGCGATGTGAGGCGCACCATAGTGGAGTCAAATGACACCCACTTTGAGAGTTATGGTAAGTTTACAGAAATTTTTCTGCTTGACAATATCAATGTATTTTATTGCCTTTGCTTACGCATATGCATATGCAATGGGATACAATTTGCATGTGCTTGCGGTTGAGCAGACTTCCGAAATTATCAGGTAAAAGTAGGTCCCATGTTGAAGTTGACTTTCGGTTTTATTTTCAGTTTTTATCAATATTATGCACATAAATTGAGTTATCTATGCGTCCCAGTTGGCTTAACTGGTCTGCTCGAGCGAGCAGAATTTATTTCATTAAACTTTGTCACAGCCTAATGCAAACACTACAGTGCTTATGTCCATATCCCAGTACTTATATAGGCATGGAGTGGTTCATTTAAACTTAGTTTCGAATTATATTAAGAGTAACTTTGTTGACTCAATTTTTTCAATTATTTAATTTTTTTTTGTGATTTTTTTTGCAGTTGAAACGGTCAGTGAACTGATCTATATTCCTAAGGGTGAACGCGACTATGGAACTCTGGCCTGCTGGGGGCGAAATGCGATTGGCAAGCAGTCGGAGCCATGTCTTTTTCAGGTGGTGCCGGCAGGTGAGCAACAGTCAATGAGGGCTTTTGTGTGCTCAAACTTAATTTATATAAATTTAAATTAAATTTCTTTTACATGCGCACATTACGTTCGCTTTGTATAGCCAAGCCTGGAGCATTGCGGAATTGTACGCTTCGTCCATATGTAGTAACCTCCGCCTCACTGAATTCATCGAATCAAACGACAATGCATGGCAATCAAATGCTGCAAACACAATACGGCAGACACGATGCGAATTACCCGCACATGGAATATGTACGTGAGCGCCATAGCAGCAATAATAGCCGGAACAATGCTGCTGCAGCATCTGCCAATAAAATGGCCAACAATAATAAAAATATGAAAAGCAAGAGCAAAATAAATGCTGGCCATGTAAAATCTAATAATAAGCAGCCAGAGCAAAGATATCGCCTGAATCAGCAACAAATTCAGCGACTAAAAAAGCGCACATCATTCACACCATCCCAGACATTGGCAGCCATCGAAAGACAGCGTCAAAGTAAACAGCATCAGCAGCAACAATCGCCAAGCAAAATAGCAACAGCAGCGCCCACATCAACACTAGCGTACATCAATAACAAAACTGATGGATCACTGGGCAAGCAGCAGACAAAGCAGTTAAAGTCACCACACTTACAACTGGAACTGGACACTAAGCGGCGTGTGAGACGAGCTAGTCTGAGCCATGGCCCGATTGCAGACACCAAGTTGCCTCAGACATCAATAACAAGCAAAAAGCTGCATCAGAGGCAACAGCAGCAGCAACGTGCAACAAAATCAAATTTATCATTGTCACATATAGAACAGGCTGGAATAGTTCCTGGCTCGAATGTCAAAAACAACAACGGCAAACTGCCAGCAAAGTATTTTAATAAGCGACAGAAAAACATGCAGAAAAATAAGCAGAAGGAGAAGGAGAAGCTGAAGCTGAAGCAAAAGCAGCGCAGGCAACAACAAAAGCGAAGCGAGGTAAACGAGCACAACATAATCCATCATTTAGGAGCATCAAGGAGAAGAAAACGGCAAGCAGCAAATGACATCACGGCATCAGAAGCAGCATCAGCAGTAGGTGCACAAGCAGACGCAGAAGCAGGAGCAGGAGCAGGAACAGCGATATCAACGGGGACAACAGCAATGGCAACAACTAAGTCATCTGCGGCAACAGCAGCAGTAAGAATAGTTGCTGATGCCAATGCCGACGTTGAGCCAGATGCTGAGACAGATGCCAGCAGCAGTAGCAGTAACAGTGGCGACATCGACACAATACTGGGCACATTGCATGTGATTGGCAATGAGAAAGTCAGCAACAGACTAATGCCACCCAATGCGCCACAAATTAGCAACAAACCGGCAGCAGCAGCGCAACAGATGGCAGCAGCAATTAGCGGAAACAACAAAGCAGTTGTTGCCGCAATTGCAAACAAAGATGATGTTAAAATAAACATTGACGAAGCCAGTGCGCAATTGTCCATGGATCGTAGTAGAGCTAAGCACGCGGACAACAAATTTAACGTAAACAACAGCAATGCGGATATCGAAGGCAATGCTGAGGACAATGAAGGTGATGAAGACGACGGCGAAGGCGATTTCGATGGCGACGGCGACGACGATGACGATGACGATGCTAACGAAGATGTTGCTGAACTGCACACAGACGATGAGTACATGGCAGATGAGCCCAACGACTTGGACGACTATGATTCAGTCGAGCAGCAGGAAGAACAGCAACATCATGTTGATCTTTCATCCCTGGAGCATCAGTTGGACATGGAATCATTAGAGGATGATGATGCTGATACCAATGCCGACGCGGATGCCGATGATGACATATACAATGTTAGTGATGATGATTTTGTGGCCAGCGTGGCGCTGTCTACGGCAGAGACAACAACGCAACAACAAACACATTCAGAGCCCACAGCACTCTCAGCTGAATGGCAGCAACCTCATTTCGATTACTCACGCATGGAGTACAGCTTCAGCAATGGCGTGGTCACACAGAGTCTCATTGGTGGCGGTGCCAACGGCTATGATGGCAACTCTGGCGGTGGTACCATCAACTTTGACAACTATGACAACATAATATACTCAACGATGGAGCTCGAGTGCATGCCAGGCTATGATGGGGGCCTCCAGCAACAATTCTTCCTGGAAGCCTACGATTCAAAGACCAAAAAGCTTCGCCTAAACATGAGCAGCACATATGTGGATGTCCCTGTGTTCCGCATAGATCTGACAGGTTAGCTTCTGCATAATTCTAAAATATTTGAAAGCCATTCCCTACACAAATATGCCAATTTGATGCTGCGTCTATTTCATTATTAAGCTTATCCATTATTGTATTTAAATGTGGTTGGATGTACAGATTGCTATGCTAAGGCGTTGGAATTAGAGCACTTTGGCGCACTTTGCAAAAGCCACAATCTAAAGACTCGACTTTCATGCGGCTAACAGCAGCAGCAAAACAAAAACAAAAACAAAAAAAACAAATCAAAGTAACAAACTGCACGAAAAGTTAAGCAAGCCAAATTGCGCGGCGTGTTTTCGTGAGGAATGGCAAGGGAAAGCTATTCAACAACAACAACAGCAGCAACAGTAATAGTAACAGCAGCAGCAGCAGCAGCATCAACAACAATACCAACAACAGCAGAGACAGCAACAACTACACAGTGCCACGCAGATTAATTAGTTGAGGCTGCCAGGGCCACATCTCCCCAATCCAAATGCTACTTCCAGCTGGCACATGCTGCTGCTGCTGCTGTTGCTGTTGCTGTTGTTGCCTCTGTTTGTTGTAATGAATTTTAGCTAGTCAGCAAAACTTTTATGCCAATGGCGATGTGAGGTTCGGTGAAGAGGCATTGGGGTGGTCGCTGTTGGGGCTTGGGGATTTGGTTCCTGGCAATCGTCGTTGGTTGCCAAGGGAGGGCAAAAGTGGCAAAATTTGAATTAAGTTGTTGAAAAACAAGATTTATTTGAACGTCCAACAAGCGAGAGCTATCCAAAATATTATCACATTACATTTTGATGTTGGCCCTGGAAAGTGTCAAGTGGTAAAAACCGAAATGAGCCAAGTTAATGAGCCGCATTTGTGGATCATTTAGGCTGTAACTTGGCATAGCCAAAAACCAGCCTGCAATCCCTGCAGCACTGGCAGCTTTTTATGCAACCTCTATCGATGACTTGATACCTCCATTTTGAGTTACACCATCAAGAAGTGGGAAATGGGGAGGGAAAGGGATGAGATTTTGCATTCTGCGATATTTGCAAAGTCAAACGAAGCGTAAAGTCACGATTAGTTAGACAGGCGTGTTAACGACTCTGGCTTCGGTTTGGCGGCTGTACTTGGAGTTGGGGGACTGGGACCTTAAGCCTCAGGGGAAGTAGGGATGGGACTGGTGTTGTTTTGTGGGTATTAGTCCTGCCCTTTCACTAGTAGTTACCATTTTAATGAGCTGCTATGGGTGCAAAACAAAAACTTTTGATGCAAGCATTAAAAAATAAAAGAAAAACTTTTCTTTTTATGTGCGTGGCACAAGTTTCTGGGCAGGACGTGTTAATTAAATGCCTGTTTACCTAATGGAGTTTGCAACGCAAGTTTTAAATTAATGATCGGGTCAACTAATGGAATTGCCCTCTGTGTCTCTTTCTCTCACACTTTTCTCACTATACACAGATCTTGCTTCCATGGACTACTATCCAGATTCGCATCCGGCATTGCATTTGGTCGTCTACAGTGTCAACCAGAAAGGACGCTCAGAGCCGATTGTGCTGGAGAATGTGCCCATCAATGAGGCGGACAAGCGTTCAGGTGAGTGGACCAGATTATGAATTGTGCTTTATCTATTTAAGAAAATGTTTTTAAAATAAAAAATAATAAAATCATAAAAGAAAAGCAAGTGGCACTCGCACATATAAAGTTTGCATTTCGCAGTGTCCCTGGAGTATGTTGTTTGAGTTGGCAAAGTGTTGGCGGTCCCTCAAAGTATGCAACACGGCAAAAAGTTACAGCTTATGGGGGAGGGTGTTGGGAGATTGGGGAGAAGCAAAGCATTCATTGCTTTTTAAGCACCATTTCACCTTTAAAAAGTCATTCAAGTATTTGCATAGTCTGCTTAACCGTTTTAGTTTTTTGTAAGTACAATTGTTCTTTTATTTAACGAGTTTTGTTTACGTTAGGGCGACAGTTTCCCCAACTTCCTTGTTACTAACCCAAGTGGTGCCAAGTAGTGGTGCTAAGATTTCTTATTCAAGCTTTCTTTTTCAACTTTGACGTTAATTTTCTTCCAAAGTTTCATTTTTTCGTTTCCCCCGCAATAAACGAAGCAAAAAAATGTCAAATGGCATGGGAATTGACATTGAAAGGCTTGTTTTACACTCACTTACGTTACATTAATCAGGATTTCCCGAAGTGCAAATACATGCCTTTATTTCAACACTATGTGGGAAAGAATATAAAAGCCTTTGTTTGAAATATTGTAAGCTTATCAAATCAATGCGAACTGCTAGAATTGTATTTTTAAACACTTCAATTAATTTTCATCTGCCTAGAGCAAGCATTATAAAGCTCAATTCATATCGAATCAATTAAGACAAATCAAATACAAATGACATACAATAAATGTAACAAAGCGAGCCGCTTAAGCAGATCAGGCATTTATCCACCTGGATATTATGAGCGACCAGACCAGAGATAGACATAGCACATTGATTTATTATGTTATTACGTTATTAAGTAGGTTGAAATCCAGTTCGGACTTGGTCAGCCCATAACGTTTATCTCAGCAATGGCAGTGAGATACGAGTATTTGTACGCTTCAGCTATTCAATATGAACAACAAATCCACTCAATCATCTCTATAATACACATTAGAGTGCGACACACTGTCCACCTGGTCATCTCGGCAATTGACAGAAGCGAGATGAAAGATGGAAATACATTTAATAGTTACACATACCGTCATTGTGTGTCAGTGTGAGTGTGTATTTAGGAGAATAATACGCAAAAATGCAATATACGTCAGGTGTCAATATTTGCACCTTGGCAAATTTGAAAGCATTTCATTCAACACTTAACGGGCAGATGTGGATGCCAGCTGGGTGTTTTGGGAGAAAGCGATTTCGGCAACATTTTACATTGACAACGCTTGACGCCACCACATTAATGTAAATATAATCAATTTCATGTTTTACCTTAGCCAAAAAGAAAAAAAATAATAAAAATATATATGCAGAGAAAAGAAAGATCTTGTTATGCTAAACTGACACACAGAGATTCCCCAGGAGTTACATTATCCACAGCGAGCATGCCAGGATACACAACCACACACACACACACACACATACACATGCAAATACATATACTTAGCTATAGTCGCATCTGTGGCATCAAGGTAACAACGCATCAGACGACAGAGACGGAAACGAAACAGACACTGAGCCCAGAGTTTCCAGTGCCTCACCCCCATCCGCCCCCCTCTCGCTCCTCAGGTCCTGTCGTGCAACACAAAATATAAACGATTACTGTAAGACAAGAAAAATATACATTAAACATGTCTTATCTGAATAAAATATCCCAAAAGACAACGGCGCTGAAAGTAAAGTAAAATAAAATTATATCCTATATGTACAGCAGATCGAAGTGGTTGGCTGGCTGACTGGTTGGCTGGTTGGCTGGATGGTTGTTTGTGGTGCGGCTGGTTGGTTTGGCAGGAAATGTGACCGCCTCTGTCATGCCCTTCCCTGGCAGAACGTTGATGAAATGAAGGAGGCAAGGCGATAGGCAAAGACGGCAACTGATGTTGTATTACGAGCATGCGATACAGATACATTGTTTGGCTTGGCATCCACGCCCGCATGCCCAGAACTACAACATTTTATTTATGCTTACTTTGTGTAAACGTAAATGTAACCGTAAACGCATTCCCGCTCCGGCAAGCCAGACCGACTTCACATGTGAGCAGCATCGCCTCGTAATCCCAATACATTTTAACCAATCCACTTTTTCATCGTTTCATCGAATCATTTATATCACAAACGGGAGCATTAAATCGAATTAAGCTTATAAGAAGATGCAGACACAGGCGTAGACGCAGGGGGAAGGCAAAGCAGACGAATTGCTTCGTCCTGCACTCACCAAATGAAACGCATACAAACAATTGGCTTATGAGAGGAACGCAGGACGCTGCCAGAGTAATGTTTGTGATGTGGTCCTCTGGTGGCTGCCAGTGTGTGTTGTAAGGAGTGAGGGGTTTGGCATGGGGGCTAGCGGTATGCTGCTCGGATGTTTCTGAGTCTCTTAGTACCCTTGTTCCCATGCCGCTGGCGCTTGGTTGCCTGGCTTATCTGCTTAACTTGGGGCATGTGCATGGTCTGTCCGCCCGCTCCCCAGAGCCTTCAGCATCTACCTTGGTGTTGTTTTATTGATAAATATTTGCACAAGTGTGAAAATTTCATTACGCCGCTGTGCTTATATTTAAATTACTTTCTTCATTTTTATTCGTCGGTAGTTCAACTCGTATATCGCCTGATATCAGTATCAAGCGTCTTCCGCGTATCGAATATATTTTATTTGCCAAGTAACTGCTTACATTCGCATTCCTTTATGTCCTTTATGAGAGACAGGTTCCTTGCTGCGATAGGAGTTTTCTGTCAGTGCCTACTATCGTGGCAAGCCAGAAGTAATCTGAGTTCATTTACATCAATAAATGTCTGAATGTAACTTGAGTAAGTTTGATATGAAATTCAATTAAAACATTAACTGCAGACTCCCTCATCTACCAGATTTCCATAGCACTAATGCAAAATTGTCAATATAATGTATATACATATATAGAGATACACATATATATATATATAGATACATATATTTTCAAAAGTCATGTGCCAACAATTACAACACACATGTACAATTTGGACATGCACACTTGCCTGGGTGTATATGTGTGTTTGTGGGTGGGTGGGTCGATGGGTGTGCTTCTAAACGCAGCCATGCATAAATGAGCAATTTCGCTAGCGGCGCAGTTTCGTCAACATTTGGTAGAGCTGCAAAAAATATTTATTGATTTGCAACTTTGGCGCTGCTGTCGACGGCGTCTGACTGACAGGCACAGGTTTATAAATTAGCAACAGTCTGCGACTCTTCAGCCCAGTCCCCACTCCCTCTTTAGTTAGACAGCTTTGGTTTTGGTTTTCACTCCTACTCTCCCTCCGCCTCTGCCTCTGGTTTTGCCTCCGCTCCTGGCTCTGGCTCTGGCTCTGGCTCTGGCATTGGCTCTGGCCCTGCAGAGGTCTGTTTCTGATTCTGGCTTTGCCATTTTGTCATGTTTACTTATTGAAATTCTGTGTTGCATATCCGCAGGCACGCATGATTTGTTGAATGTTAAACACATTTTGACTACCCGACTATATTCGAAATACAAAATAAACGAAATACTTATTGCCTTGTAATGTATATTCAATTAGAACAATTCCGACACCCACAGCAACGCCACCGCCAACACCAACGCCCACATTAAGAATATAAAAATCAAACAGCTTTTAATTAGAGTGCGTTTTCAGTAAAAGCATTCATATAACTAGATCAAATCTGGTTTAACACGAAGTTACTGAAAGGGTTCCAAAAAAGATTTTTCAAATGTATCTTATAAAATAGATGTGGAAATCTCCGAACTAATTGAATTACATACTAAATTTGGTAATTTTTAATTCATTAGTTTGTTTTTGTTGAACTTGTAGATGGACGGATGGGTCTCTCCATATTACCGATAGCCGCCCTACTCACTGGGACACTCTTCACCGTGGGTATTGCCGTGCTTTTTGTGGTTGTCATTGCTGTGCGTCGTCGTCGCTGTCAGGGAGCACGCAATTTGTGCGATGATAAGGACAAGCATTTGGGTGAGTTCAGTTGAATCAAAGCGCTAATCGGCTGGCAGTTTAATATAGTGGACAATCCGCCTCCGACAGGTATGGACGTGACGGTTACAGCGCCGCTGGAAACTGGTGCTGGTCATCAGCGTCTCGTTGTGGCCTACACGCTGAAGCAGGGCATTGAAAAGCAGCCGGACATTCTGAGCGCACAAAAAAGCGCAACTGGCAGTGACACATCGTCACCTCTGGGAAATCGACAGAGTGGTTTATTTATGGGCAGCAGCAGCGCAGCCGCGCCCAGCAGCGCTGCGAATCATAAAACTGTGGATTATGTAAGTCTGAATTGAATGCACATACACGTGGGAGGTGTTACGACCAGACTTTGTCATTTGCTATATTGCAGGATGTCAATGCGCCGCACCTGAATAGCCCGCCCTCGCAGTCGAGCACTCTGAAACTGGAAAGTGACAATGCCGCCAAAAGTTATCAGCCGCCTGCTGCAGCTCCACTACTCTACGATGCCATGCCCACGCTCAGTCGATACGAGCCGCTGAGTTTGAACATGGGTAGTTACTCTGGCGGTGGCGGAGTAGGCGTAGGTGGAGGAGGTGTCGGTGGAGGAGGTGTCGGTGGGAGCAATAGCACACTCAGCTCTGCTGGCAGTGTTGCCAACTCCACGACCAATGCGCACGTTAATAGCGGAGGCGTTGGTGGCAGCCATTATGTACAGCATTTGCATCACACGCTGCCACACGGTGTAAGTGTGGCACAACCATCAGGCAGCTTGCCGCGTGGTCGAGATCCGCTAACCCTAGCCGATTATTTGACCACCAGTAGCCTGATTGACTATAATCTGAGCAAGGCGGCTGCCACAGCTGCCCCTCTGCCCACTCACATGACACTACCGAAGGGCATGGGTCATGGTGGTGGAGTCATGTCCAGCACAAGCCTGTCGCCCTCCCAACTTACCACCATTACACAAAAATCAAATGCTGGACGTAATCATATAATCACCGACACGCTACCCGGCCCCGAGAGCTGCGTCTAAACTTGGGTGTGGACTCCTTAGGACCCCGAATTCCTGGCATAAACAAAAGACTGTCGCACAACAGAAACAGAAACCAAATTCAGAAGAATAATTAAAAGCGAAAGTAGAATCAGAAGCAGAAGGAAAACGAGAAAGATAATTATAAATAATATAAAAATGAGAATCAGAATGAGGAAAAAAAGAAGAAGTTAGCTATATATAGTCAACCTTATCAGAACTAACTATTCATAACTAGCAAAGTTATACGACGGTGTCTCTAATACTAGTTAAATTCTTATTGTTAGACCTTAATGTAGATCTAACCTAGTCAATGTATTGTATGTGTCCGTGTGCATGTGTGTCTGTTGTTTTGTATGTGTTTGTGTAATTGTATGTATTTCTAGTTATAATGACATACATACTTACACGCATAGTGTATTATATCTAAAGCCTTTGAATATGCATCAATTAAGTTAATTAGTTTTCGTATCCACTCTAGAGTCAAGGATACCAAATCTCCATACTTGATGCTGAAACAAAGGCTTAACTAAAAAATCGAATCGTTAAGTTGCTGTGTACTTCCAAGCGAAAGCAAAAGTGTTGTTAAATCAGTTTTTCTTACTGCCGGTAAAATCATATCCCTAACATATCCTTTGCTGTCTAACCGAGCCTATACCGAAATTCAACCACAACTATTTGAACTGGTGCCCAAGATCAAGCCAAGAGCCACCGTACTCGTATAGCATGACGGCAACACTACCGCCTGGAGGAAAAAGTTATATTGGACACGTCTTGCGCCATTGCCTGCCCAGCTCTGGCTATTATTTAACTTTTAAACACGCACCAACCAGAGAAGCCAGAGCAACCAATGAGCAGTCTGGCAGATTTAAATTTAATGGCCATGGCCCTGTCCCTGTCCCTGGCAACATGAACATGAGCATAGGAACATGAGCATAGCGGAGATGTGAGCAGCCAGTCGTCGTCGCTATTAGCAGCAGCAATCGCACCCAACAAGTGAGCAATAAAGAAAAGTTTAGAAAAATATGCGATAACCACCCCATGGACCTCATAATAAGCTCACGAACGATTGAATGGGTATGAAACACAATAAAAACTGAAACGGAGGAGGGAAACTGCAAAAGCTGGGAAAGTGGGAAACTGGGAAAATGGGCACGGATTTGTGCGCACGATAGCGCAAAATGATGACAATAAATGGAAAAGTTTTTAATAAGCCAATAAAATGATTTATGTTGCAAACATAGATCCAAAATTGCCGCACTCAGCAGGTTTATTAACAACGAGTCCAGTTCGATTGTTGATTTAGCAGCTGGTCATGACAATTTAATAAACATGACCTTAGCAAACACATAAATTTAATTAAACAATTTTTTGGCTGCTTTACAGTTACACTGATTGGTTAAATAAATTTACAAGTTGCACCTAAGGATACATCGAACTACATAGGCTACAGACAAATGGTATCGACTTTGTGGAAAGCTTGGCTTACACTAATAAATTGAGGTGTTCTGCTTGAAATTGGGCACACTAATCAAATAGTTGCTAGGGACTGTATTTGTAATAGCAAAAATTTTGCAATGACATTAAACGATTTAATGAATTATAATATCTTTTGAAAAGATATGGCAATTGTTATCAAGGCATGCTCGCATATCACAAATGCATATACTCATACAAGTAATAAACTAAGCAAGGTCTAAAATGAATAAGTGTTCAAATGTTTTCAAATGTTGGTTTATATTCTATTTGCTAAGTTTTATTATTAGGATCTACATTTTGCATATCTAGCGAAAGTCTCAAACAAAATTAATGAAGTACTTGCATATAATGAAATCATATTTATAAATTATATATTATAGTTAGAAGTGTGAATATAATTAATTAAGATGTAAAACCAACAGTAAGTCAAATATTGTATTGAATACTACCTATACAAACTGTCAGAAAATCATAAACTTCCTCAAAGTCTATAAGCTAATGTCCCCTGCTGTAGATATTCAATACAAGTACGAGTAGTTGAAATTTTGAGAACGAAATCATGTAGTTCAATATATTATCATGGCATATGCTGAAATGTATCTAATGGGCCTCAAGGAGGGCAAACATTGTACATATATATATATATACATATATACATAAAAAAGCACGACGATTGTAACTATCTATGTAAAAATGCTTAAAATATTTGTGATAAAGTAATAGTGTTAATGATAAGTAATAAAACATATTATGAAAAAATAATCCATCAAATTAAACAATTTTTAATTACTATCATTTTAATAAGTAAATTATGCATTTACAAAGTGAATCAACCTAAAGATTTCCGTACCAAAGTGTTTAAAATATGCAACTGTTACCTGAGTCATTCCCAATAGGAAATTTGCATTTGCTTATAAGCAAAAGTATTATATATAATACGAAACACACATATACAGATTTAAATATGGGAATATTTATTAGACTAATGAGTTGTCAAATTAATCATTGACTGGCCCTCACTGTATACTCAATACTACAATGCTAATGAAATGAGAATTAAAATATATATATTGTTTAGCACATTTTAGTTATACAACATAAATAGGAAATAAATGCTTATCTTACATATATAAAAGGAAAGGGTATAGCATAGACGATATGAGTATGAGAGACCTTTTTCCAGCACATTTGTTGATAAGCAAAATCACTTTTCATGACATAAGGAAATGCCGACTGATTAAGAGCAATCAGAGGCGTAGGCTGCAGTTCTAGGGGGCCTCAATATAAGCTATAACCCAAAAAATGGAGAACTGTTATATTAAGAATGACGAAAACTGATAAACAGACATTCCGTTGCTCACACGATAAATTAAAAATCCCCTTCCTTGACAGAGCACACATAACCCTGGCTACCACTGGAACTACAATTAACGACTCAGAGTCCGATTACGAATTTTGAACTCAGTCTATTTATTTAAGTCAGTGTCAAGTCGTCGTTGGGGCTGCATCTTTGAGGCTTTCCGAATTCAATATTATCACAATGAAGGCCTCAGTAAATTGGCTTCTGTTAATTTGCGGCATCCTGGAATGCACTGCCAGAGTAAGAAATCATTGATTCATTTGGGACTTACAATCACCATTATTTTTACAGCGTCATAATAATCCTAAAAATGATAAACTGGCCATTACACTCTATTACGAGTCACTCTGTCCCTACTGCATGGCATTCGTCACAGATCAGCTGAATCCATCGATGGTTCGTCAAGATCGTCTTCCCTTTGCCGAGTTAACCCTGGTGCCCTTTGGCAATGCCAAGGTAAGCTTTTATTATGGTATAAACAAATAAAGGTACTATGTTATACTTCAGAAAAACAGCACAGGCAATGTAACTTGCCAGCATGGTGTAGAGGAGTGTGAACTAAATGCCTGGCATGCCTGTATCCTGGAGCACCTTAATATCACGGACTCATTGAAGATGATTGCCTGCATGATGCGCAGTCATAAGAATAAGCTTGACAAGTGCGCCACCCGTTACAGCATCGACGTGACCGCAGTAAAAGATTGCAAAAAATCGCGCAGCGTGGATGATATATTGGAAAAATATGCCGAGGCATCGAACAAAGTGTCATATAAAGGAGTGCCAGCTATAGCTATTGATAATGTGAGTATATGGAACATGTAGATGCAATCGAATAACCTTTCGTTTCTATAGGTTTATGACGAAGATGAACAGGACCATATATCCGACGACTTTGATGATGTCTTTTGTGCCAAATATGAAGCAAAGTTTAATAAAAAACTTAACAATTGCCACTAAAATTGTATATGTATTATATCTATATTATTATATATATAAAGTATTACAGGATTTTTGTAAAATAACATAGCTGTTGATCGCTTGAACAGTAAATTGTTTTCGAAAAATTATCACATTATTATTTGTAAATTTTGAGATATGACGTAAATATAACATTTATAAATTGCAGATAAAGCAGAGAAATTATTTAATATATTTTACTTGATTATTAAGTTTTTATTTTCGAGCATGGCAATAATTCTATCTAGCTTTTTAGTTTGTTGTGCTTCGAATTCATCCAGTCTTTTAGAAATTGCTCGCTCCAATTGTTCGAACTTGGAGTCAATATGTTGGTTAAGGCTATTTATATTAATTGCACCAAGAGCTTGCTCCTGAGACTGTGAGTGACTGGAAAAGCCCTTCATTAAGGACATAAACTTTTGCATTTTCTCCTCATTGTCCTCGGGCCTGTTTTGGCTGCTACTGCTGCCTCCTCTATGAAGCAACTCCTGTATTTTTTGCAAATCAAATGGCTTTTGCAACTGTGTAGTGATACCATTTGGATTTGGCGCTATGTGTAACATGGCGCCATAAATACAAATCTCTTTGCACGCTGTGAGGAGCTTTAGATTAATTTCGGCTATCCCAGAACGGTCGATTTCTACATCGTAACGATAAGGTCTTATCGGAACATCGCCATCATCTTCTTCAATCGCGATTCCATAAATAGTTTCTAAGTACTCCTGTGTGGGGCCCACAAAAAGTTCAACTTTGGGAGCGCTACACACAAGCGTAAGAGCGGCAATTTTAAAACGAATTGATATTTTAAATTGCAGCTCACATGGAATGGTGTGCGCGTCATTGTTCGAAAAAAGCACAGCGCGCTCCTCGTTGATGACATCGTCCAAGTCGGGCCTATTAACAATACGCATAAATACATATGAATGTGTGAAATCCAATTTGTGTGTGTTTGTAACTGCAAAATGCAATCTTTTGTCTTACTTCACAAATACATCTTCTTCAGACAGACGTGACGGTACCAGCTGGGAGAGATCATTGCCAGCACTTTGAGTCCAATTACATCGCGCAATTACTTTATCTGTCATATTTTGCCAATTGCTAAATTATAAAAAGCGGTACCGTATGTACTGAGCAAATTTTAACAATTTTTGTTTATTGTCTTCTTCTTACAGAATGCTTTGTCGACACTACCTATCTGTTTAACATAACAGAATAACCATCTGTTGCGTTAACAGAACAAAGACAGAGTTGTATTTACGTAGCAGAATAGCGGCACGTAACATTAACGCAACAGAATATCGCGCTCCGTAAATAACTTACGTAACAAATATCCGCGAACTTAACAGAGTTACATGCAGCGTTGCTATTGGCGTTTGACAACTACGACCTTGATTGGCCCCCTTGTAGGTCAAATTTAAGTAAATCCAAAGGAAAGCGACAGTGCTATCAGCGCCATCGCAGACAGTATAACACAATTTTCCGCAAATTAATCCAATCGTCCAATATGGGTGGCAAATACAAGATTGTAATGGTACGCCATGGCGAGTCCGAGTGGAATCAGAAAAATCAATTCTGCGGCTGGTTTGACGCCAATCTGAGCGAACAGGGTAAGTATCAATAATCACATAATCGAGCACAAACATAAAATCAATCAATACCCGCGAATATTCAGGCAAAGCGGAAGCTGTAGCTGCAGGAAAAGCCGTTAAGGATGCTGGCCTTGAATTCGATGTGGCGCATACTTCTGTGCTTACTCGCGCTCAAGTGACCCTGGCAAGTATTCTGCAGGCCAGTGGCCATAAGGAGATTCCCATCCAAAAGACCTGGCGTCTGAATGAACGTCACTATGGTGGTCTGACTGGTTTGAACAAAGCCGAAACCGCTGCCAAATACGGAGAGGCTCAGGTGCAAATCTGGCGTCGCAGCTTCGACACCCCACCACCACCGATGGAGCCCGGCCATCCCTACTATGACACTATCGTCAAGGATCCCCGTTATGCCGATGGACCCAAGCCAGAAGAGTTCCCTCAGTTTGAGTCTCTGAAGCTTACCATTGAACGTACACTGCCATACTGGAATGATGTAATCATTCCACAGATGAAGGAGGGCAAACGCATCCTGATTGCAGCTCATGGCAACAGTCTGCGTGGCATTGTCAAGCATTTAGATAGTAAGCATTAACACACAGTTAACTAAAATGTTACTTATTGTGTAATGCTTTCATACAGATCTCTCCGAGGATGCCATCATGGCCCTGAACTTGCCCACAGGCATACCATTTGTTTACGAACTGGATGAAAACTTCAAGCCAGTTGTGTCGATGCAGTTCCTTGGTGACGAGGAGACCGTCAAGAAGGCTATCGAAGCTGTCGCTGCACAGGGCAAGGCCAAGTAAATGATCAAATAAATCAGGCACAAAATAAACGCAGAATCGCTTCAGAATGTTGTCGGCTTGAAGCCGCATCCTTGTTAGTTTCCTCCCATTCTTTGTTGTGGTTCTCTTAGCATTAATTGGTTCATCCCCACTACAGTTAATAAATAATTTATTATATTACACACGGAAACAAAGCGAAACTTTTATTTTATTGCCCTTAGGCGAGTAATCATTACGGTAGTTTATGAATAACAGATTAATTCACTTTCGCTTGTTCTTCTTGCCATCCTTTGCCAACTCAAGACCTAATATACATTTTGGTGGCACCTTGTAGGTTTCCGTGAGCAGCGTGTATATGAATCGGATTTGATTACCCTGCACCTGGAGCTGCTCGTGTTTCTGATGCGGCAGCTTAACGATTGTGGTGCTTGCTGCCGCTCCCTGCTTGCACAATTTAATCAACTCAGACATTATAATGCCGTAGGCTTCAATGTTGCTCACCAGCGTCACTTTTTTGTTGCCAGATCGTGTGGCCAAGGACATTTGTATCTGGGGCTTGCCGCTGGTATCCTTTCCGCTACACATTTGGTAAGCGTGTTCCATTTTACTAGTTATAATTGATGTAATCTCGCTCAGCGAACCTTCCCTATTGCCAAACAGCTCTTGCAATACCTCATCCGGCCGCACCAGTTTCGTCAGTGGATTGATGAGCCCGTGCTTACTAACATACTCGCGCACAATCTTCTTGACCTGTCCTACGGGAATACCCTCGCCCCGCTTGTAATTCAATTTCGTAAAGAACGCGGCTGTGACATCTGACACAATGTACATCTCCTTGAGTTCAGAGTGGAACAATGGCGTCTCTGCAGCCCCGCCACTGGTATCGGATGTCTTAATGTCAGTAATGAAATTCACGAGCTCTGGATGTTCAAGATCAACGGAGATTATCTTATCGACGCCCTTGGTCTCCTCGCGCACTACGAGAAATCCCTGATCGACCATCTCGGACAGAAAGTTGGACAGCTTCTTGTAGCGTGTCTTTTTCAAATCGATCTGTTCTGCAGCTTCGGTCACCACATAGAGCCGGTAAAAGTTGCTGGTCAACAACGGCAGCTGCAGCTTCTTGCCATTGTTCTTGAGGGCAGCCAGAAATGCAGACTTTAGAAGTGATTCAGGCGACGGTTCGTCCAAAGGCGGCGTTGTACTGCTTGCAGCGACCTGAATGTCTCCTTCCAGGGACAGTGCGGCTGTACTAGATTCCAATTCGGTTGTACCTACATCGTCTGGGATTGATTGAGGCACATCTATTTGGTTGGACTGCTCAGACTTAGGCGTCTTTCGCTGATGATCTGATGCACCCAATGCTGGGAAATCATAGGTCGTCAAGGCTTTTGTTTTAACCATTGGTATCTGCTGAAGCAGACTGGGTTCATGAGACCACAGTTTGTCGCCAAACAAATGCAATATCTTAACAGCCACCCCATGTCCTCCACACATGTAAAGATCGTCGCTGGAACGCGCTAGTTGACCAACTGCAACTGCTGAGCTATTGTTGGTCAAATTGATGCCAACTGAAATAGCGAAGGAGAATAAGTACCAGCACATTAAAATATAAGCAATTTAGCAGTGCAATTACTTACTTAACTGCCCTTTCTTAAAATGGCCGTACATGCTCAAGCCAACACCTAGCGGCACAACACCCGGCAACATCAGATCTGCGCCATTCGTAAGTTTAGGAAGTACACCTTCGTGCGTGGTAAAATAAGGAAGTATTTCGGACGCAGACCATAAAGTGTACAGTGTTGGCACCAGTTGCCCGCCATCCAGTTCAAAGAACATCGGCTGTTTGTCGACACAGTAAACAATGCTCGGGATGCCGCCATGTGTGAGAATTTTCAGCTGCGTCACATTTGATTTCGCCGGTAGTAGATTTTCCAAAGAAATGTGCGGGAAAGCCAACTCTAACCTGGCCCTCAGCTTCTTGGCCTCCGATCCCTTGAGAGCTGCACTGTTTTTAAGTCTATAGGCTTTCAAAAACATGACTGCGTTTGCAATTTTTGTAAACTAAACAATCCAAATATATATAAGCAAACAGTAGTTCACAATAGACGAACACCGCTGTAAGATGACAGAACAGCTGTTTGGGCTTTAGGCCCACTTGCCAATTGAGACAAAAATTTAAATATAAAATTATTAAACAATTATGTTAATTGATTGAATAAACAGTATCAGAATATAAGCATACGCCCGTTCATAAATCACTTTTAAGTAAACACCAATGAGTATGTTCTGCCTGCAATTTTCAGGTAAAAATTCCAAAGTAAAAACGACGCCATTTTATTGAACACTACATATGTAAGTATTATGTTAATATAACAAACATATTTTGCCAGCGAGCAGTAATTATTAATTTTAACTAGTATTGTATCTTTATGTAATAGAAAAATAAGTGCCCGTCTTTGTACCATATTTCAATTGTAGCCCCCAGAAATACCCCCAAATATAACACTTTAATCCGAGTCCGAATCATCTTCGTATGCTTGCGATGCTGTGGCAGACGGAGGGTCATAAAAGTGAAGCTGCTTACGCCAAATTTTTACCAGACCATCAAAGGCACGACGGCTGTACTTGCCAAATTTGTTTGGTGTTCGAGGATGTTCACGTGTGCGATCATTCATTGGCACCATCTCAATATATCTTTCATAAGCTGCAGTATTTTTACCGTAATCTATCTGCTTTTGGCGACGTGATAGTATGGCTGGATCTGCTTCTGTATATGAGGATGACGACGAAGTCGATGAGGTGTAACTGTTATGACGAACACGCTTCTCCTCTTTGTGACCCTTAAATGGAATCTTTGGACGTGCATTGGCATCACCATTGGCTGAAGATGTGCTGCTATTCGGACTGTTAGAACGACTATTCTCATTACTTTGCATGGATGGAGTTTGTGAGTGGCGCCGCTTGAAAGGCGTCTTTAGTTTTTCTTCCTTAACCAAACGCTCAAATTTCTCTTCGTTGCTACCGTCCAGAAACTCAAATCCTATTTCTCGTTTTATTTGAGCAGCAGAGCTCCCGGCGCTGCTGTTAAATGACGACGAAGCCTAGAATATATATCTTGTTAGTTGGCTTAGCTCATAGCCACATCTCCAAGCATTACCTCGTCACTTTGTCCCGATTCCGCACGAACCTCCTGGGCCCAACTGTTCATTGGAATGGAGGATCCAGAGGAATTCAGGCTACCAGCACCCTTACGCGGTGTTGATATATCCATTGACATGACTTGATCTTCGCACATCATGTTGTTCTTTTCAATTAAAATTGTAAAGGCGTTGACAAAGTGCAAGCAACCAAATTATTTTGTGTTGTGATAGCTAATACTATTTGTTCGCGCGTTTTTGTTGCTGCGATGCTAAGAAGTATTTTATCGAACTGCGTGCGTTACTCGATTTAACGATTAACCAAAATGAACCAACGAACTTATTCCGTAGTCCACTTTCATCTGGTTCATTCATTTGTTGTGTTTATCGGTTAATAAGCATATGTTCCAAAAAACTAACCGAATCTCGTGCTAAATAATTGAAGTTCACTCTTTACATCAATGAAATTACTTTACAAATTATTTTAACAATTATGAGCAATAAATTACTAAAATTATCGACTTTAGACCGTTTAAATTTCAGGTGTTGCCACATGGTGCCAAATATTTGTTAAACAGTACTATTCCACTGACTGTCTCCAGCACTGACTTACACACACTGCGTTGTGCAGCACTATAATAATTGGTGATTTAGCGTTTTTTCGGCATAAAAGAAAATCTGTGAACTATTGAAAGGTGTAATTGTTGGTTAGTACTGCAAAATATTGCTTGTATATATTATATTCAGACAGTTTTGGTGTTCAAATTATTTATATGTTACATACGCTTTTGTAGAACATATTTATTATCGGAAAAATCAACGTAAAAAATGAGTCTCACGTCCGCCGCAGGGATAATATCCCTACTTGACGAGCCAATGCCAGATCTCAAGGTATTCGCTTTGAAGAAGCTGGACAATATAGTGGATGAGTTTTGGCCAGAAATATCCGAATCCATTGAGAAAATTGAAATGCTGCATGAAGACAGAGCTTTTCCCGAGAACAAACTAGCTGGTATGGTTGCTTCCAAGGTATTTTATCACTTGGGCTCGTTTGAAGATGCGCTCACATATGCCTTGGGCGCGGGCGATCTGTTCGATGTGAATGCACGCAATGAGTACACAGAGACGATCATAGCCAAATGCATTGATTTCTATATAGCGCAACGAGTTGAGTTCATTGAGAACCCCAAGGAAGCGAAACCTGTCGATGAGCGTCTGGAAGGTATAGTGAATCGCATGATTCAGCGCTGCCTCGACGACAACCAGTTTCGTCAAGCACTTGGCATTGCCTTGGAAACTCGACGCATGGATATTTTCGAAGTGTCCATCATGAAGTCTGACGATGTCCGTGGCATGCTGGCCTATGCCTATAATGTGACTATGTCACTACTACAAAACCGTGGGTTCCGCAATCAAGTGCTGCGTTGCTTGGTGGGACTCTACCGTGATCTAGGAGTACCAGATTACGTTAATATGTGCCAGTGCTTGATTTTCCTCGAGGACCCCCTTGCAGTTGCTGAAATGCTTGACAAACTGACCCGCTCCTCGGTTGAAGCCAACAATCTAATGGCATACCAAATTGCCTTTGATTTGTATGAATCTGCTACGCAAGAGTTTCTTGGTAATGTGCTACAGGCATTAAAGGATACAGCACCCATCCCAACAGCGTTGCCCAGCACCTTTAAGCCACAGGGCACCGCAGCAGCTGGAGGCAGTGATCCAGCAGCCAAATCTGATGACGAGAAGTCTAAATTACTTAGCGATGAGAGCAGCATCGAGGATAAAGAAGGTAATATAATCATAATATGATAACGTTCAGCTTTCACCATGTACAATGTTTTGACTGTTTGTTAACTCATCATCTTTTGTATGCTGAAGGTTTCGTTTGTTCTTTACCGCTAATTTTGTGAATTGTTTATTTTTAGCCGATGCCAAGATAGAACGCACTATTGACTCTTTGAACGATATGGAAAAACTTCATCAGAAGAACATTGAAAAGCTTATTTCCATTCTGTCCGGCGAGGTATCTATAGATTTACAGCTGCAGTTCCTTATACGCAGCAACCATGCCGACTTGCAGATACTACGTGGCACCAAAGAGGCAGTGCGTGTCTCAATTTGCCACACAGCAACCGTCATCGCGAATGCGTTTATGCACAGCGGTACCACCTCCGATCAGTTTCTGCGCGACAATCTCGATTGGCTGGCCAGGGCAACAAATTGGGCCAAGTTAACGGCCACCGCTTCCTTAGGCGTAATACATCGCGGCCACGAAAAGGATTCACTAGCGCTAATGCAAAGTTATTTGCCCAAGGAAGCTGGTCCTAGCTCGGGTTATTCTGAGGGCGGTGCTCTGTATGCTTTAGGTTTGATTCATGCAAACCATGGAGCCAATATCATTGACTATTTGTTGCAACAGTTGAAGGATGCGCAAAATGAGAATGTACGCCATGGCGGCTGTCTGGGCTTGGGCCTGGCTGGCATGGGAACCCATCGCCAAGATTTGTACGAACAGCTGAAGTTCAATTTATATCAGGACGACGCTGTAACCGGCGAAGCGGCCGGCATTGCAATGGGAATGGTAATGTTGGGCTCAAAAAATGCACAGGCCATCGAAGATATGGTTTCATATGCCCAGGAAACGCAGCATGAAAAAATTCTACGTGGGTTGGCTGTAGGCATATCATTGACCATGTTCTCGCGCCTGGAAGAGGCTGATCCACTCGTTACCAGTCTTTCTACGGACAAGGATCCTGTCTTGCGTCGCTCGGGCATGTACACCTTGGCAATGGCTTACAACGGCACTGGTAGCAATAAGGCCATACGCAAGTTGCTTCATGTGGCAGTTTCTGATGTGAACGACGATGTGCGTCGCGCTGCCGTCACGGCCATTGGTTTTATTCTGTTCCGCACTCCGGAACAATGTCCTTCCGTTGTTAGTCTGCTTGCCGAGTCCTATAATCCTCACGTACGTTATGGGGCTGCCATGGCTCTGGGCATTGCATGCGCTGGCACTGGTCTGCGTGAGGCTATTGCACTATTAGAGCCAATGGTCAAATTTGATCCTGTGAATTTTGTGCGTCAGGGCGCGCTCATCGCATCGGCTATGATTCTCATACAGCACACAGATCAGAGTTGCCCCAAGAGTACTTTCTTCCGTCAGCTATACGCTGAGGTGATTAGCAACAAGCACGAGGATGTTATGGCCAAATATGGTGCCATTTTGGCTCAAGGTGGGATCTGTTCTGTTCATCACAATATGTGTATTCTCTAAATAAACTTTTTCCTCATTCAGGTATCATTGATGCTGGTGGTCGAAATGCGACGCTTTCATTGCAGTCGCGCACTGGACACACCAATCTGCAAGCTGTGGTCGGCATGCTGGCCTTCACTCAGTACTGGTACTGGTTCCCACTTGCTCACACGCTATCACTGGCATTCACACCTACTTGCGTAATTGGTCTGAACTCAGATCTTAAGATGCCCAAGATGGAGTATAGATCTGCGGCCAAGCCTTCTCTGTACGCTTATCCAGCACCACTAGAGGAAAAGAAGAGCGAGGAACGCGAGAAAGTGGCCACAGCTGTCTTATCGATTGCAGCTCGACAAAAAAGACGCGAGAATGCGGATAAGAAGGAAGATGAAAAAATGGATATCGATGAGGACAGCAAAGAAGGAACAGCTGCCGGCAGCAAAAAGGATGATGAGAAATCAGAAACAGCTGCTAAGACAGAGGAAAAGCCAGTAGATGAGTCCAAGCCTAAAAAGAAGGATGAAAAGGAAAAAGAAAGGAAGAAAGATGATGAAAAGGACAAAGAGCCCGCCAGCAGCACCAGTACAAGTGCGGAAAAAGAAAAGGAAAAGGAAAAAGAAAAGAAGGATAAAAAGGAGCCCGAACCCAATTTCGAACTCCTGCAAAATCCAGCACGTGTACTTCGCCAGCAACTAAAGGTGCTTAGTGTCATTGATGGGCAGTCATATGAGCCAATGAAGGATGTTACCATCGGCGGTATCATTGTTTTCCAGCACACTGGCAAATCTGAGGAACAAGAACTTGTAGAACCGGTAGCTGCTTTTGGCCCCATGAATGATGATGAAAAGGAACCCGAGCCACCAGAGCCATTCGAGTACATTGAAGATTAAATGGGCATGTTGTTCGTCATTATCTAAGTGAAATTGTTCTGATTTTCATATATATATATACAATGTATTTTTCACCAAATTTACTATTCAGAAATTACAACAAATACACAGAGTTAATGCTAATTCATAATTACACATAATAAATGTTCATCACTCATGATGTAAAATGATCTGTATTAATGTATGTGTGCGTATGTGTTGGTAATGAACAAAAAGCTCTCTGAGACTAGGCAATAAAGGTTTCTTCATTTGTGAAATCTTGGAATTGTAAACTGTTGAAATACTAAACATTTTAGCATCATTGTTGCTGGTTTCTGCGTTCCACGTTTTTTGTTTGTGTACAAACTATGTGATTATTTTTAATTTAAAAAGCTCGGCTGCAAGCAAGTCAATAAACAATTTCACAACGCTCGGCAATTGCTCCCGCTCATCGTTCAAATCGCGTTGGCATCAATTCTCAGCCAACCTCACTGTCGTCATGCCCAAAGAAGCATAGAGAGCAAAATCATAAAATCAATTCATTATCCGAAGCTAAAGTTACACTTCCATCCTTTTTTATCATATGTTCATATTTGTAATCGTTTTAAATACAAATAGTATTATAATCGAGTTAAAATCATTTAAAAAAAACAAGTTTTTGGAAAATGTTAAATTTACTTTTACTGTATTTATTATGTTTTGAAATACGTTGGAAACAAAGTCAGTGTATAAACTCTACAAACGTACGAAAAGCAGAGTAGCAAAACAACAACTGAAAACACCAATACTCTTTCACTTTGTTCGCTCTCTCCTCTCTCTTCTTTGTTGAGCGTTGTTTCCAAGTTTTCTTTCATTCTCGCTCTCAGTTATTTTGTCATTGTTATTTCAGAAGTGGGACCGGAGAGTCGTCGACCGGCCTACGTATAATAATTGTCGTTTGTCGTAATAATTCTGTATATTCTAAATAATTACTTACTAATTGTAAATTTGTGTGTAATTTCTCGTCGCTCCGAGTGATTATTATACGAAAGTAAAGAGAGCTGGCATTTGCATAGGCACTTTTTGTTGCCAGGCAAAATACAGCAACAAACGGTTAATTTGATTCGTCTGAGGAACGGGTACGACAAGATTGCCGTTGACCTCGACCATACACAATTTACAATAGACATTTTGTGTAAGATTTGTTGATATTGTTCTTGTGACAGTGTATTGTAAATTTCAATAAAGAAATCAAGTGAAAAGCGGGCATCTCGTAATTTTGCTCGTAATTCTGCATTCTAACGGTAAAAGCAAAAGTGATAATTGTGCCTAAATCATCATATTATGAACCGCACCAGAAGAAAAGTTGTTCGTCCAAAGAATCCATACGCAAATGCAAATGTCTTCTCACGCTGGAGTTTCTGGTAAGATTTCACTCACTCACTTCCCCTTTAACGCACCTCATATTAGTCATAAGTCCAGTAATTACGGTAAATTATGTATTCGCTTTGTGCATAGGGCGTTAGCACGTGTCACGATTTATTAAACTTATATATGTATGTGGATATGTAATCTATATAAGTATGTATACATTACAGATATTTACGAAGGTTATTCACCGTCTATTCATTATGTTATCGAATCAATTTCTCTGCAATTGGGTTTTTAGCGTTTATAAACGTGTTTAGTACATATTAGATGTCGCTAAAGCTATCAAGGTTACACTGTTATCTATACATATGGGCGTACATACATCTGTATACTTCCATATGTATAATATTTATATACAGCTTGCAGACGAACATATGTGTCTACAATTGTTCATTTTGATTAGGGAGTTACGATGAACTATTTATTAAAAAGGCATCGAATAAATATTATGGTCCAATATTTCAAAAGTATTTTTATAAATGCAATCTTTTCAGTAAATCTCTTGACTTTCTTGAAAACAATCAATCATTCATTCTACTCTTCACTCATACAGATAATGGTGCTCAGGCACATGGATGCTTGTTTAACCCTACCAATTAAATAAATATATAAAACCTTGATCTTGACTTTGAAAAGATAGTAGAATTTTCATTTCATTTGCTGTTGTAAGATGCCAAATAGAATTATAAATAACATTGTCTGAAAAGTGCTTCAACGACACCTGCCAAAGCTTACACAAATATAATCAGTGTCTATGTTCTTATCACATATGTACGTATGTAAACAGCTTATTTGATAAAGATCATATAAATACAGGTGGATGCGGGATCTGTTTAAGCGTGGACTCCAAGGGCCGCTCACGGATGAAGAGCTGTATCAGCATAGAAAAACGCTAGACAGCGAGCATGTGACAAAAGTATTTAGTGATCTGTGGGATGATGAGCTAAAGCGGAGTAATCCCAGTGTCATTCGAATGATCTGGCGGGCCTATGGTTCCATGTTCATTCCTCTAGGCTTAATATATTCTCTTATGGAATCTTGTTGCAAGTGCGTATTATCATATTGATACAAAAAATCAGCTAATCTTTGACATTATTTTAGATCCCTTATGCCTTTGTTTCTGGGCGGCTTAGTTGGTTACTTTGCCGCAGATCAAACCAGTATAACCGAGTCCGACGCTTACTGTAATGCTATTGGCATTGTGATATGCATGCTGGTTCCTGTAGTAATATTCCATTCCTTCATCTTCTACATTTTTCAACTGGGCACAAAATTGCGACTGGCGTTCTCAGGTCTCATATACCGCAAGTGCCTACAAGTGTCCAAGAGTAGCAGCAACGATGGACTTCGTGCTCGAGCCATTAACATACTGTCCAACGATCTGGGTCGATTCGATGTGGCGCTTTGCTTTCTGCATGACACTTGGAAAGGACCCATGGAATCGATATTGATTGGTTATCTTATGTACCGAGAAATTGGACTATCTGCAGTCATTGGTGTGTCATTTATGCTTAGCTTCATACCGCTCCAGGCGTGGGCGGCCAAGAAGGCTGCCTATTACCGGGAGAAGACAGCAGAGCGTACAGATATGCGTGTAAAGCTGATGAACGAGATCATACAGGGCATACAAGTGATCAAAATGTACGCCTGGGAAAAGTCATTTGCCCGCATCGTTGCAGAAGTGCGCCTCAAAGAAGTAAAGGCCATTCGTGGCACTAATTATATTCATGCAGCATTGGGTTGTACTTCAATGATCTCTCCACTGTCTGTGTTTCTCGCCTTATGCTCGTATGTTTATTTGGGAGATGCGCTGACCGCTCAGAAGGTTTTCACGGTTTCTTCGTATTTCAACATGTTAAATGATTCCATGGTGCATTTTTGGCCACTCTCTATTACATTCATTGCAGAGGCAATGGTCTCAGCGAAACGCTGTAAAGAATTTCTACTGGACGGTAATAGAGCTGAGTCTCCCATTAACATGGAAAACGACACAATACAGTCCAAGAACAAGCGCAGGTTAACTGAAGAGGATAAACTGAAGAATGTTGAGCTAAATGGCTCACTTCTGACAAATGGTCAACCGCAGACAACGCAGACACACCACAACCGTCTGCGAGACTATAGCCCTGAGACGACTAAAAAGTGTGTGATATTGAAGAACGTGTCTGCGTCCTGGGACGCCAGCGATGGTCATTCTAACTGTGCTATTGACAGCTTTAGCACGGATATTCAGGACCAAATGTTGACTGCAGTTGTCGGGCCGGTTGGTGCCGGCAAGTCCAGTTTTCTAAATGTGCTACTCGGCGAAGTAAGCATTGTCCAGGGTGAGGCCTTTGTGCATGGCAAGATCTCATATGCTGCACAGGAGCCCTGGGTCTTTGAGGGAACTATTCGAGACAATATTGTTTTCGTGGAAGACTATAATGAACGACGCTATAAGAAGGTTATCAAAGTTTGTGCGCTGGAACGTGATCTTGAGCTGCTACCGAGGGGCGACCTAACAGTAGTCGGTGAGCGCGGCGTTAGCCTTAGCGGTGGTCAACGGGCTCGAGTAAATTTGGCTCGTGCTGTTTACCGCAAAGCTGACATTTACCTCCTGGACGATCCGCTATCCGCGGTCGACACTCATGTGGGCAAACACATCTTTGAGAAGTGTATACGTGACTTTCTCTCCAATAAAATACGCGTACTGGTCACCCATCAGGTGCAGTATTTGTTTGACGTGGAGCATTTGATCTTAATGTCTGCGGGTAAAGTTGCTGCCCAGGGAAGCTATCAACAGTTGCAACGATCCCGCCAGTTTCAGTTTCTGGAGCAGACGCATGACGAGAGCGGAATTGACACGCATAGCATTAGCAGCCACATGTCCCGTAGCGACTCAGAGAAAAGCATGGAACACCATCAGCATAATCAGCTTCTCAGGCCTGATGAGACCGTGGAAGAAGTCAATCAGGAGCAGCAAGCCGTTGGCGCTGTCAAATTTAGCGTATACGCTTCTTATTTTAAGGCTCTGGAAAGCACTTTTCTGCTCGGATTGATAATGATACTGTTTGTTTGCGCCAGGATTATGCTCACAGGAGTGGATTATTTCTTATCTCGCTGGTAACTATTTGAAATATACCAACATAACACTTTATCAATAATCTTATTTATTTTACTTAGGGTAATTTGGGAGGAAAACATTGCAGTCAATCGAACAATCAATGTTCCAACCTCGATGTCTAATGCAACGGTAGAAGAATGGACGAGTCCTGCGGCAGTCAACGACACCCTGAATATGACTTTGCCGTTGGGTGAAGCGAGCGTAGAAGATAGCGTTCGTCAACAGTTGGTTTTGTTCTATGCTGTGATCCTTAGTGCCACTCTCATTGTGTATCTAATGCGCACATTTGGTTACTTTAGAATGTGTTTACGCATCTCCCTGCGCTTGCATGATCGCCTCTTTCGCGGCATCACTCGCGCTAGCATGTACTTCTTCAATACAAATTCTTCGGGTCGCATTTTGAATCGTTTCTCCAAGGACATACGCACAGTGGACACAGATTTACCACGCACGCTTCTGGATTGTATATCTGTAATTATGATGCATGACCTATTGAGTATAATGAAATTGTAATGAAACCTCTTGTCCTTTCAGTTTGCTATTGATGTATCTGGTGTTCTGATTATCGTTGCCATTGCCAATTATTGGCTACTGGTTCCTGCCGCTGTCATTGTTGTAGTTCTAGCTTGTATACGTTATCTGTATGTAAACACAAGTCGCAGTGTTAAACGACTGGAGGGCATATGTAAGTCTTAGTAGCCAGTCTTTATAGTAACTTCCAATTTAATAATATTTCTATTTGCAGCCCGCAGTCCGATCTACTCGTTGACTAATCAGACGTTCCAAGGTCTCACCACAGTACGAGCTCTTCAGGCGCAGGGCGCTATGGAAAATGAATTTCACGAGTATCAAAATGCGAACACCTCGGCATGGTTCCTATTCCTTTCGTGTACACGCGCCTTTGCATTGTGGTCGGATTTGTTGTGCATTGGTTATATGACAGCGGTCACATTCAGTTTTCTGGTTCTGCGCAACGAATTTAACAGCGGCGATGTTGGTCTGGCTATTTTGCACAGCACCACGATGACAGGCATGTGCCAATGGGGCATGCGTCAAACAGCCGAACTGGAGAATGAAATGACCAGCGTTGAGCGTGTGTTGGAATATACGGAGCAGCCTTCGGAACCGCCACTGGAGACACCAGAGAAATTCAAACCGAAAACAGAATGGCCCAACAAAGGGCGGATTGAGTTTATTAACTTTAAATTGCGATACTCACCCAAAGAAGCCCCAGTTCTGCGGGATCTTAACTTCACAATTGAGTCGCGCGAGAAGATTGGCATCGTAGGCCGCACTGGTGCTGGCAAATCCTCCATCATACAGTCCATATTTCGACTGGCCTGCAACGAGGGCATGATACGTATTGATGATATAGACATTGAACATATGGGACTCCACGATTTGCGTAGTCGAATCTCAATTATTCCCCAAGATCCAGTGCTGTTTTCGGGCACGTTACGTTATAATCTGGACCCAATGGACGATCGCACCGACGAGGATATGTGGAAAGCGCTGGGCGATGTGGAGCTTCGTTCATATGTATCCACATTGATTGGCGGCCTCAACTGCCGTATGTATGATGGTGGATCCAACTTCAGCGTGGGGCAACGTCAACTGGTTTGCCTGGCCCGCGCCATTCTACGTAACAATCGGGTACTGATACTGGACGAGGCCACGGCCAACGTTGATCCAGAGTAAGTATAGTAGCACTGATTATTTCTTGGGATATGAACGCCAACACTATAAACTTGCTCTCTTTGCAGAACCGACAAGCTTATTCAACAAACAATACGATCCAAGTTTGCCGACTGCACGGTACTCACAATCGCACATCGACTGCATAGCGTTATGGATTCCGATCGTGTGCTGGTTATGGATGCAGGTGAAGCTCGTGAGTTTGGCCACGCATATGAGCTTCTGCAACGACCTGATGGATATCTTCGACAACTGGTGGACCATACAGGTTCAGCTACTGCATTTTCACTACAACAACTGGCAGAGGAAAGCTACAGCAGGCGGTTCCTGGACAAGAACGAGACTCCAGAGGATCACAATATCACACAGTCACTTCACGAGAAGAAGGAATAGCACACAAAGTACTTAAGCTGAAACTTAAACCGAAACTGGATTATAGGGTGGAACTGAAAGTATTATGAGGAATCATAAGAATTGCATTAACTACTGTTTTTTAATTGTAATCGTGTAAGTTATATTACATATGCTAGCGTGATTACTTAACATGGATGGCGAATTAGTTAATTTTATAGCCTAATGTCTGCGGACAACCTCTATATGTAGTAGAACCCGAAAGCAGTTTCTCCAAATCAAAGGAACTTAATCAAATTATGCCCAGAGCTGATAACAAATAGCGTATGTTTTGTAAACTAACCACAGAGTTGGTTAAGATACATTGGATGAAACTGAAAGTATTATAGCCACACATCTATAATTTGTACTTAACCATATCATGTGTTTTGTAGTTGTAATTGTATAAGTTATATTCCGTATAAGTCTGTACATATGTAATTGAATATAAGCGTGATTCATTGTTAACTTGTTACTTAACTTCAAATGTGAATTTATGAATGTAACTCTTTCGTTAGGATAACTTTATGCCTCCGCTATGTCTTCATATATCATAAGTAGAACACAAAAACAATTTGCACAAATCAAAGCAAATCAAATTACGCCAAGTGCTATTTTTATATGCAGCATATTATTCTGTATTCTACAGAAACTACTAGATAATGTAGGGTTATGACATTGTACTTATGTATTTACGTACAAAATCTCAATAAAGTGCCTGGGTACTATTATGCCAACAAAGTTCGTTTATGATAACAATATTATTTATTACAAAGAAATATATACAAATTTCATCACATTCTAGATGTACAATATGTGTATTGCATAATTGAAGTAGATGGATGTGCTAAGTTTGCATGATGTAATCAATCTGCAGCTCCTCACACATATGTGCATGCTCACTGCATTTATTTTGCATAATTGATCACACACTGATGCGTGTTTCCTCTGGGACGCTCAGCTACTCAAACAAACAAACGACGCTAACTGCAGAGAGCTTGCCCTTCTGATCACACATAGACAATGTGTAAGCCTAATACAACAGGCTCGCTCACATTGATAGCAAATGCTCGTGCAAGGCAATAAAATACACAAACAAAGTGGCAGCTCTCTGCAGCACTTTCTCTCCTTCGCTCTTTCACCTGTGAATTAAACGTTTCTGTTTTGTGTAAAACCATTCAAATATTATACTGGAATTATTATAATATTAAATATTCTTGAGCGGCGTTACAAATTCCAATTTTACAATAATATTAATTTATAAAAACTAATAAAATATTTTAGAACATTGAAATTCAAACTAAAAACGTTTATAAGCTTTATATAAAGGCAAAAACAAGCTAGCTAATGCGGTTGTTGCTTATACAGTACAGGGTATACATATATATTACTCATTATTTGCAGATACTCGCATTTATGGTTTGCTATTCCCTAGACCACAGCGTAACCCACTTTAACAAATGGTCGCGACTCGCGAACTGTGGTTTTGGCTTCAATCGCTGATGGTTCGCTGTCAAGCGGCATTAAGATAAAACACGCTGTCCACCCCTACAGGTGGTGCGCTAGGCCTTCGCGGATCATTGATTTATAACAATGATTTGAGAACGGAGCGCGACATTTAGTTAAAAATCAAATGATTTTCGCGTACTGCAAATCAGTTACGAGCGAATCGGCAAAGGCAGCAGCTACTTGCGAGTTATTCTTCATTGCGAATTTTCTAAAGGATCTGTGTGTTATAATACCTGTGAATATCTATATGTGGTTTATACAAATTAATGTAGTCCCGCCATTGCCAATGCTGTGAATCGGATGAATAAAAAAAAAATGTTCACGTCAAAGAAGGAGCTCAAACCAAATCCCGTGCTAAAAGCGAATTTCTTTTCCAAATGGTTTTTTATGTGAGTGACCGAATGTCGCAAATAGTACGAGATTAATTAAATCTCATTAGCTCATCTACGCAGTTAAATAATGTGTTGGGCTTCCATAAATTGTAATCACTTATGCAGTAAATATAAACTTTAAGCTTTGTTACGTATAAGTGTATTTATAGAATACTGTTCCGTATACGTAATAGAACGAGTGTAATTTGAAAGTTAATGAATTTTTTTATGTCGCGATCAACTCTCCGCCTGCTGCCCTGATAAGATAAATTTGAAGAGCACATCGGGCCGAGATTTATGGTGTTGCCCCAACGCTGGACTGTCAATGTGAACTCACAACGTGCAGCAGTTTCTTTAAAGTGTGATTCAGATAACTCCATAAATAACAGGTTCGCCGGTAAAAGTCGCGACTGTTGTCCTAACTTCGTTTTTCGTTCTTTGATTTACAGCTGGTCAAGCGAGATTCTGCGCAAAGGGTACGGAAAAAACGTAGAACCCGCGGATTTGTATGCCCACCTGCCCAGCCTGGATAGCAGAGAGGTGTCGCACACACTCTTGGATCACTGGGAGCGTGAACTAAAGCGCTCTAAGCCTAGTGTCCTGCATATGATCTTTAAGGCTTCTGGATCCAGTTTTGTGCCCATTTGCATACTGTACTCTTTGGTAGAGATCCTGCTGCAGTGAGTCTTTTGTTAGCTTCAGTCCGTGAAGTTTTTGATCAATGTTGAATTCTTTGTCGCAGCACAATGCAGCCACTACTGCTTGGCAGGCTCGTTTCCTTCTTCTCAGAAGGCAATGATGATATATCCAAGGAGTCTGCATACCTATACGCCATGGGTGTGGTTTTGTGCTCACTTATTGCGGGTCTTTGTTACCATCCCTTTATGTTCTACCTATTTAAACTGGGAGCTCGTGTTCGCCTGGCCTGCGCTGGCCTCGTCTACAGGAAGTGCCTTCGGGTTTCGGTGGCTGTTGATAATAGTGGAATTAGTGGATATGCCATAGCCATTATGGCCACCGATTTGCCGCAGTTCAACGAGACGTTTTACCTCTTTCATGAACTGTGGAAGGGTCCTTTGGAGGGTCTAATATTTGGATATATAATTTACGAAGTGATTGGTTGGCCTGCACTAATCGGCATCGCCAGCATTATTGTCTTCATACCTCTCCAAGCGTGGGCTGCCAAAGCAACTGCACGATTCAAGCATCTGTCCGCTGAATACGGCGATGATCGTGTTAAATTGATGAATGAGATTATTTCGGCAATGCAGGTGATCAAGATGTACGCCTGGGAGAAGTCATTTGCCAAGCTGATAGCACGAGTGCGTAAGAAAGAGATGGGGGCCATACGTGGATCCATGTACGTCTATGCGGCGCTGCAATGTACCAATATGATATCGAAGCTGTCGCTCTTTCTCTGCCTGGTCAGCTATGTTTATACAGGTGACGTTGTCACCGCCCAAAAGGTTTTCATAGTGTCCAGCTATTACGATCATCTCAATCATTCACTGTTGCATCTCTGGCCACTTGCCATCAATTCTTGGGCGGAGACTTTTGTGGTTGCGCGCCGCGTTTTGGATTTTCTGCTGCAGCACGAGGATCCCGCTGATGGTGGTGTGGCCAACTTTAATGATGTGGATGATGATCTGCAGCATGGAAACTTTTATGGACGCATGCACAATCCTCTGTCAATGCGCAAGAGCGTCACACTCAGCAGATTGACTGCCAGCTGGGACCCCGACAAGCAGGAGAAGCTTCAACGCCACATCGAAGACATTACGTTTGAGGTTGAGGAGGAACAGTTTATTGGCATTGTCGGTACGGTGGGCGCAGGGAAGAGCACGCTGTTGGCCGCATTATTGGGTGAACTGGACATCATCAGCGGCAGCGTTGAACTCAATGGCGTCATCAGCTATGCTCCGCAAGAGCCTTGGCTAAATCGATGTAGTCTGCGGGAGAATATCATATTCATGGAACCATACGAAGAGAAGCGTTATAAGGAGGTTTTGCGTGTGTGCTTGCTGGAGAATGATGTCGCTCAGCTGCCACTCGGAGACGCCACCATCGTAGGTGAATCTGGTGCCAGCCTCAGTGGAGGGCAAAAGGCTCGGGTCAGCCTGGCACGTGCCGTCTACCGCAAGGCGGACATCTATTTGCTGGACGATCCGCTCTCTGCTGTGGACACGCATGTGGGTAATCTACTGCTGGAACGTTGCCTACAGGATTTCCTTCGTGACAAGATACGCATTCTGGTAACGCATCGAGTGACCCTTTTGCATCATGCTGATCATATTGTGCTCATGGAGGGCGGACGTGCTTCCATCCAGGGCAAGTACGAGTCCCTTAAGCAGCTCACGCGCTTCCGCATGTCAGTGGTAAATGATAGTGAGGTGTCCAAGTTGCGTGCAGTTCGCACTGATAGCATCATCGAGGAGGCACAACAGCGAGAGCCACTGACACAACAGCAGCTTCAACTGCAACTGGACGAGAGCGAGCAACTATACAAGGAACAGCAGATGCAAGGATCCGTTAAGCTGAGCACGTACAAGGAATATTTCGCTGTGCTGGGTTTACCGGCGGGTGTGCTAATAATTCTTGTGGTTTTCTTAGTGGCACGTGGCTTGGAAGCCACTATGGACATTTTCCTATCGAAATGGTGAGTACTACGCCGGTATATTCTGAATCCATCTTATGATCATTTGCTCGTTGCCCAGGGCCACATGGGAGGAAACGGAACCAGACGAAAACGACCCACCTATCGAGCGTCAAAGGATCAGGACTCACTTGGTCATCTTGTATGCTGTACTAATAATAAGCACACTTGTTCTCTATGTGCTGCGGACCTTTGGCTTCTTTATGATGTGTTTACGCATCTCGTTGCGTATTCACAACTTCCTCTTTCAAGGAATCATTCGGGCCAGCATGCAGTTTTTCACAATGGCCACCTCTGGACGTATACTCAATCGCTTCTCCAGCGACATTCTTTCCATTGATATCACCTTGCCACAGTCCATGATGGATTCATTTGAGTTTTTTGTCAACGGCTTGGCCGTTCTCATTGTGGTGAGCACCGCCAATTATTGGCTATTAATACCGGCGATTTTGATGATCGCCCTCCTCTACTTTACACGCAGCCTCTACATTGGCGCCAGTCGCAGCCTCAAACGCATTGATATCATTTGTGAGTGTCCAATTGATTGGCTTAATACTCTTAACAACTAATCCAACTTATGCCCTCGACAGCTCGGAGTCCCATTTACTCGTACACGAATTCAACCTTCAAGGGTTTGACCACGATACGTGCTTTTAATGCCACAAAGCGTCTAGAACGAGACTTTCACAACTATCAAAATGCGAACACCTCGGCCGTGTATCTATATGCCAGTGTGAATCGGGCATTTGCCTTCTGGACGGATCTCATTTGTGTGCTTTATATTCTGTTGGTTACATTCAGCTTCCTCATATTCGATCGTGGTTATTTCAGCGGAGATGTGGGCCTGGCCATAACACAGTCCATGTCGCTGGGCATTATTTGTCAGTGGGGAATGCGACAGACCGTCGAACTGGAGAATCAAATGACCAGCGTTGAACGTGTGCTCGAGTATGTCAAGATACCGCCGGAGCCATCCTACGAGACAGAAGCTAGTGTTAACTTACCAGCAGAATGGCCCAGTGCAGGACAGCTGCACTTTCAGGACCTGCGTCTGCGTTACAGTGACCACACTCACTATGTGTTAAGTGGACTAAATTTCACAATACATTCAATGGAGAAAATTGGCATTATTGGTCGCACTGGAGCTGGAAAGTCCTCGATTGTACAGGCACTATTTCGACTCGCTCTCAATGAGGGTCTTATCGAGATCGATGGCTATGATATCGGCAATTTGGGCTTACACGATCTCCGCAGTCGCATTTCGATTATACCACAGGATCCAGTGCTCTTCTCAGGCACGCTGCGTTACAATCTGGATCCATTTGAGCAGCAATTGGACGACGAACTCTGGCAGGCACTGGACTCTGTTAAGCTAAAGTCCTTTGTGGCAGCACTTAAGGGCGGCCTCAGCTACCGACTGCACGATGGAGGAGCTAACTTCAGCATGGGTCAGCGACAACTTATATGCCTGGCTCGGGCCATTTTACGGCACAACAAAATCCTCATCATGGATGAGGCGACAGCCAACGTGGACCCAGAGTAAGTGAGAGTATGCCCAATTCAGATTTGGTCATTTCTTACTCTTACGAAACTTTCAGCACCGATCAGCTTATCCAGGAGGCCATACACACAAAGTTCGCTAATTGCACGGTGTTGACAATAGCCCATCGATTGCACACGGTTATGGATTCGGATCGGGTGATGGTCATAGACGCGGGTCGTGTCGTGGAACTGGGGCATCCACATGAGCTGCTGCAACAGCGTAATGGACACCTGTATCGGTTCGTCAAGAATACGGGAGCTGGCAGTGCCAAGCATCTAAGTTATGTGGCCGAGCAAAGCTATTACAAGCGTGTAACGAACAGAAGATTGCCGGATAGGGAACAGGAGAGCCAAACCGAGGGCAGGCTCAGCGTCTTCAGGGGCACCACTCTATAAAAGACTGTTGTTGGATTTTGTTTTCGTTTTTTGTTTTTAAGTTATGGTAATATAGTTTTTATTATAGTGAACTGATTTTTAAATATAAATCTATATTTGTATATGTATATATGCACTTTATATGTATAATATACGAAGTTCTTGTAGCGTTTCCAAATTGTTTTATTCTTTTTTTATTTTCTTTTACTTCTTCTTTTTCTTTAACTTTTACTTTTCTTTGCCGTTCTTAAAGATTGAAAAAAGCATTTCATTTTTTTTTTTTTTTTGGTTTTTTGTTATACTTTTCTTTATTTTTGGAATGCAATGTATTCACCTAATGGTTAAATCGCGCTTTATAAGTAATCCTGGCTACTACATATTTGCTTTAATTTGTTCATACTATAACTACGCTCAACTTCTAGTTGTTATTAGATGTTGTTAGTTGTAGTAGTAGTACATGAGTCACATGAGAAATCGTTAAATTAATACCTTCCGTCGATTCTTAAAGATTTAGTTGTTTTTTTTTTTTAAATTTTGCAATAATGTCGTTTACTATTTTTTTAATATAGCTTTCGTATATCAGATTTGCGAAGTTTGCTTGGTATATGTAAAAAATTGGTTTGGTAGAGTGTAAATGAATTTATCGCATAGATTTTCACTAGACTTTCATATAAGTGTATATAATCATTAGTTTCTTTGTATGTAATTTTGTGTATATAAATATTAAAGTAAATAAAGCATATATTGATGTATATAATTTGTTTAAAATATGTTATTTATGATTTATGCTTATTTTAAAGTCGGTTAATTAAAGTCTGCCTTCAATATTTTTGTATTTTGATGTAAATAGAAAAATCTGTGTTTGGAGAATGTTGATAAATCTTATATTATTATATATATATTTTTTTTTATATTTATATTTATATGTACTGTATATATCTATTTAAATTAATGTTGTCTTTTTTGTGCTCAAGTTTAAGTGTTCTTGCAAAAACAAAGTTAAACTTTGAAATCCTTCCCCAAATTTCAATGCTTAAGTCGTTTTTCACATTTATATTTTGTTTTGTTTATATTTTTTAATTTTTTTGATTTTATTTTTTACTGTGCATTGAAATTTAAATACGTATATATGTATATATTGGATGTCCTAGAAATAAGATTGTTTGAATGCGGTTTAAGAAAGTTTCGATGCAATTGTAATAATGTTATGCTTGTAATTTTAAATACTCGTATTATGTTAAGTATTTCTTTATTTTATAAGCATTTCATTAAATATTTTCTTGTATTTTTTAATGGAATTTATACTTAGTTTGTTATTTTGTTTTTGATTTTTTTTTTTTAGGTTTAAGTTAATGCGATATACCCTCGCTCTACTAAATTGTACTCGCCATTTTAGGCATATTTCTTTAGGTTTTAAATTTTTTTTTGTATTTAGTTTTTAAGGTAGTTATAAACACGTTTTGTTTGTTTTTGTTATTCTCACAGTTAAGCTTCTTTGATTGAGCACAAAAGCAAATGAGAGTTTTGTTGTGGAGCTTGCTGAAAACCAAAATCCTTATTATACTCAATAAGTGTTAAATACTAAGATTTTAAACAAGGACCTAAACTTAATCCCCTTGGATTGGTCAATCCATGTTGACTCAGCACTGGACGCACTAAGAATCTTCCCCTATTATTGGTTCGCCCAGTGCTGAACTACGACACAGTTGACCAGTCCAAAGGGTTCAGGAAACCTAAGAACAGAAAAATGAATTATGAATTAATTTAAAATCAAAATGTAGCACAACAAGAACTGAAGATTTATATGTTGGAAGGTTGGAAGTCAATTTAGATTATTAGAAGCTTCTCGTATATTATAGAAGTAGTTAGATGGTAACTAGCTACCCATACTACGGCACTTGTGTGCGTTGCGCTAGCTTGTTTTCAGTGTTCCCTAAACTAAAGTTCAGCCAGCATTTAACATTATCTAGTAAAGTATTGATATTGTGAATCATATTATACGAGTACACTTGGAAATTATTAGTGGGAACTAAAAGTGCGTGCTTCGTTTACATTTGTGAAACGCATATTTTGATTATAAAATATGGTCCCGAGGTTCATAATATTTTCTTTGCATTTGCGTTTGCATTTCTGTGTTAATTGGCTATAAGATTAATATCCATATGGGGACTAGAGCAGCATATTTGTAGGCGTGGCCGGAACTCGCACTTTATTTACTTGTATGTAATTACCTTTTCTATACTGGGAGCTGCTTACTGGTACATGTTTGTAAGAGTAGATAAGATAAGGCATTGTGCATATGTACGTTGTACATAATAAACTTTTTTTCCTAATTTTTTTTTCAGTTTTTGGTAAGTTTCCTAATTGTTCTTTTGTCAATGATTATCGCTTCTCTTAAGTATAACCAAAAACTAGATTTGCTACTTTGAAATCATGCCTACATAACACTTTGATTGATTTCATCTTGTTTTCTTTTCCTTTATTGATCATTCCTTGCCTACGAAATTTTCACTTGGGTACCTATAAGTAGGGCCGCTGCTGTAATTTGTAAAGCTTTCTATTCGATTACAATATTTATATAAATTTTTAAATTTTTTAAAGGATCGTTTTGCTTGTTATTATTTTAATTTTACTTGTTTTTTTTGGTTGATTTTTTTTTTTGGTTTGAAAAAAAGAGTAGTATGAATTTGTTATGCAAGGTTTTTTTCGAACATTTTTTTACGGTGTAGTTGCATATATCCGATCAATACATACATTGCTCTCTATTTATGTGTAGCTAAATATATATATATTTATACAAATATATATATAAATATATCTATATATATATATATTATTTATGTATGTAATTAATTAGCATTGTTGTCGTGTGGTTCTGCAAAAGTTTGTAATACGCTTTATACTTTTTCAACAATTTTCATTAATTGCAAAAAAATGTGTTCAAAAAAGGGTCTAACAATGGCATTAGTCTCCATTAGAATGGGGAGCCTTATAATCGCGTGCATATAAAATGACGATATCGACGATTTGTTGACTCGTTTTGAGTGTTTTATCAATTGTTATTGTTTTCTCTTTTGGGGTTGATTTTAATTTGTTGTGTACATTTTTACTCATTTCATCGGCTGTGTGTGACTCTTTTTTCACTTATTTCCCGGTTCAATAATTTCAACGGTAACGCTCTCGGCAACGGGGTTTGTTGTTATGTTCGTAATCAGCGCCTCCTCTTGCGGCGATTTCTGTTGCTGCTGGGAATGCGACTGGTGCTGGCGATGCGACGAGCCATGGCGTTCATGGTGGACACCACTGGCCACCTTTCCTGGTGCCACCGAGTTGCTGCGATTCGAGCGTACCGAAGCGGCTGAGGCATTGCTGGCACTGCCACGAGATTCCGACGGGGAACCTATTGAGAGCACATATATAAAAGTTAAAATACAAGTTCCATATAGTGTGTACAGAAAGCAGTATGGATAAAAAGATAAAGCACAGAACAACAACAATGTAGATGATGCCGGCATTTACTTTACCACCGGTAAGAATGTCATTCAGTTATCAGAATATATCAGTGGAGTCTGAGACATCTGAGTGGATCACAAAAAGCACAAGACTACATAGTAATATAGAAGGAATGCACTACTCGTTATACTTGAATACTATTCATATGATACGAAGTGATAATTGAACCAATATATCTACTACATATCCAGGCAAACTTATTTATAAGAGAATCAACTTAAGAAAGCAACGTGCTACAGAAATCGAACTAAAGAATATGGAAACGGAAATACAAATATAGGATAAGGCACTGCTAAGTATTGTACTGACGAACTAAAAAATACGGAAACGGAAATGGAAATGAAATGAAATGAAAATACAAATATAGCATAAGGCACTGGTAAATATTGTACTATTAGATTAGAAAGTGTTCGAGTATAATGACAGTTTCGTATAATCCAGTTGAAGTATCTAAGTACATAGTATGAATGTAATGTAGCTTGTATGTATAGAGATATAGGGCCAGTAGACAGCCAGACTAAGTCTAAGAACTAAGTCTGTAACTGTAATCCTACTAGTACTACACGTAACTGTGTTCTGTGTGGATCTGTGTGGTTCATGGATCTGTGGCAGGTGTTGGAACATACATGGGATATAAGTAATGTGTAGAGCAAGTTACTGGTTACTTATGTAGATGTTAACTGCAACTCTTATCATGTTACGTTAAATTAAAGTAGTTAAAACAGTTGATACAACAACAATAACGACAGCAACTACAATTGTCAATACAGGACACTGGACATGACAGTCAATCGCTAACAGCACATTCAACAATAGAAACAACTACGATACTAACTAAACTGACACGGGCTGCATACCTCGTGGCCCTGGACTTGGATCTGGATCTGGATCTGGGTCTGGATGTGGATGTGGACCTGCAACTGCACCTGGAACTGATATGGCTGCATTGGCATTTTGCATTGGATATTGGCCTACGAATATGACTAAAACTTATTCGCACCCGGATTAGAAGCCATGCCGCAGGCGGGTGCCGTTCCCGGTGAGGATACGTATGTGGTTGTTACGGTGATGGATGACGCTGGCGTTGGCGTCGTTGTAGCTGGGGCAGCATTCGTTGTGGTGGCAGTGGCAACATGGGCACCAGGGGCCACTGTGGTCGTTGGCACGTAGGGCAAAAAATGGCTATGTACAACATTATACTGATTGGCGGCACTCGGATGCTCCAGCAGACGCGAGCAGTTGGACACATCACTGACACGGGAATCGCTGGAGCGTGTATTGCTCTTCGAGCGTATCATTCGACCTTTTATAAGTTGATGAGTTGATGGTGTGCGCGTGTTTACGTGTGTGTGTGTGTAAGAGTGGCAAGAGAGAAAGAGAGAGATAGAGAATACGGAGCGAGCAAAGGAAATGTTTATTGTTTGGCATCGCGACGCAAAACTCAAACAACAATAAATTATAGTACGAGCAACAAAGGTAATTGGCAACAACTGTCTTCTGGGTTTTAGATAACAACAACACCAACAACGGCCAGCTCTAAATTTACTAGTTCTTAAAGCGTCAATCACATTGATTGAGCCTCAAAGAGTTAAAATCGTCGCCGTTTGTTTTTGTTGATTACGCTAACAAATTTGAACAGAAAGTCAATCACAATGCGATCCACTCGATTGGGTATACCTCAAAAATTATTTTATTTATAAATATATGTGGATAAGCAACAGCAACAGACACTCAAGAGACACTCTTAAGCTCTGATCAAACAAAAATTCTCAATCTCGAGTCAAAAGTATCATAATATTTTTGAAGAGTTTTCTGTAAAAGGGCAAATTATTTATTTAACTCTCGATCACTGTAGCATCCCGCCTTAGCAGAGGAACCAAGACTCCATCCTACACTTATCTTATTTTACACATAACACTGCTAATATATAATTGCCACAACTTTGGAAAAGTATCATATTTTATAATGTTACATGTTTGATGTTTATAAATAAAAACTCACATTTTATAATATTTTATATTTAACTTATTATCAGTGTCAATCAAAAATGAGATATAATTTTAATTTGGAATAACATATGATAGGATTTGTATTTCGTTAAGAACTCAACTTGTTTCACACTTTCGCAGATTTGAGTATGATTGTTAGGTTCATTGCTAAGTGACTGACTGATTAAACGACTGGTTGATTGATTGATTGCGTTTATTTTTTGCTGTAGTCAGAAAGTTCTGCAAGTTCTCAAACAAAATTTGCACAAATCAAACAATAACGACAAGACACAAACAAATCGAAAACTAAAGCAAAATAAATAAATTATACTATTATACCGTCTAGGTGCCATCATAGAAGCCAAATATGGAATACAAACCTGTCTTACCTAGCGACGGATTCGGTGAGTGGGGCCGTAACGATGCCATGCTTGGTTGCCGGGAGGGAGCGCGTACGGACATGCGGGAGCCACGTCTTTCCTGGCCGTGGAGTAGCTTGCTATCGCGCAACAGGGAGACGTTCATCAGGCGAGGATTGGGCGTGTTGAATATGGTCCGATTATCATGCCAGCGGGCCCTAAGATAGAACGCAAGCAAAAGTGTTCAATTAGATGATTAGAGCAAGATGATTAGGGATTGCAGATATTGATGACGTGTGCTAAAGCTGGGCGTGGTTTAATGAGTGGAATGACGTTGATGTTGACGAGGACGTAAACGTGGACGTTGTCGTTGTCGTTGCCATTAGATTCGTTTAATTCCAATTAATGTAGAGATTTTGTTCATTTGTCTGAAATTAATTGCTGATCAAATTATTTATCATTTGGCGCCGCAACATAAAATCCATGGCAATGTTCACAGCATACAAAAGTTGAGTTAAGTTAATGAAGCTGCCTCCGCCTTATTTGTAGCTTCATCAGAACGGCCTACTATCCCAATTTGGTTACAGAAGACCCCCCTCCCCCTTGACAGACAATACTCCAGTCTTTCTTGATTATATTCAGATACCTAAATACCCTGTAAACGTGTTAGTAATTCGTATCTGTCTATGTGGATGTTTGATATATTATTTCTGTTTCTTATACTTTTAAAGATATTTTCTATAACTAAAGTTTGTTCTTTATGTACTGTAAAGATTTCTGATTATGAACTGTTAATGTGACCTGATTACAAGATATTTCATAGTTGAGCAGTCTCGATTGGAGTGTTGTTGCTTGTTTCGTCTTGGTGTGGTGTAAAAATGTTTGCATTGCAATTTACTCACTGGCTAAACAATCGCAGGACGACACAAATAATAATAAACATCAATGCCATTCCTACCAACACGCCAATCATGGCCGGATCAATGTATGTCTCGGGTCCTCGTTTATCCTGGCGCCCTGCAAGCAAACACTTTCCATTACTGTTCCACTAAGCAAACATAAATGGACCCGCATTTGGACTCCGACCGACCTTTGCAATCGACGGATCCATCCTTGCCCCAGATGGGCAACATGTCGAACCGGCAAATGCAACGTCCGTCTCGGCATTCCGTCTGAAAGTAAATCGCTTCGCATTGCTCGTTGAAGAAACATGACTCGTTGATGGCAGCCGCTGCAGATGAAGCAAGGATTAAGAGAATAGGTAAGTAAATTGTTGAATACAAATAAGCATACAAATATTCATATTCATCATTGTTTCAGAACAACTAACTGTACGAGCACGTTGACAAGTTGACAAGTTGACTTTATGAGTGTCAGCACGGAAACTGTCAATCCTCATTGGTGTCGACAGTCCGACAAATATTTGTATAGAGCTGACAATTGAGGCAGTGAAAGTCCTCGTCAGACTCTAGATAAAGGCACATAACATTGTTACACTTGTTACAAAAATAATACCATGTGGGTAAATACAGGAATAATGTCCGTGAATAAGCGTAATGTACTATCGACATGAGTTAAGTGTATACTGAGTCAAGAATGCTCTAAATGAAGCTATTGAAATTCGAATTACATTACAATTTCTCTCTGTTCCAAATCTTTAGAGTATTACGAGTTGATTGGAAATTTCTGTTGATAAGGAACTCACGCCCCACAATGGGGGGCCAAGTTTTGCAGAATGATTCATTGGTCAACTACTAAATGCATAATTCCCATGTCGTAAACATATCAATCATCAATGAACTGAACTTAATTTTTACGTTGTGGGACAATAATCGCATAATTTAATTTTAATTTACAGTATTAAATGTGGCCAAGTTCTGGGAATATAATTTATAATTGTGTCAAATATAAATGGACTTCTCGCCCGCCCACTGCCAAGTTTTTCCATCCTTTTTGCATTGCTTTTATTCTTTTTAATTTGCTGTGCGATGTAATCAACATTGAGCTTTGGGGGATTTGTTTGCTGGCAATGCATTTCATTTAATGAAAACTTGGCAGTCTGACAATCAAGACAGTGGCCAGGGAGTAGCCCCCATTGTTCAGTTTCTGATTGAATCAACGCTTACCCTTGCCACATTTATCAAAGTGATTGGTGACAGACAGGTCCTCGGTGCACTGGCAGGACTTCTTCTTGGGATCGCATATGGAACCGGGAAAGCCGCACTCCAACGTATTGTCGCACTTGTCACCAAACTTCTTTTGCCCTCGGCTGGCATAATCTATTAATGCAAAGAAAGGGAGGAAAAAAAACGAAAATAAATAGATGAAGGTAAAAGTTATCTTAACACATGTTCCTTGACTAATCCCAGGTATCAAATTTATAATAAAACCGCAACAAACTTCAATTCAAATATATATATAACAGAAAACTTCGTTCTGATGAGAAAGTGAAAAGTATTTGAATCCCAAGCGGCTTAGTGGCAGATTAAAATGTAAATTCATGTATAAATCTCTTGGCCTCAGCTTGTCAGCCAGTTAAGTACCAGTACGATTACACACACGTATAAGCAGTCATATAGCTGTGTATACCTGTGTATACCTGAGTGAACCTCTGTGCCGAAATGTTTTCGTGCTAGCTACGCAAGTACTCAAGGGGCCGGAGTGCGGCTCGAGTGAGGCTCTTCACTGGTTCACAAACCACATACGTAGCAGGCACTTGGCAGACGACTATGTTGCTAGTGTGTGTGGGGGGAATCCTTCATTAAGTTTGAATGAAATGAAAACAGACGCCGTAGACATACACTCGTACACACACACACACACACACACACACACACACACACACACACACACACACACACACACGCTACACACACAACATGCCAGTGGAATGTTAAGTGAGTTGAATTGAGTGAGAGCTGAGTCGAGTTCACATCTTAATTAAGCACTTGGGAGCAACATTGGCCGGAACTGGCGGCCAACAATGTTTGCAAAATCTCAACGGCAACTAGGGGTTAACGCTAGCATTAATATCGCAGCATATGCTGCGTTTGCTCCACTAATTTTGTTGATATTCCAACATAATTACCAAGCACAACCACACAAAGTTGATGACTCTGACGATGATGACGATAGCAAGAACGGAAAAGGATGTGCGCCGGCCCCGCATTTAAGCCAACGGAAGCAAAAAGACAAAACAAAATGGCTGCGCTTGCAAAAGGTTGCGCCATTTTCTAGAATATATTATACGCCTTGCTCTATGTGTGTGTGTGTGTGAGTGTGTGTGTGTGAGTATCTGTATAAATGTGAGAGAAGGGTTCAAGTATATTTGCTTGTGGTTTATTTTTAAATGCACTGACTAACTATGAATAGCGTGTAGCAAAATGCAGCTACAGCTGCTGCTACTTGGGCTACCGCATCGCTCGGTTTGTGTGGCAGGCAACATTGCAGCAAATTTTGAAAGTGTTGACACAATGGGGACCGAAACAACAGCCAAGGGGTCTGGCATCTAAACCAAAAGGACACCCAACCGACTTTCAGTTGTATTATTGTCATTTAGGACCCATCTCATTAGGCGCCATCCCGTGCCAGCTTGTTTACCAGTGGCCTTTCCAGCGCTGTGGAAAATGCTCGAGCTTAATTTTGAGAACATTCTGGAGGCACAAAGCAAAACTATAAAATGACCCAAAAATTGCTCGTAAACGATTGCTAATGTCAAAAAATAATTACAAATGGATTGAGCTAACAAGTGTTGAGCCAGTGCTCGATGGCAATATGAAAAGTGTCTAAAAGCTCAGCTCATCAAAAGGAAATGGAAATGGAAATGAAAATAGAAAGAGAAATTCGTTGTGGCACTGCGCATTATGGGGTGAACATAGTTGAAACTAGTTGCGGCACTGTACAAGGCCCTTGCTGATTATGCAAGAATACAAGTGCAACATGATGACGTCATTGTTGTACATATTTGATTACCGTTTGTTCAAAACATTTGCATGCTTTGCAATCGAGTGGCCACGCGATAAGCCTAAGCGTCGGCCATACCCTCTGGTGTTAACTTACCAAACTCGGGTGTTGTCGTCTCGGGTCCCACACTGAAGCTATTAACGGCAAAGAAATTATCACCGTCATCGGCCAGCGCCAATGGCGGCAACAATGCGACAACGGAAATCAGGCACAGGACGTAAGTGTGGAGGCGCCCCATGTTGCTCAAGTCGCTGACCTCGGTTCGCCGGTCCATTAGCATTAACGATTGCTCCTCACGCATTTTTAGGGGCGCAGCAGGGTCGCGGCAAGTTGTTGTTGTTGTTGCTGCTGCTACTGGTGCTGGTGCTGGTGCGACGCCCTCAATCCTTAAGTGCAAGTTTGCTTCGCTTGTTGTTTGTTTTGTTGTTGTTATTATTATGCTTGGCGCCTGGCTGGGCGACAAGCGTCGAGCTTGTTGCTCAGACGCGTCCCAGTGGCAATTGTTGTTGTTATATTTGCACTGGTTGTTGCTGTTTTTATTGTTGCTGGCGTCTTCAGCTGTTGCTGGCGTTGTCACTGCTGCTGCTTCGTCGTCTTCATCAGCGCATTGTTGTTGCTGTTGCTCACATTTTACACGCGTCTCGCGCCGATACTTGGCAACGCCAATAAAACGGCCCTGCAGCGGTGCAGCACCGTGACGGGGCTCTAAAGCCCCATCTAATCTCATATTATTCGATCGTCTTCGTGGTCCTCATCCATGCTGCTTCAAGTCTTCTCAATTTGAGCGCTTCTTCCTGCTGCTCTGATTGCCGCTTCACATGGAATAAATCTGATCAACTGTGGCGCAACTGAAAGCAAAAAGCATAGAGAGCCAAATAATAGCATTTGTTTTGATTTCCAGTTGAGTCAACAACGCCCAAGGGTGCAAAAAGCAGGGCTAATCACTTAACTGCGTGTGAAATTTCAAACCGACCTTCAAACAATTTCCGAAAGTGCCAGCAAATGGCCATCCAAACCAATGTAATTGAAACCAAGTCTTGCACTCTGCCCAACCGCCAATCATTCCAGTTCTCTATCTCCCTTTTATCCTCTCACTATCACTCTCACTCTCACTCTGTCGCTTTATCTGCCTACCTGAAACCGTCAAGCTGCCGGAAATGACTCGGACCGCCTGGCACGAAATTAAATTGACTGACAGCAAATTGGGGAATCATCTGTGAGGGGCCACAGCAGAGCTGCCAATGCCTGCCTAGGACAGCTAATTGGATTAAGGTCACACTATTGCACACACACACACACACACATCCACATGAACACCATATGTGACATTACAGAGGTTTGTGTTCATGTTATTTACAATTGTTTTTTTAAATTTACTTCAAGCTTTTTGGGTCGAAATGTTCGGATAACCGACTTGTTACGGATTTGAATTTTAAGAAAATCGAATAAAACTCATTAGTTCTTTATGTCAATTGTTTGTTGCATGTTACAAATCTAAATATTGTTGCATACTTTCAGGCAAACAAATACCTGTGTCAAAATACAATACACATATACACATACAAACACATGCATACATACGCATTGTAGATGCTATGATTATTTAAAGCATTTAATTAAATCTCGTGTCAGTTATTCTATTTAATTGTTGTGGTTGTGTGTGGCCAATTGTACACGACTTAGGCAATTTATGGCGTCATGTTATTTTGGCCAAAACCTGATAAATAAATCATGAATCCAAGCATGCAACGCATGTGGCTCGAATGTCCTGTTTGCCAGCGATTATAAGCCATGAATGTTGTAACATTCATGCCATACAGTGTGCAACTGCAGTTGACAAATATGTATTTATACTACGACTAGGTAGGTAAGTTTCAAGGATTGACGAGAATAACTTACGACATTTGCCTGCCACATTTCAGAGCACACGTACAGTCTCTGCCCATTTTCTTCTCATTTCAGCTAGCGCTAATGTAGTTCCAACTAAGGGAATCATCGAGAAACAAAGATTTTACTCAGACCACTCATATTATTAAAGCTCACACCTAACTACATTTTCTAAATATAAGTTTTATCTACTGAATGATGCTCTTAAGATTCTATAAATATATTCTCAGCATGTTTATATTTATATGCTTTACTCAGTCGGCTTATATCTGGATTTGAACATTCATTCAGTGAATAGACTCTGGCGTTTATTTCTGTGAGAAATGTAGGCTGTGGGCTGTGCCAACACCCAGGGGATTCGGAGATATACGCCAAATTACCCAGTTAGACAGTGTAAATCCGCAACTAATTTATGCGTCTGACGCATAACATGTACAAAATTTACAGTTATGCTGAGCATCATCATCAGCATCAACGCCATATCTCTGCCGTTGGGATACAATATCTGCAGATGGCATGATGATCAGAAGGATGGGGGTGGGGTGGGGGGGGACTCATAAAGCGCGACTCACGCAAGCAAAAATGATGAGCAGGAAACGTGTTGCATGTGTCGCATTCATGCATATTTGCGTACAAATTGTTTTCGGGTTTCCCATAAATTTATGTGAAGGCCTTAAAAGCGAATGTAATAAATAAATGTCAAATGCGACGTATACGTAATATTAATATGTGGTCCATGATGATGAGAGAATCGCTTGACATATTGAAGACATCCAACGAAAAATACAACAATAATAACACCGGATGATTCCGAATAATGAATGAAATGAATTCCCTGGAGCAGTCGAATGTAAGCAATTTGCAGGAAGAGAGCAGTTCGCGTATTGTCTGTTAAAGTATTAAATGCTGCTGCTAATTAATACTAAATAAGCAAAAGGAAATACACCTGTCAATCCCAATGATAATAAGGCAGGTCTCTCCAATAAAATCTTATGGTTCGCCTATTGTTTTAGACTAAGCCCCAAGGCCGAGTCTGAGTGCTAACAAAGGGATATAAAAATACATATACTCACAAATAAAAAAAGAAACAAAACGGTATACTATACTCAAAAGATATGTGGATCAGCAGTTATGTACCATATATGTTTGTAACATATAAACATCAAACATGGCATCAATACTTTTCTGTGGATACCCTCGACTCCTGGGGCTGATCTATAATATAGCTACTTTATAGGGTCGAAGATGTAAACTTGTGATTTTATTATACCCATTCTATCCACTGTTAATGACTACAGGGTATAATAAAACCACATAACACTCCAAAGAGCCAATTCAGAAATTCGTGCAATAAATTCAGCAAACAATGGCAGAGCCTTACGTCTGAGCATCTATGTACACATGTGTGCGTTTGTTTGTCTATATGTATGTGTGCAGTCATGCATGTGTATGTTGTCGCCTACAGGGTACAACAACACAAGTTATATTGGCATAGTCAAACAATGTGCCCCACACAAATCCAAGCAATGTGGCAGCTTTGAACTCGCGCCACAGTGGTTCCTTGCCTTGGTTGCGTGCAACAGAAAAGTTATTGCTATTGTTTATTTTTAAACTGCAATTTTACTCGACTGAATCAATTTTAAATGCTCTTTTAAAATGCATTGAAAGTAAAAACACAAGAAAAAAAAGAAATTATTTATTTACATCGGTAACTTTCCGCTTATTAAACTTAATAGTAGCTAACTATTTTACATATCAAAGACATATCAACGTGTATTTCAAAATTAACAGCAATATTTCTGGGTGCCTTCTCAAAATCCTCTTGATCTCTTTGTTGAATATTGTTGAGCCAGTGTGCCCTGTCAAAACGCACTTTGGCTGAGGGCCAGAACTGAATTCTATCTAGCTATGCATCTGCATATGTGTGCGATCTGTAGTTTATTGATTGCTGATGTAAGTAATCTGAACGCTGAATCTGAACACTAACTAACACCCCATGGCGAGCAGCGTGCCAACAGTTCATTCGCATATCTTAAGAGCCCTTCGTTTAGGCTATACAAAAGACTTTATGGTTCTAGTTCTAGTCAAGCTCGAATCGACGACTGTGTAACTGTGTAAGAGTTTGTGAACATTGCAAAGATATCCTGACTACCAGCCAAACAATGCGCACAAGATTTATAGAGGCGTTGAACAAATTGCTTGGCATTAAGCACAAGAAATGCGTCCCACGGAATGCAATAGAAATTGCCATGAGGGGTGAGGGGACATGGCAAAACGAGATGAATGCCCAGAGCTGTGCCATAATGCAGTTTGTCTGACAGACGCATCAAGTACAATTTATTGGCCACATGGAACGCATTTGCCTAATGCTCTAAATTGTCAATAAACTAATAAAAAATACATTTAAAATAATAAATAGAGAGAAATATATATAATAGAGAGCAGATGAACCATTGCACTGAATAGCAACTAATGAACACCAACGTTCAGTTGCTCAAAAAGTTGAACAAAATTCAGAATTCCAATCATGAAGAATTCAAAGAAAACTAAATGTTCAAAATAAAACGAAAAAGAAATGCAAGGAAAATTTGCAGACATTTTCCTTAGTGAAAATACATTGCGAAATGCTGCAACATTCCGAGATTAAGTTATGAAAATACCATTGAAGTGAAAATAACACAAATATAACATTCATTTGGTTATCATTTATCTTTATGGCTAATTGCCTGTTATAAAACTTATTTCCTAATGACAAAAACCCATTTAAATAGATTACTTCACATTAAATTGCAGTGCCATGTGCTTTTCGTAAATTTGTATTTGTGAAATGATTTTCCTGAGAATTTAATGCGAATTCTATAATAAATATTAGTCACGAAATTCGCTTTATTAACTATTAAGAATTACATGAGGGATATCAATTCAGGTAAAATCTTGCCATAGTCCAGAAGGAGAGCGCGATCAGTACATAGTATGTAAATGGGCCTAATATAATAAATGATATTTCAAATAAATGACTTGTAAGCTCGATTATAGGGTGTCCCCAAGTCGTGCATTCTTTACTTTACTCCAAATCGTTTTTGGGTTTGTATTTCGCTTTCATCATTAGCATACGAGCACACATTGTGTTCTTGTTTTATATAATATTATTATACATGAGTAAGTATGAGTTTTTATACATATAAGTGTATGTATGTGCTTTCAATTGTATATTAAAACTCAATTATATATCGCATGTTGTTAAATTAGCTTAATGGCAATAACTAGAGTGAGTTTTTGTCCAAAGTTTCCCCAACAGAGCATAATTTTACGCTGTGTTGTTAGCTTATTATGAATTCATTTAGCTTCGCATTCCAACTTCAAATCCAACTGAAACTATATCGCGGTGGAGAGGGGACTTGGGAGGTGGCTAAGTGGAATTGCGAGGCATGCAATTAGCATGCCATACAATGAATTATGATTGTTATACTTGGGCCAGTTGTTGGGTTTCCCTCTGTTGTTGTTGTTGTTTGCTTTTTACTACTTGCTACTTGCTACTTGCCACAATTTGTGTCGTGTGCGAAACCCAATGTTGCGCTTTGTGAACTTTTCGGCAACCGTTGCCACGTGAAGGGCAATAAATAAACTGGTGAAATAATGCGAATATACAATAAAGTATTGCTACTCGGCATTGTCGTTGCCGAGCCAAAAAGAAGTGAAAGAATAGAAAGAAAACAAACGAACGAACAAACATCAACAAACTGACGATGGCGAGCACAAAATTAACAACAAAAGCGACTCAAGCGGATATGGCGTGAGTTGTACACGTTGTAGGCGTTGTATTGGTTCTTGCAGCCAGGGATTGTACCTGGGTGTGAGAGCACACGATTCAGTAACAACGCAACACATTGAAACGGATGGAAAAAAAAGGGGAACAAAATTCAGAAATCACGACACATGGCGTGGCAAGCAAAGGTTCCTGCGCTACCGAGGCAGCAACATTGACTCCCAGGGTAAAACCCCAACTGTCACCATTTTCTCAGGACCAACAGCAACAGTAAGAACCATGAACTTTTTGAACTGACTAGAAGTAAGCACATGGCCAATTAGCCAGTACCAAAACCCTTTCAACTCTTAAAGATTTTGCAGAGCTTTGGATGCATGTCCATTGCTCAGTCAGTTTTTGTCGTCTCCGACACTGTTGCCTTTGTCGTTGTTGCTGTTGGTGTTCCCGTTGTGCATTTCCGTTTCCGCAACACCGAAAGCACGGTAAACGGATGCGCAACGGTTCCACAATTGATTGGTAAAATGGCATTCGATGTGCAACATTTAACCTTTCGCCTGACAGTGAATAAATAAACGTGATTGCCATTGGCTTGGGCTCTTTGTGGCTTTAACTTTGGCTTTTGTTTGACATTTTTTGTGGGCCTTGTAATACATTACGCATACGCCCCATGCACCGCTGCACTCAAGCGAAAACGATTGATGTCAGCACAGTTAACAACTTTATAATGCACGCAACAAGGCGTGGCAGTTGCGATTTACCTGATATGTCAGCATAAGTCACATTATTGTACTTCTGATTATATTTACCACAAAATTGCAATATTGTGAAGGATACGAATGTGTACATATACGAATAAATTATACTCTGTTGCCAATCTTCATAAATCATCTAAGTTTGTATACTGGTAATGGGCTTATTTGGCTGAAATTATGCTCAAAGGCTGGTAACATGGGCCGTTGAGATTTGAGGCTGTGGAGCTTGGCAATTTAAAATAATCTTCACATAAAGCATCTCAATCCATTAAACGTGCACGCTTCGCAGGAGGCGTACAAGCGAGTTCAAGGATCCGTCCTGCATTTACATTGCACTTTTGCCAAACTGAATGCGCAGACTTCAAATCTATACACACATAGACATATTAAAGTGTGAGGCATCTGGCGTAAGTCGTTGCAGCGGATGTGAGTCCGGATGTGACTGCGTTTAGAAATCGCATAAAACGTTCTACAACATGTAAACCTATTACCTTCCGCAAGTGGGCGGCCACGACTGGGGCATGCCACGTGAGCGTAAGAACTTGCTTGTGCTTCTGTCCGTGTCCGGATTTTTCAATGTGTGAGTATTATGCAAACTCTTTCGCACATTTCCAATTCTGCAAGCATGTCCCAAAGCGCTAATGCATTTGCACGTTAATCCATAACCCTCGTTCTCATATCCGCAGAAGCACACACAGCCAGCCGTATCCGCAGTTTTGTTGCGCAATCTATTGATGCACATTTTCACACGGAAGCCACACGGCAGAACAGCGGCAATTCTATGCAGCTAAGCGACAACACTTTGTCATTTTAATTGCTCGTAAAACACCTCGAACTCTACGACAACAGTGAATACACTGACACACACACAGACACTCACTCACACAGACACATTTTTATAAATAGTAGTAGATAGATAGATATGTAGATGATAGAGCAGCGTGCAGAATGTGGCAACTGTACATTCTCTGCTTTAATGTGCGAAACGTGCAGCACTCTACAAACAGCACACACACACACACACACACACACACACACACACACAGTGTTACATCTATTGTACATAATAAGGACATCTACAAAGTTCAAGTGGGCCAACCGCTAAACTGGATTGACTTTAAGACCTGCACACACTCGCACACAGTCAACCACTTAAAGGGACCACAGTACATTGTGTGCTGTGGTAACACCTAACCGAGACAATTCACAAAGTCAGCTCAGGTAAATTAATTACAGCAATTATCTAAACAGGAGCGGGAGCGGCAGCGGGAATAGGAGCAACGCCCCCTACGCGTTGACACTTTAAGTCTTTCCGTGCTCTGTCTCCTGCTACATTTGTTTCTAAACAAAGGCAGTTATGTAGGCTGTCATCCTGTGCTCCTCCCTCTCTATCCACCACATCTATATCTGTCTGGAAAAGATGTATACAAAATAACATATGCTGACAATTAGTCAGAGTCTAATTACAAGCATATCACGATGAAAGATATGCGATACTCAGAATCTTCATGCCGCATTGAATAACTTAAACTTTTGCGTATTTAGAATATGTATTTAAGTACAGAAAGATCAATTGGAATATATGTATGCTTACTTAAGGTTGTGGGTAAAATGGCTTTAGTTACTTAATAATATTTGTTGACTTTGTAAATTATAGTTGCGGAAAATATTGAAAACCTAATTACAAACATATTGATGTGAAAGATGTGCGACTATCAACGACTTTCACTCTTATAAATAAGTATCTACATTAACATAAGATGATAACAAAGTTTTATTCAATTATCTCAATATATATTCTTTCTTTTCTAAATGACACTTGCTAATAATTAATCTGAATCGAATTAGAAACATATAAAAGTGTAAATTTCTGGCTATATATATATATATATATATATATATATATATATATATATATTTATAGATATATAATTGTATAAGCTGATTAATAAAGGTGTTATGAAGATTTCTTTAGTTATTAATTATTATTATAAATTATAATCATTTTTCTTCTGAACGCCTTTAAATTGTATAAGAAAAGTCGTTTCTAGTAATCTTTTAGAATCCCAAGCTAAACCAAAGCAATCCAGAATACCTTTCGTAAAGGATTGAAAAATGAACTCAGACTAAGTTCCACTCGGTGGCAAAAAGTCAATTTATCTTGGCTGGGCTATAAAATGGTAATCATTATTATAGTCATGTACCAGCCGATGGGGCGTAACGGCAATCAACGCCAAGACGTTCAGTAAATAACCACACAATTTCAAAATTTCAATACTAAAAAGATACACACAGGCACACACACTCGCACACACAAAGAGAGATACATCTAACCAAGGCCAAGCGCAGCAAAAACAATGAAAACGAACAAGTAATATAAATTATAAACGCAAACTTTGCGACAAGGATATACAAGGATGTACGTATAAAAGGATATACGGCTAAAATGGAAGCGACATGCGATTTGATGGCAAATGATTTTGCAGATGGCGACGAGCAGGAAATCGAAATCGAAACCGTTTTTGCTATAAACAATACCATAAAGGCCTGTCACATGCTGTTGCCGCTGGCTAAGGTCAAGGGTCGCGTTCAAATTGATAATGCCGAAATTTACTGCAACACTCTTCAGGGCAATCAAAGAGAGCATCTGCACCAGCGGCAATGCCGGTGGCAACTAAGTAAACTTTCCAGGATATAATGAAAATGTCAATAATATGTAAGTGTATTTTTTGTCGAAACTCGATTTGCTGCTGCTGCTTGCAACTGATGACGAGTCTTGTTGCCTGTCGGTAGCAGATTCGTGTTGCACAGTAAGCAGCAACTGTAACTGTTACTGTTGTTGTAACTCGACTGCAGCAGCTGCCGCAATGTCTATACCAAATCGATCGAAGCGCTCGAGGCGAGTACGTATAACTCCGCATGCTATACACTAGTACTCCAATATACGTATATATATATGAGTGTGTCCGTTTATGTGTGTGGAGGCCAGGCCTATGCCACGCGATGTGATTGTAAATGCGCAAATGTGACGACGCGACGTTGCCAAAGGCAGCTCCAGCCTGGCTGGTTGGTTGGCTGGTTTGGTTGTTCGGCTTGCTTTCTGGCTAGGATGACGTAGTCCTCAGTAACAGAGTTGGCCAAAGTGTGTTAGTGTGCCTTTGCCTGGGGTTGTTATTGCATATCAACACACACAAACACACACACACACACGCACATACAGACTGAAGCGGCTTAAATGGCATTTTTGCTTTTAGAAAGGCACACACACGATGGGGTCGCCTGCCGTTTTATACTTTAAACGCGTCATTTAGTACGGAGTGCGCTAAATTATTAAAAGCAAAATAAGGTACACCAATACACTAACACACACATACACATACACACACACACACACACACACAGACAGACAGACAGACAGTTTATTAAATTCGGTGTAGGCAAAAGGGCAACAACAAATGCGACAGACTTTTGTCATTTTTGTGCTGCCCCTAAAAGTATGCAGCGCTCATCATAATCAGGTCCACAGAAAGTAGCTAAAAGTGTATGGGGTCTGTGTGTGTGTGTGTGTGTGTGTGTGTGTAGGTTTGTGTGGCAGGTGGCATTAAGTTGCGGCCTGCTTTTGCATTTGCCATTGTGTGTGTTCAGCTTTATGCGTCACGTGAGAATTCCCCTTATTATTATTTGACTTTTGCTCGCTTCTGTTCACTGCTCCTTGTACTACCTTCGTGCACATCACGTATACGTATCGCATATTTAGCAAAAGCATTGATTTTCCTTTTGATTCATTTGCCAACCAGTTCATCATTTATGCACGCCCAGTCGTTGTTGCTTTTGTTGCTGGCCATTGTTTAAACATTGACAATGTGCCTCAATGTTTGCTCTGCATACGTTTTCTGTATGATTTTCCAGGCGTTGTCTTTTTTTTTTATTTTGCTGTTTCTTTCTTCTTATTGTTTTTGTTGCTCTTTTCATGTATATTTTTTTTTTTATTTGAAATCAACAGCGAAAACTATTGCACGTTTTGCTTTGAACTGAAATATTGTTCGCTTCTGGCTGACTTCACTCACTCAAACACACACACACACACACACACACACACAGACACCACAAGCACACATACACACGCATAGAGAGTCAGAATGGAACACTCGCACATGCCACACATACACACAGACACAGTCACACACACAGGGACGGTAAATCGCGCGCGTTTACTACGTAAATTAAACAGAAATATTACAAATTGCTCACAATTTTCTCGCTCGCCTGGCTGCTGTTGAATCGTTGTTCTAGTTATGTTGATGTTCAAGTTGTTGTTTCTCCTGTTTGGCACGTTCCACGACCACGCGCTGCAACGTCTGATTGCGTTCTGGCCACTGTAGCCAAATTCAAGACCAAGTCTAAAACAAGCGTCTGGCATTGGTGAAAAAAGTTACACCAGCGAAGGCTATTGGGAGCGCTGCACTCACAGGACATGCGCAGTGGAACCTGCAGGTGACACACTTTTTTTGTGCCACCATCGATGAAGTGGATTTTACCCGCTAGTCCCACAGACAACAAAACTGCGCTGTTTTGTACTATTTACATCAACCATCGACTTGGTTAAAGGAACCGTTTTTTTTTTTTTTTTGTTCTTGTTTGTGTTGTACTTCTTACTCAATTTCGCATGCATTGCCGAGCACAGGACATCGGGCAACGGGCAACATGAGAGAAGACCAGAACTAGGTAGATGTTGCCTGGTTTGCCAGTGTTTGTTAGACTTTGGGCGTGATCTGGCACAAATGTCATTTGCTACAGCTCGCCGTACTGCCAGGATATTGTGGTCCTCCCATTAGCGCCGCGGCTTGGCCTGGGTCAGAGAGTTGAAAGTTCGCATTTGCCACATCTATAATACATGACTGAACGGACGGACGCCAGCACGAACTGTATTTGATTAGCCAGCTTGCTTCTCGCCATGGGTTAACTGACCTTTTGCAGACTCCAAGTCAACCAAAAAAAAAAAAAAGCAAAAACAAAAACAATTATTTCACCATACAGTTAAACCATTTTCGTTAAATATTTACCAAAATTCATAATCAGCATTGCAGTCGTAAGTTAATTAATGCTTCTAACTAATAGTCAAACATAATTTCGGAATTATTACCATTTATTTGCACAACTAAAACTCATTTGCTAAACAAACAAACTACATACAGTTGACATTTCATATTTGTTTACTAACAGGCATCTTGTAATGTGCAGCACATTTCCCTAAACAGAGTAGACAAATACTTGAATTAACTACAAAACTTGTCATAGTAAGCAAATACTTATAGTCTTGCTTATAGTCTGCTTTGGTTGTCTGAATTTAGTCAGTTTTCTGCATTTAATATGCATCAGAATATTATGTTCTCCACAAATTAATATGCAACATATGCCGACGACACAGCTGTCCACACCAGGAGCCAAACTCTTGGCACTGCTGCCGAGGCCTTTCAGCTATATGTCATGAGTTTCCAGACATGGGTCCGTAATTGGAACATTGGCATCAATGGTAGTAAATTAGATTTTAAATTAGCTTGGTTCAATCCTCAATCACGAATCGCACTATAGATATCTCGGAGTCTTTATAGACAGATCCCTTAACTTCGCTCGGCATACGAAAATGTTGCAAAAAACAGTACTGGCAAAGGTGGAGAGTATGTCGTGGCTGTTGTCGCCAAGAAAAAAGCTTTCTTTGCACAACAAAATTACCATATACATTGGAAGTTTCCATCTTCAAGTTGAAGAGATCGCTACGAAGACCAACCTAAGCTGAATTAGAGTGGCTCAAAGATCCTCAGGAGCATTTGCAATGCGCCTTGGTATATGCGGAATAAGGACATCGAGCATGTCAGCTACAGGCCGAAAACCGAAAAAACCTATAAATTAAATAATCAAATTAATACGCAAACTACAATTTGGTATAAACTACTGATTCCTTACAAAGAAGCTTGATAAAAATGATAACCTTTCAAAGAAATATTAAAATTTCTCGACTACACTGCAATGAATCATTCATCTTGTAGCTAACGGATCTAAAAACTTGTGTTAGCATAGTTAGATATTATTTGTTCTCCAAATTAGCAAATGCATTAAGGACGTTTGCCTGTCGTCATCACCTTTAAATTGTTTGCTCTTTAATTAAATTATTTAATATTAATTTAGTATTCGCTATGATAATAACATTTTCATTGTTTTGCCGCACACCCTCAAAAAAGGAAATTAACGCTTCAAACTGTCTCCAATATTGCAGAGTTGAAATCAAAAGCTCTAAGAAACCAACGCGTGTCGATTAACACATTAAACTCGCAGAAAAGCTAAAAACAAAACAACAACAAGGCCAACCACATCAACGGTGGACTGTGATTAGAAGCATAGAATTTCGTAATGGAGCACTTAGCGCCTCAACAGACGTAGACGAACCGCAGCGAATTGAGCATTGAGTTGGCATGGCCTGGAGCCTATACTGGAGCTTGGGAGTGAACACTGAGGTGGGACGCAACGAGACGCGGCTGCATCAAAGCGCTAATGTTTGACCCAGTTTGGAGCACTGCAGGAAAGGAACTGCGCATAACTATTTTGATTTTTGATCATTAAAAACTGGTTGGCCTGGCCAAAATGAAAAATACACAAAAAAAAAAAAAGTAAAGAAAAAATAAACAACACCTCACATAGACGCCCATGCCGATGGTGCGAGCTTTTTTTTGGACGACTCGACGAACGAGCGAGGCTTTAAAAGCGCCGACGCCGTTGGCCACTTCAAGAGTTTTAACATTTGATTAACGCAACGCGCGCGCGTTAACAGCTAACGGCTATTGGGTACGGATAAACGGCTAACGAATAATCATGGCAAGTCGGTATTGGAATTGCAATCGAAGGCTTGTCCAGGCAACATGTGCGGTGCTTCTACTGCAACTGCTGGTCGGTGTTTTAGGCTTTCCGGATGGAGCGCCTGCAGATACATGTGTGAAGCAGCGTGCCAATCAGCCTAATCATGGCAAAGCTCGCTCGCAGCCGACGCATACAAATCCATTTGAGGTGGTGGCCAGCACACAGACCTATCATCCCGGCCAACAAGTCACTGTGAACATTTATCCGCAGGAACAGCACGCATCTAAAACATTCCGCGGCTTCTTTTTGCAAGCGCGTGATGCCAATTCAAATGAGTGGATTGGCGAATGGGTGCAGAGTGACAACACCAAGACTATACCAGAGTGCTCAGCGATAACGCACTCGGATAATCGTGATAAGTTGGGGGCCAAGCTAATTTGGAAGGCACCGCAGAATAAGCGAGGCAATGTCTACTTTACGTAAGTCAAGGATGTGAATGATGTAAAAACTATTTGTCGGGTGTTATGGCAGTTAAGACTGTCTTTAAAGCTAACACAGTTATAGCCTAATCATAGTCAACGACTTGGAAATTTATCATGCACCACGTTGACCCACATAATTGTCGGATAATAATCACAAAGGCCTTATGTAATTGATTTGCTTGTGGGATGTAGGAAAAAAATTAAAAAAAAAATAGCTAAAGAAAAGAGTTTGACCAATACGAAAAGTAACAATGACGTCGACAAAAAGTTGATGTTTCTCAGCGACATCAACGTTGACTAGGGTGACACTGTGCAACATGTGCGCGGATGTTATCATGACACACGACAATGCCTTCATTTATCATTCGACATTCACATAATATGGCAATGATTTAGAAATTATGTAAATGTCAGCACTAACTGGAGCGACAGACTTAAGTCAAATATTATGATAAATTAACACAGCAAAATAAGGAGATCGATACGTTTTGTGGGCTCTTTTGTAGACCAGTGTTACAGTAGACTCAACAAAACTGCCAACTCATTGTCTATTTATAGCGCTCTTCACATTCAATTGAATACTTTTTTTATTATATAAATACAACTATAATTAATTGTTTTCATTACAGAGGCACTGTGCTACAAGATTACGGCAACTTCTGGAGCGAAATCGTTGGCAAGGTGCAGGCGCAGCCATAAAGCTCACCGCTTAATATGCAGTTCTAGATTTGAACACAAATTGTGGCAATAAATCGTAAACAAATAATTAAGTTCAACAAACTGTTGTTTTTTAATTAAGTGTAAATACCATGCCGGGCCAAGCCCCTCAAAAAGCAATGGCTAAATAATCTACTTGAAGCAAAACGATTATCAATGTCCAGCAGTCACACACACAAACAGAAACACACACACACATCTAATACGGCTCACACACACACTCCCACATCTTCGCCCCTAACGAACACGCATACATACATACTTACGTTTAAATTTCCAGGCACGTTGCATGCATCATATAGGAAATTCGTTTTGGCACTCGGCATCGAAGTAAATTGGAAAATTTAAGTACCTTTCCTTTATACGGGCTAAAGCTATGGATGATAAAGTAATTAGACCAGCACAGCATGAATGGCATAAATAATGTATGTCAAAGCGTTCAAAATCTGAGAAAGTTCTTATTTCCTGTAGCCATATCATCTAATCAATAATCTAATCTCACAGTGCCTCTGGCCTGGCACTTAATAAGCAAATAGTCTGTCTAGTTAAGATACAGGCAGTCTTAGCTAAGACGATTTAAATAATAAGTTGTTTATAAAATTACCAATTTCAAGTAATTTGGAAGTAGATAATATAAATAAAAATCAACTACTTAAAGCAAACTTAAAATATATCTGTAACTTTATTTTATTGCTTCAGCATTTAAACTTAAATATATTTTGCATTGTCCAGATTCAACTATCTCACAAATAAGTTCAGCAAAGAGACACTTTACGTTACTTACGTTGTTTCTTATAGCTTGTATATTTCTTCCAGTTGCACTTGTTTACGCCTTTTCCAGCAATGTGCATAGCAACAGCTCGTAAGTACAGCGGATAGAGAGAGAGAGAGAGAGAGACAGAGAGAGAGAAATGGTAACTGCAGAGAGGTGAAGCGGGTAAATCGCGTGTTGTTTTCGTATTTTGCAGTAGCCGCCGCTGCTGCGTTGCGTTGCTGCGGTTTGTCAACTTGTTTTGATCAACTACAGCGACAGTGTCGATTGTCTGACTGGACTTGAGCTTCGTATTCTCTGATGCTTCTCTGCTGCTTCGCCAGTGGCGTAGCAGGAATTGTTTCAAAAAGCTTCAGCGCGCCTTTAAAAGAGAACGGAACGCCTCTGGTTTACAAATTCGTTGTCCAGTATATTTTTCTGCACACGCTTTGTTATTTTATACACATATACATACACGTGTTGATGTTGTTATTTTTTGCTCATTTATCAGCAGACGTCGCAGTCGCAGCCGAAGCCGAAGTCGCTTCTACGGATCGCTTCCATTGCTGCTCGTTCAACACTTTCAGTAATACTTTTACGACTTGCCGTCGAGGTTCTCACATCGAAGAGCAGCATCATGGTTATTAACTTTGCAGCTGGACCTGCTAAATTGCCCGAAGAGGTTAGCACAGTACAAAAAACAATTTTAAGGTTATAAATTAGTCCTGAGTTATATATATATATTTTTTTTGTCATATATTTTAAGGTTCTGAAAGAAGTACAGAGTAATCTACTTAACTGCAATGGCACCGGCATTTCAGTAATGGAAATGTCGCATCGCTCTGGAAACTATGCGAAGATACAGGATTTGGCAATTGCGGATCTACGCGAATTGCTCAACATACCCAAAAATTACAAGGTGCTGTTGATGCAAGGCGGCGGCACAGGACAGTTTGCAGCAGTTGCAATGAACCTGATTGGTCGCACTGGCACCGCAGATTACGTCATCACTGGCTCATGGTCTGCAAAGGCAGCCAAGGAAGCCGCCCAATATGGCAAAGTAAATGCAGTACTCCCTAAGGTAGACAAATACACAGATGTGCCGAGACAGAAGGACTGGAAGCTGGACGCGAATGCCTCATATGTCTACTATTGTGACAACGAGACAGTAGATGGTGTAGAGTTTGACTTTATACCCCAGGTTGGAGCAAATGTTCCCCTGGTGTGTGACATGTCGTCCAATTTTCTGTCCAGACCCTTCGACGTCAACAAGTTCGGCTTAATTTTTGCTGGTGCCCAGAAAAACATTGGACCTGCAGGCGTCACTGTTATAATTGTTCGAGAAGACTTAATTGGAAAGCATCTGAAGACAACACCCTCCATATTGAACTTCGAACTGATGGATAAGAACAGCTCGCTACTGAACACTCCTCCAACATTTGGGTAAGCTCCTTTTGCCATGGTCATTCGTGCTCTTTTTACAGATATCATTTTAATTTACAGCATCTATGTAATGGGCTTGGTTTTCCAGTGGATCAAACGCAATCATGGTATCGAGGGCATGGCGAAACTAGCCAATGCCAAGTCAAAGCTAATCTATGACATTATCAATAAGTCTAATGGTTTTTACCACTGTCCCGTGGAACCCCACGTGCGATCCCACATGAATGTGCCCTTCCGTATTGGCAGCGCTACCGGCAACGATGTCTTGGAAAAGGAATTTCTGGCAAAGGCTGAAGCTGAGGGTATGATTCAACTGAAGGGTCATCGCTCTGTAGGCGGCATTCGCGCCTCACTATATAATGCCATCACGCTGGCTGAGACGCAACAGCTGGCCAAGCTCATGCTGTCGTTTTATGAGAACAATAAAAACTAAGCTGATTGCCTAACATTGTTGTTAGTTAATTATTATTCACAGCAGCTTTCGCTCACGAAATATTTCGTCAAGCTTTTCCTCCAGAACAGCATTTGTGCCACGCAAATTGTCAACCACTTGCTTGGCCCAAACAAAGTACTCTTCCCGCCGCTCCTGTAGTAGAAATGAAGTTAAATAATGTTAAGTTATTAATTTCTATTTCGTACTTCAGTCCATCCCTCTGGCGTATTGACTTGTAGGTCTCTCAGATTGTCGAGCTTATCTGCCAGTTTAATAAGCTTTGCCTTGCGTGTCGATTTGGACGCATTTTCAATTTGTAAACGTTTACGCTCTTGCTTTTCCAGTGACTTGTCATCAGTCACCTCTAGCACCAGGCTGCAAACATCTGTACCAAATAGTTTCTCTACATCGGCGAAAGTCGCATCAGTGTCCTCTACGACATCGTGGAGCAGGGCTGCCATCAGCACGGCTTCGTCAGCAACTTCAGCCTCCACGGACAGGATTGTGGCAACATTAATTACATGGTTCACGTATGGTGTGGACTGTGGATCCTTTCGTCGTTGGATGCTATGCTTCTGGGCTGCATATTGCAGGCATTTCATAAATTCCTGCGATGCCATTAAAATGTATTTTAATTTTTAGACTATTCAGTCGACAGCTTCATGAATGCCTCGATAAAAAAATACGCTCATATCGATACATCGAAAATATCAACTAAAATACCAAATTTACCGCACCACAACATACTATCGAATTATTACATCGATATTTTGTAAACGTCTGACCTGTTCATGCTATGCACCACAACCTCACTTTTCTGCAACCCTCAAAAATATTTCGCGCTCATGCACCAGATTCAAAAATAAGTGTTATTAGGCATTTTAATGTTTATTGTTTTAACATTAAATTGTATTATTTCGGGCAGTTTTGCCGCTGCCATTTGACTTGCTCTTCTCGATTATCTCAGGCATAAAGAATATTTTACGCGACTTCAATGATGACCACTTGAAACGCTTAATGTAGTAGCTGATTCCAGTTAAAAATGATAATATGATAACGACTTTGATCAGTAGAATCTTGCGTTGATCACTTTCCGGCTCCGATGTCCACTTGAGGAATGTTACCACGTCTTTAGCTATTTGGCTGGCCGACGCGGCAATCTCAGGATCATCATAAGTCACGACTTCACTGTCAATTAACTGACCCATTGCGATAGCGCCTCCGGAAAAGTATGGATTATAATAAAGTCCTTCACGAAGAGCAAAGCCAGCGGGTGGCTCGCAATATCCCGTCAAAAGGGAAAATATGTAGTCCTCTCCACCCTTGCGTGCAGAGACAATGTAGCTTAAATCGGGTGGATAAGCGCCATTATTGGCAGCACGGGCAGCTTCCTCGTTTGGATAAGGCTCCGGAAAATGATCGGCCAGCTTACCCGGACGATCAAAATAATTTCCTTGATCATCAGGTCCGTCATGGACAGTTATTCCCTCCGCCTCAGCTTTGGCCTCCGATTCAGTCATGCACACACCCACAAGATTCCGATACGCAATGTATTGCAGAGAATGACAGGATGCGCAAACCTCTTTATACACCTTATAGCCACGACGCACGCCCTCCTTGTCAAGTGCCGAAAGCAGGCCATTGTGATCCCAATTCTGCTTAGGCGGATGCACACAATCGCTGGAAGCCTCCACACTAGCATCCAAAGCGTAGAGCAATAATCCAGCTGTTCCAGTTAAGGCTCCAAAGGCCAACAACTTTTGACGGGTGCCAATCCAATTTCTACCATTTGTCGATCCACTACGTCTTATGGATGTCCAGTTCACAAAACTCTTTGAAGATTTGAGTAGTTTTGAACCCAAATTAAGAAATTTGCTAGCCATATTTATTCGCATAAGTATATTTTTCACGTCTTTCACACTGACAGTTCGTTCGAATTTGAAGCAGTGCTGTAAAATGTGCTTTGACAAAGCTGCCAGATTCTTACTGTGCCACAACACTAATCTACAAGTTAATAGAACAGCCACTACATTTGTACTTCAATAATAGAATGGTATAATCATTTTTTTTTTGTAGATATGACGTTGCATACTTAGGTACAGTAAAATTTACACAAAATTCAAAAGCTTATGCACATACATAGAATTACATGTACATATGTATTTGTAATTCTCTCGGAAAAACTTGCACCCAAAATATTTAAGCAACATAATTTTCTTTAAAGAGCAACTCGTTCTATTGGGTCCTCATCCATCTTTGGAGCGAACACAACAAATGCAGGCACTTTCATTTGTTATCTGGCTCAGTAATCTGTAGATCTGTAACAGGCCACCAAACAACGCTTGCATACAATATTTCCTAGCCCATTCTTCACACTGTGTGACCACGAAATCGTCAAAGTCAGCCAGCCAGCTTTTACAGCAGCAACAACAGTAGAAACTGTAACAACGACAACAACAACCGCGGCCAAGCGACGCAAACGGTTTTTGGTGAAAATTTGTACCTGATTTTGTATTTCCCTTTTCTGTTACACTATTTTTTATTACGTATTATCATGTTTACCATATTTTTACACGCGCTTACACACACACATACACACTATGGAAAACTGGCTATGCGTGTATATATTTGTGTGTCTGTGTGTGTGTATGTGTGCTGCGTTCTGCTTCTGCGCAACGATGCATAATTCCCACTTGGTTGCTGATGCTTCTCTTGTTTTCTGCGGTGGTTGCTGCTGCTGCTGCTTCTGATGTTGTTGTTGTTGCTGTTGCTGCTGCGCAATTAATAATTCTTTCGACTAGCGTGAAATTTTCATAAACAAGAAAGTAGCAACCACAAAAACGTTCTATGGAAATCTCTGGGTGACCACTTGCATTTCACTTCCAACCGCGGAAATAAGCTTAGACCCAAAAATTAAGAAGTTCACGATCTAATAAATTTGATTCTCGTTACAAAGAAATAAATAATAATGTAAGAGATCTTCTATAGACGCAATAAAATAGAAATACATTCATTTTAATATATGTATATCAGTGTTATTTTCTTAATACTTTATTAGGGAGCTGTGATGCAGCTGGAAATTTTCTTATAAGAATCTAGCATCAAATATATGTAGATATGTGAAGAATAATTGCCTACATTTATGTACATACATACATATGTATGTATGTATCTATATATGTTTATTAAATGCGCGCATGGCTCAGGCTTTGTGTATGTAATAAAAAAAAATATGCATAATTCTGCAATAAATGTAAATATTACTAGTCCGCTTCCTTTGGGATCGATAGCGCCATACAGTTTCCTGTTTAAAGATGCTGTGTTGGCCTCATCGTTGTATTGGCCGCTATTGCAGCTTGGGTCCGGCAGCAAGAACCAAGCTGCTGCGGTGCTCCTGCTCCTTATCTATTGCAGCACGAAAGCCACAAACAAGAATTATAGACCAAAAGCCAGTTGCTAGTACACTGTAAGCATACACAAACGGACATGCCAATGTACATGCATACATACAGACATACGTACGTATGTACATACATATGTTTGTAGGTGTCTGCAGGAAACGTCTGTGTGTGACTAGAAGTGAAGGCCCATGCGCAGAGCATCAGCAACTTTTTTTCTTCTTAAGAGCTAACAATTGTGATTTCAGTTGCCAGCAACCAGCGACAAAGTCAAGAACGACAACGATGACGACGATCAACAACAAACAATGAATATCAATAAATTTTGCTTGAAAAGCATACTCAGACAAACACACATATATGTACATATATACATTCGTATGATATGCGTCTGTGTACTTGTATTAGTTGCAGCATACATGATGCTGTGTCAGCAACTGAATCAAGATGCACAAAATGCACGGCACTGCTGTAGCAATTTTCTTACAAACAAACTCACATGCATACACTCTATGCATATGCGTATGTATCTATATATGAATGTATGTGCAGAGTATATATGCATGTGTGTTGAAATGTACATATTTCATTATCATAAAACGAGATCACATTTTATTTTATGGTTACATTTGTTGCTGACAGTGTTGCAAAGCACTTCGATATAATTACAATGCGCAATGCGTGCGCTCCACACGCTACTGTTGACGCGCTGTCAACCACACGCCTTTGACTGCTCTCTCGCATGCGAGAGAGGCTAAAGAATTGACACTAACTCGCTCTTTATTCTCTTGCAAAAATTTCAATCGCAAAACCTATGCTCGCCTCTGCACAATATACATATAGATATATGTGAATGTATGCTTATATGCTTGGATATATACAACAACATCACGATCGGCAGAGCCTGTATGTGTGAGTGTATGTTTGAGTTTGAGGGTTTGTGTATCGTGTGGTTTGCTATTGATTTTGTAAACTTTTGCCAGCATAGCTTAAGCTTCATTATGACGTTGTAACTGTCTTTTCAATTTCTCGTTTTGCCCGATTCGCTGTGCCAATGATGCCTGAGCCTGTCTAGCAGATACACAGCTTACCGCTTACAGAGCACCGGGCTGAGAGCTGGTAACTGAAAATTGCTTTGGTGCTTTGATGAAGCTGAAGATGGATCTTCCGTCAGTTTTGTCCGCTGGTCTGTTCTTCTACTACTACTACTACCCACATACATACACATCGCAATTGAGTCATGTTATGTGTGTGCTTGTATCTAGATCTTTGTATATATACACACACACACACAAGCATGTGCATGATTGTAGCGTCGACATCGTTGATGAGTTTTGTTTTAATTCTACTTCTTGACTTCAATTTCTTATAAAATTGTATATGCACGTAATAGCTGACTTATGTGTATTTGTATCTGTATCTGTGTGTGCTGATCTGCACTAATATAACAATGATGTTGTTGTTGTTGCTGTTGTGATTTGGTGGATCGCGCGTAGCTGATTGTAATTATTGTAATCGAGTCTCGAACCGATCCAATCCGATACGATCGCCGTCTCTACAACAGCATTTAGGTCCCAGGTTCAGGTCCAGTTCGCACACTGATTTGATTTCGTTTTAGTTGTTTTGATCATTTTGTAATAGTTTTCTCGGCGCGCTCCTTAAATCATCTCCATCTCATGATGGTGAAGCAAAATCTAAAGCTGAGGCAAGAGCGAGCGATCAGCGCGAGCATTTCTCTTTGATGCCGCTGACGTCGCAACGTCGCAACATCGGAGATGCCGCTTCTGCTGCTGTTGCTGTTGCTGTGACTGCCTCTGCCTCTGCCGCTGTCGCTGCTGACGTTGTCGTTGTGCTTTTTGCTTAAAGTTGATTGACTGTCTGTTCATTTAGCTGCCTGTCCGTGGCTGTGGCTTGCTCCGTTTGTTGGCTTTGACTCGGTCTCTGGCTATGGCTCTGACTGCGGCTTGTTGATTTGTCTTGCTGTTGCCGTTGCCGTTTCTTGTACATTTCGTTTAAGGCCATTATAGTTTTGAACATGTTCAAGTGCCATTCTCACGATTGTTTAAAGTCTTTTAATTTCAAGCTCGACTACAAGAAATAAACAGTGAAATTTAGCAGCAGTCAATTTGTTGTTCTTAAACTTAATGCTACTCACTTTAGTCGTAGTTCGAGTGGACCTCGAGTTGCAACTAACGGCACGCTACTGCAACGGTGAAAGGCTGAAGCGGTCAAAGACTCTGCAGCGGCACGCATCATTGCAGTCTCCGCAGTCTCCGAAAGGGATATCAAACGGCTTGCACATTTCACAGCCATCAAAGTTATAACATTCTACAAATATATATGATATATCCGAGGTGATGAATTTATAGACTATTAAATTATGAGAAATATACCCTGTAATTATAATTAAAGGTTTATATATTTATATTCTAATGCATATTTTTATTTTTACTAAGACAGTTCTTCTTTACCAATTTCCACTTCTCTTGTAAAGAGGGAAATAATAACACTTACAATGTTTAATTTGCTTCGCTACTTTCTCAGTACAGGGTATCTCCCAGTATGGTAAGGTGATAATAATATTTCAAGTCCCTCGCTAATTTTATACAGACGCAAGTATTAATGTCAGAACTTCCAATCTATTTTTTTTTTTTTTTTGTAAAATAAACAATTTCTGCCCCACATTAACATTTCATCTCATTGAACTTTGACCGCCCTCCACTTGAAGAGGAACTTGCAACTGACATTGCCATATCAATTGGCTGATCGTTAATTAACTAGTCTCATCTAAACTTAAGTCAATTGACAATCACTCAGGCATGCTCTGGCAAAGAATACATTTTAGGAGTTAATTTGCCAAAGTTTCGCTGAAGCTTAGCTGTCCATGATTCGGGAAACTTTCGGGTGGGGAAGAGGAGAAAAGCAAATGACAATTGATTTGTGCCAGGCAATGTCGATGACGAGGGTAGTTACAACAACGAAAAGAGCGGGCCAAGTATCAAAGTTGCAATTTAAATTAAAAGCGCAATTGAACTGGAAAATTCGTTCAAATTGTTTTCACAATTACTCGCACACGAGCGTCAAGACAACGGACCAAATAGAGTTGAAGAGTTTAAACTAGAACCATTGCAATGGCCGCAAAGAACAGAATCAAGTCCTGAACAATCGAACTACTAAGAACGTGCAATCGACATACACATACACATGCAGATACAGAGAAAGATACAGATACACATAGCTATGCACAGGCACAGATATACGAGAGCATACAATACAGAAAACTTTGAAAACTAATGATGCCAAAGACGATTCCCTCCCTCCCTCTGCTAAAGCACTTTCCGTTCACAATTTATGCATGTGAAAAGAAAGATCTTCTTCCGAGAGGTAAACAGTCCATGTCAAAGATGGTCCAAAGAAATGACCCGTTTGCTCGCTCGCTCGTTCGCTTGCTTTTTGTGGGAGTTTAGTCTGTATTCTCTTACTCCTATTATTTTTTTGTATTTTCTTAGCGCGATAAGCATCGGAAAAGCCTAAAGTTTAGAAAGGCAAAAGCAGTATCCGAGGAAAGACAAGTACAAGTAAGCCGCGTATCGAGCTCGCTTCTATCTATGTATCTGCAATACATAAATTGTATGTATCTAAAGCTTGCCACATACATTGTATAAGCCGTTGTTGTTGGTATTGTTCTTGTTGTACCTATGTGTGAATGTATGTACATATGTATGTCTGTGTGTATATATCTATGTAATGAGCATGTAACTAAACTTCTGTGTAGCCAAAACTCCTACAACGTTGTCGACATTGCTGCAGAGACAAAACCAAAACCAAAAGCAAGACCAACACCAATAGCAATAGCACCAGCAACAGTAACAGCAACAGCAACAGCAACATCAAGACCAAGACGATGCCAAGCCAAGACCTACTGCCAACTCCCTCAATACCCGTTTGCCACAACTTCAATTCAACTGTACTGGCTCTTCGCTCGCTCGCTCGCTCCCTGCCTGCCTGCCTGCCTGCCTGGTATCTGATGATGGCCGTTAAAGTTAAAGCTGAAGCTGAAGAGCGCCCGACCCGACCCGGCACATGCCCCCCATCCGCATCTTCCCCTCATCCCCCTCGCCGTCACTCGCCAACACTGCCCCAGACACCCTCTGGCTCTCTTCCGTTCCAGTGTGGCCTCATCTGTTGCCAAGAAACGCTCGATTGCTTGATCGTACGCTTACTCGCTGCTTTTGGCTTGAAGTTTGGTTTTCTTCTACTCGTAAACATGAGGTACGTTCTTTTTTACTTCGGCTTGACTTCATTTGTTTGGCTTTTTTGGGATACAAAACTGGTTATTACTCTTTTCTTTATATTTTCCCCCGTTCGCCTGAACTTCGTTTTTGGTTGTTATTTTTGTTATTTCTTTTTTGTTTTTGTTTTCGGGTAGGTGAGCGGTTGTGGTCTGTCCAAGTGGCAACGGTTGGATATATATTTATTTTTTTTTGGCTCAGTGGCGTATGCAAAGGGGCAAATGGCCAGCATATAATGGCCAACTTGGCCAGCTGCTATCCTCCGACTACGTCTGTGTAGAAGCGACAGCAACAGCAGCAGCAGCATAAACATAAAATCAAAATCTTAGTTTGGCTCGTTTTGGCCATGTTTGTAGTACGTGTGTATGGCTTCTAAGTTTGTGGGCAGCAGCAGCAGCAGCAGCTGCAGTGCCACAGCAACAAAAGTCCACGACGAGGAACAAGTAGGAAGTGGGCGCTTGTAGCCTAGGCTTGGCCCAGGCTGCTGTTGGCCCGCATCTAGCCGCAACTAGCCGGGCCAGGCAAGTTTTGAGCCCGACTCCTTTGTTACATTTTGCGAGAGGTAAACGATCGTTAGAAAGGTTTTTATATGTGCTTTGGCATCGGCAGACGTCCACAGATTTGTGCGCATGTCTTTTTATTGAAGCTGGAGCTGTAACTATCTTACTATGGTCATGTTACCTCTGCCTGTCGTTTAAGATGCTTTTGGGCTTTTTTGTTTGCAGGCTGCTTGCTTGGATAGTTGGTTGGTTGGTTGGTGGGTTCGTTTATTTCATTTGTTTGTTTGTTGGTTTGTTTGCTTTAGCTGACTGCAGTTTCATCCATTTTGGTGGCCCCGGACTCGGGCAGGAGCGCTCCTTTCAGCCAGCACCGTGGAAGCGGCTTGAAATGCTGTTAACCTCATTTGAACTTTGCCATTTGTTTGAGCCATTAGATGGCTCGCATCTTTCTTTCAGCATTTTCTTTATTTTATTTTCTTTTCTTTATATTTCATTCGGCTGCTTAGACAGGCCAACAGAGCGATTTAAATATATGTATGTATTGTAAACAAAAGGAGTGTACGTAATTTAATGTGAGTGAACGCGGACGCGGACGTGGATGGCTTGGCAGTTGGGCAACGGCCCCTGCCAGCGCAATGACATTTACAAGATACAAAAAAAAAGCAATTGAAATTGCACCAGCTGAGATTGCATTGGCATGGGTCAGGCGACGATTTTGAGACTGGCATCCATGCCACTTCGCTAAAACCACTTTTGGCACACACCTCAATATGTTGCAAACATGACAAGTAGCCCAGCGTGTGTGATTATTTTTATATTTAATACGAACTGGGCTAGGCCAACCCAGCTCTACTAAACTCAATTTAACTAAACTCAACTGAGCTAGCAGCTATGGGTTAAATGTTGGGTCCAAGCAACGGAACTTCAAAACATCATGAAATGAGCTGAATGCAAATTGTCTTTATTATTTTATATATGTATGTACGATCCATTCTTTTTTTTTTTGCTTTTCTTATTTTCTCACATCATGAATTCAAATCAATTCCATAATTATTTTCAAATTAATTTCCCATTATCTATTCCCAGATCCTCAATAGAATTTTACCAGAGTTTCAGGATATTGTAATGATTTTATAGAGATTCCTAAAGCTTCCTTCGCGAATGGCCAATTAGGTGGTCAATGCAATACGTCAGTGCATATCAATTACAGGAAGCGGAAAATGAATTAAATATATTTAAAGGCAAATTTCTCTCATTTTTGCACAACTCCATTGACTGAACGGAGTCGAAACCGTTCCAAACTGTGTCAATTTGAGGAATATGATGGACGTGCCCGCTAGCAATTCGTATAATGGATGCAGAGATCTGGAGGAGACGTGAAAAATTACGACTACTGACTGAGTGTCAAGCAACAGCTGCATGAGTGAGTGCGTTGACGTCACGAACCCTTTGACTGTCTCGCCCTAGCTTTTGGCAAAGAATTGACAAAACAAAAAAATCGCGTAAAGATAAATATACATTGTTATGTACAGTACATATCCAATTGTATATAAAGATGTACATATGCATGTATGTACACTCATACAATTCTCGTGTGCATGTATTTTAACGTACTGTAAACATTTCTCAAGCATTTCACTACAATTCTTTAAGAAACCCACCCCCGCTAACGATAGTTGGAAAGAAACAACAACAATAACAACAACAAGCCACAGTTAAAAGGTGCGCGCGTCGACAAGCAAACGGCATCGTCAGTAACAAACAGCAGCGTCTCGTCTTTGTCGGAGACGACGTTAACTTCTTTACCAAGTCTAAGTTGGACGCGCTGTTGTAATTATTTTAATATATTTTTTCACTGCGTCATCATTATTTTCTTTCGCTTTTGATATAATTCTTTGTATCATTTGCACACGATTGCACACAACACATACACAAACACAAGCTCGCAAGCGCAACTCACAAATTCTCCTATATACTGGGTATACACATGTGTATCCCTATGTGTATGTGTGTGGGCTGCTCATTGGGTATGTTGTGTGTGTACACACGTATAGTAAGAGTTCAATTACCACCACGTTGGTGCTGTCAACTCAACAAAATTTTGTTTGAAAATTTGTTTTTACTTTATCAAAGTTTAATAAATTATTTTTCTATGATTTTTTAATTACAGAGTATGGGAGCGCTGTAATTTGTAATACTTGAAGATCAATAAATATTAGTTTTGTTAATTTGCGCGGGTTGGCAGGCCCCGATCGAGTTACAGAGTGTTGGTGAGTTTCGATCGTCCATTGGAAATGCGGCTCTCTCGCTCTACCCGCGCTCTTCATTCGCTCGGCACTCAGACTACATTTATATGATGGTTTCTCTGCTGCTAAGCGACAGCAGAACCAAAGTAATTCTCTGCTCTATAGAGTGTGTCTATGGCTTAACTTTGAGTTAGTCTTATAAGAGCAACGTTTGTGAGTGGTCGCTGATTCTGCTCTATGTTTCTGTCTCAGTCTGCGCAGTCATCGAAAATTGCAATTTTCTATACAAATTTACAGACTAGTGACAACAAACAATAAACAAAACCACAACAAACTTAATAATATTTATTCAAACTCGTGTTTATTTGTCAACCGCGCGCGTGTGTGCTTGTGTGCTAATGTGTGATCATACTCATGCATAGAGAAAAATTACTAACTGTACACTGCCGAAATTTCAATCTAACAGCAAAAAAGTAGTACTGAGCAGTTGTCTGATATATTAATTCTCATTCCCGCCAGGCCGCCATTTTCGTCGTTTACTCAATGCAAAATGTAACAATCTGAGCGTAAACATTTTATATGCGATATTAAATTAAACTGGATATATTATGTAAAATACAGCTAATGAAAAGTTGTGCTTCAGAGTTTATACATAAAGTGTATTTATGAATAGCGTTGTCTGTTTCTGCAAGTTTTTTTTTAAATTGCCGTTCATTACACGAACACACACAGGCACAGAGAAACATATACAGACATAATTTTACCGAAATAATGAGCGTACCGGCCAAAGCTGGCAGCGGATGCATGAGGCGTTTACTGTTGGATCAGTTTGCGGTCGTCTAATTAGAAATGATTTAATTTCAATAAAAATTTAATAAAACTGAGTTTGCGAAATGAAATTGACAACTGATAAAGTCGAAGACGAATTGTGATGCTGGCAATATTATGCCTGAATATACAGTTGGATTTTTGCTCTCGTGCGTGCTTTCTGTGCTATTGTGTGTGAATGTAATTCGCCATACTTTTTCAATTTAAAGAGACAGGGTAGCAAGAAGAGTATGTGGTCTCTTCTCTCTGTCTCTTCACAAAGAAGAACAACAACGGTGAAGAGGCATACTTGAGAAATAAAAGCAGCGACTGCGGCAGTAGCCCCAACAAAAAAAAAACAACTGCTATCAACTTGAGCCATCAGCGCAGCCATCGTTACTCAGTAGCACATGGTTGCTCATATATACACACAAAGCAAAATTCGCTCTGCTCGTGTGTAAGCTTTGCTTTTTACATGTGTGTGTATAGGTATGTATATTCACAACACATGCATATGTGCGCCCTCCCTATATTTTGCGGTTGCAAATAAGCGGTTCTTTTGTGGCGTTGCCATACTTTCCGAAAGTAGTTCAGCTATTCATTTCAAAAGCCAACGACTTTTGGCGCTAAAATCATCTATTCTTGCGTACTTTAATGTGTGTGAGTAGATGTTTGTGTATCTGTGAATGTTCGCTGTGTATTTACTGCTGATAAGGAACGCGACGCAACGTATCAAAGAAAGCAGAGAACTGCCTCCGCCTGTCGCTTATCAATACAAACGTTGTAGCAGCGTGGTTTGTTTTTGTTGTTCCAGTTTTTGCACTATCGCTCAATAATTGAAATTAAAAAATTGACTTTCGAGTAACAGAATGCCAGAGCTCTTACTGAGTGCACGCCCCAAAATGGTAAGCTGAATGAATAAAGGACAGCAGAGATGTTATTATGGTATGTACTTACTACTGTTTTTAGTGGGTGAGGGTCCAGTGTTTCACATTGATTGTTTTAGTATTTGTGACTAGATCCACACTCATTAAAAACGGTAGTTCATCAACGAGTGTTATCTCTAAAAAGTTGTACAATGTGTTATGCATTGCCATCAAGTAATACGAATTGAATGAATCAAGTTGTGTTCTTAAAAAACAAACCCAGAAAATAAAATCTCTCTGGCGGAAGTTGTTTAATTGAATTGCTGATGAGATGTCACAAGTTTTGTTTCGAATTTGAACCAAATACAGCTTTATCTGTGACAGTCAGACAAAAGCGGCAACAGTACATTTAAAATCCTAAACGGAAACATGATTTTCTTTCAAAACTACCCACCTGTTTCTTTATATTGTTTCGTTCTTGAGCGAGGGAATTAGTCAGTTCTCCACTCTCTCGCACGTATCGAAAGCCAACTAAACAGAACGAAATGTTCTCAAGCAGGGTAGTATATGTGTGTGTGTGTTTCAGTGAGAGACAGAGGAAAAGAGCGATCTGGATCTCTTTCCCAGAGTTTGGGTGGCTTAATTACACGCACGATATTAACGCTAATGTGTATGATTTTGTAGAAAATATATATCGGAACTCGAGCTACTCAACAAAAGAATTTTATTCTCAAGACGAAAACCTATTCTTAAATTAATTTTCGGTTGGTTGGATATTTTGTGAAAAAAATGGAACAATTTCAAGTGGTACAGAAATTTGAGTACTTTGTATTTGTCAATATCCAAAGGGCTGAGAGTTCAACAACATTTTCAAATTGCCAGCTGAGAGTTAAGAAATTTGTACTTGGATTTTCGTATTTCGATGGCGACTTTGTCTCTCTCTCTTTCTCTTTCTCTCTTCCGCAAACGAATATTATTTGCTACCGGAACAAATTACTTCAAATTCTTGGAAGATTGTTCCCCAATCTGTCGCTTTATTTTGCGTGCTGGTTTTACTTGGTTTCTTCTCTATTTACTCTCTCTCTCTCTCTCTCTCTCTCTCTCAGGCTGTCTTTCTCGTTCTCTTTTGTATATGAAGTCGTATGTATTTATATATAAATTATATTTAAATATATATTATATCTTGACAAATACATAACTAGACCCTGAGTAAACAGCAATTTCTATAGAATTGTGTAGCCTGGAACTTTTGTGCAGATCGGGCAGAAATTCAAACTGCAACGACGCCACAATTCTTAAACAATCAGACGACGGCTTTTGAAAGATGCGGTTGATCGGGGTTGGGTAAGGCGGGCGTAAAAATTATTGTATAAATCAGCAGAAAAAGCAACGAGCCGAACAAAAAATAATAAACCTTAATTCGAAGCTTCGAGCTTGATTCATTCATACCCATACACATACACAAAAGTATACAATACACGTGATCGAAGAGGAGGGCATAAAAGGCGGGAGAGGGGTCTGCCAATTGAGCTATGAAAACCGATCAAAACAGCCCCAATTGAAATTGTTTCCAGGCACGAGCAATGACACGGAATGATATCTGAAAAGTGACCGAAAAACCATACCAAACCCACAAATTTGCAATCACCAATCACTATTTGGAAGCCAGGCGGACAGGAGAAAGAGGCCCAAGTTACATCTACAGTCACAGTTCCAGTCAAATGCCACAGAAAGTCGTGCACTGGCAATAATCATTGCTTGGAGGATGGATGTCGATATATAGATGGAGGGAGAGAGAGGTACTGCTGATGCTGCTACATCTCGTCGCGTTTGCTCTTCTCTGACTCTATTTTGTCGGCGAACATGGATCTAGTGCACGGTTGTTCATGATTAAGTTCGTGACTAGATTTCATGCTCGTCTATTAAGTTGGGTCAACACACACAGCATAGCAAGCCCATGCCTATGCCTAAGAGTAGAGCAGCGCCCGAGGAGTAGCCAGCAGACATCTATCATCTATCGGGAGTCGTCAATTAGCCAAATACTTAATGCTTGTTCTGCTTATAAAACAATTTGTGCTAATGCCCTGTAGATAGACTCATAAATGTGAAGCCCTTGTTTGCTAAAGAACAACCATATAAAATGAATGTATTACTTGCTTTTGACACGTGACCCACATAATGACAACCAAAGAGAGCCCGCCCGCAGCAACAGTCGCCTTTAAAAATAGGAAGAAATAAAGGTATGTCATTGACCTAACGCACTATCAATTGCCGCTTGCAGCAATTGTTTGACCGCAAAGAAAAAGTCAACTGCGCCGGCGCATGCTGGCTCACACGCCCCCTTTTTGCGGCAGCCGTCGCCCGTATGCCGTTGTTGCTGGTGTAGCCAGTAGCCTTTCTGATTTGCGTGCAGTGCACTTAGTATATGCTTTATAGCCAGGCAACACGCGATTGGAAATCGAATCGCAATATCTGCCACCCGTTGACAAATGCCTAACGCTGCAATAAATTCGGACCCAGCATTCAAAGTTGTTTTTCCTGCCGGTTGCTGTTGTTATAGTTATCGTCAGCGTGTGAAATGTTCGAGAGGTTTGTCGCAATTGCAGTTTTCTCAGGCGCCTGAGTGGGGTGTCCGTGTGTGTGTGTGTGTGTGTGTCACCAATCACGTTTGCCATCTGAAAAATACATTTCTTGCCATATTTAAAATAGAAAATTTACAATTTTCGATTGTTGTGTACTAATTATATAAACATATTCTTTCTTCCGTATTTGCTCTTGATAACAAAAATTTAAAATGTATAAAACAATAATCAATATTTTAGTAGCCCCTAAATTGATTTTGCATCTAATGCAAACACTTGTGGTAATAAGGGACAACTATTAATGTTTCATGGCGAACATCAGCAAAAATAACGGTTTTATTTGTTGGGCTCTTTGCATATATTTTCCAGTGCTGCCAAGCGGCGAGAATTTTTGCGCGCATTTAACTGTAACACCTGCCATTGACGCTACATTTAAATTTCTCCAAGTATAATTTCAGTTGCCGAACAAAGCGAAGCCCGGAACACCTTTCAACCCTGACGCGCTCTGTGTCTGTCCCTTTAGTTGTTGCTGGAATCGCGTTTCTAGCTTCACGCTATTGAAATGCCAACGCACTGGAGACTAATAAAAAAAATAGAGAAACATTTGTTGGTTTATTTACATATTTTCGAAATGATAGTGCTGTTCTTTGTAGGTAGCATTTACACAAAAACATACCTCCAGTTTGTTTCATCCCCGTCGAGAGTGGAGAGTCGAGAAAGCCAAGCGCAGTGAATTGCAACGGCACAAAGTCAGTTTAAACTTGGAAGTTGCCTGCTTTCCCATTTCCTCTCGTCCGCAATACGAAAAGGCCAGAATACTTGAAGCTGGCAGACGTCAAACGCTGAAACTAATTGATATAATAGTTAAAATAGCAAACTAACGAGATAGAAGTTGGTAGCAGCAATGCCGCAAAACAAAGACCAAAGAGATACAGAAACTACTACTGCGTTGGCGAAGTGCAAAACCTTTCCAATTTGAAAATAGCTTTGTGTGCTTGATGTGCTGTGTGCTCGTTCCCACAAACAACAACACAACAGCAATGGCAACATTCAGAACAACAACCACTATCTGCAATTTCAACCACAGCTACAGCTCCAAATGAACGCGCAGCAAGCAAGATGACAATGCAGCGATTAAAGCAAAGCAGAACGACGCAACTTGAACTCTAGGCAGAGACATTGTCTCTGGATCTTTGCCTGTGGCAGAGGCATCAGCACCAGCTGGAAAAATGCTCGTTCCAATGTGCGGCATTTCCTTTTGCCAGTGAGGATGCCGCAGATGTTCTTGTGTATTTATAAGTATGCATCTTTATGTCCATTTGGCCGGACATGAAAATAGAAATAATCACATTTAAATCAAATAAAATATGTAAGCAATTTAAGAAACCATTTTGTCTATCTGATACTTACGTGGAGTACAAGAACAGGAGAATGTGAGAGTAAATTTGCTTGGGTCAAAACTCGATCTGAATTGAAATACGCAACACTAATTCCATCTTACTTTTGGGACCTTGCTGACAACAAACGCCAGTTCGAAAATCGGCTAATTGGGATGCAGTGCTGAACTTTTGAATTAACGGCTGTCTCCGAAAGATAACAGTGCCATAGGAGCATAACAGAACCGTTCGAGCATAACATCGTAAAATTAAGAACGGTTATTATTAACTTGAATATTAGTTAGACCAACTCAGTGCGCTAGTTAATTGGCTTATGTTAGCAGTATCTTGGCAAATTGCGTGACAATGACTGAATAGCTTAACCATAGCTGTTGATTTTGACACTTTTTAACACTGAACTTTAGACTAACAATCGATAAATGAGTTCGGCGATGACAACTTCGATAATGGGCTTCAACGGGCGCGAATATTTAAAAGGAAGAGAAATAAGTAATACGAATTTATTTCAATATAATTGAAGTTTATAAATACAACTAAGTATTGATAAATTTGTTTGGCTTTTTTGCAGTTAAATTTGTGTTCACCTTGAGCTAGGCTTGTCGTAAAAGTGCGATAATTAATTTGTTGTTTGTTGCTATTTTCCTCTCACACGTAACATGCAACCAACGTAATCAAGGCGATGCAGCCGGCCACAACTCAATTACATGAACAGTAACCAGCAAAAAACCAACATCAACAGAGGAGCGCAACAGGTAAACAACTCAAAGACATGGACATACATTTATTTATTAAAGCAGGTTTTATTTTACTAACAGGCAGCTGTTTCTTGACCACCCACCCGCAACCCCACCTACTGCAGAGGTGTAAACATTTTTTATTTTCTTTTTTTTTTTTTTTGGCAATTAAAAATCTAATTATTGACCATGAACAGCTTGCGGCTTAGATTGGAGGGCTGCTGCTCCCAGCGCTGTCTGGGTAACCTTCGCCTTAACTTGCCGCCCATTTGTTGTAAGTTAACGAGTACAATCAAAGTGGGTTACGGTTACTGACCCACCAAACCGCGTCGTATTTGTGCCATTGTGTCTAGTTTATGTTTGGCTTTATGCGTTTACTTCTCACCAAATCTGTCGGCGGCGCTGACGCTGACGCTGCCACAGACCGCTTTCAGGTGGCCATTGTTATTATTGCTATTAACACGATTTTGAACAATTCATGTTTCATTTCTGTTGTGTGCTTAGAGAGACCGACGAATCGACGTCTCGACGACTCGACAACTACCGCATTTCGCTGGCGCACCAGCTTCAATTTCTGATTGCCTCTTGACTCGTGCGGATCGCGCAACCGGTGTAAGCATTTATTTGATCGTATGCCGATTGGGATTACTCCTTGTACAAAAAGATGTGGATAATATCAATGTGTTTGCCGCTGCTTGCTGTTCACTGTCTCGGGGGCAATGCTAAAGTTACGGTTGTGGATGACATTTGGAACGCCTTCAGGGCTGTTACCAATGACAGTGCTCTTCTAGACCACTTAATACCGGAAATGTATGGACCAACGATGCACAATGCCAATCCAACATTTGTATTCAAAATGCCAACAAGTGAGCGTAACAGCTTCCAGATGCTGACAATGCAGCGATCCGATTTTGCGGAACCAATCTTTCCCAATATCACGATAGAGACAAATAGTGTTGTTGTTGATGCACTTCAGACACCGCCAGATATTAACAGTCATGTGAAGTCTAGTCAGGTATTATCGTCATCAGGTGAATGGCATCATCTCGGCTTGGAGGGCTGGGCGGGTGAGCTGAAGTCGCCATTGTCTTGGCAGGAGTCCTCCCACAAGTGAGTAACAACAAACACATTGTGAAACTATGCTAACGTCGTGCTTCACAGGGATACACAGCAACAACAGCCCAGTTTGCAATTGGAGGACTATCCTCGGGATAAGATTCTGCTGGATTGGAAGAGCAAACACATCAACGGACACGTTACGGACATACGTGTTCTAGTGTCTAACCACAACCAGAAAGAGGCGAATGCCGATGATCTGATGAATGGTCAGAATGTGTACATTGCACGGGCAAACGATCCATTTGGATACTCGATGAAGTGGGCCCTAAACAATGAAAGTATTCCGACAAACGAGCGTGGCAAACGGGATGTGGTCAAACTGTATTCAATGATTAAATGCTCAACAGGCTGCGAGCCATTGATTTATAAGGGTTACGGCTGTTATTGTGGATTCGGCGGTCAGGGAGTGCCGACGGATGGAATTGATCGTTGCTGTCGACTGCATGACAAGTGTTACGAACAGAGCAATTGCATATCCTACCTGGAATACTTTGTGCCCTATGTGTGGAAGTGCTATCGTGGTAAGCCACTCTGTGCTGTCGATCATGGTGAATGGGGTGGTCCAAATTCATGCGCGGCACGCCTATGTCAATGTGACTTGCGTCTCTCCCGCTGCCTGCGCAAGTTTTATTGTCCGAGTCGGAGAGCTGTCTGCCATTCGTCTCGGGCACGAAGATTACAAAATTTAGTATTCTTCGACTAACTTTCAAATGCCAAAGAAAACTAAAATAGCCAAACAGTGCAATAATAAATTCAGTTACAAAAAGTTAATTACTAAAATAAATTACTTTGAAAGCAAGCAAACAAATTTAAAGTTGTGGTTTCATGTAATGCTGAACCAGAAGCATTTATGTAAGGCTATTGTACCCTACGCCGGGGATATGCAATATTAACTTTGTGCAAAAAGTATATAACAGACAGAAGGCGGCGTAGCAGACCCTATAAAGTATGTATAATCTTGATTACTATCAAGATCTCAGATCTCAGGAACTGTAGCTTATTATAGGCTGTCCATTTGAACTTCCAACTATACTATGTTTGATGAATCATCTTGTTTCGCAATTCTGAAAGTTTCAAAGAGATCGCTACATCAAAGAAAGAAGAAAGATAATATGTATATGTATATTTATATAAAATTTAATGTATAAATGCCAATGTATGTGCGTACACGTATGTGCGTACAGATGTGCATAAATAGATGTAATCAATTGCGAGAGCGAGACAATTGATTGGGCAGCAGTTTTAGCATAACTGTTATTTTTCCGATTTCTTCTTTCATTCGCTTCTGCATAGATTTTGACTATGAGACAGCATCACTTTCATTTGCCTCTCACTCCCAGCAACAATAACAACAACAACAATTGGCTTATTCAGTGGAACTTGCTTGAAACTGATAGTTTTGTAAATACTTTTGATCAACCCTGCAAATCTGTGTCATACGCAAGTATAAGCAATCTAAGTATACGCAAATATATAATACATTTGTTCCACGTTGCGTATTTGTATATTCAGCAATATATATACGTAATTATCATAATAAATAAATAAATAAATTACGTAATTGTATTATATTTTATTTTTATTTTTGTAGAGACTGGTACAGGGTATTATAATGTTGCGTGCGCTCGACTGATAAGCTGTTTTTTATTATTATTTTCATTTATGATTGTGCAAATCAACAGTTTGAAGTGATTAGCAGGTTATTGTTTAATGGTGTCTTTGGCTCTTCCGCGAGCCACTGCGAGCTTTGTTGCCAGCAGGTGTCCTCTCTTTTTCTTTTTCTTTCTCCTTCTCTTTCTCTGTTTTGCCGCTGACACTGATTGTTATGCTGCTGTTATCGGATTGTGAGAGAGTAATAGTTGCAAACTCCCTCACGGCCTGACACTCCTGCATAAACAGACGAGCTGTTTTGTGTTGCATTGAGTGTGGCTTGTAGACAAGCAGCAGATTGTGGCACATCAGCAGGACATCACGATGAAGCTCACTGATGTTGCGCAAATGACCTGAGTCAATGTTCCGTTTAATGGTGGGTAAGTCCATTGGTCGCAGGCATAAGTCCGCATGGGGATGTTCGTCATGGAAGGGCCGGCGAAAGGGAGCAGTATATTTGCTTTCCAGGAGCGTACTGTATATGCTCAAAAAGAGCTTTTTGGAAGCAGCGCGCGTTTCACGTCTATCATCCGTGTGCTCACTGGATGCGGGGGAATTGGGAATGCTGTCAATTAGCGGGGTGGACGAACAACGTCGGCGTGTATTGGACCTAGCTGTTGAATGGTCACTGGCCGTCGTAGTGTCATCATCAACCATGGGACTCTCGGAACGATCGCGATGAGGAAGTTTGCGCAATAGCGGCGCACGTGCAGATACCGGCGTTGGGGCTGGAGTAAGATTAGAGCTACTGTTTGGTATCTGTCGCGTGATTGTGCCTGGATCAGCCTCGGGCTTGTGCTCCGACTGCTGCTTTGGCTTTGTGCCACGTCCTGTCTCATCCACTTTGACGCTGTCTGTAAGTGAGGGAGATTCTTCGTCTGGATCATGCACTAAGCAGGAGACTGCTGCAACATTTAACGTTTTAAGCTCAATGGTTGTCTCGGTTGCTGCTTTATCTGTCTCTATAGCTCGTGGCTTAGTCGTCTCTTCTTTGAGAACTGAAAGTGAAAAAGTCGATTGAAAAGCTGACTTAGCATTGGCAGTGAACTTACCTTCGGTGACAGTTTCTTGTTGATCAATGTTGGCGTCTTCATCTTGAATCGGAATACTCCCCTCCGGTTCTTTTACGGTCTCAGGCATAGAAGTTTCACTTGCTGCTGCAGCGGGTTTCCCCGCTACTGTTTCCATAGGTTCTACTTTGTCGCTGACGGCATCTAAATTAATTTCTTGTGCATTATCCTCACTGGAGCTACTGGCAATTGTTATGGTTTCGCTCAACTCGTCGACAATCACATCATGGGTTTTCGAAAATGACGATGTGTTTGTGTTTTCGGTTGTGGATTGGCTCCGATCTTTGCTTTCCTGTGAAGCAACTGTGGCCAGTGGGATATTGTCATTAGAATCATCACTGGAGCCAAGGACCACTTCTGGCTCTTTCGATATCGTCGGTGATTTGCCAGAATTGCGACTTTCTACTTGCTCCTGCTTGCTAGCGTCCACCTTATCCTCAAAGTGGACAACCTCTGATTTGGTCGAAGTCGTCGGTGGTGAATCGACATTGCTAACAACTTTTAATATGTCTTCATCAATAACACTGGCCATGTCAATGTCAATATCGTCCATAATGTCATCCATATTTTTGAATACTTCGAGAAGCTGCTGCTCCTCTGCATCCGATTCATCCACAGCATCTGCAGTTTCTGTCGGCGTTGGTTCCGTTTCTGCGACACGCTGCTTTTGACTTGGAGTAACCTCCGAGTCCGCGGTTTTCGTAGATTCATTTGCTTTACCTGTAGCGGCAGCTGCTGCCACTTTGTTCTTCTCCAGCAACATAGACAATGTTGGAGCTGCTTGGGATGGACTGCGACCAGGTGTGGTTACTTCAGCTACAGGCGGACCGCTTATAGGTCGCGTCATGAATGCTGAATCGCTGGGACTTTTCATGACGATTGCCGGTTGATTTGGCATACCGCTTGCGCCGCTGGTCAACAGGGAAGTTATCGTTGGTGCTGTCGCTCGCGCTACACTTCCTACGCCGGGCACAGCAGGGCTTGTAGTCGGTGAGGTGACACTACTGGCATTAGTACTACCACCGCTGCCTGGCGATTTAAGCAGCGATGTTAACAGCGGTGCAGGACCCACCTGCTGTTTGCTGTTGTTACCAGTTGCTTGGCTAATGCCTGCAATTAATATTTAACATAATAATTAAATATTATATTTCAATTTAAATCAATACGAATACCTGTGATATCTTCAACATCCATGTCGACGGATGTTGTGTCTGCGATTAGGTTAGAGCGTCTGCCCGAGGCACTGTTGTTGCGCCAATTGCCTACAGCATCTTTCTTCCGCTGCTCACGCTCACGCATTCGATTCTCCAATTTCATTTCATCAATTCGCTTTGTTTCCTGGTCTTTCTCTATTTCCTGCCACATTTGCTGCAACTGTTGCTCACTCATCATATCCGATTGCAGAGACTCGATTTCACGCTGCACCTTGCTATACAGTTCCTGATCTCGTCGCATCTGTGTTTTAATTTCTAGCAGTCGCTCCTCAGTTAGTCTGCGTAGCAATATTTCGGTTGGCGTTTCCACAGCAACAGTCGCTGGAGAAGAAAAGCCAGCGCTGCTTTCGTTCGTACGTTTTTTCCGTTTGGTTGTCTCCACTGTTTCAAGTAGGTGTCCATACTGCACAGCGCAGTTCTTCTGCGAGTACCAATCTGCCGGTCGTGAGTTTCCATTCCCGCATACAGATTTTAATGTGCGGCTTACTGTTATCCAATTCTGATCACCACTGCAGGACACAGCCGATGCCAGGCAGAGTTGCTCCCGTTTTGACCAAGTATCGAGAGGAATACGACTCATTGCTCGTAAATGTTTGCAAATTATAATTTTGTTGTAGTTGGGAGCCGCTTTGTATTCACTATTAGAGGTGACAAATATAACCAGATAGTTAAGTAACAGTTACTAATTTTTATAAATCACTTTTACGGCCAAATTCTAAATAGTTTTGGACAATGAAATTTTTATTAGAATTCTATAATTTCTTCTTAATATTTTAAAACCAGCAATTTATAATTAACATATATCAATTGTAAATGGTAATACGATTGCAACCCTGTCGATAAATTCCTCACAAAAAGCTATCGACATGTGCAAATATCGATAATTAAGCAGTATCGTTTGATCGAACTCATTCCAAACGAATTAATACAACTCTAGTTGTACTGCATTTGTGCTTAATTCGTAAATAATAAAAATGGAACCAATATCGCAATTAGTCAAGTCCTCTTTGCCAAACTATTTGTCAAATTTGCCGATTCCCGACACTTTTGGCGGCTGGTTTAAGTTATCATGTGAGTGTCGAAACGCTTGTTTTGCAATGAACATTGGAATTCAACCTAAAGTCGCCCTATATGTATTTCTTAATATAATGGGATTAATGACGTAGCCAAGACGTATTAGCCGAAGAGTTATATAGGATAGTTTGGTGGCGTGATGTCCAAGCTTGTCAAATTTGATTTATATACATTCCCATAAGCAGCACCAATTCTCACCAGTGTCAACTTATTATGCAACATTAGTATTAACAGCGCTTTTGCTGTTGTTTTTGTTTGTGTAGCAACCAGAATTGACATTTGGAAAGCTCACTATAGTTTTATCTGTAATAAACAAAATATAATTCGATAAGTGAAAGTCATGACGCTCTGTTGCTTATCATATGTGTGTATATGTATTTATTTAATACTGTACTGCATATTCAACTGTGTGGTCTAGCTCTCGACCTTGTGCCGGATTCAGGCTATATGAGATCTAGATTGATCTCTTAAAATATACTTTAATGTTGCTTGACCATTTTATTATTTTGTCGTTGCAGTCAAGGATTGGCTGGCGCTCATTCCCCCACCGCTGTTGTTGCTGGTATTGGATATGCCAGTTACTTAGCATTTTGTCCAGCTGCCAAAAACAAATGCAGCCCCAAAACTGGACGCTGCAATAATCATATCCGTAAACATGAGGCTAAAGTAGTAGACATGATTGATGTGGAAGACATTGCGGAAAAGGCAGCTTTCTGCCGCTGCTGGAAGACCAAGAACGTAAGTGCTGAAATTTCATACATTACACAACTGATTTTCTTTCCTCTGCAGTGGCCCTACTGCGATGGAAGCCACGTCGAGCACAACAATCTAACCGGCGACAATGTTGGACCCATCGTAATCAAGAAGTAATCGCGGTCTTGGACTTCCCGCTGATGCAGCCGAGTCTCCGTTCACTGAACGATGGCGACCTTTTTAGCATTTCCTTTTGTTGAAATTTTTGTAGATTTCTACATTTTGCCACTCAAATAAGTTTATTAAAAAGTATCATTTGCAAATTGTGTATATTCTTCAGATTAATCAACCTATTCGTAAAGTAAGCATAAATATATGGATTTAAGCCAATAAAAAAATACTGTCTGAATGAATGCAATTCATAAAACTGAAAGTACTAAAGGCTTGATGTCGGTTTACTTGAGTAGAAAACGCATATTTATTTTTATTCTCGTATAAATTATTTCTGGCTGATGACAATTTCATGTTGAACGCAATTACAAAACAATTGAATTACAAATGCAGAAGGCAATGGTGTGCTGAGCAAACCAGGACATGTATTCTAGATGTTCACAGCACGACGTCTCCGTCTCTCTCACATAATTACTATCAGTTGGATCTTAGATATAGGCATCGTGCATGCTGCATATTGTGAATCTCAATAAATTTGTTGCATTTATTTAAAAATCTTGCCCTGGTTGAACTTGCGGCCTTCCTTATCGGTACCGGACCATGAGAAGTACTGAGTAACAAGTTTCTTGGTTTCCTCGCTCTTGGCATCCAGTTTCTTCCAGTCGTACACCTCATAGTCTATCTGCCAATCGGGCGATAGAGTGAAGGCCAGATCCTGTCCACGCCACACCCACACACCGGAGATGGTACTGTTGTTATCATCACCAAACAGACACACCGAAGCGAAAGCCTGTTTGCGCATCTTGTCCAAACGCTGGAACATGCCGGTAATGAGATTGCACGACATGAACACCTTAGACAGCTCGTTGTTGTATTTGTATTCGCCAAACCAAATGGAATAGTTCTCGGCATCGAACTTCTCAAGGAAGTAGGGAATGGACTTGGCCTCATCTTCGTTCGAGTAAACACGTTTGAAGTCATCGAAGTTGAACGTACCCTTGGGCATGGCATCGAAGGGATCCTTTGACTTGGGTTCGAGAGCCAAAGCCTCATCGGCAGCATCGAGCTCCTCAGGTTCAGCCTTCTTGGGAGCTGCCTCTTTCTTCTCTTTGGGCTTCTTCTCCTCTTTCTGTTTAGGCTGTTGTGGTTGCTTCTTAGCCTGGAATTCGGCGTACTTCTTGGGGTCAAAGACCAGAGCCTTTTCACACAGTTTGAAGTCCTTGACAACCGCCTGAACCTGAGGTTGGTTCAAGATTGTAAGGAACCAACGGTTCAAATTACCATACACATCGCGAACGCTTGGCTCCAGCACATTCTCATACAAATGCAGCAAGCTCGAGAATACAACAATGTCGGCCAGAGTGATGCGTTCACCGGCGAGGTAGGTGGCATCCAACAGCTTCTTGTTCAGCTGCTGCAGCACAACCTCGGCGTCCTGTTTAGCCGTTGAGTTCTTTTGCTGTGGCATAATACCCAGCAGTGGGAACACCCAAGCACAGGAGGCAGGCACGATTTCGTTGTCAGCAAATGAAATCCATTGCTGCACTTGAGCCTGTACGAAGGGGCATTTGCCACCACGCAGCTGTTCGTTAGCCAAAAAGAAAGCAATGGCATTCGACTCGCTCAAGTATTTGCCATCAGCGGTCTCAAATGCTGGCACCTAAAAAATAATACAATTCACAATTTTCAATTATCTAAACTTTTTGCTGATGACGTAGCACAACCGGCTTTCGTTCTTTTTTGCACACCCAAAAGCGATATCGACCATTTTTATAATACATTTACACTTGTAAATATATAAATTTTCTTACCTTGCCGCTGGGGAACTTCTTTAGGAATTCCTCCGATTTGTTGGACTCGCCAAACTTGAAGTTATCGGCCACTTTCACCTTAGCACCAGAGTACTGGGCAGCAATGAGTGCCTTGTAGGCACGGAAGTTCTCGGGATAAGTGTAAAGCGTCTGTAATTAAGCATAAAGTAGCGACAAGATATTTATTAACGTAGTTGAAAAAGTATTATGTACGTGTTAAGCAAAAATTTGCAAATTATCAATGCAGGATTGCACAATTAATTGCAAATTAAAGCGACGCTTTTTTTACTTACTCCAGTCGACATCGTGATTTCTGCCGGAGAGAAAGAAGAAGACGTAGCCAGTGTTGCCGTCTGTTATAATGTTCGCTTTTAGGGGTGGAGTACAATCTACAGAAAATAATTCTGTAATGTGAGGAGTAAAACTATTAAGTGCGGAGTAAATTATGCAAATCGCAGCGAATAAGTATACAGCGAGTAGATGTTAGCCAACGAGAGCGGCCGTATGCTTACGGCGTATAATTTTTCAAAGTTAAGTGCCTAAAAACATCTGAAACTATAATACAAAAAATTAATTTAGTTGTGTAAGTGCAGTAACACTACTTTATCTAGATGTGCAGCAATGGGACAACTTGTTTGAGTTGCTGCACAAAACGTCTCACAAAAACGAATACCGCTGCAGTGAAAAAAGTGAAAATTCGAGTGGTGTCTGCTCAACGAGTACAAGAGCGTTGAATGTGTGTGTGCGTCTTACGTTGCGCTACGTTACGTTGCAAGTGAAATTTCTTTAAAATTGCCAGCAGCAATTGAAATTGTTTATTATTTTAACAGTGCGCTACACAGAACAAAGCAACTGCCCGCAAATGTTGTTCCCAAAATATGTGAGTTTAATTTACATTAGGAAAAACACTTAACATACACATAGGCCTTTACAAAATGAATGTCACAGCATCCAGTCAACTAACAGTGTAGAAAATCTATACATATTATGATAACTGTTTACTTTGCAGTTGCTATTCTTGACTTTTACTGTAAATGCCATTGTAGCCTTAGATTAGATAGAATAAATGAGTATTCGCCTTGTGTAAATGTGTAACCTTAACATTATCATGCGCTTTTTCCGTCATTTGTGCTTGTGTGACATGTGACCTTCATTCCAGCAACAAAATCAATAGCAATATACATAGTTAACGTTCATGTTTAGGTTCACTACACTCTTTCTACATTTCATTCGCATTCGCATTTGCATTTGCTTGTTGATGTGGCCCGTCAATGCGTGGCCCTGGCCTACCTCACCAAAGCGCCCCTTCTCCACGCAATCACCAACTTACTCTCTCACCCTCTCCTACCCACCTGTCGCCGTCGTCAGCATCCAGCCGGCCAATGCACTACCTATGACTTTACATAATTAGCTGCACACAGTGATGCTGTGCAGCTCGAAACAATTACTGGAAACTAAGTTCATGTGGTATGATATGATTCCCAAGGGCACCGGAGTCCCAAATAGCATGTGATTCAAAGCAGCAGTCAATCAAATCATGATGTCATTGACTCACAATCATGTATTTAATTTACAACAAATGCCCAAAAACTTGGGGAATTTGTCAAGTAAACACGCGCCATTCTTAGATTTATGTAAGGTCCCCATCAATTGCCTTAATTGGTTGTAGCTTTGTCAAATGAATCATAGCACCTGCCGAAAGATTATTGTCGAGTTATACAATTTCTTATCACTATGTTATCAGGCAACTGTTTTTGTTTTATTTTTATTTGTCGTGACAAACCTGCTTACCGCACGCACGCAAAAAAGTCGCGTGTATTTGAATACGGCGTTTAAAACTTTAAATTGGCTGAGTAACAGAAACCCTATTAAGATTGCAATTATATAGTCAAGCTTCCAGCCGTGCATCGAGTTTAAACTTTGCCTGTATGCTACACACCAGTTCCTCTCATTTATTAATAATCTTATATGTATTTTAATTTAATTATGTATTTAGTCTCAGGCTCGGGAAATACAATTTATTGAACATTTTTTTCTTTGTGATTGTTCTTGCAGGATAATGAAAGATGCACGAATATGACATATATAAGCTGAAAGAGGATCAAGCCCGACTTCCAAATGGTAGCAGTGAAATCAGAAATCTAAATAGCAACAAGCAATTAACTATTTTGCTAAAAAAGCATACTGAAAAAATCCAAGCTTCCATAATCCCGACAAATTCTGGTCAGAAGGAACTGTTATCCACAGAGTCAACATTAACATACTCGGCCATATACCCAGAAGTACAGCAGTATATAGATCAAGCCGTGCTACCGCTCAAAACAAATCACAGAGAAGTTGAGACGGTTCTAAAGCGTAAAAGACAGAGGCGTGTTTACGTAGCTGAGCTTTCACGTTGTGCCAGTCTACGATCACGTCAAGCTGTACCAATCGTTGTAGCTACACCGGAGACGCCGCTTACTCCGCCGCCAGCACAGGCATCACCCACGCCCCCGGAGGCAACAGAGGATAAATATATAAAGCCAGGTAAATATGCAAAATCGGAACAGATAAGCAGAAGTATTATGCTAAATATTCATGGACATTCTTTTGCAGATCAATTTAAGCCCGAGTTCTGGAATATCATCGAGGAGGAGCCGGAAGCAAAGTTAACTGGTAAAAAAAAACGCGGTGGTGTTGGTTGTAGGAATCGGAAGCGTCGCAACAGGCTCGATATCGATTTGAATTTCACGCCGGAAACGGCAGCAGCCATTGCGGCGGCCCAGATTGAACTCGACTCAGCCAAGCCGGCATCACGCACCTTCCGCAAACGTAAGCGCAGCTGCAATATGTCATTGTACGACAGACGCTACCAAACGTCCACCGATGAACAGCGTCGCGTGGCCAATGGTTACGTCGTTGGCGGCAGTAGTCTGCGAGTCGGCAATGCATCAAGCGCCAGCGATATCGATGTAGCTGAACTGCAGGGTCATCAGTATTATGTGCCCGCAGGTGGCAGTAGTTCAAGCAGCACAAGCGCTGGCGCTGGAACAGGTCTTAATGGTAGTGGCGGAACAGCTTTAAATCATGTTCCCGTCATGGGTACGCTCTGCAATATTGGCAACACATGCTATCTGAACTCTGTTGTGTACACGCTACGTTTTGCTCCGCATTTCTTGCATAATCTACACCATCTAATACACGATTTGAATGTGGTGCAGCAGACGTTATTGCGCCAGAATAATGCCAAGTCTGCCTCTCTGGGTCGTAATGTAAGCGGTGGGGTTCAATTGGAGCATGCAAGAAGCTGGAGCAGCAAAGATCTGGCGACTACGGAGCCATACAACCATAGCAGCACCACCAATGGCAGCGGAAGTAGTTCCAGCAACGGCAGCAGCAAGTCAAGTCTCCAGTCTGTTAGCGAAAAACTTCACGAGCTTTATCACAGTCTGCATGGCAACGAAATGGCTGACTCCAGTGAGCCCTACCATGCGGACACATTGCTGCATGCTATACAGGATGTGAATGCCACATTCGAAGGCAATCAGCAGCAGGATGCGCACGAGTTTCTCATGTGCGTGCTCAATTGTATACGCGAAACGAATCAGTCGCTCATCAAAGCCATTGGCGAATGTCCCGAAGTTATCGCGAATGGGTGCGTAGTCTCGTCTGACCCAGATAGTAGATAGTAAATTAATTAATTGTATTAACCTATAATTATTTTCTTTTTACAGCTACATTGCCAATCCGGACGAGGCAGACACTGTGGATGCACTGGAGCGCTCTGATATGGGCAACCATGCTCTGTTAAGCGCCTCTGGTAACGGCTCGTTAACAACTAGTCAAACACAAAGTACCACAACAAAAACATCGTTTTTCTCACGCAAATCAAAGAGAAAAGACGAAGTCAAATCATCAAAGGCGACGCGTGTGCAGTCGCCACTAAAGGACAACAGTCCGACGACAAGCGGTAGCATGGCTCCACCGCATGCTGCCTCCAATAGTCTTTTCTATTTGAATACAGTCGATCTCAGCGGTGCAAGCGCTGCCGCCCCAGCTCCAGTGTCATCGACCGCACCTGCGCCAGCAAAATGTTCCAGTGATGATGAAATGAATACGGCTAGTCTTCTGAAGGATAAGATGCGATTGGAGGACCGCATTCGTGAGCTCAATTTAAACTTCTTCAGCAACGACTTCGAGGGCATTGTGGTGCTGACAACCAAGTGTTTGAGCTGTGAGACTATTACGCGACAGAAGCAGGGTATGCTTGATATTTCGGTGCCTGTGCCGATTTCAGGCTATGATAATGCCGAGCTTCAGGAAAAACCCAGCTCCTATATACAGGTAAGCTGGATTAGTTCGCAGCCGCAAATGGTCGTCAATTAATTGTATTCAACTCTTGCAGAACTCGTGTATTACGCGTGAATACTTTCGCGGCGATAACAAATATAGTTGCAACCAGTGTACGGGTTACACTGAGGCCATACGCTCCATTTCGTACGAAGTGCTGCCACGTCTATTGGTCATCCAGCTGAATCGCTTTTCGGGCGGCATGGAGAAGGTTAGCACATATGTGCCTACAACATTTACGCTACCTTGTTTCTGTGCCAAGTGTTGCGAGCTGAGCGATGCCAATAAACTGCATGTGTATAAACTGTATAGCGTGATAACGCACGTAGGCGCGACGTTGACTGTGGGCCACTATATAGCTTACACATGCTTTCTCGATTTGGCTAGTGACTACATGAACTGTCCCAAGGATCGTCGCAACACAACAGCGAGCAATCAACAACAGCAATCGACATCGGGAAGCAATGAGAATGCTGCACCGAGCAACAATGGCAGCAGCAGTATTGCAAGCACTCCCGTTTCAGCGGCCGCCTCAGCGTTGGCCTCATCGGGTACCAGTCTTATAAAGAAGATGAAATTCGGACGCAGCAAGGCCTCAAGCAGCGGTGACATGAGCAAAAATGTAAAGCAACTGAATGGATTCACCAGCAAGACGATCACGAATGGCATCGGCAAGCTGAGTATGAATACCACGTGCCATGGTGTCAACTGTTGTGCCATGCGTTTGTGTTGCAGTCAACAGGCAAGCGCCGCGGGCAGCAACAGCGCCAGCAGCAGTGACTTTAGCGAGGAATCGTTGCAGAACGGAAGTAACAGCAATCTCAGCTACGGCAGCTCGGCCATTAGCTGTGTACAATATCCCACTGGTTACGGCAGTACGGGGCGCGGCGGCGTCAAGGCAAATTACACGCAGGGGAGCACAGAGCCCATTTGGTATATGTGCGACGACGACAAGATCAAGGCGATGACACAGCGAGAGTTTGAGGAGCTCTTGTCACCCACACGTAAAATAACGATAACACCGTATTTGCTATTCTACGCACGATTCGATCTGCACCCTGCGGCGCAACCGACGCCATCGAAACCGTGCGCATCTTCGACGCCGCCACCACCACAGAACTCCTGGTCGAATGAAAATCTGCAAAGTGGATTGCACAAGATTTGAAAGGTTTTCGCTACATTGCGATCGGCTATGAAATGTCAAACAAATAAGCCCAAAAGTGGAATATAATAAGCATCTATATACGTACTGCATACCCTATAAATACGAAAATAAGAGTATATAGAATGCTACAAGTAAAGTACATAAATACGTCTCTAGTTTAGGTCACACGAGTGTGCGAATAAAATGAAGCAGAAGTCTGTTTGTTAAACAATGTACTCGTTTAAGCTCTATCGTTTATATCGTTTATCTACATGCATAAAAATCTACATTTAATAACTATACGAACTTGTTTAAAGCTATTAAATTAACTTTTTTGACTGAAACCAGCCCTCGATAAGTAAATTCAACCAGCTTGCCCACACAATGTGTGTTCTACAGAAGCTGACATCTGTGTAGGTTAGTGGTCCAGTTCAAATTGTAGTGCTGATACTGATCCCGACCAGATGGAGGAAGTTTTTGTTTTCGATTTTCTATACCACAAACCCCACACACACACACACACACACACACACACATACACAAGGATATATTAAATATATCGGTTCAATGTTTCACAATTTCATTATATAAATGCACTCTGAAAATTGCACTTTATCTGGCAACCATTTGTTATAAACTTGCTGCCAATAATTAAAATAAATGAAAGGAACAGATTAACAGATATTTGTAAACACGAATTTAACACGTTAAGAACGCTATTAATCAATTGTTTGCGCTATCGCCTCAAAAAACATCAAAATACACATACACACACACACACACATACGATTTCGATATACAATAATTGTAAATTACCATAATGAAAGGGAAGAGCTCAAATCGGCTATACTATATATTAGCTGAAACATCACATATTATTATTCAATTCTATGCATACTTCCATAAACAATATATAAAAGCAAAGAATTAATGGAAAAAAAAAACAATTAACAATTAACACAACTCAGCATGAAGATATCTCTTTTAAACAGAATTCAAATGGTTTGTTTATAAACATTAAAACCTTCATACATACATATTTATCCAAACGTACATATACATACATATTGAATTAGATATCAAAACATGTGGATATACTGAACAGTACTATATAAATATATAGACCCATGCATATATATATCAAGTGTTAAATAGTTGTTACGAGTATAAAAAAGCCTTTCTAATTAGGATCAACTCTTTAGCAATAACATGAACAACCATTACCACAGAAACCACAACAATATCATCATAAAAACGAAAAACATATTCCGAGACTCAATAAAAATCACTCAATGAATTGTTGTAAAAAATAATTAAATAGTTTATATATTGATGTTTTCAAATAAAAAAAGCTAACAAATTAAATTTCGTGCATGTATACCACACACACAAGCGGTACTTGTAATAAATTAAATAACAACAACAACAAAATATAATAATTATACTTTACCACTTTATGCAATCTGTTTAGAAATTTAGTTAATAATTAGGTTTTTTGTTTCAGGAGCGCTGCTTTAGTGATATTAACATTTACAAACATATGAACACACACACACACATATATACATATATATATATTTATTTATATTGTAATTTTAATTGTAATTTGTAGCATTACCAATAATTCCAATGAGAAACCTTAATAAGAAAACAATTCAACTTTCCACATGAGACGACAGTTGTGTTAAAGAAGCGCCGTTTAATTCCAATTGCGATTATTATTATTATCATTATTAACTAGCATTATAGAACATGCTTAATTAAATATACGAAATATACAACATACTAACATATATCTATAATTATGATGAACCTTTTTCAAAGATTGAGAACGATTTTGCAGATGAGACACGCTGATTTGCAGAAGATCTGGAAGATCTTTTTGCTTGGTTGATGACATCTACTGGCGCAGAGAGACTGAAGCTGAAAGTGGGGAATGTTTTACAGCAAATTACCCTTTAACAGTTTAAAAGCATTGGGTTGTATATGTATTATTCTTTATTGGGAATTTTTAAATATAGGCAATACTTAGTTGAAGCTGATGAGGACTTTCAGACAGACATAATAACATAATATGTATTTATTTAAGGATATACGTGCAGCTAAAATCTCATTTCGCTTTAAAGCAAGGCTTCAATGGAGCGAGAAATCTGCCTATAATTGCGCTCCTTCCATTGGACATTTGTAAGCATGGTTTCGAGGGTTTGCTGTATGGCCTGTTCCAGACCCTTTAATGACCCTCTATTGGCGCTAACAAAGTTCTTAAAGTCCTCAAAGTCACTTAACAGGTAGGTTTGCTCCGAGAATGGTGGCAACAAGCGCGACATGTCCTTGGTAATCGGATGATAGCTGAAGAAAATGCCATGGTTAGTATCCTAATGTTATAGAAGGTGACTCCACTTACAATTTATAGATAAAGTCTACATTATTCATGAAGTAGTCTCTGGCCAAATGGAAGCCGATCTCGTTGTAGGCTATAGCCTGGAAGGCCCACATTGAATCCTGACGGCGAATGCCTTCCTTTGGATTAAATGTCAGTTCCAGGTAACGTTGCAGGAGCCAAACCTCACGCGAGCAACCCAACGATGTCAGAATGGTGCGCTTCTCGGCGGCCACATTGGAGTTCTTGTATCTAGTCCATAAGAATTCCCACTCCGAGTCTGAGCCATGCCGAATGGAGGTGCAGTAAACAGTGTGTCGAAGATTAATGGGTACGGGATTCTTCTTGTCGGGATTGGGCTCTGATTGCCAGGCACGATAATAGGCCAGCGCGACTTGAACGCAATCTTCCACCTGATACTGACATGCCCAGTTGCCTACCATGGTCTTCAGCAGCACCTGCTCCTGGTGCTCAATGGTGCTGAAGGTGTCGTTCAGGCCACTGAGATGATTGTAAATGGGCGTGATCAATTTTTGGATGTACCGCTGTGGATGAGTTAAAAGCGTATTAACAACATGTTTTGCAGAAGAAGACGGGATGCACTTTGTTTAAAAGGCTATGTGGATTGTGGCACGTGCAACAACATGTGACCATCGACTTACGAAAAAGAACAGCTTTTTGGGCCGCATTTGATGCAAGATGCAATTGGATTCAAAATACAAATCAAAATGAGAGCTGAAGGTTATGGGTGGGTTTCTGTGTGGACAGGATGCGGATGTAGATGTTGGAACTCAACTAACCTTAAAGAACTCATAGTTGGGAGTCTGACGAATGATGTTCTTCATTCGCTTCAGATTCTCAAATGCCGACTTCCAGGGCAAATACTCGCGCTCCCTTTGCAAGTACTCAACCAGACGCATTGCGATCTCGTAGTCTTGCTCACCGGTCCACGCCAGGTAGAGGGCATCGTCAATCAGTTGGGCTCTGTTAATTACATGGATGCGCTCAAACTCGCCGTTGGTCAGTGTTTCAATGAGCAGCTTCCAGTTGCGCTCATCGTAGTTCACCTTATAGAGAGTCGATAGCTGTGTATTGAAGATTACCCACTGATCCGCACCAGGCAGATCCTTGATGGTCTTGGGCAACACCTCGCCCGTTTTGCCACACTCCATCCAGGCTTTGGGCGCAGTGTTATTGAAGTCCTGCTCCCCCTGTGTGGTATAACTGAGGGGCACCCACCAGCACCCTCCGCGGCCTGCACGACTTATCTGTGTGTTGAGTAAATAACGCTCCTGGGTAAGCTTAGCACTGCCTACTTCATAGTCGCGGGTCACATTGATAATTGGATACCTGTAGGGATTTGAGCATTAGAATGATTCCTGCCATCATAAGTAGCGCAAGTTATTACCCCGTCTGCAGTGTCCAGGAGTCCATGATGCTCTTGATGTCATAGCTCTTGGGCAGAGAGCGATATTTGTGTGCGGCCTGGGTGAGCGACTCCCAGAGATTGTCCTGTTCGGCATTTCCATAGGAGAACTTCTGCAAATAGCTTTGCAGACCCGAACGGAAGGATTCGTCGCCCAAGAACATGTGCATCATACGAAGTACAGTGGAGCCCTTTTGATATGATATCTGATCGAAACTCTCGGAAATCTCGGCAACCATTTCAATGGGTCGTGAGATGGGATGACTGCTTTCCAGTGCGTCCCTTCTGAAGATGGTCAATAGATTGCCCAGCGATTCCTGCTCCATGGCATGCCACTCGGGATTGATATTCTCCACACCCAGACTGGCCACGTAGGTGGCAAAGCCTTCGTTTAGCCACAAATCTGTCCACCACTTCATGGTAACAAGATTACCAAACCATTGATGCGCCAACTCATGGGCAATGATCGAGGCAACACGTTGTTTATCTATCAGCGATGAATAATCTGATGAATAGAGCAATGCTATCTCACGATATGTGACCAATCCCCAGTTCTCCATTGCGCCGGCACTAAAGTCCGGTATGGCAATCTGATCGATCTTCGGCAGTGGAAACTTGATGCCAAACAATTCCTCATAATACTGCAGCACTTTGGGTCCAAAGTCAGCCGCATAATCGCACTGCTCTATGGCATTGGGTCGTGCCCATGTACGGAAGAGTGTGCTATTTGGCAGTGTGGAAGGTTTATGGGCAAAGTCATTCACCGAATAGGCAATCAAATAGGTGGACATCGGCACAGACTCCTCGAACTCACACCAAATGTAATCGGTAATTTGATCGCTGCAAAGCCACATACCATTATCATATGTCACCAGTCGACTTGTCTTGGCTGTCTACTCACTTGGGCTTGATTTCCTTAACGGGCATGTTGCTCAGGCCAGTGTATTTCTTGTGGTAGCCCAATGTGACCACAAATGGTGCCTTGAAATTGGGTTCATCAAAGCAGGGGAAGGCCAAACGGGCTGATGCCGGCTCGAATTGTGTAATGGAAAGCCATCTAAATGAGACGAGTTTAGTTTTTAGTCTTCCTATAAGACAACTCTATAATCTTTATATTCCCACAGGATTTCCGATATCATCTACTCTATATATGATACCCATCAAAAACCCACATAACCCTATCCTGCAAGTAATTCCAGACTTACCTTGTCTGATTGGCAAAGGGATCAAGGTAAGAGCTTCTGTAGTATCCCTCCAACTGGCGATTGAGATCGGCACTAAATGGCATGGTCAACTCGTAGATCTCTCCAGCCAAGAGCTGCTCACAGGTATGCATCACATAGAAATCATGAAGAGAATTCACTTCAGTGGAGGAGATGCAATTCTTTTTGTTGGCACTTGAAGTGTCCTTCAGCGAGATGTGCGATTCATCAATGGTGAGATTCTTGGCATGCAGTGTAATGTTCTTCGTACTCTCCAACACTTCAAAGAGGATTTTGACGCTACCCTCAAATCGCAAATCATCGGGATTGTCCAAATGTGTTAGGACACGCAAGTTATATTTCTGAGGGCGCAGTGCAGTCGGCAGACGATAGTAGCTATAGCTAGCCATGGTTAGGGTGGCCAGCATGGTGCTCGCCAAGAGCAACAGAAGCAGCCTCATGGTAACCGCCTGTGGAGGGGCAAAATAAACAGTAATACACAAGTCATCGAGCAGGATTATTAAGCAATTAACTTAATCACTTGCTGAATTAATGTTGAATTCAATTTCATTAAACTTAATTAAACGGAACGCAATCAGTTCGCAATACTAGTGGCTGCTAACTGTTTTTTATTGGCTTAATGCAAATGTGGTGTTTGACTTTTTGCCGTTTTAGCCACGCTGCGCACGTATTAAGGTCTCGGCCAATGAAACTCGACTTGATGCTTACTTGATTGTTATTTATTATTGTTATGCTCATTACCTACTTAGTAATGGAGTTCGACAACTCAGAGACGCATAGACTCGACATCACGTGCATGGCAAATAAATCAAATTCAAAATCACCATCACAATCACAATGACATGGCTCAATTCGCTAAATAGCTGAACTTCAGAAGTGGTTACATCTGGATTGGCAATGTCAAGATGGTTAGCTTGAAAAGCATGAAAACTGCAGTTGCAGCACATTCTAATAATATGGCAACTGCGACTGCATCAAGTCTCTGTCTCTTGGTCTCTTGGTCTCTTTCAAGAGTTGGTGAGCAAGTGAATATTCCAGCTGCGTACTCCTAACTCGTTTTCCACACTCAGTTCTATTTATACGCATGTGAGTATATCAGTATATGTGTATTTGAATACATATTTATATATTTATTTATTTACTTATTTATTTATGCAAAAGTCATTGCCTGGAGCGTGTGGCAAACGTGGATGGGTGCGGGTGCGGCCAATGAACTCTTGGATTAGCATATATTCAGTCAGCTCCAAGCTTTATTTATGCATTGAGAGCATGGAAAACGTCGATTCGAAAGTAGATATCCATAGAAGATTCATTGAAATCATTGCTTAATTAATGTTTACTTTCATAACGGAAGTGTGCGTTAGTTTCAAATTGTAATTGAAATTGAATGCTGCGGTTGAATGCACTGATTCCAACTACTTGTAGTGTTACTTAAACATATGACATTGACTTTTCAATTGAACTCAACTCAGCTCTGCCTCAAATATATATTTCTCCTCTACCTAATTGATTTGCACGCCTATGAATTTTATTTTATTATTCCCTGCTTCGCATGCAAACGGTTTGGAAAGGGTATGATAAGATTCTATTCTATAAAATATATATATATATATTTTAAGTTATATATTAAACATCTTGTATTCGAGTTCTCTCCTCATTATGGGTTTCTGAAAGTATCGAAAGAAAGTAACGATCCAGAAAGAAACACAAATCTGATGTGCAAATAATTAGAGAGTATCTGCTAGTTTAGTACACTGAAGTGAAGCACTTTACTTTTATATAAATATTAAACAATAAATAGTATAAACAATTACTGCACTCATAGCTCAATTGCTCATACTCAATTTACTCGATATATATATATCGCATTCCTTCGCTTTATTGTCTTTACAGATTGCACTTGACAAATTGTAATTAGAAAACATAGAAATATCTTCACTAACTTTAAAGCATGTACCGATTTGTGGTCTCAACAGTTATTTATTAACTTTGCTTGAGTTTGAGTATCTGTTAATTATGCAGTGCACCCAGTTTAAATTTATTGCCATATTTTATTATTTGTTTTTTGCTTTAAACATAAAACTTGTTCTCGCTGTTGCTGTCTGGCTTTAAGCCTGGTTATTTATTTAAAAGATTTTCATATTGTTTTGTAACTTTTTAAAAGATTTAGCCCATTTCTTGGATAATTTATATAATATTTATAGCTTCAAAGGGCAATTGGCACTTGACAAGCTGTGTTTTTGTTAGAGAGGCACACTAACCGAACCGTTAAGAGCTGCAGCCACTATTTTAATGTCCAAGACGACGAATGTGAGCCGTATGATGGTCGGCGGCAATCTAAAGATTTTGTGAGCGCAGCGCTTTTATCTTATAGGCACAACGTTGCACACACACAACCAAAGGCAGACAAACTACAGATACAGATAAAGATACAAGCACAGATACATAGATACAGATACACGTTTCTGTTGTTGCTGCCGCTACTGCTGCTGCTGCTGCTACTGCTGCTGACCGTCGCTTAGTCGCAGCAGCATTGAAACGAACGGCGACGGCGGTGGCGGCTTAAACGAGTGCGATTCGTGCTTCGGCGTCGGCGCAGTTCGAGCTTTTGAAGAACCTTTATCAAACACACACACTGTGAAAGAAAGATAGATAGAGAGAGAGAGAGAGAGAGAGAGAGAGAGAGAAGAGAGAGATAGAGAGTATACGCACACATCTATGCATATGTATTAGTACGCACGCAGCGGGTAGCAAGCTGTTGACTGCAGTGTATTATGGCAGGGCTTACGCGGCGTATGCGCAATTTTGAATTTAAATGCACAAACCCACACGCCCCGCACACACAGCATGATGATACTACTTGCTACATGGTGGCATGTTGTTGACGACACTAACGTGTTTTTGACCTTAATTGCACTGATTAACCCGTTTTCGCAGTACTTCAGCCAATGGCTCAAGAGGCCCAACCTCCTGGCCAGACAGACAAGACAACGCAACAACTCTACATCAGCACAGCGTGCAACACTTTGGACACCCTACAGTTGTAACTGCTAATGCTAATGTTAATGCTAATACGAGTATTTTTGCTGGCGTCTTACAGCAAACACTTCGTTGCACAGCGGTGTTCTCACGGCATTCGCTATCTCTGTGTGTAAGTGTTCTTTGTGGCATTATAGAGTACAAAATTATAATATTGTCACCCTTCTCGACAAAGCCAAGCGCCGAGATTGGGGAGTGAACTATCAACAACAACACCAACTTAATGCAAGTGGCTGAAACTTGGGTTTCCTCATTTTCACTGCTGTCCCATGTTTAATGTTTCTCTTTGTTGGGAACGGAATTAAATAAGCAAAACGGAAGCCTTGCGGTAATTGTCAAAAATGCACGATTTGAGCTTATCTTTTGACAGTGGGAATTTAGTTAATGGTTGATTGCTAAGTGAAGGCTTAGTGGCCACAAATTGCCATTAAAAATACTTCATTAACATGGCGCAAAAGTTTATACATCGAATTGATTCTCATAGGACAACGCGTCGTATGCTTAATAAGTATTAACCCTTCAAAAATACATTTATCAAAACAAGAAATATCAATTGGAGTTATTTAGAAAGTTTGGCAATCAAGAAACGTAAAATAAACCTCTATTCCTCTATCCTCTATCTATTAAATCCAACAGAACAGCGTTATAATTATGCTGATCCCTTAACATTGTGTTGCGTACTTATTTAGGTATAAAGTAACATAAGACTGGAGTTTTTCGAATAAAATTGGTAAAACAAAACAAAACAATTTTAGTTTTTAATAGAAACCGGACAGATGTCTAGCTTGCGCCATCTGGATTACGTTTTCTTACTGTTTTTTACAACCAACCTGAAAAACTTAAATTCGTAGACACGAATCCAATTTATCGAAGACACGAACTCAATAATGTACAGAAAATGAATATTAACAGTGCTCTGTTAGTTAAATAATGACACACACCACAGTGGCGTCATCTGTTAACAGATTTTTTTTGCCATCAATAAAACAGTCTGGCAACCTAGGTAAGTTGGCGCCAAATTCAAGAGTAAAATTTATAATTTTCTACTAAATTACTTTGCCGTAATTTTATTAAAGTTTTTTGTTTGTTTGTTACCCACCAATTAAAATGCATTAAATTTCAGTTCATTGTCGTGAGTTATATTTAAATTTACGCCTTTGTTGAATAATATTGCCTTTTTTGATGCAAAAATAAGCTTTGCTTAAAATAATCATTATATCATAAATTTGTTCTGCCTTTCGTGAGGGATAATGGGGGATGGGATGTTGTGGTTTAATTACATAAAAATAAACAAATAATAAGCGTAAATTGTATCTATCAGAAGTTTTCAACTTTCAACTCTTATAAAACTATATCTATAATTTAAATGTGTGTGTAATGTGTATATGTAAATGATGATTGTGCGATTTGGGTTTTTAGTTTTAGCCATTTGTGTTCCTGCTTATCAACTATGTATAAGGGTACTGTATTCGGAGGGTCTTAAATTTGTATGTCATTAACTTTTCGATAAGATTATAATGCACATTTTTGTTACGTTAAAATTCGACTAAATCTCTAAATAAATTGAACTAAATCAAAATTTTCATAAAAACAATAATAAACTGTCCAAATAACTAATAAAAATACATAAAATCCTTCTTGTCTGCAAATGTACAATTTGACTGTATGTGTGTGTGTGTTTTTTTTTTTTAATACGAGAGTGTGTTTGTGTATGTGTGTATGTGTTTTAGGGGAGGTCATGTGCTTAAAATTACAGATTAAAAGCTATTAAATTAACAAACGAAAATCAACAAATCAACTTAAAATTTTTAAATGAAATAAATATGCCCTTTTTTTTCTATTTACAAATGTGTGTTGAGTGTCTCCCAATGAATATTTACAGCATTAGTCGAGAGCGGGATTTCTTGAATCGACCCGTGGTGCCGCCGAGGCCATCGCCGTTCCAGGACTTGGATTTGGCTCGGAAATGGCGATACGCCTCATTGTATGCTGGCTCAAGCATGGGTCTGTAGGCGTTCGGCTGGCACATTTCGGATTGTGTCTCATAGAACTCTTTGTAGCCATTATGCAGCAGATATATCTCGGGATAGTGCAGAGCTGGATACGCATTTGTGTTGCGCTCACGGTCCAAATTGCGAAGAAAACGTGACATTTTGGGGCCACGCTCTGAGGAGAATTCACAGTGAAAGATAATAATGTTGCGCTTGTTGCCGGCATCGGCGTTTTGCTGCTGCTGCAGCTCAGTCTGCTGCGCGGTTAAGAATTCTTCGAGTATCTGTTCGTGTGTGTACAGATTCTTTGCACCTTTAATGTGGCCACCCTCGAACTCGTATGGATAACGACAGTCGATGATACGATAGCTGGCAACCTGCTGATCGAACTCGCCATTCAGCAGCCGTGCTACCGTATTACTGGAGATTGACTTGAGATCCCTGTGGCGGCCCTCCATAAGTGGCAGGGCGTAAGTCTTGCTAAAGTCACCAATCAGCTCCGGCTCGTTGCGGTTCTCGGAACGTGCCAGTGCCGACATGATCTCTGCATCGTTCAGAGACATGCACTTGCGAAGTGGTGGCGCATGCGTGTGGCTGCTATTGCTCGTGCTGCTGGTGTTGTTGGTGTTGGTGCTGATGGTGGGTGTGGATGTGGGTGTTAGGCAATTCTCCTTCTCGACGCAACGGTGTCGCTTGCTCTGAATGGGCGAGCAGCTGGCCGATGCGGGCGGTTCAGGACGCTTGAAGCAGTCCCGTGCAGTCTCTGGCGTCTTTGGTTGTTGATGTTGTTGTTGTATTTGTGCAAGCTGATTGCTATTTGTCTCTGTCATGCTAAGACAGCGTCGTACCGACGGACGTCGCATCATCATGTTCAGGGAAACAGGCGACTTGGGTGTCACCTTAATTTGACCGCTGATCAGCGAGTTTAGGCCGCTGGGAAAGGCAAGCGAGTGTAGTTGTTGCTGATGATGAACTCGGGCGAATGACTCCATTTCAAACAATTCCATGTACTCATCATCCATGGAGGATTCCATGGAGCCAGACGACGATAGGCTGTTGAAAACTCGAAAGCTGCGCGCCGGTGTTTCTATACTACCGGCTGTCATCGTTGTTGTTGATGTCGTCGACGGCAGCATTTTTGTCTGGCGCACAATTTGGAAGCGCTGAGGCGAACCCTCCGGCGAGAGCAGACCGAGTAGTTCTGGACTAATGGCACGTTCTTGAGGTAGTGCCACTGGATCATCATCATAGAATGAAAGCTCCTCCTCAGCATCCATGGCCATGACGTCATTGCTTGGACAAGCTAACGTACGGCGAACGCTTCGGTTGGAAATTTTCTTGTTGTTAACGCTGCTGGCATTGCTGCTAAGGTGACAGATAGAGAGAGAGAGAGAGAGAGAAAGAGAGTGGATTAGTCAACTGATCGTCTTCCTGCTGGTTGCTTCCTAAACTGAAGCGTGGGTCATTAAACCCGCAGCTAAAAATACATGTATATATTTGTATATGCGGCGGTGGTGGCGACGGCGGCGCTGGTGGTGTAAAAACAACAACAACAACAACAACGAAAACAAAAAGGAACAAGGGGTTGCTCTGCACAATTTCAGTTGCTTTTGTTGAGTTGTCCCTCTTTATGTAATTTTGTAAATTGGGAATTTGAAATTAGAAATGAAAAACTTGCGGACCACCGTCTGCTTCTTGTCCTCTCGATCTCTCTTAGTGCTTTTGCCTTTTGCGGTACTTTAATCGGAATTCCCCTTTTGCACGTTCTGCACGTTCTGCTCGAACTGTTTTCGTTTTCATCGTATGGCAAGGGCATTGCATCTGCACTTTGTCGACTTTTGGGTCACGCAAGACCCAAGAGCAAGAGCAGAAGACCCCAAGAACAACAACACAAAAAGTGACTGACTACGGTTGCAATCAAATTGATGTTTTTTTCCTGTTATTTTCTTGGAGCTGCGTGAGCTTCGCGGAAGCCGGTTTAATGAATGAAAAACCAGCAACAACAGCTGAGCGCCACAAAGCCGAAAAAACGTGTCGTTCGCTCGTGTGGAGCGTGCAAAAAAAAAACAAAAAAAAACTCTTACTTTTGTTCAACAGTAAAGCAAGCAGCGCAGTCGGCGTTGAGCGGTTTATTTGCTGCTTTGCCGTTTCGTTGTTCACAGTTGCTTTTGTGTACATTGTTGTTCTTGCTGCTCAAGTTCAAGCGCCGACTCTTTTTGAGAAACTTTACTTGCACTTTTATTTTATTATTATTCTTCTCATGAATTCATATGGCTTTTTACAATCTATTTATATATTTTCCTCACATTTTTCTATATTTGTGATTATCTTAATAATTACCTGATGTTGCAATCCATGGTGCAGTTGTTCTCTTCGGCAATTGTTTCCCACAGCATTTTGTTGTTGTTTAGTTATAATTTTTTGTTTCAAACGTTTGGAATAAACTATTTGCTATTTGAGAATATTTCCCACTTAATGTTTGCTTTGGAAAATTGCTAAAACACAATTTCCGCACTTTTTTGCTGACACACGCACATTTACAGTTAATGTAAGTTCGTTTTGTTATCAATTTTTGCAGTTTTGTACTGTGTAGTCCTTTGTGGAGTTTGTAGTTGCATTTGTTGTTTATTTGTAAATACTTAATTGTTGTTATAAACTAATATTGCATTTTTGTTGCATATTCTTTGAGATTTTCGCATTAATGTGTCCGCTTTAACATTTTTAGTTGTAGTCGTTGCAATGTAGTTGGTGAGTTCTTTGTGTGCTGCGTTTTTATTACTTTATCCAATCGTTTCAACACACACACACAAATTTACTGCACTACCGTACGAAGGCAGCTCGAGGCGCAGATGTTGACACGACGACGAACAGAAAACAAATGTAGTTCTCGATCCGAGCGCAGCTGGTTTTAAAGAGTCGCTCGGTCGGTCGAGTTACTGCAACCCCCGCTGCCGACGCGCCGCTGTCGACGTCGCTGCTCTTTTGTGTGAGTAGCACAACGTATAACGGAGTGCCGGCAGGAGCAAAAGCAGGAGTATAAGAAGGAGCGAGAGCAGGAGCGGGAGCTACATATTCTATGTATCGTACAATTTTCCATTTCCCATATAGTACCTATCCCAATAGCATGGCAAAGTGGGATAGAAAAAGTTGGAAAATGGAAATCTTTGCAGTTGGAGCGATCAAGACCAGTGCCAGGGCAACAGGTAGCTCAGCAATTTCCCTTACCCATTGCGAGACCAAAGCACTATTGAAGGCAAAATTTTGGCGGGCGAGCTTTTATAGCGAGAAGCGCGTCGTTGGCGACGCTGAGCGCCAAAACCGATAGCCGAGTGGGCCCCGATTGGGACCGAGTAGTATGTGGAGCCGAAGCAAGCAACAAGCAAAAACACATGTGATTTACGTTGCAACAGAATGACTGGGACAGAGCCTGGAGCCGCCTCAGCCTGCGTCTTCGGGCATCGTGCAAATCTTTAAGTTGAATTCAAGACGTAGACGACGATGGCATGGCCATCGCTTGAGCGGCATCGATTGTGTCGTTCGCAGGTAATAATGTGAGATCCACGCATTCCGCGACGCCTACCCGGCCACTTCTCCCCCTTACCCAAACGCGCAGACCATCAGCAGGTAGTCGTAGTACCAGGTTTCAGCCATATGATCGATACTGCTCTGGGGGAGGTGGAGTGGGGCGTGTCTCTTTTGTGTTTTGTGTTTTGCAGACGTAGACGCCAATGTCGTTAAATGATCAGCGCTCCATGTCTGCTCATGTGTGTGTGAGTGTGTGTGGGCAGTCGCGGCAAAGTTAAAGCAAAAATCGCGTTACATATGGATGTACATGGAGACATACATACATATATATGTATATGTATGTAAGCGATGTGCAGACCCTGCGGGAGTCGGGTTCGTGCTTAACAGAGGGAGCAAAGGGGCACCCATGGGTACAACCGTGCCAGGCAAGTGTTTGTTGTAGTATGCCTGTAAAGAGTTTATGGATACCTCTACAGGCAAATCCATGAGCTGCAGTACATTTCAACAATGGGGAGGAATTACTATGGACGGCGAACACAACGCAACATCATTTACCTACATACATACATATATAAGTATGTATGTATAGAATTTGCAAATAAATATACATATGCACACATACATATGTATGTACATACATGCAACATATAAGATATGTACGCATTTAAATACAAACATATGCAGGGAATCATATGGTAAAGAAGCAAATGATTTTTAGCAGAGTTGCCAGCCACAGCTGAAAGCTTTCAATGTTAAATGAGCTACGGTTTCATTCTCTTGAATTGGTTTTGTGCTTTTGTGCTGCTGCAGGAAGAGGATCATCTTTTGGAAAGAATGAACAACAACTAAAAAGGACGCAGAAATCATAAAGTGGTTTTGAACAAGTTCAAAACCAAGCGGAGAATCAAAAATGCTAAAATCTCATTCATAGTGAGACACAGTGGAACCAACGCATCTTGTTTGTCAGTGAAATATAATCCATACATTCGTCTATGTAATTTTTATTTTTAATTATTATTTTGAATTAAAATTAATTATAATATTATTTATATTTATAATTTTTTTTTAGCAAATATATTGTCAACGATCATTTTGGTTATACATAATTGACATTCAAATGCAATTGGTCGTTTACCACGGTGTGGCGACACAGACGAAGACAGAGTGCAAAAATGGCAAACTGAGAAATCAAAAATGTATGCAAAAAAAAACATACGCACACTCATGAGAGCAGCGAATTTGATTGTGAGCAAAGAATAGGCTGCACACTAATACAAGCATAGACTACGAAATTGCAGCAACAACGTGATTGAGAATGGGACACAACAATAGCAACAGCGGGAGCAGCAAGAGCAAATAAACTTAAAAAGGAATGAACGTGAAGAACTAAATTGTAAATCGAAATTCCAAGAAGTGAGGTCTGAGATTCGGTTTTTAAGCGCCTGACGTCGGCAGCGGCATAAAAAAGTGTGCAAAAAGTTGTATAAAAAGCGTTTGATATACTTTTACGCGCGCGCGCGAAAGCCAATTGGCAAGGGAGGTATCGGGACTGAAGTAACGTGTGTTCGTGTGTGTGGCACTTAGGGCGGTGCTGGTCAATATGTTCATACAAGGGTTTTGCATAGCAAACTCGGAGGCAAAACGTGCAATTAATGTGTAATGTAACACAGGCACAACGTTTTGGTGGATAGTTAAGTTATGAGCATTTAATACATTTGAATATCGACATAAGATTTACACACATTCATACATAAGTACACATGTATGACGCCTCCATGGCAGCTACAGCAATCGAAATTTGAATTGTAGATTGACAAAGGTGTTGACAGGCCTGGAACTGAAGGTATTTGAACTTCGGTCAGAATTTAGGCCGACCGGACTCCACATAAGAAAAGTAGGGGAACTTGAATATCGTACATAATGTATGTACCTACATACATATGTATACATAAGTATATATACTATATCGGAATAGACAAATACTGATCAGAAAGAATGCCCACACACACAGGACAGTTAGAAAAGGATGGGAATGCCTTGCAGCAGGGAATGACCGTCGGACCCTTTTTGGTTCTCGTTCTCAATCATGTTCCGCACGGCTTGCCTGCTATCGTACATACATATGTATGTACATATGTTCAATCAGCTGATCGAAGGGGCCGAAGGACATGCACATAGCAGAGAACGAATTAGTCCTGCTGTTCTGTGGTATGTGTGTGCCACGAGCAGAGGAACGAGAACAGAAACGGTAACGAGGACAACGCGCGCGCAAAATTCCTCAACACGAGTCCAACAGCAAGACCCCTGAGTGCGTGCATGTGTGTGTGAGTGTGTGTTTGCCGTCTTAACGCGAAGCAGGGGGGAATGTCGTAGCGGGCGCTGAGATTTCTTACAGTCGAAGATGTGCATTGAGAGAAGGTAGCACAGAGAGCCAGAGCGAATAAGTAAGTGAAGAGCATACGCTCGGAATGAGTGTGCAAAGAAGAATTACGTTTAGGTTTTTGCGCCAAAATCACTGTCGTTGTATATGTAAGCCAGTATGAGTGCGTTTGCAGGACTCGTCTAGAGGCAGACTTTATGTACATGTATTTATATATATGTATGTATGTACATGTGTAGATATGTATTAGTGTCTGTCTGCGAGCCTGTTTATCTTCCACCTCGCTGCAGTTGTTGCTGTGATTTCTTGCAGTCTTTGTCGCTCTTCTGATTATGTGTTGTTGTTTTTTTGATGTTGCTTGCCGTTTGTCTTTTTGCCTTCGCTTTGGCCATCACATTGTTTTGTTGTTGCTATTTTGTTTCCTTCGTATCTCAGTATCTCACTCTGCTCCCTGTCCTTCTTACTTGTCCACAAACTGATTGTGAGAAATAATTTTGTTACTTGACTTTCCGCTGTGTTGAGCGTGCCCATACCAACGTTTCTCGGTTCTGTTCAATGGTCAGCGATCTCACAGCCACAGTGCTGGCGGTCCCAGTTGTCCCACCGCTGCCCACTTTTATGATTGTGCCCGGCTCCACATCCACACTAATTGATTCTCTGCATAAATTTTATTTAAAGCTTTAATAAATGTCAAAATAAGCAATTCATTTCGATGTTAGAGAGCGCATTCATTCACATACACGCTCAAACATTAACATACATATACATACATTCACCAAATGAAGCTTTCTCCTCGGCAATCAATTGCCGGGTTCAGAATTTAAATGTGCTTCAGAAATAAGCGCCCCAATAGCAGCAATTGGACATCGAATTCACAGATCTTGAGTCACGTGGCAAAGGCTGCATATTCATTGTGGGAGGTGGAATCGTCTGAATAGTTAAAGGATCTTGCTTGATTTTAAGTAAGCTCTTTGTTGATTGATTTCCAAGCGAATTTTACAAAATACTGATATGTACCACTTGATAGTGACGATATTTAAAATTCTATCACTATCAATTGGAATATCGATACTTCGATACTATTAAATGTATTTTGAAATATTTGATATTTATCGTAAGTTATTCTATTTGCTGTTTGTTTGCTAACGTACCACACCGGAAACAATACCTGAAATTCTTTATGCCTCTGTACACAAACACGTATTTGCATTGTAGCCCCCATGGGATGTAATACTAAATAAAAAGACCTGGTGTTTGGTTCCCATTGTTATGATTACTTCTAACGGTCGGGCCGGAGCTCGCGCTCTGCTGATAAGTTGAGCTCAAGCTTCCAGAGCTCCAGCGACATTTCGTTGATTGTTTGCAGAGCACTAAACAAATAGGCGTATGTCGCTTATACGAATGAGTACATAGTGTGTGCACAGTACATATATAGTTATAAACATACATAATTGTACATGTGGAATGATATGGCAGCCTCAGGAAGTACTAATCAACATTGCTCGCCCGGCTCAGCAGCGCAACAAAAGTTGGTATTGTATGTGGGTAAACAGCAATAACAACTTAAAGTTAGGGCTAAGTGTGTGTTGTTATGCGGGGGCGTAAACTGTTGCTGTATGTTGTTGCTGCTTAATGAGCGAACAATGTTCTTGACATGCTTAGATATTTTTTATGTCGCGAAAATTTCGCGCGCATTTCGATTCAATTTTGATATGGTTGGCATATTGGTGTCATAATTGTTGGGGATTCTAGGGCATAGACATAGAGTGATAAGGCAGTCGACATGCTGACATTTGGCTCATCTGCTTGCCACATTGCATTCCACTTCAAATTCCCATGCCCACCCCCCTCTAGCTTGTTATATACTATACTTACAATATAGCAACAATTAGTTTGTGTTTTGCTTGCAATTTTCTATATAATTTGAATAGTAGCAGCGGGTTTTTCATTGTCCTGGCTCAAGTGGTTGGCCATTTGAAAGGACATTTGCATTGTGATCGGCACACTGCCACTCGATGGTTTTGTCAGACTGCTGTTTTGTTTTCGCAAACAATTTGGGTCAGAATATGCTGCAAAACAAGTGTCGACAATGAAACAGTCGTTGTTAATATTGTTTCTGTCTTTGGGTACGATTCCAAGTCAGGCAGTGCAAAATTGTTATTGTCACATGTTGCACAGCATTTTGGTTCCCACACAGCAGGCAATTTAAAATACTTATGTATCTTCTTTTTTTGCTCGACTTCTCAAGTGTCTGTTGCTGACTCTGTGGACGCGCTTACTTCTTGTTTTAATTCCCCAAGGCCCTGTGCCACTACTAACTCTAATTTAAATCAATTTTTAAACAGTGGTATTAAATAATATATACTAATTTACAGAGGTATTGAAAATATAGAAAAAACGAATGATTTCCTCATTTTATAAAAAGGTCATATAAGAAATAATTGTAAATTTATTGCTGTATCTCTACATATCAATATTTCAAATTCATATCATACCCAAAGAAGTTATTTAAATAACTCGAGTCAATGTTAACGACTTTGGGCACTTAAGCATATCTAAATCTGTCAATTCGTATAATAACACCCCTCCTTGCATATGCCCCTTACGTGTATGGTCAATGTTTATGTTTATATTAATAACAGACACGCGACTGAGCCACGAACTGACCAATGGTCAGTTAATTTCTAGTAATGATCTCCTACCGTCTATGGCAACCACAATATAAACTCTCATGCCAATCTATAGATTGCCTTGGGAAATGTTTGAAATTAATCAAGGACAACCCTCGATAGCAATCCTTTCTCTACTCATATGTAGACCCTTCAGGCACTGTGTACACAGCATGTAATTAATTGATTAACATTCTTAAGGATAGCATTTCTTCAGATTGATGTTCCTTTCCGATCTTATCGCGTTACATTCGCTCAGCCTTCAACACATTTGAGAGCAGCGCAACCCTTTTGTTATTTGCCCAAGATTCTGGGTCTGGGTCTGGGTCTGGGCATGGGTCTGTTTGCCTGACCAGATCTGGGACAATGAACATAGACGGGGAATTTCATTCATGCATTTTTGGAGCTGATTTGTTCGCTCAGCATCTAATGTGCTGATCTTGATCTTCCATCTTCACTTATCTAACGCGCAGTTTGCTTCTTAGAATTCGGACTGGAGAGCGGACCATATATCTTTACAAAACAACGCAATTTAAGCACTGCAATCAGTCAAATCAGTAAGCTCGGCTAAACCACATCGAGAGTGCACTTAAGAGCCACATAGATGGTCTAGGTCCAGCAATTTTTCAATGTCTAACAGAATTACACAGCACATTAGATGCCATCGATGTGGCTGATGTTGAATAATCCCAACAACTTTCCCTTTCGCCCATCCAGCTGCCCAAGTTTGCACCCCTCGGTTGCAGTAATAAGCATATTTCGCATCATTCTCATTCTCAATCCCGTTCCCAGACGGGATGGGAATCCCGCGCTTACCTTGAGGGTCCATTGAGGAAAGCAATTGCTTTGTTTTATTAACAACATCAAAGTTATGACAAGATTTTGTCTATCACGACTCTAGCTGTCCCCCTCCTTGTTCTCGTCTTCGCCTCGTCTTGGTGTCATCCACAATCTTACTTGGGAGGGTTAGGGATGCAACCGATCGACCTACCAACTGCTCGGCCAACTGACAGACTAACTGACATACAGACTGACAGGAGAAGGCACAGTTACGCGTTGTTTTCAAATGCATTACGATTGAATTTCCAATTTAATCGCATATACAAATTTTATTTATGTGACATGGGTGCATTTTGTACCCGAGGGCAACCGTGGGATGAAACTTGGCAGGGATCTCTGGCAGCATGAAGATCGCAAATGGTCCATGGCAATCCCTAATGCTTTCACTTGGTTTCAATTTGCAATGAATAAATAAGCGATTAATGAAAGCACGATAAAAGTTCTGATGATTAAAATAACCAAGTTCTTATTTAGAGGTTTCTGTAGAACTTCTCTAATCTGAATATTTTTACTTGCCATCTCATTAAGAGATTACTATGATCTTAGCTAGAAGATCTATATTCTTTTCTTAACTCAGCTAAATGGCTTGCAATTGCACATTCAACACATTGTGGCAAGACAAAAGACACATGACGTTCATGTATTGAATTTCAGCCATAAGAACAATCATCGCTGACAAGTACATCTCAATGCGGCGATCCATCATATCATCTTGCCTCTTACCGCCTTCCCATCATCTTTGTACTCATCGCTATCCATATGTGTGCAATATTAAGCTGCAACATGTTGTCCGAATGAGACAACGAACAAATGAAGTCATTGTCAGCAGTTGTCAATGTTGACACGCCCCGTGGGGTGGGCGTTGCGACGATAACCAACTTTGGTTTGTTTAATCATATATGAAAATTCGAAAAAATTTTAGAAAATAATTCCCAAATTACCGGTAAAAATGGCTAAAACAAAAAGTGAAAAAGTGCCAACACAGAGTAAAAGGAAGGTGCGCAGTAAGATTTTTGCCTCCAACTCGGACAGGATCGTTTCAACTCGGCATGGCACAAAAGGAGTGTACACTGATCCAACCCATAATTAACTATTCAAACAATAGACATGCGAGCATACAAAAGGATCTGCTATCAAATACACACACACACCAACATTATGTTTCAAGTCACGTTTGCTGACACAAATCCTTCTTAGGAAAGGCAATATTTCCTAGTCATCGCCAGAGAGCCATCGCTCTGATCTTCATCATCATCATCAGCGGGCTAGCGGTGGCCCAAGAGCAATATTGACAGTCCCGGCCCATGACCATGCATGGTAGCCCGTGCATACCAAAACAGATTGCGCAGATTTCCAAAATGTTAGAAACAAGAAACAGAAAACAACAACAACAACAACAACAACAACAACAACAACAACAACAACAATAACAACAACAACAACGACAACAACAACAATTATGAGTACGTGAGTTTATCTACCTATTGTTCGAGCTGCAACCTGTTCTGTGCATCGTGTAAGGTGTTGCTGTCTTCTGTGCTTCTCCTCTCGATCACACCTATTCCTACTGCGCAGTGTGTTTGGTCTGGGTCTGGGCTCCGACCTGATCCCCGCTCCCAGCGTGTGTGTGTCGCTTGCCAAGCATCAGTCTATAGCCTTGACAGCGCTGGCTCATAATTCACTCACTGCAGGTTTGAATTTCTTAAAAATAACTTCGTTTGCATGGCAATTTTATTCGTTTTTTCTCGTATTTTGTTGTATTCCATTTTTGGTGTATCTGTCAGATACAAATTGTGGCATGCATATACGAGTATACTTGAGTAGCTAGTTCAGTTATGCGCTTAAAGCCAGCAGCTAATTGCTGAGTGAGTGCTTCGAATAAGTGATATATATCATATTTTGAAAGAAGAGAGAGAAAGGCAAAGGTTTGGCCTAATCATGAAGTGATCTTTTCACAAAATAGTATTGTTTTCAACTGAAACCTGACCGAAAAAATGAAAATAATGTAATAATTTAAGAATATCAAAAGGCATTTCAACCGGTTTTATCTGTAGTTTGTGTTTGTATTTATATAATATCTAAGAACTAATTATGAAATATTTATGATAACATTTAGCGGATTTAACATATATGCTTGTATATATAAGTCTCAATAGGAAACAGCGAGAAAATTGTTGAAATAAATTATATAATAATTATACAAATTTATGAATCCACCTAACGCCCAAAAATGTTAACGACAATACGCATAACATCCGAGTTCCTTTCATTTGGCACGTGTGCCGGATACAGTTTTCATCAGTTTTCCATTCAAATGGAATAGAACGTTAGTGAAATCAAGGAGCACGTACGGCGCCCGCATTAAATCCATTTGAAATATTTATCCGAAATTGTTAATATACAGCGTTACAAAAGGACCTTTCAATTCGAAAGGATGCGATTGTATTTGCATTAACAGTGGCATTGTTATGCCGGCATAAGGATATCATCAAGCATAGCTTGTAGAGGGTGTGTGTGCATGAGTGTGTATGCGTGTGTGTGTGTGGTTGTGCCTGTAAGTGTGTGCATCAGCAGATCCTTTTTCAGTCAATGCGCGAAAGTGTGGCGCACGCGCACGTGCGCTCAGATCCTGCGAGTGTATACGAATAGAGCAGCGATTGTGCTCAGGGGTGGATAAGCGCCCCTTTTGAATGAAATGAAAACAAGTGGACGCCATATCCGCAAATGGCTTAATTGGCGTGGCTGTTGTCGATCCTGACTGTGGCGGTGGTGTGTGCGCCCTCTGTGTGCTGGCAAGTACAGTGCGCAACCAGCATTGAGAGTTGGCCAGGACATGCGCGTGTGAGAATCTAACGGCTGCGAGGACATCGAAGACAGAGGGTGGTGCTGGTGTTCTATGTAGTCTGGTCTGGTGGTAGCTCTGGCTGGTGGTTCACTTTGGGGTGGTTATAGTGCGTACAACCCCCAGGATATGGCACGGGCCCCTGTAAGTTGTAACAGGCAGGTGCTGGCTCATGCTGGTGGCCGACATTGATTCGGTTTTTGTTGATGATACCACCGCAGCTCGCAGCTCGCAGCTCGTGTTGTGAGATCGAGTGATGCTGCTGTCTACGGGTGCAGCTGCCTGTTTCAGTCAATGACCCGCTAGCTTAATCAAAGCACAGTCTCTGCTTGATTACATGGGTGACATAAATCATAACGGGGCACGGGCTGCAGTGGCAGCTGCAAAAGCTTTGAGCCGTCCAAACAAACTCGATACGCAGCTGAACTCAACTGTACCCCATACTCGCACACTCGAGGCGGCATTCAGGAGCATTTGATGAACCATGGCGACAATAGGCAAATTTGTGCAACAGCACTGCAAGCGATTGACCACATGGGCATTGTTGGACACACCGGGCCTGGGGCGGCACGAGACAACGGAATTTCGAATGTCCTGCAGAAATCATATAAATTACTAGCAAGACATTAGCTGCCCATTATCCGAAAAGCAAAGCGGCAATCATTGCGCAATGGTGACGCTGTGCAAAATTGTAGAAAAAAATCAAGAAATCAACAATGCATGGTAACAATGGACAATGGCAGTGGCAAGGAAAATCAGTGCAACACCGGGCCTTTGAGTCTCGGTTCTTGGTTCTCGGCGCACATCTTGCCCCGCTTTTGAATGCGTCCAATGTTTATGCCATTATTCTTCCGGCGCACAGCCATTGTCCTGATGCAGGGCAACACTTACAGCAGCACAAGCTCCCTTCCTTTTCTTCCTTCTTCCGTTGTCGCAAATGCAATCATTGTAATCGATTTTGCACAATTTCCAATGCGTTCGGCCCTCAAGACGTTCTTCTCCTCTCGCTCTCGTTTTAGGGGTTGTTGCTAGACGCCGCCACCGCCACCTGGTATATTTTCATCCCCCTTCGCTATGCAGCGGCCACAGCTGATCATACCGAGTACTCATAGCTCGTGCCAAAGCGCGCGAGGTTTTCTTAAAGAAAACGTCGCCTTTAGACAGTGACGGCGACAACGGCAAAGGCAGCGGCAGAAGTGTAACACCAAATGCAGCAAATAATGAGCATTTATACTAGGGTCTGGCTCTGCCTAGACAGCTTAGCAGCCGGCGCTCTTGCCGCCACCGCCACCACCACCGCCAACATTGCCATTGCCATTGCCATTGCCGTTGCCATTGCCGTTGCCTCTGACTCTGACTCTGACTCTGACACCTTCAACTTTTGCTTGGCACAAGCCAAGAACTCCTAAACATCTGTCCCATATTTTGTGCCGGTTTAATGCGATACATTTGCTGCTGGACTGGGGACAACCTTATCGCGGGTTGACAAATTTTGTAAGTGCGCCAGGGGTCCAATGCTGATTCTCCCCAATGCGATCATTGCGATCATTGACCAATGCAAAAGTACACTGTTAGTTAATGAACTGACCTGGGCTAAGGGTTCTGTTGCACTCTAGCTCCCCATTAGCCAAGGCGGCCAAAAGGACAGAGAACAGCGAGAATATTGTCAATGGGGCAATTGCCAATTGGCTGATTGAACTTTTTGTTATTGACCTGAATTTAAGTTTAGTATAATTGACTTTAATTCGAAAATATTGTTAGCTCCACATCATAAATACTTAATCGACACAAGGTGAAAACACTCTTGCCTATAACTCGGCTGCATTTGGTATGTAAATGATATGAAACCTGAATGTTACTGCATTATTAGTCGGAGACAGTTGCTATGCTGTGGATTCCTTCAGACTTCCAGAATAAACAAGTATGCCTATAAATATTAAGCCATCGACATTAATGTACATGTGAATAATAATAATAATCCCATTTTTGTTAGGTTTGTATCCATAACTTTATTTGGGAAAGTTAAATTCATTGACTTCTGATTATTTCTCTTTATTCTGAAAACATATTTTATATAAATATTTAAGAAGGAACCACTTTCGAATATTGTAAATGTAAATAAAGTGTTTTTAATATGATATTCGTTACTTTAATGCTCGACAAGCGTTGAAATGGATTTTCGAATAATATTTGCAAACTTTTTAAATTAGATAATAATTTTATTGGTTTTTATTTATTATGTAATTTCTAAAGAAGTAAATATTGTTTGGTTATCTTAACCGAGTTAGAGTCTTGTTTACATTGTGGAGTTCTAGATAAGTCAGAGTAAGTTGTTATTTGTTGACAATAGACCGGGTAATTGTTGATATCTACCCCGATATCGACCCCCTTTATGACTTATTGGGAATTATATGGCACATGGCAAGGGGAGTTCAACGAACTGTTTGTTTTCATGTGCCTAACCTAAGACAGTAGCCAGTCAAGAAATATCCATATGTATGTGCCCCACATATGATAATGCTGGAATGTCTCTGCACCCACACTCAACACACCCTCTAACGGAACTGCAGTTTCAACAGCCATATTAATAACATTGGGGTCATTGTCACGCCAACAGTTTCATTTATTTATATAGTACGTCTTGTATGGCAACTCATAAATGTCGGCAACTGTCTCTGACGCTCTGGGACTCACTTGGGTGCAGTTGCTTGAAAGGAACCCCCTATGAATAATGCACTCTCTATGCACTCTGCGTTGTTGGTGTAGAGGCCATGCGATGGCATTAGTCGGGCGGCTGGTTTGTAGGTTGGTCTATCGATCGGGTGGTGGTGCTTTACTAGTACATATACGAGTTCGAGTACTCGTATATAGGAAAAAAGTTGAACCCTCTTGTCGAATAAGCCAGTCAGTCTGCCAAGCAGCTGCTTAATGGCAGCTCTGGAGGCTCAGACTTGGAGAGTTTTTCCTGCCCTTCGCCACGTTTCATTAAATTTTTGCTTCATTTCAAATGCGATTGCATGCGCCTGTATGTGTGTGTGTGTGTGTGTGTGTGTATGTGCTTCTATATGTGTGCCAAGGAGGCGAGCAAGGAGCAGGATTACTTATGGGCGATCGAGGTGGCATATGCGTTTTCTTGGCGCGAGCTGTGCTGCAAATGCACACGCAAGGAAAGAACGAAGCAAAAAAAGCAAGCAAGGACGTAAGAACATAAGGATATAACGAAGCAGGCAAAGCAAGGCACGATACACACAACACAAACAGAAACACAAACAGGGAGAATAATGGGAAGTTGGCTATGGGTAGCAACTAAATTGGGGTGACGATGACGTCCTCATCCTCCAGGAAGGTGGTGACGTCGTCGTCGTCGTCGTCTGCAGCAGGAGCGGCACTAGCAGCCGGTGGTGCTTTCTGATGTAGAAATGCGCGCAAATGCAAAAATCTCGAAACCTCAAAAAAAAAAAAAAAAAAAAACTGAAGTTGAGCAACAAGAAAAGTGAAAAGCAGTCAAAAAGTGCAAGAATTTCTCAATAAAAGAGCTTGTATCTGCATGTGCTTGTGAGCTTACTCACATATAGTCATGCAGTCTGCAATGGATACACACACACACACACACTAATACATAAACAAATGCAGTCACACACAACACACTATCAATAAATTTCAACACTCGGGCGCGTTTCCTTGGGGGCAGCAACCTCAGTTTGAGTCGCAGACGTTGAGACGAGGTCCTTGCCACAATCGTCGCAGCTGCTGCTGCATTTCTTCTTGCACTCTGCAAATTGTTGTTGCTTCTGCTGCTGCTGGCGGACTGACTGACTGACTGTAAGACGGGGCAAGACAAGAATTAGAAAATTATGAAGCTGCAACAACGCCGGCTGCACGCTGTCATTGATAATCTAGAGTTCTTGTGGCTCGTGCTATGAGTACAACATCATTTGTTACTCAGACTTGGCTGGGTGACTTTCTTTCTTAGTTGGCGCGTTTTGGAGATTTATTTGCAGGGGCGTGCGTCGACATATTGTGATGTGTCACGCCCAGGAGAGCCTATAGATCTCATTGACCATCAATAGCAGCTAATTATTTGGCATTGAGTATTGTTCATGGGGTTTCGCAAGCTGCTTTGCCACGCTGCTAACTAACTGGATGCGTTTGTTTTGGAGCAGACGGCATTACCAGGCGGGAGATCAATTAGTCCACGCTGCGGTCTCTGCAGAATTAGTTAAATGTGAAAGCATTGGAAAAGCCCTGCAGGTTAATAGCCAGTTAGTGCATTATTACATTTTCCAAATATGATTCCATTGTCAGCCCTAATATGCCATAGAAAGGCCGCCCGCCAACTTTCTAACACCTCCTGGCCCAGACAATGGTCTCGCATCTAGCCCAGAAAAGAAACTACACACTCGACTACAATTGAAATGCAAATATGCGTAAAACTTCAAACCAATTAACTGCTACCAAGTAAGCAACTTAAAACGCCTTGCGGGCATATTGCGATCGCAACATGGGCCAATTTGAATGTGAAAGGCGAAAGGCAGCTTTCACTACGGGATCCCAGGAACTTAGAGCACCATCAAAATTCATGGCACACGCGGTATTCAGCGCCAACGAAACGGAAAATGCAAATACATAACGAGAATGCGTTATGAAAAGCTAGTGGAAATGCAAATAGGCTTAGCGAAAAATCGAACTATCGAACGAAGTCGGAAATCGGGGGTAACCCTTTAGCTCATTAGTGTGTTTATTGATCTACGGCAGGAGGCAATCAAATTCACATTTTGCAATATTAACATGACAATGCGATGCAGAACTTAAGACGACAAGGATGTGGCTAAGGCTGAGGATGAGGATGAGGACGAGTTTAGGCTTCAGAACAAGGCAGCGAAGCCTTGCTAACTGTTGCGGCGCAGTTGCCAATCGATCGATCGAACCTCAAACCCAATCGACCCTATCAATGCCCAAAGAGTTGCGTCGAGCTGCCAGCTGAGGGCACAGCTGAAATTCGCAATGAGCGCGCGCTAAAAAAATGCAATTAAATCCCTTGGTTCCCCTTTCTTTTTTACTTCCTATACCCGTTCTGATTCACGTACATATTCATACATTTGAAGCCCAAAGAGATTTGTAGCAAACGTCTTTGGTTTGACATATCTACGTACCCTGCTTGTCCACCTATTTCTTACCCTTTTGTCGGAAACTCTGGGAGTGGCAAGGTTGAGTAAGGTTGGATAAGGTAACGCAACGTAAGGTAAGGTAGGGTAAGGTAAGGCAAGGTTGGATAAGGTAGGGTTTTCACTGCTAGGCAATGTGTCATGGGGTTTTGTTTGTGTTTTTTTGCAATTGATTTGCGGAGAAAGCATCGATTGTAGGGTAATTGTGCAAAAATTGGAAAAAGTCACAGGAGACCTTGCCAATGCAAAATGCAATGTCAAAATGGGCGTGGTACGACATCCCTTTGCAGTGCATTGAATCAGGGGCGAAGGTTTTTAGCGCTGATTCATATTTTTATGAAAGTAAGGCCCCATTTATGTGAGTTTTTCTAGAATCGCTTTATCAATATTTAGAAATGTTTAGTTAACTAACAAAATCAATACAATCAACTGCCTAGATGAAGTATCCCCTTCAGTTGGACATTCGAGTGTGATAGTCCAGGAATTGTCACACGATCACTCAAGCTCACGACGATACCCTAACTGATCCGATTTTCTTTCAATGATATCAGTGCGCTTCCACAAAACGATCCCATGCCAGTCCAAACTCACGAAATCCCACGACTAAAAAAAAAGGTGAAATTGTAACACTCTCCCTTCTCTTATAGAGTCGCACATGCGCCCAAAAGCTGTACAGCTGTACAGCTGCTACAGTCTTATCCTTCAGCTAGCTATTTATTTAATTACCAAATATTTATTGAACATACATTACGGTTAATGTTGAGTCGCTTTCCCATGCCCCTTCGTTCCTGCGATTGTCACAAGGGGATCGCATCTTGAATGCGTCACAAATTTTGCAATTTGCTAGAAGCTGCAGCAGAAGCAGCAACAAGGACAACAACAACAACAACAACTACAACAACAATGATGATGACGATGATTTCGCATACCTTTCACGTATGTATATGCCACCCCGTCATAACTCAGTCTCAGCCTCAGCCTCAGCCTTTGCCTAAGATTAGGTAAACCTAAAGCAAGGAGAGTTGTTTAAGATATTAGGGTGAACTGTATCCGCATTGATTTCCCATCGATTTGGCAACTTGCTTAGCGCACCCTTCGGTGCGATTTGCCTTCCATTAAAAAAAATTTGCCACAACGCAGACAATTTTCATATTGATTGCGTCGAATTTTCCTAGATTTTCGCATACCTTGGCAAATAATTTATTGCGTTCCCTCGCAATTTGGAATTTGAATTTGAGGCGCTTGTTTTGCTTGAATAAGGCTTATAATGAGCTGTGCCGGGGGGGATGATCGAGGGCTTGATGTGGGATTGGGTACAACAGTCAAATATGTAGATGCCACTCTCGAAAATATCTCTTCTATTATAAGATTTTCGAGATGGAGAATTATATAAGATCAATTGTTATGGCAATTTCCAAGGAATTACTTAAACTCATGTGCCTGCCTTAGTATTTTTATACTCTGTACAGGGATATATTAACTTTGTGAAAAAAATTTTTTTATAATCACTTTTAATATATATTATTAAATTATTTAATATTTATCTTTATAGAAAAGATATCTTATAGAAGAAAAGATTTATACAACGCAATAAAATAAACATTCATTGTAAAAATGTGTCTTAAATTGAGTGTTATAAGCTGTTTTTCCGCTGCCGGCATTTTTAAAATCAATTTGAATTTCTATATAAAAAAGTGTATTTTTTTCTATAAAAGACTTTTTGCTTTGTAACACGCTTTTGCCATCCAAATAAAGCATTTTGTTAAGCTAATTTTTATCCCATTGTGAACAAAACATTTTTAAGCCCAACGATGGGTTTTCCTGTCATTTTCTTTACATCATGTAAGAAAAGAGTCGCCTCAGGCCTTGCTATTGATAGCCAGGAAGCACAAAGACAGAAAAAATAAATGAAAAAAAAAAAAAAAAAAAAAAAAAACATAAAAAACAGTCAAAATTATGTTATAAATTATATGAAAAAAGGGTAAATTCATGTTGAAAATTTCAAGTGTTTTGTAATAAAGCGCAGTAGCTGCAAGCAAAAGAAAAAACTCTTCAACCCTATAAGATCTTCAGAAATAAAAAGTATAAAAAAAAAATTACAATGAATGTCAGAAAAAAAAAGTTTGCTTCATTATTTGCTTGTTTTTCTAGCGTATTTTGTTGTTGTTGTTCTTACTGTTGTTTAATTGTGTTTCTGGTCTGTGCAACGTCATGATCATGATACCCCAAAGCAAGTACAACCCATCCGAAACCAAACCCAACCCAATCCAAATAAAAGCAAACCAAAATCCCAAAGAACAAATTGTTGTTGGCCGCGAATGCAACGAAGCGGCTGCAATCGACAGAAAACATTCACAAAAGCTAGGAAAGAGTTGGTAACTGCGAGGACTTGTACTGAGATTCCCTCACCAAACCTGGCACCGTCTGTCACTCACCCAGGCCACCCCTTGGCAGCGACACCCTGCGCTCTTGCCACTGCCACTGACATTCCCAATGCCGCTTTGCCACTGCCTGAGTCTTGATATGATCGTCGTTGTCCTCGCAAGAAATAGCACCATCAGCCGGCTGCCCGGCGCTGGCATTGAGTAGCTAAGAAAACCAAAAGATTTCACACGCCGCTGCAAAAGGCGTCAGTTGCGTTTTTTTCTCCTTCTGTTTTTTTCGTTTTTGGTGCCCCTCGCTGTCACCCCTGAACGGGAGGGTCGGAGTCGTCGGAGATGATGATGGTGATGGTGATGGTAGCGTTGCATTTTTTACTTGACGCCTTGGCACAAAGCTGCATAATAATTACCCGATACCCTTATCAGGCGCTAAGAAGAGGCGTAGAGTGCGAAAAATCGCTGGAAAAATCTCATTTGAATATGCACGCATTTCCATATGCATATGAGTTTGGGAAAAACCATCTGAAATTAATGAATATTTTAGAATACTTTACGAGCCGTGCTTAAAGGGCAAACCGATTTATAGAGTTGATTGCCTGCACTCATCATTTGCATAGTTGGATCGAAAACAAGTTTTTCGCTGGGTGGCAAACTGATACAAGATTCAAGATGTGTCGCATTTCCTGCCCCAATGAAGGATAGCCACCTGTGTTTAATACTTAAAACGCAATTAAAACCATGTGGAGTTCACTTGCTCACTTGTTCAACTAGGCCATGGGAATGTACGCAGTTCTAATTTTTGGTTAGAGACAATAATGGAACTTGTGATTAATCATCGGAAATGCTTGTCGCTATATTACGTGACGCTAACCCATATACAGCAGCTCGTAAATAAAATGTTTGTCTACCCCTATTAAGAAATCGGCATCGATAGACATCCCAAAAGCGAGGGAGAGAATGAACAAAACAATTAGAGTGCCAAACATCAAGCTCGACGATCTTAAGTGCTTAAAGAACTATCGGATTTCTCAAGTACCTCTCTCTTCTTTCTCTCTATGTGTGCGTGTTCCACAAAAGTTCATCTGCTCCCCTTTGACAACTTCATCATGAGTCTCTCTCTCTCTCTCTCCCTCTATCTCTCTTTCTCTCTTCCTCTCTTGTTGTGTACTTGTGTCAGGGGGTAAGCTCAGTGCGCAGTTTGGATAGAGTCCGTTATAGACTTTATTTCCATTTTGAGATGAATTATTGGGGGGTTCGTTGTACTCTTTGCGTGCCGCGATGTGGCCTCATTTAGACGTTCTATGATTTCTCAGTTTCTATGAGAGTGCTCGTCGTCTAGGCGTCATAAATTGAAATTTATGCTGGAGCATTTAATAGATTTCTTCATTTATATTTATATTTAAATTTCTTGTTTTGTTTCTTAATGATTTAGTGTAATTAGCTCACAGGCTATGCGACGCTGTGCTCGCGGCGCCTGGGGGATTCACAATACATACATACATACATAAAATAATATCATTGTATGTGTGTTGAAATTGTTGGGGTGTCGTTCTTCTTTCGTGATTAAGATCTTCGAGTGCGAGTTGATTGAATCGTACAGGCGGGCGGAACGAAGGGAGCATAGCGGAAAGTGGGCTTATTGTGAGATCATCAACGGAATTCTGGGCATTCAAATCGGGTGGACCAGAAGGGATTGGCTAATTGATACATGAGAAACATGCATTAAAGACACTCTTCTTATGGGGGTCACTGCAGGGAATATAATATATAAATTTATGATATAACATAACTTCTGCTGTGTAATTTTAAACTTTCATTTAGTGAAATTGTATAACAGTTGCCATTTGTCTTTGCTCACACGCTCGTCATTGTTTCTTTCGACATTTCCAACCGTTATCCCTTCTAAGCTAACAATCTATATTTGTTTCTCTTTTCTTTTTTATGCTTTTTCCCTGTACAAACGACTTAGTTTTGTGCCCAAATTGTGCAGCCCCTTTGAGGGCAATCACAATGGAAGCATCCCGCCTTTTACATCAACTTGAGGCTTGAGACAACTTGTGGATGCATTACTTTGCTTTGCTTTGAAAGCTGCAGCGACCTTTGATCCTGTTTCTGGCCACCATTTGACATGCGCATGTAAATGTGCGCGTAATTCCCATAAAGCAGCTTAAGACACTTTCCATCCTTTGTATGGTTGGCTGTCGCTTTTCCGGGACAAAACACTTAAAAAAGCGCATGAAATTTTCTACAACGTCGAGCATTAAGCAGAATAATCAGCGGGGTCGGGCCAAACGATGCCCAGGAAAATCCCACACGGGACATTTGGGAAAAGGGTAATGTCTAATTTACATGACGTCTGTCCGTCTCCCTGTCTGCCTATCTACATTCCCCTTTTGCATGCTGCAGGGCACGTCGGAAACTGGACCATAACGACTTTGTCCCGTACCGGTTGCTACTCGATTGGCTACATTTGATTGCCGTGGAGGGTTGCAAGTTTGCCAAGCTGTGAATACCGACAGGGATACAGTCCGCGACTGCGCAGCATCTTCGCATCTGTCCACGCGGGTCACGGTCATGGATGCGGCTAATGACCGTGTACAAAGGATGCAATGGACGAAGAGGCCAGTCGCTATTAGCGCACACAATGCAATCAAATAGCCATGAAGAAAGCTGTGCACCCTTTCAATTGCAATAATTTGCATTTGAAATCAGCTCAGATCAGCTTTGGAGTGGCCCTGCTCTTGTTGTGTTGTTGCCCTTTGTGGACACTTTCTTTGGACATTTTTATTTTCATTTGTGATTTACTTACTTGGTCCGCGGTCCGTGAGCTGAGGATTAGCCCAGGCAGACCCTCGGAGGCTGCGGCATCATTTGCCGCTACTTGACCTATTTTGCCAACTTTCGGCGAGCTATAAATGTCAGTGACGTCATTAAAGTTTAATAATTTATGAAAAGCCGCCAATGGAAGAGTTGCTGAGTTGTCGAGTTGCTTTCTATTTATGTTTGGATATGTATCTGCTTTCTATCTCTGTCTCTCGCGGGTTTTCCCAAGTGTTTTTCAGGTCGGTCGTTGACTGTAATTACCAAAAATTAGTTTGATTTTTATATCAAGTTTTTCGAGCTGCAATTGTGGAGTGTTTTGAGCACGCGCCAGAGCCGGAAGTGGTTTTTCCCCGTGCATCTTTCGAACTATTTATAGAGACTGATCTTGGATATTAAAATGTGGGGGAGTTCTGTTATACTTGTAACGAATTGTGTCAGTTTGTCAGCAGCATTGAGGTTTTGTATATATAAGTATATAAGTGCACACACACGTCTACATATCTAGTTTGTTAGGAATTGGGGGGGGGGACACAGCCCTGCAGACCCATCAACACAGTCACTTATTTCAAGCCAAGTGAGTGACAGCTGGATGTAAGCCGTGAATTACAATGTATCGCGGTTTATTTTTGTTAAATTACATTTACAGAAATGCGTTCGGCGGTTTTCGGCTAAGGAATGAAAGAACCGCCTGGTTGCGATAACGGTAGGAATAAAGGAAAGCCAGGCCCAAAAAACTACTGGGCGCATTTCGGCCATTTAGACACATTTCGAATTCAATTAGTGCTCATTAGCAAATAACTTGCAGACTAAGCGGCAAAAAATCACTCGAAAAGCGTTGCCAATGGGGTTGTGGATGCTGAGGGGCCTAACACGCACAGTGGCGTGGCGGGGCGAGACAATGCGAGGCGTCCAGCAAAGCTAAACGGAAATGAACATTGACAACGACAATTGCTTGTTATTTGCAAAGCGAATTCCAGTGCTTCATCATGTTGAAGAAGCCTTGGCACTGTTCCCTGTCCCTCACTCCTTGTGAGACAGCCCTTTGGGGCCTCTGTTGTCGGTGCTGGGGCTGGGGCATAATTATAATTATGAGCGAAGCGGGGCAGCATCATTACTGCCATTCGAGTCTCAACTTGACTCGACTCGACTCGATGTGAGCTCATCATTGCCATTATTATCATCCGGAGAACGACATCATCAGCAGCAGCACCAGCATCATCACCAGTTGTGCGAATTGGTGCGAAACGCACTTTGACTTGGACAGCAAAATGCTTTTTGTTTCACTGCTAGTTGCAGAGTGAGTGAGACAAAGAGAGAGAGAGAAAGAGAGATGCCTTGCTCCAGACTTGAAATCTTTGCATGCCGCAAAACCAGATTATAGCTGTGTGAAGTGTATTCCTTATTTTCAATCAATGTACTACAGAAGAACATTATTTCCAACAAGTTCATTAATGGATTCTATACAGCAAATAATTATACGTCCTTATTTTATATATATAATTCTTTCTCTCCGAATAAAAGTTTCAGTTTCAGTTGCTTACAGGGTATTATGCAGTCGAGTGGGTTAATATAAAAGTCCCTGTTCTTATTATTTAGCTGCCTTTGTTTGTAATGCAATTTTCAATACGCGAGAATTACAGGGAAACAAAACAATGAAAATCGGCTTCGTCGTCTTTGTCGTAATATTGCTCTTCGTTGTTGCTGTTGTTGTTATAGTTGTTGTTGTCTTTGATGTTGTCGTTGTCGAGTTCTTCGTGTTTGCAATGTGACTGCGGCTTGACTCGGCTCTGGCGTCTTGCAGATGCCCCTTGTGGCGGGCGCCTGCTCTTACTCCTTTTCTCTGTGGATCTGGAGCTGTAGTTGAAGTCGGAGTCAGTGTCGGAGTCCGAGTTGGAGTTTGTGGTCGGCGAGAAGACTTCAATTTCAATTTAAATGAAAACAAACTGTAGGCACTTTGTACTTATGTATTTTGCGGCGTTCATTCAGCTTGTTTGCAAATGTAATGCTTCGTGACTTTCGAGTGTACTTAAAGATACAGATGGATGGACTTGGACTCGGTCTCGGACTCGAACTGTATGTACATACAACTTGTGTGATGCAGTTACACATACAGATACAAATACAGTTGTCGATGCAAATACATAAATGCTTTTTTAAGTGAGAATAACTTAAGGAAGGTTGTGATATTCATGAGTGTCATATGGTATTATCTGCTGATTGATCCCACGACCTTTGACTTAGTGCTAATTAGTTACTATGAGTGTTCTGCGTAAATTTAAAATAATATCTTCCTATAAAGTATAAATTGTGTTTCTAGATAGTCAAAGAGCCGTTATATGAAATTACCAATTTTTTCACTTATCAGCACTTCCATTCAACCATATAAACCATGAGGCCACCCAAGCATCAGAGGGCTATTAAGCTAACAGCACAGCATAAACAGCTTCAAAACTTAACGCTTCATATCAAAATAAACAAAACTGAGATTCAAACGGAAACCATTCGCGAGTGGGAACATGAACGGGACCTGAAATCGGGGCAGACTCTGAGACTAAGACTAGCGCCTAGTAAAGTGTGAAGAAAACCAACTCAAATTTTGCACGCCTTCCAGTTAAACAATTGTTTGTTGTTGCATCTAAGTGCGTTCCGCGAAAAACACAGGAATTTACCCCAAGCTGTGACAGCATCCAGCATCCAGCATCGGCATCGACAACTCCAACTTCTCAGTTGTTAGTTTCCATTTCCAGAGACAGACCAGAAACCAGCTGACAAACGGAAACGCGCAGCGCCGTCAGTCATATGGGTAAAGTTATTTTGAATATGCAAAAAATATGAAAAATAATACAAGTCGACACAGCACATACATATACCCATACCCATACTCATGCACATGCGCATTCACAGCCATAAGAATGAAGTCGAAGATTGCTCCATTATGGAACGTATGCGAGGTGCTGAACACAAGTCTCTGTTGTTATTGTTATTGTTGTTGTTGTTGTTGCTGTTGCTGCTGCTGTTACTTTGTTGTAGAACATACAATAAAAACCCCAAACAGAATGGAACAGGGAACAGGGACGGACCAAGGGTTCAATGTCTACGAAGACGACGGTTACGACAAAGCCAACAAGTCGAGCAGTCCAGACGCAGCCCGAACCGTATTTAAAGATCATAAAACAACATTAACTGATCCATAGAGTAGCAGAGAGAGTCAGAGAGAGAGAGAGAAAAGAGAGAGAGTGAGAGACTTGGTGATCTTCACATGCGAGTGTGAAATTGTCAAGTTGTTTAAAGTTTACGCAGCATAATTAAATATTTGCCAATCGGCGTTTATAGATGTTGTTGCCAGCCGGTCGACTTGCCTCGGTCTTTAGCTGTTCTCTCCTTTTAGATTTGCGTATATTTTTTTACTTCTTTTCGATTTGTCTAATTTTTTGTATTTTAGTGTAGCAAATGTGTCGGCGCGACTGTTCGCATCTGCTTTTTGCCGTGGGAATATTCTAAGCCCGTGATTTTTTCTTTATTTATTTGTTTCCTTTTTTTTTGTTGTTTCAAAACAATCTTTGCCAACTTCGAGATCCAGATCGTGATCAGATGATGATGTTTATTTGTGTTGACAACAATATTGGCAACATTCGAATGTGGGCGTTATTAAGGCTTGACTGTCAGACAAGGGCTTCCAATGCTGCTGATTGCCAGCGAGTTGCCTCCAGTTGGGAACGACTTATGTCCCTCGTTGTCCGTTACGAAATAGAAGGCAGGCAACTCTCATATCTACATACACACATACCCATGCACACACACACACACACACACGCACTCATCGGCAAGAGCCGCACATGCATGGATGCTGTGCCCACACACAAAAGAGAATGTCTCCACATCATCTAGTTCTGTGTGTAGAGTTGCTTGAACCTTAGATGCGGACTAGGGGCCATGGGGGCAACATCAACATACAGACTGAAGCTGCATCCCAGACCAAGAGCGAGGGCTTATATTAATATCGTTGTCGCAGCGTTGCACCATCATGCAACTGTGTGGGGGCTGCAACTCTGTTCCAACGCACACCACACAATACACAGCTCACACATACACACATACATACATACACCCATGCAGTTGTTGTGCATTAACTAAATGCATTGACCTTTCAGTTTGTGCGCTCGCTTGGTGGCAGAAATACGAGTTTTCCATGTATCTATCCCCATATAACTAAGTGCACGATTCCTCTCTCTCTCTGTGTATGTGTGTGTGTGTGTGTGTGTGTGTGTTTGTGTGGGGAGTTGTTCTTAAACTTGTCCTGCATCTTTTCTATGTATCGCTCAACGCATCTTTGCGGTGGCGTGAGCCCATTTGATTTGCTCCCTTTATTTATAGCTGAGTCTTGTCTTGTGGGGGCAGCATTTAAGTAAATGTCTACAAGGGGCACAATGATTAGTAATATTATTTAGATAATCAACATATAGTTACAGCTGTGGACCAGTTTTCAAACGATGTGGTACAGCTCTGGAACGAAACAATAAACGAATTTCATATATTAAGCATCGAAATTCTAAGTTAGAATAGTGATTTGATCGATTTGCGCATTTATATAGCATTTTTCTGGCGTTACATCCCATAAAACATTTACGAATTCTATTCATTATATGAATCAATGTTTTGAATAAACTCATTATTACTGAAGCACATTTTCGATGGAAAACCTCATCATAAATAATCTTAAAGCGGCTCGGAAGTGCTGCGAACGACGAACGCATATTAAACATGAGTTAAGGCACAGGCTGTTATTATTCCCACGGGACTTTGGCGCGGCTATGGAACTTATAAGGAAACCAATGTCGGCAACAGAATAATATTAATATCAGGGCCTGCTTGTTCCTTCTCACTTATCAAATGGGACTGGCACGGACTCCATTTGTTTAAGCGCTAAAAACTTTTGCCGATAAGCGGAGCGTGTACTTCTCCACATAGAATTTGGACAAACAATGTGCTCGTATCTTTTATATTTGTTAATCACATAATTTGTTTGGTTTTTGCGGCAAGGCGCAAAGACAGGTATACATGGCGAGGACCACCTATTGGTGGCTATTTGTTGGCCAAGTGCAAAAAGGAAATCTCTTTATTAGTAGCTGAGTATATGAATGCATCAAACAGGAAGCAGTCCGCATAAAAGAATCTATCGTTTTACGGTTTTTGATTCCACATAATTCTTCATTGTTGTTTTCTTATTTTCTGCCACAATGGTCAAGGATCTACGGATGGCGAAAATTTGCTATGAATGATGCGGATCGACTGACAGGCAGTGCAACCACATAAAGATGACGCTGTCGGTGTGGTAATCTCAGTCAGCTGCATGCCTTAATGTCTCCGTCTCAGTCTCTGGCTCAGATCAATCTCTCCCAAAACATTGTTGTTAAATTTCTGGAGGCTGACCGCAAATAATCAGTCAGGAAGTTGGCCAGTCGATGCTTAAGAATTGTTAGCCCCCCGAGCCTAAATAGAAAATACTCAATTCTATCTCTGTATATGTATATGAGTTTTTTTTTTTTTTTTTTTTAATTCAGTTTATTTTTCTCCACTACTTACATTTTACTATAACAATTTTAGCATAACAACACCTACTCAGTAAATTAATTATAATATAGACATACACTTAACTAACTTAGGTGGTAGTGTTTTGGTGGGGATAGTGCATAGCCAGCCCCTGCGGAACCAACGCTAGTCACTGCATCGCAGGGACGATGGCTACGCCTACTCCGCTCTGCTTCGAATCCGTTCCACTCTTCGCAGCTCTTGCATGACACTAGATGCGAAGCTGCAGGCTGCCTCCCATGCTCGCTCAGATGAACACATAATGTTTGCGAGATTATCCGGGGTGATCATTCGGCCGGTCGCTTCCTGGAGGTGAAGTCTCTGCGCTGTGAACCGCCCACATCGAGATATGATGTGCTCTGCGTCCTCGGTGAAGTCTTCACCACACCATGCACAAAGTGGGGAAGGTACGTGACCAACTCTGTGCAGGTAATGCATGAAGCAACCATGCCCACTAAGAAGCTGGGTTAGATGGAAATTTACACTTCCATGTCTACGTCCGATCCAGCGTCTTATGTCGGGAATAAGGCGATGCGTCCAACGTCCCTTAGTTGAGGACTCCCATCGAGTTTGCCAGGCAGTTAGGCTTGCCTCTCTGGCCTCAAGACGCGCCCTGGTTCTTGATTGGCCCCCTCTGGTAGCTGCGTCCACGGCTTTCTCCTCAGCGGCCAATAGATCAATCGGAATCATGCCCGAGATGACCAGGGCAGCATCATCCGATACCGTCCTGAAAGCGCTGCATATACGTATATGAGTGTGCGAGTGTGTGTGTGTGGGCTTTTGCTGAACGAATTCATTAGGAAACGACACACTGATACATTTGTATATGCAAGATATGTGCGTGCCTCAGAAATTAAAGTGGCTTTTAATGCCTCTATCTTGGCGCCCAATTAATTTTGTCCAATAAAACAAAAATTATATGCATAAAGGGTATATATATAAGCATACGTACGGTGTATCTGAGTGGGTATGTGTGTGTGAGTTTGTGTGTGGCACGAAGGGCGAGCAAAGCGCACGGCATGAAAGAGATTTGCAGAAATTTTGGCGCCAAAATGCAAGTTGATAAACCAGTTGCGTTGCATATTTGCCCCTCAAATCTGTGCGCCTTTTTGCGACTTTTGTATAAGTGTGTGTGCGTTTGTGTGTGTGTGTGTGTGTGTGTGTGTGTGTGTGTGTGTGTGTGTGTGTGTGTGTGAGTGCCAGTGTATCTGTCAGTGTGTGTATGTGTGATTGTGAGAGTCGCTTATCGGCGCCGTCAGTTGGACAGACTCCGGACTACATCTACATTTATAGTGCGTTTATACACAGACACTTGTGCACACAACTTTATGGGTTTGAATTCTAAAAAGTTGAAAATAAAAACGCACAAAAATGAAAACCTGGAGATTTTAAAGCAGGGGATGGGCATGAGACTGCGGATGAGGTTGGATGCTGGCGGCAAAAGGCGACGCATAATTTGTAATAAAGCTTGAGGACTAATGTGTTTTTCTACCTTGTGCCCATTGAGCCTGGCGAACTTAGCCTCGTCCCATAAAAATCTCTGAAGAAAGAATGAACGAAAAATTTGAGACTTTAAGCTTTTCACTTAATGAATCTAAGCGGAGTGTGAGGTGTGCAACAAACGGCAATCGACTGCAGCTATGGAGCTGTGAAGCCTGGACGTGATCGTTGTCGTCGTCGTCGTCGTCATCATTACTGGCCATGGCAGGTAGTAAAGTTGTGCAACATTTTTTCCCAGGAACTTTTTTTGTTGTCGAAACTCCTTATTGAAGCATATCCAGAACTGGTGGCACAGCATTCCATGGGACATCCACCAACCCGATGCCCAAACTGAACCAAGGCAAAGCCAAAATGCACACCATCGCCATCGCGGACGTATCAAAGACCTAAGCCATTGATCAATGGTATTTGTTGTAGTAGTTGTTGTTGTTGTTGCACTGTCTGGTTAGAACTGCAAGTTACCTGGCCAAAGCCCATTTAACGTGCCAGACACATTTTCGGCGAAATGTTTTTAACAGCCAACACAAAGTGCTGGCCCGACGAAGGATCGGACATCAGAGACATTGCGGACATTGGCCGGACACGCTACACGATACACGGTACATGGACATACGCGAAAGCTAAGAACTTTGTCCAGTCTCAGTCGCATACATATATACAAACCAAGTGCCAGTGCCAGTGCCAGTCGAAGTCCCAGTGATGGCAACAAAGAGGCACAGTCAAGGAATTTGCAGCGCAAACTCTGCGTGATTAGAGAGCTAAATTGAGCGCAGATTTTATCGTTATGGTTTGTGCGAGATATCGATATTTGGCTTTTTGGCTTTCCTCCCTGTTGCCTTTCCCGCTGTCGTTCCCGACTGCATCATCGTCTACGTCTCCCACTCATGATCGCATAAGAATGGGAAGTTCATATTTGTTATCGTGCTTTGCCACGATCGTTATGCGGGGTTCTCCCTCTCTCTCTTTCTGTGTGAGCGTTGTTTATTTAAACGTTAGTGTATGTGTGTGTATGTGTATGTGCGAAGAGCGCTAAAGTGCAGAGGCAAGCATCGTTTTCGGTTTTTAGTGTGTGACGCAATTTTGGCGCGAAAGTTGGCGTCTCTTTTGGGGCTTTGGTGTGTGCCATTGGGGCACGCTTTTCACCGATGAAATGTGAGTGTGTGTGTGTGTGTGTGTGTGTTAGTGATTTGTTGGGCTGTGGTAAACGATTGGCGGGCAGTTCTTCTGAGAAAACATATCAATGGCTTCCTTCACCTGTTCAGGAATTGTCGAAATGCTTCCTTCCGTTTCCTTCAACCTTGCCAGGGACGTCCAGGAAGGAAGTGTCCAGGATTGCGGGAAAGTGCATAACTGGACAGCTTGTCGAACTTATCATCCTAAGTAAATAGGTGCCAGGAACCAACCACATCCTGGGGGAGCACTTGCTAACCGACCCTGCAGATTGAGAGACTCTGAAGTCGAAGCCGTTAAGCAAATCTCACTGACACGCCGATTGACCGCAAGAAACCGAAAAGAAGAGCTGAAGTGACACTGCTCGAAATTCAATACTCTTGAAGAGGCTGCGAATGCTTGAGGACTTGATGATGTCCCACTTGGGTTAAGTTACATAATCGTCGACCACGGACATGTCACTTTTACAGGGCGAAGTCGGAGCGAACGATGGTCGGAAGATCATGAGGTTGCGAACTTCATATTTGCTTAAGTGTTGTCTTAGCGGGAAAATCTGTAGATTGGTAGGCGTGTCACCTGTGTATGTGTGACTAACCGTTAACAGAGTTGCCGCTTGTTGCATAAGCCCGGATTTCAGTTCCAGGAATCTATCTAACGCAAAGTGTTTGGCTAAGCGCCTCCATCGTTAGTCTTTGGCGAAATTTGGACTGGTGACAGTTTAAGAGAGAGATAACCGACTTGACATGCGATACCTAAGGGAAAGTGGACCTACGGTATGTCGGGGTCTGTCCCAGTCTCGTCGAGGATGCGTCCGTTTGATCCTATCTGTGCATAAATCTAAGCGCACCACTTGAATGGACACTTGAGAGTACAATTTTCTCATCATTGCCAAAGTACCATTGCTGTGTTGGTCAATTAATGAGCCGAAGCAGTTGGACAGGGTAAAAGGAGGAGCTTGGCAAAAGGATCCTTCTCGCATTCAACAAATATTCGTATCCTGTTGTGCACTTTGCTGCAGTTGACACTCCAAATAAAGTGCAACAACGGCAAAAAGATACTTTTTTACGGCTAGTTATAGATATCCCTTGTTGGACAGACAGTTTGACATTTGTGGACAATCTATAGCCGCTACGTCCTGTGGCGCAGTGGTATCGTCCTGTTAAGCAAACAACAAGTGACTGAGTCGAGTTTTGTTGCCTTCTTCATCTACGCATCAGCTGAGAAGCGCTGGGAAAATCTTTGTGCAATCAGCTGTTCCCAAATTGTGTTTTTGTTGGCGACAACGTTGTGGGAAAATGGGATCATAATGTGGATTTTAGTAGGGGATTGAGGAACTATGACCATGTCTATGTCTATGTCTGGAGTGTAGCTAAACCTGTTTGACTCTTGTTGTCTCTGGCATTGCTTTGCTTTTTACTAGCTCTCTGTCAGTATTGGTGGGTCGTTAATGCCCTTTCTACAAGCGAGTGACTTGTTGCTGGTATTGGTGTTAGCCTTGGTAATGTCGAGCTCCTTTTGTTCCATTGCTTTGGCCAACAAAGAAGGCACAGCAAATCATCAAGTGCTGCCGTTGATGATGATGACGATGATGATGGGAATCTAAAGCAAAGCCAAAGCCTGGATTGCAACATCATTTATCAGCTGCACGAGCGTGGCAAGTGGGCAGTGACCGAAGTATACCTGCCGTGTGCTGATCTCACGCTTGCCAAACAATAAAGTCAAAGGCCATAGGAATAGGGTACATTACAGGTTGATAGACATATCCCCTGAAAATACTAGACCCTAATAACGCCGTTTTGGCTTTGTCCGATTTCTTTTTTTTTACTTTTCTGGGTGTTACAATTGCAGAATTATTGTCCTGGGAATCAGCTCCACCTACGTTTCGTAAGACCACCACCAGACAAATTGCCAGACAAACTCGAAACTGAACTCTTGCACGTAAATCATTCTCATTTCTCCAGACTTAGTCTGCAATCAGACCCGCTCAATAAACGAAACATTATGCAAATAGCAAATCAAACGAGTGGGAGGAGATGGTAGGGATAAAGGGAGTGCAAACGGCTCAACAAATTTCAACATGAGACATTTGCTGCCACCAGCAACGTCAGCGTGAGCGTTAGCGTCAACGGCGACAGCGACAGAGAAGTCGGCAGCGACAGCAACGCTTGGTGCATAAGAAAATTTTGTCCGTTACAGAATCTGGCGCGCAAAGGCTCACAAATTGTGTGTGTGTGTGTGTGTGTGTATGTTTATGTTTGATAAAATGCGATATGGGCACATTCTCATTCCAATTTCCATTCTCATTCCCATTCTTGTACTCAATAAACCCCCCTGCCTGGCTTTGGCTGGTGCAATGCGGCACAGTAAGAAAAGGAGAGTGTGCGTGAGTGAGTGACGGAGAGAGCGAGACAAAAATGGAACGTGAGTTGCTGAGCGAGCGCAACATTGAGCTCTCTGCGCATTCGGCTCAACCCGACGTCGTCGCCAGAGTCACAGAGGCAGTAGCAGAGAATGTGGCAGAGGCAGAGGCAGAGGCAGAGGCAGGCGATGCGCAACAAAAACGAGCATAACGTATTTTTGCTGTTGGTGTAGCACTAATACACACAGACAGATTCCCCGGCTTGTCACACTGCCCCTGCCACTGACTCTGCCCTTGCCTCCGCACGTACCCCTACCGCAGAGTGTCAACTTTTAGTCTCGAAGTTGAGGCAATAAAAACCAAATAATTGAAAACTCGACAACAAACGAACTACGAGTATGCCCAAAAATATCTTAAAGATTAGATGCGTACGAGCGTATGAAAGGGGTCCGCTTAGGGGTCGGAGGGAGCCCTGCCAATGTCTGCCTTCGACTCCGTACTGTGGCTGACTGGCAGGCTGCCTCAATGGGGGCAAAGCGAAGACTCTTATGATTAATGTGATGGCAAAATTGAAAATATATTTTTACCCCCCCCAACAAAAAAGGCAACGGAAATGAGGAGGAAGTCGTCGTATGGTTTATGTTGTGCCAAAAGAGTTGGGGTGTGATGCTGATGCTCTTGCTTATGTTGATGGTAATGGGGTCTGCACAACATACGGCACAGATCACAAGCACGAAGATTAGTTTGGAGTGCAGCCGAGGCTCGGCTGTTTAGGGGGAGTGCATTTGAGATTGCGCCAAAGGAAATGGAGTTCTGTCTGATGTATTCTTGGAATGGTCTTTATTGTGCTTGGCTCACAATTGTTGAATTGTCGACTGTAGAATTGAAGAATGGATTCAGCTCCACAATGGGGATTATATGGCATCAATCACTGGGTTTCCTTAGTAACTAACTGCTTACGCTCGAAAGTATGCCACAGATCTGTGCAAGTCATTGTGATTAAACTAAGTTAATAAAATATATGTTTTTACTATGCTTCATTTGCTTTCTATTGTTGCATAATTATGCAGCAATTGACACTTCATTGTTTTCTTTATCCCTTGACTCATTAGGAGTTGGAAAGTTCTTGGAAAGAGGCACATCAATTTCCAATCTAAACCAATGCACGTGCGAATAACTCAGCAATTCGATGAAGTGAAGTCAAGATGAAAAATTACCTGCTGGCATTGCCCATAAACGATGCTGTCACTTGTCCAACCCACATACACACACACACACACACACACACACACACACATAGCACACACACACACACATAGCACACACACATAGCACACACACACACACATACATAGCGAAACAAACGAGACCCGGGGAGTGTGTGAAGATTTATCCCAAAGTCACCTTAATGGCAAACCGAAAGTAAAGAAAGAAAATTGGGTACCCAAGCAATAATAATAATAATAATAAAATAAAATACATGGCAGAGAACGAGGAAAGAGTATTTGGAAAAGTAAACACGCCAGGATATCAAGTGTACACATGTTACATTGGAACGGCAAGAGCGGGACAGAGACGCATGCGAAAGATCTCCAGTTTCTGCACTTGCAGTTGGCATTGGCATTGTCCGCACCGTTAGATAGCCAAGACAGCTCAGCCCAGTCGAAAGAGAGTATCGTGGGAATGGCCATTGTGGAATTGTCTGTGCGCTTTGTCAACGTTTCAAGTGTCGCCAAGACTACTGTCTCCTCTACTCTTACATGCAGTTGTTGTTGCCGTTGCATTTGTCTGTGTTTTCTTAGACAAATGTTTCCAATTTTCTGATACTCATATATTTGCCTCCACCCACTGTGACACAAAGAAAGTGCACGCGTATTAGTAGAACGCATTTACCATGCGACCAACCTAAAAATCTTCAAGTGGTCAGCGCTGGGAAGGAGATTGCCTTTGTTCCTTGGCAGGCTAATTTGTGCGCGCCACGTTGGACACTTGAGTCAGTGAAAGGACACGAGGAAACACAAAAGTGAAAGAGTAACTCACTCTAGGGTCTTGTTTTATGGGAACGCAGATAGGCCAGCTGCATTTGGCGTGCGTGGGAGTCAATTTTGCTAGGGCCAACGTGGGCATGACGCAATAACACAATAGTCCAATAAATAATATATTTTTTAGCCAAGGGACCAATTCATAAGTTGTCGGATTTCTCATGACGTTAGGTAAGGTGTCAGTTCGTATTATTCATTGAATGGGCCAATTTTGCTGAGACTTAATGTGCGACTATATATATAGGGCTGAATTGCTTTCCTAATATTAATTATAATTTAAGTAAATTCAGTTTTCCATCACCTTAATTCATCTGCGAAGTATTGTTTCTGTTTATTATTCTGATTTTATTTATATATCTAATCTTCTCTACGACAAATATTAAGTTCAGAAAAACGATGGTGAAAACACGTACTATTGAAACACTTGGCACTTTAACCTGTTGCATTCCTATCGCCTAGGATTAGAGAATAATTTACAACCGATAAATGGACATTTATGACCATTCACACTGACTCTTCCGGCCATTGGTATGTTCAGCAAAATAAAATCAACTTTGAAGGATCAGAACATAAATCATCAACGAAATCGTCTTAAGTACTCACAGCTCACAACTCAGAACTCATAACTGGCAAACTGTGGAATATATACGTACAGAAAGGTACAAAACCAATGACAAATATAGCATGAATGAAAGGGACTGGACATGCAACAATGTTGCTAAGACTGCACAAACATTTGAAAGTTTGTTGCTCCGTTGTTTGCACAGAGATAAATTTCACTTGGTTATTGATAAGCGGGGGAGCTGTGGCACAGCCCGTGTGCGGGTAGGTCGATAGGGCATCACACATGGCCGCAGATAAAAGCGAAGGCATTAACAAAATACAAGTATATGGAAGTATATAATAATGTTGTTCACAATTTAGTTGAAATTCTGCATGGTGCGAGAGGAATGGAAGAAATCAGCGTTAGGCTCGCTGATAAAAGTGTTGGAAACGAATGTTAATGTTAATGCCAAGCGGCATTGTTTGATTGACAAACAGCGGGCGTAGATACTGAATGCATACACAGATACAGATACAGCAACAGCTAAAGATACAGATACAGCAACAGCAACAGCTACAGCAAAAGATACAGATATAAACATTGTGTTTGCAGGCAGAAGTGCGCAAACACATTTCAACTTATTTAAAAGTGCGTAAAAAGTCGATAAATGTCACTTATCTGTTTGCCGAAAGTCAATAAGAGGAAAGAGTCAAAGAGAGAGAGAGAGAGAGAATCGTAAGGGCAAGCTGAGAAGGATGAGGAGGAGTGGAAGGGGGTCTGAACAGCGGCGGAAATTGAAGTTCGCATTGACAAAATGCGAACTAAGCATTAGCGCCAGCTGCAATCACGTGACGTCATAAAGTTATCGCATTGCCGCTGTTGTTGATTTGGTTTCTGCTGTTGTTGATGCTCATACGCCCCCTTGCATCTCGCAGCTCTCTCTCTCTCTCCCCCTCACACACAGACGAACACTCGTTGCACTGATAACGCGCGTTTTATGAATGAAACAGATTTTTTATTGCCTTTTGTATACATTTAACGGGCATTTCAATAGCTTTAACTGCTTTTGTTGTTGTGGTGTTGTCGTTACTGCTGCTGCTTATCAATGAAAATTTTTAACATTTCGCTTGCAGCGGATCGCGCGTTGAATGGCGGCAAGCTGCACACAAGTCTTTTGAAGAAAGCTGTGAAATCGACGTTGCGACTGACCTTGAATGCGACATACATATATGTATATTTGTAAACATATAAGTATTTATATACATATGTAGATGACAGTATATGTATGTGTACCCAGATATGCACAGCATTTACACACACCGAGGTGTTTGTGTGTCAGACTTGTTGTTGCTAAGTGTGTGCTGTATTTTTGGTGGCACAAAATCATATTTTATCTTACTGCGGAAATGCTCGCGACGTGCTTCAAGTAGAATCGCACAAAATCTGCCAGCCAATTCGCCACAATTTCAGTCATTCAGACATACCCTCATGTGAATACACTCACATTCACATATATTCATTTGATTTTATTTACTCTTTTCAATATTTACTAAGCATGGCGCGTGCTTGGGTTTTGAATGAAGCAAATTATGCCTAAATATTGTTGTGTGTTGTATTTCTATATAAACATGTCATATACATATATTCATATTCAATATGTGATACCCTACATGATTCTAAAGTTTATGGAATTGCAAATATACAAATGTATTGAATTATGTTTTGAAATCAGAGTATGTTTAATTCGACGATGTTAGATCTAATCGAACACATTTCTTATCCGCTGTCTTCATTCAATGAACCGAATCGCCTATTCAAATTAGTGTAGTGTACAAATACTTATATTGGTCTCGTTGAACGAGCTCTATTTGCTGACCGTACATTGACTTACATAAATATGTTGTGATGTTTTTGCATACTACTTCGATATCAACAGCGCAGCTGCGACTTGATTACTTGATTCTGAAATATTTAAATGATAAAGAGATACACACATTATATACAGATTCTAAGAAATTTGTCGGCAATCTATAAATATTACATATTTGAAGGTCTTAGAACACATTCCGGCATACCTTTATCGTCCTAGGCCAACTTTTATCTCTCCACTTTCTGAATGGTTTCTGATTTGTGTCTCTGACCCAGCGTTTGCAGGCACTCCTTTTTCCCATTCATACGCGCCCAGTTAAACCAAAATCATTCATTGAATAGTTTCTCATTCCTGGAACTGGATGGCACTTAGTTTCCACTGTTCCTGGACGCGACTTGGTTGCCCACAGTGCAGTGGAATTGTCCCGCGGCCACTTCAAACTGGGCAGCAGCAAAGGCAACATCATCTAACCACTCCACATATTTTATTCTACACCAATACACAATAGTTATGGTTACGGTACTCGAAATCTAGAAATTATCTCAAAAGTGCTTAACAAAAGTGTTAAAATTGGGTAGAGAAATTTTGTTTAGAAAATATGAATTACAAGGTGTCCAGGCTTTAGTAGAAGCCTCCGCTGTGCCGCGCTGTCGTTTGCCACTGACCCTGAAGAGTTACCTGCCGTGCTCTGCACGATGTTCTGATATTTTGTTATATAAGCGGTTGACTATCGATTGGTTATTGTAACAGGTTGCTTAACCTCGTTGTTTTTTGTTTTTTGTCTTGGCCTACTGTAAAAAATCAACTTTTTAGAGACAGTTCAGAGTAGGTGTTAAACAAACGGCAGCTCGACATGCCACTGTGCTGAATCAAAGGCGGCAAGCCAAAAAGTCAGTAGTATCTAAGACAAAAAGGGATTTTCAGTTATATAAGACTATAATGGTATCCAGGGAGCTTGCTTGGAAGAGGGTATGCTTATTAAAAACAGTAATTTATTAGCCCGACGACTGCTTGACCTTACTCGAATTTACTTTGAGTGTATAATACTTGTAGATATATTTAACCTTGTACATGATCTGCTAGAATATACAATCAACTCTCGATAGTATAACAGTTTAATAGTATTATTAAAATATAACAATATATAACACTTTAGCCAAACAATTTTCGTTCCACTTTAATGGACTTCAATTGAATTAGAGTACTCATAAGTTAAGTCTATATGACTCTTCTCTTTGCTCTTTTCTTTTTTTCCTTAGGATACCTGCAAAAAAAAAAGGAAAAACAAAAGAATTTTCAAAACCAATTTCATACAATTAATGACAATAAAATCACATTAAAATTGCAACACAACAACGCCCACCTCGAACAACAACAATTGATTTATAAACAGCAACAACTACAAATTGACAACAATAGATAAAAGATGTATTGTTTGTTGCAGGTCTTTAATTCTCGTAATGCCGCGCTATTCAAAATAACTCGTAGTTCGCAGTTCATTGAAATGTGTCACATTGTGAGTCTATAGACGTGTTTATATAATCGCATCGGCAAATGAACCAAATGATCGCTACAATGGGCGTGGCAACAACAACAGTCGCACTCGACTTCTAGTTGCACGTGCGTGAGGCAAACAATTGGGCCGCAAAATGCAATTGTGCCATGTAGTACCTTCATGTGATGTCCTGCAGCAATGTCCATAGTCCACTCTGTGTGTGGAATCAGCGATGTGAAAATTGTGTAGAACGTGATTCTCTTGTCGTGTCTTCTTGCTTTCCTTTCTTATTTTATTTCATTTTTTTTAGTTTTTTTAACTGAAAAGTTTGCGCATTGTTTGGCCAGTTCATTATGGGTACTCGCATGTAGTTAGGTTAGTTCTGTCGGGTTCACCTATTGTTTAACATGAAGCGCATTTTGAGACACGTACGCGAAGCTATCGTATCGGTTAGCCAAGGCAGAATATGGCAACGTTTTGCCGCCAAAACTTGCCTTTGGGCAAAGACCGAATAGCAAAGACCAAAAAAGAAAGACGCGGATTGTTCATAGTAAGCTTTGCCGCGCCTGCGGTCGACTGCCTTTTTAGTGCCCGGCCATTAAACTAATTTATCACCAATATAGCGCAATTTCGTAGGGCTGCGATGGGACAAGGTGAGCGGGACAACCCTTGGTTTGTGGGAACCCGCCTGGTACTAGGATGATGCAGTTGATGTTGTGTTGCCAAGGCAGCCGATCGGCTTTTGTGTCTATTTACCATAATGAAAACATTTTCAAATATTTTATGCAAAGTTGTTGCTGCAAGGCAGCCTTGACATGACCTTAGCTCAACCTCAGCGCTATCCCGCGGTGCTGCTGACGATCCTGCCAAGGATGCGGATGAGCATGCGCGCTTCGATATCCTGTCTGGGAATTGCAGGGATATGTATTCCAATACCGGTTAGTAATTTGCAAGCTGAACTAGTTCCTTTCGGCTTGGGCTGTCATTATGTAGATTTCAGTTTGGGTAACTGTCACTGGGTGATCCCAGCCCATCTCCCTTTCCCTCTCACCCTTCCTCCTCTGTCCCTCTCCCCATAACTAAACACAGCTAATGGTTTGTCTGAAAGTTGTTGCCGTTGTTAATGTTATTGCTGTTGTAGTTAATGCTGATGTTGCAATTGTTGTTGTTGGGCCATCAACTATAGATTTTCTCACAGGAAGTATGAAATACCATTGCCATAAACTCTAGAAAGCACAATAAGAGCTGATAACGATCCAAGAGATGTAGCTCACAAAAGTATCCAAAAAGGTAACAAAAGCAGCAAGTGGGTTGTGAAAATCAAAGCAGACAGCAAAATATCCATTTGCAGGGAATAATTCTTGTTCTTGTTCTTGTTCTTACTCGTGTTAGGACCATGTTTGCACTGGCCGACTGACTGTTTGACTGTCTAAGCCGCAGGTACAAAATGATTAACTTCAATGCATTTCAAGATCTCACCGCAATTAGGACTGGCATCCTAATAAAAAGCAATGCATCAGGATCTAGTGCAACCCGAACAGGTTACCGGGCTGCTGAATCTGATAATGGCAAAGAATTGCGTCGTCACAGGTTTCTTCGGATTATGATCCTTCGCCCCCTCAGAATCAAACCATTGCACTTAGCCATTAGATTCTCTTGTTCAAGAATACACATCATCTCTGTGTTTCTTTCCTTGTATTGGGGGCGAAGGCAACATTACTTTTAACATCAAACAAATAAAGGTCAAAGACACAGACGCAGGCACATCACATTATATGTACAAGATTGTAGCTGGTATAAAAAAATTAGTGGTAAAAACGCAGCTCAGCTGAGAGCTGAGGACGGGCCACAAAGGAGCGCGTGATTTGTTGCAAGATTTCTGTGTAAATGGCATAAAAAACAGCTCCGAGTTGAGCTGAGTTGGCCAGAATGAAGCGAGGTGAGGCGACAGGCCGTGGGAGCGATGTGGCTGCCGTTAATGGCGCTGTCTTGGCATGACGACCTCGTCGTCGTCCTCGACAATTAACACAACAACAATTTAGAGGCACATCCTTGGGAATGTCGAGCACTGAATACAGGCCTATTTTTTATGAATTGTTCATAATTTTTGGTTTGCTCTTCATCGCATTTGTGGACCAGGGCAGCTCAAAGGCGAGCCGACACAGCTCTGCATCAGCTGATTTGTAGAGCTAATGGGGAACTGGAAATAAGGACAGGGAGGGGATTAATTATGTTGACAGGTTACTGCAATTGAAGTGCCCCTTAAGATACCTCGAACAAGTCCTGTCCTAATGAATGGTGAGCAGTGTACGCCGAAGTGTGATTGTGACCAGAATCAGAATTAACTTTCCATTGATAGTTGGGCATTTCCAGGAATTCATAGCTGGGAAACTAATATCAAAGGATTTCAGGATTTATTTATTGACAAACAGAACTGGGCACGTACACAATTAACCGGGAAAAAGAATCCCCAACCGAAAAACCCATTGCATAAATTGTTGTTTACCTTGGGAATAATGTGATAGAATTTTCGCAAAGGAAATGATTTGGCAATAAAATGTCATACAAATATATTCGCAAGAAATTTACAAATATTAATTTCAATTTTTCATAATATTTCGGCAGGACAAAATGAAAATCAAAGGCAATTCCCCTTGAGAGACGTCACACAGACGCTGCAAAATTCGTGAATGAAAATCATTTTGTAACGGGCAAAACGTTCTGATCAATGGAATAGGTGACATGGCTCAACGCAAAACTCAGCTGGCATGTTGCGTTTGAATGTCGCCTCAGGTGACAAATCGCAAGGCTTGCCAACAGGTTGCAGTTGGCCTTCCTTTTGGGCCAGGCACGCACAGGCAGACACACAGATAGCCCGTCCCGAAGTGAATGACGTGGCAGGTTTCGTGACCCGGCCAAAATGTGTCATTTCGCACCTCCATAAAACAACGTCGACGGCAATCGTGGCCAATGGGTAATGCGTAATTGTGTGTAATAGCTTCAGAGTCCAATGTGTGGAAGCCCCCTGCGACCTTCGGGCTGCGTTGCATAATGTTAAGTGCAGCGCATTGGCAGGCCTTGCCTAATGTGCGATTTCCAGTCAAATCGAATTTGCATACGTAATTTTCATCAATTTTCACACATGCTAGAAAGCAGTTTCAGTCAAAAGGGTCAAGGCAACAGCGACAGGATGTGTTGGAATAAAGGATATGGGTACAAATATTTACTTAACACATTTTGGCGCGCAAAAATCAATGCCAAGTCGCAATGCATTTCCTGTGTGCAGCATGGGCGGCATAAGTCCTTGTTATGTGTCTGTTATCCTGCACAGACCCTTCCTGTCGGCATGTCACGTGTGTGCATTGATAGTTACCACCCAGGTTATGTAAGAAAAACACTGAAAACACTTGCTCAAATTAAGTTGTCGACAAGGCCACAAATTCCTTCTCACGCCTGTGTTTTTTTTCTCTTCTTTCTTTTGAAAGATGGAGGAAAAACCGCGCGGCAATTTCGCTTTAATGGCAAAATTGTATATTTCATTCATGACGTTTCCTCATTCAGCGAACGGAATTCATTGGAAGCGCTGTAAAAAACCTCCTACAGTATGCTGGCATTGTGCTCCAACAATGCGTCCGAGGCAGGATAATAAGGACACAACTAGCAAATCTCTACAAGTACTTCAGGAACAATACCAGAGCGGCGGCTATATCGCGCTACTTCCCAAGCAAATTTAAAGGACATTCGACCAACAAATTCTCACGTTCGTATTTCTCTCTCTTTCAATCTCTCTTTCTGTCTTTCTCTCATTATTTTAGGTTGGGTGCATGATGATCTTTGCGGACTTTCTCGTCGGTTTTTTAATGTTGGCTAAGGCCCGGCTTAGACTTCAAGTGACCGAGGGTTTGATGATGAGCTCACATTTGCAAAACGAGAAGCGGATGCGCCGCCACTCGGGTGTTCCTCCTCATCAACAACAACAACAGCAACAACAATAACATCATCATCCCACGATCATCCGGATCTAGTTTTTTGTACTCTATACTCAATTTTTTGCTTTCGCAATCGGCAGTCGGTGTTTCTTTTTGTGCAATTTTCATGGAATTTTCAACACATAATCAGAAGATAATGCCATTGATTATCTCAGGAATTTCTATTCATTTTGTTCTTATTGGTTGATGTGCAAAGTGGCGCTGATGCCGTTGTCCTTGTCGTGGCTTCCGTTTCATATTTCCTTTAGACGTTGCGCTGTGTGCGGCCCGACAAAGTGAGAATCGGATTGTGAGTCCGGTTTCGGGTTGGGCTTGCGGTATATTTTCGTAGAATTTCCTCCCAAGTGGAGCAAACAGTCGTTAGACTCCGGGAAATTGTAAAAGGACAACTTGACAATTATCAGATACACAAATACACGTTAACAGATTTTGTATGACATGAAATTTAATTTGATTACATATCTGTGCTAGACACTTATCCATTTAGGATCGAGTTTTTCCCAGCAACAACCCCAGAACCCGCATGACAATTTGTAGCTGGCCACAAGTTTGGCATTCTGTATGTAAATTATGCAGTTGATAAGCACGTTTCACTGTTGTGAGTTGAGAGTAGAGTGCTATGAGCTGAGTCTGTGTCTGTGTCTGTGTCTGTGTCATTGTTGATGAAGATGAATGATGTAATAATTCCATCATAAAAATGCTTGCTCAGCCAACATTTTATCTGCAACTTAAACTGACAAGCTGACCAGCCCCGAGCATCAAGGGGTTGATTCTCATCGGTGCAGCTTTTCTGCACAGAACTCAATATACAGAAGTCTGGAACTACGCTTAAAGCTAAGGCTCAGTACCCAACTCGTAGTTGTAGTGCTGGAGTCTAGCAGCTGCCCATCTGGTGAGCAACAACAAGTTTTTACATTTGCCACAGTGCATCGCGGTGCGGGAATACATTTTCATATGGAAACGGGTTTTGGTTTAGATCCATTTACATTTATCGTACTTAGGAGCAGACATTTTCCAAACAGCATTTTCACTGCAGCTTTGGCTTTCATGCCTAATTTTGATTGCTTTCGAATTTGATGGCCTAAGGAGAGTGAAATCTTGGAAAAGAAATCCATTAATATGCTCAGTCAGGCAAAATACATCATAAAGGTAAATCTCTGTTTACCTTGACCCTGCCTCCATATACTCGCACACATACATATGTAGCTATGTACTTAAACACATGCACACACACACGTGCTGTCCGCTATCGAGTCGTGCATCCTTTAGGTTGTTGGATACTTGTTTTATGTCTTATTCGGTTGCCCTCGACTCACCTTTCGATTTTTATACAACTTTGTTTTCAACGTCGATGAATTTTGTTTTGATTGCGTTCTTCGCCAGAGTCGCTTGGCGATCTTGTTGTTGTTGCTGTTATTGTTGTTGTTGTTGTTGTTGTTATTGTAAAGTCAAAGTGTCGAATTGTAAAGATCAGTCACCTTTTGCCTAGACGATCGTTGAGTATCCCATAGATACATAAACATTTACATTGCCGTCGTTGTTGTGGTATTGTATACTATGGGCTGCCCATTGGCTCGTACCCCTTTATTATGCCAGGCATGTCGCGGTCCTCCGTTTCTACTCGTATCCGTTCTCTTCCTCTGCCATGTAAGTATTTATACCCTGTACAGGGATATATTAACTTTGTGAAAAAAATTTTTGTAACAGGCAGAAGGAGACATCTCCGACCCTATAAAGTATATATATTCTTGATCAGCATCAACAGCCGAGTCGATTGAGCCATGTCCGTCTGTCTGTCTGTCCGTCTGTCCGTCTGTCCGTCTGTCCGTCTGTCCGTCTGTATGAACGCGTCGATCTCAGCAACTATAAGAGCTAGAGACACCAAATTTGGCATCAAGGTTCCTGTATACCATACGCAGATCAAGTTTATTTTAAATTTTGGATACCTCCCCCCCTTCCCTCGCAAATCGAAAAAACGAATAATAGCCACATTTTTCAACGTAGACACTTCTAACTTAACAGGTGCGTTAAGAATGATATATAGAAGGAACGCTGAAAGTTTCATCAAGATCGGCTTGTAAATAAGACAGATAATCAGCAATAAAAGTTATTTTTCCACGGAATCGTAGAGCAGCAGGCAGCACATGTGTGCGAGCGAGACAGCGAACGACTGTGACACATGCGTCTGCTTACCATGTGTGCATATTTGTGCGAGCGAGATAGGGAACTACTGCGGCACAGGCATAAGTAAATTAAGTGTAGTAACACTTAGCTTTTGTGAAATAAATATGTGAAAGTTAGCTGCTATAAGCAAGCAAAGAATTCATATGCAAAATGAGAGTTTCAAAGGGGTTTTCTTTAAACACCTGTTATGTTCTTACTTTTATTTTAATCAAAGTATCTATTATCAAAATACTCTTAATATAGAAGCCTGTACAGGGTATTATACTGTCGAATGCGGTCGACTGTAGCCTTTTCGACTGGTTTTCTCTGTAATCACGCTTAAGCCGTGCCTCAGTCGCTGTCGCCGTCGCCGCCGACGTCCACGTCGCAATTGCAGTCGACTTCGCTGCCTCAGTACCCCAGCAGCAGCAGAAGCAAAAGCAAGTCTCTATGGCTAGCTGCACGCTTATTTGTTTGTTTGTTGGCTCCAAACTGGTACTGGCATCCGTTTCATGGGCGAGAACCAACAAAAGTACAGTCCTCATTTGTGTTTTTCCTGATTTTTCTTTAGGGTCCACTGAAAGGCGCCCGTTGTGTGTCTGTGGCTTGCCACGGAACCAACTGGTTTGTCTAGTATCCAGTATCTCCTCTTTTTATTGCCCATGCCACATGCCCCATCTTCTATTTCTTAGAATGCTGTTTTCCTTCTTATCGTATCTGGCGTCGATCAAGCCCCTCGCTGGGCTGACAGTCAAGTTTATTTACCCCGACGCAGGTTTGTTTACTTTCATCATCCAAGGAGCAATCAGCCAAGCCCAGCTTGTACATTGACAAAAGAATCAAAACTAACTGGGTATAAAAAAGAAACTATTTATAAGCCGATTTGCAGTCGCATAGACGGAAGGAAGTTACAAATGATGATGCGTGAAAAATACTAAACAGCAGATGAAGACAATGAAAACGCTGTATCGGAAATAAGGCTTAATTGAAAAACTATTATTCTTACAGGTAGTAAACGTGTAGAATCATGTCTTTTAATATGCTAATGTAGGAGTATAATAATAGAGAGAAGCGATAGAATACACTCTTGGCGGGATTAACTTTGATTTTTGGATCACTTTTGGTGTAAATAGTTACGTAAATGATGTACTGAAAATATATATATAATTAAATGGATAAATTAAGAAACTAATATATATTTATCATAATATAGATATCCATTATTTATCATTATCTATCATCTCTCACATTTGAGTTCCTTAAAGATCAATTAAAATATCATAGGATAACAATATTTAAAGTTAGCTAGCTCAAATTAGAAACTCAAGTGCCTCGCCCACAACAAAGAGAGTTGTTCTTTTTGATGGCTAATTGATTTTAATCTCCCTGCCACGACGGTGGCCAAAAATCAGCCCACAGATCCGTATACATTACAGGAACAGCGCAAAAAAGGACCAAGACAGCACAGGAATTGAGATGCATACGAGTATATCGTGATAAGGCTGAACATTTTTCGCATCATCATTATCATCATTATCGGAATGGGTCCTATATAACTCCATTTCCAAGCAGGGATGCTTGAACAAATAATTATTATTGCGAACGCAGATTAGTTGCGCCCGAGTGAAAGTCGGTCGAGAGAGTATCTGTGTGTTCGTTCATCCTCTATCCTGTTGCAGTAGGACCAAGTGCAGCAATATGACAGTGGCTATCTGAAAACTCTTATCTTTGGCGATGTTAAATGCTTCAATGCACCGGACTGTCAACAAAGGAACCTGCAAAGATTTCCACAAAGTCTTGCCTAACGGTAACCCTGCACCGGCATCAGTCAGCTGACTGTTTCAACATATGTATCTGTATCTGTTTCCTTAGTTGTTTCAGTATCTGTGTCCACTTGAGGTGCAGCCGAGCATATGATAGCATCTACTCGAAATGCAACCAACTCGAATTTGTTAAAAATTCATGTGCAGTTTATCTAGGGTAACACTAAAAAGGGACTAAAAAGGAAACTATTTTTGGCGCTCTTTTTCTCAATTATATCTTGTTTTTGAGTTGGTCAAAGATGAACTGCAGCAATTTTACTGTGAAAGGATTTTTAGGCTGCCTTTGAAAAAAAAGGATTTGGAAACAAACTGTTCATTTTGCAAGCCAATACTAGCATAGTACGTGCGTGTGTGAGTGTGTGTGGTGCGCATTTGGTAGTCGGTATCTTACACTCACATCATGACGAAGGATGACCAAAGGATCAAAGAGCGGCTTAAGATTTGTGTTTGTATGCCTCGAGCAACTCACTAGAATTGCTTGGCATGTGGGTGTAGCTGCTGCTGAAACAATATTACACACAGCCACACCCCATATACACACACACACACATACACATATAGTACACATACAATGCTTGCTTTATATTCATTAAGAAAATTCAACAAAACAATATGCAAGTTAGTTGTGTATTGCTCAAAACAATTTGAACAAAAAGCCTTTAACTATGTGAGCTAGCAATATTTTCAAGTTAAAGTAGGCTTATCCTTGCCCAGATCCTTACACAGTTCCTTGGGTCAAGCTATTGTAAATTGATTAAAAATATGCAACTTTGGCTGTTCAGTTGGCAGGCAGAGATTGACCACAGCTGGATGAGTATCTGCATATTAGATCTAGGTAACTAGAACCTAAGGTTCGGCTTCTACTTCGACTCCGACTCCGATTCCGATTCCTATTCCTGCCCGTTCTTGACCACACACAAGCGTCTTCATCTGCTTCGACCGTGTCCATTCATTTGGAAGTCTAAATGTGCGAAATACTTTTGTACACATATGAGATGATCTCGTTTTTGTTGGCGAAAGAGTAGAGATAGAGATAATATACAAGAATGCGTTGTAGATACAGCATCTGCACCCATATTCCCATTTCCATTCAAATCACATTGATCCATGCCATTGAGCAATATGTCGTCAAACAGTTGCCGCCCTTAGGCCCTGAAGCTGGTCTATGCTATGCAAATTACTCTCAAATTGTTCAATTTCCTGGAACAATATCGTATCCAGACATTTCTATGGAGCTGACGAGCTGGCAGCTTATTTTTTCCTCTTTTTTTTTTGCACTCGTATGAGTTTATCTGTAGTTGAGTGTTGCCCGGAAGTTTTTATGTTTTTCCCGAGAAGTGCCGCCTTGTTTTTAACAGTAGCTGACTTACGTAATGTTTGTATTAGAGGTTTTTGATTTCAGTTTTATTGTTTCAGTGCTGGGCACAGGTTCAGGCTAATGCCATTCAGCCCTGACGCGGCAAGACTGTTAAGATCGTCTAATGGCTTTTCACACTTAGCCGCTAAAATGCAAACGGCATAGATTGCCATAGATTTCTGAGTTTAATGTAAATGATTTTTGTTATATTTATTTACATAGCGTTTTAGGAGCTCAATGCCTTTTGTCTTAAGATTCCATTTTGTAGTAATGGAGGTGTGCTTAAACAGAATTCAATGGGGGGTATTCAACACTTGTGTGGCTCAAACTGTTCATATGCATATGTATGAGTTGGAAAATACGCGGGAAATCTGACCTTGCATGGCAGGCTTCTCCTATATACTTATATAAAATATATTCTTTATCATAACTTATCCTTCATAGACTGGACATACATTGTGCTTGGAGTCGGCACATTTGATTGCATTGTCCGAACTGAGCTGGGCCCTAAAACACAGTACTTCAAAGATGCCTACCTTTCAATATATTTTGCAATCTCATGTAGGCATGTTAATTGCCTTTTGCAGAGTCTCAAAGAAATGAGTTGTAAATGAGCAAAAACTGAGTGCAAAGTGCTGCAAGTATACCAAAATTAAAAGACTTTAGTAGGTGGATCCACAATTCATTGCGGTTTCAATATGTCTATAGATCTATAGCTTGTCAATATGCAAAAAGCGTGTGTGAATCTCATCATTAATTACCCTTTTGGCAGAGGACATTTGTGACTTGCAACAGACTGACACGTGCATTGTAATGATCATATCATCAGGGAAGGGAAAGGGTCCTGCAGGACATATGAGCATAGCGGTAACCAATTGATTTGGCATCAGGCAGTAGCTATGGGCAATGTGTATTACCCATCTCTGTAGATCAATATCAAATATTTAATGCACACGCCTCGTTTCGTTCTTCCCGTTGAAAGGACCACGACTAACAAGCCGTGAAATTCTGTGTATCTAATGCATAAATCCAATAGTTATGAAAAAGCAATTATGTTAAGGTGTACGGGAATCGGGGATCGGTGATCGGTGATCAATAATGTGAGGACTGTGATCCCTTTAGTTCTCTCTTGGACTGTTGGTTGAATGACCTCCAATCGGCTGACCGGCGGCCGTGAGAATCTTCAGTGCAACCCTTCATTAGATCAGTTTTGAAGAGGTTACATAAAAATAAGATGATTGCTTATAGTGTGTCATTAAAATAGAATGTTTGTAGAGCTCTAGAGTTCAGTACGATCTTAAGGAGCCTGCTTGAGGTTCTTTATGGGAGAGCTGGCTCAGCAATTTTCCGTTAAAATCAAAACATATAATTTTCTTCTTTGACTGCGGTGAGACAGGCTGAGAGAGTGTGAGTGAGAGAGACAGGTAAACAGGTAAAGAATATCAGTGCATAGAAGAAAATCCAATACATACATGTACATAGGCTCGAACAGGAATAGGTAGAGAATAATACAATAGAACCTGTTTGCAGGGGAAAGTCCAACTGGAAGACGTTGGCAGCGGCCCATAAGAACCGCTGAGATTTCCTGCAAAGAAATGGAAAACAAACAAAACAAAGGCAGAGGCAGAGGCATAGGCGAAGATGTAGGCATAGACAGGAATAGGATAGTAACACATAACAAATGGAAATTGATAAATGCCTAGCAAACAGGTTGAGGACAGGTACATGAAGAGGCCAGCGAGTACATAAGATTTGGAGTTGCAGTTGGAATAGGGGCAGGAATGGGAGCAGGAGCGGGGTAGATGTGTGCCTATCGCGCAGTAGCCTTAAGCTGATGTCGAGACTGAAGCGCGGCCTGCACGTGGACGCTGATGAGGATCGGCTTGTGATGATGAAGCCTTTTCATGTCTATGCACACTTGGATACGTCAAAGGCGCTGTAACGAGTTTTTTATGCCTATTCGGGAAAAATGAAAACGAGTTAAGAGTGCCTGTGGTTTAATGGGGGTTTGGCTTTTTCACAGATTACCAAATTATATACCATTCTCTGGGGATGTGTCTGTGTCTGTTGTGCCTGCCCAAACAAAGAAGCACAATACAGGCAAATGTGTGATGTGGCTCCATTTGTATTCGGTCTAGGAAAATCGATTCCCCATTTCGATTACTGAAGTCAGTCACAAACAAAGACTTTTGTTAGTTCTAACATTTTATACATTTCAAACTGTTTTCGTAACATGACCATGTGCAGGATTTCTGGCCTTTAGTTTGGATTATATTACCCGTGATTTAAATAGTCTGACGTTGACTATGTCGGCATAAACAAACCCAAAGATCGTGTCCTGCTGTTGCTTACACTTGCCAGGACACTATGAAATATCAAATAATTACTAAAACTGCCATGTCGCGACTTTAGACCCAAACAATAACAATCTTTACGTTCTGTTAATGAGCAGCAACCAAAAAAAAAAAAAACCAGAGTTACTTGAGATTTTATCAAAACACAACGACAGCCTGACCATCAACCAGTCAGTCAGTTGTCCATTGCCAGTTCTCCGTTGCTGGTTGAGCGGTAGCCTCGATCGGTTTTCAGTAGATCCTTTGGCGCTGCCGCCTGGTTTGTTTATGGCTATGTATTTATTAGGGGCGCTGGCTAGCTTAGTACTCCAAATTACGGGCATGTCGTGTAATTCGAGTCGTCCCTGTCCTTGTCCTAGTCCGCGAATGCTGGTGCGGTGCGGGGCTCTTGAAGTGGTCAACCCGTCAGAGGCAAAAGTAAGCAGGGATCATTGGCGTCATTGGCCATATGTCGTCAGTGATTTATGCTTATTGAACCTCGAACCTGAAACTAAAACTGAACCAGAACATGCTTTGCATGTGGTATTGATTGAGCAATTTAGGTGTAGCCACAATCTGGCTCTGTGTGTGTATATATATGTGTGTGCATTGATTTGGAAGCTGTCATCAAGGTTGCTCCAATTTCATGGTCGATTTGCTCAAGTACATTCTAATTAATGATGAAGACACGGCTTCACCCGAATCTCGTTAGCCACGAAATTTGACAACATCTGTTGTTTTTTTTTTTTTTATGAAATGCTATAAAGCTCACTTAATTGACCTGTTAACGGTATTTAACTTTATAATAAAATCTCAGGTGAACAACGTGATTGGGATACCAAACATGGAGATGTTATCTGCAAGGACTCAGTTTGTTGAAGATAATGTGATACGCTGTGAACACTTTAGTAAAGAACTCCTATGTTATTGTCGATCTATATTTTAAATTGATATTTAAAATTGTATTCTTAGACCTTATAATTAAGTTTAAAAATACACTACTCTCCGACCCTTTAAAGTATATATATTCTTAATCAGCAACAACATCCGACTGTAGGATCACCTAGATCTGAGAGATTTGAAGTACTAGTGTTACCAAATTTGAGGTCAATACCACACTGATCATGTATGCAAGTTCACATCAAACTGCTGTCAATACATTTTGATATAAATGTTAGGAGAACCAATCACAACGATAATGAGAGATCATCATTAAAAAAAAAAAAAATTGCAAAGAAGATATTGAAAGGATAACAGAATTTTGAGTTGACTTGACTGTAGCCTTTTCCGCGCGTTTGTTATGCATTTGTAATTTTAAATAATTAATTTTTAAATGTCATCAGCATCTATATCCTAATTGGCATAAAGGCCGGGGAATTTATAATACGCGTGGTTAGTCTTGTGATCTTTGGTAAAGTGAAGTTCAGTTTCGGTGAATCCCATTTGTGGTTGTGAAAGCGTGGATTTTGGCAACACTTGCTGCCATCCTTACCAAATTTTACGGTCATAAAATTCATAATATAAAGCAAAGTTCCTAGTAAATACATTCATACATCCCATAACTAATTTAATTGCGAAACTTTCAGGGAAATGTTGTCATTAGGGAGACATGAGTACATCTTTTATCGGCATTACCGGTCGACTCCCCAGACACTTGACAGTATTGAAAAGAGATCATTAGCAGGAATAAGATCGTAAAAACACATGACACGCGCAAAAAGCCAGTGCCGCCCATTGGTCACTCGGACAGCCATGAAATTGCAACACAGAGATCGTATCCTGATCATATCCTGAGACCTCCCGGGAAATCAATGTTCGATATTCGATTGCAAACAATTGCGGCTCGAGTGGTATGCAGAAGACAAAAGATGACCACGGCCACAAATTTATAGGGACACAAACATTAAGCAAGGATCTCGTATAGATCGTCGGTGTCTTAGGAGTTAAAAGTACAACGTCATTCGGCTGTTGCAAAGTCCCAAAAATATATCATAAATGCACACAGGTTGAAGCTGACACTGAGGCCGAGGCAGTGAGTTTTTGTGTGTTTGAGGTTTTGCCGCCCCTTATATGAGTGGTATGTATGTATGTGTGTGTTGCTATTGTTGTTGCTGCTGTTGTTGGTGTTGTTGTTGCTATTGCGGTTGCTGTTGGCGGCTGTGTGGTCGCCGGCCGCCGCGGGGCAAGTAAAGTGATTTCTTGGAAGCTAAATACAAACGAGTTGGCGGCGGGAATGAGCAAAAATATTATGAGAAATAACAAAAGTAATCAAATAAAAGCAAAAGACTGTCCCGCATGTGATTCTTACTCGGTGTCCTTATGGCAGTTAATATTTTTGGCTATTATTTATTTATACAATGCATTTGTTTGAGGTGCAGCCTAAAGAGGGAGACCTTCAGTCTGAGGCATATTTTGAGTCTCAAGTGATTTGCGGCGTGAAGGAGTTAACAAACGATCATGATTTGCCACCACACAAGTCGAGGTCATATCCGAGATCCCGCCATAAGCAAAATACGGTCTGGATGCGCAGTGTAATGTGTCAAATTGTCAGCATGCAATCCGTGATCCTGGTACAATTTCGCACGGTCAGCAGCAAGGACAGTACCTGGGCTTGGTCCTTAGCATGCTTCTGGTCCCGATCCTGGTAGTGGGCCTGCGCCTGTCACACGCAGCGCACCGTTGCAGCAGCAACAACATCAACAGCTCCTCACAGTCGCAATCACAATCGTCCTGCGCTAGACATCGCACTCATTAAGCATTCTCCTAGCTGGCGCCTATCCCGTCGAGTGTCTGCCTTTCTGTTGGTGGCTTTGCAATTAACTGCAGCGCTTTGTTAGACGAACGCGCGCGCAGGACATTGTGACTGTCCAGGACATCGTAACTGTGACTGTCACCGTGTCTCTCACTGCGCGGCGTTCACCATTTTTCACTCCTTTGCAGCAAATCTAATCGCAACGTTTCGTGCTGCTTAATTGCGCAGTAAAAGGTACACTTGACCGCGCAGGACATATGTATAGCACATCCAGCACATGGTGTGCTCATGCCAATCCCAAGTCTAAATCCAAATCTCAGTTAAATAGTTAACTGTTCTTCAACGCCCATCTTCATCTGTGGCCATGTTCGCTAACATGTGCTGGACAAAGTGCTCCCGTCGCCACACCCACAACCACCACGCCCTAGAACACTCCCAAATGAGGCGTCGTGTAATAGACAATAAATATTTTATTGATTTTCAGTCTATAAATCTGCACACGACGGCAACAACATCAACTACAACAACAACTAATACAACAACCTGCACTTGCAGAAATGGGATCGGAATGAGGAATCGGCATCAGGTAGTTTCGTCCTGTGCTCTTGAACTAATTGACAAAATGAAAGGTGAGAGATTGCATTTGTGCGATAAGGCAAACTGATTTTTGGCATTGTGTTCCTTTTGTGCGCCAACTCGAAATTTATTGCCGAGTTCTCTTTGTTCGCAGGACTCGCCTCGATGGTTTCCCACTGCTCTCACCAAAACAAAGTGCCAGCCTGACAGCCTACGACAAGGACTATTAATTTGATTTTACGATGCACTTGTTGTGCATTCTGGTTGCCTCAGTTTTTCTTATATATATATATATTTTTTTATATTTATTACTAATCAATATTTTTGCACTCGCCCTGCTAAACGGCAACGGCTCCGTCCCTCTTCGACAGCTATGTGGGAAGCCACACACAGATCCTGGCCTATGCTTGGCCTCCTTGAAGTTTTTATTATCTTAACGTCAGTTTCAGGTCGAGAAAGAACCGATCGACCTACTTAAGTATGAGTATAGCATGAGGTGGGCTCCTCTTCCTTCTCTCTTTCTCTCTCTCTTTCTCTGTCTTTCCCTCTTTCCCTCTTTCCCTCTTTCTCTAGCTTCTCGTTAAAAGAGTGACGAGTAATTCGATAGCTTTGCCAACTTTTAATATGCACATGTTGCACTTTACTGCTCTGCTGTGGCAAACAGCGTTTGCAGCATATATTGTTTCATTGCGGCTGCTACGTGCTCGAAAGATGAATCCTTCCAAGTGCTCATTGATGTGAGCTTCCTGCCGCATCAAAGGCCATTTAATGTGGGAATATTGTGCTGAACATGAGTTTTATGGTGCTCATGTTGATAGTAATGGCTCTAGCTTCTGGTTCTAAATCTGTAACGAACAGCTTAAAGACTCGAAAAGAGCTTAAAGCGATCAAGTTAAAACAATCCAATAAGCTTATATTTATTTGTTGTACATTATTATTTACTAATTTAATACAAATATAATAATAATAATAATAATATACAAATAAATAATAATGCACAAATATACAAATTTAACCAGTCGCTGCAGTCGACCGCATTCGACATATAATACCCTGTACAGGCTTCTATATTAAAATTATGTTGATAATAGGTACTTTGATTAAAATAAAAGTAAGAACATAACAGGTGTTTAAAGAAAACCCCTTTGAAACTCTCATTTTGCATATGAATTCTTTGCTTGCCTATAGCAGCTAACTTTCACATATTTATTTCACAAAAGCTAAGTGTTACTACACTTAATTTACTTATGCCTGTGCCGCAGTAGTTCCCTATCTCGCTCGCACAAATATGCACACATGGTAAGCAGACGCATGTGTCACAGTCGTTCGCTGTCTCGCTCGCACATATGTGCAGCCTGCTGCTCTACCATTCCGTGGAAAAAACTGTTATTGCTGATTATCTGTCTTATTTACAAACTGATCTTGATGAAACTTTCAGCGTTCCTTCTATATATCATTCTTAACGCACCTGTTAAGTTAGAAGTGTCTACGTTGAGAAATGTGGCTATTATTCGTTTTTTTTTCAAATTGCGGGGGAAGGGGGGAGGTATCCAAAATTTAAAATAAACTTGATCTGCGTATGGTATACAGGAACCTTGATGCCAAATTTGGTGTCTCTCGCTCTTATAGTTGCTGAGATCGACGCGTTCATACAGACGGACAGACGGACGGACGGACAGACGGACGGACAGACAGACGGACATGGCTCAATCGACTCGACTGTTGATGCTGATCAAAAATATATATACTTTATAGGGTCGGAGATGCCTGTTACAAAAATTTTTTTCACAAAGTTAATATATCCCTGTACAGGGTATAATAATCTCTTAATTTCAAATCGAAGCAAATTCAATTCGAAACTGTTGAAAATGAATTCAATGTTTAAGGACAACCACATATGGCACATACATACATGATGTGGCTTCGTGTAATTTGTAAAAATTCCCACAAAAAGCAGCGCATAAAAGTGTCTGCCGGGCTTCAGTTGAAGTGGACAGCACATGGCTGGTTTGAGAATAGCCTGCCACCCAAGCTAAATAGACGCCTGTTTCTTGAATTAATAATTGCAAAATTTCGCGCTAAGTGAAACTCACAACAGGACAGCAACAGGAGGCATGCTGTAGGAGGCGGCACATATGTTAAGCATATTTCGAACGAAGTCACTTGGTCAGTTTTGAAGCAATTACTGGGGTGGGCGGGCGTACAAAGGGCAGCGCTGCGTGAAGCTTCAGCTCGACTCGACAAAGTAAACAAGAGTCGCAGGATAACAACACATGCGTACCATATGAACGAGTGCAGATCCTTGCGTGCGTGACCGTTACAAACTGTGCCACTCGACGGCGGTCTGTTGTGTCGGTTGCTATGACTCAGCGTTGGTGGTGGTGGCGGTGTTGGTGGTGGTGCTATATGACCATTATCAGTAGAGCGGCGCGCGTCAGTTGGCCAGGTCAAAGCTAACCCTTAAACCGTGTTAGCAGCCGGCAACTATGATAGCGCCCTCGTCCTCTAAGGTCCACCCTGTGCTAGTTTAAAATGCACTCCAAAAGATAAACAAGCAGCAAACGGCGCGCCCACATGATCAAAATGAAAGGTGGTTACCATTTGCCTAAAGTTCGTGCTGTTGTTGTTATTGTTGTCCTAGGAATATTTATGTTTAATTGTTATGCTGATGTTGGCACGAGCCAAGGGCCGCGCTGGCGCATATGTCGCTAAGGTCCTGCAGCTCCTTGCAACATTTTCGTGCTTCACAGTGTCATAGACTGTTGGCTGACTGTCTGCCATTGCATTTTGGCGCCCAATTCTTAACGCCGCTGCAGGAAAACTCACAAGGGTTGCCGCTGCAGCGCTATCATTGTCGCTAGGGAAAACTGTTAGTTCTGCCACCGACAACAGCTACAACACCACCACCACCACCATCAGCGAACCGCGACCAAATTATGCCACTAACGTTGACGCAGCGCTTGGCTGACTTTACCTTTGCCTTCGCCTTCGACTTCTCCTTCGTTCATCCAATTGCCGTCAACTTCAACTTCAACTTCGACATCAGCTTCGACTTTAGCTACGATCAGAATGGGCAAACAGCACGCGCTGAAGAGAAAAGAGCAAAGAGCTCAAGCGATTGCGCCACTTCCTCATTTCCTCAACTTCCTCGCTGCTGCACCCAGAGTAATGAGTCGTCAGTGTCAGGTGCATGCACGTTACATTGGGAATGACCCGAGCGCGACCCCAACCCCAAATACCCTAGACATGCATTTTCTTCGCTCTTTTGCTCTGTTTCTTGCTGTTGTTGTTGTTGTTGTTGTTGCTGTGCCCTGCGCGTAATTACAGCGACCAAGTTGAAGTTTTTCATTATGGGCGCAGGTCGACTTTAGTGCTGTGCTCATTAGACCAAAGAATTTCCATGCCTACGCTGCTATGCTGCTATGCTGTGTATGTGAGTGTGTGTGTGTTTGTGGGCTTGATAATAACTCGCGCACGAGCTATGACTGTTTTGTCCTTATGTTTAGTTTATTTCGTCGTAGTAATTTGAAATTTTGATCAGGTGTTCCTTTTATTTTGTTTTCTTTCGTTCTCTTCCTCATGTGGCTTTCTTTTGCCAGCCACTGGGGGGTTCAAAGGGGAACTATGAGCGTTAAGACTCGCCGAACCGTATAACACAACACTTATACACACACACACATACACACACAAACCCTGACCTGGCCGCATGTGGGCAGCGAAAAGCGCGCGGCTTTCTGTCCCTTCAACCATCGGGCCACTTGGCACTTGAACCGTGTCGTGCGGATTTCTAGAAGGCAACCAGGTTTGTGCTTCGAGGGTTTGCAATTGTTAATGTCCGAATATTTGTTTGGAGAATTGTGAAATTTGATTTGCTTGAAAGCCAACGACAGGTGAACAAGCAGATGTCATTGTTTGTTTTTTTTTAAACAATATATTTCTTTTCAATATACATATATGTTATCAATGTCTCACTGAGTGCTCTTATTCAAATCAAATAAACCTAGAGGATGTCTTTAAAGTTTATTTATTATCTGAACGCCCACGTCCACGTCCACGTCCACGCCTGAAGTGAGCCTGGCCTGCAGATGAATGCCGAATCTTACGCCCAGTTCAAAATACTAATCGCCCACTCGGAGTGGCGCACCTAGTTGCCGCCTGACAACACGCCAACTCTTTTGGCTCTGAGTTTATTGAGCAATTTTCTGGGTCTTAAGAACTGATATATGTATTTATGAATCTGAGAGTGCAATTCGAGCACTAATGATTGTCAGATCAAATCCAATTTTGGGATCTTCTTGCAGCCTACGTAGAGTCACGCTATGTCTGTGCAGGATGAGGTTGCCGAGCCCAGTTCCTTTTGCACGTGAATGTAATACGCATATATGTATGTACATCTCAATGAGTATATGTAAGTGAATATGACTGTGTGAGTACACAATCATTTCAATTCAATTTCATCTCCTGACGGCCACCAAAGCGTGTTGCGCACGTACAGAATAATAATTGGGAGAACGATTTGCAGCAGCTGCCGGCTGATGGAATTTGCCGAAAAATGAACTAAGAAAGGAAAAGCTTTACATGCAAATCAATGCAGTTTGTGCAGTCGCAACAAATTTCTGTGATTGTGATTGTGATGTGGTTGTCTTTGCTGCTGTTGCTGATCCGCTTAACAATAACAATAACAATAACAATATTCGAGTGATACTTGCAGACAAAGGAGTTGATTCACTGCTTTGATACGAGCATAAGCAATAAGCAATTTGCTCGGCCATGACCGGAAAATGCATTAAAAGCTAACCACACACGGATTGAACAATGTCAGAGGCTCGAGTGCTCCTAAATATTCAAAAGGTTAAGCGTTCGGTCAGCCGTTAACCCGGGGCAGCCATAAAATAAACAACACCGGACAATGGCCACCCCGTTGCAGCCCGATTCTAATGCAATTAAATTTTTTTTTTTCATAAGTCAAATGCGAATCAAAGCGGTCAACCCGCTCTGGCCGAGTGTTTGTTTAGTCGCGGTCAGTTGAGTTTGGTCAAAAGAATCGAAAGGATCTCATTACTTGTAACTGTAACCGATCTTATGCAGTTAGATAACAAGGGGCAGCCAGCGGATCGGGATCGTCATAGGGATCGGGTAAATCGTGTAAGGCCATCAAAATGTGGAAATTAAGCGTTAAATAGAAAAACAAAAGCTTAATCTTAAGAACAAGGCAATCAAAAGACAAACTAAAAATGACGCACAAAGGAAATTTAATTAGCCCAGCCAAAGGGTCAGCTTGCAACAGTTAGGGGTTGCATTGGGTCTCAAGTTGGGGTGGTCACTTGAACCTCGCCTCGGTTCTCTCAAAATATGCAAACACCAAAACGGTCAACGGCGCATTTATGACAGCCTCTAATCTCTAACCAGTTTGCAGTTTTTTATTGTTGTTGTGGTCATTCAGAGAGTTTTGACGCTGAACGCGTAATGAAGATAAACGATTTACAATCACATTTTATTATGCTTACACCACCAGATTGCACCGCTTGCAGCCGGACAAAGATATTATTAATGATTGGCTGACCAGCACCATTAGAGTCGTTGCTGCAGTCGATGTCCTTGCAAATGGAATGCGGGATTTGTTTTCTGTTCCTGTTTGTGTTATGCATTAATATAGTTTCGCGAAAAACCTTGTTTGATTAATGTGATACATACACTAACAGCTAGTTTTTAATGGATCCTTAGGGACTAAGAATGTAACGAATATTACTTTTTTTCTAAAATATTTTCTGCACATATACTCAAAAGTAATGAGAGCCACTGCTTACAGTTTAGGTATAACTGTAAAAGATAGTGTTTGATTGTTGGTTTGAAAATTGACTATGGTGGACTGAAGTGGTAAATTAATTCGATAAGTGCGACTCAATTTTAATAAATGGGCAGCACTGTCATTTACTACTTGTGGAGCGTGTTAAGCGTGGAGCACTTTTTTTTAAAGAGGAATAGCTTGAATAAGTGTGGAGTAATTATTCATTATATATATATATATTATAATGCTTATATGCTTGGTCAGTATCAACAGATTGTCGATTGGCCCATATCGATCTCCGATCTTTATGAAAGTAGCAAAATGAGACCACAAATTAAGACAAGCGGATCAGGCGAGTGCGACCGGTTTTAGATACCCTGTGCCAGTCTGTAAAAATAAAAGTTTTCATATTAATTCAAATGAAAAATACATACACATATCTACATACACAGCTATGTACACACATACACAGCCTGAAAGAGATCGAAAACATTAATTTGTTATTATAAAGCTTATAGACTTTTTAAAATTTAATTTATAATTTTATAGTTACAATATACATTTGATATATAGTATATATACAATATAGATAACTTATTAGATATTTTTTGCACAAAGTCACATGGTGTAAGAAGTAACAAAATTAAATTTAGCTATGAATTTTTTTATACTTATGTATGTATGTACAAAAATGCCCATATGTTTCTTACATGATTTATTTTGTAATATTAAGTAGATATGCTTGGTTGTTCACAGATCTATAAAAACTAAATATTAAAAGCATTTGATTGTGGCTGATTATGTGCTGCTAAAAGTTCAATATTTGCAAATATTTACTCATTGTACGCTGTCAATTCAATTATATTGTTATAAAAATACTTTTATTTCTATTGGGACTGTTACAGGGTATTACACTAGACGAACGCTAATAATTGATGGAATTTTCCATCCCTTGGCTTTAAATCATGTGTTAATTGAGGTAAAGTCAATAGCCGCTCATTAGGAACATTTCAAATGCAAACCGACTTTCAGAAATATTATAAAATCCTGTGACAGGATACGAGTCATCCCCCTCGTTCAGCCAAGCAAGTTATTCAAGTGAAAAATGGTTATTGCAATTGGAATAAAGCGATTATCGGTGCACGAAATCAATAGAAGCAATATCAGAATCTTATAAATCTTATAAAACTATTGGGGAAAATTTAGAAACCAATTTATTTTTATGATTTTATATCTCTAGTATATGCACTCGAATAATCTTTATGATGAAATCGAGCTTGCATTGTGCCGCAATTAGTTCACAGACAGGATTTTCGTGCTTTCTGGTAGTTCTCAATGCGATTTGATCGGATAAGAGACGATTTAATTGCACGGAACTTGCCAAAATAGCAGAATGAGTATTGGGTATTACCACACATATGAGTATATATTGCTGCCTCAACCACAACAACCCTCAGGAGCAACCCCAACTTGTCGTTTAGGAGAGTGGGGTACTTTTGCTTACGCATCGTTTGGCATATGCGAGTAGCTTCAATAAGTTTCAATGCCATTCCCGGTCCCGGTCGTGGTCCGTGGTCTGGCTCCACTGCCATGGGGAGTCCCCGAAGTGCTACTGCTGACCCCTGCCAAATGTTAAACTAATTCTACTTAAAGCGCTCACTCGGAAACCCGCCGTTTATGGATTTTTTGGGGATGTCGTCGTCTGGGTCTGCATCTGCTCCTGAACTTTTATTGTCTGCTTGAAGGGTTCAAAGCTGTTTCCTGCCTTTGACAAAAAAAAAACATTTTTATTAAAATTATAATGCTTACGCACGACAATCCATCGGGTTGGGTACCACTGGCCACCAGCCGGCGTAATTGCAACCGCACCACTTACTCAAATGCCAGGACTCTAGCATTGGCGGCATCCACTGCCATTGAGGTTTTCTGCCTGTCTATGAAATATGTGACCAAATCTCACTCTTAGATTCGGTCATGTTGTTTTAATATGCAACGACGTTTCCAGTCGCAGTCAGCATAAAAATGTTAATCCTTTTAAGTGCGTCAATACACAACGTTATCGGCCCAGACATCAAGGAACCCCATGCAAACCATTTAATCTTTTGTAGTGAAAAAGTCTTTGAATTGGGAGTAGACGGAATCGGAGCGCACATCTGTTGGCGGGCATAAATCTAATTTGAATGTAAAGTATTTTCCAATCTCATCATACAGACATATGTATATGAGGTCATACATTGGATTTGGGGCTGTCATAACAATTTCATTAACAATTGCACTTTGCCCTTATGGCCAAAAACTGTCTGGCTTGGCATATTTATGAGTGTAGGAAATTGAATTAAAACGGTAAAGGCGCTAAAGGAAAAGGCAATTGATATATGAACGCGGAAGACTTTAAACATTTTAAAGAAAGTTAACAATTCCACATTTTAAATAAAATGTAGTCTTTTAGCATATACTGTTAGCTTTTATCGCAGTAAACAATCTCGGGAATCACAATGCTTTTTGAAATAAATTGTAAAAACCACAAAATATGCGGCAGTGTTGGGGACGCGGTGGTTTGCGCAACATGCCCCACGAAGCATAAATCCAATTCGAATCTGCTGTGGTCGTCACCTTCACAATTTTCAATCACATTTACAAGGGTTTGACATATAAATTAACACATTACACGAGCATGACAACGGCATTTGGTGGTGGAAATATAGATTGCCAGTGGATTCAATCGACAGTCGGTTAGTCCTTCCGGGTTGCTGCTTGGTAACGGATGTTCTATTGTTGAATTAAAATAATTATCTGTAGATTCAGTTGGTTTTGACATTCAGTTTTATTTACGCTGTAGCACTTCATTGTTACAAATGAAAAATGAAATTTGTTTAAACTCTGAGTATAACTAGCGTATTAATAAATTTTGTTTAAATTACATAATATTAAACTAGATGTTTCCCTTTCTCTTTAATGGAGTACGTATCGCTTATTGGTTTCATTATCTTTGTTTCCCTCATTTGTCTAGTTTTATTTTGTTTTATTTCGTTGAAAATTGAAAAACACAAATCAAAATCAGCACACGATTTAAGACGGTATCAATTATCAGCATTATGTGGAGATTATACAACAGAAATAGAAATACAATGATAATACAGAAGTACGCACGTATTAGAAAACTAAACCAAACCACATAAACTAGTTTATTAAATTAGCAGCTGTATGTGATATCAACTGTGGAACTACCAACAACAGTTTTGGTATGAGGCATGCTTTTGTGATCGTGGGTGTTTCTCGATTCTTGAACTGAGTGTTAATGAATATTAAACATGATGTGCTGTTGGTACACTCTTTGTTCTTTTTTTTTTTAGATTTAAATTGCATTTTGGAATTAGGTTAAGTTTCAATTATATATGAACCCGAGCTGCTTTGAATGCATTCACCCTAATCCTTGCGCACCGTGCGTTTGCGAGCGGATTTCGTGGTGGATTCCTGTAGAGAATTTTAAAAGTTGTTAGCAACACAGTTTACATATCGTATATGGACTGTAGACCTACCTCAGTCTGTGTGGGCTCATCGCTGTTCTCATCCTGCTTAACTTGCTCGTTAATATCTAAATCAGACTTTTTATTCTTTTTGGGGCTAGCAGACTTAGTGGCGTCTGTCTTACTACTTTCACCAGCCACCTGTGCTGATGAATCCTCCTCGCTCTCATCCTCTACACCATTAGCCTCATTCTCATCATCGGGTTGCGGTTCATCTGTTTTCTTGGCCTGAGCTGCGGCTGCAGTCGCCGCTGAGTCCTGTAATTCATTCATTCATATGTTAGCAATAATCTCCCATCTCCCAGCTACTGCTGGAGATCTGTTGACATCTAGCAACGTTACCTGAGTCTTAGCCTTTCCAAATCTAAAGTAGATGCCGATGACGGTCAACGCAATGAAAACTACCAAGCCAATTCCCCAAGCCGTGGGATAGGTCTTGGCTAGCTCAAGCACCTTATTCACAAATGAGTCCTACAAAAAAGCAAATAGCAATAAGGGTGCATAATCGTGCATAGCAATAGCAATGAGAGTTGAGCGAATTCAATGTGTGTGTGTGACTGTGCAACTAATACAGATACATAAGAACGGAAAAGACAAAGTCTCAACCTCTTTTGCTCGTCGGTATAAGTAGAAGACGTAGCAGCTAGCGGGGATCAGCAAATAGAGAAAATACAATGCCCACCAGCCGGGCTTATAGTTCATATGTCGCATCAGGCGATGCCACAGCGTTTTCTTCCGTATGCAGAGCAATTCACATAGTTAGATATTTATTTTTTGTTTTGTTTTTGTTGTGTGTGCATTATTAATTAAGAGGCTTGGTAGACAACTTACCGACTCTCGATCAATGTAACGGCGTTTAATATCAAAGCTATTGGCGGCAAAGTCACGTGCAACATCCACATCGTCCGTAATGATAAGGTTGTCGAAGAGAATCTCATTAGACATAGACCACAGCTCTAAGCCAACAGCGCCCTAAAATTGGAGTAAATATCCATATATTACGACAGTCTAAGTCTAAAGCTGGTTATGCTGCTTACAATAGGTGTCATTAAGAATGGTTTCAGATCCTCAAAGAAGTCAGGATTGGCAATCTTACGAGGTGCCCATTTGCCTTGGTAATTGGGATTTTCAATCATTGGTGCTCTCCATTTGCCCTTGTACTCTGGGTTTGGTATATGTGGTGCCTTCCATTTGCCGCAACCAGGGGCCTTTTCACATGCAGGATTATCGACTAGAGGAGCCTCCCATTCGCCATCGATTTCGGTGTCCCAGTCTTCAGGTTTTTCGGCTGTAGGATCAGATATCATATCCGGCTCATCCTCAAGCCAACCTTCAGGCATGACAGCGTTGACGTCGGGTATTTGTGGTAGGGCATCATCATTCCAATCATCTGGTTTATGTGACGCTGGATCGGGTATCTTCTCGCGTTCATCCCATTCAGCTGGCTTTTGATCAGTGGGATCATCGATCTCTGCGGGTGGATTAACAGGTGGCTTGAAATCAGTCAGCAAAGATCCCTCGTTAATGATTTTGTGATCCAGTCGTATCTCAAAGCTATTGTCTGGTCGGACCACCAACTGATACAAATGCGGCAGCTTGTCCTTGAATGGCTCCTCCAAGCGATTCCTGAAACACACACAATAAGTGAAAGTGTGAACAAGTGAATGACCGCGCCAATCAAGATCAACCACCAGCAACTGTTGCGCATGGGGTAAATATACAAGTATTTGTTGATGCGCCGGCTTATCTGCAGATGTCAACTAATTAACACAACAAATATAGCGGCGGACAACTGAGGGGTAGGTGTACGGGAAGGTGAACGGGGAATAGCGGCACGCACTTACTTTGGTTTGTTACAGTGCTTTTCAGTTATGGTGCCGTTAATTGGATTTACATGACGGAATATGAAGTGCATTTTCACATCGTTGCCGCACTTGTCAGGTCCAAACATAATGGTGTATGGTGTCTTGTCATTGAACTATAGAAACAAGTAATAGAAAATAGCAGAGACAATAGTAAATAATATGTCGACTTTTAGGGCTGGTCCCTAGCTGTCATAGCTAACCGTGGTTAGATCGTCCGATTCCTTGCCCGCCGACAATAGTTTGATGTACGAACCACCGCACTCTTGCCCCTCCTGTGAACGATGAACAGAACAAAGTAGCATATGAAATTAGGTCGATTAGTGACAGTTACTATTAATTGGATTATCCGATTATTGGTGCGGCTGATGCAATATGCATAGCCTTTGCATTAGCCATTAGCTATGTTGGGATTGGTTGGTAGTGAACAGCTAGGGAACGCACCTGCATTGTGACCTCATATTGTACCACCAACGGCTTGTTGGCTTTGAAGTCAAACTGTTTGGTGAGGCGGGCCGAGATTGCAGCATGCTTTGCTTTTGATTTAAGTACCAGACCCTTATCCTTTGGCCAGACAATACGTTGTGGTGACTCCCAGTTCCAGATACCATCATATTTAGCTATTTCCTCGGCAATGTCGTCCTTCTTGGCCTGCGAATGGATCCACTGCTTGCGGGATGCCTCTATATCGTCGAAATGGTCGGCAAAATGAAACTTTCTAGACTCGATGACAGGGCTCTCGTAGACCAGCTCCTCAGACACCACGTTAGCAGCTTCCTCCTAGAAGATACATTCATTTTAACCACGTTTAGATAAGCGAAAGATGCGATAAAAAACACGCGATAAAAGAGAAGTAGAGTGGCATGTAGTGAGAGGGGGGGAGCGGGGAACGGCTTGTGAGTCGGTTTAATTTATGCCTACAGTTACATATATGTCGAAATTGTAATAGTAGAGCAGACAGAAATCGCGGGTCACAGCTATAAACTATGGTCACGCGTAACCTACAGATATTAACCCATCCCACAACACACTTCCGTCCCTTCTAGAACAGATGTTTCTACTGACGTGTACTTTTGTGCGCCGGTGGTAACCGGCCGCCAATCAACACATACACACATATATATTGCATGTTGAGAATAGAAAATCGCTTACCTGCACATCTTCAACGATTCCGTCGTCAAAATCGTCGATATCTGCATCAGCGCCAGCTGACCCAACCAGTAGGCAGCACGCTAACAGCAAAGCCAGCGGTGTTCGACCCCGGCTAAATTTTTTCTGCATTTTCACAGTGGTTTTTGTTTTAACCACCTCTTACGCCCGTCCCACTGAATGCGAAGATAAATGTATTACCGCTTGTTTTTCGCTTTCTGCCTGCTTGCGTAGCTTTTCAACGATTACTGTGTACTGCTGGGCACTGCGGAAAAATGAAAAATGAGATCTAGCGCGGCCAACTAATTGTAATTAAGTTAAATTAAATTATACATTCTCACTGCGCCTACTGCTTGCTGTTTTGCTTCTTTTTTCTTTTAGCTCGGTAGCAACCCTGAGTCACTTTGATACTAAAAAATACCTACATTGTACGCGTGTTTAGTGTTGTGTAGTGCGCATGATCGCCATATTGTTGACGTCACAATTAAAGTTTTACGCGAATTATTTGAATTAGACTGTTAAAGACGGTTTATTTTATACAATATGTTTTAAAATATAATATTGTTATTATAAATTTATTTTATTTTATTGCTAGTGCATATTCATCACGTTTGTAAATATAAAATAATAAAAATTACTTTTTATTTTTGGATCATAAAAAAAAAAAATAAAAAAATAAATAAAAATAAAAAAGAGTTTCTAATATTGTTTCAAATTTAAATTTAAATCTAATTTTAACTTAAATTAAAATTCGATTTGTTTCTGTAATTACCTTTTTTATAAAATAATATATATATTTTTTAAGTTTATTGTTTTTATTGGGTCGACGTTATTAGTCGGCATTAAATAAATAAAAAATAAAAAAATTAATTAATTAAATAGCCTAGTCAATCGAAACCAGTAACCCTTTGATTAATAGCTAATCAAACATGTACAAATAATTTTTCGCTAGTTTGCAATTATTTTAAAAGCTTGTCAGTTCAATTAAAATCCGTAATAAAATGTGCATTAAAACATAAAATTATAATAAAAATTGCTGTTTTATTAGACGGAGAGAGGTTTGCTGTTCTCCTCTTAACTATTCAATATATCTGCTCAGCCATCGGCGCGTCTGACTGTTGCAGTTGAGAACAAAAAAAGCTTTCTGTTTAATGGAATATTTAACACAATTTACAAAGTTTCTAAAGACAAACAAAGGCACAGACACACGCTTACACAATCAGGCAGAACTTTTATTGCAGCTTGCTGTTGAGCCTGGGCGAAAAGAGACTCAAACAGACACACGCGCACTTGTTGTTTATGGAAATTGTGTAATGACAGTTAATGACGGCACTACACCTAGATATGTACACTACACCTGAACAGGCGCACACACTCTTACCAATCCGGCCCGGCCCTTCTGCACACCAGCGCATAATTAGTTTCAAGTGTCAGTGTTGGTAAGTGTTTTATTAGCTCAAGTAAGAACCAGGACGCCTACAAACACTTGTGCTCGATTTTCATTGTTGTTACTCTTCCACTAAGCAAACGGTGCATAATGGAAGCCAACACAATGGCAGTTTGCCTGATGATAGTGAATATATACCAAGAAAATGATACAAATATTTGTTACTAGTCTGTTTGTGTTTGTATTTAATTAAAAATAAGTTCGACATGTAAAAATAATTCTCTTATTTATATACGAGCATGCGTGATACCCATTGTGCAGCACAAACATGAAATACTTGAAAAACGTACTTAACACCATAAACATAAGTACATGAAAATGATTTACAATGCTGTATGCAGAGCTCACAGAGCCAACAAACACATATAAGTTCACCCAAAACTAACATTGGCACGAGCTCATCAAAGGTCCTAAGTAATGCGCAGGAGCAACAGCAAGGATGTCGACATTAATTTTGACGCCGTGGCGCAAAAGTTTTGTTTTAAGCCTTTGGACAGCGCTCTATACACATAGTAAAAAAACCCAAACATTTTCACCTGCAGGCCAAGAGCAGCAAATACTGCGGAAGGGGTTCATTTAAGTATGTATGGGTGAAGGTATGTGCATCAGTGTGCATGTGTATGTGACTAGTATCAAAAAACATATGAAGGAAGCATCCTTACAAGCGCACGAGTTCAACTTAGTGTGTACTTAACTTCCGTTACATGGACATACATAGTGCAGTACTAATACTCTCTCGATGTGTGTACATGTACACATACACACACATTCATACTCCATTCACACGCATGGCTTGCTGCATATGTATATGTGTGTGCGGTGTTTGTTTATGCCAAAAGTGTTGTAAAGTGCGGCGCTTTGTCGGCAGGAAACGCTGAAAATTTATTACCGGACAATTTTGCCAAGGCATAAAAAAGAGAGACAAGTAGTGTGGGGCATTTGCCTTCCCATATACATACACACACACACACACACACACTCACACACATATATATATATATATATATATATACGGACGCAAAATGAGAGACACAGGCACAACCATTCATATGCATATGCATAGTTTGCTGGACGTAAGGGTATGCAAACATGCCTAAAAAAAGTAGAGCAACACGACATCAAGGAGCTGAGGCGGAGGGCAGCATAAGAGAAACCTAAGCAGGCGGGCGGAATGCATTAAAAATTCAAAGTGCCCGACGCCCAGCGGACAAAGGCTGCCATTAACACCGAACTATGTGCCATACACACAAGCACACACATTTCGCACACACATACCCCACAGACACATACCTTACTACACACATATGTACATTTGTTTGGCGGCCTCTTAAGCGCCATCCTTTATGTGTTTGGATGTGGATATGCACACCTGTATGTGTGTCTGATTCGGCGACTTTGCTTTTCTCGCTTTTCAACAGTTCGTTTTCGCACCTTTCAAATGAGTCTTGCCCGTGCCTGTTCGTGTGTTATGGGGCGAAAAGAGGGGGCGGGGCATCACGAATTTGCACCGACGTTAAAACTGAATTGATTTGTTATTCATGTTTGCTGACTTATGGCCAACACTTTTGGCGTTGCGCCTACCATTCAACGAATCTGGCCCTGGCGCCAAGTTTCCTTTACGAGTATTTCTCACTTTGCTTGTATTTTATTTACGTTTATCCTTTTTTTTGTGAATAGTGAAAATTTAATGCAAGCAGCTCGCGCATTCACCTGAAATGGCTCTGTATGTGTGTGGGCACGGTGCTGGGAATGAAAGGGGCACAGAGGGCGCTCTGAAGTTGCCGCTTGTCTTTTATTTTTATTAAATTGCCGCAAGGGGAACATTTAGCGCATGTTTTAAAACAGGAAAATAAAAACAAGTACAAAATTGCGTGAGTTGTGAGCTATGAATTGCCAATGTTGGCATGAATGAGATGGGCTCCTGAGTGGCCAAAACTGAAAGGGTTCTGTAAATGAGCTAAACAGCAATCATATAATGTTAAAGGACGCTTGAATGAATTACATTAACAAAAAAAAAAAAAACATTTTAATTAAGGTACAGTGCTCTGCACTTCGCTCAAGTTGTGTCCTAGAAAATGTTCTCTTAGATAAATAAATGTCAAAATATAATATTAACTTAGATTTAAGTTGCATCACAATTATCCTTCATCAGTGAATTTATTCATTTGCCAAGTTTTTGCTTTAGCCAATCATTTAAAAGTCTATTTCGTTGGAGACTTCTTCAAAACGCTTTTGACTTGGGTAATACCTTGTGGATACCTCGTTGCGTCTATTGTGTTTATCACAAAAGCTAGGCAATTTGGCATTTTATTTTTTAACTGTTCAGGAGAGAATGCCACCAAGTTTTAATCACCTCAGCTGACAAGTCAGGACAAATAAAATTGGCTCCAGTCAAATCTTTTGTTTGCTCGGGCGTGAAACCGAAACGACCATGCTCATACCCCCTCCCTATCACTCCTGGATGCGATGGCATCAAAAAAAAAAAAAAAAAAAAAAAAAAAACGCTGGAAGTATAAAACAATAAATCAAGGCATAGAAAATATTTAAATTTAAATGTTTTAAGCAGACGGAAACCGGAACTGATGGCGGTGGTAGTCACTTTCATTATTGAAAATATAAATCACATTCATTTGGCTGCAAAATAACAAACAGCCAGCAGTTCTGTTCTATACCCTTTGAGAACCGCTGCAAGTGAAGCCGTAGGTGGACTTGGGTTGCTTTGGGATGATATTGTTGTTTGTTTGTATTTTGCGGCTGCTTTGCGGTGGGTTTTACGATAAAAACAAACAAATTCATAGCTAATAAAATTGCTAATAAATAAACGAGAATGGCGTAAGCGCAAAAAGGGACACAAACCAAAACAAAGCAGCCGCAAGTTAAAAAAAAAAAGAAATAATGAAAAGCACGACGACGCCAACCTGGCCACATTGACCAACAGCCGGCGGCCATTTTGGGGCTAGCGATGCATTAACCAGGTGTGGGTGGGTGGCTCCAGTCCAAAGCTGGGCGTGGCGCTCGCGTGCCTCAACTGCGAACAATTGCCACCAATTCGGTGTTCCCATTCTATGGTCCCTTTTTTTATTTGTTCTTGCCAGTTGTGGTTTTTTTTTAATTTATTACCGACTTGTTCAGTGAAATATGCGACTAAACAATACCCAAATATCATCTTCAGCAGTAATTGTTAAAATCTATATATCTTTTAGATTGAACAGTAATCTCTAAATTATTCTGATCTTATCTTCTATGAAGTGACTTTGGTGATAATTCGGAGGACTTGGGCGTCATAAAACTCTTTAGAATATTAAAGGGTATGTAAATGTATATATATATATGTGTATTTTTTAACATTATTGTTTTCTTTGGCTTTCTGTTTGTTATTGTGCACCAATTTTAATCAAATGATTGTTGCCGTCGCGCTGTCATCATCGCTTACTTTTAGCAGAAATCCAATTACCTTTTGATGAAAATCGCTAGGCAATGGTAGCATTTGGCTTTATGTAAATCAGTTGGCAAACTGTATTCAAGTTTATTAGCCCTTTTCAACTGACCGCAGGTGCTGGACCATAAAAAGTGCCCAACCAGCAAAACGAGTGCTGGAAAGATCAGAACAGCGCCAAACGTGGGTCATCATTTTATGTCTCAGCTCATAAATCTGCAGCATTAAAACCGCTGAGAGGAGCAAAATCAGCTAAAATTACCACCGCACCGCCACTTACAGAACCCTAACCGCTGACCCAACTCCTGATTCAACTGACAGACTCATAGAGGTCATAATTCTCATGCAATTTGATTTCCGGTTGATTTTTTTTTCTTTTTGTTAAATTGCAGGAAGTTGGTTTAACGCTCTGCTCTTACTATTTGCATTTTTATTAGGACTGCCTTGAAATTGAGGCAATTTAATGAGCTCGGAAGATACTTAAGCATTGACCGAGAGATTGACGATGGATATGAAACAGATTTAATGTGTATATAAAGATTTCAGATAGATTGTAGATCAACTTTTAATGGTTAAATTTCGCTGAAGCTGCCTACTTCAACAGCTCGCAAGCGAATTGAGAAATTTCCTACCTCACCATGGCGACAACATTTTCCTTTTTTTTTTTTAAGAGACAAAGGGAATTGGAGTAGCTAATAATGTTGCACACTTTAATGCGAAATTAATAAAGCAAAAACAGCTGCTAAGCCATAAAACAAACTAACTGAGCTGTTTTGGCGCCAGAATAGGGCCCAGCTCTCTAATCTTAGCCTGAAATTCGACCTAAATAAACAAACATATACACACACTCACACATACACCCAAGTAGAAAAGCACTCTTACACACTGATAGATAAAAGTACACAATAAATCCAAGGTCGAGCTATGAGACGCGCACGCTGATAAACTCGAGGGTCCAACCGCAAGGCAGCTAACGAAACATTCGGGCGCCGGCGAAACCAACCGAACACTGAACATGCACAGAGTCAAAGGAATAAACCAAGCAAATAATCCTTTGGCTTAAATAAAAAAAAATGAAAAAGTGAAAAATAAAACAAAACACAACGAAACCAAACAAAAATCTAAATCTAACGACAGTCGAAAAATGCCCGACTGACAAGTGAAGCAAAACGAGGCGAAGAGGTGAGGGAAAGCCTTCAAAATTGTGCCGACGACTATTTGGCTGGTTCATACTGAACCCTATGCACACACACCCACAGACACAGAGACAGCCACTGCCACAGACATGTATTTGTTTGCTCTTGTATCTCATACTTTTCTGTCCGATTTTAAAGCAAAAGCGTCAAGGAATCTACACAGCGGCCGCATTGTCCTTTCGCTTATCGTGATGCTCGTGATGCTTGAAAGTCGTCCTCAGCCTGTGCGGCGACATTTTGAACTCTGTTTTTGATTTGGATTTTGCCTTATCATTCACTTTTGCCTTGCCTCGTGTGTTGGTGTTGGTTGTGTTTGTGTTTATGTTTGTGTTGGTCTTGTTGTGTGCTGTGTATTCTTGGTATTAATTTGCTTAAGTGTTGTCCTTGTTGGCGGGTTAAGATTTCAGTCGGCGATAAGCGAGCTAATTTTGTGTAATGAAATAAATTAAAATCCAGAAATAGGTACTGCGCGGCACAAGTAAAGCGTAATTTGCTTGGTCATTGTGAAATGAACAAATTGTCTTGTTAATGCGTCATTAGCCATACGCCATGCTGTACAATTCATATTGAAAGTCAAAGGGGCAAATGAAGTTACGATTGAAGATACAGAGATATGCTCAATGCCATTTAAATTGTTATAAGTTATGGTGAAAGGATTTCCATTTTATTGAAGAATGTCAGAAATTCTAATTTATCTATTATTCACTTTTGCCAGTTCAAACAATTGTAAATGAATTATTATTCTTTAGGACCAGAAACAAGCTTATAGTTTTACGGATTACAGCAAGAACTAAAATGCAAATACAAAGATTTTACATTCACTCTCTTTCTTTTATCAACTCGTTATAGCCTTGGCTCGTATGTTCATTGTCCAAAGTCTGTACGCCCTTTTTGGCGGCCATTTTCATGAGTCTCCTCCTCTGCATGGCTAATTCGATGCCAAACTATAAAATTTGTTAGCTTTGCTACATATAAATGAATTTATTTCAATATGTGGGCGTTTACTATACGAAACTTTGGACATCGTGCGTTGTGCGTGTCTGTATGCTTTTCTCTGTGACTGTGTTTGTTTAGGCCAGAGCTTAGCATATGGTTACCGACATAGTGGCCCACTCAGTGACAGACGAGTCAAGTGGCCAATCTGTTCAACTGTCTGTCTGCCTGTCGTTTAGTCAGTCGTGTGGGCAATCTGTGTACGTGGCACTTGGCATGCTTAGAATCTCATCTGTGACACTAGTTAAACTTGTCGCCATTTAGTTAAATCAACCAAACCGAACTCAACTATGCTCCGCGCTTACCCATACTTGAACTCTGCCATCTGACATGGCATGGTGGCATGTAGGCTCACGTACACTGAACGGATGCAAAGCGGAAGTCGTGCATATCTCTTTCCCCCCATCCGCACTCGTAACTAGCGTGACTTTTCATAGCTTCCATTTTTATCAGCATAAATTAGTTGTCGTGGTTGGGGGTCAGAGTGGGGAAATAACCACAAACCGTTCCACTGTGGTCCAACTGCATTAGTTAGAGCACTCATTGTGTAAGTATTTGCCAGATTACCACGCCCACCGCTTGGATTTAATTAAGCTGCTGCCCCAGCTGCCCCAGCTGCCCCAGCTGCCACTTGAATTATTAAACTAAAGCACGCTAAAAATCATAACAAATTTCTTAACATGCGCATTTCTGTAATTCATATCCGCTCGCTGGTACTTATGGGTGGTTCACGGTGGTTTAGTCCGCCCACCGCGCAATCAGTTCTTTGTAAGTTTGTATTTTTGAAGTAGTTAATAATTTTGCCCGGCTCAGGTAACTTGAGCAAACTCTCGCTAAGGATGGCAATTGCCTATGGCCACACGGATGCCGACTAAGTGGAGTTGGCAAAGATGCGCATATTTCATAAAGATTGTAGTCGGCTGACTTGGCTTGCCCTGCACTTGAACTACGTTGCGCTTTTGGCCATAAAAGTTAACGTGCTGCAAAAGTTGGTTAATCAATTTAGACTTGAGTGTTGATAATAGTCATAATCTTGGCTGCATTTCAATGGACAGCCTGGGGCCCTTGAGATTCCAATCCTATCATGCCTGATGTTGTCATTTGGAAAAGAAAACTCATGGATAGAACTTAACTCCTTTAAAATCGAATTGAACAGCATTACAGAATATGATCTGCCAACCACTTGGCCAGGCTTAGTGCTCTGAACTTCTAAGCTCGCTAATAGCAACCGCAACCGGCTCACGCAGACTCTCGGCTCGCCTTATTAAATGTTTTTGCCTGTGGCCAAATCTGAGCAACTTGCTGGTTCCGGTTATGACTTTGAGCCCGATGGTTATGCCAGGCCTTTAGCCAGGTTTTGCCGCCGCAACGACAACGTCAACGGTTTTTCCAACTTGCTTCGTGCAGTTGCTGTCAAAGTCAAAACTGCGCGGCTCAGCCGCTTTTCGCGTAATTAAAAAGTGTGGCCAGCGTTGTTCTTTCCGCCGCGTGCTCTCGGCCATACTTGTACCTACTGGCCAAATGGGCACTCGCTTCACTTCACAGCTTTGTCAGATGGGTGCAGGGAGGTAACTGCGTTTGCGGTGGTCCATTTTTGCTGATGCTGGCGAAAATGCGCTTTGAGTTTTAGATGCAGAATAAGAGGTTTCAGCTCATCCTTTTCCAACATCTCTGCCACCGTCCCGACTCCGACTCCGCCTTCGCCTGACGCTTAATTTGCGTGGGCAATGAAAGAAAAGAGAGAGAAAAAAATGCATATTTCAAATTAATTAACGCTAATGAAAATGTTTAAAACTCGAAAGTTGTAGTTGTAGCTATGGGAAACAGTCGTGTTGATTTTCAGCATCTTTCTTTTCCTGTTTGTCGACTTGCAACTCTGCAACTCGCTACCCACTACTCATTTCTTTATGTTGCAACTTTAGAACTCTCTAACAACTCAGCAAAATTGTCAGCAAACCACAAAAGCAAAAAATTAGGTTTTCCCTCACGTTCCATCCTATTGATTTTGTCTCTATCTCAGTCATACGATGGCGCTGATTTCCGCTTCCGCTTAGAACTCTCTCGGTCAGAGGACAAACAAAGCGTCTGCCAACTTATTTGTTCTCCACAAAGTGTTGCACAAACAAGCACAATGAAATTTCAATCAATTTTATGGCACATTTATGTAGGAATGGTAGTTTGTAACCCCGATAGTTATTATGGCTTGTAGCCCTGGCAAATTAACAGAGAGATAATTAGCATAACAGCCAGAGGACAGAGACCAGCAAGAGTAGAGTGCGAAACGTAGAAGGGATAAGTTGTGCGCTCGTCAAGAAGAGTAAAATATCAGTGAATAAAATAAGAACAGTTACTTAAGAAGAAAAGAGGACATAGAATTACATACAATAAATGTACAATAAACACATACTGCACACATATATAATAAAATACTAAATAATGTAACACATATAAAATAAACCCACACTACAACTTGGGGGCTCGTCCGGGATTATTTTTTATGTGTGAAACGACGCTACATAGACGAGACACAAAAACGTATTCGGCGTGCAGTGACATTTGTGCAGCAAAAGACAATAATAAACATATGTACATAGTATGGATACAAGCAATTCTAGAAACGTGCACAAAGCGACAAAGGAGAAAAGTAGCGAGCGACAAACGGCATCATCCGTAAAGCCAGCTACGACAAGAGGTCGGTACGTACGAGTGGCATAACTAGCTAGCAGCAGTAAGCTACAAACAAGAAGAAGCAGCAAGCGACAAACGGCATCATCCGTAAAGCAAGCTACGACAAGAGATCGGTACGTACGAGTGGCATAACTAGCTGAAGCAGGAGCGACAAACGAGAAAAGTAGCAAGCGACAAACGGCATCATCCGTAAAGCCAGCTACGACAAGAGGTCGGTACGTACGAGTGGCATAACTAGCTAGCAGCAGTAAGCTACAAACAAGAAGAAGCAGCAAGCGACAAACGGCATCATCCGTAAAGCAAGCTACGACAAGAGATCGGTACGTACGAGTGGCATAACTAGCTGAAGCAAGAGCGACAAACGGCATCATCCGTTAGGCAAGCGAAAACAGGCGTCGCGACGCGTCTTCAAAAAGAACACGTGTTCAGTTCCAGCAAGCAGAGAGCGAGTGACGCAGTAGAGATGAACAAAAGTGAGCGACACACAAAAGACGACCGAAAGCGCATGGCGCAACAGAATAGCTAAATCAGAGAGACGGAGGGTCTGACCTTGAAGAAAGGCAACCAGAGCAACGAAAAGGGAAAGAATTTGCAGAGAAGCGTTGCAGAGGCATCGACGCTTACAGAGAAGTGTTACGGAGCACGACGTTTGCAGAGAAGCGTTGCAGAGGCATCGACGCTTACAGAGAAGCGTTGCAGAGGCATCGACGCTTACAGAGAAGCGTTACAGAGGCATCGACGCTTACAGAGAAGCGTTGCAGAGGCATCGACGCTAACAGAGAAGCGTTACAGAGGCATCGACGTTTATAGAGAAGCGTTGCAGAGGCATCGACGTTTGCAGAGAAGCGTTACAGAGGCATCGACGCTAACAGAGAAGCGTTACAGAGGCATCGACGCTAACAGAGAAGCGTTGCAGAGGCATCGACGTTTACAGAGAAGCGTTACAGAGGCATCGACGCTTACAGAGAAGCGTTGCAGAGGCATCAACGTTTGCAGAAAAGCGTTACCATAGGCACGACGTTTGCAGAGAAGAATTAACATAAGGTATCGAGTAAGTGAGCAGCAGAAATTAACATTGTTAAAATATACCAGAAATATTTAAGAGACTCAATGTAATTATATTTTACTAATCCTAAAATAAGATTTCAATTTATAATGCTGTACGATGAGATCGCACAACTGAAAGTAGCAGAACTTAGAGCAAAATTATCGGAGTTAGGGTTATCTACGAAAGGCACTAAGGCCCAATTGCGAGAAGCATTATATGAGTACTTCAGATCAAATATAGGAAACGACAATAACAATACTTCTATATACGAAGATACGAGTTCCGAATTAGTAGAAGAAGACAGATCAGAGCAAGTTAATTCAGAACAAGTAAATACAGAGCAACAAGAAAATCAAGAAAGTATGGCATACCCTAACAACACAATGACATTCACTTTAAAGGACGTCAAAGACTCCCTGACAACATTTGACGGTAGCAGCAATTCAGATATTGATGATTGGTTAAGAGAGTTTGAAAACAATGCAGTCACAGTTCAGTGGAACGATTTACAAAAATTTATTTATGGCAGGCAGTTACTAAAAGGAGCGGCCAAATTGTTTGTAAATTGTAATAACGGTTTAAATGATTGGGATTCATTGAAACAGGGACTACAGGACGAATTTTGCATCAAACTATCATCAAAACAGGTTCATGAATTATTGGAAAACAGAAAGAAACAACCGAAAGAAACTTTAATTGAATACTACTATACAATGATCGGTCATGCAAATAAAAGTAAAATAGACGATGAAAGCATTATTGATTATATTATCGAAGGCATTCCCGATTCAAAAATTAATAAAAATATTTTGTACCAAGCCACTAATTTAAAAGACTTGCGCGAAAAGTTGAAAGTTTACGAAAAGATAGCGTTGCCAAAAGAAACAAAAGCTAAGGTTAAATTTGAGGAAAATGATCAGAAAAGGGGTAAACGTGATATATACTGCTATAAGTGCGGAGAGAAAAACCACATTGCCAAAAATTGTAACCAAAGTATAAAATGTTTTAAGTGTAATGGTCTTGGACATAAAGCGAATCAATGCGAAGCGAAAGTTGGACGACCTGAAATTAAAAAAGAGACATCAAACGTACAACAGTTATCACAAAACATTCTAAATAGAGCATTCAAGACTGTGAAGATAGGCGAATATATACTGACAGCTTTATTTGATTCCGGTAGTGACATATGCACCATCAGCGATAGAATTTATAATAATCTGAATGTGAAATTGGAACAGGACTGTAAAGTATTGACAGGAATTGGAGGAAAACAGATTAACACACTGGGTTCTTTCAAAATAAACACCGAGTTGGACCTCATTCCAATCAAAATGTGTTTTCACGTAGTTCGTGACGAAGATACCCTGTTTGACGGAATTATAGGCAATGACGTGCTTGATTTTGTCAATGTGACTCTAAGTTCTAACGGTGTTAGCTTTCACGATATGAAATACTCGTCCAAAGATGACATACCAGATTTAAGAAAGACAACTAAGGATGGCGGGGAGAAAAATGGCGAGGAACGCGAATGTAATACCTTAGAGTCCGGAACCAACATTAAAGAATTACAAGATAATTTCAGTAAGCTACTAACTATGAATATCGAAGAAGAAACAGAACTTGATATACAGCATCTCGATGAAGATTTAAAACTGACCGTTCAGAAAGCTTTAATGTCGTATAAGTGGGTGAAGCCAGACACTAGCCCAGTTGAGATAAAAATTATGATGACTGATGAAGTTCCGATTTACCAGAGACCCAGAAGACTACCATTAGGAGAACAAGAAAAAGTAGACGCGTTAAGCAGAGTCCATTGTCCAGAGTTAGCAAGAAAAGTTAGTAAGTCAAGGAAACCGGAAAATGAATATGACATAGACGACTTGGTAGCGATAAAGCGTACACAGTTTGGACCAGGACTTAAATTAAAAAAGAAATTCTTAGGCCCATATAAAGTAACTTGTAAGCTTAGACATGGAAGATATAGAGTAGAGAAAGTAGGCGACGATGAAGGCCCGAATAAAACGAATACTGTAGCTGAGTTTACGAAACACTGGAGTTCTTCATTCGAGTCGAATGACTTGTCAGGATGGCCGAGTGTAGGAATGGTAGTTTGTAACCCCGATAGTTATTATGGCTTGTAGCCCTGGCAAATTAACAGAGAGATAATTAGCATAACAGCCAGAGGACAGAGACCAGCAAGAGTAGAGTGCGAAACGTAGAAGGGATAAGTTGTGCGCTCGTCAAGAAGAGTAAAATATCAGTGAATAAAATAAGAACAGTTACTTAAGAAGAAAAGAGGACATAGAATTACATACAATAAATGTACAATAAACACATACTGCACACATATATAATAAAATACTAAATAATGTAACACATATAAAATAAACCCACACTACATTTATTTGCCAAGCACCTGAACATAAACCTTCTTCCATAACTTCTTCTTATTGCATACCAATTTTGAAACGCTGCCGCTTGTAAATTACTTCAAAGTGCATATTCATCGCATAGAAAATTTCATAATAAATTATGGCAAACTTGTTTGACATCCATTGTTTTGAGGTGAAACAAAAGAAGCTTTGCTTAAAACTTTTCTATCAGAGAGCAACAGCAAGCCATGTTGCCAAGAAACTTTTCATCGAGGTTAGAATTTGATTTGTAATATTTATACACAATTTAAATGACTCTCAGCATGTTAGAAACTGCTTGAAACGAGGCAAACAATATTCACTTGATACACAAAACCTTAACATAGTTTTAAATAAGGCTTGGCATCTGGTTTGGATGGAATCTTACAATGTCTTTTGGTTTTCAATTTGCAATACAATTAAGCTGAGATTCAATTATGACCAGACAATTTCTATTTACAATTAAAATGCAGATAGCAATCATTATGAGTTCAAATTGCAAAAAAGTGTTTCAAATTAACAATACTCTCAATATGTCAGGCTCTTCTCAATACCGTTTGTAATCCGTTCGTTCCGGCTTGACATGTTGACAAAACATAGCTTTTGCTTCCCAAAACGCAAAACTATGACACACAGCTACAGAATGGAGGCATAAACAACAAACGAACATACGTCAACGTTTTGAGACAAGTGCACAAGTGTAGAAATGGAGATTGCACATACATACAGGGCCAAGGATGTAGACAACAATTCTCGATGCTAAAGCCAACATATGCGCTGCATAAAACGATGTTGCCGCCTTTCAGTTGTCACATGTAGTATGGCCAGTTGCCTGCTGCATGCTGCATGTTGCTTGCTGCATGCGGCTTGCCGTTTGGCGTTGTTGTTTACTGCCACAATTTGACGTCTGTGGTGACATTTGAAGTGGCGCACACATGGAGCGCAGGCGGCGTCATCAGGCATCCGAATAAATGCCGGCAGCATTATAAGAGAACTGAGAACTGAGTACTAAGTGCCTTACATGCCTGCCGTCTGCTGGCAGCTGCAGACCCGTTTCCCTCTCCAGCAATGGAGCCTGAGCTTGCCAGTTCCAGTTATCACTGGCCACTTGATTGTTGCCTGTGTACGACATTTTAATGGCTAACGCAAATGCATAATCATGTTATTGTGTTGTTTGTTTAGCGCTGCAATTCCACCTGAGCATAGACATTCAGCATACGCAACGTAAGCCGGCCGTCAGTCAGCTAGTTAAGTAAAGACTTGTCGGCTTTTTTTGGCCACCGATTTGATTTAATGCCCCGCTTAGTAACCGACAATTGTGCACAACACTTTGTTGGCATTCTTTTTGCGTAGCCTGACACTTGACTGTGAAAAATTGTGAATTATTATGGCCGCACTTGGTTCGAAACCCCCTCCGTAAGTAGGCAGCCGTCCACGTTAACGCCGTCGTTGCCTTTACCAGTTTATGGCTGCGATTTGTTACGCACCATTGTACATGGTAGCCACAAAAGCTTCAACAACACCAGGACAAGCACCAGCATCCTCCGCAGAAGGAGAAGCCGAGGCTGGCTATTCGCTATGCTGTGCCAACGGCGCAGGTAAACAAATAATTCAAAGTCATTTGTGTGACGTGGGATGGGCAGCTGCTCAGCTTAGGGCTAGGGAATGTCAAGTGAGAAAAAAAAAAAATGTCAGCTCCTTTTGCTATGTAGGTGATTATGACACTAAAGAAGGGTGACCACTTTGGCTTTAGTCATGTAGCAGCAAAGGTGTCAACAATGCTTTACGCATCCGCTTTGCGGAACAGCATAAGAAGCAAGTCTTAAGTAAGTCTCTGTAATCAGAGATATAATGGATACATTGTGATATGTAGATAATTTGTATTGAGAGATCTGATTTTTCATAATTAATACACAATTAAATATAATAGAATTTTCATTTGGTTAAAATAAAATAAACCACAAATATTACTGCAGAGGAAGCTTTTTGCTAACCCAATCAAATTCCATTAAACTTAACAGATCTTAAAATAATTACTTAAAGCTTAGCTAGATAAATTTCGAAACCTATTTTATTCTTTGCTAACTTGTAACCTAAAAAAAGTCTTTGCTTTTGCATTTTGCACCTTTGCACATAAAATGTGTTTACCCAAAGAAGCAAGAAAAAAATAAGGAAGAAATTCGAAGCGACCTTCGTCCTGCTCCTGGTGTTCCACCTAGGCGCCTTTCCAAGATGTTAGCTTTGGCAAACAAAAAATCTCATTAATCCATTAAGTAAATGCGAAGAAAAAGTTCAAAGCTGCTGTTGCACAGTGGCTCACACACACCCACTGACACATACACAAGGGCATCCACAAATGCATAGGAATGTGTATATAAGTGTGTGTTTGCGCTTCTATATGTATGTGTGTGTGTGCATGTGTACTGCTTGGCGACAGTGTAAAAGAAAGCCTTTTGGGAGCACTAATGAGTTTGACATTGTTTCCTACTAACAAGCGCCAAAGTTAGACGAGGCCCAAGCAGCCACCAGGTGGCAACAGCTTCTGCACCGCCAGACATTCGCCTTGCCTTGGCATCCTCTGGCATTTCTATTACGATTTCACCAGATGCTGGTCCCTGTCTCTTTTCCAGTTCAAGTCCTCTCCCAGTAACACCGGAGCAACGGTTACGGCTTTAATGAATTTTCTTAAAATTCGCCCTTCTCTACACTAATTAAAAGAGTGTTGATAGCATTTTGCAATTTAAAGAGCTTAAAGCCGATCATTGAACCTGCTGGAAGCCAAGCGATGCACATCGAACTCATACAGAATGAAAGCCTGAGTATTCTGGCGTACAGGAAACGTCAGCCATATTTTTGGCATGACTAATGTTTCCCTTTTGACTCATTTGGTTACACACACAACCATACAAAGCTGTGTTCTTGAATGCAGAATTGGTCTTTCACACACAAAGACTGGGCAAAAACTACGTTTTGTGTAAATCCATGTGTTTGTAGCTCTTGTGTTCGCAATTTCGGTTCCGCCAACGCCGATTGTAAATTACGCCCTAATGCGCCCATTTGTATGCTACAAAAATTGCCGCTTATTGAATATTTAGCAAGGTACGCGAATACCTGACATCCTGATAGCGAGTTAGGAGTTAGCAAGGCCCAACAGCGAGCAACGGCTGCTTTGCAACTGTTTTTTAAATTAACTCATTTGGGATTTCGTATGCGTGTTTTGGTCACAAAAAGAAAACTTTTGCCACTTTAAATAATTAAGCAAAGTGAAGGCAAATACGCGTGCAGAGCGGTATGCAGCCTCAATTCTGGCAAATGAGTACGAGTACTCCAACTGGTATTCGTATTCGTACTCGTTCTTGTAATCTTCTTGCATTGATAGGCCAACGTCAACAATGACTGACAGGCCAACTGCCTGGGGCCAGACGGGGCCAAATATCCGATAAGAGCTAAACAAGCAAATGAAATTCGAAGTCTGCTTTGGAACCAACAGAGAACCAACTTCAGATACAATGGGCAAATTTTGCTGTTTGGTCTATTATGATTCTGTCCTAAAAGTCCACAAGATGGAAGCATTTGGATCTTCTACGTTACAGATTTTAATTCGAAACTTTACAGGTTAATCCCATTAATTTCAAGAATATTTTCTAAGTATTTCCTCTGGGGCATCATTTGATTTTGACTTTGATCATTAAATTTCATATGTAAATTTTGCCAATTGCATCCCACTGTGAAATCTTTGGAAATGTCATTTTAAAATGCCTTTCAATTCGGTCCACACACCCACAGCTGTCCCAACAATGACAACAGGAGGAATTGGAGCTGCATGCCTTTTGGTGGCGTTGGCAATGACGCAATCGATACTTCATTAAGATATCGTGTTTTTTGTGCCTAGACGCTTTCCGTTTACGTTTCCTTGATTACTTTACATAGATGTTCCTTTACTCGGCTCAATTGCTTTGGCTTGCTATCTTATCTGCATTTTGGCCTACACTTCAAGGCTGTCTATTTGGCTGGTTAGCTGTTGGTTTGGTTGCTTGCCTGTTTGGCTGCTTGGCTGGTTGACTGCTTGGCTCTTTGTCTTTTACACTTGGCAAATAAATCGCAAAATCCTATCAGAGAGAGACCCAATATATTTGCCGCCGGATGTATGCATGGAGGCGTCATGTGGCTCCATTTTCCACGGGGTCGTGCCTATTTAATCGTCTGGCCCGAACCAGGCCAGATGAGTCCGTTAGACCGATGTCTGTTTATCGCACGAACACAATCAAATTAGCGCACATCGAGTACAAATAACTAAAGATAGGCAAACAAATGCCACGACGCCAGCTGGTACTACGGCCAAAACTGTAGGGAGGGAGGGAGGGTCATTATAAGCAAAATGTGTGGTTGGCTTTTGGTTTCTGCTTGTTGTCACAGGGTTGCTGACTGTCAACTGACGACAGCCGACGACTGCAGTTGGCTTATGAGCAGCTAAGTAGCCGTGGCCCAGTGCAACATTGTGTTGTCAGTTGAACCTTTTTGAGTCTTGTATCTTGTGTCTTTCGAGTTGAGGTAACCGCCTGCTGTGCCGGTCTTTCATGGACTGGCAAATGAACTTCTGCAGGGTCTTTTGCGTCTTTAGGGCACTCGGGTGTCTGCAACAATTGCACTTTGTACTTTGCTTTGTCGCTGTTGTTGTCACATTGTCAAGACTTTTCTTGTGCTGTCAACGGCGCTGCAAGAAACTTTGTTCATATCGTCACATGACAGCCAGCTCAAAAAATATGAAGGACCCACGATACATACGAATAACATGTAAGTAGCTAGCCCGGTCCCCTCTACCCGCTAACCTTTATACGCTACCCTCTCGGTGCATGTCAGGCTTACCACAATGTTGCAGGCATGTCGTTGTCATATCAAGAGCCACAAGCGCGCCTTTCCACCCATTTAATCAACATTACTTGTGCTTAAATCAATTACAACTAATTACATTTTATGCCCCGTTGAAGACAACTATGTTGCTCTCCGTCGCTTTCTCAGTCTTTCCATTCTTGTCTCAGTTTCTCCCCCTCCCCCCTTCCCCACTCTCTTTCTCACTCTCTCTCTATTTTGTGTCGCCTCAGAGTATGCAGTGCAAAATTTCTCAAGGAATGGCAACAAAGCGAACTTTTCTTTGACTCTACTGTTGCTGTCGAGATGCTCAAATGCGTTAATAGAAACTGATGTTGTGATCACTAAAACCTCCTCACACACACAAATAAGTTACTCATTTCGAAAGGGGAACATTATTCGGCTTTGTCTCATTTGGGAAATTACAGTTGACTTCGTTTGCTTTTGACTCACAATTTACAACAGAAGTGCAAGAATTAAACGACAAATGAGCGGCAACATAACAAGCAAGGCTTACTCATTGCCTAAGCCATGTTTGTGCACTTAGGCATTTGTAATTCCTGAAATAAGATATAAACTGCATCGCCAAGCACAAGACAAGGGTTATAAGAAAACATTGCACCTTTATAGTAGTTGAGCATTATAAATATATATTACAACAATCATAGTAGTTGCATAATGAAAGTAAATACAAAAATTATTATCGATCCGATTGAGGAGGTGTATCTCCTATGATTGTGCGAATAGCTTTATCTAATATTTATGGTATTGCTTCTGATATTAAGTACTAGCTTTTAGTTGAGAATCTAAGAACTTTTGCATATACTTCAATACCGTGTATGATTTTATGTAACTCTTGGTCCAAGCATTTAGCTTACTATATAATAATAGTCTTTAGGCACTCAGCAAAAACATAGTATACTAGAAGTGTGTGTTTATGTGAGAGGGTAGCAGGAGTTACGAGTTAATACCAGTGTTAGAAGCAGACTAACTGCAGGATTTTGAGTAGCTCATAAATATGCATTTGCGTTTCGTCTTTGTGCCGAGGACTTCCCATATTAATTTTTAATATGCCAACGTGGTTGGTTAGGGCTGGCAGGCTTCATGGCTCTACCACCTGTCCCGCCGGTGGACAAAAAGCGTTGGCTAATTAGTGTTCTCCCTCAATGGTCGATTGCCACGCGAAATTAGCGTCGCAACGTTGCCGACGACATTGCGCCAATGGCCAGGACTAAACATAACGTTTAAAGCCAAAAAATAAACAACAATTTAGTGCAGATTAGCGCTTTGTCCTTTTCTTTGTGCTTTTGTGCCATTGTTCCTGGGCTGGACGGCTGAACAGTTGGACAGATGGGCAGTGGGTCTAGTGACATTTAGGCTTGACTAGAGCCTGCTGCCTACTTACATGGACATGCACATTGCCACTGTTTGGCTAATTGCTTGGCGCGCACACAAACAATAGCGACTCGCACAAGGCACAAGGTAAACTTCCGATGCCATTGTGAGTGTCAAGGTAGGTGCGGATTGGGAGTTGCGGCTTATGGCAGAGTGGTAGGAAAGGAAACTGGAACTGGAACTGGAGAAGGCAAACTAATTAGATTCGTGCGCCTCATTTGGCCACTTTTTGATTTGTGTTTTGGGTGCCAAGCAGTTAACCAAAAACTTTTTGGCCCAGAAATGTTTTTATCGTACAGCTTCGGTCGCAGCTGCACAAGGGGTTGGCGCTATGCATATTTGGTTCAAGTTCGGCTTGCCATTTTTCATCAAATGAAAAACCCAAGAAGAAGACGAAGCAGAAGATGAGAAGGAAAAATGCGCCAAAACAACAAATGCTAGCAAATGCGACATGTGGCTGGCAAAAAAGTTGAGCCAAGCCGCAAAAACAAAAACTTTTTCAAAAAGTAAACGAAAGCGCATCTACCAACAACAATAACAACAACAACAATGACAAAATTATGCGAAATTTAATTTGACTTTTTCGATGTTGTTGTTGTTATTGTCGCTTGCTTGGCAGCAACTCTTGCACTTTTCTTTTTAGTTTCCCTGCTGCTCTCGCTCACACTTTCTCTATCTCTCCCTTCCCCCACACCAAACTGTTTGGTGTTGTTTCTGCTGCTATTGGTAGTAGCATTGCCAGCTGGCAAGTGCTGCCAACTGCTGCCAACTACGCTGCATGAGGATACCCAACTCGTAATTTGCCAGCTTGGCTTGTACATATTTTATATTATTTAGTTGAAAATTGTTGTGCGACAAAAACAAACAAAAAATAACAAGTAAGCGGAGTGTTGAGGGGAGTTGCAAGTGACGAAGAAATATGATAATCTCATACGGCACTGCAGTGCCGAGCAGGACATACATATGTGGTCCAACTATGTCAGTCAGTGCATGCTCTGACTCTAAAATGCAATCAAGTGGAGTGATCTCTAATTAAATTTAAATAAAGAATTTAAGAAGAAGAATTTAAATCCCAAATATATTAAGTTCCCAATAAAATTGATCATCTTATAGAGTTCCTCTTAGACTTGTAACAAAGTTATGGAATGTTATGAAAAACAACTAAAGAAATGCACATGCCAATATGTTCAGTTAAAAATTGCCTTGATGCAAGTTCGACTGTTGGAGAAAACTTTAAAAGTAAAAGCAGAAAAGAATGTAGCTTGATAGTACTTAAAAGTTTCGTAAAGAATACACTTTTATTATTTATGCCTGAGTTCTGCGGATATGCATTTGTCTACGAAGCTTCAAAGGAAACACTTGAAGTGTTTTCAGTATAAGTTTAGTTTATATTGCTTAAGTTGTATATCTATAGTTGAGGTGCATCACATGTCGTAATTGACTTTTCGTGTCAAAGCATCGAACTCTATCAAATGCCAATAGAACATAACTATTTCAGATTTTTCTGGTGAAGTAGTCAAGTCAAAATAGATCTAGCATTACTGTAGCAATTTGCACATGAGCATGGTATAAGTTTGTGCGCTTCACTGCAAGATGAGGAAGGGACAGAAAGAGGAAAAGGGGGAGCAAGGGCAAAAGCGTATAGTGTATTAATAATTTATGGGCACGTTTGTGTTGTGGCTGTTGTTGCATATTAGGATTCAAGCGGGCAACCGCTGTGGGTGCCACCTGGGGAAGTATGCGACATGGGGCATGGAAACTTGGAGCATGCAATATGCATAATGTGTTCCCTTTGATTTGCGTTTGCAAGCACATTTATTTATATATATTTCCAACCCTGGCGACTATGGTTAATGTTCCCATTCTTCCTGTTGTTATACCCTGTGCCCATTAAAAATGGGCAAAAAAAGGGTATAATAATTTTGTGCAAATGTATGTAACAGGCAGAAGGAGGCATCTCCGACCCTATAAAGTATATATATTCTTAATCAGTATCAATAGCCGAGTCGATTGAGCCATGTCCGTCTGTCTGTCCGTCTGTCCGTCTGTCTGTATGAACGCGTCGATCTCAGCAACTATAAGAGCTAGAGACACCAAATTTGGCATGAAGGTTCCTGTATACCCTCTCCAGATCGAGTTTATGTTAGATTTTCGATATCTTTCCCCCCACCCCCGCAATTCAAAAAAAACGTATTATGGCCACATTTCTCAACGTAGGCACTTCTAACTTAACAAGTGCGTTAAGAATGATATATAGAAGGAACGCTGAAAGTTTCATCAAGACCGGTTTATAAATAAGACAGAAAATCAGCAAAGAAATTAAAGTTATTTTTTTTCCACGGAATCGTTGAGCAGCAGGCAGCACATGTGAGCGAGCGAGACAGCGAACGACTGTGATACATGCGTCTGCTTACCATATTTGCACATGTGTGCGAGCGAGATAGCGAACTACTACGCCACAAGCATAAGTAAATTAAGTGTCGTAACACTCAGCTTTGATTGCATATGTATACATATGTGAAAGCTTGCTGTAATAAGCAAGAAATAAGCAGAAATGATATGCTAAATGAGAGTTTCAAAAGAGTATTCTTTAATAAACACCTGCTACGTTCTTATTTCTATTATAAGCAAAATACTTAATTTATAAAACTGCACAGGGTTTTATACTGTCGCGCGCGCTCGACTGATCCGCTTGTTTTTGCCTCATTCAGTGATTTAGTTTTGCATATTTTATTTATTTTTGTTGGGGAGGGGAATATGGTGGGGGGGTGAAAACGGGACAGACTGCCAGCTAAACACTTTCGCATTTTGCAATGTGCTTAGCTTACGCAAAACTCACAGAACTTGTGTCAAGCACACACACACACACACTTAGCTAATCATCCTCATATAGGGGTTATTATGTACATAAGTTGTTGTTGTTGTTACTCTGTTTTTTTTGTTTGGTCGGAAAAGCTGTCTTACCAAAAAACTATACAAACTAGCAGAAAACAAGCGGCGTCAGCTTCAGCTTCAGCTTCAACTTCAGGTTCAGCGTCAACTACAACGCTTAATATTAAAAGCCAAACCGCAGCAGGAATGGGAAAAGCAACAACAACAACTATGGGGAATAGCATAAGAGTGTAAAAAAAATTAAGAATGTGTGTATACATGTGTATAGAAATATGTGTATTCATATGTGTGTGCATGCTTTTAGCTGATACAAACAGCATTTGGATGGTAAGCTGCATTGCAGTATCTACTTTTACCCGTCCTCCTATTCGTACTTCACCCGCATACTTGCCTTGTCCAGGACTGTCCTGGAGTCTCATGTTTTTCTAATTTGTGCATCTCTTTCGCTCTTCTGTGTTATTTTGTTGGTTTTATTCGCTACTCATACGCTTGTGACTTTTAACCCGCTTCTCTCTTTTGGTTTTCATTTTCGCTTAGTGTATTTAACATTTTTCTCAAATGATACTCGACACAAGTGGCATTTGTTTGTCTGTCCCGTCCTGTCTTCTACTGTCCTACTGTCCCTCGCCTTCCTGTTTCGGATGCCGCTTGTTGTCTCTCTGTGTGTGGTTTCTGTGAGAGCCACATAAGCTTGTATACCGTTAAATGGGGCTGCAAGTTGTGGTAATAGTTGTCAAAGTGACCTCAAAGCAGCGGCACACAACAGCCACAGTAAAAACAATAAGCAAAAATCAAAGGGAGTGCTGTAATCGAGATACCCCAAATACTTTAACCTAATTAGCTCAACTTTTCAATTAATACAATTAATCGCTTGCAATGATAAATATACCAACGCCTTATAAACTATACTTGGCACATTTAGAAAGCTTGCTTGCTCCATTATGAAACCATATGCTCGATTTACAGGGTATTAATTGTAGGTGCATTTTTGTCTGTTTCTATTTTTCCTGAAGAGCTTAACTCGGACAGTTTATGTATGCATACAAGTATATGTAATTGTAAGTATGAGAAAAAAAGATCCACCGACAGTGAAAGAGAGAAAGAGAGAGAGTGGCAGAGTGAGAGTGAGAGAGAGTTAATGTATTTGTTGCTGCGTTTGTTTGCTTGTTAATTTGGTCGCTTTAATGAGCTTCAAACATGGCCTGCTTAGGGGCAAACTACGTTTCGCATTTTTTCAAAATATACACAACATGTTCTGTTTAACAAACTTAATTTAATGTTATTTAATAATCATCAGTTCTGTGTGTGTGTAGATGTGTGAGTGTGTGGGTGTGTGCGTGTACTGTCTTGTAATTTGTGGTCATAATGAGTATTCATTTTCAAAAGATTCTTTATCTTCTTAAGTACGCAATTGTACTGCATTCAACTTGGTTGACTGAACTGCGGCTTATAGTTGTTCTCGCAAATGCGTGTTGCATGTTGCAATAGTCTATGGCCCAGTTTTGGTAGCAGCAACAGCATTGCGTCGACTCGCTGACAGTGATGTGGCATCTACGAGTGAAGCGAACGGACAGCGTTCATCAAGCGCGCACTGGCAGTAACTCATTTGATTTACTTTTCATTTCCGGCTGCTAAGACTGTCTGTCCATCCGACTATGCGTTCGTCCGCCTGCCTCCCCATCCTGAGGATAGCGCATGACACCTTCATGCCTCCTATTTCCCACAGCACAACAGCAGCACAGCAACAACTACCGCGACAATATGAAGATGGCACAACTCATGTGTCGTTGATGTTGCGTCGTTGTTGTCCTTGTCCTGTTCGTCGCCTCGTCGCCATGTCGCTATGTCGGTCCTCCAGGTTGAGCGTTATGCAATTATAACTTTTGTCATTAGCAACTTAAAATGCAAATTGCTGCAATGAAGCGTCGTTGTCGTTTTTCGGCTGTAGTCGCAGTGGTAGTCAGGCAGGCAGGTGATGGCAGTAGAGAGGGTGGCATGTGAAGTGTATATGGATGATTGGCGCGAAAGGGGTAAGCGTTGGGAAAGGGGAAGTGGTTGTTATTTAAAGTATTATGACTTAAGTTGCTGCCGTTGGCTTTTAAACGTTATCTAAGTAGCTGCCCTCAAGCAAGCCTTCTATTAGCCATATGGAGCACACGTTGATGATGGAAATGGAGTCGCTGACGGAGATGGAACTGACACATGTCGAGCAGACAAAAGTCAACACGTTACATAGTTGGGTAGCCAATTAGTAGTTGTCGCCAGTTAATTTGGTTGTGGCGTTGTGTGGCATTCTGGTAGCCATAAAGTTGGCAACATGAAATGGCTCGCAACAAAGTTGCATCTGACAAAAAGCCACAAAAGAAGTAACCATAAATGTAAGTGTACTTCTGCAGCTGTCTGAGTGAAAGCTCAACTGAACTACTATCCCTTCACTTATCCTCAGACACTTCAAGTCATTGCAAGCTGGTTTTCCCTTGGCCAAGTCACGTCCGAGAAATTAAATAGTTAAGCTGTTTTTTTAATGCAATTTCCAGGTACGGAACTGGCAGGAAAGAGGAAATTTGTACGTTTTTACTTACATGAAGGTAGTTAAGTCATTTAAGATCGACGCTTGTAAATGCGGATGCTGACCAAGTGGGAAATCAGTTGGAAACGATGGTTAACGCTACGATAGATAAATCTGTTCATATACTTTCCGAGTTCATTGAAAAGAAGAAATATATTTGAAATACAAATAGATACAATTGATAAAGAGAAAATATACGAAGAGTTTCCTAACGCAATTAGATTATTGTTCTCAATTTTGAATAAATCAAAGAGTTTTAAATGTCGTGCCGCCCAACATATCTTACATCTTGAACATGGTTGTTTATGATGTTCTCAGTCATTCCTTATTTCTTCCTTTGCAGCCAAAAGGCAGACACACGTTAATGGGCTTGCAAGTCCCACTCAGACAGCCAACGATGTCCTTACGTCTGATTGCTGTTGTTAAGTTGATTAAATTGGTGTTAAAAAGTTTAAATGGTTGTCAGTACAATGTTAGCCACTAAAATTTCATAGCCTACTTTGCAGCGCTCAGACGGTTGTGTGTCGACCTTGTGACATTGCTATTTGAGCCATAAAATGCTGTTAAGAGCGGCGCTAACGTGTATAGTTGAAGTGCGCACTTACCCACTTAGATCAACAGCAGCCAAATAAGTGCAGCCCCTGGGTTTGGATTTCCCCCTCAGCTAACGGTTATCGGTTAACGGCTAAGACTTGTAAGCTGACGGAAATCCTCAATCGTCCCATCGTTCCGTAGTCCACTCTCCATCCCTTGACGATGAATTATAGCTCGTTGCGGATATACGCATAAGGCACGTGTCTGCGCTGTCTAATTGGCAAAGCGAATGAATCTCTTGCAGCAACGTATCTCCTCTGACCGCTGCCTTCAATCCTTCACCCTCTATCTCTTGGCAACTAATGCGGCAGCATTTTCAATTAGACGCTGCGAGTTTTCGATTTGCGTATTATTTATGGCGCTCGCAAATCGTGCGCATTATTCATAAGCAGAAAGGCAGCTTAATGGCATTGGCCCTGGTCCTGGCCGTGGATCTGAGTGTGAGTGTGACTGGGGTGGTGCCACAAGCAGGGGTTGCAACTTTGCAAGTGGTCGTTCTGCTTATTGAGTGCAACACAACCTTCAAGTATTTCAAAGAGCAATCCTCCGTACATTTGTTACAACGAGAGAGCTTGTTTGATTGTGTTCGTTGGTAAATGCATAAAGCGACGTTAATGTGACGCGTGCACCTTGCGGTTGCACATGCCACCCAACCATAGCAGTTGCTGCATCAAAAGCTCCTGGTGCTGCTGCTGATTTGTAGCACTAAACGTTTGCCTTTGCCACCAACAGCAACCAAATAAACCAAATGCCACAAAGGCTTCGCGTCCACATCCTACTCTTGCCCACACATTCAGAGTCAGATTCATTCAGATTCAGGTAACAGAGTCTGTGAGTGTAGCACTTGGGACGACCGCATAACCAACGCAAGCGAGCATATGTTGCCAGTTTGATTCGACTAAGACATGAATGCTGTCTGCGGTGGTTTGCCTTTGTCTTACGCTGATCTGGGATGTGGATACAATACGGCAGCTGAATGTGAGTTGTGGCAGCTGATGATGGGTTATAAGCATTTAGAGTGCGCTAATAAAAAATGCATTATATTTATGATAGTATTTTAATATTATTAAATATATTAATGTATCATATATTTATTTAAGGATTATATAATTTAATAAATAATAATTAAAATAAAATTAATAAATTTTTTATACAAAACCTTGTTAGCCGTTACTGTCACAATATCTGAGTGTTAATTTGTTCCATTTTCATTTTCTTACAGAAACATGTTCACAGTTTACTGTTAAGCTGGAGACTAACAGCATTGCGGCTGCGCAGTTCAAAGCGTTATGCTCTTAAATGTTAAAGTTCTGTAAACTGAATCGCCTGATCTGTTGAACTGCTCTTTCGTGGTCCAATTCCGAAACATTCCAAGTAAATTAGTAGGTGAAGGGTTCGCATGCTTCCTGAACATTTCGTGGCATGTATAAAATATGAGTCTTGTGTTGGCGCCTTGAATGGGCCTTTGCCTCACAGACATTGCCCTAGTGTGTACAGGCATCGTTTAATGCCATGCCGAGGAGCCATTGCCAAAAATATATAGCCTGGCACTTGATGAAACCTGTTGAAAGTGCGTAGAGTGCAGCGTTGATTTATTAGTTTTTGGGGCACCTGACAATATTTTAATTAAAATCTTTTATTTTTGATCGCTTCAGACGACAGGTTATTTCTCAATGCCTGCTGCCTGACCGATGACTGTCGCCGCCTGCCATATTCAGCATGCCTCCTGGCGCCCAACTGCTGTTCCCTGAAGTAATTTTGTAAGAGCAGACGAATATTGGCAGAAAATGCAGACACCTAATGAAAGTTTTGCGACAAGGAGGAAGCTCGAGTGTAACGAAAACAAAAACAATAATTTTGGAGTTTATTTCGGTAGAGCGAGCTGAACCTGGTCCAGAGATTCTCAAGGGCATGGGTGGAGATGCCGGTGCCGGGGCCGGTGCCGATGCCATTGCCAATGCTGATGTCGATGTCAATGCGGTTGCTTTTTATCTGTAGTCAACCATCGCCCACTCAGAGACAGAGTCAGAGTCAGTCAGTGGGACATTTGCAGTTTTCCATTTGCTGTCGTTGCTGTGTTGCCTTAGCTGTTGGAAAACTATTTGCCATCTCGACAATTTCTTGCACGTGCAGAGCATCGTAATGCTGGCAACGACTAGCATAAGGATTGAGCGAAGAGGGATGGAGACGAGGGCAGCTCATGAGTGTCAGGTACAATATTTCAATAAAATACATTTACGTTAGGTAAGCAGAAAACTTTTGATGATTTCATATTTGCCGATTCATTCAAATGAGCCACTTGGCAATGTTTTCATTTATGTTCTTTTTGATTATTCGTCTTAGCTTTAACTTTTTCCCATGCATTTCCCTGCGCAGTCAGTTGAACATATTTTGGTATGACAATTAATAACAATTAAAAGCGACGCCGCGATCTAAGCCTAATTGTGGATAATATCAAAATTGTGTGAGCGTGTACTATATTTGTGGTCGTATATATGTGTGTGTGTCTGTGTGTGTGTGCATGTCTGTGTGAGAGAGTTTTAGTGGCGGCTGCCAACTATTTCTCGTACATTGTCGAATAATTTATGCCAAAAGCGTAATTAAATTAATTAGGATTAACTTTGGCGGCGCACGCATTAAACTAGCTTTGATTAGCTTATGTTTCCACACACACACACACACACACACACACACACTCACAAAGCAAGTAGTACATGCATAAATCCATATATTTATGTATCTGTATCTGTGTCTGCATGTGTGTGCTTGTGTCTGAATAGCGCACATGTGGCATGTGCTATTTAATCTATATGTTGGCTTTGGGTCGATTCACTAATCATAAAGATGGCATAAGCGATGAGCCCATTCGCTTGTGCCAATTTGGTAAAGGTTTTTTTTTTCGCTCTAATGCTTTAAGTAATAACGGAGTTACTTTAATGCGATTTACTTCACTCGCGCAGACAGAATTTGTTAGCAATACATATTATTATTATTGAGGCGAGTTATTGCTGAACATCTCAGAAGTGTTCTTTTATTTAACTTAAGAGTAAGAATATTCAAGCTTATATTTTAAAAACTTAAAGACCGATGAACGTGTTGCATTCAAGTCAACTCTTAACATATGTGAATTCAAGTGTTCTGTAATTAAAAGTAACGTTCAGTTAATCAATTTAATAGGCAATTGTTGAGCTTTATTTGTGGCATGTATTGTGTGGCAAATGTCAAAATGTTCTTTTGTAGCTGTCACCGTTTGAACAGTTGACCAATCGGTTGGTCGGACTTCGTCTAATTTATATTGCGAATAAAAGTGTTGCAAATCATTATGCGGAACACTTTTATATTTATTTTCTGCAGTGTATGTTTGAAGTGTTGTGCGCTTTATTTAATGGCTTGGAAATGAAAGAAATAAACAAACAAACGGACTCAAGGCATGACGGAAACAATGCCAACCGCAACAACAATAACTACAAACACTACAAGAACAGCAACAATAACATTGGGAGCAACAATAATGTGACGTTGGGGCTTCAGATGAAGAAACCATCTAAATATAGACACAAATCACAAAAAACACGAAAGTAAAACACAAAACCAGGCCTGCTGGTGTTATTGTTGTTGTTTTTTTTTGTTGTTATTGCTGTTGTTGCTGTTATTGTTGTTGGTGATTCTGGTGGTGGTGGTGGTGGTGTGGCTGAGGTGTCGGCTGTGGCTGGGTATGAGCATATTAAATCAAAAGTGGTGCATAACACAGGCTGAGGTCGAGTTGAGGCGCCTGCATAAAGCGAAAGTTGAGTGGAGCCAATGCGAAAACACAAGGATTAAAGGCGTCGAGCGGCAGAACGACGATGATAAGGATGATGACGGCCATGAGGAGGAGGAGGACAACAACGTCGACGACGACGACTACGACGTCGACGTCGACGTCGAAAACGATGTGAACGTTTAACGCCTGCAGGATATTTATGATCATGAATTTTCTTATTGTGCTGTTGGCTGCCAGCCTGGTCTGTGCTGCCATATCCTGCCCCATTCTGACTATGACTCCGACGATGACGACCCTCGCTACAGTTTTTGCCACGGTTTTGACTCTAGACCGGGTGAGTTTCTGGGCAGCTCCCTTAGCTGCTCTTGTAAGCGATTTATTAAAATGTGCAGCAACATGAAAACTGAAAGGCGCCCAAAGGACAGCTGTCTGGAGAACTGTGGCTCCGACATGAGCTCAACTGAAGCGACTCCTCAGCTTCCCCTCTTTCGGCCTCTGCCTCTGTCCCCCTGGTGCGTATCAAATGTGCACCCATATATTTATACACATCGCTGGCCGCGCCCACCAATCGACAGAAATGAGTTATAAAACTTCAATAATCTCAGCGAAATGTTTATTTATGTTTAGCACGAGAACGAGACTGGGAATAGGAATAGGAATGTGAACGGGAATGGGAATGGGAATGGGAGTGTAACGGAGATACAAAGAGGAGGCTTGGCTGTGACGCATGGGAACTGGCTTAAAGGGTGTGGGTATGCAAAGGAGCGGGAATGCCTTGAGCTGCCATTACATTATTTGCATCATATTCAGCGGGGCGGCACGAGGAGCACTTACAGCGAATCAATAACAAAATAAATCGTTTTACAACCGCAGGACATTGTATTGTGTTACACAAAAGATTGGCAATGCCAGGCTACTACACGGGCAACCCCAGGATACACCAGGAAGTCTCTGCAGCCATTCCAATTCAGGCAACGAAAGCGAACGAAATGAAAGAAAAAGAAATGAGAGAACGAAAAGAAAATGGACAACAACAATAAGTATAAGAATAAGAAAAACATAATAACCCAAAGAGAGAAAAAAGGAACTAGTTGAAGTACAAGTACAGCAAACAATGCCAGGCACTTGCAGTGAAAACAAGCAATGAAAGGATATTATAGTAAAAGTATTTACAAGATGAAAGAGGACAAAGGCGAGAATCAAGCACCGAGCATCGAGCAGTAAGGACCAAAATGTACTCGCATTTGGTAAGGCGAAATATAAAGTGAAAGGAAGTAGAAAGTATAAATCGTTGCAATCAATTTTTGCTATGTGGTATGAATTGATAAACTGCCCCAGCTCCAGTTATTGATGTTGCTGTTGCTGTTGCATCCGCAGCTGTTGGGTGCTGTGTTTTTTGTAAGACGATACGGCAGGTAGAGTAGCTGTAGCTGGAGCTGAAGCTGGAGATGGAGCAATCGACTGGCAGCATGTCAGGTGCAAGCTCCTATTTGGGTTACCTACATAGGAGCTCTTAAAGTGATAGCTTATTGCACGTCGGAGGGCGGCATGGGTTTTGTTTACGTATTGTTTTGAACCAGGTGGAACCTGCACATGATGCAGGGGCTTTGGGTTACTCTACAACTTCTGGTCACGTGATAGTGATACTTTATGGATAGCAGAACATTTAATTTGTGCTGTGATAAATGAAATGATTGAAGCCGTAGTTCGTTTAGCAGGATTCTTCCTTTACACTCTATGCGCAATAATCAACTGAGACAATGATTAATCCCATTATAGATTTTTTATATTTCTATTTCGAGTTAAGCATAGCCAACATACACAAAGTTGTTATATCCATGCTTCTGGCGGAAGCTCGTTACGGCATCGCCTTGTAGACAGCCGTTCTTGCAGTGACATCCACTTGGGTTGCACCTGCCACGGCCGCACCATGTGCCTACCACGCCATCCCCGTTGCCACAGATTTTCTTCTCGCAGGTCTCATGACCATGATACTTGCCACCATATGTTCCGCAATTGGCACCATTGCCATTCTCTGCCAGCTTATATAGAATCTTGGAGGGCTTGCAGCAGTCGGCTGTCGAACTCAATGTCAGGCAACATAGCCAGAGGGCCAAAGACAATGCAACGATCACGGTAAATCTCATACTGCAGATAATAATTGCGACAAACTAAAGTAATCTCAGCAAATACTCGAATATATAGTCTCCAGTCAACTTCTCAACTGAGTTCAATGTACAAGGGGTACATCGTTTATAATTGGTTTCAATTCGATAATGTTTGATTACACTGATAAACGGGTAAAATTAATAAAAGTTGTTTTTAGCGATAACTTGACATGAAAAAATGAACCCATTAATTGATTGTCAATTGTAATTGTGCTAAATTGATAAGAATTTCACTAGACATAATGAACATCCCTTATATGATAATCTCCGTAGAAATTTGTGAACATCTTCAGAGCATCGCCGTTACGACAACCGCCATTACAGCGGCAACCAAATATGTTGCACGATCCAAGACCGCAGTAGCTGCCTGTGATAGATGTGCCATCGCCACAAATGGCCACCTTGCAGACTCCTTTCGTCTGTGTCCTGGCATTATACGAGCCGCAGTCATCATTATCGTCGATCATCCGAAATGAGATATCTTTTGAAGGACAACAAACACTTTCTCCCGGCTGCAACAGTTGCGTTACCACTAACAGCAGCACGGGTAAACTGCAGCAGATGTTCATCTGATTTGTAATTGCAGCTGTAATTTTCGATAGCAAAAAATGCAGGGACCTCAATAAGAACTTACAATAATTACTTAAAGGGGGAGATATAAATTTTGAAGTGTTTTCCAACTCTTGACAAAATTTTAATTGGCTTCTCCTTTCAAAGGAGGAAGTATGTATAATTCAATGTTCTAAGTTTTATCAATACAGAATAATTCGTAAAAGCTGGACGGTTAATTAGTTGCAATCGACCTTTCATTACTTATTAATGTTTGACAATTGCTGGAGGTAAATAGATTGGAAATGATTTAATTACATGTGAGTTAGTATTGAAATATTAGCTCAGATTATTTCATAAACTATACAACAGCTGTTCTGAACTTAACATATTCAGCATGTTATGTTAAGTATACGCCGCTTTGCCTTCCACACTAAAAATGCAATTTATATACAAGAGAGACACTGTGGCAGCATTGGGCTAGTAAATATTTTATAATTTAATCAACATAAAAGCAACAAAGCAATGACAATGGAGCTGTATGGGCATAGCGCCGCCTCTGTGGTTAACGTTGACAATAAAAACAGGAAACGGCAACGGCAGTGGTACCGGCAGCGAAGACGCCAAAGCGAATGTCAAATACGTTGCGCGATAATGTTTAATGATAAGCAGCGAGTCGGGCCAAGTTGAAATACAGTCGGCAATAGTCGAAGATGTTTATCGTGCGAGTGCGACAATAAAAGCGAAGACAGCCTCCATGTGGCAAGGCCCCTTTTCCATCTTTGGACGCTGAAACAGAGACACAATGCGTGAGACTGAGAGTCGGAGATACTTGGGATCTGCCTCTGACAAATGGACCGTGTCTGACAGGCGACGGGCCCGTTGTCATCTAAACAATGGACAAGTTTATATTTGCATTTATTTCTATTAGGCACACATTTGTCAAAAGCTGTTTATGTGCTCGCCAAGATGAGATCTTGATCTCTTGTCCAGTCGCAGTGCGACATTAAGTTGGCCGCTTCTTAAGTCAAAAAGTAGGCAATACTTTAAGTTGCTGCTCAGTTCTGTAGACACCATCGCAATAAAATATTTATTCGGTATTGTCGTGCACTTTTATTTGACATCATAAACAAAAGCCACGAAAGTGTAAACACAACTTTGCTCAACGGCAAAGTTATTTGCACTGCTGCCTTTCACCTCCCTGCCTCTTTCCATGGCTTCAGTTGTTAATGCTGCTGATGTTGTTGTAGTGTTGTTGACTTATTTAAGCCATAAAGTTCTCTCGCACACTTTCACGCTCGCAAACTCGCCCACGTATACTTGAATATTGACACGAGCACATGTGGGTGTGCCAAATTTAACGCCGTTCTACGCACGTTCACAGACGAAGACAATAGCAACGGCAAAGCAAACAACAACAGAAGCAAATGCCAACAAATATATAAAAAAAAGGGACAGGCTTATTAATCAAATCCGACTTTTATGTACTCTTGTATATACAAACATTCATTTTAATTTTGCAATTATAGAAATTCAATTCCCTTAAATAGATGCTGTTCTGATTAACTTTTATTAATCGAGTGAATAAACAGATAACATTCTAAATTTATCTTTATCTATTACTGAGTGTTACAAACTTCATGACATAATCGGTTAGGTATTAAAAAAGCCGGCAGCAATTGAAAAGCGCATAAATTTTGAGACGAACTGTGTGAGTAAGTGTGTGTGTGATTGGTATGTGTTACCAGGGGTCTTGACATTGCTCTTGACGTGCTTTAGATTTCATTCTTTTGCTTTTTGCTTCCCTTTGCTTATTTATTTAGTTTTCCTGGCGTTGTCACTGAACCCGTTGCTTATATTTGAGCAGAAGCTTTACATTATGCTTGTATCTGATAACAGAAACCTAAAAAACTAATTGATCAAGATCCGTGTGACAGTTCATTATGCATCTGTCTTCGAATCGTGGTCATGCAACATCCACAGGTTTGTTTATAATAAAAATTTATTTTTATGTGCTACTTTCTGTGTTTCTCTCTCTCCATTTATATCTCTGCTTCCATCTCCATCTCATCTGCTACGCAAGCTCAGCCTCCCATTGTCTCAACGAGCTTTATTCGCAATTTTTGTTTATGTTTAACGCTGCTGCTGGCGCTGGCGCTCCTTGGACGGTCACCTTGCCATTTACGTGCCACGCATATAAATTATTGTATCTCGGGCGTATTAAAAATGTACGAGTGCTCATCTTGTTATCCTGTTGTGTAAGCGGATTATGTCGGGCATAAATGTCATGCGTTGTGCGGCTGTTGAAACCACGCCATATTCCCCGACTCCGACACAGCTCTGTCATCCCACCAGGACTCCATGTTGTCTGCTCTCTTCGCTCCACTCAATCTTTCCTTCTCTCTTTCTTTACTCTTGGCGAGAACATTTGGATTTAGTCATTCAATAAGTAACTCATTAAAAAGGCTGAAACTGCTTCCTTCTCCTCCACTTTCGGTTTTTCAGTGTATGTCAGTTATTATCGTATAAATAATACTGATATTTTCTACTCTAGATCCATGATTTTGATTGTCAACTGCTGGCCCAATCGATGCTATCGATATTTCTAAGAATATAATTTTTTTAATACTCATTTGTGTTAATTGAAGTGCTTTATTGTTATTATTTCATTTCATGACCAACGATATTCTTGGTAAGTGTGTTTCATATTCGATACAAACTTTCGAAGTAAACTGTTTTTCTTGTTTTTTCCTCTCATTTGTGTGTGGCAGCGATTTGTGTGGCACTGTTTTTCTGTTATTTCGTATTAAGCATTACGCAGTGCCATGCACGTGCCACCTCCCACCTCCCACAACCGCAATCCGTCCACCCTCCATCCCCCACTTTCCATCCAGCTCCTACAACCGACATTCATCGTCTTTTTCCCCGCTCATCGACAATATTTTGATTTCCATTTTATTGAAATTTAAAGCAGAGAATCGATGGCAGGCAATGAAACGCAATTCGCACATAACTTTGCGCTTTAAACTGTTAACCGATCACAAACAGGTTGTGTATTGGGTGGCAACAGGCGGTAGATGGGGGCCAGCACGCAGGGGGCAGGCAGTAGGACGAAGGTAACGGACGAGGAGCCATCACAAATTCGCGGCCAGCAACTGCAGTCGTTAATGGCAGTTTCCGATTTCATTTCAACATTTTGGTCACAATATGTGCGAGTGTTGGGAAAAACGCTATATGCAAATATTACGAGTGGCTTTTGCAAATGTTTGCATTAGCCCAAATTTTATTGGATGCGAAATTGCAAACGTAGCATTGCAACGAGTGTTGTGGAGGCTTATCGCATGCATTGCGGCAACAATTTTATTCGCTCCACGGGATGAAACGAATGTAATGCTATCCTGATATGTAAATCCATGCTTGATATGAAAGTCTGTGAGGTCTGCATATAGCATTTTCTCCAGGATTATAAGAAATCTGTATTAGATGTGTTAAAGTTGTCTTTGTATACCCTGTAAAAATGTTTACTTTAAATTTATATAAATTTCCATATAGAATAGTCCTTGAACTCGTCTTTATTACTCAGTTATGCCGGTAGGTTTGATATAATATGCTCAATTAATATATACCGCATAAAGTGTGTAGTGACTACAAATCGAGTACATCTTTGAAATTATTATTTTATCTTATTTTTAGATCGCTGAATTCGTATTACGTTCTCTGTCGGCAAGCAATTACATATTCCATTCTGATAGATAGATGAGAAGAATAATAAATAATTTCTATAATTCGCTAATTAACGTCCCTAACAATATACTCGATTACTGACGGCATTTCGTATTTCATTCACACTTCAATAATTATGACTAATTAGATTAGGAGTACGTTGCCAATTGCGGGTGTGGTTAATGTTGCACTTACAATAAGCTTCTGTAAGTTGCGCCAAAATGAGGCATAACCGATAAGCCAGATGTTGCAAATTGGCGATAGGCTTCAGTCAGCAAACTGGTCAGTTGGTTGGTTGTCTAATCTGTCAGCTGGCATCAGTTTTCTGAGCATTAGACTAGACTGTTATGACCTTAGATATATGAGAACACATCAAGTCGTAACAACCATATACACCCACACTAGGACCGAGATACTTGGTCGCAATGTTTTTTGTTTTGTTTTGGAAGCTCTTTTGATATTGAAGCTTTTGTCTATGTTCTATCTTGCTCTCTCTCCTCTCTCTCTCTCTCTCTCTCTCTATCTCCCTGTCTTGGGCACATACAAATTATTTGCAGCTTATCAGCGCGTTGCTGTTGTCCATTCTATGAGTATTTTTGCCTTTGTTGTCGTTGTTTTTAGTTACTTGGCTCGGCTCCATGGTCAAGCGTTACGAGCGCGAGGTTTGAGGTCTGAACGACTTCACAGTTGAAGTGAAGCGTGTGTGGTCGCTGTGTATGTGTATGTGTGTGTAACCACAAATGCTCGACACACATACAGACACAGAGACAGACAGTGAAGCACACTTATCGCAAGCAACACAGAAGGACATCACTTGAAAATTGCCTAAGCAGTTTCCCTAACCATTTTTTCAATGTGAAGTGCGCGCTTCTCGTTTTGTTTTTACGATGCTCCCAAGGGGGAGGACATAGATTTTGTTGTTGTTGTTTTGTTTGTTGTTGCTGATGTTTTGCTGTTTTTATTCTCTTTGGTTTTTGTTTTGCTTTCTGGCAAATGTAATGTCGAAAACATAGGCAAAGCCAATGAGAAGTCTGACGGACAACAAATATATTACGCATCGCTTTTTCCAGCATTTCTTGAAATACAAAACTTTTGCACAAAAAATACACACAATCAGCCAACATATTCAAAAATCTATCAACCGCTTACCACAAATATGTTGGGCCAGATATGTTGTTGAAATGACAATCAAACACATGCATGATATGCCAAAAGGCAAAACAGATAAGAAACAAATAGATAAAGCAAGCAGAATGAAGACGTTTTAACCATGAGCAATCATTTTAAGCTAAGACAGAACCGGACTTCGATTGCTACCAATTTTAAATATGCAAACTGCAATTGTAATTATAATAAATGAATAACAATTGAATCGGTCTGCAACAACAGCGCGTATCTGTCACAACTTTCATCATTCACCGCACAAAGTTAAACAGTTGATTTTGCGGTTGCGGTGTCATTGATTGAATCCATAGACAGCTGTCCAAGGCAGGGCAGGACTGGCCAGTACAGTCCAGGATAGGCCAGACCTCGTTCGTCCAGGCCATCAATAAATCCTCACCTGATTGCCGTCATCGTTATCGCCGCGGATATTGTTTAAGTCCACCATTGACCGTTGATTCTCGCCAATTGACTACTGAACTGTCATTTAATGTGACCACACAGGTTGAGCAGTTGATCAATTGACCAGACCAGGAGTTGGCTGTAATTAAGCTGTGACTCTTTGGCCAATGTCGGACTTTGATCTGCTGAATATGTAGATATGAAGCTCCTCAAGGCATTTTTAATACATTTATTGTCGCATAAATTAATTAAGAGCATTAAGTGACAATGCAAATACCTGAAGCGAATTTCATTATAATGCATTAAGGCTCTTAACTTTTTAATAAGCTGCCTACCTCTACCTATTTGTGGGCATAATATATTTTAATTGTATGACTGCTCTTACGAAAACGCCGACGAATGCGAATATGAATACGAATGCAAATATGAGTACTCGCGAATAAGTCTGAAGTCAAAAAACGTTTAAGCGTCATCATAAAATTAAGAGCACATTTTATAATCCATTACCGAGCAGCAAGAGTTTTAAAAAAGTAAATATATTTATATTATAATAAATTCTTATTACATTAATATATCCTTGCAGTGGGTATTATGATTTGTATGTAAATATAATCAATTCGATGATTCTCTTAATCTTTGTTGTATCATATATATAACATATCACAATAAATTATAGAAACGCAAGCCTCATCGGCAAGAGTATTTCATCTTTGGTATCTCACCGATTGTTTATTCAATCGTTCTCCTGCAGTGATTACTTGGGCTTAAAGTCTTCTGAGTATCTATTTTGTCTATCTGAAATCCTTACGTATATACTTCTCCTAACTGGTGGAGCAGCAGCTAATTGGTGTTGTTTTCTTCTGGCTTAACATAAGTAAATATTAATTCCTAATGGGTCAAAGCTCAAATGATTTTTTAATGGTTGCAACGTGCGTTACAGCCAAGTGCTGCGATTAGGCACACGAAAGACACGTGTCCAGAGTCTCATAAAATTATGTAGAGCACACACCAGTATGACTAGAAGCCACTAGAGCCCACGCCCCATGCCACATGATCCGTTCACCATGCCACACAAGCCGCTCTTAGCTGAAATGCTGTGGTTTTGATTTTTAATTTATGTTAATTAACAGCAGACTTGCCAAATAATTGAAAACATTTCGGCGGCCGTTGTCAGAACAACGGTGTGGCAAGCAGTCTAGCGGCTTACGATAAAGTGCCAGGGACTTTGCCATAAGAGTCTGCTGAAAATCTATTTCCTTTCTGTGTTTGTCTTGTCGTATAAAACCGCTGGCAAAGTACACAAACGAAGGATGCGTTAACGCAGATTTAATAAGCGGATCTCCTGGGTAGGATGCTTAAGACTGTCGCATAGATAAACAGGATGTGCAGGAGAAACGGGAAATGCGGGACATCTGCCCCGAAGAGTACATATGATGTTAATGGATAGAGTAGACACGTTTCTAATTAGTTTTCTAAATAAATGAAAAATATGCTGAATTGGGATTCCTCTTACTCGAAACGAGTCTGATTTTAATATAATTTTTTTAATTGATTATATCACTACTTCAAATTATGTCAAATTAGAAATTGTGGCGAATTGTCAACATTTTATTAGTATTTGTTTTTTTAATAATATTAATATTCAACATTCAGCATTCTGAAAAAATTAATGAATAGAGAAAATAAACCAGTTCGCAAATGTGTGACTTGACGTTACTCTGTATATAGTATATTAAAGTTATTTATTTAAGTAGAGACAAGATTGCTGCTTCCCTCTGTTAGCAATTTTCCAGTCCACTCTACCCTTAAATTAAATGATACCCCATTTTGCTGCAACAGGGTATAAAAACTGATGACAATTTTCAATAAAGTGGATTTACTCAAAAATAGTATTTGGCCAGTGGCCATTGAAATCTTTCTTTCTGTTTGATTTTTCAATTTTTCATTAAACATACATTTTTCAAAGGTTGTAATAATATGACGATATGAAAGTGTCACTCATTTATTTTATAAAAACAAAATACGTTCGAAAAATATTGACAAACTGATGAATAATATTGGGAAAAAACAACAAACAAAAAATTGCCACCATCGTTGTCCATTGTCAATGCACTTTTTGTCCTTGTGCCGTTTCATTTATTTAATATTTACGATATTTTGTAATACTTTAAATACTTATAGATGGGTTTATAGATTCGATAGAGTTACGTATGAAATATGCGCAGAGTGTTGATTTTTTCCAAGTAGGTTTAATCGAATTTTTGCTATTTGAAATTATTTAATAGCATTAAGTAAAATAAGAAACCAGAAATATAACATTTTACTTTGGGAATTTAAGCATTGTTATCGTAACTCATTAAAAATTACATTGTACACAATATTGAAGAGAGTCATACAAATAACTTCTGGGTTGTTCTCGCAAAGGTGGCATTGATTCGATATTTTGCTTGTAATACACATTTACATTTAGTATAAATGTGAAGAACTTTTTATAGACATATCGGGGTTTTCTACGTGTCTTCCTCAAGTTTAACTTTTGTGAATGTTTGACTCCCTGTTGCTGACGCTGATGTGAAGGCAAAACTTTTTACGCAAGGAATTTATAAATTAAATGTTAAATAAATTCCATTTTTAAATTATGAAACTGTGCACACATACACATATACTCAGCCATCAGCCGTCGAGTAGCTTGATAAAGCAGAGCAGGGGCTGTGGTGAGGACAATTTAAGGAGGCATGCGTTACGAATTTGTGAGTTATTAAAAGCGCAGTTCGTTGACGCAAGCACTTCAAGTGTAAAAGCAAGTGGAGTACTTAAGATTTAATTTATTTTATTAACAAGTTGCAGAGCTTCAGTAAACAAAATGAACTTCCTCACCTACTTTGTGTCTATGCTTGTGATGGCTAAAACAAACTTTGAGCTGGATGCAACTAAATGAAAATGAAACTAACGCCTTTGAATTACAGTTGTTGCTGTAGTTGAACTGTGTGTGTTATTGTGCTTGTTTCGTTTTTAATTAAATTAATATCTGTTGGAGTGAACGAGTGCGATGCATACTCTTGCAGTGTCCCCCCTCCCCCCATACAAGAAATCAGGCAATGCAATATTTAGACCCGTCTTAAAGCAAACAGTTTGCCCGAAATATCTTGTGACACCGAAATGAATTTGTAGCAATTCATTAACATTCAAGCAGCCTGGCAGCATAAATTGCTCATATAAGCCAACAACAACGGCAGCAACAACAAGAACTGTAACAACATGGATATCTATCAGAGCAGCATATATCTTTTCTTTTATACCCTTTCAACCCGAGCAAGTGAGCTGGGTTATAAATAAGCGCAGCAACAACAACGAGAACAACCACAACAACAGCAAGATGGCATTTTCAAGGACATTGTGAACCAGAACAACTCCGAGCGACCAGTCCTTGCCCAGCTGGCCACTGCTGCTTTGGCATTTCTTATTTATTTTTTTGTTTTTGTGCTTTTGATATTGTTTTTTTTTTTTTTTTTTTTTTGCTTTGGTTGTTTTGTTCTTTCGCCTGCGAAAATTTATACGACTTGCTAAAATTGCACATAAATTAAATTTATGTTTTATGAGCGTTGTCCTCAGTTGTTGTCTTCAGTTTTGTTCAGTTTAGTTTGTTTCGTTTCGTTTCGGCTTAGTCCTGTTGTGTTTCATTTCGTTTAGTTTTTACTTTTTGTTTTTGTTTACTATGTTGTTGTTGTATGCTTAGGCGACATACGAAACTGCTCATAGAGCTGTGATCTGTGTTAACAGTGTGCGACGCATTCGCGTGCCGGAAAAATCGCATTTATTTAATACGGACAGTAAATATGCAACACTTGGAACTAAATAGACGCACATTTAGTGTAATTTCGATAGGAAACATACAGAAGGAGGATCTCTCCACTCCGCTGTCAACTAAGGACAACCTGCCCACATGACATTAATAATTCACTTTGCGCAGTCAATTTGGCCAAATCGCTTGGCTATTCAGCCTGCCCTTTTTATTCTTATTTTATTATTTTCATTTTTATTCTGACTTTGCTGTTCATTATTTTTAAACGTCGCTGACAGTTATAAATCTGTCAGGCTTATTAACCGTTAAATGTCACTTAACTGTCATGCGCTTGGTCAACAACATCAGCCCCAGCAGAGAAGGGGGATGCGGAGGCGTAGTAGCTAGACGAGAGGCAAAAAATAAAGTCCAAAATATGCGCATAATACAAAAATTGTATAAAATTTGCTGATGGTAGCAGCAACAATAGCAACAACAGCAATAATAATAATTGTACTCGAAATAAAGCATCCATTTCAGCAATTGTAATTATTTTTCATGTCTTTATTACATTTAAATGCCAATTTATTGCCTTCGATTAAATTACCAGCATGCATTCATAATGAATCGCTATTTCAGTCGAGGTAGTTCAGTAACTCAATGGCTCGATGGTTCGCTGTTTCATTCTGGCTACAGCTGCACAACAATTGAGCAATGGGCTTTATAAGCAATATATTTTATAATTTGATTTATGAATGTGATTTGCCTGACCAGCTAACTACTCAGTTACAAAAGAAAGCCGAACAACATCTATTGAGTGTATGATCAAATACGAGTAGAATTAAAGGTATGAGGTCTCTGCATATCCAAATTAATGCTACATTTTGGACATTATTAGATATATTTAGGCATTAAAAGCTTGAATCATTCTTGTTACTCTCTCATGATTTATTATATAATTTATGCGCTTATCCAGCAAAGCAATCTGCCATACGGTTGCCCAGGTAGGTTTCTTAATAGTTCTGATAAATCGACAAATCCAAGCAGATATCTGCTAGCTTTCAACAAATTTGAAGTGCACTTCGACACTGATAGAAAGAGAGAGAGAGAGAGAGAGAGAGAGTTACAGTCCTGTCGACTGAGCCCGAGGCAAATACATTTTCATAAATCTGGCAGCACTTTAATAATTTCCGTTTATCTCTTGTACTTGCAACGGCTGTGGAACACAATGGCTCTGCCTCTCCGTTTGTTGTTTTTATGGCTGCTTACTTCCATGGCCCCTCCGCTTGCTGTTGCTGTTGTTGCTGCTGCATGGCATTTTATAAATCGCTTGACATAGCAGCAACAGCAACAGCAACAGAAAGAGCAATGCCAAGTGAAAGTACAAAACTAAACAATGCAGGCAGAGACAAAGGCAGAGTCATAGTTAGAGTAAAAGTCGGCTGCAGAGTAAGAGCAGTGGGACTACGAGTGAGGCTACTTTGTAGCAATAGCAAAAAGTATCTACGAATATGAAACATGGCAATAAATATTGTGCAGGCATTAAACGTTTGGCTTATTTTACTTGCAACTGATGTGAGTCTGGGCCGAGTGCGGGTCGGGGGCGACAGAAGGGCGTTGCCAGCATTGAACATCTTCTAACTGCCTTAGTTAGCACTCGGCTTAGCTCTGTGTTTGCTTTGTTTATGCGTAAGCGTTTTGTATGTGTCTGTGTTTGCTTCTGTATCTGTGCTAGAGTCTTGGCAACAGCTTTAGTCGACCTGCCTCTAGTTTTCTATTCAGTAAAGCATTTCCACACCATTAAATTGGCAATGCAATAAAAAGACCAAGTTCTTTGGCCAGCTGCTGTACAGTCGGATACGTGCTGCATATTTCATGGCAGCGTCATTAATAAACGACACCAACATTCTTTTTGAGCCTGTCCACAAAGATTGACCCCTCCCTACACAAACACATCTAAATAGCTTACTATTCTTTCCATTTGACCGACCAACTTGGATATGCGTTCTCAACGATAGTTCATTTGTGAATAGCGCGCACATGGCGTATGCGCGATATTTTAAAAGATACTAAAGGTAGACACTAGGAAGATCTCTTAATTTTATTGCGAACAGTAACTGGTCAATCAGTTAACATATTTCAGCACACGAAACAAGCAAATCGTTTAGTGCTGTTAACTTCCGTTACAGGAGAGAATTGCCCCCAAGTCCACAACTACACATGCCCACACAATGTGTGTGTGTGGGTGTTACACATAATCGCAGCTGACTGCCCATTCAGACAAATGCAATATGTCTGATTGTAGAACTGGCAGGCTAAGATACGACTTGAAACCTTCCTGGATCAAACCGACAGCCGACACGGCCAACACGCCAACACTTTCGACGGTCCGGATCGTGCATCAGGGCAACGACAAAAGGCTCAAGTAATGCCCGTATGTTGAAGGTGTTGAAAGCATATGTATATAGTAAGAGAGAAAGAGAGCGAGAGAGAAAGAGAGGGAGGAAGCAGACAGTAGACGCCAGACAAACGCATCCAGACGGGACGTGGCAAACGTGCCTAAAAATGTGAACATTTTCTAGACTGCAAAGCGTGAAAAGGCAGTTTGAGTGCAATAGCAGGTCTTTAAATGCTGTTGCCATGTAGGCATGGTTGACTTGAAAGGGTTGTGGCTATAAGCTGGTGAAAAGGTAATTTCTCTTTGAGCCGACGTGCTTTTGGCAAAGCTGGGAATGAATTGCCACATACATGAAGTTGCAGCTACAGTTTCTTGGATACACCTGTATATGCGTGTCTTTGTGGGCGGCTGATAGCCAAAATGTGTGCCAGTTTGTTGAAGAATAACTTTGCATATGCAATTTGTGGGCTTGATAAGCGAAATATGCAAAGTAGCAGCTATTTCAAGTAGACAACGGACACTACAACACTATGCTCTAGGCTTGTTACAACTGTGTTCAATGTTGCATTGGATTGGATTGGCAATTTTAGGATTTGAAATGTTATTCTAAGTCATCAAATTTTAACGACAAGTCTAGAATAGGCTACAATAAACTAGGCTATTGTCGACAACTGTTCCCCACACAAAAATTAACTCTCATAATCGAAATGCGTAGCCAGACACATATTTTGGTTCTTTTTCCATTCTATTTTTCATATCATGCCCTTAGGCGTCGTTGTCAAAAATGGCAACGCAAGTCAACTGCCAAAAAAAGGAAAAAACAAAAACATAAAGAATAACAAGAGACGGGACAGAAGGGCAGTGGATAAGCAGGAGGGGGTGAGCAGCACTACGAGTAAATTACAAATTAAATCATAAAACGCAAGTGACAGCGCACAGGGCACAGATTTAGATTTATTACGTGACTGGAAACATTAAACGCTTTCGCCATTAACACACGCACTAGGGAGCAGGGAGCTAGGAGCAGTATACGAATAAAGTGACGAGACGGGAGGCAGAACGCGAGACTCAGGAGCGGGAGCACATGACATGTGTATCTTTAGCCGTGCATCTAATGTTGCCATTTGTATCTGACTTTGTATATTTGAACTGTTTATTACTATTAAATTATTTAGCATTTAATTGTCCTACAAAAAGATAGTGTTCATATGAATGTGTGTGTGTAATCATATCCATATATAACTTTGCAATTCTGTTTGTATTTAATTGTTTCGCACGACTGCAAATTGATAAGCAGTCATATATGAATCAATTGATGCAAATTGTTCATAAATTGATTAGCAATTTACACGAGAATTGTGATTAGAATGGTCTTGTCTGTGTTTGTGTATGTGTTTTTGCATTGTGTCTTCACTTTTGTTCTATTCATTGTGGCTATATTTGAGGCTAGTTTAATAAGGCCAATCGGATTTTGTGTGCCTATTTTGATATTATTACGAGGTGTGGCATGCACTTAAGTGTCTAACTGTTACCTCCAGTATAAGTAGAAGAGAATTTGAATTGGTTTAAGCAAAAGTTAGGCAAAGACTCGAAGAAATTAATTTTAATTTAATTGACATAATTGCACACACTGTGCATATGTAATCAATTGTCGCAGCGACTGCAAACAGCTCAAGTGACAAAGTGACATTCCATCACATCAGCACACTCACACTCACACACACACACACACACACAGGCTGCAGTAGACACTATCATTTGTTGTTCACTTTGCTGTTAAGCTGACAATGACAGCAAATGGCAGGCATCGGCAAAATGGCCAGTGGCATAGATAAATATTTGTTGGCTTACCATTGCATTCTCTCTCTCAATACACACACACACACACCCACACAACCATACATACTACCCCCACACTAAATGCCACGCCTCAATATTCATTGCCAAAGCTCTCACTCAAATGTCACTTACGTTCTCACCGTCATGTGCGCCAAACTTTACCACACACATACAACCGAACGTCAGACACTTTAACATCTGTATACCATTTATATTGCATCAGTATGTAAGCATGTATGTGTGCGTGGGCACGCCCATTTTTAAGTTTGTGTGCGTGCGTGTATTTGTGTACTTTAATGTTTGTTTGTTTTCAGTGCTTTCGACTGCGTTTTAGTTACTAATGATATACAATCGAAAAGTTTGTAAGTGAAGTTCAGTTCAATGAGTTTTGTAAATTAACATAAATAAAAGTAACTCAAAAGTTAATGAAGGAAAGGGAGATTAGGAGAGTGAGTGGAGTACTTGAGGAGGGGCAAGAAAACCGACATTTCAGTTCATGTACTTTACAAATCATTTTATTGAACAATATAACAATAAAACTAGAGAAAATGCTTTAAGAGAAATACTTATAAGTAACGAATATGTTCATATTCAATCAGTAAATTAATTGTTTCGGTAGATGGGACATTAGATTGTGTGGCTGAATTTTCAGCTCTTTAAGTTCCCTGTTCTTCAATAAAGTGATAAAAGTACATTATCGACTATTTTGCAATTCAATTCGAAGAGATTAATAACTTAAATTTTAAATGAATTATTTTTGTACTGAAAACTGCTTTATATTTCTTGCAATGCATTTTATTGACTGAACTGCGTCTTGTCTGGGCTCATTCATATTTTGTTTTAATAAAATTGTATCTTCGTGCTGACCTGGCACATTATTTGTGGAGCTGCATAATTTAAAGTAAGCTGAATTTGCCAGCCGCTTGATATAATTATGCATTCATGTTAATTATCGCAGCCATTGTTCGGTGGCATCACGCCCACGGCTTAAGGACAAAGGCGCTGGTGCAATTTAAGATCCAATCAGAGAGGCCACAACTGAAAGGAAGAACACAATGCCACAATACAGAAAATGATTTTAATTACAATTAATTAATGACTGTTTAAATGCTCTGCATATTGCGGTGTCTTCCAATGTTGCATTAAATGTTGTCGAATGTCCCAATGGGTTTTGTGTATTGCAACAGGATTACCTTTGACGCAATTAATTTGGCTTAATGATTGGTACACCATTACTTGCATATGTACATGCAAATACACATACACACTTGTGGCACGAGATATGCAACATTAAGCTGCTGAGGTCTGGCAGTCGCGCCAAAGTCGCGAAAGTTGTGAAAAATGATCAAAATGCTGTCAAAGGCATATGGAAAACTTTCCGTCAACTGTCCAGAGCAGAGCTGGGTAAACCCTTGAAGGATGAAGGACCTAAAACTAACCGAAAACTAAATTTCAAGGCTCATTGAGTGCGAATAATGTGGCCAATGTTTGAGAAGGCAAAGGGACAAGTCGCCGAATGTTCGGCTAGCCAGTCAGTTATGTGGAGAGTCTTCGTTGTGCACTCAACCTCACTAATGCTGCGGTCACACACACATATGTACATTTACATACATACACACAAGCACAAACTCACACATATTCACAAAAGTTTGACTTTCTTTGGACGGATGTCTGCGGCTGGGCCAATGGCAACGGCAATTTGCATATGAAACACGAAAACGTTAATGATGCATAAAATGATTTTGTTAGCTTGTAAAATTCTTTCGATATATGCAAACATGTGTATATACGAGTATAAATGAATGAGCAGTAAATGTGGGCGTGCCCATCCGCCCACTCGTTAGCACCCAGACAGATGTTAAGCTGCTTTTTAACCTGTTGATAAATATTTTGTCACAGATCATACATATTGAAGCCGCGATTTTCACAAAGATTATAATATTGATTTTCATCCCACAAAGCACAGATATATAATATCAAATAAATAAATAATGAAAAGCGAAATTCAAATCACATGTAAAATAATGAAAAATGAGCAAAAAATGAGAGCTCCCCGTGGAATTAACTTTACAGGTAGCGAACGCTCTGAACAGAAGCATAAAGTGAATGAGTCAGTCGGGAAACATAAATCATTCGAATGCGAAAATCAGTTAAAGCATAATTCGGAATAACGACTCAAATATGTTTTATGCAAAGCTTTGTATTTATTTTCTTTTTTTTTATCTTTACATTTAAAGCAGCAACCAGGGACATAAACCTATAAATAAACGACCTGCAAAGCCAGCAAATATTGTGATTAAAAATATGAAATTCAAAACGTCTGGCAAACATTTTCAATATGCCGCGGGTTAATGGGGTATCATTAAGTTGCTTACGATTTTCTAGTAAATCTTGTGACGACTCAAATCAAATTCTTAAAAAGTGAAGCATACTTTTAGGATCGCCAACAAATTAATTCAATGTTGCTCTCAAAAGTATGCTATGTAAATCGTAAGACCTATACCTATAACATTTAGTTTCAATTTAAATACACACACACTAGCAAGCATAGCTAAGATTAAATCTTGGTGCAAATTATTCATACAGTCTTTCATGTTGTTGCTCAGAAACCTTTGGAATAATTAAAGCCAATGCCAGATTTATGTGTCAAGCGTTTGATACGCTGGCTGACTGGCAGTCACGCCTACTCCTTTCCCTAATTTTCGGAAACGGTGAAGGGATAGATGTAAAAAACTTGCAATCAACTTTTCACTCACTCATACACGCACTCTTGTCGGCTGGATTAAATTAATAGCTGAAAAGGATTAAAACTAACTGGCATGACAAGGCCATTCGCGTAACCAGCTGCTGCTTCCCTCCTGATTTTGGACCTAAAACTTTCGCTGCAGTTAAGCAGCCAAGGGATAAACTGCACGCCCTCCCACTCAACCCCTCATTTTTAGTAGCATAACCCCAGGCTCTCATTTGCATAATATTTACTTGTGAGCCATTGCTGCTCCTCCGCCCGTGTGGAAGAAAATAATTTTGCAAAATTATGTCTTAAATAGTTAATAAAGTTTGCACGAAATTCTGCGGACCTTTTGTTCGGGCAGGCAACAGATTTACAGTTGGATGAGAGCAAAGACACGAGAGCGGAAGAACTGTTGCATGTTTGTTGTAGTTATGTAGTAGTCAAGTTGCTTGCTAATTTACTCGGACGTCAGTGGGCTGTTATCAGAGTTCTTCTCCTGATTGCGATAGGGACTGCGGCAACCCGCTGCAAGAAGAAACATTAAAGGGGCATTAGAAGTGTAAACGATGTGACAGCAGTTCATAGGGAGAAATTGTTACTTCAACGACACAGCAACAACAGTAGTTTTAACTCCAACTCATCTCTTTTTAAAACTAATTCACTTAAAGCTAAAACCAATGCACCCGCACCCTGCCCGACCTTTACTGTTACTTATCTTCACATGACGCCGGTTGGCGACTGGCGGACCTCGGCATATCGTAAATTTCGCTCAAAAAACTTTCCATTAAGAAGCTCAAAAACAGATACGCCAAACTTCCAAGTGCTCATCCGCTTGGCTGGCTCTCACTGTAAGGGGCACAAAGGGGGACTGGGGCTGGGGTTGGAGGCGCGACGTACGCCGCGCAACAAATCACGTGTCGCAGCCGCCGACCGGGCCAAATGGAAAAGCCGACACTCCAACTGCTGGCCAGAAGGCGGACAGAGAAAAAAATGAAGCAGGAAGTGCACGCAGTCTGTTAGTCGGGAAACGAATATCATAATTTACTTTGTCACCCGCTGCGAATTAGCATTCTGTGTGTGCGTGTGTGTGAGTGTGTGTAGTCTACCACGCCCACATTTAACTACTCAGCAGGCGGAACATTTTAAACAAAGCGACGTCATTTACGAAAACTTTCTGCAAAGCACTTAAAAATTTTGCATGAACGCTGACTTTAACACACGATAAAGAGGCAAATATACTAAGAGATGGAGTGAGACAAAAAGAGTGCGAGAGAGAGAGAGAGAGAGGGAGAGAAAGCAAGTCTGTTCAGGCCAGACAAATAAGTGTAGTTGCAGCCTCCAGACTCAGGCTTCAGACTCAGATAGCAGCCAATGAATAAGAGCTGATTGTCGAGTTTGTTGCCTCCCCTCAATTTCCACCCAACTTACCACAACTTTTCGCACAGCTCCAAATGAGTGTGTATGTGTGTGTGTGAGTGTGTGAGTATGAATGCCGACCACAAGACAAATTAATAAAAAAGCATTTGAGGCTGAAAATGCTGAACAGCAGCGCTAATAAATAACGCGATGGCGACAGCTTCATTTGTTTAAGTGCCAGACAAAAAGTAGAGCAGAGGAACAGAGCAAGGCTGGGATTCGATTTTAAGTGCAATCATTGCAAAGCTTAATTTATCTTATATTCGCAAATCAAGATATGCCAATCCTTTGACCTATAATAATATACGTTAGACACATTCACCGGTATCGTGAAAAGTCGTAGGCTCTATTCAATTACTAAAGAAAATCATATCCGGCTGAGCATTAGCAGGAAACAAATTACCGAAATTACATTTGTGTTATTAGAGCTCAGTTCGCAGTATTTGTATTCCTTATGGTCATTCAATACAGATGCAGATAAAGATAGGGATACAGATAGAGACTCAAATCCACAGTTACAACGAATAACGCATATCGCACAGTACAGCACACACAAACCTACACACACACACACACACACACACACAGCTACAAAGTATACACTTTTATGCGCTCTGCTTTCAATATGACTGCTTCCCAATGCTATTTGCAAAGTCATCACGTATACGCCACCGCACACCACACATAATACGAACACATGAAGAGGGACAGTCGTTTGGTTAGTCGGTTAGATATGAGCATCACACACTTAGATGCGTTTAGATTGGTTCATTGCCTGATTTCATTTTCTGTTACATCATTATTTCCGTTGTTATTTGCCATTATGACAATTTGGTTAGTAAAATTCGTTACGAGCTTAAAACTAATTTCAGATAAAGTTCACAGATTTGCAAGGAGTCGCAAAGAAACGACAGGAAAAGCTAAATTTGCGTCAAGCATAGAGACAGGAAAGAATTGAATCGAATGAAAACGAAACGAATGTAATAAGTGATTTACATGAGTCGCAGGAATTTCGCCACAAGGGACACAAAGAGAAAATCGAGAAGGCGAGAAATCGATACTTCATTAAGATAGCAAGCGCGGGTAAAGCAGTCCAATGCGTTGAATGTCAACAGACGCTGTCTGTCTGCTTGTCTGTCCCTACTTCTCAACGTATCACCGTCTTTCTGACTCTCTGCCTTTATGACTGTGTATATGTATGTGTTGCAGTGTCTAACGACTTTGACTCGATTTGGTGTCGTTACCGAGGCCTATCTAAATTGATAGATGAGTGTAGTGATAGTCGAATTCGCGTCGTTCTGTCGCTGACTTAACAGTTCCGCATTGGCGCCATGTCGCATACGCAATATGCACACTTCCCCAATAAAATTATATTAAACCCCAGCTTTCTGTAGGCATTTTATTGACCATCAATGTTTTAATTTTAACTAAATTGCTAGACTTTATTATAAGGCCTTATTAAGTGCACCGCGCCTACACACGTAATATACCCAACGGCACAGCAAATTCGATTTATGACGTCGCTCATATAATGGAATGCGATAAATCAAGTAATTACCACATTGACACATATATATTCAGATGTAAGTATGTGTAACTAGCTGAGTATTTGACATAGGGCTATTCCGTTTGTTATTTCGATTGTTGCAAATCGACTAAATATTTTATGAGTACATTTCAAATCGGATCGCGATCAATTGAGCGTAGGCGAACAATTGAAATGTTATCGTGCTAATAAATTATTAAAATATTTTGCTAAAACTCGTTGAACAGACGCAGAGTGGTGGCACATTATTTCATTTGATGCGGCAACGACTAAATTAAAATCTGACCAAATTATTCGTGAGTTCGTGATAACCATAATGACGGCAGGTTGTCAATAAAGTTCCATGTAAAAATGTTTTTACATTTGATTTACATTATTTACGCCGACAGGTGGTGGGGGGGACGGGGGCTTTCATAGCTAAATAGAACAACAATAAGTAATTGCAACGGAAATTGAAATTATGTTTTGCTTGGCCTCATTTAACATTTGTCGCTGGTGTAAAATAAATGATGACCACTACTAAAACCATATTTCTATAGCTATTTGGAAACCAGCACGAGAATTGCATTTAAACTAAATTCAAATCACATTCAAATTATGTGCAGCATAATCATCATTTACAATTTGTGAACGTCTGATTCAATGCTTTCTATATAGTTTGCTGCTCAGATTTTGATAAGCCGATTTGCTTCTCCAACTCATTCATATAATCTTAGAGGTCTATAAATGCATGCATGAGTGTATGTGTTCAGCCAACTGTTCTTCAGCCATTTCTCTATAAATTTCCGAAACTATTAAAGCTTGAAATTTGATTTGAACTTAATGAACAGTTGGGATTTAATTTGAACCTTTACATAACAAATAAGCACTTTCAATTCGTTTTTCCTTAATAATAATTTTTGATTGTCTTAGTCTAGAATATATTTACATCAATTATAGATTCCAGGTTTTATATAGGTCTTCTCCTTCTCCACTAAATTTAATTGTATGTTTTTCTATAATTTTCATACTGTTTGGACCGGACCCTGCTCAACTCGCGCTTATTAAGTAAAACTCAATTAAATATGACAATTTAGTCAGGTTGAGAGAAATCAAATTACACAACTCCCACAGCGTTAATTGAAGAATTCTCAATCAAAAAGAATTCCAACTCGTTAGGCCATTACTTAAAGCGAATTTTTGTATGCTCCCGGCAACCCTTCCACCCTTCCACCCTTCAATCCTTCAACTCGACAACCTTTCAATCATCCCAACCAACATCTCACATTGAGATTAACCTAAAAGTTAAGCCTAACGCAAAAAAAGCGAAAAATGAAAAAGAAAATTCCGCATAGCACCGGGCTCAGAGCACAGAGCGTAGAGCGGAAATGGAATGGCAACATCAAAAGCGACCCAGCGTGTGCAAGAGACAGCAAAGAGTGGAGAATAATGTGCAAAGGGCAAGGAGGGAAAGGGGACAGAGTACACGCACGCACAGTTTCTTTTGGGCGAACGGCTATTAAGACGTTAAACATTTTTAACACCTTCTTGTAACGCCTCCAGAGTCTGAAACTGGACTGGGGAGGCATACCAAAGTTAGGGACAGTCAGCGGAAACGAAGACGAAGACGAAAACGGAGACGCAGAGGCAAAGGCAGCGCAAAAAAGTGAAATAGTTATAAAAATGAAATGAAATGTTTCTAATTCAGCGCAACACATTTAAAAGTAATGAAAATGGTAAAAGGAATTGACGGGCGTTGCGATATACTTGCACGCCCAATTCTCCCCACTCGTTGCGTGCTGTTGACACTTTCACATGGACTGAATGAAAAGACAGTCAGCAGGCGGCAGCCAGCAGATGGCAGTCGGCAGGCGACAGTCGGCAGGACATGCGTTTGGGTGTGTCACATCCGTCATTGCCCTGCTCGCAGCTCTCAACTGGCAACTCGCAACATTTTCCGCTTTTATTTATAATATGAACAATTTCCTGCATTGCTTTCCCTTGGCGCACAAAACTATACAATGAATGCTGCCACTTTCACGAAAAATGCACTTCCCATAAACTTTTCAATTTCGGTAGCCGCCAGAGATTCGATGTTGTTGCTGTTGTTGCTTCTGCTGTTGCTGCTGCTGTTGCTGCTGTCGTTGGCGTTGTCCTTGTCGCTGGCATGTCTCGTCCTTGTCGCTAATGACAATACACTTGTGTGAGTCTGCCAAGGGAATAAATGTGTGTATCTCTGCGCTTATGTCTGACTATGTGTGAGTGTGTGCGTTGCGCGCATTTACGCTTCTTACTTATTTGATTTACGTTTCATTTCCGGTTGCCATCTGCTGCCTCGCATGTGAATGCCAGCAATGTCGGCATTTTTGTTAGTTGCAACTGCGCGCATGTGTGTGTGCGTGTGTGTACGTGTGCCACTTCACTATGCCCCACCTCGTGAGCACGTTATGCAATTATAACTTTTGTCGTTAGCAACTTTAAGTAACTTTAAACGTAAATTGCAGCCATGAAGTAGCTTTTGGCGCACACTCTAAAGCAATGGCGCACAACATACACACACATCTGCACACACCCGCACACACATATGTACACTTACACTCAAACGCTAAATGTTATAGTTTGTTGTCGGCTTTAGCGCCAAGTGTATGAAAGGTGTTTTATTGAATTAAGTGGGTTTAACGGGATTTCTATAATGCCAACGACGACGACAACGACGACGACAACGACAACGACAACGACGACGACGACGGCAGCGAGGATGAAGAGGAATAAGAGTGTGAGACTGCTGCCAACTCTCTGTTCCTGCATATGTATTTATTATCAGTACAGTTGCCTTTTCTCTCCTTTTGAGTGTGTGTTTATTTGTATGTGTGCGCGAGTGTGTGTTTGTGTGTGGGATGCTGCATAGAAATGAGTTTGTCAGACGAACAACAACAACAACGAATGACAGTAGCGCACTTTTAGTTAAACTTTTTGTACATAATGCATATTTTATTTAATTTTTATGATTTCACAACCGAAAGTGGAAATGATGAGGTGGCAGAAGGTAGAAGAGAGGCGGCAGCAGTTGGAGTGCTACGCTAAAATTGTTTGCCAACATTTAAGTGGTGTTGAGTTATAATGCGAAAGCTGAAATTACGAATCCACATAATGCACAATTCGCAATGTACAACGAACAGTTGTCAAGCATTAACAATCTATGCTAACTTTAGAGTAATTGCTGAACTCATGTCCATACGGATAGAAGAACCTGAATAGTGAAGTGCTATCACTAATGACAATGATAATACTATAATATAATCCTGAATAATGTTCCGAATTATCGCCTAACTTTCTATCTATTCTGAGTACAATGCGAGTAAGACTAAACTCTACTTAACATTTACTTACGTATAGAATTAATTAATTTATTAATCAACCGGTTAGAAGTATATTTCATTTATATATTCGTAAATAGGCCTCCATTATCCAATGTATTTGGAACTATTTTGATTGCCTTTTTAAATTTCAATGGGAGCGAGAAAAGAACAATTTTCAAAGAACGACAATGACAGAGCTAGAAGTGCTTTCATTCAAGGAGTTTATTCACAGAATATTTATGCAGTACTATTTTTTCTTCACTTTGATTTTATTAGAGTGTTTTGCATATGTACATATGGACAAAGTATTTTGACAGAGAAATATGTGTATAAAAAAGTGCGCGTGTTGCATGCAAAGCTGAAACTGAAACTCATTTCCCCTGACGAGCACTTAAAAGCCCGCACAACTGCAGTTATTTACCATGTTTTGCTCAGTGAGAATTCTCTGTTTTTGTAGCTGAACTGGACATGCAACTATTGAGGTGCATGCCTCTGCTTCTGCCACCGTCCGGAGGGGACACACTTATGGTGCGGTCCGTCAAATTGACTTCCCTCTGAAATTAGGCAAATGGGCAGCAATTAAACATGTTATTCCTTTTGGCCGCTTGGCTTAACTAGTCCAACTTGTCCGACTTGCGACTTGCGACATGCGGCATGTTGCGTTTGCGCTTAATTTATTTGAGGTGTTTTTTGTAAATGGTCGTTAAATATTAATAAGCCATTTACCTGCCACAACACGTTGATGCATGGGCCTCAATTAGGCTGCAAATAGCTCGAATTGTTTACTTAATAAACGCCATTCATCAAATCGACACGTTTTTTCAATGGTGCCCCGATTGGTCTCAACAAACTCGCAATGGGTTCACTCGCACTTAACCCCATTGGTGGCAATTTGAAATGCAGGTCAAATGGGAGGCGTGACAAGGCCAAGACAAGTTACAAGAGGTTATTGACGAAATCCAATTTCATGATGAGGCATTGCAAACGAATGCGATTGCAGTCGAATCATCATTCAGCCTTGAATCATTCTGTAAATAAGGTGAAAGATGTTCAACTTCGATTCGATTTGCCTGAGCTTGCATCGAATACGGCCTAATTTGCCACATGCGGTGTTTCAACTGCGGCATTTTATACTCGTATTTGCATTCAACTCGAATCCCTTCACTGCATGCGACACCGCAATTGACGTCAACGTCAACGTCGTGTTGCAGTTGCACCCCATGGAAAAAAACAATATAAATATTAATGCTATTTGATTAACGTTTCAATTGAATGAGGGTTCGAGGGCTTTAAGGTGGCAACACTTGGTCGTTTCACACGCCAGAAACAGGAACAGGAACAGGCTAGAGCCGTCCCGTGTCTACGGGACGCATCCATCGAGGATAACAACGGGGCGTCGCATATTAATCAGAACTGGCAAAGGTACGACTCGAGTTATCCACATTCGAATTACAAAAAAAAAAGAGAGTGCGTACCACTCTATGGACTCCATGAATGTTTCATCTACAGTCCGCGACTGTTGACTCTGCCCGGGATGATGCCCATCGAGGGGTTGCACTCGTGTTAGGGTGTAAGTCGACGCAAATACTTTAATCCACTTCAGAGTGACAGTAAAATTAACACACAGAGAGGGAGATAAAGTATGAGAGAGAGAGAGAGAGATGCGGAAACGATGCAACAGTGGCATCGACAACCCCCGAAATTTGGTCAGCATGGAATCTGGCAACATGCAAAGGGATCGGCCAAGGGGGAAGAGGAAGAGGAGCTGGTATGAAGTGGTATCGCAACGGCATTCAAATTGGCTGCTATAGCAATTATTCATATGGCGGCGACACTCATAAAATGTCGCGCAAGTGGCGTCCAGGCAGACGGCGAGACTACCAGACTGGCAGACGACTGACCTGGCTGTTCCAATTGGATGTTGTACACACACAATCACACATATAGTATATATACATACAGTCACAAACTGAGCTGACGTCCTTTTGACAGATGAAACACAAATGCAATTATCACTTTATTTTAAACGATTTATGTGCAACACGACAGTGTCCTGACAAACAGGACAACAGAACAACGGAACAACGGAACATGTAGACATGAAGCCGACAGCGGCGAACGGAAACGGAAATGGCAACAAGCGTTGTCTCACTGCAACCATCCGTGTTGGCCATCGATAAGCGCGTAGGTGAAACAATATCAACAACAAGAGAAATTATAAATTAACCATAAATGTAACCACACCTGATCCTATTTCGCCTCTAACTGCTGAATAATATTGCTCCATTCATAGAGCAATCAAATATCTAAATACTCTTCTACGATTTGCAGAATTAGAATCACATTTTGATTTAGACTTAGATAACCTCAGTTGAATTGTAAGAGATTGTTTTTCTGTTCTAATATAATATTATTAAAATAATTTAGTATATAATACAATTTAGTAATCTATATATCTATGCATCTCATAGAAGAGAAGATTAATGTGAAGTCATAGACAGCTGCTTAGTGAAATTATCCATGTGCTGTTATATATAATGTTGATATATAATATGAGGGATGCTTAGAAACAAGTGTATTTTTCAAAGCCAAGTCAGTTGTATGGGGAGTGCATACGAAATGTCACATACTTATCGGGAACATCTTGACAAAACGAAGTCCCTGGATGCCAAATGTGCTTTATGCCTCAGTTGCAACAGATTTACCGGATATTTTTTTTGTGAAATTGCCTTATTGAAACTAACAGAAGGTTAATGGCAGAAGTAGTGGACGAGGAGGAGGAGGAGCAGGAGGACGGCAGCGGCAGTCGCGATGCTGGCAATTTAACACCCCGGTGGGCAGGGACTTGTATCTGATCGGCGACCGCACCACATGACTGCGATTCGTAACAGCCGCTTAGATCTTTTTCGGGGCGGGAGAGATTGCAAGATTTAGGATAAAAAATGATTGCACATGTGAGCGTTCGGCTCAAAATTGCAACATTTGCGGCATGAAAATACTTCCCAATCCAGAAGAGAACTCAACAGATTCGTAACAATGAGAGGCAGCACAATGTTCGTCGAAAGCGGGAAGATACCGTTGCTTGGGGGGGGAGGCTGAGTGTCTGCGAACGAATCAGAGCAGTACTTACCCGCTTTGCTTCTCTGCATCGACCCAGATTTGCACTTGCCGCCCAGTTTAGTTGGGTTATCAGTGACCTCGGCCATAAATCACTGTCAAGTGTCAGTCGCCCTCGTTGACGGAGGCAACGGGAGGCAGCAGGAGTAGCGGAGGCAGCAGGAGTTGCTGCATCCTTTATCCATGCTACGTTCGACAGCATGGCATCGCAAGTTTTTTAACACAATCACACACATGGTGAACATAAGAGAACGAGTGAGCTATCAGTTTACTACGACCACACGAGCATGTGCATTCGCCCAGGAGCCAAAAGGTGCATCACCGGAAACTGCACCAGCATCCCCAGCAGCAACAGAATCAGCAGCCACTCAACGCGAGCAACCAACAAAAAAGTTGCTAATTAAACTTTGCGCTTGGCGGGAGCCATGAACTTTGGCCCGCCGGGCAAGCCGCCATTTCCCGTTGCAGCGAAAGTGTTGCCCCCAAATGGCTGTCACAGTCGCAGTCGCAGTTGGAGTTTCAGTCGCAGTCGCAGTCGCCGTCTTCCAGTCGCCAATCTGAGTAACATTTCCTCCTCGTTTCCCTTTTCCCTTTCCCCATCGTCCTAGTCTCGGCACGCGTACATTCGTTACGCTTTGGTTAACTTTTCGTTACGCTGTCAATGCCATGTACAACCGCAAGTGAATCCTGCCACCAGTGACTTCTTGTCTATCCTGCCCCCCTCTCCTATTATCCCACTGTATTATCCCCCTGTATCCTTATGGCAGGCCTGTGGCATGCCTAATTTCCGCTATTGTTCATAATTTTTATTGCGCTTGTTGTGAATTAGTTTCGGTTACGCCTGATGTACTCCCTTCCCTACCCCAACCCTTGTTACTTGCAACTTGCATTGTTGCAATTTTTTGCAATTTAAAATTTTGCTCTAATTGTCGTTGCCTTTATTTAGGGGTTGACTCTACATACAGACTTTCGGAACTATCCTCATACACAGGCGTTGACAGCGGTTATAGCTTCAACGACAACAACAACTGTGATTAATATGACTACAAACATGTCCAGAGAACTGCAATAGGGGTGAGTGCGGCAAGGGGGTGAGTTTATTGGTGGGTGTAAACGCATTTTGTATTTATGTTACAGCTCATTGCAATTAAATTGTCGGAGACTTGCCTAGGGGCGTCGCGAACATTTGCTTATGCCTGCGAAGGGAAGCAGGTGTGCGTTAAGGAATGCCAAACAGTGACTGTAAATATTATAATACAGAAGGTTGACATTACAGAGTCCTGTGTATTCATTACTTTACTGACTGTTATTGCTTGCAACGAAATATTCTGTAAAAACACTGTAGAGAGGATAAATAAAGGCACAATATCTATACATACAGCACATTTACAAACACTTTTAAATACTTAATTCTTTCATCAAGTTTATCTTTATGTCTTTCCTCATATAAACCGGTGTCGGCTAACAGAACTCTAAGCTGTAAGAGTATCTAACATTGAATCATAACAGACACGCATTAAATCAGAAATTGTTGAATTTAAGATTAAATAACATGATAAATTAATAATATATGCACATTGTTTCAAATTATTAATAAACTGAGGTATCAATTTATGATTATCGAATCTAAAGTTTTTAGCAGAAGCTTTAAATATTTATTTTAGTTAGTATGTTATATTCTCCGTTATAAGTGGGGTATGATTGACTGACTGTATTCGAATTAATGTTTACAACATTACATTAATTCTCACGGATTTCACATAACAGCACAAATATGCTGCTGCTAAATGTTTCAACAGAATTAACATTAGTAAGAACTATTTTAAGCTTCGAAGTTTGCTTATCAGTGGCGACAACAGTCTGTGATTCCTGTTCGAATTTGTTCCCCATGCATATCTGTTATCCTACGTTTCTTATTAAATAACATAAGGGGCAGTTTTCTTTCTACTAACTCAGAAGTTGTAATGTTTTCTGCCTGATATGTTATGATTGGCATTCTCGCGTGCACGAAGGGGTAGTTTTACATTACTCGAATTCACTGTAGCAGCGACATCAGTAACATTGCACAGCTATCTTAAGGTGGACAGCCTAGCGCTGTTAAGCCAGCTCGGTTTGCACAGTGTGGGGGTAAGCTGTAAAGTGTACAGCTAACAGAGTACAAATTTCGAACTACTGCAATCAGTTAACAGGTGCTCAAACATAATTTCGATAGTCCCCTTAAAACATTCTGTTGAGATACATTTTCCTTAACTCCTATTAACTCTGTGAAGTGTAATAATGTTATGAAACCCAAACAGTACTCAGGCCAAGAGTGAACACCTGTTAACAGACAGTATCAACAGATGAGTCGATTTAGCCCTGCCCGTCTGAATAAACGTGTCTGTCTCAGCATTTTTAAAAACTAGAGACACCAATTTTTGAAATGTAAGTTCTTTGTAATAATCACTTCATTAATGTGGTGACAATTCTTGGCAACAAAAAGAAATTAAAAAGTTATTTAAAGCCTATTTCTCTGAATTAATTCAAATATCATTTTCACATATCATCTGGCCAAATAAATATGATAATACTAATGCTAATACTAATGTATATTACTTGCGGGGTGTTTGTTCGTGTGTGTTTGTGCTATTTGGATATTTTAAAAATTTAAATAAAATAAATATAGGTACTCTACGAAAATAATTAAACTGTTAAGTCAACCATGTAATTGCAGTGAATTCTGCTGTGATTTATTTGAAACTCTGATATTGTTTACTTGCCGTGTACTATTGATCATGTAAAAATAGTTAAAACATGATCTTATAATCGCTTTAAATGCAAAATATTTTAAAGATGGCAAGAAGGAAAACAAGAGATGCTTATGAAAATTAACAATACACAACTTATCAATTCCGGTGAAATTTATGTTTCAATTGGCAATGGTTGTATTGTTAGAAACAATGGCAAATTCATGACTAAAGGATTTGTCTTACAAAATGTTGTGTGTGTAAATACGTTTAAGGATTCTTAGTTAATGGTTTTATTACATTTGAAGCATAACATTTGATTAATGTCTAGTGAAACTGAATATATTTGTTGTGGTACAACAACGGGAAGCACAATAATTCAAATTACAAAGTCTTTATACCTCTCTATAACTAAAGCACTAAAGCCCCCACTTAATAAATATGTACATGTTATAAAGAACAATAGGTTAGTTATATATAAAGTTAGTTACTAGTTCTAAATTCATATTGGTTGACAATATGAAGCTGTATCAATCGAACTACTGCTGAGAGAAGCTGTAAAGTATTCTGTCTGTTATAAATCTATGTTATGTTTGACATTATAACATTCTCGCATATACAAAGGGGTAGTTTTTCATTACTCGAAATCACTGTAACAACAGCTGTTAAGCCAGGTCGGCATTGTGCAGTGTCGTGGTAAACTGTAAAGTGTACAGCTAACAGAGTACAAATTTCGAACTACTGCAATCAGTTAACTGGTGCTCAAACATAATTTCGCTACTCCACTTAAAAACATTCTGTTAAGATACATTTTCCTTAACTCCTACATTTCATGATAATTTTAACAAAATTTAACTCTGTAAAATGCATAATGTTATGAAAGCCAAACAGTACTTAGGCCAAGAGTGAACACCTGTTAACAGACCGTATCAACAGCTGAGTCGACTCCATATTTGATATGTAAGTTCTCTGAAATAATAACTTAAAATTTAGTGACTCTTAGTGACAAAAAGACATTAGAAAAGTCATTTTAAGCCTATTACTCCGAATTAATTCGAATATCATTTTCACATATCATCTGGCCAAAGAAAGATTATAATACTAATGCTTAATCGTATATTACTTGCGGGGTATTTGTTCGTGTGTGTTTGTGCTTTCTGTTTATTTATTTCACAGATTTTGAAAATTTAAGCAAAGTTTCTTAGATAAATACATATAGGCACTTAAATAAAATAATTAAACTGTTAAGTCGAGCATGTAATTACAGTGATGCTTTGACTCTTTTGCAACTCTGCAATTGTTTACTTGCTTTGTGCTATTGTTTATGTAAAAGTAGTTAGAAAATTATCTTATAATCGGCTTAAATGCAAAATATTTTAAAGATGATAAGAAGGAAAACAATAGATGCTTATGAAAATTAACAATACACAACTTATCAATTCAGGTGCAGTGTATTTTTCAGTTGGCAATAGTTGTATTGTTAGAAACAATGGCAAATTCTTGACTAAAGAATTTGGCTTCCAAAATGTTCTGTGTGTAAATACGTTCAAGGATTCATAGTTTATGGTTTTATTACATTTGAAGCATAATAATTGATTCATGTCTAGTTGAACAGAGAGGAGCCTGAACATAATTGCTATGGACCAGAACAAGAAGCAAGATAGTTCGAACTACATAATCGAACTACATAAACCTGGTGATCAAGATGGACTAACTAAAGCACTATAACACCTAGTTTCCATAAATAAATATGTACATATTATAAAGAACAATAGGTTAGTAACGCAAATAATTAGTTATTCGCAAATTATAAAGAACAATACATTAGTAATATATAATATTAGTTACTAGATCTAACTTAGATGCATAATACACAATTTCAGGCTGTATCATTTCCAACTGGTCCAAAGCAGAGTTTGACGAGCAAAAAATTGTTTGTGTAGGTCGTGAATGAATCGTAAGTAAAGAGAATCTTATCAGTTGTTGGCTTATCACAAGTGTATTTCGGAAATCGTGGGGAGTTTCGGAGTATGAAACGAAGCGATAGCTCTCTTGTTTGCCTTATCTCTCTCTCTCTCTTTCTCTATTGCTCTGTCTATCGTCCAGGACCGACCAAGAAGCAAAACACGCGCGCAGAAATCAAGGCAAACGAAACGAATTGCAGCAACGGCAAAGAGCTTCGGCTGTGTCGTGGTGGAAGCGTAGTTCGGCTCATCGGGCCGAAGTTCGAGCTGCGCTTCGACGGTGATGAGCTAACAATTTATTAGCGCAAAAACCGAATGTGTTTTAGTTTCGTGTTTGTTGTGCGCTCGTAAGGATGTGTCCGCAACCGCTGACGGACCTCGTGCGTTCGCGTCGCGTGTGTGCGCGTGTGGGACGCTGAACGTTCAGCAAGTTGTATGCCACAGCCAACCGTTGCAACGGTGGCAACGTTAAAATCCGAAGTAAAAGGCGACTACGCCAAGCAAATATTTTATGGCCTCGTGCCGAATGTGTCCCAAGTGAATTAATGAATGAATGCCGCGAATAATTTGTGTTTCTTGGCAAAAAATATAAAAAAAAAGCGGAATAAATGAAGCCAAACCTAATATCGAATCTGTTATGCCTAAACCGGCTGCCAGCCGCAACAAACAGACCGTGTGGCGTTCAAGGGAATCACAGCTTAAGGTGTGCCTATTCACGTAGTAACTGACCCACAATCAGCACCCATAACTCATCTCATGTGGCATACACAGAGTGCACAATGTGGCGAGTATGTAAATCAGGCGCCACAAAATGCTCCTCAAAGTATTCTACACTTAAATGCTTCGCGACGCGGGTTGCATGCAAATTTCCCTCGTAGCAGATTTAAAATGTGGCCCCAGCCTGCTCTTGTCTTGCCTTGGCCTTAAAGGCTCAATAATTTAGCGCTTAGTGTCGTAGTGTTTGGCCAATTCAGAAATTCAAAGCCTGTAACCAGGCTGAATCAAGCGAAAAGTAAATACCAAGTAAATGCGTTTTTCCGTCAACATATTTTGCATATTTGGCCGCTAAAGTTTTAGCCAGTTGGCTAGAGTGACTCACTTTGGGTGCTTTTCATAATCAATTTGTGGAATAACCTTTCCTACTCGTTACTCCCTAGTCCCCACTCCAAATTAATTAGTTTAATTAGTGGCTTTTTGCGCTTTTACTTAACCAAAAAATTGTTTTGGCATTTTATAAACGACTTTCGAAAGTTTGAAAACTGCTGACCCAAGATTCGATGTTGAATTGCCACCATGGCTAATAGCTGGGCATTAACAAATACACGCAGATGCACACGCACACATAAACTCGCCCACACTCACGCATACGCTGACAAAAAAGGACCTCGATCAACTGTGCATGTGCCATTTAACAAACACTAAGCGCGCCAAGCGAACCCTTTGCGTCCATTTTTCTTAATTTCACTCGCATTTCTTGTTCTTGTTCTTCTGCTCGGGAGCCGCTGCTCATTCACTTGCTGTACATATTTTGTGTTCTGGCATTCTGGCCATTTTGGCTCGTTTTGGTGATTCGAGCAATAAAAGCAGCCAGCGACTTAAGACATTTCGTGGCCCTAAATGGCACAACAACAACAACAACAGGAGCAACGACAACATCAAGTGAAAGCAAACAAAATGAAATTTATTTACTTTGCCACTAAATTTGCGCTGATTTTTGTTGTTTTCTTGCTATGCCATTGTCCGACTCCCCATTCTCCCTATTCCATGCCTCATGCCGCATGCCGCATGCCACATGGCCGTTGCTCGATTGCCTCATTTGATGTTTGCCCTACTCAAAAATGTTTGTCAACAAACGCATCGAAGCACAAAAATAGTCTAAAACTAAGTTGAAGGCAACTTGAGGCACAAACACGTTCATATGTGTGTGTGTGTGTGTGTGTGAGAGAGTGTGTTTGCCACATTTTTGCTCAAGTGTGCCATGTCCAGTGCTGCCTGATCCAACTATGAGTATTTTAAAATTTGTGGCACGTGCCCCAAATAGCAAACATCAGCAAATAATAAATTCATTGTAAGCCGCCGCACGACGCGTTCTCAACTTTTTGGATTCGAAGATACAGCGGGTCAGTGTAGCGGGGGGAGTTGTGCAACCAAATTAGCTGGTAGCCTTTTTGGCATCTGGCTAAGCGCAGTTTATAGCCTGCTTAGGTAGTCATTAAGGTATGTGAGTGGCATGCCACAATTCTAACAGTGCATTTAACGCGATTAAGCTGAAATTGTGTGTTATTGTTGCCACAAAACAGCAATTGACGTTGCACTCGAAATTGCAATGGAATTTTTTTATTTCATTCAAGACGCCACACTTGTCGCTACTGCAGCCTGCTTCTTGTGTTTTGTGTCTTGTGGCAACATTCAGTATATACATAATGAAGGCGGTGCGGTTGCATTAGAGTTACATGCCACTGAAGTTGCCGCTGTGGCCTCCTAATCTACATTCACAGCAATTGCTGCAACTTCTGCGACAATATGCGGCAAGCATTAGACATGTGTTTTATTGCAGCTTGTATTTCTAATTATTCTAAGACTTTCGTAATTTATTCAAATTAATCCTTTAAATAGTAAATATTTTTTGTTAATTATAAAAATAAATAAAATAAAAAAAGAAATTTGCTTTATACTATTTTCTTTAAGCAATAAGAACTTACAAGAGTCGCAATTTATGAGTTACATCAGAATCTTATTTGATTCAATAGAAACAACTTGTGTATTCCATAGCTGACATAAGGATGTGGCTTATACAATTTATTCCTATTTTTAGCCCTCGTCAAGCGTATTTCCATAACGTAATTAGTTCAATTTGCAACTCTACATTACCGACTGTGTTTATCGTTAAAGTTTTCATTTATTTGAATGCATTTCTTTCATGTCAAAGCGTTTAGTTTGTATCTGCACCTTATTTGCAGCTATTTCTACTGTCTGCATTATTTATTTATGCATTCTCTCGAGTTTTCTTTATTTTTCATTTCGCTAGCTTAATTCATTTTTTATTTCAACATAAATAAGCAGTAAATTACAGCAGCAACTGTTGCTGCTGTGCCTGATGTCGCTGCTGTTGCTAATGTTGCTTCTGCTGCTGTTGACTGTTGACTGTTTCCTTGTGCTGTGCATATTTTTTTGTATCGTTTTTTTCCTTTACTCTATCATTGCTGTTGGCTTCCACTGCCCTCTAACTTTCTCTTGAACATCACATTGCATTGCTATGTACTATTCATTAGCAATCTGCCCATTGATGTAGTAGCTGTTGTTGTTGTTGTTGTTGTTGTTTCCGCAGCAATTTAAGTTTCAGCTTTGCAACTTGAAATACCGTTTCGTTCTTCATTATATGGCAGCATTGCTGGTAACTCTTGAAGTCGATTGTCTTTGTCATAACTGCCGTGCTTTCCTGCTTACCAATTACCCTCTACCCTGACGCACTCTCCTGTAAAATACCCCCACGGGTGGCAAATTTCTGTGAGGAATTGACAAGTGCGACCAGAAGCCAACGGTTGGAATTATGTGAAAAAAATTGTAAAACCCGCTGAACTGAAATGCTGGCAGTCACTTTAATTGCTTTACTACAACTACAAGTGGTCATTAGCCTAGGCAGGTGCCAGATGGGTGGGTGATGGTTGGCGTGTGAGTTGCTGAGTCGATGGTACACAGCGAACTTGTTGAGTGGTGGACAGTTGGCAACCATTGGATGAGTTCTCGCCCCTCAGTCGCTAAGGTGCTTAGCGCAAGACGTTTCCTTGACTCCCAATGTAGCTTTAGCGGTAACTGTTGCCATTATTAGGGCTTCATGGGGCAGTGTCTCTCGGTATTAGGATTAGGTGGAGAATTTTGTCATTAAATTGCGCCCATTAGTTGTGGTAGCATTGGAAAGACCAAAGATAGGGTATTTACAATATCTCAAGTAGGGTAAATATTTATCAACATCTAAGTATTCACTAATAATTATAAGAAATGAAACAATTACAATTACCTTATTTTATGAAGACGAGTTGCTTAGCAAATGTAAAAGCGAAACTAAGATATCTCAATATTATTATGGTATTTACTTATTCATTTTATTCAGTGGAACTTGCAATAAACTGATCGTTGTATATATACTTTTGACCACCCATGCATATGCATGTATATATGATTTTAACAATTTTAACTTGTTTTTTGAAAAGTTCTTTAACGCCAACTGGAAAGGAATACTTGGTTTGATGGAATAAAACAGTTGAAATGCAATTCACACTTTTTATTGTATATACTATATTCGTATTTTTGTATATGCATTTGTTTTTGCAAGATTGTGGCAGACTCAGGTCTAGACTCACACACACAGTCACGTTAACATGTAGAAAAATTATGGTGTAAAATTGTTTGTGTGCTGAAACTGTGGTCAGGTATGTAAATACAGTGTGTGTGTCCGTGTGGTGCTTGTTCTCGTTGAAAGCCAGAAATGGCAGAAAGTTTTTTCACATACAAAATGAAAGGGCGTGTAATATGTTAAAATAACTTTAATTACCAGCTACGTGAGAGAAACAAGTTGCAAAAATCAAAAGCAAAAGCCGACAGTTCATGTTGCAATAAAAAAGGCTTTAATTAAAAAGCTAATGTGCAGACGAGTGGGACAAGTCATTTCTCTGTGATTACACATTCATATTTTGAATAAAGATAGAAAAGTCCTACTCATAAGTCAGATTAGTTTTTAAGCAAATTGTAACGATTGCAATGACAATTTTGAAAAGTAATACGAAATGAGTTCGTGGGCAAAGTAGTCCAATCTGCTCGATATCTTCAGCCATTTAATGATGAGTTTGATTCGTAAAAGGGAATTTAAAATGCAATACCAGAGAACATACTCAAAATGATTGACAGCTATAAAGCATCAGACAGTCAGTAATCCTGAATATTGGTGCCCCCAATCTGCTGTTGATATTCAATCAAATCAACGGCACAGTTTTTCAGCCATGGTCCTGGGGATTAAAACTTTTATTTTATATTTAATTTAACATTAAAACAAAGTTTTTAAAAGCAACCACAGCATTTACGTCATGTGTGGCAGGTTGCCTTGTTTGCGTTGTTTCTGTTGTTATAGTTGTTGTGGTCGAAGTTGGAGTTAACATTAAAGTTGCTGCTCTTCTGTTTCTGGTCTGTATGCAGCATCGAAGTGGCAGCTTTAAGGTGCTTAACGCTCAGTTTGCAGTTTTTATAGTCAAAAGGCAACACGTCAAGTTGCTTAAACAGGCAACAAGAAAAGCAACAACAATAACCGCCATTTGTTGCCACGTGTTGTAACTGTTGCCGCATTAAATGTGCACCCCCAGCTGTGGTTCATGTTGCCTTTGTTGCCTTTGTTGCATCTGTTGCAGTTGTTGCAGTTGTTGTTGTTGCTGTGTTTGCTGTTGTGCGATGCGAATTTCACTTTTATGTTGGCGGATCTACGGCACTTTTATACTGTTACTGTTGCAACCGACAGTTTTGCACCCTTCCCCCTCCCCGCTGTCACTCCACCATTAGTTCACTGGGCACCACCAGCAGAGATTTCACTTCATTTTATGTTGTCAGACTTCCGAGTGCGCCGTTCTTGTTATAAAAAAGCCAAATTCATTTTGCACATATAAATTTTATACTCAGGCACAAATGGTTGTGAGCTATATGTGAGTGTGTGTGTGTGCGTGTGTGTAATGTTTATGCTCCCTGCTGCTTTTGCTTGACATCTTTGGTTAATTTTGCAGCCGCAACTCTAAAATGCCAGCACTCCCCTTTCAGTTGCACTATGAGAATTGTTTATTGAATGAATTTATACTTGTAATTTACACTGTCCATATAATAATTACCATATATGTATATTTTAAAATTTCCCTTTTTATTTTACAGCTCAAGCAAAATGATCACCTAAGGCAAAGCCTATACGCAAACAAGTAATCAAAAATTGAACGAGAAAACAAACAAAAATTGTTATCACTATAAAGGAGAGGGTGCGAGAGTGAGAGAGAAATAGAGAGAGAGAGAGAGAGAGAGAGAGAGAGAGAGAACGAATAACAAATTAACTCAGTAACAAATTGGCTTGAAAAGTGAATAAAAATTATAATTTAATTTATTAGCCGAGGAACGAATGATTGAATGAAGGAAAACTAAACCAAAACCAACCAAAAAACAAACCAAATCAAAAAAAAACCAAACTATACCAAAAAGTAACGTAAACCACCGCAAAACAATTGCTTTAAGAAACAACAACAAGAACAACGTAACATCCAATAAAAACAACAACAAAATCCACAAAATGACGCTGCGCATATCGACCAAATCGAGAAATCATCTTGGACTCATTATTTACGGCTTTGTGTTGCTGCTAACAACATCAATGCCATCCATCCACGCGGGACGCATTTTTGGTAAGTTCCGGGAAACCGTTAAGTGAAAGTGTAAATGAATCTATGAGCAGCAGCTGCTGTTCTCTTCATTCTTCGTCCAGTTAGCTAATTTTCCATCCAATGCGGTGACTAATTAATGCGTACAGTTTGCAGCTAATGGAATTTTTAATGCAATGAAGACTTTGTGTGGACACGTTCCACAAATTGCAAAATAAAGGGAAGCTTTAAAAGAGCTTCAAATTGACATTGCTTTTGTGGTTCATATACCCTGCAATCGAGCACTTTAATCGGGTATATCAATAATTAAACTTAAATATATTAGTCATCCATGTGGTTATAATAACAGTTGGAGTTTCCCTATCTATTTTATGTACACTCAATGGAAGTACTGGGTACTTTATAGTTGTTCATTCCCTTTATGATGCTTGTTACTTATCTTTTATTGGTTTTACAGCATATCGCTGCTAGCAAGGGTTCAAGTTATTTTCGTAATAATTAGAATAACAAAAGGCTGTTTTTTCATGCTCCTTGACGTCATTTACGTTAATGAGGTTCCCTAATTCAAATACACGCACACACATGTATGTATACCTCCATGGTTGGCAGTGTCAAAGTCAATTATTGTGTGTGAGTTTTATAAAAAATAATTATAAATAATTATATTTCTTGGAAAAGGTTCCCGCTTGAGAGCTGTGCGTACATTGAGCTGCGAGCTGAGGCCTAATTAAGCATAACATTAATATATGAACAAACAGTTTTGGTCATGTGGTTATAATTTACATGTAATTATGGCAACAAAACTAGTTTCAACCCGAATTCAAGTCAAACGGGTTGTGTAAATGCCGTTTAAATGGTTGGCAACAACATCAGCGACAAAGCGAGAGCTAATTGCACTTTTATGTGGCTGGCCGCACTAGAAAAATAGGGACGTTGGACTTGAATAGGCAATGGCAGCTCTCATTTATGGCAGTAGCACTGACAATGGCTAAAAACAAAAACACTCACAACAACCACTAGCATAACGTGCACCCTCCACTTTTGTTGACACACATTTTGTTGCGGCCTGCCCCAAAAAGTATGCTGCGAAAATGTTCACACAAATGATAGAATTTACGCGCCATCAGTGACAGAGGCATATACACACTATGTGAGCTACATATGTGTACTTTAAAAAAGGACACATACCCACTCGCAGGCGCACTTAATACCGTGTTGAATCGGTTTGTCTATGTGTTTGTATGTATTGGTATTAGGCTGCCGCTCGTTGCCTCTTTTTGTTGAGCAATTTAAATGTCGCTGTGGTGGCAACCAGCAGGCAACCACCATGGCCGCAACAGCCGCAACAACAATAGCAAAGCAATAAAACTGCAACCAGGCGAATATTCACACACGCACATACACACTAACATGCACAGATATAGTTACACTTACACATTCTCACACATGGAGAAGTGAAAGCGTAAACTTCACGCGCTTGTTTGCTATAATTTCGATTGTTTTCCCTGCAACGCAGCAGCCGCCGCAGTTGCCGCCCAGGCACGCCTATTGACAGGCAAACAACTTCCGCCCATCCCCTCGCACACCCATACCTCTTCCCTCTTCGCTGTGGCAACGACAGTAGCGCGACAATTTTGCTGCAATTTTCGTTTTATTGATGTGCGAGCAGCTCAGCTGTTCAGCTGTTCAGTTGTTCAGTTGTTCTTGTCGTTGTTGCTATTGTGGCGCACAACTTTGCAAACTGCCAGCACTTACAACAATAATAACGACAACAACAGCAACAGAAGCTATAGCGACAACAACAACTATAAAATATGCCCCATAAGTAGCACACTTTTGCATCTGAGATTTTTTTTTGTGCACTTTTGTGTTTCGGTTAAGTGCGAGCAAATTTATGAAAAACTTTTTCAAATGTTGTGCAACTGAAGTTGGGGTAACCAAACACAAGACGAAACAAAAGGACTACGATAAATAAAGCGAAGTACGAAAAATTTCACTAAATTCCAAGTCTATATTTAAATGCGTTGACTTAAGTGGGCGTAATGGAAGCATATGTATATTCTGGATAGAAATGACAGAAGTGTCCCTATGATACGATATCGATTTTCATTCCCAATATTCTTCATGTTTTCAAATATGGTTCTTTGAAAATACCAAATATTTTGTGTGCAGAAGCTAAAACAATATATCAGCATATTCCAGACATCATTCAGACAAAAGACCAAAGCTAACTTGGCTTTTTTCCCTCTCACAAGTATTAAGTATTTTTATAGTGTCAACAAATGGCACGTGAAGCGCATGAAGAATCACTTTCTCCACCCAGCACAAACTTCTTTTCATGGCCCTGGCAACATAGTTGCCTCTATGGACAGCTCGACAATAACAACCATTATGCGTAAATTAGTAATTCGAACGAATAATGCGCTACAGTTACAAATTCAGTTAGCTTAACTACCTGAATGGTATGTGCTGCTGGCCTTTTTCATACCCTCTAGCTATTGAAAGAAAAAAACTCAGCATGCATATGGTGGTGTTGAAGCTGCTGAAGAGTATCTTCTAGTCGACGACTTTTCACTTGCAATCTTTTATTTGCTATACAAGTCGTTTTTGTAACAATAAACAATGTTGTAGTCTGAATAGGACGCATTTTATTTTCAGCTCATTACATTAAGGCCAAACAATTGGCGACATCTTCAGAACAACAAGAACAACTGAAACTACAGCTGAGCTTCTATCTTGTAGGGCAATGTCCTTGACCAGAATTTAGTATGGCGTAATTTCTTTATTAGAATCATTGCGCCCACAGAAAATTTTCATTTGGGATTTTTATAGCCACTGGCGGCTACATAAATTAACTTAAACGTCAGTGTTCTATTTTTTCTAAAATATTGAATAGAAACAAAATAAATTATTTTTATTGACAGCCGAAAAGTTGTTGAATATAGTTAAATGCATTTAAAAAATAATTACATAATTTCCATATAAGTAAGAAAAGTTAATTTAATATATATCTTTTAATTTTATTTCGATTTCATAATTTTCTTATAAAAATTACTTGAAAGTGATGGGAGTTCTGGTAAATATTTGAAATTGAAATTATTTGCATTATTTTGTACAAAATTGTACAATATTTGGTTACAATACAATACAACTTCAATTATCTATTATATTATAATAATATTATAATATTAGTGCTTGAAATTGAACTTTAATTATGCTTGCTTGTTTGGCAAGTAGACTTTGGCTTTTATCTATTAAATTTTTGCAACACATTAATTGAATAAATTGAAAACAAATTTCAAATTGTACAAAGACTGTAATAAGCCATTATCCTTGAATAGAACAAGGCCATTGTCGTTTTCCTTTTAACTAACTCGTTTGGCATATCAAGTGAATTTTTCGTTTTAAATTTAATGGTTATTAAATTTAGCATCCCTTGGCTGGTATTAAGTAAATTCAAAAATAATGGTTGATTTAATTGCATATCAATAGACATAGATTCCATACATTTCTCTATTAAATAATTGCAAGTTTAACGCGTCAGCTGACATGCATTCGATATGCATATCTATTCACTTGAAATTCAAATACAATTATTCGCTTTGAAAAATGCCAATGAGCCCTTTGGGATATTTTTGCATCTGCAGCTTATTTATAAATCTATATGCATAAATAAATTTATAGTTGTTATTTTGATTTAACTGTATGTAGCAAATAAATTATTATTGCATGTGGGTCATTAGGTAGTCTAATTGAATCTAATGTTTGCTTATGTAGTTTGTTTAAATAAACAACAATTGATTACAAATTTATACAGTAGCCCAATGGGAATTATTAGATAATTCGAAGAGTAACAAAATTGAATTCAAAATTGAAGTTACATTTTATAATTAAAATGAAATTGATGTTGTGCGATAAATACGATTGAAATTATTCATTGAACAAGTTTACTTTGGTGAAATAAAGAGATAAAAATAAGTTTTATTTAGATAATTTAAGTCCAGCAGTATGATGTATGGCATGAGAAATTCTTATTAAATTTCTCTACCTTAGCTTTAAGCGTAATCACAAATGCAAACTATGTGGCAATGCGAGCAGGCCACAAAAGGTCCCACCTGGCTCATTATCCTTGCTACTGTCGAGTGCCTATTTATAATCCCAGCTAAGCCTCCACGATTATTGTCTACAAAATTCATGTATTTCATTATTAGCCAACGTTACAGCCAGGACAACGGGTCAGCATTTCCGGCTCAGCCCCATCCTTGTTAGGTATGACTGCAGTTTCGCTGCTCGACTGTCAGGCTGCCTGGCTGCCTAGCTGCCTGGCAGCTCATCGTCGGTTGTTCATTTGCTGTCATAATTTAATTTTTAGCACCGGCCATGGAGTTTCCCACAGAAGGACACACAGAGATAGACAGACTGGCAGCACATTCTGTCGAGCTTGGGCTGTCTCTGCCTGCGGCCTGACAGACTGAGTTTTTGTCCATCCTTGTGGCATGCAGAACGGCTGGTATGCAAACGTGGTCTGTAAAAAAGTCAACGTGATTTCAAATGGACAGCCCTCAAAAATCCCAATGTGGTTGCTGCTGTGGCTCATTAATCCGTGCAGTTGAACGGCCGCCAACGAGCCTCGACCCACAACCTTTTGTTGCTTTGGCTTGCTTTAGCTTCGCTCCGATCAGAGACACACATAAATCAGCTGACTCTGGGCACTTTATCATCGTCATCGTCTTAGTCATCATCATCGTCATTATCCTCATCGTCATCATTATCCTTAGTAGCAGCAACTCAGCTGCCAACTGGGACACCAACTTCGTCTCTCTCACACTGTCTTCTCAATCTTTTTCTTCTTTCTTTCCTCTCGCATGAATGTCACAATTTTTGTCGCTCAATTTGCTACTCAAATTATAAACACCAATTGGAAACTGTAATAAAAACCAAGAACCAACATCTGCATAAAACCAACTTCAACTTCAGTGTTTGGCTAAAATTGAAATGCCTCAAGCTGATTTCAACATTTATACGCTGGCAACGCCATCGTTGAAAGTCAATAATGAAAATGACTTTAAAAGTCCTCTCCTCGCGCCAAAAAAAAAAACCGTAACAGCAACAGCAACAGCAACAACAACAAGAAGAGTAATTCGGCCTCAGCCAGGCAAAACGCAGCGGGGGCAGCAACTAAATGTAATAAAATTCGCATAAAAACATTTCACAGGCTTTAGACCCACCACAGTTGCTAAACTTGTGCCGTCCGCCCGGAGCCGCTGCCGTTGCCCAAGTTGGACCAGGAGATACGGAAGAGGATGGACACATAGTCGGAGGCTGAGAGAGATCATGTGACAGCAGGAGAAATTAAAGCAAGCTGCTTAAAAAGTTATGCAACTTCTGGACGAGAGGCCGTATCCGAGTTGGTGGCAGAAACAACTCTCAGCCGCTCACTTGCTGCAGTTGACAGTGGCACCGTGGCACACTGGACAGCAGACAATTGGCTAATTTATCAGCTACAGTTAGTTGGGAATTGTTATGAGTTAATTTAAGGGCAGTTGCAGGGCAAAGTCATGATTTTCATTAGACAAGCTCTAGCAACTGAGGTGGACATATATACTGAAATATTTTTAGTCACTTTTCCACATGGCTTAACCCATTGTACTACCAATTCAGTGACTCTGACAATGTCGTCTGCAGTTGGCACCATCGACAAGTTGGTTTTTCCAGGGAGTTCCGTGATGTTGCGCCTATCACAACCAATTTACTAACGAAGCAGATAAATCCAATTTCTGGCCAGCAACAGCTCAGACTCGCTATAATAACAACTACAACAATAAGAATAATGAAAGTGGCAAGCTAAGAAGATGAAAGCAACAACAAAATGAAGAAATTGTCGCGTTTTTGCCAGAGACAGTTCTCTCTTCCGCTCTACTGTTCCGGTATCAAAAATAGCTCGCTTCGGACCCTTCGCTGGTGGTTACCTTTAGTTTATTAGGTTTATCATTGGTCAGGACAGACGAGTTTATTAGACTCCTTAACCATTTACTTGGCGGACATTCAATTATTTAGGCCAAATATGGGGCAAGCTTTAACTGATCAATGGCATCATCACATGTTGGTTCAAGTAGTGAAGTGAAGTAGTGGAAACGAAGCTGTCATTCAAGCTTGATACCTTTACCTCTCATGCACACTTGCAAAGCCACAAAAGTGAATGAAAATGCTAGTAAAATTTATTGATTTGAACTTCCCCAGGCCGAACAGCAATACTTGCCATCGTCTTCTCGCTATTGCGTTTGATACATAACACTTTATGGTCTTCAGTTCCTTTCTCTGCCTGTTCTTCCATTCCCCTTGTTGCACTCGTCTCACTTTAATGACACCACAATCTGTATAGCGAAGATGATTTTAAAGATGTCTATAAGACATTTATGGGTCGGATAGCTGAAGGCAGTCTATATCTGCTTAAATATTCAAATTTAAGTGAGTTTTAATGCAAACAATAAGTAAATAAATAAGAAACAAGAGGATCTAAGTAAGATGGCAGAACGAAGGAAAATATATGCAGCACATGTGCTAAGTCTGCATTACTGTTGTCTTTGGCCTGTACAAGTATCCTTTGAAATACGCATATATTTATGTTCCCTGGAATGGGCAAAAGTTTTAAATTACATTTTATGTACGGGCAGTCGAGCAGTCCAAGGATATGTAAATAGAAATGTAAGCTTTGACCCAAATACCAAAGCAAAGGCGAGCACAAAATGCACAAGATGCCATACGGTATTTCTATTTTATTCATTGTCTCTCTCTCTCTCTCTATTCGACTCTCTCACACAGTCTGTTGCTATCTCTGTCTGTATTTTTCTTATTGTCTTTCCATGCATCTTGGCCTGGGTGTGCTGTCAGTCTCAGTTAGGTATGGCAATCGTTGGTTAGGCCCTTCCATGCTTCTCCAGCTTTCTGACAATGGCACAGCAAACATGACGCCAATTAGGCCACTGTCGAAGTCCTTTAGTGCATCCTGTGGGCAGGTTTCTCCTTCTTCCTTTTTTATTTTTGAGGCATACTTTTATGCGCACATAAAATTCGATTATGCATCGCTTTCACTCAACGTGCACGGCGTGTGAATATAATAAGATTTTTATAATTTAATCAAACAAAACGCAGTCGCTCTGTCTCTCTCTCTTTCACATATTTTCGCTCTATCTCTGTTAGTCTCTGTTTCTTGATCTCTGTCCATTTGAGTTGTTGTGCGTGGCAATAAAAATAAGTACAACAATAAAACAAAAGCTGGCAAACGCTCATCCGTATGTCGAGATTAACAGCGGCAGCATCGCTGGATTTACGAGCAACGCATTTGTCATACACTTTTCAGGCCATAAAATGACTCTTGAAGGGTTGCCCCCTTGTCACTTGCCAGTTGCCAGTTGCCAGTTGCCAGTTGCCGCATCTATAACTAGATATGTGTGGTATCAATAAATCGATTGATTGACTCGCTTTAAGAGCCTTAAAATGCAGTTTGTTGATTTAATTTGAGTACTCAAAATCTTCAGGCTCACACCTTGTATTTTATCGATTTATCAATTCATTGGTTGATACAATTACCAGCAATACGTGAAAAGACCAATGTGTTCGTCTGTTAATTACTAGAAGCACCCACACATACGCACGTGATCAATCAATTTGTGGCTCAAGCAAACAAGCTGAGTACATACTTGTGAGTAAGAAGTCGATGCCTGTAAATGGGTCACATTAACTTGTCATACAGATATGTGTACATGTGTATGCCGCGTCATGTAATAAGCTCTAATGAATAATTTGATCAATTTACTAAACTGCACATTTGACTATATGAATATACTCATATGAGTATTAACTTATTTGATCAAGAACAACACTTGAATTTGATATTAAATTTGCCGGGGCTTTCGAAAGTAATCACATTCTTCGGCAACAAATGTTGAACTCTGTAGGCCATGAATATTTTACGAGTGCTCAAAAATTGTTAACAAAACGTACTCAGCTCGGCAGCAACAACAACATGAACAAAAACAACACCGACAATTCTGTAAATAAATGCAATACAATTTAAATAAACAGGCTTACATACATTTAAATAAATGCACGACTGATTTCTGTTTTCATGTACATACGTACATACACATATATGTGGGAATGTGTCTATCTGTGGCTTGTCAACCACTTGTTATGCCCGGCATGTTGATGTTTTTGTTGTTGCTCTGCTTTTTGTTGTTTTTGCTGCTGCTGTGGATATGTGAATGTGTTTCGAAACAATTTATATCCGATTTTAATATTGAATCTCTCGAGCGTAAGTTGAAATCTTTTGTAAAGCAAATCTTTTGGGTGGTGGGCTCACCCACTTGGCTAAGTTATCATTCAACCCCCAGGAAGTTGAATGTCCAATTAAAGCTTTATCTGAAAATTCTACTTAGATGTGTGCATAAAATTCCAAATAATCTTGGACAAGTTTGAGCAATTGTGAGTTTAAAAATGCAAAAGCAATAATACCCATTTAAAATATTCTCTTCTGATCAATAACGATGCCAAATAGTATTTCGTACATCCTGCCAAATTGAACTAATTAGGTTGTCTAGAGCAACAGCCCATAGAACAAAGCTTTGCCTATACTCAAGCAGACACACACACTCAGACAGACATGTGTGTAGGCGTGAGTGAGGCAAGGAGTAGGGAACGTGAGCTCAGTAATTGGAGAAACGGCGGCAAATGTAATCAGGACTTTTGATGATAGCATTTTGCCCAGCAAGTCATGCGTATATACTATAACCTATAGAGGGTGATACAACACCAACAACAACAACAACGACAAGAACGACAACAGCAGAATAACAACATGGCTAACACTCTCATACACAAACAAAAAAGAAGCATAAATCACATTGTTGGAAATTGGTAACTATGCAGAGATAAACTCGCATTATTATGCCGCCTATTTGGTTGGGCTGCTTGGCAACGTATTCTACACCCACCCACTTACATATAGTCCTTATCATCTATCAATCAATTGATTTGAGCTAGCTTTCCGCAACATTCATAAATCTTCGCACTCATCGCAGATAATTTAAAGTCAGAGACTGATTTGCATGTTCATCTTTCTGGAAACTTACCCAACAATTGATTGCCTTGGCTAATTCGATTCCTCTCTGTCCACGCACAAATGAAATCCTTATTTACCAATTCAACTTACGTCCTGCCCAAATGAAATCAAAAATGCAAGACAATGGCCGTGGCGGACATCGCCTCGAATTTGTGGCCACACTTGAGGTTATTAATTAGTGTAATAATGGTATGATTAACGCACATGTACGTAAGCTTATTGTCCAATTTATGTTAACTTATATGTATATGTATATGTGTGCTGCTGTTAATTGAACTGAGATCAAATCCCACAAGAGCAGCGTAATGGCATCGCTTTGTGCTCGAAAATCCTTAGTTCTCTTGTAGACAACTGTATGGGTTCATTCTTGTGGTAGGTAATAACCGACAGAGGCTTAGGGTGTTTTGTTCAAAGGATTTACAAAGTCAGCAGCAATAGGTATTCTCTCATAATGTTAACTATTTCAAGCTTTCATCAATTTATGACGAAACGCTGAAAGAGTGCTGCAGAGGACGAAGACTGCTAAGGGTGCCTTGAAATAGTTGGCCAACTTGAAGAACCAACAAAAGCGACCGCAGTAAATTATGCAAATGCAAAAGGCAAGACAATTTAGCGCACAATTTGCACGTTGACCGCAACATTTGCTGGTTGACCAGCCTGTCGTTCATTGGCCACCCACTTCCTGATTCACAGTTGGAGGCCGGCTGACCACGCGAGGAGGGGCATTCTTAAAGGCGAGCCAAGCAGCTGGTGGCCCGCAGTAAATGTATACCGCATGATTTGTATCACAAATGGGCCACAAATGGACGAATAGTCTGATACACATACACACACACACACACACACACACACATACAAGCAGCTAGCCAATGCAAACATTTATTGCTAATTGCTAAAAGGACATTTGCATAAACTTAACAAACCCCAAAATTCTCATACAAGCAAGCAAATAAACGACAAAATGACCAACCACACACACACACACATACTCACCTACCTATAAGTGAATGTCAGCAAATAAACGTCTTGGCCATTGCACAGTTCATTCTGGCCTTTAGAATGTGGTCAAATCACAGTAGGCCATTGGGCGTGGCTGCCTCAATTTGCATACCAATTGAGTCAGTTGACCAGTTAACAAACATTGCGGCCCTGTGGCTCCAACAACAGCAACAAGAGCAACAACATCGACAACATCTCCAACAAAAAGCAAAAGTATAAACATAAATCAATTTCTGTTACCTTACAATTTGTGTGGCAACAAGCAGCTCTTTCAATTAACAATTTATAATTGATTTCAACGCATGATACATTTCTAGTCACGCCATGAACAATTAATTCAACAATACTATGGCGAAATGTTACACACACGCACACTCTTGCCAGTTAGTGTCAAATATCATTGAGACGTTGAGGCTGTGGTACACAAGTGCAACTAATTAGTGTGCAACACTTGTGCATTTCATTAGCTCTCAAGTACACGTATCACACGCGGCGTATGCGTGACGCTCATCAAAGTAGGCAACAATTTAGTATGCCACAAATGCTTGCTCCATTTATGCAGTTACAGATGTATCAACGGGCCAAGGACAGTATGATGTTAAGCATTTTGCCTGTCGTACACATAAATTGACCCAGTTAATGTGAGTACTCTGCACGCGCGGTCAATGCTTAGGGATCGATCAGAGAAGCAGAGCTAGATGATGAGGATAAAGACGTTCTTATATCAAAGTGTTGCTGTCTGTAGGCCAGTACTCAATATTTTGACTTTTACCGGGTAGAAGAGGTTGGAAGAACTACAACGTCTTGTGGAATTGCCTTCATCAAAGCAACAGCAGGCACAGGCATTCACATGGCCATTCCTCTGATTTCTAATTTACTCTGTTTTGTTCTCTGTCTCTCTTTGTAAATTCCTTTCTTTTTTTCTTCTATTTTGTTGTGTATCCTGTTGAAATAATGCTGCGTTCCTTAATTTGCATTGTCTGGTGACCTGTTCGCCTTCTTTGGAGCAGCATCTTTTGATTACTTTGAAGCTCTCAACATTTAAGAGCAATGCAATGACAGAAAAATAAACGTTGAAGACATTCCAAGTGCGTGGGCGTAGCATTCAGTTTTATTGATAAAACTTTGCTTCAACTATTACCTGTTTTCAGAACTGCAAAAACATTTTATTATAGTGCCAATTCTTTTGGTTCAATCGCAGAAACAGCAAGGCGACGGATTTCTGGTGCCGATGCCATTGTAAAAAAATCTGAAATAGACATACCAAAAGTCAGCAAGGAAATAACACGAAGAACAGCTACAGACTGCTAGACTTACAGACTGTCAGTATTGCAAACTTACAGACGTTCAGCATTAGTAGAAGCATCTTCCATTCGTCGTATATAAAGCAACGGAAATTGTATTGCGTTGGCGCCAAGAAACATAAGAATTGAAGTTAACTTTGTGCTGGGCGTCGAGCAACGAAATTAAAGTCCGTTTATGAAGTCATTGTCCTACCATATTGCAGTGTTGCTGCGGTTGAAGCAATCTGATGCCACTTTGCTTCATTTCGCATTTTCTATTATAATTTTCAATAGTGCTTTTCTGGCCACTGCAATTGCTACTCGTATTTATATGGTGGAATGGAGTGAATGCGAGTGGCATTCAGCAAACAAAACGTGGCCAAAACCCAACGGCAAGTGGGTGAAAATGAACCAACCAGCGACCAGGCAACCACAGCTCAGCATTTTCCAAGGCCGAAAGCTATGTCTACAGTATTTACAATTACAAGACGGCGGCAGCTTCATTGTTATGGCCATAATGAAAATCGTGCTGCATTCATTTTTGGCATAGTTTGGGCATTTTATATTAATTAATGTTAATCATACGACCCGTTGGCAGACGGACAATGGCAAATTTGCATATGACATTGGAATTTAATTGATTAAAAATGTAATTGCCTGTCTATACGATGGAAATATGAATATAAAATGAAAATCTTACAACTCTTCAGTAATTCAGAAACTGTGTTTAACTATTGCTAATTTTGTAAATGAATAAACAATTCAATCAAGTGCATTTCGCTTGTTAACTTATAAAACCATCTCAAAGTTGAGCAAAAAATTACTATCCACAATATCTTAAGTGGCTTTAAATGAATTGTGACGCTGGAGACAATACTACTTGAATCATTGGAAGACTCTTCTTGTGGGTGGCAACAAAAGTAGTCGAAACATTTGCTTACTTCTTGTGCCAGCTTGAATGTCACTCCGGCTGCTGATGTTGCTGTCGCTAGAGAGAATGTAAATACTTGCAGAGGGGTAGCCAATCAGTTAACTTTGCTCTCTCTCTCTCTCTCTCTCTCTCTCTCTCTCTCTCTCGCGCGTTTTCTCTTTCACCAGCTCACTCTATTCACTCAGAGCTGCAATATTTTTCACTTTTCGTTCATTTCATTTGCTGCTTTCCATTATTATTTTTTTCTCATTTTCTCGTCTTTTTGTGTCATTTTGGCATTTCATTTTGATAAATTACCCGCTGAGCTTTAAAGCTACCTCCCTCCATTCCCGAATGTAAGAGTATACGGACCAATTTGGGGACATCAAATAACGAGGCTCCACTAACCCGAACTTCCCGATTCACTTTTGATTCAGCAGCCTTATTTCTGGGCCAAGCGAACAATTTAATTTGGCTTTAAATACGGCAACCAATCGAAAAGCTCGAATTTCGATTATTTCATTGCTGTTTATGCAAAATAATCATTAGTTTTGCTTAATTAAGCGTCAGTTGGTGTAATGACTATAATTTCAACCTATATTCTACCATGTCATTTGCAGTTGCAATTGCAGTTGGCAATGAGCAATAAGCGACACCTCAAATTGAATTGGAATTGCATCAAATGCGCATAAATTATGTAGATGAAGCAATTAGCAGGATGTGTTCAGTTTTTACCACCACGTGAATATTCGTATCGCATTTAACATAGACACCTGACAGTTGCCAATGCAAATGCATTGCCAAATTTACATACAATTTCTATGCTCATTTGTAAAATTCACAAATTAATTGCTAACACGCACACACACACACACACACACACACACACCCACACATGCACATCACCCACACACATGAGATACAAGGACACTCGGGGCTTCATTCAAATTAGAATAACTCAAATGCAATTCTAATTTTCAAGTGCCTAATGACCGATGACCAGAAACACCGCAGTCCCTTAGTTAATCAATAGATAATGAAACAAGTGCTAAACTCAAACATACAAAAAATACTCGATTGTTTAATAGTTTCAACTTTGGGCACTTATTCCATCGCCTGTCAACAACATTTTAAGCCGATTGGCACACACCTTGAAACCTTAGTACAATGGATCTCAAATTTGATTTCATGATTCCTTTGAGGGATTTATAAGTAAACGAAATGAATATAATATGGAATTAAGTAACGCATATTTAGAGACTTTATATAATTGATTTTGAAGTGCATAGTCATGTTTTTATGATAATAAAAACAAATGAAATGAACTTCCATGGCGTATGCAAATGACTTTACATGGGCGCGAATAATACAATTCTGATGGCATTTGTGGAAACAAGCAAAATCATCAAGCGAAGAGTATAAAAATTAACATAACAACAAAAACCAAACCAGGAGAGTAGCTCAACATTTAAATAAAAAAAAAAAAAAGGAAGAAATTTTCTTTTTATGTACTTACTTTATTTTCAATTCATTTCTATTTGTTCACTTTTTGTTTGCGTCCGAAAATTGTATTTGCAGCTTTGTGATTCATGAAACAGTCAAACGATGAAACTTTTGCCACCTGCTGGCCGCCGTGTGGCTCTTAAAATTTTGCAGTACTCGACTATCGAGTATCGAGTATCGACAGCGGCGCCAAAGTTTGCAGACGACTATCGAATGGGATTAGAAGTTCGCCGGAATGACGCTAACTGCAGCTCACTGGCGTTTATGGCCGCTTAGCCGTAATTTTTATTATTTACCAAGCGGCAGTGGCACACTCAAAAAATCAACAATTAAAAGCGCAGACTGCGCCCACGGGCGTGCTGCGAACAAATTGAGGTCAGGCAAGGACTTCCAAGCTGTTCACTCAACAGAAACAGCAACAGCAGTAGTGAAACAGCGAGAGAAGCCCCAAACAACTGTTGAAAGAAAATTGGCTGCTGCTGCTACAAGCGACCGCAAATGAAGGGAGCAGGGAGGAGGGGAGAAACCGGGAGAGGGGTCGAAATGAAACAGGATGTGAATCTGGCACTTGGCCGTGGCGCACGGCCAGACTCTTGTTTTCGCTGGGGCCATAAAAGCAACACAAAATTGTGCTAATTAACCCTAAAAGCATGTCTATATGTATGTGTGTGATTTTCAACAATTTCCGTTCGGTCTGTCTCTCTCTCTCTCTCTCTCTCTCTCTTTCTATTTCTTTCCTTCTCACACTCTCGCGCTAACTCTTTGTAAGTGCACATTTAAAAATTATTATGCACATTATTGTTGCTCATTGTTTTAATAACCCTATTATTACAACAGCACCAACATCAGCAGCAGGATGTCCCAGTTAAGCTCCCTACTCTTCCTTATCCATCTGTGCAACCCGGGAGGTGCACTGTCTTTGTTTGCTTAGATAAACGCTTAGGCTTAATAGGCTCCAGTCACATGTGGTTAATGTTGTGGCATTAATGCAGAAATAGTTTTATTAGGCGACCATCAAGTGGCAATATCACGCATACGACCCATCATATCGTCAACCTGCTCTCAAAATTTGAGTAATTAGTTGTTAAAGGCAAACAACATATTTAGTATGTTATTATTGCCCTTAATAATGTTATTACCACCATTGTCGATTGCTCTACTTGCTGGTTGTCATGTACAAAAAAAAATTATATGGCAAAAATTGCTAACAATTCGTTATGTGCGTGTCTATATTTGTGTAATAGGAAAAGCCAACAAATAAAACTACCAATATATAGACACAACATCAGGCAAATGTTTTGTCATACGGAAGTGACAAACCCACATCCAATCGGAGCGTGAAGCGTCCTCATAAAGCCATCGAATGCACGTAAGGTCCTGCCCACAACTAACTAACTAACCACATACCGCATTTTTCGATTAATGCCAAGCAACAAAGCTGGCAAAACTCTACTAAATTTGTTATTAGTTAGCAATGAAAATATATTTAAGATGTGTATATGTTGCCAGAAGCTATTCCCTTACTTGAAGCAAAAATATGAACATACTGAAAATGACTATCGAAAAACCATTAAGCACATGGGCACCCACGAAGGAAGGTAAAACGAGGGAAGTGGATGGGGAAAATGTTAAGATTAACGGGCAAAAAGGAGTCATCCTGCTGTTGGCAGCAAATGTCAGTAAGCAAATTTAAATTTAAGCGACAGTCGCTAATGTGAGCGGTTGCCAAGCACAATAACAAACGTGACAGGTAGGCAGACAGACAGACAGGAATATAGGTGTATAGATACGAGTACCCAAAAACATGCTCGCACCGGATGTGCGTGTTTTGGCTGCTACCTGCCTGCATGTCTAATGCCACAAAGTCATTTGGCGGCTTACGCAGCGTCTTAGATGGGGCCCACACATACACACACACACACACACGAATAAATAGCAGAAGCGTAGCAGGGAAAAAGGCCAAGTTAAAGGTAAAACATGTGCAAACAGCGCAAAGCAAAAGCACCGTAACAAGCAAGATCATTTATATCATGTGTCTTTATATATATCGATGTATAGGTGTGTGTGTGTGTGTATGTGTGTGTGTGTGTCCGTATGCGCAACATTGCGTATGAGTAACATGTCTTTCCACTACCAGCAAACAGTTGTCGCTGTTGCTCTGGGTAATGGTAATGTTTGCCTGCCTATCGCTACTTCAGCTATCTTTCTCGTTGTTGTCATAGTTGTTTTTGCTGTTGTTATCATTGCTGCGTGCATGGTTGCCAATATAGTTACTCTGCCTAACGCCAGAGCTTAATAATTTTGCAAAGAGCAATGTTACATTGGGATATACATATTGTGAGAGCTTCTTTACAAAGAGTATATGAAGTAGGACTTTAGTCCAATTGAATGTTAAGATATATTTCTCAAACGTTTCGTTTATGCTTCTCTATTCAAGAGCTCTTTAATAGACACATTGCCATTGCCGGCTTGAAGTCCCTTCTCCTTTCTCTCGCTCACTCACTTTGGCTGTCTACGATGACTTGAGACGATGATATATTAATTGGTTTTTTATTTTGATTCCAAAACAGTGTCACTTACAAGGACATTGACTGCGTTTGTTTGTGTAAGGTTTTACGTCTTCACTCTTTGCAAATTGACCCCGTAGTTCCATATTGATCCTAGTTTTTTTTCATACATTCCAATAATTGATTTTTGCTTTCGCCAACATTTATCCTCTCATATGAGAACACACACACTGTACCATCAATGGTCAGTTGAATAAGCTGCTGACGATTCACAGCCAAGGTTCACAATCCAATTAGGCAATGAACCAAAAGGACCGCCGACAGAGCTATGTTGATATATATATGTAGAATGTTTATTAAATGTAACAGTGTAATTGAATATTAATGTGAAATATATAATGAAGATGAGCAGCATCCAATTTTCGTCAACAGCTTTCAATCCTTCGTAGACAACTTTCGCTAACAACTTGACTCAGCTTTACAACTTTTCGACGACGTTTTTCTACTCCAGCTTGCGACTTCTTTCTTCAGCTTTTACGACTTCAGCTTGTGCATTCAACTTGTACACTCTGCTGCGACTTCTAAAACTCTTCTGCGACTTCTTTACTCCACTGCGACATTTACAACTAGACTGCTACTTCTCAACTCTGACGATCTCCTCGTTCGACTCTTCTTCTTCTATATCTCGCGTTGCCATCCAGTTACGCTGCTACTTGTTGAGGTTAGGCGTTGCCACTTAGTTATACTGCTACTCTTCGTTACATTCGGTCATCCTGATCACTTGCGTCTGACCCAGACGACAACAGCTCTTCATTTTGGTCAACGTATTTCCATAATTTCATATTGTCGGTACTTGTTGAGGTTACAGCTGGGCCTTCTACCTGTGCGGCTTTCTTGACATCATATCGTCCGTTGCGTTTGACTTTTACTATCTCATATGGACCAAGAAAAGTACTAGCAAGTTTTTTTCCCTGCGACAAACTGTGTGCGTTGTATGGCCACTAAGTCGACTTCCTTATATCCATACTCGCTCTTACGCTTTTTGTCGTGGTTCTCTTTGTATTTCTTCTGAGCCAGCAAAATATTGTTCTTTGCCTGCTCGCGCATTTGCAGTCTCTCATTGTCAAATTCTTCAACCAATTCCAGCTCCAACATTGAAGTAATCTTGTCGCTGATCTTGCAGTGCATTTTGACTCCAAACATTAGTTCAAACGGTGTCTTCTTTGTTGAACAGTGAACGTGCGAATTAATGGCTCTCTGCACTTGAGGAACAAACTTGTACCATTTAGACGTATCTTCTTCAGACAGCTTACTGATAATTGACAAGATGCTCCTGTTAACTCGTTCTATTTGTCCATTGCCACGTGCAACTCCAGTGGTTGTCCAAATGTGTTCGATTCCCTTGTTCTTGACGTAATCAATAAAAGCATTTGAGGTAAATGCGACTCCTCTGTCGCTGACGATTCGCGATGGATGTCCGAAAATGTTGGACCACTCATCGAGCTTCTTTAAGACCTCGTCACTGCCTGTACTCTTAGTTGTAAACAGCCAAACAAACTTCGTGAATGCATCAACTACTCCAAAAATAAACTTATATTGTTTTGCGGAAGCGTCCATTGGTCCTAAATGATCGACGTGTAGAGTGTGTAGCGGCTTGTCTCCTTTGTCTATACAATACAAAAGTCCTTCTTGTTTTCCCAGCTTTTTGTTGACTATGATACATTTGATGCAAGTATTTATCACCTGAGCGACTTTTCTTTCCATGTGTGGGATCCAGAATTGTTGTTGCAAAGCGTGCATCGTTTTTTGCAAAGCAAAGTGACCACTATTGTGAGCATCAGCGATTATTTCATGCTCCATACTCCTGGGTACCACCAACAGTTCATTGCCTTCAACGTGTTTGTAGAGAATTCCGCCTTTAACTTTAAAGCCTTCGTACTGACGAGTTTTCATTATTTCTAGTATCGCCTTAATGTAATCATCCATTACAGGTACAGGGAAGCAGTCTTTGAGCACCATCGTGTTGAGTTGTCGAAAATCCACACATACTCTGCTCGTGCCATCTTTTTTCTTGACGATCACAACTCGGCTTGCAAAATTTGATGTAGACTTGCGCACTATGCCTTCCTGTAGCCAATCGTCTACTTGCTGCTTGACCACATCGCATTCCACTGGAGTACAACGACTTGGTTGATGACGGAATGGCTTCATTTGCCCGTCTGGCGTAATCTTCATCTGCACTGGACATTCAATAGGTGATTCAGATGTCTTGTACCCAGAAATGACCGACTTGATCAATGACATAAACTGCGGGGGAGCATTTATATTATTTCCATCCTCAACGATATTATAAATACTTAGCTCATTTGGTTCAGCGCTGTCTGGCCGCGCTAAAACCTTTGAAAAAGTGAATTCTCCTTTATTCAGCGTTACACAAAACTTCGATGCAAAGTCGAATCCCAGCAGGCCTTCAGTCTCAATATTGTTGTCGGGAACAACCACAAATTTCTGCTCCGTTTTCAAACCGTCTATGTCTACGATGCCAACAAACATACCCAACGGTTGAGTCTTGCTGTTTCCCAAGCCACGCAAAATAGAATAGCACTTCTCCAGCGTAACGTTGGACATCTTCTTGAAGACGCACTGACGAATGATTGTCACATCCGATCCCGTATCGACTAAGCATGCTACTTCAATGCCATTCAACACAACTATTTTAAGGCGCTTGTCATCTTTCACAACGTTGACATTCTGTATAGCTTGTGGACAGTTTTTGGAAATATGTCCCACGCCTTCGCATTTAAAACACTTTGTTTCAGCTTTACAGTCCTTTCTCATGTGATCGGTTGAACCACAATTAAAGCAACGTATACTTTTCGCCATAGGCATATGTTTCTTGCCACCACTGTAGGTTTTATTCTGCTTCTCGTTTCCACATTTGCGTTCATATGTGTCAAATTTTTCTTTCAGCTCTTGATAAGTCTTGCATCCATACAATCCAAATTTGTATTCCGTTTTAACATCCAAACCATCAACTATATAGCCAATAACGGACTCTTCATCTACATTTCCTTGCGCAGCTATTTTCTTCATATTCAACACATATTCTAGAAAATTCTCATCTTTTTTCATCTTTGTCTCATTCAGTTTTGTGTGTACATCGGCACTTCTTAGCGTACGCTTAAATTCGGCTATTAGGACGCTTTTTAAATCATCATAGTTATTCACAACAACGGATTCCAAGAACAATTTAGCTAATTTCACCATTTTTCCGCGAGCTTGTACATATCTCTGTTTTTCGCTAAGTTCGTAAGCGTCTGCATTCTGCTCGAAATTAGTAAACCACTGCTCGACTGGTATATTATCGCCCTCAAAGTCCGGAACAATTTTATGAAAATTTTCTGCTGAAATTTTCGGCTCTTTCTGCGAGATTTCATCGGCATGAATTTTTAAAGTAAGCAACTGAATTATTTGTTGCAAACTTCTATTATTTTCTTCTTGCATCTTTTCTATATAACTTTGACTTTCAACTTTAGTGCTACTGCGTAATTCACTTCTTAATTGTATTCTGTCTATTCCTTCTTCGTTATTTTCTGTACCTCTGGCGGGTAGTTCACATACGCTGCGTGTTACTGCGCTCCGTGCTTTTCTCTTTTGTTCCTCTTTGTACATTCTTTCGTGCTTCTTTTCGACAAATGACGCAATTATTAATGTAATTTCACAATCTTACAATTCGCACTGTTTTATGGATTTGGCCATTGAATCTTCCTCAGACTCCAATATGCGATCCAAATGGTTGAGTCTTCCTCACGCTCCAATATGCGATCCAAACGGTTGAGCCCCCAAATGTAGAATGTTTATTAAATGTAACAGTGTAATTGAATATTAATGTGAAATATATAATGAAGATGAGCAGCATCCAATTTTCGTCAACAGCTTTCAATCCTTCGTAGACAACTTTCGCTAACAACTTGACTCAGCTTTACAACTTTTCGACGACGTTTTTCTACTCCAGCTTGCGACTTCTTTCTTCAGCTTTTACGACTTCAGCTTGTGCATTCAACTTGTACACTCTGCTGCGACTTCTAAAACTCTTCTGCGACTTCTTTACTCCACTGCGACATTTACAACTAGACTGCTACTTCTCAACTCTGACGATCTCCTCGTTCGACTCTTCTTCTTCTATATCTCGCGTTGCCATCCAGTTACGCTGCTACTTGTTGAGGTTAGGCGTTGCCACTTAGTTATACTGCTACTCTTCGTTACATTCGGTCATCCTGATCACTTGCGTCTGACCCAGACGACAACAGCTCTTCATTTTGGTCAACGTATTTCCATAATTTCATATTGTCGGTACTTGTTGAGGTTACAGCTGGGCCTTCTACCTGTGCGGCTTTCTTGACATCATATCGTCCGTTGCGTTTGACTTTTACTATCTCATATGGACCAAGAAAAGTACTAGCAAGTTTTTTCCCTGCGACAAACTGTGTGCGTTGTATGGCCACTAAGTCGACTTCCTTATATCCATACTCGCTCTTACGCTTTTTGTCGTGGTTCTCTTTGTATTTCTTCTGAGCCAGCAAAATATTGTTCTTTGCCTGCTCGCGCATTTGCAGTCTCTCATTGTCAAATTCTTCAACCAATTCCAGCTCCAACATTGAAGTAATCTTGTCGCTGATCTTGCAGTGCATTTTGACTCCAAACATTAGTTCAAACGGTGTCTTCTTTGTTGAACAGTGAACGTGCGAATTAATGGCTCTCTGCACTTGAGGAACAAACTTGTACCATTTAGACGTATCTTCTTCAGACAGCTTACTGATAATTGACAAGATGCTCCTGTTAACTCGTTCTATTTGTCCATTGCCACGTGCAACTCCAGTGGTTGTCCAAATGTGTTCGATTCCCTTGTTCTTGACGTAATCAATAAAAGCATTTGAGGTAAATGCGACTCCTCTGTCGCTGACGATTCGCGATGGATGTCCGAAAATGTTGGACCACTCATCGAGCTTCTTTAAGACCTCGTCACTGCCTGTACTCTTAGTTGTAAACAGCCAAACAAACTTCGTGAATGCATCAACTACTCCAAAAATAAACTTATATTGTTTTGCGGAAGCGTCCATTGGTCCTAAATGATCGACGTGTAGAGTGTGTAGCGGCTTGTCTCCTTTGTCTATACAATACAAAAGTCCTTCTTGTTTTCCCAGCTTTTTGTTGACTATGATACATTTGATGCAAGTATTTATCACCTGAGCGACTTTTCTTTCCATGTGTGGGATCCAGAATTGTTGTTGCAAAGCGTGCATCGTTTTTTGCAAAGCAAAGTGACCACTATTGTGAGCATCAGCGATTATTTCATGCTCCATACTCCTGGGTACCACCAACAGTTCATTGCCTTCAACGTGTTTGTAGAGAATTCCGCCTTTAACTTTAAAGCCTTCGTACTGACGAGTTTTCATTATTTCTAGTATCGCCTTAATGTAATCATCCATTACAGGTACAGGGAAGCAGTCTTTGAGCACCATCGTGTTGAGTTGTCGAAAATCCACACATACTCTGCTCGTGCCATCTTTTTTCTTGACGATCACAACTCGGCTTGCAAAATTTGATGTAGACTTGCGCACTATGCCTTCCTGTAGCCAATCGTCTACTTGCTGCTTGACCACATCGCATTCCACTGGAGTACAACGACTTGGTTGATGACGGAATGGCTTCATTTGCCCGTCTGGCGTAATCTTCATCTGCACTGGACATTCAATAGGTGATTCAGATGTCTTGTACCCAGAAATGACCGACTTGATCAATGACATAAACTGCGGGGGAGCATTTATATTATTTCCATCCTCAACGATATTATAAATACTTAGCTCATTTGGTTCAGCGCTGTCTGGCCGCGCTAAAACCTTTGAAAAAGTGAATTCTCCTTTATTCAGCGTTACACAAAACTTCGATGCAAAGTCGAATCCCAGCAGGCCTTCAGTCTCAATATTGTTGTCGGGAACAACCACAAATTTCTGCTCCGTTTTCAAACCGTCTATGTCTACGATGCCAACAAACATACCCAACGGTTGAGTCTTGCTGTTTCCCAAGCCACGCAAAATAGAATAGCACTTCTCCAGCGTAACGTTGGACATCTTCTTGAAGACGCACTGACGAATGATTGTCACATCCGATCCCGTATCGACTAAGCATGCTACTTCAATGCCATTCAACACAACTATTTTAAGGCGCTTGTCATCTTTCACAACGTTGACATTCTGTATAGCTTGTGGACAGTTTTTGGAAATATGTCCCACGCCTTCGCATTTAAAACACTTTGTTTCAGCTTTACAGTCCTTTCTCATGTGATCGGTTGAACCACAATTAAAGCAACGTATACTTTTCGCCATAGGCATATGTTTCTTGCCACCACTGTAGGTTTTATTCTGCTTCTCGTTTCCACATTTGCGTTCATATGTGTCAAATTTTTCTTTCAGCTCTTGATAAGTCTTGCATCCATACAATCCAAATTTGTATTCCGTTTTAACATCCAAACCATCAACTATATAGCCAATAACGGACTCTTCATCTACATTTCCTTGCGCAGCTATTTTCTTCATATTCAACACATATTCTAGAAAATTCTCATCTTTTTTCATCTTTGTCTCATTCAGTTTTGTGTGTACATCGGCACTTCTTAGCGTACGCTTAAATTCGGCTATTAGGACGCTTTTTAAATCATCATAGTTATTCACAACAACGGATTCCAAGAACAATTTAGCTAATTTCACCATTTTTCCGCGAGCTTGTACATATCTCTGTTTTTCGCTAAGTTCGTAAGCGTCTGCATTCTGCTCGAAATTAGTAAACCACTGCTCGACTGGTATATTATCGCCCTCAAAGTCCGGAACAATTTTATGAAAATTTTCTGCTGAAATTTTCGGCTCTTTCTGCGAGATTTCATCGGCATGAATTTTTAAAGTAAGCAACTGAATTATTTGTTGCAAACTTCTATTATTTTCTTCTTGCATCTTTTCTATATAACTTTGACTTTCAACTTTAGTGCTACTGCGTAATTCACTTCTTAATTGTATTCTGTCTATTCCTTCTTCGTTATTTTCTGTACCTCTGGCGGGTAGTTCACATACGCTGCGTGTTACTGCGCTCCGTGCTTTTCTCTTTTGTTCCTCTTTGTACATTCTTTCGTGCTTCTTTTCGACAAATGACGCAATTATTAATGTAATTTCACAATCTTACAATTCGCACTGTTTTATGGATTTGGCCATTGAATCTTCCTCAGACTCCAATATGCGATCCAAACGGTTGAGTCTTCCTCACGCTCCAATATGCGATCCAAACGGTTGAGCCCCCCAAATGTAGAATGTTTATTAAATGTAACAGTGTAATTGAATATTAATGTGAAATATATAATGAAGATGAGCAGCATCCAATTTTCGTCAACAGCTTTCAATCCTTCGTAGACAACTTTCGCTAACAACTTGACTCAGCTTTACAACTTTTCGACGACGTTTTTCTACTCCAGCTTGCGACTTCTTTCTTCAGCTTTTACGACTTCAGCTTGTGCATTCAACTTGTACACTCTGCTGCGACTTCTAAAACTCTTCTGCGACTTCTTTACTCCACTGCGACATTTACAACTAGACTGCTACTTCTCAACTCTGACGATCTCCTCGTTCGACTCTTCTTCTTCTATATCTCGCGTTGCCATCCAGTTACGCTGCTACTTGTTGAGGTTAGGCGTTGCCACTTAGTTATACTGCTACTCTTCGTTACATATATACATATATATATATATATATATATATATATCACTTTATATATAAGCGTGTGTGTGAAAGTTGGTGTCTGTGTGTGCGTATCTAATTCTCTGTGTAGTTTCGTTCTGTGGCTATGACAATTTATTAGCAGCTGTAATGAGCAGAGTTTATTATGGTCCCGTGTGTTTATGATTTAAATTTACGTGCACACGGCTGCACACACAGTCATAGACACACAGATACATTCACATATGTATAGCAGTGAGCAACTAGCAAATGCAATTGCTGTCCATGGGGTAATGCAAACACTTGTCATCATTAAAATAACTGCAGATACTGCAGATACAGAACAGATGTTGTTGCTTTGCAGCTAAACAATAAATAAAGGCAATTTGCAGCTGCAATTATTATGAATCCTGATAACAACAGTTAGCCAACCATTTACACATACTCACACACATATGCTTATATTTATTTTGTAAGTATGCTTTGGTTCATAACGCTATGTCGAAATATTTATACGTTGATGGCCGCAGACTGGCTGCCCACGTTGTGGCAAAGCTAAATAAATGCTTAAACTAAATTAGAACTAATACCCAGTTCGATAAGGGAAAAAACATATTGTATTGGCTACTTTGAAAAGGAATCCTTTTGCATAATATTACCTATTAAAGTTTTTCCAACTAATTTCAGTCATTAATCTCGATTATTATCTAATACTCCAAAAACATAATTAATTGTTATAGAATGTATACATATTAATTGAACTATAAATTATATTATTAAATACTGTAAAATCTTTAGTCACTAAAATGTAATATATATATTGCGGCCATATTCTGCGGTGTCTTTGAGATGTCCTATGAAACTGAGCTCGAATTTTGCTTTAATTTAATTTAATTATCGCCCACACACAGACATATTCACACACACACATGCGCACACTCATGAAATTAGACTAATGAAAACAAATGCATATCGAAATTAATCAAATAATGTCGCCTTTATTTATAGACAATAGTCAGCAGCAGAAGTGACAAATGAGCTGAGTCATTACAGTCATTACTCGTTACGATGATACAAGGGCGTGGCCAAAGCCCACTTCGCTTTGAATATAGCATCAAGAAATGCAAAATCATTGTAAAACAGAGCTTAAATCGAAACCAAGACCGAAGCTATTGTCATTATTTGATCTGCACGCAAGCATTGACACACACACAGGCGCACACACGCATACACACATTAACAGATACAGCAGATGACGCCATGATGAAATGAATAGAAACAGCTCCAGTTCCATCTGCTACAGTTCCTGCTGCAGACTCTGCGACTGTCTGGCTGGGTTCAGCTCATAAGCAAATAATCTTGATGCACTTTAATTACTAAACCGAGCGCTTAATAGTTAATTTTATATGATAGAGATAGAAAGAGAAACAGAGAGGGAGAGAAAGAGAGAGAGAAAAGCAGTACTCGGAGCAAAGCTGATGAGCACACGACAGCAATTTGCATTAGCAGACATTTAAGTTTTGCCAGCTTGTAATTAAAATAATAAACACGCACAAAATGCATTAGAAATTTTAGCTGAGATCTGCGTAAAGAGACTGCAGAGAACTGAGTGGCGGTGGTGCTGCTGAGTTGTGCAAATTGTCACATATATAGCAACATATACAGACCCAACTCATGGTTGTGATGTACATAAGACAGCGCCTGGGAAGCTACACAATGGCCCACGTTGCGTATACGCAACGCTTGACAGTTGTTTGCTCAGCCATGTTCTGCATGTGTATGTATATGCATGTGTATTTGGGGGGCAAACGCTTGATATTTGTGTTGGCTGTTTCACTTAGTGCGTTACTAACTTCAGTCCTCAGGTGAGTTTTGCAGGCAGTCGTAAAATGTAAGGAATAGGGGGCAAAGGCCGTCGTCTATTGTGTTGCGGAAAGCGCTACGCACTTGACCCGCAAAACCCTTACAATGGCAACACAAGTTGAGCTAACTGGGCCAAGAGCTACAAATGTGAAAATCAGACATTAGATGTCCCTTGCATTTGGCCGTTGTCGTATCTGACTGACACAGCTTCTGGTTTCAACTGGCAACCAATCAAGAAAACAAATTAGATTTGATTCGAGCGGACTAACAGTCTGCCCGTAGGCTTTGTTATTATCAAGTACTCAATAGATATTAAGAAACATTTCTATTTAAATGAGCTTGCAAGAAGGTAAAGTCGACAAAACTCAACTATAACTAACTCCAAACAATTTATGTTGGCCACAATCAACATTTAAGCACTTGCAACTAAGTACTTGGCTCTATTTTGATAGCCGCCTTGGCACAATGAGACACACTTGCCTTTCCGCCACTCACACACTCAAAACTGTTGGCTAAATACTGCAGCAACATCCACAGTAACAACAGCAACAACAACAGAAGCAAAAAATTACAAATGACAACAATGGGTTGGCCAGAGTTGGGAAGGGGGATTGCGGTTCTGAGGTTGACTGAGTGCCTGCCCGACTGCATTACAGATCTAGACGTCAACTATTTCAGTCTGTTGTTGTTGTTGTTGCTGTTGTTGCTGTTGTTGAGTGCGTCTGTCGACGCTTGAGTGTATCAAACCCAACGCTACATCAGCTGCATACTTTTAGCTGGAACTGTGTGAACTTGTGTGTGTGCACTTAAGTGTCATGGTGTCAGTGAGCGACTGACCCACTTTGTGATAAGCACCACGTAACCAGCAGCAGCAGCAGCAGCAATAGCACTAGCATCCATCCAAACAGCGGCAACAATGCATTGCAATGCCAGTTGCACACTCTTTATTTTCCATGTTGCATACCTTTGGGCTGCATTTAAATAACACTAATACACACTCATTCACACCCTGTAGGTGTGTGTGTATCTGTGGCCTGTTGTTGCAAAATAAATACTGTTTTCATTTCATTTCCATTGTCGAGCATTATTGAAAGTATTGAAGATTCAACAATAAAAAGACAAACATTTCCACTTTTGGATCAATTGTCAATTTGTTAGCGCTAATTTAATGTTGATTATCTCACACACATATACACACCCCGAATACACTGACACATAGATTATGTTACTTTGCCTGTTCTACTTCACTTTTTGCGTTCTCTTTCATTTTGTAAGCAATTTGCCGTGGACAATTAAATGAAAGTAAGATAAATTGTCGCGTTTGTTTACAGTTCAACTTGTCGTTTTCGTGTTCAATTCAAGACAAATTGTGCCTGAGGGCGGGCTAATCTATAGTGTCACTCTCTAGCTCTCTAACTCTCTCTCTCTCTCTCTCTCTCTCTCTCTCTCTCTCTCTCGCTCTGTATCTCCCCTTCTCTATATATCTCGCTCCTCTTCGCTCTCTCATTCTGCCTGACAGCTATGCCACATTGTATCGCCTAATTTATTAGATGCGCTCCTCTTGCCATAAGTATTTTTGCGAGATAAATACCCTAATGTCATGTCATTAGTTGTAGGCTCCACAAGCGAAAGGCATGCGATGCCTCAGCGGGCGTGGCCACACTGACAACCACTGCATGCTTAGCAATGCTTACAGCTTGATACGTTCCGATTCTTGAGCAGAGAAAACTGAGAATTTTTAATATTAATGGGCCCAAATAAATGAGAAGTCAAATTTAATGTGATAATTCTACAGCAGCATTGGATTGCAGCTGGAAGAGAGTTCAACATGTTCTAAATTATCAAAATGCAAATGAAAGGAAGTAAATTGCAGCTCAATCCTTTAAATAGATTTGAGTTAAGAGGAAAAGGAAATGAAATGAAAAGGAAAGTGGAATCTGTGGCTAAGTCGTTTTCTGTGTATAAACATAACATTTGTATGTGTGTGTGTGTGTGTGTGTGTGTGTGTGTGTCACGGGCCAACTGCGCTTGCTGCAAACACACGTACTGTGACAGCAAGCAGATGTTTTTGCTGCAACTATTTGTTACGTAATTAAAGAGCCGCTGGTGTCGTTGTCGCCAAGTTATTGAGTAGTTGAATGCTTGAGAGTTTGAGTGGATTTGTTAAGTGAATTCAAAATGAGAGCTGCTTCGTTTTCTACTTCACTGAAATGTAAATTTGATTATTCCAGAAGCAAATATTTGCCGTGCCCGTGTTGACCCAGTCCAATCCATATGCAGGGCGCTTGTGATCAGGCATGGAATTGTCACTGTTACATAAAATGGCCGCATGTCCGGGTAGTAGAAACAGAAAGAGGGGGGAAGGGAGCGCGGGACGCGTATTTTGTCGTTGACATATTTATCTAGACGTTTGTTGTTCACATTTTGCTGTCGTTGTTGTTTACCAAATACGTATTTCTAGACTCGATTTGACACCCTTATCCCCCCACTACACCGATGGCAGCTTGACTTTTGTTTAGCCAGGCAATGATTAATTAAAACATGAACGCTTTATGGTTGCTATTGTTGTCGCTGTCGTCCAGCACAACATTTATATACTATGTACTCATACTACCACGCCAGCTTTTAAACAAATTACACAAACAACATGCCATCGTTTGATGGCCTGCCTGCCTCGTCACCGTCAGCAGAACTTTAGTTCTTGTTGTTGTTGTTGTTGTGTTATTGTTGTTGTCTACTGACATTAGCTCAAATAATTCCGACCCCCCCGTTGTCCTGTCCCCCATCACCCAGTGGGGGATTGAGACGGAGCCCTTTGCAGTGTGCGGGCGTCGGATTTGGACTCATTAGGCAGCTTCAACTGCTGGTGTCAAAATCGCTTTGGCAATGTGCCTGTGACTATGTGAGAGTTTGTTTGTATGCGTGCATATACGTGTGTGTGTGTAGGTGTGTGCGGGTAAACATGGCGCCTAATGAGAAAGAAACTTACTCTACTATTTGAGTTTGTTTTTCGCCGTTGTTTGGTCTTTTGTTTGCCAAGCCGCGGGTCGTGGGGCAAGACACATTGGGTATGTGGCGAGGTATGCCTAGTGAGTGCCACAAGCGCAAACAGATTGCTTACAGCCAGAATTTCCCTGTGGGTAACCTAATATTTTCAGTTAGCTGCGGATTAGCATACAAGTTCAATTAAAGACAATATTTAAATTAGAATTCAAATAAATCTCTTTTGATATTTACGTTTTATAAAATGCATTAAATGAAACAAAAACAACAGATTGACAAAGAAAACACAGTAGTCAATTTTCAGCTTTTTATGCTCATTAATATTTGATTTTCTTGCTCAACATGAAGATGCCTATCTAACAGTCCTCCTTTCATGAACTAAAAGCTTTATATCCTAAAAATCGATTGCTTTACTGTATTTAATATCATTTTAATTCTGAGTTCTTAATGTATGAAAGTTTAACAATTACTTAACACAAATAGAGGCAAATGTTATTGAAGTGCAATCAACAGAAGAGGACATGGAATCGAAATTAATTAAAACGTATCAATCAATTGGTGAAACTGGAGTCAAGGATTTACACGCGGATGCTGTTGAAATCAGAGGCGAGAACAATTCCGATTTTAAACAGAAATATGCAAATTAAACAATTTTGAAATCATAGCTTACTGAGCATTGAGCAATAAGCATTTGCTTGCCACTCGCAGCTACTGAATGCCAAAGGAGCAAAGGACACGTAATTGCAGAGGACGCAGGGCGAAGTAGGACATGGCAAAGTGGTGGCAAAAGCATCGCTAATTACTTGCTCATTATGTCGGCTATTTAGCTTTAATTACGCCAAGCGCCATCCATGACAAGGGCGACAACGAGACACACTGACACACCGATACTCACACTCTCACACACATCCATTCGCGCACATACACATAGATACATTTGGAGTGCCATTCAGCGGCAAAAACTCGCCAAAATTTGCCTGTCAAAGCAGCAACAACATTGGAACCTTTCACTTCTCACCTGATGCCAGTGGCCCCACATTGCCCCCGGTCGTGTTCTCTCCCTTAGACCATAAAATTGCAACGTTTTCTATTCAAGTACCGCAATGCCGATGGCAATAGCAGGAGGTGGATGTATAGGGTTGTGGCAATACGATGTTTCGCCTATTTTGCAGGCTTTTGAGAAGGACACTCCCTGCATCCGTGTACCCAGCTTGTCGGTGGGGAAAACATGCCGAGGGTGATAATGTGCACTATGGTAAAGTAATACCTTTTACTCATATTTCAAAAGCTTTTTTCATTATTAAAACAAGCTGTAAATGGCACAAAGTTTAGTTAATCGATATTTAGATTTCTAATTAACTTTTATGTTATTCAATATTGTGTGAATGACACAAATAAGATATAACGGACAGATATATAAGTGACAACCTCTTAAAATTTCACGGGAAACTGCTACAGTTTCTCATGCTCGAGAGCTGGCAATAAGAATTGCCTACCATATTTATACTTAAACTTATTATAATCCGAATTTGTGTAATGAGATGGAAGCACTTAATGCTGGCCATCAAACAATTACCACCCCCGTCAACTTTCCAGACTTACCATCGTAGCAACCCATCCATTCAATCATTCACGTCGTATTATTGAAGATGAAGTTGAACGAAAATGAAAAACACACTCACTCTCTCAAAACCTCACACACTCATTTTTGCCCACGCACATGGTTAAGTTTGAATTGACAGGAGCGTCAGTTTGCCATCAAAATGATGTCAGCATTAGGGAATGATCCATGATGTGGCGGGATAAGACATTTCCATGAGAGAATTACTTGACGTCGCATCGTTGGTGTATTCACCTGGATACAAGTATTGTGGCCCAATCATTTACTTCACATATGAAACTTCTAAGACTTTAGATTATAAAAAATGTTAGGATATAATCAAATTCGGCCAATCACTAGGAGAGGTCAAGGCAAATCATTCAACATATATTTATTAAATAAAGATAAGTTTTTGGCTTCGGTCTGTTTCTGTTACTATTTCACAGGGTATTTGTAAGTTAAGCATTTCACCAGCTACAAATTTAAATATATTTTGTTGTGTGTGCATGCGTTAGTGAGTGGGTGTATTGTAATTTCATTATGTGCAGCGCTCAGGCATAAAAAAGGGATATCTTGTCGCCATGTGAACGAGCCGCAGTTGCTGTTGCCCTTGTCATGAGCCGGACCGCTGTCTGTGGGTCTACTTAAGCATTTATTTACATTGAACTGACAACCACCGTCTCTACCGACAGAGATGACAGACTGTCTATTCAATCAGCGAGCCAGTCAGCCATTCAGTCAGTCAAACAGCCCGACAGCCAGACAGCGAGACAGACAAACAGTCGGGGGCAGAAACCCACACGCACCCTTTACAGTTGCTGTCCTTGGCACGTGCCTTAAGCAAGTGCAAAATAATATAAAAATAAAAATAACAAAATAAACATGGTAGATTAAAAGCGGAGGCAAAGTTAATGTTGGAGCAGCAAATGGAACGGCTTCAATATAAATTGGATAATTATTCAAGCAGTTCGAGGCTGCATCGAAGCTGAATCTGAAATAAATGCGTAAAAATTATGGTCAACCATCAGATGTGGTCGCAGGAGTTGTGGTAAATGAAATTGCAACAGCAATAAACGTTTTAATGCCTTAAATTTCCCACAGAGAGAGCACAAATACTGTGCCAAGTGTTAAAGCGTGGAAAATGCGTTTCCAAAGAGGAAGTTCAAGTGGATTTGGAAATGGAATGCCAGAAAGTTCAAAATGTGTCCATCAACAACGGCAGCCACTTTATAAACTGGGCAGATAGACCTTTTGTTTGGGTCAATTCCATTCGAATACAAGGGCATTAAAATGGTTCACATTGAGTTCGCTGTATACCAAAATGGTTTGGCAATGATTTCATAATTGGCTGTTTCCAAAATTGCAGAGAGCAGCAGCAGCACAAATGGCACAACTTGTTGGCCCTTTCAAAATGCAGTCGAAAGGGCAGCCAACATGATCTGCGTTATATTGCAGTGAGAAGACGAGACGACAGCAATACCGGTAGACAAGCAGACAGACGGATAGATGGACAGAAGGACTGTGGATAGCTTAAATGTTTGAGCATCCAACGAATATTCGCAGGAAGAAGGCAAAATAGCAGCGAGTTTTTGGTCAAACGGCAAAAGCAGAAGGATTAAAAAGCAATTGCTCTCGCTCAGAACGTTACTGTGGCTGTGGGGCAGACCATGTCAATTTCGTAGAATTTGGTTCAACAGAATATCCCCTCTTTCGCCATCGCAAGCCGCAGAGACTGCATGATTCAGTTTTAGACTGATTACCAGTTGAAACATTTGATGCACTCTATACATGATGATAGCAGCGGACCTAATACTCTAATAACCATGTTCTTTTCATATTATATTCTTCCCATATATGAAATGAATACTGTGATCGACAGAGCTTTTGATATATCGCATTATATATTAAATATATTATAATCAACTAGTACCGTAGTTCTAGTACTGATAAAGGATATCTAGGATACATATTTTACGGATTGGAAAATGTTTTTTCTCGTAGCAGCAAGTTGTTAATGGTGTTTGGTAATCGGAGTGCAACGCCAGTTGAACTTGTGTGCCACACATAACTGTTACATTGACAGGCACTGACCCACAACTAACTGCACTCACTGGCAGGAGTAACAATCATATCCCATGCTCCTTCTAATGATAGTTGTAACAAGATTCTGTCGAGAGCCATTGCCAGGTTCAACCGTGCAGAGCAGCACGATTTGGTTCGGTTATGCTTGGGTTATAGTGGAAAGCTGTCAGAACTCAAAGGCAAGTGGTTGCGCTTGTTGGCCATTAACTTGGTCAGAAGTGCACAGGACCTGTTGGGCAATTGGACACGTTTAAATATACTAATAACAATAATGATTTCGACTCGACACTATTTGCCACACGCAGTGGACGCAACGGTGCATGGATTCAATTTAATTCACAGACAGACAGACAGACAGATTGAATGGCAGATAGGCGAACAGACAGACAAAATGGCAGTCAAAAAGGTAAAAAAAAAAAAAAGCTGGACAGATTGCCATAGTAGCAGACGCCACAAGAGGCAATTGTCGGAGTGAAAACGTTTTTCGTTGATTAGAATCAACATAAATAAAATTAATTGTTGCCGCTTCGTCTGTTGCTGCTTTGAGGGTTGCATTCAATTTGATTATTAGCTCGTCCTCGACTCAGTCAAGTGAACCGCAGGCCAAGTGCAATTGTTGCCGGGGTTGTTTGGCCAATTGTGCTGTGGCCTGCCCTCAGACTGAAAATCCCCTGGGTCCCCATGAACAGCCATCCAAATATTCGTAATTATAATTTATTTACGCAGCCAGTGTCTACTTGGCTGAATAATTTGGGCTTGTTTTTTAATTGTTCTTCGGAACTGGCAGAACTTGTATCTTTCATTGCGATTTCATGTTATTCAATTTAAAACCTGAACTCCACTCCTGAACTCCTGAACTGCACTGCTGCATAAATTGGACGCAATTGTTTCCTGAGTTATAGTATGGCTGTCATTATGTAGATTATGATGGAGGTTGGATTTGAGAGGTCAGTACTTTGGCATTTGAACGCAATAACCGGCGTCGCGATTTTGCATTGAAAAATGATCAGGAAATTAAACACCCAGCCCAGGGGCCACAGTTGCGCTGCTCTTTGGGCCCACTCATCAGCATGCGGCTGGCATAATAAGTATGCAAAATCTCTGGCAGCTGCAGTGGTCCCAGTTCAGCAGTCCGACAGTCAGGCAGTCATATACTGGTGCCGAAAGCCATAAATTACACAAAACTGACCACCACAGTCAGTATTAGAACCTGAACCAGAACGGCATCCCACACGCATTGCGCCATTGTGCGGAATGAGTTGAAAATGGCAGAGTAGAAGCATCCAGCTGGGACCATGGTCAGCTTATAATATGCAAAATATGCGAATGGGTCCGATCCGATCCCCATGCTGTCTGTGGAATGAAAGACAGTTACACAGATGCCGCTGGCATGGGCTGGCGAAATTTCGAACTGGAATCAGAACCAGAGCCACAGCAACAGCCACAGCCAAAACTAGCAACTAGTGTAGCAGCAGTAATTAAGCGCGTTTAGGTTGAGTTTGAGTTTACCCTGAAATAGCATGGCCCAAAGGTGTCATCTACATGAGAATAGGCTGCAAGCCTACGTTCCTTAGATTTTGAATTAAAAACTCGATGCAAATCAAGCTAGACCCCAACAATCGAGATACTCGTTTCTCTGAATCTCTTCGAGTAGAGCCAGGCATTCAACAAACTGCATCTGTGTTGACCATATTACCAATTGAAAACAGCCACTAAGTCTATGCCAGTGACAATGCTAATGTGTTCCGACAAAGTCCTCGAATCAAGACATTGCTATTGAGAAACTGTCGAAAATGGTTGAAATGTGTGTTGCAAGCTTCTCCTGCTATTGGTGCCACTGCAACCAGTTGCATTGCCACTGCCAATTGTTTTTCAGCAATATTTTTCAATTGATTCAATCGGTAACGAAACACAAGGCATGGTCGTATATGCTTGGTACTTGGCATTTGGGCATGTCTAATGCTTATTACAAACACTTGAATGCTTATAAATTTATGCAACACAAGCATAATGCCGAATGAAGCTATGGGGCAAGCTGGTTAGCCGAGGGCTCAAGTTGCCCAGTGTGAAGCGACAATCAATTTGTTGTTTTTATAATTTTAATTGAAGCTCCAGTTGAGTCCGGACAGATCTAGAGCCTGTGCATGAAGTCTATGCTAAAGTGGCACAAACTGTGCAGTGAAAGACTTCATGCAGAAATGCATTTTGGAATTTTCCTAAACAAATATTGCTCAGAAGGATCAAAGGTAATCGTGTATGTCCGTATGTCAGCATGTCTGGTATTTTGGTCTGTCTGTGTGTATGCTCAACACTCACATCCACACAACTGGTAACGATTTGTAAGCCATTTTCCATAGTTTGTTGCATGAAATTGCATTCTGCAAGCAACTTTAGAATCTCAACCAAAACATTTTGTGTAATTAAAATGCCTTCAAGTGATTTTGCTAACATATTCCACAACTTTGTAGCTGCCATAACTTTGGTGCCTTATCACCAGGTTCATTTACTTTCCTTTGCCAAATTTCGTGTTTCTCTTTTTAGACGTTACGAATCTGGACTACGTCAAGGTAAATGCCGAAGCTGGCAAGAACGTGACCATACCATGTCCAGGCGTTACCGAGCACTCGCTGGTCGACACGCTGGTGTGGAAGACAGCGTCAACGACAATCGCACAGTTCGCTAATCGAATCCCATTGCTGCACAGTCCGAGGGTAAGTCTAGATTTAACAGTTTAGTATATTTTACTTCAATATTAAAATACTCCAATGATTACAAATTTCATAAGAAGTGGAATAGCAGCTCTGCTTCGTGTCATATTAGAATTCATTACCCACTTGCCACACTAGATTGCTGGCACTTTATGGCCTAGACAAAGGCACTAGAGTTTGGCATTACATTTTTTTGGTTCTTAGCTGCCGTTGATAGTTTTCGCTAGACAAAAAACGTAGCTGTTAAAATAATTGATAGCCAGTTAGTTTCAAGGCGGCTGTTTGAACTTTGCTACCGCCAACGAAGTCTTCGAAAACTGAAAGAAAGTGTAGCAAAAGTTAAAAGAACTAAGTGGCCATCAGTTTCTTGGGTTTGTTCGATGGTTGGTTCTTCGGTTGGTCGTTGTACAAGTGCTGGCAGAATGTAGACAGCGGAGCCCAATATATTTTTAATGTTTGATAGTTGTACTAAAATAAAAACGACGAGGCGCAGAAATGGTTTAAGTGGCTGCCAAACAGCCAACAGCCAAGTTGCATGGCAACGGCAATTGCAACGACTTTAAACGCACTCGGGGGGCCACTGAGGAAGGCAAACAAAATGATGAAGAAGTTCCAGCTGCAAGCAAGAAGGCGACGATGTGGATGATGGCACAATGGCTTTGGATAAGGAACTACCTCTGGCCGAACTCCGCGGGCCGTTCCTCACATTGTGTTAAATGGCAAACTGGGACACTTAAGCTGCAGCTAAAGTTGGTGCCAAGCTAAGCAGAGCAGAGGTTGTTACCTGCTCCGGACTTTCGCTCATATTTCTTGGCCATTTTGGCCTTTGCCATTGCTCAATGTGCGCCGCCTGCGTCATGTGCTTTATGCTCGGCTATTATGTGTATTAAAACTTTTTCACCCCGTCCAGGAGCTGCTTCATTTTATTACAACTGACATTACATACGCTTACCAACACACATCCAACACACTCTGACACACATAAAGTTAATCTTAAGCATCTATTATATTTTGTTTTATGGCTGGGGATAAAAATGAAGTATGTTCCTGCACAGATTGTTGACAATTTAGAGGAGCTTAATTGGGCAAGTGGAAGCTTCTAACTCTCTGAGTGCTTCTTCACAGTCACGAATTAGTCAGATGAATACTCGTAGATAAATGGAGTTTGGACAAACATCAATACAATGGCCTGGCAGTTTCAATAGTTTGTTGCATGTAATTAAAATGTAGTTGCAAGTTCTTACTTGACTGCAGACGCAATGTAAATTAAAAATCCGACTCGAAAAATTGCCAAATTGCTTGCGACCAGCAAGCCTTGGTTATTGCTTAATAATAAAATCCAATCGAGCAACGAACTTCTGACCCACTTCAAATGGGAGGAAGATAGCAATTTACCATAGAATTTCGTAAAACTTATACGAACACACAGATTTCCCAGTACACACAGTAAAAATATGGTTAGATAACCGTCAGAAGGATGGACGACGTGGCTGCAAAGTGCTTTTAAAGGAAGACAATAGATCATCAAATCCGGAAATATTTTAACATCATCTCGAGCAACGGCCGATTAAACACTAGACAATGTTCATGTCTTCAAAACTATCTGTAAATCGCAGTTAACTTATCTGATGTGGCTTGCTTTAGGAATATAGTCTGTAATGGATTTAATGGAAATTATATTAGGTTATATGGAGCATCGGCCCATCAGCTTAAAAGGATATTAAATGTCATGAATTTATAAATGCTTATAATACATTCAAGTAAAACTAATAAATCTAAAAGCCATTTAAGAGCATTGCCCTAAACTCAATTTCTCCAGCTCAATTATGAACAGAGAGAGATTTTTACCAGCAGCAGCAACAATTTTAGCAACAAAAATAAATAACAACAATATGAAATTTACCATTTGCATTGTAAAACTTTTGGGATACAGCTACAAATTGTAGCTAGAGTCAAATGTCGGCCCGATATACTTACATATACATACACGTATCTGGCCAGTTTAAGTGCAGACCATACAGACAACAAACTGACCATCTGACACTAGGCTGCAGTGAATGATAGGGAGAGAGGAGGCGAGATAGGGGCGGTGGTTAGGTGGTCATGCAGCAAACTTACTCTTGGTAACTTATTTGTCTTTTGTATTAAAAAGTTTTTGGAGCCTAAAGTAGAAACTCGTGTTGTCCACATTGTTGTCAGGCATTGTCAACATCTCTATGTCCGTTTGTTTTGTCTCCTGCTCCTTGGTCTGACCTTTCCTCCATCTAACACTCTATTTTCTATTTCAACCTACTTTGACTGCACTTGTTTTGCACACGTTAAGGCAAATATGTTTGTTATGCCAATTGATGGCAACCAAAATAGATTAGGCACCGAGGCAGAGAATACTGTTCATTCAATTCGTATTCCACTCGAAGACGTATACCGAAATGGATGTAATTATATTGAATCTTCTAGCATTTGACCCAATTACTTTACCAATTGCAGATACAGCTGTTGTCGGATAACTTTGGTCTGCAATTCTCACCTGCGTTGGCTGGCGACACCACTGAGTACATTTGTCTGGTCAACGATCGCCACATACCTGAGGCCATTGTTGATCTTTTGGTGCAAGGTGAGTTCAACAAAGCCTCTGAAATAAGATGTACTTAATAGATCTACGGTTAAGTCAGCGTATTTTGCCTTTCTCATTACCAGTGCATGCCTTTCATTTCATACTCATTTTATTTGGTTTGATTTTTCTCATTTAATAAAAGCCATAACTACATTATTGATTTATCCGGTTTCCTCCCATTTGGTGATTTCATTTTCAGATATATGTTCATATTGTAGATATCCACACGGTACACTTTCTTTCGTTCTCACTCGTATCATGATTTTCATTTGCATTTTACTGATAGCTGGCTTTTCTCTCATGAGTTGTTTTCCTTTTTCTTCTTTCATTTTATACAGATGTGCCCGATCCACCGGAGCGTCCTTTGTTAATAAGTTTCACGTCACGCTCCGTGAACTTATCGTGGGCTCACTCACAGCATCCACGGAATGCACCCGTGACGCATTTCATTATTGAAACTCGGTAAGTGTTGAATGCCACTGCAGCCACAATTCAGTCTGGTTATTTTTGTATTAAAGTCTTACTATAGACTGTTATTATTTATAAATATATTTGGGTTAAGATATGCCTAGTTTGAATGCATGGTCAGTGAAGAGTAAATTTATTGGGATTCCTTGTGAGATTCATTGAGAATGCTGGCATTCAATTAAAATTATTCGTTTATTGCTTTCCTACTGTCGTTCGACTGTCGATTGTAAATCGCAGCGCTCTGAATTTCACAGTTGTCAGTGCCAAGCCTACTCACCCACAACAGCATACTGGGTACTTTAATTAATATATGAAACAAATACGGGTATGCTTATGTCCATGTGAAAGGATACTCACTTCACTTGTGCTCCATTTAAATAGAAAAGAAAACACGCACACAGCGTGCATCGTACAAGGCAACCAGTTTAACACTCATACACACGCAGGAAGAATCGTTCTTGCTGCGGCTATTTTCCGAATAACTTGAACTCAATGCGGAGCATGAAATAAAAACGATTGCCGCCAGTGAAATACAACGGCCAACAGAGAGAATGCAAAGGAACTGAAAAGCGAAACTTTTTCAATAAATTCCCATCATTAGCAGCAACAGCAGTAGTAACGTCGTATGGCACAGGCAGCTGGGCGTTTCGCAAGCAAGGGCCTGGAAGGGAGGCTGGTAGAGTACAAGGGAGGGCCACGCGGCATGCTGTCGACCTGTAGAAGACACAGGAGCGGGCAATCGATGACAGGCAACTGGAATGCAAAGACTGTGGTGCATTTATGCAAAATAAGAAATAACCATACACAGATACGCGTTGTATACACACCCACAAGCACACTCTAGCACAGACACAGGCACACAAACAGACTCAGAACATGCGCGAATATATGTAGCATACTTTTTTGGGCGTGCGCTCAATGCACAAAATGAAGCCACCGATGAGGACCGACTGCGACTGCGACTGCGACTGCGACGCTGACTGCATTTTATGTAAATCCCCGTCGATGTGAAGTGAAGTGATGTGAAGTGAGAGGTTGAGTTGGTGCCATTGTTGTTGCTGTTGTCATAGCACGCCTCTTATTTACATTTTCGCTTGATTCGGTTTATTTGCGCATATGCATATAAGTGCGGGGGCCTAGATGGGTAGGGGTATTGATATGGCGAATGTCTTTCGGTTCGCCAGTAAATTGAAAGACGGTGACAACGACATGCTTCAGCTGAAATCTCGCACACGCAAATCCACACTGAATTGCAATGCAATTGAAATAAGTTGAGGCGGTTCTGGAGTGGCCTCAAAACAAGATTTCTCACATTAATACGATCCACAAACGAATGCTTCTCTATGTGTGAGTGTGTGCCGTTGTGATTTGACATTAAAAATTTATTATGGCTTTTATGAAAATATATACTTATTTATAAGAGAGTACCTTTATATGGTTGAGAGACAGACAATCAAACAGATATAAATATGTACTTAAGGTTATATTGGACCATTCATGATGATTTTTGGGTTTGAACTCCATTCAATTCACACAAACAATTATATTTCGCATTTTTTTCGTTCAATCGAATCTATACTGATGAAATCAACATTGTTTCCGCTTTTTAGACCCGGTACCCAAAGGGTACAGGGGCTTATGTATTTGTGATATGTATGTAACAGGCAGAAGGAAGCATCTCCGACCCTATAAAGTATATATATTCTTGATCGGCATCAATAGCCGAGACGATATAGCCATGTCCGTCTGTCCGTTTGTCTGTCCGTATGAACACCTAGATCTCAGAGACTATAAGAGCTAGAGCTACCAAATTTGGTAACAACACTCCTATAGTGAGCACGCAGATCAAGTTTGTTTTAGAATTTTGCCACGCCTCCTTCCGCCCATGCAAATCGAATGAAACGTATAAATAGACTTCATATATAGCTACATACTTCAGATTTGGCACACATAATGTGTGCTCATGTCTGGACATTTTGTGAAAATTGCATGAAGATCGGACCATAAACAAAGCAGTTAATAAGATATCTAATTACCACAAGCTCATGGCAGCTTTAGCGACAATTAATTGCATTAAATGTAACAACAGTAAAAACAAGACATTCTGTGCGAGTACCCGAGTTCAAGTCTCGGTGCTGACCATTTTTTATTTCACTTTTTTTTATATATATTATTAATTAACTTTTTACTATTCAGTTCAAATCCAACTCTCATTGCGATCGGACGTCTTGTAAAATTCTGCGCACGCGCTCTTATCTGCTTCTTGCATTCAAGAAGGCCCTTATCTGCTTGATCTAAAGCGTAAACAAACCAGTGTCCAAAGAAAAAACGAAAAAAGACAAAACCAACAAGCATAAGCTTTAAAATGGGAATAGACCCCCCCGGACCGCCCCAAGGCGGGCGGGGCAAATCTCTTATCTTTAAACGGTACAAACAATTTACTCTCCCCCGGCTCGAAATATATAGTTATTTCGCGTAAAAGTGAGACCGAAAAAAAATTTACCCTCTCCCCTTTTGCTATAAAAAAAATAATTGACTTTACCTGCGATGGTCCAGTAACATCGTGCACTAAACTTGTTAGTGGCGATCTCCTGGTTAAAACCAAAAACCATCAACAGGCCAACAAACTCCTAAAGATGACAAATTTTACAAACAACATGCCCGTCACTGTCTCCCTACATAATTATTTCAATTACACCAAGGGCGTTATCTACTCTAACAATTTGAGAGAAGTGCCAGAGGAAGAAATACAAACGGAACTAAAAAGCCAAAGCGTCAACGCTGTAAAAAAAATAATGAAGAAAGTCGACGGGAATCTCATCGAGACTGGTTTGATTATTCTCACATTTGACTCGACCACCCTCCCATCGCATATCATGATAGGCTACGAAAAAACAACCGTCCGCCAATATATACCAACTCCATTACGTTGTAATAATTGCCTCAGATACGGACACACAAACAAAGTATGCAAGAGTGGTAAAACTTGCATTAAATGCGGATCTCCACATCACACCAATGAAGAAGTAAATGAAACCTGCTCAAACAACATAGGATGTATTAATTGTAAATCTAATAACCTAACATACAACTCTCACAATTCCACCGACAAAAGCTGCCCAATATATAAAAAACAACAAGAAATAGTTGCAATTAAAATCACCCAACAAGTAGACAACAAAACAGCATACGAAATCTACAACAAAAATCATAGCCTTAACTTTCAAACCTACGCCGAAGCTACCAAAACCCACTCGTCTACTGCTACAGCCACTGCAACAGCCACTGAAACCCCGAAGACCTCTTCTGCACGAACCGGCATCATATACGAAGACTCAACTGTATTTCCCCAGCCCAGCACATCATTAAATGCTAAGTTAAGCAATAAACTCATCACTCCAAAAGATAAAGTCCAGGTGCTACCACGCAGTACACCTCGAAGAACAGTACAAAAAATTAAAGCTCTCAACAAAAAAAAAAAAATTGATAATTCAAATTCATTAGACGAAGACAGCTCAGATATAATGGAATATCAATAGATCTAACAAACTAACGTAGTGGATCCCTGGTCGACGGAAGGCAGTGTCTTTTGCAAATATCAATTGTATTAAGTTACTCTCCAGTCAGTCGAACAGGGACTTACCTCTAATCACATAAACAACCATACACTGTAGTAAAATTAATACATAAATTAACAGTCTAAGCTCTTAAATTAATCTAAGTCATGCCTCTTAAAATAATTCAATGGAATATACGCGGTTATGTGAATAACTACAGTGAACTCCTCATCATAATTAAAAGACATTCCCCCCATATCATAACCCTGCAGGAAACTCATATACACCCAACACAACCTATCCCAATACCGGTCAACTACACCATAATCCTAAACACTGCACACAACTCTTTTGGTGGTGTAGCAATACTCATTAAAAAATCAATGCAGTCAAAAGAAATAGCAATCAACAGTGCTATCGAAGCCGTGGGTGCAGAAATTGACTCAGAAACAAACTTCCAAATACTCTCAATTTACATTCCACCAAACAAAAGCTTCAACACCAAGAACTTAGAAAACGTAATAGGACATAAACACTCTACAATCGTAACGGGCGATTTCAATAGTTGGCACCCAACATGGGGATCTCCCAACCACAACAAAAGAGGACAAACCATGTATAATTTCATAACACGAAATAACTTCATTCTTCTTAATGATAAATCTCCTACCCATTTCACAACACACAATACCTTCACACACATAGACCTATCTTTCTGCTCACCAAACATACTCCCCTACACAACATGGACTTGTACTCACGACCTTAATGGAAGTGATCACTTCCCAATATTAATCACCCTTTATCAAAAATTCCAAGCACAAACTCCCCCTAGAAATCATTTCAAAATAAATAAAGCAAATTGGGAACAGTTCGAAAAATTAATCCCAAGCATTGCTAACAAAATTCCTTTTGCTTCGGAAGTAAACAAAGAGGCTGCAAATATCAACAAAATTATCCTGCAATACGCACATAAATCTATACCAAAAACATCTCACAAACAACAACCTAGAAGAGTTCCCTGGTGGAACAGCAGACTAGAAAAACTTAAAAAAGATAAAAACAAAGCATGGAACAAATTAAAAAGACAAATCTCGCAAGAAAATATAATAACGTTCAGAAAAAACAATGCACTCTTTAGACACGAGCTCAAGCGTGCCAAAAAAAACAGCAACCGCTGAATTTACAGCCCAAATAAATCCTAATACTCCTACATCTAAAGTTTGGGCAAATATTCGTGCCTTTCACGGCCTCAACACTACCAAATCCATCCACGCAATCACAGACCCATACACCAATAATAATTCCACTGACCATAACCAAATACCAAATATCTTTGCCCAATTTTGGGCTGACTCTGCGCAAGACTGCAATTTTTCACATACATTTAATTTACACAAAACAAACATGATCAACTTTCCTCTCAACAACTCACCAAGTCAATCAGCAAAAGAAATGGAATTAAATATCAGACCCATTGAATTACTGAGCTCTTTGAACTCCCTCAAAGGGCACACCCCAGGATTTGACAGAATTTCATACCCAATGATAAAACACTCCATCCCAACTCTTCAAAATAGAATAACCAGACACTTCAATAACATTTTTAACACTTACATACCACAACAATATAAAACAAGTCTAGTAATCCCAGTTAATAAGCCCAATTCTGATAAAACTAAAACTGATTCATACCGGCCCATATCTCTCAACCAATGTATTTCCAAAGTATTGGATAAAATAATTGCAAAGCGAATGTGGTGGTTCGTAGAACACAATAATTTCATATCAAATAACCAATTTGGTTTCAAAAAACATAAAGCAGTAACTGATTGTCTGCTCTACGCAGATCATCTGATTACTCGCTCACTTGACAAGAAAAAACATACTTCAATCGTCTCCCTTGACTTTTCCAAGGCGTTCGACAGAATTGGAGTTCACGCAGTACTCCAACAATTGATCGAATGGCAGGTCGGACCAAAAATTATAAAATACATAAAAAACTTTATGACAAACAAAAAAAATATAATAAAAGTAGGGGCACACATGTCAAAAACGGTCCCAATAAATAACGGTATACCACAAGGTTCACCCTTATCCGTTATTGTTTTTCTTATCGCATACAACAAGCTTTGCAAAATTATCAATATTCAAAAAGACATAACCTTTTGTAGCTATGCTGATGATTTCCAATTGATTATTAACTTTAACAAAAAAGAAAAACACCACAAAAAGCCTAGACACTCTTTTCCAAAACATCCAAAACTGGGGAGACTATTCTGGTTCAAAACTATCTCTCGATAAATGTAAACACATTCATATTTGCAGAAAACATCGGTGTCAATGTCAAATTACATCAAACAACATTATTATCCCCACAGTCAACACATTGAAAATCCTAGGGATCACAATTAGCAAAAATTATAAATGGAACGAACATATAAAGGGCTTAGTGGTTTCTTTACAAAATAAACTTAACATTATCAAATGCTTATCCAGTCATAAATTCCAATGTGATACTAACACTCTAATAGCAATAACAAAAGCTCTTATTATTTCTAAGACCGACTTTGGGCTCTTCCTTTACGGTCGGGCTCCAAAATCAGTTCTTAACAAAGTCCAAACTGTAATAAACGCTGCATGTAGAGCAGCATTAGGTGCCTACCGCACCACGCCAACCTACAATCTTTTGCTTGAAGCAAATATAGCTACACTAGACAGCAGGCACATTTTTCTTAAATCAAAATTATACAAAATTCTCCTCAACTCAGCGGACACTCCATTAGCTACATTTCTCAAGAAACCTTCGCTACAAAAAAGCAATTTCACTAATTCAACGTTAGACAGTTTAATCAGTAAGTGCAGAAGACATGACATACCATTTAAACCAATAAAAAAAGGTAGAGTAACACCATACTGGTTATTCAACGACAAAACTATAGACCTATCTCTAAGACAATACACTAAGCAAAACACCAACAATATAATATATCAAATGATGTTTAAATCCATAAAACAAAAATACTCGGACCGCAATTTTATCTACACTGACGGTTCTGCAACTGACACTTCTATCACGTTTGCAATTACTACGGAAACATCAACACTCAGGTACGGCTTATTGCCCAATTACACTTCAGTCTTCTCAGCAGAGATTATAGCTATATTAGAAGCTATCAGACTAATTGAAAACACCCCTGGTAAACACATCATCTGCACAGACTCACTATCTGCTATAGATTCCATCATAAATACCAACAATCGGGACTACTACCCTTTATCAATTAGAAGCCTACTTGCAAAACATAGGAATAAAATAAATATTTTGTGGGTTCCAGGTCATGCCAACATTAAAGGCAATGAGTTTGCTGATACAGCAGCCAAGCTAGCGCACTCACTTCCACTAGTACTTACAGATAACTTTAATAAAATAGACATAGATCACTACTTAAATAAGAAATACAAAATAAAGCAGAAATACTTATGGAACTTTGCATCCAACTGGTACCGCCAACACACACCTCAACCCCGCCTTTCAACATCATTTAACAATAACTACAAAATATCTAGACTAGACCAAATTAAAATTACCCGCCTTAGATTAGGACACACAAGCATTACACACCAGCACTATCTCAATCAAAAATTATCCAACTTCTGCCAACTTTGTCATGAACCATTCTCCTCTAACGTTAAACATCTACTCACATCCTGCCCTACACTCACTCAATCCAGAAAATTGATTCTTAATGGTAAATGCCCCATATCTCTACTCGAAGAATCTACAAAAAATAACCTTGAAATCATAATAAAATTCCTTAAACACGCTGATATATACCATAAAATTTAACATAAGAAAAAAAAAAAAAAAAAATAATAATAAATATTACACTCATTAAATATATATTTTATTTCAAATCCATACTGTAATCAACCATATGTACATATCTCCTATAAAATTAAAAAAAAAAATAAATTATAATACTAATAGTATAAGCTCAATTATCTCAACTTGTAAATATAAACACTCGTAAAAAGCTCAAGGCCCCAGTAGCCAAAGCTATTACACCTACTAGTTTTTAAGTTTACTTAAGAACTCTGTAAATAATAAATAAAAAATAAATAAATAAATAAATAAATAAACTTTTTACTATTATTTTATTTACATATATGTTATTAATTTTGCCAATATGTCATAAGAAGAAAAAATAACAAAGTTTTGTTAGAAATTTGAATTCAAATATATGTATGCATGTACATGCATATGCAGCAATGCATTGCTCTCAGTTACCGCCGCTCTCTATTCCCCCCTTCATCAAAGAGTGATCGATATTCAGAGAGAATCATTGAAACAATAGAAACTTGCAAAACGGACAATGAGAGGAATGCGAGAATATGTTCTGCATTTGTCAAACTGTGACGTCAGTGGCAATGGCTCAGGTGCTAGAGCGTTGGCACAGCATTCAGAAGATCCTGAGTTCGAGTCTTGGTCGATTCTCTTGCTTATTATTTACACGAAAATATGAATGCTGCTTAGACTATTCTTTTCGAGTGGAAAAGCGTTGCCCTCAAACTAACATATCACGCTTGCCATTAATAATCTTTGTATTACTTATTGTAATAATATGTTGTGTATAACGGCTTAGATATGAATACCGAGTCTTATACTGTCTGTCGAGCACCTCGACTGTAACTTTTCGACTGGTTCATTGTAATATTAATTAATTAAACATACTTTTTATACTGTGTGCTCATTAAAACATGACAAACAAGTGTATGGAGAGCTTAGTGCTGTATGGATGTAACAGGTAAAAGGTGTCGTGACAGTCTCTATAAAGTATTTATATTCTTGATCAGTATCAACAGCCAATTCGATTGGCTGACCGTTTGTCTATCTGCCTCTACGAACACGTCGATCTCAGCACGCACAATAATTAGAGATGCCAAGTTTGGTATAACGTCCGCAGATCGAGTTCATTTTTCATTTTGTATAAATGGAAATCTATTATGATCACAATAACTTATTAAGGAGACCCGCGCAGGGTATTAACTATCGTACGAAACCAGATTTTAATTGAATTACATATTATTAAATAACGATAATAATAGGAGCAGATATTAACTTAATTTCTCAGTGTAAATAAATAAAATAAAAAAACATTTTGAATTGTTAAATTATTAGAAACTGGTTTCGTATTTAATGAAATACGAGCATTTGCATTTATCGCTTTAATTCGCATATTATCTATGCAGTTCAATGTACTTTTATATTATATATAGTGTTTCAACCACAAATAAATTTGCATCTTTAAACAACTCATGCGTGAACTTTCTCCTTAAACATGCACATACACATATACACATTCAGCAAAAAGCCATATGTTAAAAGCAGCAACAAATTTTAAGCGGCTTACAAAAAATGTTGCGTGTGTATGTGTGTATTTTATACCGATTTAAATATATACGCATACACATACACAAGCACACATGTTGCTGGTAGAAGGTGGAGAGTGGGGATGACCACAAATTTATTTGCCAATGCGGTTACTTTGCTGTTTATTTTCTTGTTCCTGCTATTGTTGTTGGTGTGGTTGTTTTCGTTGTTGTTGTTGTTGGTGCTGTCGCAGAGAGTTGTTTTTAGGCCCACAACAACACATTTTTCAAAAGTTTTTCTCGCCCATTTTTCATGAAGTTGCCAAGACTTTTTACCGCCCGTACAGTATACCCATCCACAGGTATATGTATGCATATATCTTGGTCGGCTTCCCCCAACCCTCCAACCGAGTTTACAGCACCTGCCAGTAACAGCTTGTATTCATTTTTATAAAATGCGCATTGACAATACAGTCACATCTGTTATACACACACACACACCCACACATTCACAAACACTCAAACATGCGAGTGAAGCTGGCCACACACATTTATTAATTTTAATGCTTTTTCACGCAACTTAAAAAAAATGTTTACCATTTTTTATTGGTAGTCAAATCTTTTGTTATTTTATTCGATTTTCCATTCGTTTTTTCTTTATCTTTTTTTGTTGTTTATTTGCTTTCGACAACATCTCATATTTAATGCATTTTTAATCACACATAAAAGCTACTCATTCATTCCATGCTCGTTCAGCTGATGTTGTGCATAAGCCCTAATAACATAATGTGAGCATTTTTTAGAAGAACACATACATGGACATATCCATATGTAACCTGCGTGAAATTTATGCAACCCCAAAAATAAAAGAGATGCTAAATTTTTGCAAATTTTAACAAAATTTACTGCACTTTGATATTGGTCATGAAAAATGCTTATAGAACTCGGTCTCTGTTACAAATTTATGCGACAAAGCAGACCCAAATTTCCCAAAATAACTTTGTTGTTTTTTTTTTTCTTTCTTCAATGTGTGTGTGCGGGTGTGAGGATGCTTGTGTTGTGTAGGGTAAAAATCACATAAATATTTTAGTGCCTATGCGCGCCACTCACATATTCGCCAAGCACACATATTCTGCTCGACGCCCACGATTGCCATGTCCCTGCATTCGCATAATGCATCTCCAACCTGCGCTTTATATCCGTTCGATGATTATTCAGTAAAGTGCATGCTGTTTGTCAGTGTAAAAAGTGTAAAAAGTAAAATTGCATTTTCAGGTGGCAATTGAGAAAATTTAAATGAAAATTTACATGTTAAAGAACATAATTTGATTCATTTATAGGGGGTGTTCAAATGTTGTCAGAAAGTTAAAATTACATATGTTTTTTTAAAAATAACATCTGAGTTGATAGCAGTTGCAAGTGTCCGGCTGTAGACAATATTCCTATTAAATTCGGATTAAATTAATTAATCGTTTCTCATATCCAACATTTTCTGTACACATTTGCAGCGAGGGTGAGGATGGAATTTGGGATCAGGTGGCGAGGATATATACGAGAACCAATGCGACATCATATCAGGTAACCGGCCTGACGCCCTTCACCGTTTACAGCTTTCGTCTGCTGGCCGTTAACAAACTGGGTGTGAGTCCGCCCTCCAAGGAGTCCTACTATATTGTGACGCTGCGTGAGGGTAAGTACCAAACTGATCCTGGCACGTGTAGTTGCGGCATACTTACGTTACTTTACGACAGTGAGTCACATTAATTGCCGGACAGGTTGACATGATACTTTTTACAATCGCATTAAATTTTCATTTGAATTTTATGCCGACTCCGACTCCGACCTGAGCTGAGTTACCTTTTAAGTGCTGCCTATGAAAGGCGGCCCCATAAAGCCATCCATGCCCTTAAAGCCTCATATACGTTTAATTATTTTTATGTTTAACAGGATGTGTGTGGATGTATGTGTGTATGTGTGACATTCGATGCTTGGCAAAGTCATCAAACTACAACTTAACAAGATGTTTACTAAATGTTCTCTTAGTAGAGCCTGCCCGGCCTCTCCCTTCCTGTTCCTGTTAAGCATTTAAAGCTGAAAACCACAAATTGATCTTTCTTTTCTTTGAAGATCAAACGCAGGCACCAGGATTGCACTGGCAAATTGCAAGTTTGCATATTGATTCAGCGTGTCCTGCATCCTGCGTGTGACATTGACATTCTACCTGCTGCTGTGGCTTTCACCGACAATGATTAATCTTCGCAACATACTTTTTGGGCAAGCTGACCCCAAAAAGTCACAGAAGTTTCCTAGGCTTTAAGTGCGCCTTGCAGACATTAATCACAGCAAAAGAGGCACAACAACTGCTTTACAGTTGTCACGCCCTCTTCTGTCTTTATGTTTCTTTCTTCCTCTTATTCTGTACTAGCCATATATCTAACGGCGACAGCGACAAGCTATTAGCAACACATTTGTCTTGAGAACAGCACTATAAGTGACGTTTGCCAGCGACCGTTAAGGGACCCGAATTGGCGTGAAATTCCATTTATGCCAGAGAATATTGGTATACGAGCTGAGCAGCTGCTGCATGCTACATGCGGCTGCTGCAAATTAGTCAATAGTCTGCGGCTCGAAGCTCATTAAGAGCCACCGCCGTGACATTTTGTTGGATTGGGCTAATGACGCAAATGCCTCGCATAACGGTGGCTTTTGCCAATTTGTATAAATTAAGCTTGTCCCATGCATAAATTAAGAATATGCCTCCACGGCAACGTTTGAAGGAGTTTTCAATTTTCGGCTGATTTGGTGTCAAAGTCAAAACGAAAATCATTTAATTTATTTATACAAGTACGTAGCACTCTTTCGGTTGCCAAGTGACAATCTGCAAGAGAAACTTGCCAAGCTCCCCTCTCCATCTCCAACTACAACTCCAACTCTGCGTCAATTCAGCTCACCTGTCCATCGGACCATCATAGCTTCAGACCATCTGACGGCAGGAGGCACACGCACCATTTAACTTGATGCAGAGGAGGACAGTGAAGCCAAGGAATAAGGAAGGCTAATCTAATGGCCGTATGGCTTAGACGCGGGGTGCTTGCAACTTATGTTGCGTGACAGTGACAACTTGACAATGCCACAGACAACGCAACGTCGACTTGACGGCCCAGCGAGCCAACTGCGAGAGCGTAACTTTCTGTGCGGCATTTTTAATTTGAAATTTTTGAGCTTCCGCCAAGTTTTTGGCAACAAAGTTTATTTTGGGACTCCTACTCATCACTCTCTTTCTGTTTCTGTCTCTTTCACTTCCAGCGCCCACGGGCAAACCGATACCGACGACGGCACACAACACCTCCTCCACCTCGGTGTACATCTCATGGAAACCACCATCGCCAGATACCATATTGGGCGAGTTTCTTGGCTATCGCATTACATATCGGCCACGCGATCGCAGTCCCAACGATACCAAGGAAATCTATATACGTGACAATACTGTGGAGGTGAGACAGACCCCGTTATAGCAATAATTGAATTTCCACAATTTCTGACACTTTACCGTATTGAAAATGCCAGCACATGCCGCACATCGTGAACTCTATTGATTGCCATTAAAGTTCGCAGGGACTCAGAAACAGTTTGTCTGTCTGCGTGTCTAAATGTTTGTCTGTTTGCCATCCTTCCATGCATGAATCCATACAATACCATTTCTCAATTGAACTTTAAGTATGCTAAAATATTCTCCATGTTTTTCGTGTTGTCATTCGAAGGCTTTGGGCCATGTCAGCAACGCGTCGCGACATATTAAAAAGTAATTTACACCTGCTGCCAAAATGTGCTTTTCTCACAGCCACGCCCAGCCAACATTCAACAGCCATCAGCTAAGAGCTATCAGGCACACATGTGGCAGGCACAACAAGAGGAGGCCGCTTGTTGTTGTTGGTTCAACATGTCAGGTATCACTTTCGCCATGGGGCTCATTTACCATATCTTGTAGTGGTCGCTATCACAAGCAATTTGTTAACGATTAGTTGAGAGCGAGGCTTGCCTTCTGAGGGAGAGTGTATGTATGTGTGGGAGAGAGTGTGTATGAGTGTGTTTGTATGGCATTTCTATCTTTTAAATACCACAACACGCGAGAGCTCTAATGAAATGTGGGAATGTAGCGTTGATACGATGCGGGTAGCCAAAAGTGGCACGTGCTTAGAAACATGCCACATGGGAATACCTTTAACTAAAAGCTGAAAGCAGTGTCTTGGGCCAAAAGGAAGGTAACACCTAATAGCCGAGGGAATTCCAAATTTGTGAGACCTAGTTATCCTTCGATACGATCCGTTTAATAGTCCCAACTATTTTGTATTGTAATCCCATGGGTATAAAGTAAAATTAGCTAATGACTGGCGACTCAAGCGTCAGAGTTTATGTATTCTGTACAGATTGGTTGTTCTTTTTTGCTCAAAAGAGCTACAAAATTCAAGGATACGTAGAAATGTTTGAGTCTGACGGGGATTCATATCGATTAGCATCAGGAGAAGTTTCGGCCGCTGACGTCTTAAATATTCAGTATCTTCAGTAACTGGCACCCTGTACCGTGCTTAGTTTGTAAGGAAACTTGCTATTCTAATATTTAAATACGCTAATTGTCAGAGCCCAGAGTATCTCTTAGGCGAGCAATGTCAATTGCCTTATTATTATTTTGTTGCCTTTGATAGGGATGTATTAAATAATATAAGTTTAATGTGTGGATTAAAGCTTTGCCAATATACGATTTAAGTGCCACCCTTCAACATTTCTATTTAGAGCAATAATATGCAGGGCATGCAATTCATTTTTGGGAATTTTCGGTATTTTCAATGCATGGTTATGGACAACATTGCGTTGGCTCGGGGCTGGGAGGGGAGGCGCTTAAAATATGCAAAAATTATTAGCTATAATGCTCACGTACCGCACTCGACGCGACGTAGTTGCCTAAAATGCCAAAAACTATGCGACGCCGCTTCAAGTGTGTCAAAAGGGAGGAAGCGGTGCACGGAGTGTAGGCGGTGTAGGGGGTATCGGGGCGGGGAGGATTGCAGGTTCCGCTGATAGCGACATGGCACGCTTTTGTGCTTGAGTGCATATTTTGCAGTTATCTAGACGCTGGCCCTGCAGGCAAAACCAGGCAAAACAGAGAGCAGCGCCGAGCTGAGCTGGCTGAACTGAACTGAACTAAACTGAACTAACGCTATTCTATTCTTTTTGCATGTCAGTTCCATGTTGAAATATTATCCTTGCAGGCAGAAACGTGCGCCTTCATTTTTTAAGTCGCTTTGCGAACTCGAGGGCATGGCTGTCTGTATTCCCATATCACACCAAACACCGTTAGCTGTCAGCCTCCCCTCTCAGCCCATCGACCACAAGCTCAAACCCTTAACCACGCCTAGTTGGACAGCAGCACTGGTTGGCTACATTGAGCTGTCACGTGTGAAAGAGCCCAGGGCGAGACTTCTCTGAAACTGCGCTAAGTTTGCCAATTTTCTAATTAAAATTTCTGCGCCGTAAAGCATAAATTTCCATCGCTTAACGTTGCTAAAATATAACACAAAAGCCGGCAAGTGAAACTGAGTCGTATAAACTTTATGTGATGCCGAGAACATTTTTGCGTGGCTAACTGCAAATTTGTTGATTGTTTTGCTTTCTTCTGATGTGCCCAATAATTCTCGCGTACTATTTCTCATCTTTTCAGATTTACATTTTGACAAGCGAGCATTTATTTCAGTTCTAGCATAGTTTCACTTTCAGTAACGAACTGGAGATGGAAATCCGAATAACATTTCTCTACACTAATTACCAGATTTCTATCACACTCTTGCCGAGATGGAATCGAAAGTATGCAGCATTTGCGAAGCAATTTATCATACTTTTAGCTGAGCACACTCTGCCAGACTCGGCTCGGCTCGGCTCTATCAATTACATTATATCAATTAACTGTTCTGGCCTTAGGCACTGCCAACTTTTGGTGACCATTAAAGTGGCAGCAGTTGTAAATTTCTGGACTCATTTACTAGGCACACTCGTCCGGCGACTACATAAAATGAAATTATATAGTGGTATTATCGTTGCCAGAGCAACTAAAACCCCGACTATTCGGCAGTTCACACACACACATACACTGAGAAGATATGTGTGTTGTCGCTTGTTAAATCAAAGCGCTCGTTGGCCAACTCTGGCGCCCAACAGCCACTTAAGCTTTTGGCATGGCAGTCAATCCGTTTCTAAGCACAGGCTTTGAGCCGTACCAGGCACTGGCGAACCAACCACTTTGTGGTCAGAACAGGCGACCAACAACAACAAAAAGGCAAGGCAAACAGTTGAAAGCGACTCTCTAATGTATGCAACATAAATTGTGTGTTTGTTGTAGCAGCAGCCATTTTTGGCTTACCCATCGGCATGAGTGTGTCTACTATATATGTATGTGAGTATATGTGAGTATGGGTTTCGAACTTCTTCTCAAAGCCAGCGGCTTGTTTTATGGTTTCGCACTACTGTTTGACCTTTCGTTAAATTTTAATAAACCGCACCCGCCAGGATATGCTCGTGTACCTAAGTAGTTTTTTCCTGGCTTCGATGGGGCCACTAAGAGTGCAACTTCAGTGATTGCTTTTGCACCCGCTTACACACACAAATCCATATTTATATAAATATATATATATATATATGTAAATACGTGTAATTACAAGGCGCTTTCTGCTTGCTGGCCTTCCAACTCAATTTCCTCTTTGTGCCATCCTCTGTCGCAGCAAATACATTTTTAACTGCCGCAATTTTTTGTGCTTATTTGCCAACAACACACAAAAGTATGCAATGCGCAATTTCCGCTCAAAGAATAAGCAAAAGAAGGAAGTTTCAAGCATTCTGCATAGCCTGAAATCTACTTACTCGGAAGACTCATTGAATGTTGATGTTACAAAATATTGTGTAGAACTTTTTTTAATATTGGCATTGTATTCCCTTTCCCTATTTCAGAGCCATGAGATACAGAATCTGCAAACGTACACACAGTATAAGGTCACGGTTCAGGTGTTCAACCCAGAAGGTCTCGGCCCAGAGACAACCATACTGGTGATGACCGATGAAGGAGGTGAGTGTTTAACTAGATTCACTTCATATTTTATACCCTGTGCCCATTAAAAATGGCCAAAAAATGGTATAATAATTTTGTGCAAATGTATGTAACAGGCAGAAGGAGGCATCTCCGACCCTATAAAGTACATATATTCCTAATCAGTATCAATACCCAAGTCGATTGAGACATGTCCGTCTGCCTGTCCATCTGCCCGTCCGTCCGTCTGTCTGCATGAGCACGTCGATCTCAGCAACTATAAGAGCTAGAGCATATGACACCAAATTTGGCATGAAGGTTCCTGTATAGCCTCTCCAAATCGAGTTTATGTTAGATTTTCGATACCTTCCCCCCTCCCTGGCAAAACGATTATGAAAGCAATTTCACACAGTAGACTCTTCTAACTTGGCATGTGCGTAAAGAATATCATAATAAAACAGTCCTCAAAGTTTCATTAAGATCGGTATATAACTAAGAAAGATAATCAGAAAAGAAATGTTGCTTTGCACGCATCACATGTGTGCGAGCGAGACAGCGAACGCCTGCGATACAAGACTATATAAAGTGTCATTAGTATATTCTTACTTCTATTATAATCAAAATACTTAATTTAGAAAACAGCACAGGGTATTATACTGTCACGCGTGCTCGACTGATCCGCTTGATTAAGAATATGTTTGTTAAAAAAAAAAGAACACTTTAAATGAAAGAAGTAATAGAAGCGACTTTTTCTATCTTTATGGAAGTTCATAAGAGTTTCGGTTTCTGGTAAATACATCAACTTTCGATTTGAGCAAAACTGTTCAATAAATACACTTAGCGCATTAACTTTATTCACACTTACAGCTTGTAAAGAAGACATTCTGCAGACAAAGCACTAAAACAGTTTATCGAAGCCGCTTAAAATGTGTTGAAGAAACATAGTACACAATGTGTGGCATGTGGCCATGGTCACTTGGATAGACAGCCAAAGCTGATTCTGAGAGATTTGATTTATCTCTTTTGCATTTATGGACAGGCATCGATTGAAATGCAAGTGGAAAATGCAACAAAATATTTCTCACATATGGGAAATGCAGATGCTACTGCTTATTGGAATACCAAGTGACCAGAAATTGACCACGATACACATTCAGCTCATATTCTGGTCAATAGTCATATAACAACAACAGCAACATCAACAACAATAACAACTGGAAGAAAGAAGTGCCACAACAAACAAATTCGACTTTGTGTGCATTTTTTTATTCCCAATTTCTCAATTTAAATGGAGAATGGAGCTCAGGCTTTCACTCGTTCGACCGCAAAATGTCTATGCCATGCAAGGAAGCAAACAAATAAAAGTTGAATTAGACCAACAGAAGCAAAATATGATACAATTTCTCATATTTCTATCATCAGCTGCAAGCAGAATTCCTACAACAAGTATGCCAATGTGTGTGTGAGAGTGTGTACATGACAGAGAGTGTGCTTTGGTGTGGAATATAAATAAAAATTGCTTACTTAAACTTTTGCCATATGCTGCAAATTCAGCAGCAAATCGAGACAAGAACTGTTCAGGCATATCTTTTATGCGCCACGTTGCCATCTCCATTTTCCATTTCCCAGGGAAAAATTTTGTATTTTGTTTTGTTGTCGCGGTCTAACGTGAATTTCCGTTGCCGTTTCAGTCTGTGGCACAGACGCCGCCTTTAACGGAAGTCCTCAGACTGCAGACGCCGGCCAATGCCTTCAACTGGCATAGGCAGGGGCAGGAACAGCAGTAGAATTTTGGTTGGAACTGAAGGAGTTATGTAAATAATACCTAACGCGCAATTCATTCTTTTTACATTAAATTTTCGAAAGTCTTCAGTTAAGCTGTTTACTTTAGGCCAACTTCCAACTCTTTGATGCTTTTCGGTTTGCGAAAAGTTGAAGGCTTAGCGCATAATTAACATATAATTCAGCGGAAAATCCGCTTAGTTAATGTTGATTTGAAGGTTGCATCTATCACAAGGAAAAGATTCCACAAAAGACAGCCAAATAATGCAACTTTTATTAATGATTATGTGTGAGTTTTTGGAATTTATGGAGAATTATGAAATATTTGGATGGCAGGTTAAACGATATACTTACATGAACTTGTATATACTATGCTGATTTCTTATTTACTTTCAGCAAATGCTCTTTGGCACATTTTCATAAGCGCCTTTGACTTGGCCTTCTTCTGAGAAATTCTGGAAAATATTCGCATCTGGCATAATTTTGTAATTTCATTTCATTTTTATTCTCCATCAGCTGCTTTTTTGTTCAACTCGCATTTATTCTACGCTTTCGGGCTGCCAGGTGCAGACAGGCAAGGCTTTCAAGGGATTTGCAACGGCTTAGTCGACAAGTTTAAGCAGCTGCGGATGCGAATGCGGATGCGGCTGCGGCTTGGGATGAGAATGTGAATATGGGGACGATTGCGGCTGTGACTGTGACTGTGCCTGTGCCTGTGGCTGTGCGTGTGCCTGTGGTAGAGACAGCTTGATGAGATTGGCAACATGTAGGCAATGCCTTTGACAGACTTGATTAATTAGCAGTTAGAAGGCCCTCAAAACTCAAATCAGACTTAATGAATTTCATTTCATTTTCAAATGCTACTCTCTACTTGGTTATATTCCAACGCCAGACTGTCTGCAACTTTCGGTTACATGCTGTGTAGCATACCACAACTCGATGGGCCACATGCGGTGAACATTATGAACATTAGAAGCCCTGCAGTACAACCCCATCCTCTTTTCTTAAACACAGTGTCCTTCGAGTGAAGGGCTTGAGCCCAAGCAAGTGATAATGCCGTTAACTGTACCGTCGCAAGCTTAAACAAGTAAAAAAGGACACGTGCAGCGGCAATTGCTTAGCAATTTTAAGGCTTCATATGTTTCCTTTTTATTCAATATTTTTTCAGTTGTGGCAGATATTGTTATTGTTGTTGTTGTTATTATTGTTTATACTGTGTGCCGACTGTTAAATCCTGCGACTGCACTTTGACTTAAGCCACTCGGTAGGCCGTCTTTGATTAGAATTTTCCCACTTTCCTTTTACTGTTTCTGCTGTTGCGTTTTAACTTTTGACATTGAACCGAGACTCCGGGTCAGGTTCCAGCTTTAACTGTGATTCCGTCTCTGGCTCCGGAGCCTTGCACTTTAGCCGGCATGCGCTAGAATTTCATTTCGGCCTTTGGCATGTGCTTTGTGGCTGCCTGCCTTCTGTCATGCAGTTCTGGGATGGAGTGGAATGGAATAGGATGACTGTTCTACCCAGCACCGAAACACTTAGACAACGACACAGCGAGACAGCAATAATAGCCATGTGCCTTGAGACAAGATAGCTTCGTTTCATTTTCATTTCACTTGCGTAGTTTTACTTTTGACCTGTCATACTTGTACTCGTCCTCTTTTTCGTCTTGCTGCTCGTCCATTGTGGCACTTGATGGCCCTTCTTGTTGTTATAACAACTTTTAACTTTAACGCGTCATGTTTCAAGCAATGACAGTAACATTTTCTTTCAGACATGGCCTTAGTATTTGTGCTTTAACTGTATTTCTCATATCTGAGAGGTCACACCAAAGACCAGAGGAAACAGGTGAATAGGTTGTCCCAAGTAACACGGATCGGGGTGTCAGCTGATGACCCCAAGTCTTGACTTTTATTTGTTGTTCAACTACTTAAAATAGACTTTTCTTTTGTATATTGAAATAATCTGTCAAATATGTAAACAGAACTTCTGTGAATGATATAACCTTTAGCACAAAAGCAGCTTAAATATTTACAAACAATTTCGAAAGAAGTGTGTTATATCTTGAAATTCTTTAACAATTCTAAAGTAATGTAAATACACAACTGTTTTAATAGAAATATCTAAAATATTTTTTTTGGAAACATTCACAGTTCATACTGCTCAAATTATTATATTATTATTATTGTTATTATTATTAATATTATTATTATTATATATACCAGCAACATTGCGATATACTCCGCAGCTTCCCTTGCTTTCTTGTTATTTTACTTGACATTGCGATTCGAGAATTTTTATTTGAATTAATATATTTTGACAGTCTTTTAATCTGCGAAAATGAAATACACTACATTTTTTCCACAATTTGCTTTTCCTCTCTCTGCAACACACAATTAATGCTCACTGATTAATGCAACAATAAAACAGATAAGAAAAAAAAATTGACAACATTGTTATTGTATTTTACATTGTCTGTTGTTCACTTCTCGCAGCACTTGCAAAAACAAATACTGCATTTGTTGTTGTAGCTCACGGGCTAAATTTGACTCCTTCAATAATTTTAATATTAGAAAGTCAGTCAAATTGGTCAAAGTTTTATGAATATTGATAAGTAGATCTGTTGTTGTATATTATTGTATATTAATATCGAATATTTCGAATGGGAAGTTCGGGATGGAATAATCTGCTGACGATAATCTAAAGCAGAATCATCGACGACAATTTAACTGCTTCATTAGACGCTTTGTTCGCCATAGAGATGAAGTCAAATTTTTACATCATCATTTATCAGGTCTGCTTTACTGTCAACGCCCCAACGTTGGGGTGTGGCAAGGAAAATTAATAGACACAGTAAATAGAAAAGTGCTGCGGAAAATGTAGGAGCTGCAGTAGAAGCTGCCTAAGTATTTTAGAGCTTCAAGTGAGTTTGACGAAAAACCAAAAGAAAAAGAAATGTACAAAATTGCGGCCACTCATTCTAAATGAGGATGAAAGTAAATGGTGAAATCCATTTGCAACGAGGACTGTCAAAGGCTCCTGGCAATGCAACGTCACCCGGCTCTTTGGTCCAATCTGTTGAAACTAAACTGAACTAAACTGAAGAGTTGAGCAGAGTTCAGCTGAGAGTTTCGCGGTTTAAAGGTACCAGCTGCTGTTTGCCTTAGGACGGATACCTCATACTCCTTCATCTATTCCTACTGCGTTTCCTGCTCTCACTCTTGCTCCTATGAAACTTACAGCAACAAAATTAATTACCTTTGGCTACTTCCAACTAGTTGTGGATGGGCATGAGAGAAGAGGGACCGCTGTTTGCATGCCTCGCCAAAAAGGTGGCCCAACATCCGCTGACTGCTTTTAAAGCGCAAGCCGCAAAAGCTGCGCTAAAATAAAACTGAAAAAAATAGAAAACCATCAAACAGCGAACAAGTTTTGCTAGTGAGAAGGTGTGGGAGGCTGCGGATGTGATAAAACAACAACAACAACAACAACAGCAACAAAAACGACAACGACAGTAGCAGAAACATGGAGCAAGGACAACGAGGACGGCAAATAAAAAGATGGTTGCAGTTAAGGAAGAGCACGACGACTTCTTCGACCCCGACTCCAACGGTGGGGACAGAACGGATGAGATACAACGCGGAAAGTATGTTTTAATAAAAGCGGAAATGAAGCAGCGTTACCGTTATTTCCTGTTTGCGCACAGTTTTGTTTGAAGCTGCCTCCAGAAAAGCTGCAGCAGCCATCTAGAGATCTAGCCGCGACTCTGAACGGGCCGCTGACCTGCTGCATTTCATTCCCAACCGTCTTATAAAAAACCGAAAATCCGCTCATAAAAAACTTGCCGAGTGCTGAAAAAAAAAAAATCTGCTTGTAAACAGATGAAATTAATGTGCGGCACGAAAATTGCATGCCACATTGTTGCACAAGAGACGATGAGCAGATGGAGCCAGACCAGCAGACAGAAGTGTACTGATTTCACCTGGTATTTAATTGAATTTGCAGTGCAGGCAAAGTAATGCAAAACAAAGTTTTAACAAAAGCTTAATTAGTAGAAAGCTATTGAATTATCAAAAAACGCACATCATATAATGCCGCACATTTAGGGTTGGAGGTGAAATCCATAGAAAATGAAAGTTTAGTATTTTCTTTGTAAATTTACAATTTTATTATAATATTAAAACTTTGCCCAAGAGTATTTATTCTCTTCTTCAACGAACTTATCTATAGTATAATTCAATAGCATAGAATGGGTTAACAAATTGTGAAAAGGAAAAAGCCTTACTGCTGTGCCCCACTACGAGCACTGCCATGTTGCCACACACATGTATATTATCCACACATTTATGCAGCCAACCACAATGCAACCGACGATGTTATTGTTGAAGCAGCTGGCCCCATCCACAATTCCCCAATTCTGTCCCAAATAGTATGCTGATAAAACATTTGAAAGCAATCACAACTTTAGCGCTCTAGTTCGATGGCTGTCATTGCATTTCTGCGCCGCTTGACATGCCATTCCATAGAATAAAATAAGGAAAAAGAAAAAGAAAATGAGTTTGAAATGAAACTGAAACTGAAACTGAAACCGAAGCAGAAATAGATGCAAGAAATGCAAAGTGAATAGCGAGGAGTTAGGAGCTGCATTCCACCTTCATCCTCCAGTGACTGCGACTCCCAGTGAGCAGCGGCCGCAAAACCAAAATGTGGCGCATGCCAAAATGAAAACGAAATGAAATGTTGGAAAAGTTGTTGAAAAATGAAAATGGCGTTGACAAATAATTTCATATCATGTCTGCGCTTTTGGGCAATGCGACTGGAATTTGGCTCTGCTTTGATTTCTTTTGATTTCATTCTTCCATTTTCTCTCCACGTGTCTATGCCAGGATCAGTTTCATTTGATTTCGATGTCCCGGCCCGTGGGACAACGTGAGGGAATGCGAAGGGTGTGCAGCTCATCCACCTGTCTGATGTTCACAATGACTACATTGAACTTTTTGACAAATTTACCCTCAGGCTTACGACACACGCTCTCAATCACTTTATCGACGGAGGATTTTAAAGTCTTTAACTTGTCTTTTGACTTCCTCAGTGTTGCGCAACAAAGAAAAAAGTTAAGTTCATAGTCAAAAGGATTGGAGTTTCGGAGCGACGTCAAACAACGCACAGGAAATCTTTTGAGGCGACTCTGTCTAGCATCCATCTCATGAATGTTTAGGTCTTGTGTCCGTCGATTCGTGCGTATATTCCTACCCCAACCGGATCCCGAAACTCTTCCTCCTCTCTTTGAACCATTGTATGAATATATATGTGTATCTGTGTATTTGTGTTTTTGTCGTATAGGTCCTGCGGGTTTTTACTGTTTCGTCGCCTGCTGCTTGCCACTTGCCACTTTTGGTTTGGCAAAAGTGCAGAAAATTTCTGCAAGTTACGTGCTTGATTACGTTTTTTCCAAGTTTTCACTTGCCTTTTTTTCCTTTTTAGCTCGTTTTTCCCAGCCTTTTTTTTTTTGTTTTTGTTTTACTTTTATTTGGACAGATACCTATTGATGGGCTACACAAGTACCAGCACTCGATAAGTTTAAGGTTTGACTAGATGTCTATGTGTATGTATAGCTGTGAGATCTCTGCTGGAGTCGTTGTTCTTTTGATAGTCTTGCTGACCTTAGAGGGATTGATAGACTGAATGCATTTCGTGTCTGGCGATTACCATAATTGAGCAAACACCTGTCCGACCACAAACAAGAGCTTTTAACAAATTGTGGTAAGTTGTAATCGGCTTAAATTAAACCAACCTGAGCAATTAAGTAACAAACAATACTTAATCAAATGAATTCAAAGCAATCAACTGTCAACTACGTATTATGATGGACAGGAATTCACACACATTTAACAACTATCGATAATAATATTATTGTAACGACAATTATACACATACATACGTAAAGCTTATTTGGAAATGGCTTTCATTTATCAGAGTAAATACAACAATCGATGCCAATACAATTGAAAATTGCAACACATAAGCATACAGACAAGAGAGAGAGAGAGAGAGAGATCGAAAGTGAGAGAGAAACAGGAACGGAATGTCACAAAGTGCGGCAATTGTACAACATGACGTATGATAGATTTCTCTTTAAGCATGTTCCAGTAACTGCTTTGGGCTGGTCCAATACATAGACGACAGGCAACATGTTGCCCGGACTCCGTGACTCTTCAGGCTGTTGCGCATTTGTCTCCACTTGCTGTTGCTGCCACCGCTGCTGTTGCCGCTGCCGCTGCTGCTGCTGCTGCCGCAAGCTACACTCTGTAAAATTAGTTTTGCACTTTGTACATTGTCAGTGGCATTCTTTACACTTCTTGCTCTTGGCCACATTCCCTTATCATCCTGCGTCTGCTCATCTACCCCTTCCAGACGGCAGTTTAGTTGTTTGTCTCCAACTAACTCGGTTAAGGTTCTCCCAGCCGACTGCGGCTCAGGCGTGGCTCTAAAGTGTATGTGTGTCGCACATGGTTATATCTGTGTGAGTATGTGTGTGTGTCTCTGTTTGTGTATGCCACTCAACTTCAGCTTGTCATGTTGCACATATGCACATTTGTATGTGTGTAAGTAAAACGACTTTCATGTGGTTAGTTTGCTGGCCCAGACAAAACTCTGCACACTTAACGCTAAATAGGCGGGCCCATCCCTCCCCTAGTTCTCCTTTCCTATACTCCGGATCGTGTCTTCAGCAAATCAGCTTTGAAATTTATCTAAATGCCTAAAGCTCGTTATAAAATGGGCCCGGACAAGCGTAGATTTATGCAGCAATGTGCCATGTGCCATGTGCCATGTGCCAAGTGCCAGTTGCTAGCTGGCAGTTGCACAGTTGCACAGTTGCACAGTTGCGGGCTACCAAAGAAAGTTATGCAAGCAGCGCTGCAAAGCAGGCAACACATTTTAACCAAAGCCTAGGCGCAACATCGCTTTGTAGTGATTGCCCATATATGAATGTAGACACACAAATACATTCATTTTCATCTACAGGACTTTGCTTGTCGACACTGCTCGCCCCCTCTATTTCGCCTATGCCACGCCCCAAACGCACTTAGCCAAATTGCATTGCTTGGCAATGACTTCGCGCAGAAGCTTTTTCTGTTGTCGCAATCGTAAAGCGTTAGAACCGCATTTGCAAACCAACACAACTCGTATCCCAATGTGGCAGCCAGTTTCACGCATTCCGCTCTCCATCCTTCCCCCCTCCATCCCTCACTGCTTCCTTTTCGTTACCACCCTCCCTCAGCCCGGGTTCTGCTTTCTCTGCGTTTTTAAAATGTAAATCTTGCAAATTTTATGCACATTGTGTAGACGAACGAATATCTTCCTCTCACTCTATAATTCTGTCTCTTTCTACTTATCACTCTTTCTATCTCTCTCTCTCTCTTTCACTCTCTGTCTGTCTGTGTCCACTCGCTTATATAAAATATTTTGTAAAACTGCATTTACACCACAAACACATTTGCATTTGAAATGTGCTGTGCTGTTGCTGGTATTACAACTACAACTGTCTCGATGACACGCCCACCAGTCAACTGGCTTCATTCGCAATGCATTTACCTAATGCTACAGTGGAGCCAAACAACGTTTGCATCCAGAAATATATACACAAAATATAACATTGCTCCAGAAAAGTATTTTTTATTCAATTATATGCAATATTAAGCCACTGTGCAACTGAATTCTCTGCTGTTGTCATTTCTTTTGCAACATTTTGTTAAATGCCTTGTAGCCTGGAAATCCTGTTTAGCAATATCCTCAGCACAACATGGCAGCTTCCGCAGCTGTTGCACATGTTGCAACACATGACAAAGACGCAGCTGCTACTATTTTAAGATATGCCTGCCACCACATCATATCTAATATAATGACCAGCAGACGCTACTTACCTACGAACCTACCGCGGGCTTAGTTATGCTAATCCATTCTGATTGTATTATATACAATTGGCATTTCAAAGGCCAAGTTAACAGCTTACTCCTACTATTTTGAATGAAATCCAGAAGGTGGCTTCTTTCAGGGTGTTGGTCTTATTGATGTTATTATTATTGTTGTTGGTGCAGTCAAGATGCGTTCATTTGATTTCAACATTTGTGGTATGCGGTTGACGCTGCCATCACCGACGGCAGGATAACTGGGACAATATTCAAAAGCTCTGCGCCTTGTGCGTGCCAACTGTGGTAAGAGGTCAGGACCAGAGACCACAACAATAATAATAACAAGCGGATCAGTCGAGCGCGCGCGACAGTATAAAACCCTGTGCAGTTTTATAAATTAAGTATTTTGCTTATAATAGAAATAAGAACGTAGCAGGTGTTTATTAAAGAATACTCTTTTCAAACTCTCATTTTGCATATGAATTCTTTGCTTGCTTATAGCAGCTCACTTTCACATATTTATACATATTCAATCAAAAGCTGAGTGTTACGACACTTAATTTACTTATGCTTGTGTCGTAGTAGTTCGCTATCTCGTTCGCACACATGTGCAAATATGGTAAGCAGACGCATGTATCACAGTCGTTCGCTGACTCGCTCGCTCACATGTGCTGCCTGCTGCTCAACGATTCCGTGGAAAAAAATAACTTTAATTTCTTTGCTGATTTTCTGTCTTATTTATAAACCGATCTTGATGAAACTTTCAGCGTTCCTTCTATATATCGCACTTGTTAAGTTAGAAGTGCCTATGTTGAGAAATGTGGCCATAATACGTTTTTTTTGAATTGCGGGGGGTGGGGGGAAAGATATCGAAAATCTAACATAAACTCGATCTGGAGAGGGTATACAGGAACCTTCATGCCAAATTTGGTGTCTCTAGCTCTTATAGTTGCTGAGATCGACGCGTTCATACAGACAGACGGACAGACGGACAGACAGACGGACATGGTTCAATCGACTCGGCTATTGATACTGATTAAGAATATATATACTTTATAGGGTCGGAGATGCCTCCTTCTGCCTGTTACATACATTTGCACAAAATTATTATACCCTTTTTTGCCCATTTTTAATGGGCACAGGGTATAATAACAACAGGAGAAACAACAATAAGGAGAGGAGCAACTATATGACATGGTCGCCGTAGCATGACACAGCTCAAGCAGGGACCATGACGACCAGCGCCTTTTGTTCATTATCCTTGTCGAGCAAAATGTGATGCCTTTTAAAAGTTTACCATCAAAAATAAATTGAAATAAAATGTAATATTTTAAAGTCAGCGCAGAATGCATATTTTGTGCAAACAATGAACTAATGTTAATCATAAAATTTGCATTCTCTGGATGCCACAAAAAGCTGCTCCGCACTGAGACCGCATAACGCTTTAATGTAACTATTTATCGTTAAATAGCAAATCTGCCAACGACATAAGGAATTACGCACCTACGAGTGTTTCGCAATAAAGTATATATATATTGTTAGTATTTAGTTAACAATTTGAATAAACTTTATAGAAGAAAGGAGTGGAAAAGCGCGAGTCGGAGTTAAAGTTGTGTCTGATTTTTACAAATAAGTATAACTTTGTTAATTTCAGATTTCTCAGGCAACGCTGCAGTCAGTTCTCTTAGGCATTTAAATGCCACAATTCAGCAGTGTTTCCTGAATCGACCTTCACACATATACGAATACGAATTGTGGCATGTTTATCGTGCAACACGAACTCTTATTCCCTGATGGAAAGTACTACGCAGCAATGTACGTACTTTTTGCCTATCTCCTGCAAGTTGCAAGTTCATACATTCGTATGCTCATATGTGCTGCCGGGTATCCAAAAGTTCACAGTTCACGACGTGCAGAGCGCATAAATTTTATTCAATTTCTGTCATTTCCCGAAATGTATAAACACATCGCTCGATGCTGACACCGTCGCGACGCGTCGGCAGCGACTGCGACAGCGGTAGCAGCGACGCGAACGTCGACCTCAACTGCGTGTGTTTGACAGGAGGCTGCCGCAGCTACCACAGCCGCAGTCATGCCTGACACACCCCGTGCACCTGAACGTTGTCCCCTGCATTGCAAAGTTGTGGTTTAGATGGCCGGGCCTCTGTTTTGCCTGTTTTTAAACTGCGCTCTCCGAGTACAAATACGTATACGGCGCGTGTGCCGATGCCGCCAAAAGGCACGCGCGCCAAATATTATTTTCAACATTTTTCCTTCTTCGCTTCGCCCGCAACAGCTGCTGTTGGTGCTGCTTTGCCCCTTTGTCAGTTGAGCAACGGAAAATATTTTGCGGTTAGAGAATCGGCAGGAAACGGCATCGGATGTGGCACACGGAATGCAAATAAAGTAGGGCCAAGACCCAAGAAAAGAACCAACAAAGCAATAGCTAAATAAATTCTAAGAACATTTTGCTCCTCGTTGCGCTTTGGTCGCATTAATGTACGTGATGTTGAGATTGAAGCTACAACATCACTGCCAAATTAGCAGAGATCTCTGCAGTCAAGATGAATTTCCAATTTTTCTGCAGATTTACTTTTCAATCTAAGGGATATCATTATTATAATGTAGTATATGTTATTTATTCAGCCAATTAAAATTAAACAACTTATGCAAGTTCCTTAGAAAACAACATGATAAGCTGCTGATATCAGGGCAACATTACCGTATGCTGTTTCTGTTTAGCTTATCACGGCGAACGACTTTAAGCAGATTAAACTGAAAAGTAGCTAAGTTTACTATGTGAAGTACACAGGAATACATACTGCTGCACACAGAGACTTGCATGTTACTAAGCGCTCTATAGCAAATCAATGTAAATGGAATGCATACATTACTCATACGCAACGTTGTCTGGCAACCGCACTAAAAGCTTGCAGCTAATGATCCTTCAATTGCTGTTTCATATGAGTTGCAAAATGTTGAATGAATGAGCCCCATTGAATTGAATGACACAAGCTTTGCATCAAATACAACATCGTGGCAGGGTGGCAACTCCAACAGTAACAGCAGCAGCAACACTAAGTAAGTGCCTGAAAAGGTTAAGGAGAGGGTAGTAAACTCTGACGACGATGTTGATAATGATGCATGTTTCAAATCAATTTTGTTGTATTGTGCCAAAAATGTGCACGCTCTCGAGTGCGATGAAAGTGGTGCAACACCAACAGCAACAACAACAACAACAACTTTACAGTGGCGCATTAGCAGCTAGTATTGTGCCCCAACGATATGTTCTGGTGCGGGCTCTTGGTTCCACCCAAGCGCTCAGCTTTTATGTCGCTACTCGTTGAATGATTTCCAGCAATTCTTTTTCACCAGCTAAGATCGCTCTCACTGCTTGCTTTCTTGCTTAACCCCCCCCCACACGCACTCTTTTTTGTACGTCCTCACTGCATTGCTTACATTACTTTCTCCATTTTATGTCGCAATAGTTTGCAGCCATCTGGCTTGTTGTGAATCTCTCACCAGGCCCGCCTTCATTTTAAATTGGGGGAAAATGTTACCAGGCCCTTCTGCTGGTGCTTTAAGTTTCAGTATCCGCATGTTCTCTGCTTGCTCGAGAATTAGTGTTATTGGCTTGGAAAACACACTCTTGCACACATGATGTACTTTTTCTGTACTTTTCCCATGTTTGTTGACTTAAACACATCGCACTGTAAATTATTGTTTTCAAGTCCATTTTCTTTTCCATTGTTCAACAACACTATAACTCTGAGCGTCGGGACTTCACCCATTTATTTAGTTTCTTGTCATTTTTCAGACATTTAATTATATTCTTTAACAAGCTGTAAGCAATGTAAGCTTCTTTCGTGGAAATCGACGTGATACGTTTATAATATCATTGTGTCAAAATTGTTTTCCCTGTTTTGCGAAATGGCTTCCATTTAATGATAATATAAAGTTTAAGTTTATTATATTTCATATAAAAAGAAAAACAATAAAAAAATATTATTAATGTAACAAGTTTCGTATTTCACACAACAATAATTATTTGAATTATTTTATACTTTAATTAATCGAAAAGAAAACAATATTTAAGTAACAAGTGTTATATTTCGCACTATAACAATTTATTTAGTTATTATTTATTTAAATTGCAAGTTCTCATTAATTTTTAAACAGTTATTATATTTTAGACAACAATAATTATTTTAGTTAAATTGATCTCAGCTATAAAAAATGTATATATTATATGACTTACTTTAGAAACTTTCTCATAGAATATCGAAACTGCAATTTTGAATTTGAAAAGAGAAGAATTGAGAAAGATTAGATATCGCGGACTTTTAGTGGCAATTTTCGCACATCGTTTAGAATTCTTGTTCCGTTTTTTTTTTTTGCGCAGAGCGAACAGGAAAAACTGTTAATCTTATTAAAATGTTACACGCTGTGTGCCGCTTTCGTCGTGGGCGTTACTTATGCCTCTTTGCGTCTACTTTGGGCACACTTTGATATTGAAATAAGTTTTTAAATTAATTTTTTGTTAGCAAAAGTTGGCTAAACTGAACTGAACTCAACTGGACTGGACTGAAGAGAACTGAACTAAGCTGGCTTGGTCTGGTCAAGAGCAGGGGCCAGGGGTAAGCACAGAAGGGTCCAAAAAAGAAGCTGGTGCAGCCTCCACAGCTCCCAAATGGGCGTGTGAATGGAGCAATTGTGTTCCATATTGATTGAATCGACTAAAGTATAGCATATAAACAGCCATTGTTAGCTATTTGTTGCTGCAAAATTGAAAAACTTTTGCCTGGCCACTGATTGACAGAAAGTTGAGGGAAAAAACTTGTAATTAAAATATAAACGCTTCCGTCCCAAAAGCATCGTCAGCGATTGTTAAGGCGTACCAAAGTGTACATATTTTACCAGTTTGGAAATAAGAAAAACATCCAACAACAGTTTCGTATTTTCTATTTTCCATTCCCCGATGGGTGAATTGTGTGTTTATTTGTGAAAGTGTTTGCAATAAGCTCCAGCATGAGAACTGTAGGAGATTTCTGAATTGAGCTGTCCATCAGCTTAGTCAGCGGGTTAAGAGTCCACTCTGCAACACCTGTTCGCCGACCCCAACAGCAGCTGGTGCCCAATCCTGTTCATGTGTTGTATGTTGCATGTTGACGGTGCATGAGTATCACGTTGTCGGTTTGACTTTTATGCGCATTTCATTTGGCAGAAACCATTTCCATATGCTTCATGCTAGAATATGCGACTGCCAAGAGGCCATATGAACACCTCTGACCACTTAGATGATTCTCCTAGCTCCCGTAACCTCCCTAGCAATACTAGCGCATAAGTCACATAAACAAAACTCTGATTTTCGCGCATGATATTTGTGCCTTCCGCTAAATAAAAAACTCCAACGAGTATGCGGCGATTTGTGGATTGCTAGAGGTTGCAGTAACAAATATCGAAATACGGAATATGCAAATAAATAAAAACAGATAAAAAATAGAGAAAAAAAATAACAATAGTAAACGAGTACAAAACGGAACCGCACTGCGCAGTGATGAGCAATAAAAAAGAGTATAAAAATGTGAATACAATGAGGCGACTGTTGAGTTATTACTTGCATTTTTTGGCACTGATTTGTTATGTTTGCTCCCTTTGTGTTCACTCGATTGCAACTTTTGCAACAATGCAATGATTTTTATGCAGCCATCAAATTTGAAGCACGACAATTCATTGTTTCCACATCCACTTTTATGGTAGAGAGGGGAGACACAGAATGATACATAGTATTCACCTACGTTCATATGCTTTCCTCACTCTTTTGCATTGCTCGGAGAACTTAAACAATACTTTCATGATATTCTATACTTAGAATAGTATTAAGAAAGCAAAACATTTTTTAAAGTTTTCTCCTAATCTTTGACTTTAATTAATTAATGTTGCAAAATGTTAATTATCGAAGCGAGAATCCAGAATTAAAACCAGTCGAAAAGGCTACAGTCGACCGCATTCGACAGTATAATACCCTGTACAGGCTTCTATATTAAAAGTATTTTGATAATATGTATGTTGATTAAAATAAAAGTAAGAACATAACAGGTGTTTAAAGAATACTCTTTTGAAACTGTCATTTAGCATAGGAATTCTTTGTATGCTTATATCAGCAAGTTTTTGATGAAAAGCTTAGTGCTACGTCATTTCATATACGTCTGCACGTTCGCTGTCTCGCTCGCACACATGTGCTGCTTGACGCAACCGCAACGATTCAATGGAAAAACCAGTCGGAAAGGCTACAGTCGACCGCAGCCGACAGTATAATACCCTGTACAGTTCTCTATAATAAACGTACTCTATAGTTTTGTCTGGCAACTTTTACAGTAAATCACAATTAATTGATTATTTTATATAAAACTCTGCATACATTACGTTTAGACTTGCAATATAATTGTCGGCAAGCAGTACGATATTTGAAGTCACACAACACTCAGCTTTTCGGCGAGAATGTGTTCACTTGCAAAAGCTAGCTGCTATAAGCATGCAATGAATTCTAATTGTTGGCAAAGCAGTGCGATTCGTTGCAAAATGTTCTAGTCTTTTCCATCTATTTTCTTTTCTGAATGTCTTCCTTATTCCTGGACCGGTCTATATGAAACTTTCACATGTGTTTCAGAACAGTATTTTTAAAACACCTGTTAAATTAGAAATGTGTACGTTCAGAAATAAATGCTGTTAACAGGGTATAAAGAGATTTGATCGATTTGCGGGGGAAGGGGGGGAGGTATCTAAAATTTAAAATAAACTTGATCTGAGTATGGTATACAGGAACCTTGATGCCAAATTTGGTATCTCTAGCTCTTATAGTTGCTGAGATCGACGCGTTCATACAGACGGACAGACGGACGGACAGACAGACGGACATGGCTCAATCGACTCGGCTGTTGATGCGATCAAGAATATATATACTTTATACTTTCTGCCTGTTACAAAAATTTTTTTCACAAAGTTAATATATCCCTGTACAGGGTATAAAAACATTCTACAGCTAAGAATACTAAGATAATATTCCCATAAGTAAGAACTGGATATTCGTTATATTGTGTCCGTGCAGCATCTCATATATCTCTTGCCATTTGCCGTTTTTATTTAATTTGATACACTTTTCCCCATTTTTACAATGCGCTACATTTTTCAATTTACTTGTGACACACACTAACACACTGACACACACAGGGACTGTTCTTGCTTCGACGTAATTTACACATTTTTCTGCCACATTAAGCGACGTTTTGCCTTACACAAGGCAAACCGAGTCGAGTCACGACGAGTCGTGTCGAGTCGAGTTGTGCTGAGTTGCTGGGCTTACTTCGGTTGAGTCCAGAGTGATATTCCCCAAAGTGCAATAAACATGCGCTCTACAGACACACACACACACACACACACACATGCACGCACACACTGGTACCTATGTCGGGGCACACTTAAATTTTGCAAGACAGTCAAAGAAAGAGAAAAAAAATGGAAACTTTGCCAAATATAAATGCAGACTAAAGGAGAAATAAACTTCAAATAAGCGAGCTAGCCATTTCCAAGATGGCTTACAGCCTTCCATACTCACACACACACACACACACATATACATATATATACACGCATGCATGTGTATGTAGCTGTATGTGTATAAGTGTGCTTAGTTGCAGTTGTTGTTGGCACTCAAACTCATGGTCTGACTTCCATTTAAAGCGCCTGTAAAGCTGAATCCCTTGACAAGACCCCATATTCTCAACATAAATAACTATAAACATATATTGTATATACACTAGTTATATGCACATATATACCAGTATATCCATCCAGTTATCCATCTATATATCAGAGGATAGTCTTCTTGTTGCGCACGGCCTTAAACACTCCATGCTTAAGCGTTGCACAAATATTTATTGTATCATTGATTTTGCCGCTAGCCGCCAGTTCTTGGCTCTCAACTTTTCTCTATTTGGGATCCTATGGCTTTCCTTTTGCCTTTGCTTATTTACCCAACGCATTGCTTTTGTATCTCTCTCAGTGTGTGTGTGTGTGTGCTTGGGTGTCTAGTGTAGGGCAGTTGAAAAGCGTGTCTGGCAACACAAATATTAAATTTCACACATACTCCTTAGGACACTTTTTCTTTGGTAAATTCACCAGGGAGGCGTGCAAGCTGGCGTTGATTGAAATTGAAAATATTATTTCATATGTCCTTCCAAATAGAAAAAAATGTCGCGCTTTTTAATACAGTTTATGAATTGTCCATTATTAAATAGGTGAAGCAACCATCTTCTCTCGAAAATAACTCAATCTGTACAGTTGAACACAGTCCGCGACAGTGAATATCATTGAAATTGCCCCAATTAAGTTATTTTATTTTCAAGCTGTTCATATGAACGGTTTCCAAAAAAAAAGGTAGACAAACAACATTTAAGGGCAAATTATAATTTTGATTTGTGTATTTGAAATGCATTACAATTGTCTTTTGTTTAAGCACTTAATGAAATGTTCTCTTATTTCATTTGATTGCAGGTAAGTCATACAATCAATTATGCGGTTCTCTTATGGTTTTATGTGAGTTACTACATAAAGTAATTTTTAATTGAAATAAACTGCAATACATCTGCAAATATATACTGCGAATGAGTTTAATTCCAACAATCCCCGGTTGAGCGACCGCATAAATCAACCACAAATAACAAGAGGGCAGACCGAGTCTATTATGCAATGTTCGATGCAATATAAAAATGTCCCTAGGTCTAATTGCCTAAACGCGCACACACACACACTGTCACGCACACACACACACAAAGAGAGGAAACGAGTATACAAAAGCCACGCCATTTTAGCTGAATTTGCATCAATAATTTATAATATTAAATAGCAGCAAATTAATATTGTATGTAGAGGGAGTCAGAGACAGAGACAGAGACAGAGGGGAGAGAGAGAGAGAGAGAGAGAGAGAGAGAGAGAGAGAGAAAACATCACTCATGCCCTGTTGTAGTGCCGCGGCGATGCGTAACGGTGAGAGAGGTACAATGTGCAAACATTGATTGACTAGATAGCAAGCTGACAAGCTAATGCCACATCACTCATACGCTATGACTGTCTGCAACATAAAAATCATATACACACGACGCGATGAACTTGCAAAATCAACATAATAATAATAAATTAAAATATTAGCGCTTAATTAAAATTATCAATCGACTCAAACCATTTGGCGAATTGTCATTGAGCTGACAGCCGCAGCGTCAACCTCGCTCCCTCCCTGCCGATGACCACCATAACTTCCACCGTCCACTGTACACATAATTGTTGTTATTTTTCAATGAAACGAGAAGGCATTAAATCAACAACACGCATACGCCCCATTGACTCGCAGGCAAATATTTGCAAATTAGCCAGTATCCACCAATCCCAATTACTTAAACTAAATACATAATTATTTTATGCATTAAATATGGATTCGCATGCTTTAATTCACATGAGAAAACACTGCACAAATATCAGGAATAATTCAAATTTAAACCCATTAACTTTGCCAATTTATGAACAACAATATTGATATTCAGAGTTTTCTATGGAGTCAATAGAGAGTTTAAACTGCAAATTCTTAAAATTTACGAGTTACTTTCACATCCCTACAGCGTTTCATTTATATGCAGAGCTTTCCTTGTGAGAGTTTTCATCAGTTTCAAACCTCGTCTTTCAGCTCATTTAACAGCCAACGAGATCAATCTGCACTGCAATTCATATCCAAATAAAAATCGAAATCCTCATCCAAATCCAAACCCTTATCCACCTGAATGCTGTCTGTGCCATAAAGCAGACGCGTGCCAATGTCAAAGCAACACACATAAATCAATCAAAGTGCGCAACTTTGCAGTTGCACAATCGACTAATCACAATCAGCTGAGCGAACTCATCTCCTGCAACATGTGTGGCAATGTGGCACTGCCAAGTTGCCAGTTACCAGTTGCCAGTTGCATAAAGTCAATGACATCAATTTCCGTTGTCAATAATTCAACTTCAGAATGAAATTTAATCTACCTGGTTGCGAGCTCGTACATGTTTGTCCATTGGCTGTTACACCTGCAATGTCAGTGCAGTTTTTCAGTTTTTCAATCAACTAACCGGTCATATACCTTTTCAAGTGTTTACCGTTATTAATCTGATTACAGTTAACGTGGCAAGCAGCTGCGAAGCGACAGAGTTCCCAGAGTGAATGAAAAATAAGAATGAAAGACGTCGCCAGGATACGTTCAGTCAGGCAGTAACGTTTTAAAGATTCCCTCAACTTCCGAGCATTTCATTTGAAACTTTTCAAGTGCCCATATATGTAACGGCATATCAGTCAGACAAGTCGTCGTTATATGTATGTGTGTGTGTGTGTGTGTGTGTGTGCGGGCAAAATGTCATGACAGTCTTGTGCCAATTGACAGGTTGACAAGTGAGCAACAAGAGAATTCAACTCGTATGTCAAACTCGAGCTCGAACTCGTACAAGAATATGCAAAGTAAAAACAAAAAAAAAGCACAAAAAGCCAAAAATATTTGTTATAAAAAGTTTTTAGCTGTGACAACTTTTGCTCAACTTTGCCTGCAAATGTGCAACTGTCCGTATGTGTGTGAGAGAATGTGTATCTGTGTGTCTCTGTCTCGGTCGCTATCTAGACCAGAGATTTAATTAATCAATTATAACGATAGCAACTTTTTGACCAGCATATAACTCGACTATGCCCTCCCCATTGGTTACGCCTTACACACACAGGCAGTAAAGACAGATTATAAATCTAAGTGTCAAAAGCCGTTCAGCAATTTAACAACATGAAATTTGTGTTGCAACTTCAACAGAAGTCAAAATTAAAAAATGCTGCAAATGCTTGGGCGTGTCATTTGTATTTATTGATGCGATTTACTTGCCTTATCTGATATTGCAAGAGCCAACAATGAGTTAAGGGAAACAATTTATAAGAAATATGCATTTGATAATATTCAAATAAAACTGTAGTTATTTTTAATTTAATTAATTTGTATAAAGCGTGAGTATAATTGAAGATTCAATATATTTAAATATAACAAAAATTGCTTGTATTTTAATTGATTTAACAACAATTTCATGCTGATTGCATTGAGGTTCTCCGAATTCAATTGCTGAATAATTGAATACCTGAGTAGGCTTAAGGTTAAGCTTAAGCTGCAAATGTAACTGACGCTGACGCTGACACAAGCCTGCCACATCGTCAGCCTTAAACTGATTTTGCATGTGAGGACAAATTATTACTGATTACTGACTTTTGGTTTGATATTGTTTTGCAGCATTTGTTTTTGAAGTTGGCAAATAAAAATAAATTTTATAAACAATTAATTGAAAAATTGACAACAGAAATGGACGACGCTACTTTCTCCTTTCAACATTGTAACCGCAGAACTGCATAGAGGACGATTGCAACATATACAAAGCACCCAAGCATTTCCCAATTGCTGTAGGGCATGTGTATGTGTGCTTTTGTGGTAAAAGCATGCATAAAATATGCCAATATGTATACTCTATCCACTGTTCCCAACAGCACACATGACGCATTCATCTCCATTTGCTTAAAGTGACGAGGCCACACACACACGCATATGTACATCACATTCAAATTCTTCTGCACTCAGGCAGGCATACCCCATTGGAACTTCAATTCATCCATAGTGCACAATTTCTAACACTCATACGCCCTGTTGGCGTGCTCCGAGCTAGAGCCAGAGATAGAAACACTTTACAATGCACAGTGCCCCCAATGCAGTATTTTGTCATATTTCTCCACAACTTGTTGTTCAATGTAAGTGTGCTGTTGTGTGTTGCTTTTGTTGTCTTTTAAGGTTCATCAAAGCTTCAACATTGTTTGGTCACAGTTGTTGGCTACGCTGCCAATCCAACCCACCTTCCCCTTTCCCCTTATCCATTGCCTGCTCCTTGTACCCGACATGTTCGTCATAGCTTCTAAACTGTCTTGTGAAATTTTTCCTGTGGGAGTTAAAATATGCACAGACTGGCTGGCTCCATGGCGGCTCTCTGCCTCTAAGTTCTCCCTAACCCTGGATAGCTGACTTTTTTTGCTTTACCATCCTGGGCTTTAACATCACATGCACATACAGATTCGCATACATATACAAATTTCGCATGGTGCTGTAACGGGTTGTTAAGCTCTAGTGCATGTGCAACTTGTCTGTTGTTTATGACACCCCCCAGCTCTTTGTCCCCAACCCATCAACTGTATGTGTTTGTGTATGCGGTATGTGGTGTGTGTGTGTTGCTGCCATCGACGTCAACGTCAACGTCAACGTCGACGTCGTTGTCGTCATCAACATCATCATACGTCTCGGGTTTTGTGCTCCAATCCCAAGCATATCATCACACTTACATATATTCACACTCACACACACGCACACACACACACACGTGCACACATGCAAAATGAGCTCAACACTTGTCCACAGCTTTGACTGAGAACGACTTGTGTGGGTGCATCGAAGGATACGCATTTGAGTTTAGCCTTTGGTTTTAGCTTCGTGACCCGCTTATCGAATATTTTCTAATCTCGAGCATTTATAGAACAGATTTAATAGATTTTTACGCATATTTTATTGATGGCAAACCAATATGATTTAGCCCAAAGCATTATAAATTCCAATCGTAAATGCATTGAAAAACATTGTCTTCTATTAATTTATACATGGAATACTAATTATCAAGTCTTATATAATATATATGTATAGTCCCCAGCTCGATAAAGCAAATATCTTGTCTGTTTTATATATTAAAGTTGCGCTTTTCATTCTTTAAATTTTTCCAACCTTGACTATAATCAATTAAATTTACTGATCTCTTTTAAACTTTTGTAATAAAAAGCTTATATTTATTAGTTTCCCTCTTCTCTTATGCTGCCTGCAACTAACTGACAAAGGCGTTAAGCATAAAAAGTTAGGATAAACGCTGCAGGATATTGATGCATTGCAACTCAGACTGAAGGAAGAGCTCAGTTCAAAAACTTTAGAGGTTGCGCATAATTAATGGAAAATTTCCGCAAATTTGAAATTTCAATTAAGCGGGTGTGTGTGTGTGAGTGTGTGATGAACATAAATTTATAAACTCGTACTCATACTTGATTTGCAGATTACGATTCGATAGCAAAACAGCAGATAATATTTTTCAATAAAAATGAGCTTTCAGTGGAATCTATTGAAGCTGCAACAAATTGCAAAAGCACAATTCTGAGTGTGGGTGAGGAAGGTTTGTGTATAAGATTGGACAGTGTGTAGATTGCCACTGTGAGTAATGGCCTAGACAAATGGCAAGGCAGTCGACAGCTCCCATAGTTGCCGAGACACTCACCAAGTCAGTCAGTCAGTCAGTCAGTCAGGCAGCCAGTCAGCTGCAAGTAATTTCATAGTGCAGAGAAGTGAGCACAACAAAACCAAAAGTGGAGAGGAGAGAGTGCGGAATGGCAATGGCATGCAGATCATCGCAGCAACAAAAATATTATTATGTCAGCATTATGTTCACAATGTCGTCTGCCATTAAGTCAACGACAGCCAAAACAACAGCAGCAACTACAACAACAACAACAGGAATCACCATAACAATGGGGATGCGAGTGACATATGAAAATGTGCAGACAGTTGGTTTGCATAATAGAAAACATAAATTTTTCAGTTGCACAGTTGTGTTCCTGCGGCTACAAAACCCCAACCCCCTTACCCTCTTCCTCTTCTCTCTTCCTCTCCCGAGAAGCAGCAGTTGGTCAGCCGAGTGCGACATTTTGATCATTAAAAGCCTTAAGTATTTGAGCTAGGATACTTCTCAAATTATTATATCCAGCAACAACATTGACATACACACTGATATGGTCTGCCATTTGTTCAGCTCTCTATAGACTATGACTATGAGATTGTCGCCCTTATGACGATTTCTGCATTAGGAAAATACGCTTTACCAACTATATTTATGTGACGCACGATAAAAATCCATAATCTGGACAGCTATCAATGTCATTTCTTAAATTCAGTTTCTTACTTTCCTTCAGTTCTCACCAAAGGATATCTTCAAGTTGAACAAGTTCTACTATACAATTTTGGCACTTAACACATAATTTCCTCTCTTTTGAGCAGCTTTGGCAAAGAGACGCTAACAAAAAGCGTTTGCTCTGCCGGGTTTCTCTGCATTTCTGCGGGTGTGTCTGTGTGTGTGTGGTTGTATTTGTGTGTATGTGGGTGTTTGAAAGCATGAAATTAAATTCCATGTCAAAAACAATAACCGGGACTGCCAACCAACGCTCAAAAACAACGTTAACTTTAAAATCCCAGCAATGCTGCAGGCGCTGGCCAAAAGCTTGGAAAATAAATTGAATCGAATTTAATGTCAAAAGCGCAGCAAATAATTGGCTTAATGTTGTTGTTGCTGTTGCTGTTGCTGTTGCTGCTGATGCTGCTATTTCAGTTGTTGTGTTTTGTTTTTGTTGTTGTTTTTTGTTGTTGTTGTGGTAGTAGCAGTAGTAGCCAGAGCAAAGGATAAAAACTGCATTAAATGTGCGTATATTTCTCAGCGTGTATTAAGTGTGTGTGTGTGTGTGTTTCACACACCTGCAAGTGTGCCATTATCCACGCCTCCTATTTACCACACAATTGCTTCCCCTGCGCAGCGTTCACTCCAACCCCCTCCTGGGTTATAGCCTTTGTGCGTTTGCCATTAAAAGCGAAAAATTCAATTTCGTTTTATTGTTCGATGGTTAAACAGCAGAGCGCAGGGTGTAAATATCATATCCTTATATATATATGTAGTATAACAGATACACGTTAGTTCGGTGGCTATGTTAGGGCGTGGCAATTGTATTACGCCCACCTGTGACTCGTGGCTACTTTTCGCACACAGTCAACGCAATCGAGCGAACGCATGGTGCGTATGAGTAATGTTTGTTCAGAACCACCCTGATGTTAACTGCAAAAGAGGGAGGGATCCGAGGAGGGGTGGTGATAACACAACGAAAAGAGAAAAGATTTTCGCTGACACTGCTATTATTGCAGATATTTTTGTTGCCTCTGCACTTGATGTTATGTAATGCTGCTAACTTTGTTTTTGGTCAACGGATCACACATTACGCCAGGAGATTAAAAGGAAAAGGAAATTTTATTACGACCACAGTGAAACAGAATGACAAGGATCAGAGAGCAAGATATAACCTTGCGGATGAATGATAACTTTTAGTTTGAATTGAACACGACATCAAAGCAAACTATGATTATTACCTCGACAAAGACGGCTAAAAGCCCAACCAAATATCTGCACTCAGGCATTTAACAGTTACCAATTGCTGCTTGACCAAATGCAATATTAGTTCCAAGCCACAAATATGTTTGCTTTCGGCCTGAATGCACTTCATATCACATATTGACCTGAGCATAGTAGCCACAATACTCGAAAGCTTTTGCCCCAAATATCCTGTAATTAAATATTTGGACTTCATTTAATTTAAATGGAGCTCAGCTCGACAGCTGACACTTTCATGTACATTTGAGAACTCAACGAGGTACGTGTATGAAGTGAAGGGATTTATTCTGTCATTTATCACATGACGCAATTTTATTTTCTTATATATTGCTAGCTTCAAGCATTTTGCACCATTTTTTGTCACAATTTCTTATCTCATGAGCATAAAATTAACAACGCAACAAAATGACGCCAAGATTGACGAAGAATCTTGCACATTATTATTTACCTGAACGGAGCAAAACCATCCGAACCATCCGAAAGACCCAAAAAAAAATAAATAAAAAGAACGACAAACGCGAGGCATTATTTAAAATCGACGCCTGCGGCGTTGCTATAAAAATTTGTGAGCGATAAAATGGAATTATGAAGACGACAAGAAACGATGCTGAGGACGACGTCTGAACGACACGTGTTCTTATTAATTTTAATGCATATTAAAAATCGGAGCCTGCGGGACTCCTGCACAACAACAATAAGAACAACTGCGACAAGAAAACCAGGAACAGCAACAGCTAAAAACCTCTTCCCAAGGATGTAACTTATAAGGAGCGTATCAATAAAGCTGAGGAACGCTGAAGCTGGGAGGCAGTTTGGAGCCAACTCAAAAAATGCCAAAACCACAACAATATACAACATACAAAATACACACCTACAACCACACACCCCCCGATACACACACACACACACACACACACACACTTATGGCAGGCTGGCACTGACTTATGTTTATTAGATTTTATGGACGCTCATCTGTACTCAGAATGTAGTCGGCCCTGTGGTCTCCTATTCAGAATTTTGGTTCAGCATTAAAATATCTTAATAGAAAATAGATAAGTCATAAAATATTAAATGAGTGGCTACCACCCACACTCACACACATACATACATACATACACACACTTACGCAGACATAGACTGAAGCTCATAATCAGTCAGACAGTCAGTGGGGTAAACCAAGTAGCACACAGCGGTTTCATTTGCTTCTGGCAAGCTGTTTTCCTTGCCTGGTCCGACATAATGCCGCAATGTTGTGGTTATGATTTGTTATACTCTGTAATCAGTTACTCACAAGCTGGGGATATTGGTTGATATTTTTAATGAGTTGAATTTGTACTCATGAAAAGAAAAAGCATAGGCAAATGTCTAGTAAAGAAACCCTTGAAGGGTATTTAATCGTCGTTAAATAAATACTTCAAATGATCTTGTTTGTTCTTAGTGCTCATGTTTTCATTTTGCAGATAAATAATGTACAAAAGTTGTTCATTTAACTTTGCTTGTTTGTTTCGTTTCGTTTCACTTTTTGTTTGTTTGCTCGTTGGCAGTCGCATTGTCTGCCTATGAGACTGCCAGACTGCCGCAATGCCAGACTGCCAGACATCCTGCCATGTGCCAGATATAAATCTTGAGAGCCTAAAACCGACCGAGGGCAACTTTTTTGTGGGGTAGCCTATAGAACAGTTTCACAACCGAAAATAAGTTAAGAAACTCATTCACATAATTTGCGAGTTTATTGTTAGCTGCTGTTGATGTTGTTGTTCTTGTGTTTTTTTTTTTTTTTGGTGTTGCAGCTGTTATTGTTGCTGCTGCCATGGCATGATATACACCTGGCAGGCAAAGCATAAACCTGCTCTAATTACTAGTCCCAAAAAAGAGACCATAAAATATAAATAAAAATCATTCATTTTCACTGCATGCTGGAGAGTTGCCTAACCTTACCTAAGGCGCTAACATTTCTCCTACTGCCACTGGCACTTCTGCTCCTTGAGATGATGAGACTGTTGTTGTTGTTGCTGTTGTAGGTGCTGTTGTTGTTGCTGTTGTTACTGGCGATGCTCCAACGCTTGCGGCTGCCGTTTGTGCGTAAAATTTTTATAGCCTACACTTGGGCGCCTGAGCAAGTTACTGCCACTTAATGAATTAACATTATTTTGATGGGTTTTATGATTTTGTTCATACTTTCGCATACACAAATAGGCCACAGCCGCATCAGCAGCGGCAGCGGCAGCGGCAGCGGCAACACCTCGAACTGTTTTTAACTTTTTAATAAGCAACAAAAAATTAAAAAAAAATAATAATAATAAAAAGAATAAAAAATTAAGTATATTCAAGCATAAGCATAACTCTGCTCAAATCATTTCATTAATATTTGGGCGTGAGTTTGGACCACAGCAGCATCAGCAGCAGCAGCCCTTTTTATGTTTGGCCCGCATGGAAATTGCTTTTTAAGTACTTGGCTTCAATGCAGCGCAAAAGTTTTAGCTGCAACGCCACAAAAAGAGGAAATAAAAATCAAAAAATAAGAAAGTAAAAAATGAAAATCGTTGAGAAAATGCGAACACTGAAGTGAAAGTTTTTATTAAATGCATAAAACGAGTCGAAGTCGTGACTATGTGGTTCCTGAAAGTGTGTGTGAGTGTGTATGAGTGTGTATGAGTGTGTATGTGTCAGTGTAAGACTGTGTGCGTGTGTATCGGGCGACATAAATCTAAGTGCTTTAACGCCCCTGAGGCAGCTTGTGCAGCGCCTACTTTTGTGGCCAATGGTGCAAACGATTTTACCAGTTTGAGCCACCTTTACCCCTCTTACTTTCAATGAGTGTGTGTGTGTGTATATGTATTACAATGTGTATGTTATGTAACATTTTGTGTGCCGCTTTTGTAATGAGTTTTCAAGTGGTTTTATGCATAGGCAGGTAATTTTAACATAATACCTAATGATGTATCTCTTGTAGGGGGGCTTACAAAATAACAAAAAAAAAAAAAAAATGGTAGGTTACGGTACTTTAACACACTCACACAAACTGGTAATAACCAGACAATTAAGCGCCCCTTTAGTTATTGTGCATATATAGTATATTATATTTCACACTTTCTTTACATAGAACATGTCCTTAAGTGAAGAAGTTATGCAAAACATAATAAACGAAGTATAATAAAAAAGTATATGAATATAACTATTTCAGACCTTTAACTCCTACTCAAACTCACTTCAGTGATATTGATTTGTTTAACAATATTCTCTGTGATATTAACTAATTACATTGCTTATCGCTGACGTCCCTGATAATTGATAACCAAAAATAAACCCACACTTATATTACAAAAGTGTATTTAGCATTTGTTGTTTCTTATCAGAATGTCAAACTGTGGTAAATAGCAAATTAATTTTTGCAGTTAAAGCAGCTGTTATCGATATACGTGTATTTCCCACAATTCAAATGCGCGCTTAAAACAAAAATTCCCTAACGACGTAATTTCCCTTTTGCACTCGCACATTGTTTAGTTGGCGAGTCGCTCACAAACACAAAACGCAAACGCTCTCTCACTCTCTTGCTCACAGCACCAGCAGCAACTGCCGCATATGCCGCACCACGGCGAATTGGGCCAAGCCAACGGAGGCGAATGTATCAGTGTATCTGACAGTAGCAGCAGTCGCCCGTGTGTTTGTCTGTCTCTGTCATCATAGTCGCCGTCGTCGTCGCCGCCGTCTCGTTGCTGTAGTTTTTCTGATTGTGGCCCATGAAAAAGGCAAATTTTTAATAAATTATAAAAAACTTTCTAATAAAAAACACAGAATACAATTGAATATTCTGTCTACAACAAAATAACTGACTAAACGCATTGGCTTAGTGCTGGCAGACGTGAAAAATCTTGTAAAATTTTCGTGTAGTGTGTTCGCTTGAAAATTCTTTGCGCAGCAGCCGCCTTTTTTTCGGCAGCTGCGGACAGTTTGGTACAAAGCATAAAATACTATAGAATATAGCAACTAAATTGCCACATTTATATATTATTTATCCCATATATATTTGTGTATTCACATATATCAACATCTATAGCAACAGTCTGGATATATTAAAGAACTACATACTACATATTTACAACCGTTTCTCCATAAGAACATTCTTGTGTTTCTGTGTGCATACCAACAATCAGAAAACCATAAAAAATATGTTTATTTTTAATCATAATATATGTCAAAACTAAAAACAAAAACTACTTAACAACTAAATGCAAATGGAACATAAAAATATGACTATAAACATTATTAATATCCAACAAAACATAGTTCCCAATAGTGCGCCCAGTGATAATCTTGTTGTTGTTTGTGCCTTTGTTCGTTCCGTTGTTCCTTATGTTGTTGTTGCTGTAGTTGTTGTTATTCGCATTTTGTGTACCTTTCAAGAAATCAATAAAAAATAAAAAGCAGAACGCAACCTAAAGGCCAGGCAAATTCGCTCAAAACGAGTCGCGCGAGAAACAGAGAGCGAAGAGCGTAACACAAAGAGAGCGAGAGAGTTTGACTCTTGGCTCTCGTCGAGTTTTGTTGACATTCTGCAGCGCGCCGTATGTTGTCTACAGAATGAAAGAAGCCCAGTTATAGTTTTTTTGGTTTTTGTTCTTTTACTACATCGCCATAATTTAGCATATTTAACAAAAGAACTGAAAGAAGTCAACAGATGAATTTCTGAATAAAGAAGATATCAAAATATAGCACGATAAGCACGCTCAGTTCGGTTGTTTGACAGTTAAGTGACACATTTTCAAAGTACTGTGTGCTAGTTCCCTTGGATTTATTCGGTATTCGATAGTCTGCTGAAGAGATGTCGTCCAGTTGAGGTCTGTATAGCGTCTCGTTGACTTCGGTACCACGTGCATTTACCCAGCCCGGTTCTATTGATTTTTCCCCACGTCCTGTGGCGCCAATGTCCTTTTGTGTGCATGCGCATCTTTCGCAAGGCCCAAACCTCCCAGTGCACTGACCTTAGCCATGGCCTATCCAGTAACAATTCGGGGATTCCTTGCATTGTATGGCTCCGTTTGCCGTTCTGCATTTTCAATTATTTCCCTTTCAAATTAACGCCATTCAAAGAGCCGGTTAAAACAACAAACAAACGATTTCAATATACCCTCAAACTGTGTATTTGAGTCACAATATAGGCCATTCATAAGAGTATCAAAAAAAGCGCTTGTCTGACGCAAAAATAAACAAACATTTTATGTGGGACGCGTGTTGAAGCCAGCATTTATATTTATGCAAATAATACAAATAAGTATGTATGTTAGTTGAGGGTTTCTCTAATGTGGATGTGGGTTCTCAGTGATTCTCACGCTAATTATATGCATAAAAACCAGGCATACAAGGACATAAACGCTTCGACAAGCCCGCAGAGCATTTTGGCAAAAGCTCTCTAATTCACAAACACATCTGAGCTTATTTCTCTTCTGAGTCAATATGTGTTCAGTTTGTTTACAGTTGAGCAAATGACAATAGTTGTAATACTCCAATAATAATACAGTAATATCTTTAGTTGCAGTCAATTGGTTCATCAATTAGATGATATTTATTGACACTTGTGGCACTTTTACCCACTTTCACATGTCGTTCTCAACATTCTCAGTTTGTTCACCCACACAATTTCAGATCTTGGGTTGCCCCCATAAAGTTGCCAGTTTTGAAGAATCAAAATGAAAATCGGCTTAAGTTTATTTGGGCAGTTTAGACCCAAATGACTGCTTCTGCCAATCCCAGGGAATGGGCGTCTTTGAATATTGTTACCTGTCAAAACGACAATTTGTTTACTTTTTATCAATCACACACACACATGAAACTCTCTTATTATTATTCTTTATGTATACGAAAAGCATAATGGGGCTTATCTGGAAAAGCGGCCATAAAAAGTCTTCGCAATTCTTTATGTATGAGTCTGACTGAGTATTTATATGTGGACGTCTGTGTGTTTGTGTGTGTGTGTTAGATTGCTATTTATGGGTCATACATATAGATATATACATATTCGTGTCTATCCCCATTGCGTCTTTTCCATTCTGCACTTGACAGCGAACAGTGGGCAATTTTTCAATTACGTTTGCAATTGCCGGTCACATGTCAAAGGCCAGTTATAAATCTGCTAATCAAATTGTTGGCCCAATGTCACTAACCCCGATTCGATTATTAAATATTGATAGAGGCTCCCAATGAGTGTTATTACTATGGTTATTGCTATTATTTTTACGGCCGGTTATCGTATTTAATGCGTGCGTCAACGCAGACAACGATCTCACGGCCATAAATGGCCAACAATTGTCACATTGATTGACCAATTTCGTCAACTCGTTTTCCAATATAATTTTACAACAATTGGTGACCCCTCTCCAGTTATCTTCGTGTGTAGAAGTGTGTCTTTCCATTGCGTTCTCATTCTGCCTGTCTTTATGTGTCGCATTTTGATATTATTTTTTTTCTCTCTCTTTGATTGAAGTTACGCCTAAGACCAAGAAGTAATGCCTAGTCACAATGTTAAGAGTCAGCCCCATACTTGGTTACTTTTTGCATGTGGCTGCAGTTTGATGAGCTGCTAATTAACACCGTCTGCGCAACAGTCACGAGAAACGAGAAACACTTTTCCCTCAGCACATGGCGTGCTGAGGCAGTTGTGAATGAATCAGCACGAGCGCACTGTAATTTGCACTTTGCTCACTTCCCTAGTTCTCCCTTTCCCTTACCCTTTCCCTTACCGTTTCCCTGGGTCCACAGCTAGATCCATTCCATAGCCGGTTGCGCTGCAATTACTTGCGAGGTTTAGGCGAGGTACATTAGTTCAACAGAATGATTGGCAGATACTGCATTAGACTAGTTTCTCGTTTGGCAATTAGTCAGCTATATTGACAGATTGATAGACAGCAAACAAGGTTTCCCTTTCGGACTAACTATCAATGTCATCTTTAGCTTTGCTTAAAGTTGTAATCCACAAAAGTATTTGCACTTGTAGCTCATTACTTTGTCGACTATGGCCGGCATCTGTATATCGAATCACTGAGCTTTGTCGATCCACAAGCTGAGGCACAACACAGACATCCAATGCGGCCAGCTGTTGCACATATGTCAACAGGGGCAAATTTGTGGCAAGCTCTTCATATTTTATATGGGCACATTTATATGTTTAATGTGATCAACTGGTCACACATGAGTGCGACTCAACTTCGCGCTGCCTCTGATGAGACACGCCCCTTCAGTTGGAGGAAGATTGAACCTCGTTGAACTCTGCGCTCTGCGCTCATCGCTCACTGCGTGCGGAATGTGCATATGTGTGAATGTATATTAAAAAGCAATAAAGCGCAGAAAGCGCAAAGAACAAAGGGCGACGAAGAAGAGGCAAACAAAAGGCGAAAGAGAATGCTGAAGCAAAGACGAAATATCGAGAAACTGCAATAAATTATCGTAAAGAATGATAGCTTCGCTTAGGTTTGGTGTTTTTTGTAGCATTACAACAGCAACAACAACAACAACAACAATTGTTAATACAAATCAATAGAAAACTCTCCAATAACAACAACAACAAGAACAGCAATGAGAACAACGTGTAAGTTAGTTAATTATTTGTACAATATTTAGTGACAGTGCCAAAATGGAAATCATCTAAGCAAATAAAAAACTATATCAATAAATTTGATGATAGACAAATCAAATACCCTAGAAAGTTGAACAAATCGCGCAGCAATCAAATGCACAAAATGTTGTAATCAAGCAGCAAAAGTTAATAATAACAATAACAACAGGCTTCAGTCCTACATTCGTGACGCGTCGCGTGCACAGTGGGACAAAAGCGCACAATCTACATTACGAATACAAGGAGAACATCACGAAACAAAACGCACAGCAAGCAGTTGCAAAACTGAATCGAAGCACAACGAATTCCGTTAACATATAGAAATAATGCCACGCCCACAGCAGTTGCCCCTAGTACTGCGTGCCTTGTTGCAGCTGTTACTCTTCAGCAGCATTGCCCAGCAACACTGGACCAGCGCGTTGCCCACCACAACCACGACAGCACCACCCATTGTGGCAACCAGTAGCATCATCAGTGGCATCAGCAGCAGCACAGAGATGGCTATGGTCAGAACATCATCGGATCGGAATATAATGGATCTAGTCAATGATGATGGACATGCTGGCTCTGGCTGGGAAGCCTTTGAGACTGAATTTCATTTAGCCACGCAGAGGGCACCCCAACAACAACAACCTCAACTGGCCACTGCACCCACATCCATTGAGCAACAAGATCAACCACCAGCCATTCCAGCCACAACGTTGGCATTTTCCAATGCCGTTGCCGTAGCTGGGGACACAATGGACTCCACACTGGGCGGCACCGCCCACGGCGATGCAACGCCTCCCTATGCTGCCGTCGATGATAATTATGGTAAATTTAAAGCGAATGTATATTTAATAATATCAAATGATTCATGACTCACATGCGGTAAACGCATTACAATTGAGATCAACTCAGAGCAAGTTCACATTGGCTGCATTCGAATCTGTTTCATAAACTGTTGAGTGTACTCGATGAGTTGCATATGACTAATATATTAACAATAATATAAATAATAATAATATACTTTTATACTTAGTAGTTATAAATAATTCTAAGAAATCAATATTGTTCTATGTATATTTAATTGAGTCAACAATTTAATTTATAATTTCTAATACCAGTTCCAGCTGCCGTTGAATCCTTTTAGTTTCCCGCCAGTCCCGCTGTCTCATAGTTCACAGTTCATTAAAATTCTACAAATAGCTTCAATTGGTTTGCTTACAAGATTTTCCCATTATATCCGGGTTGACCGTTGAGGAGTTCATTGGCATTGCAAAAGTTTTCTGAGAAGAGAGGAAAAACTTGTGCCTCACAGTGGCACCACTAGATAAATGGTAACCTAGGACTATCCGACAGTAGTTTAGCTGTTCAGCTGTTCAGTTTTTATCGATGGCACGGAATGAATGAACTATGGCAATTCTCTGCATACTTCAAGGCAATTAACTCAGTTTTCATTTCCGGCTTAACACGCAGCGCTGTTGTTGGCAAGGTTTGAGCCACCCTCTGTAATATGTTGAAATTCTCACGCAAAACTTTCAGCTCGTCGAATGAATTATTTAACATTGTTTTTGCGGGACAAGTTTTTTGGGGCCGCTGCTTGAGGTTTAACGAAATATGTCTAAGGATTGACACCCACAACAACAACAGCACTAACTCGTCAACGACTCGGCAAGAAGCATTCATTGAAAGGCGCTCATCACGCGATTCAAATGGATGTGATGAAACTGGCCAAGCAGAGCAATTAACAACTTCACTTTTATGGCCCACAATTATTTGGTATTTATTATTAAACTCTAACTAACTGTACACAATCTTTATGGCCTGGTTTTAAATTCAAGCTGCTGACAAGCTGCTGCTTTCGTATAATTGTACACTCCAACCACAATTTACATCTACCCACACTATAAACTTAATAAAGAGTTGGGGTCACGTGGCGTATGTGCAATTTGCATGTTGCCTCATTGCGTGCTGACCAGCATTTTACAAGTCCGTTCAATATCGAAAGCAGACTGACAGCTGGCAAATTGCTGGGCACTAGCTAAGCCAGGGGGCGTGGCGGAAAAAATGCTTGGAGCTGATTTAGCGGTCACACGCAAAACTTCAATTAAAATGCATTTAGTTTTTTTTTTATATTTAGTTCTGCACTTATTCCCAATACAAATCAAAATAAATAAAGGGCTAAGTAGTTCACGGCAAAGCAAAACACATCATATTTCATTCAGATTGTAACCCAAATTCCCAAAATAGCTTCCTTTGTGTTGCCTTGAACTTGAATGAAAATCCAATAAACTATAATTGGGCGATTGTCAAGAGGTTGACTTTATAAGTATTCAAGAAATAGAAATACTTTAGATTTTGTCTAATTCTTGAGCTATTCTGAAGTGAGGGTAATCAATATCGAAATTGACTATCGAATATTGTTGAATGCTCCAACATAAGTGTTATCTATTTTTATATATACAAGTATTGCCTTACACAATGCAATAACCTTGACTGGTGCCGTGCTTACATCATTTATTCCATATGAATGCTCAGTCCTCAGAAGCAAGCCTAGAATATTTTTATTGTTATATAAATTTATGCAAATTAGTTGAGAGACGCTGACGCAGTTTGCAATTGTCAATTTAGCAATTGTCAGCTCTCAGCTCAGAAATGCGGTGAGCGTTAATTATTATTTCAGTCAAACAAATTCATTTGTTTTTCACTTGAGAGAAAAACAAAAAACCCATTTGGAAATTTACGTATTTAAATCTACGCTTCAATTAATACAAGCACTTAGTTAATATCCATACAATACTTATTGGCAGGCTTTAGATTGGCTTAAATATTAGTTAATTAAGTAGAGCAAGTGATTATAAGCTTATGCGTTGCAAGTAGCATCATTTTGTGTTTAGCTACAAATAAATCTCATCGATTTCTGAGAAGCTTAAGCTAATTGACATTTCTATGGCATTATTCAATGACTAGGCAGATGAGATTTATCGAAAGGCAACAACAGCTTATTACAATGCATTTCAAGTTTTGTATCTGTAAATTTCCTTCAAGTCATTAGCTTAATTAATTGTTTTTCACAACATTGTACAGCTGGTGTCGAGTTAATTTTTGTGTAAGTGTAAAGTATGTTAAAGACGCAGTTCAGGCGAGGGCCACTCACAATTTTGTAACACTTTCGGCTTCATCGCCGTTTCATCAAGAGCCAGACCCAAGATTATTATGCCCCAACTATGCTGCTAATTTTGTTGAGAACTGTACTGGGATATCTGTCGACAGCTTTTCTGAATAGCACTTGAGAGTCGCCGAGTGGCATGAAATTGGAATTGCTTGCAGCTTGCAACATAAAGCAAAGTGTCTGCTGCTGCACTTTCCCCAAGCTAGACCCAATTTACAATTAAATGCATCTCGAGTCTCTGTCAGATGCTGCAGTCTGTTGACGACATAATGACAAACAGCAGTTGACAAAAGTTTCGCAACTTGAACTTTTCTCTGAAGAATTACTTGTATAATTAATTTCGGCGAGGTGCCATGTGTAACTGTCATAGCGACAGATTACTGTACTACTGCTAGTATGGAGAATACAGCATTAAGACATTTGACATCAACTCACTTCATTTGAGCTGGAAAATAGATTTTTAACATCTTTGGAATATCATCTTCGATGCCAGGAATCTCAGCATTGGCCACTCAAAGTTTTGTAGTCCGGAAAAAGTTGCTAATACAAATTGACGTAACTTTTGGCTTGTCAACAGCAAACAGCAAAAGTTTGGTGCGTTTTTTGACAAATGATTTGCGTTGCACGAAATAAACACAAACACACACACACACACACACACATATTCACAGAAGAAGCGGTGCCAAAGTCAGTCTAAACGAAAAATAACTAAAAAGTGGCCAACACAAACTTTAACTTTAACTTTGCTGCAAAACTTTCAGTGCTGCAATGGCTAACGAAATAATGGTGAGGGGAGGGGTTCGGGTGTATTTGGACTAGGCGTCACTTATAGAAATTTGAGTTATGAACATGACTTGTCAAAAAATACATTAAAAGTGCAAAGTAGTGGAAGCAGCAAGAAGAAAACAATCATTTAGTAGCCGGCAAATTTTCACAACTAAGTGAAAAGCATAAATCATTGAACTTTTCTTTCTCTTCGTTGTCCGCTGGCTGTTTTGGCTGCCAGCCATTTTGCAAAACAGCCATCAATCATTTTTCTAGCTGTTGTCTTGATTTTAATTTGTGACATGACCAAACAGACACACACCCAGACACACACACACCCAAACACTACATACACTAACGCACACACTGTCTTTGGCAAGAAAGCGTTGCATACCCAACAGGCGCAACGCATACGTGCTTAAGGCGTTTTGGCCCTAACGTTGATAAGCCAAACAACGAGTCTAGACTTGTCTCTTGGTTCTTGACATTCTCCCCACTTTCAGACAAACACAATCACAATCACCCATACACCTATCATTTAGTTATCGCAGATTTGAAAAGTGTTTCCTACTTTTGAGGCAACATTGTTGTGTCTTAATTTATGAAATTCGCTCACCTTACAACACAAACAATGTAAATGGCCAATTCTGAAGAGATAAACACTTTTTATCGCTCCTTTGGGCAAAGAACGGGCTCCAAAAATGGTTGCCAGAGCAAGAGCAACAACTTCCGCCTAACTGCACTTCAACAAGGCAATCTCTATGTTCACCCTACAAAAACAACAACAACAACAATGGGAACAGTACAATAACCCTGAATGCCAACAAGAGAATCATTTATTCTCCGACTTGATGTGCTGGCTGCCTTTTTTTTTGCACTTGAAAGTCACTTGTAGGCGGAATCCTTTTGTCTGCCTACTGCATCATTTCTATCTACGTAAGCTTTTCTGTCTCTCTGTGTGTGGGTGTGTGTGTGTGTGTATGTCTGTGTGTGTGTCTGTGTACACATATGCGATGCTTAAAGTCGTAAACACCTTGTTAGTGCAGCAACTCGACATGTTGAACGTGACATTGATGCCTTCTTTTGTAGCTGACTCTGTCGGCAGATAAATATACATGTACCGAGCCCTAAACAGTTTCCGCGTCTCAAGTGACCTCGTGTCTCCCGTTAGGACTCCCCCAAATTCCCGATCCCCCAACCGGAAGGTAGTGGCCGCCACAGTATCATGGCGCTGCCATGTGCGACTTCCTGTCGATAACCTTTGCTCATAGCACAAGCCGGCGCCGTTGGATTTATCGCACAATTGTTTATGTACTTTTGGTACGGGTGAGGCTTAATTAGACAACGCGTTTTAAAGCTGGCCAAGAGCAAAGGCAACTTTGTTTAATGTGAGCAAATAAAGCAGCAAATGGTTGGATAGTAATTTACCTGTCCTATCCATTATTAGACCCGGTACCCAAAGGGTACAGGGGCTTATGTATTTGTGCTATGTATGTAACAGGCAGAAGGAAGCATCTCCGACCCTATAAAGTATATATATTCTTGATCAGCATCAATAGCCGAGACGATATAGCCATGTCCGTCTGTCTGTCCGAGCTAGAGCTACCAAATTTGGTGACAACACTCCTATAATGTGCACGCAGATCAAGTTTGTTTTAGAATTTTGCCACGCCCCCTTCCGCCCACGCAAATCGAATAAAACGTATAACTAGACTCCATATATAGCTACATACTTCAGATTTGGCACACATAATGTGTGCTCATGTCTGGACATTTTGTGAAAATTGCATGAAGATCGGACCATAAACAAAGCAGTTAATAAGATATCTAATTACCACAAGCTCATGGCAGCTTTAGCGACAATTAATTGCATTAAATGTAACAACAACAAAAACAAGACATTCTGTGCGAGTACCCGAGTTCAAGTCTCGGTGCTGACCATTTTTTATTTCACTTTTTTTTTTATATATTTATAACAAGCGGATCAGTCGAGGCGCATGCGACAGTATAGTACCTTGCATCAGTATTTACAACTGAAGTTGGGTATGACTACAGTCGACCGCAGTCGACAGTGGGAGACTCTGTACTAATCGTGAATAGCAAAATCTACGCATTCAACAAATATTGTACAACAGATTGCAAAACGAATCTTCCGAGCCTCGAACTCGCGATCCCTTGATTCACAGTCTAATGCTCTACGCCCTGTGCCACCGGCAAACCGACCCGCAAGCCGACAAGATTAAAATAACTGAATTCGTATTTCCCATTCATTGCCGCCTTGAAAGTTTCTTTTGCTCAAAAAATTCTCCATCGTTCTTGGAAGAGAGCAACAGTGAACGAAGCGATCTACCGTTTCATTTTTTGCATTGCTATGTACTATGCGGACACATAGAAAGTATTCTCTAATGCAAAGCAATCAATAGTGAACAACACAAATGCTTATGTATTGGTTTTATTAAATTGCAAGTACGTTAAAGATTGCCTGCATTTGCAAAAAATAAAAAAAATTTTCGCGGTCTGAGCAAGCTTCGAACCCCAGACATCTCGCGCGCAAATCCTTTGTCCTCTAAGCTAAGCTACTACTTCATATAGTTCGAATACGGCAATCTCTATACTTATGCAGCACGAATTTTAGCATTTGACATGTATGTACATTAATTCGAATTTCTAACTAAATTTTGTTATTTCTATTTTTTAAGATTTTGCTACTTTCTGACAAATTTTGCAGAATTTATAATATATATTTAAATGAAATAGCAATAATTAATTAATAATTGAAAAATATAACTCAAATTTGTAATTGTCAGCAGCGAGATTTGAACCCGCGCACCCGTAGCGAGTCTTGCTGTTGTTGTTGCTGTAATGCTGCTTAGCCCTCATGAATTTGTAGGTCATTCATTCCTTAAAATCTCCTTTGTTTATGGTCCGATCGTGATGAAATTTTCGGAAAACGTCCGCACGCGGGCGCACTTGATGTGTACCAAATCTGCCAAATGTGGCAAGTCTGTAGCTCTTATAATAGGTTTTTTTCGATTTTCGGGGGCGGAAGGGGGCGTGGCAAAAATCTAAAACAAACTTGATCTGCCTGCACACTATACGGGTGTTGTCACCAAATTTGGTAGCTCTAGCTCTTATAGTCTCTGATATCTAGGTGTTCATACGGACGGACAGACGGACAGACGGACAGATAGACAGACGGACAGACGGACATGGCTATATCGTCTCGGCTATTGATGCTGATCAAGAATATATATACTTTATAGGGTCGGAGATGACTCCTTCTGCCTGTTACGCACAAATCGCTTTCGTCAAACTTAGAAGACTATGTACTTTTAGTACAGAGTCTAACAAATCGCTTTCGTCAAACTTAGAAGACTATGTACTTTTAGTACAGAGTCTAAAAATTAACTTTTTACTATTATTTTATTCATATATATGTTATTAATTTTGCCAATATGTCATAAGAAGAAGAAATAACAAAGTTTTGTTAGAAATTTGATTTCAAATATATGTATGCATGTACACGCATATGCAGCAATGCAAAAAAAGTAACGGCATTTCTTTCTCAGTTACCGCCGCTCTCTATTCCCCCTCTCTTCTAAAAGTGATCGATATTCAGAGAGAATCATTGAAGCAATAGAAACTTGCAAAACGGACAATGAGAGGAATGCGAGAATATGTTATGCATTTGTCAGGCTTTGACGTCAGTTGCAATGGCGCAGGTGCTAGAGCGTTGGCACAGCATTCAGGAGATCCTGAGTTCGAGTCTTGGTCGATTTGTCTTGCTTATTACAAAATATTTGATGTGATGAAGTGGTGAATAATCTCTTCTTTTTATATTTTACATGAAAATATGAATGCTGCTTAGACAATTCTTTTCGTGTGGAAAAGCATTGCCCTCAAATTAACACATCACGATTGCCATTAATAATCTTTGTATTATTATATTAATACTTATTGTAATAATAAGTTGTATATAACGGCATAGATATGAATACCGGGTCTTATACTGTCGAGCACCTCGACTGTAACTTTTCGACTGGTTTTGTACTGAGTTAATGACCTAAACGGGCACATGTCAAGGAGGTGGACTAACAAATTTGTGGACATTGTCCAGGAACGAGTAACAATCAAAGAACAGCAAATGACATGTGTCAGGCAAATGGCCCAGAACACACAATCTTACAACTTGACATTATTAAAGGGTTTGTTTGTTCCGCAAATGTTAAGAGTGCATTTAGCCATATAAACACAAGGACTTGTAGATGGCACATTAATTTGAGTAATAGCTAGAAGGCATGTCAAGTTGTATGACAATATAAGGTTAAATATAAATCAGAAGTCCTTTAGAATAGTAACTAAACTCTATTCAGCAAGGATACTACATGTAATGCGACTACTATAACTTAAAGACATTTTAAAATGTACGATTTAGAAGCACAGACATTACAGCTACTCTAAGTGCTTAGTGCGACGCCCCCTTGCCGGCACTCAATGTTTACTCTCCGCTCCTCATTCTATTATTTCTTTGCTCAACAAACTTTTTCATTTATTTTATTTTTTGGCTTTATTTCGCATAATTTTTAGCGCCTTAATGTGAAATCTCTAGCAGCCAAGTCGAGCCTTTGAAGCGCCATTGAAAGGCAGCCAACCGCGTGGCGTTCACATGTCAAATTGCATGTGAATCAGGGTGTGTGTGTGTGTGTGTCTGCGAGTGTGCGAGAGTGTGGGCGGGTGTGTGTCCTTAACACATCTCTACACTCTGCCGCATTAATTGTTTGTTTGCCTCTGTGTCTGTGACAGTTGCCCGCTCTCTCTCTCTCTCTCTCTCTCTCTCTCTCTCTCTCTCTCTCTCTCTCTCTCTCTCTCTCTCTCTCTCCCTCTCTCTCTCTTTCCCTCTCTTGGTTCCACTCTGTCCCCCCCCCTTTCTTCCACTCCTCCACTTCCTCTAAGGCTCTTTGCACGTTGGCTTTTGTTTAGTTTTTACGTCTGGCTTAATCCTAAAGCAGCTCGTAAACTTAAGCACCAACAACAACAATAACACAGCGCCTGAAGGACAACAACTAAATAAAGTACACGCGTAACAAAAGCAAAGACTTTTTTCATTTATACCCTAACATCAGACATTACGACTCTCATGTTCATCCCATTTTCAATTCATCAATTTATCAACTAAGTTTCATAGTGCATTCAATTGTCAGTGTGCTCCGGATAATTTCCCCTATGTTTTTCTCGACTTTATTTTTAGCGTAGTTTCTTTTTAGGCTCAGACAACTTAATGCTATTTGCTTTACAGACACACTCGCACACAGTTGAGCGCACCTTACAGTCCCTTCGCCATCTCAGCTACTACTTCTACCGCTACCCCCTCTTACCCTGCTTCCAGTCGCCCACAGCCTTTGTTTGCCTTTCTTAACAACTTAAGCACGTCGTCTATATTGGTTTTCGGGCGTTACTCTTTTAAAAAAAGATTTTGCTTCCTGCTTTCGCGTTTGCTTTGTGAAAATAATCACGCACAGCTTTGTTTTTTTTTTTTCACCGCTTTTTCCTTTTTTTGCACAGTTTTTCTTTTGCTTTTCACACTTGGCTTCTTCCGCTGGGAGTCGGGCAACCCAGAGTGATGCCTCTCTATTGTTTTCTTTTAATTTGTAGCTCTCTGTAGGTTGCCGTGGCAATCCCTTGAAGCTCTACTTGTTTGATAATGGTTCACGCTGAGTCTTTAGAATTTTGAAAGATCATGAAGTTCAGGCTTAAGCACAACTCAAAAACTTTCTTTTGACAATGCGTCAAAATAAACCTTAAAGTTTGTGTTATCAGTCAACCAATCCTACAACAATTGAACTCAGTAAAGGGAGGCAAAGAGAATGTTACGTAGTGGACAGGAAAGTGAATGCAAATCAATTTACAGTCAACTAAGGACAAATAAAACGGCTTCACATGATTGTAAACGATATAGCAAAAACCAATTAGGGGCACTTAAGACAAGCTAACAGAGATAGGGGCATGGTTATTGGAAGCATGGGGGAAAAGGTAGGGAATGATTAAGATAGTCGACAAAGAAAATGTACGACCAACTGTCTCTGGCATCTGTCAATGCTATTAACTTTTGTACCCCATTCGCCAGACCCCCTTTGCCGTGGAACTTCAGTCTGTTGCTCGTTGCACCTTCGACGACATTTATCCTTTGGCGCCTGAGTGTATGCAGCACTTTGTTGCTTAATTGATTTTAATGCCACGCGCACGGGGCCTACAATTTGCCATTGCCGTAGTTCTCTTCTCCCTCTCTACCTCTCTCTCTCTCTCTCTCTCTCTATTTATCTCTCTCTCACTCCTTCTCCTCTGCCTCTGTCTGTTCGCTATTATAGTTGGGAGTCTATAAATTGGCTTTTTCCTTTGCCGTTTGCCGTTCCCGATACTCAATGCAACTGCTCGTCTGCCAACTTCCCATTTCCATTTCCGATTTCAATTGCAAAGAGCTGAACAAGAGGAAGAGGAAGCAAAAGCAAAGCAATGTAGAGCAAAAAGAGAAATGCCATTTATTGAATTGTATAAATTTCTGCACATTGACAGCGACTGTTTATTTTACACACACACTCACACATATGTATGTGTGTGTAAGTCTGAGAATGTGTTGTGTTTTGTTAAGCTTTATCGTATTTGCATGGAACAGTCAGCCATAGTTAGAGCCAGTGTCAGGTCAAGTGCTTGGACCGCCCTCGGGTCACTCATTTGTTCTTTTGATTGCTGCCAAACGCAAAATGTTTTTGCCTTTGCCCTTTGTCCGTACCCACTTGCCATTTTGCCATTTACCATTTGCTTTTGTTGTATTAGTAAAATAAATTACCATTTAGTGCTTTTTGCCACTTACATATATATCTGACTTGGACTCGAACTCTTCCTCAACTTCCTCTTCGATCGTCACACATGGTCGACTGTTGTCCTTTGGCTGCCAAATGAAATTATTGCTGCAGCTTTGCATCCTTTGGTTTGGTTTGTTGGATTATAACTAGCGTCACTGTGTGTGGGAGTATCTGAGTTTGTGTGTGTGTATGTGTGTTAGAGAAACTCACAATTGCAGCCATAATAAATTGTTCGCAATCGCATTTCCGTTTCTTTATGCGCTTCGATTACTTTGCGCTTGGCTTGTGCCAGTTTTTTTTTTTTGTCGCCCTCTGTCTATACCTCACTTTCCCTCTCGCTCTCTCTGTACCTCTTCTAGTATCTGCTTCTGCCCTAACTCTTATTCGTAATTGAATATATAATTTTATTGTACCTCCTTACAAATACACACACACACTCATATGCTTTCATGTGAGTGGCATTTGAATATAAATTGTTTCGTCTACTTGCAAAATATTCATTTCAATTTATTTAAGTCTCGTTTCTCTCTCTCTATCATTCTGCCATTCATTCGCTTGCAACTTTTATTTTTGTTTGTTGTTTAATAAATTATTTATATGCGCTCGCATGTACATTACTTTACCGGTTTCAGCTGCCGCGCAGCACTTCCGGCTTCGCTCTCATTATGCGCTCCAGCCGCAAAGTATGCTACGATAGAATTTCGTTCAGGGGCTGCTCTGCTACGATTTGGCAACTTTCCTGTCTTTGATTAAACAATATTTAACTTTCTTTATCTTTTAAGGAGAAGTGCATGTCAAACATGACAGATACACTCACCGTCTAAACTTAAGTGTCTATACGTATTTCAATTGATAACATTTGTATCTTTTTTGATCGTTACAGTGCCAAGCAAACCTCAGAATCTCACCGTCCTGGATGTATCTGCGAATAGCATTACAATGTCATGGCATCCGCCAAAGAATCAGAATGGTGCCATAGCCGGCTATCACGTTTTTCACATACACGACAATCAAACTGGCGTCGAGATTGTTAAGAACTCCCGCAACTCGGCCGAAACTCTGATACACTTCGAGCTGCAAAGTTTGAGTAAGTATATTTCAGCTCACGTATATTAAAAAAAAAATTGGAAATGCGTCCTAAATGTATTCAAAAGTACAGCCATAAGTCAGAACAAAAAATGCAGAACTTTAATTATTATTAATAGCAGCAAAAATTGTTATTAATCAATTCTTCATCGTATTTTCGTAATTTTTTAAGCATCCCAAAAGTAGGCTATAAAATTTGCAACTCTTTAAAGTTTTCTCAGAATTTAAATTCTTTTAACAATTGAGCTCTATTAAGCTACTTATTCAAAGTATAGTCATGCCCGCCAACTGGGAGCACTTGAAACACCATTTTAATTGCTTTCTATTCTATAGCAGTCAAGCTGTCAATACCTGAGGCCAATACACCACACCAGCCAAGCTGTCAGCTAGATGGCCAAGGTTAGCCCTTGTTGGCCCTTACCTTTTATTAAACTTAATTGTAGTTGAAGTCAATTGTTTGGCCACCGCTTTGTAATTAAATAGTTTCAAGTTATTTCCGCTGGCCACTTTTTGTTGTTAACAACTTTGGCGCCTGTAATTATGAGCCAACAACAGACCCGTTAAGCTTAGCGCAGCCCGGCCCGGCCAAACCAAGCAAATTATTTGCCAGTCACCAGTAGACACCCTTCGCATAATTTCCCCAAACATCGCATATTTTAAGACTTCAGGGGAGAAGGATCAAGTGAAGCGAATGGCGAAGAGGAAGCTGAAACATTATGAACATCACAGCTAAAACTATTGCATAGTTTCTACATTATGCTGAATTGTTAGAAGTGGCAGCAAAAAGACGCATTCCACATGGCACAAACGCAATGTGGGCCCTCAAGTCAAAGAAGAAGCCGCCGCCCACATTGTTTAATTAATTACGCGCGTCAGTTGCTCCAGGCATCGTTGTAGTTGTTGTGTTTGTTGCAACCTGCAGATTTTGTTGCACGAAACATGCAAAGGACTTTCATTGGCTGTTGAAAATTTCATTTTCATAAATAACTGCGAGTTCTTGTCCCAATGCACTAATTAAAAACTCACAACATATATAAACTCACAACATAAATATAGTCAACCCCACAAGCAAAGTGAACTATTTTTCATTTTGTCACTGCATATTAAATCCATTTCTGACTCATGGTCGTTGTTGCCACAGTCGATGTTATTAACGCTCGACTCTTTGTCAGCAAAAACCATTCAATAGTTGTTGCATCCCCATGCTCGTGTTTCAACACATTTAATTATATCCCAAAAGTGTTGTGACATTACCTTTCATAAACACTGATAAGGCCAACAGCAACAAATAAAATAATCAACTATATATTATTTATTAAAATGCAAACTCTAACATTTAACAAGTCAATTTAAAAGTTTCTGTAATTAATTAAATTACATCGGAGAATTATAATCTAAGCATAAATAAATGTGCAAATAATATTTGTAGACAGATTAAATATCCAGCCAGGTTGACAGTTCAGACAAATTGGCTGAAAAAACTGAAAGAGATGATAAAACAGAGCCATCACAATCTAATTGTTCTTTTTGTTGTTTTTCTTCTCCACTTTTTTGTAGAACCCTTTACCGACTACCGTGTCATTGTCAAAGCATTCACAACAAAGAACGAGGGAGAACCCTCCGATCAGATTGCCCAGCGTACAGATGTGGGTGGACCGAGTGCGCCGGCGATTGTAAATCTGACATGTCATTCGCAGGAGTCAATTACGATACGTTGGAAGCGACCCTATGAGTTCTACAATACGATCGATTTTTACATCATTAAAACACGACTGGCCGGCCAGGATACGCACCGTGATATACGCATCAATGCATCTGCCAAGGAGCTGGAAACGGCGGTAAATAGGGGGAAAAGTGCGAGAGCCCACGACTGGTATTGTTTTAAGACCAAGCCATCCTGTTTGATAAGCCAGACTGTGCGCCAACTTGTTGGCCAACAATTTATCATACATTTGAAGGGCCCTTTGCCATTGCAGCAAGCTGCGTTTGTTTCAGCCAACATTGAATATGGCGGCGACAGACACCTTTACATAGTTTGAAAATTGTTCTATGTATATGAATTTTATTTTCTTTGTTTTTTTTCTTTGCAATTTATTCCCCATGTAAATGTATTGTTTTACACTCGCATAAACAAAATGTTGATTGCTGGAATCTTTACAATGATATTTTCACATTCATTTGGTTATATGGTTTTTTTATGTTGGACCCGCTTGGGTTCCCCTCCAAAAAGTATGCTTTGATAAACTAAAATTTCGGGTCTAGGCGGTAACACTCGGTAACAAACGGGATAACAGCCAACGAGAGGAATACAGAATTTGGCAAACATTGCAAGCAAGAATTGCATTTCCCTGGTACAAAGAGCATAAATAATCAAAGAGTATTTACAACCTGGGTGTATTATACTTTGAGATACTCTGCTTTACGTACAGACAAACTCACAAAAGTTGAAGGTCTAAAGATCTAAAGCGCAAGAATTGTTAGATTCAAATAAGAATATTGAAATAGATGCAAATTCATATTTAATATTTATTATTATTTATTCATTAATTATTATTTTATTATATTTAAATATGAATTTATTTTCTTTGTCATTATGTAAAGAGTTAAAAGTATTAGGGCTTCTATCTACTTGCACTTAACCCAAAATGAAGAACTGAATTGAGTTTCGTGCTAACCCTGTTGTCTGTTGCACATCTAAAATACGATTAACAAATCCTTTTAAATATAGTTGCGAAAAGCAACCACTACAAAAATATTGTGGCACTGTGGCGCGATCCGTGTAAATATTTTAGAAATGTTTATCGGGAGTTACGCCCCCACGAACCCAGGCGTTTGCTTTGGCACTGGCTTTGGCTTTGTGCAGCATAAATTCGTGGCCAAATTACTACACACACACCCACATAAAAAGGACAGCTGGCGCACCTGTATGTTTTGGCAGTGCAAATAAATTAAATTTATTCTGCTTCTGCTGCTTTGTTTTTATTTTCCTCTCTCTTTTTCCCCTCTTCTGTTTTTATATTGCCGCCGCATTGTCCGCAGTTTTCGCTGCTTTCTTTTTTTGGACAAGACAACATACATAAAACTCCGGCGGAATAAGTTGAGCAACAAAATATCGTTACAACAAAATTGTATAGTGCCCGTAGTATAGTATGCAATACTCTGACTTTTTTCCAGCGGAAATGTATTCTATGGTTTTTGCTAGTCCTGCTCCTATTTGTAATATGAGCTCATCCTCTGGTCTTCCCTCTTCTCTGTTTTGTCTCACATTTTTCGGTTTGTTTTCGGTGATAACTATTTCTGCAATTGAAATATTTTTTGGGGAAGCAAATAAAATGCGAAATGTAATAATATTTTGCCAGGAAAATAAAGACAGATAAATAAATAAATATAATTGTAAAACAATTCGTATAAGCGCAATAAATTATTGGAATCTGCGAGTTCCGAATAGTATTTGGCATGAATTGTGAGCATATTTGGAATATTTGCATAACATATTACGATTTGTCATATACTCTTTCATTCTTTTTCAGATGATTTTACAAAACCTGACAACAAATTCCTACTATGAAGTCAAAGTGGCAGCGGCAACATTCAGTGTTATAAATCCCAAGAAAATTGTGGTGGGCAAGTTTTCGGATCCAAGAATAGTAAGTATCACATAAAGTGAGAGACACAGCCATACCCATACACACTCACACACACACAACAGCCACAAGGAAAGCAATTTGAATACTGACACTTGATTTCGCATATGAATACTGAAAAAATGCAATGTCAGTGTTAAAGCCAATCTTATGGCTGTGGCATACCATAAACTTGCTTGTAAAATTACAAAATTGTTTCAGATCTGAATATTCATGTCAGTCGACTTGGCAGCTCAGCTATGAACTTATTGCATATTTACCACTGCATCGCAAAATATGAGTCGCTTTTCTTTAGATCTGGCGTCTTCTGAATGAGCCTTCAGCTTGGTCCTCTCGGCATATGTACTGTATATGTACTATATTCACCTTGTACCGATTTAATATCTGTTTATCAACAAAAATCAAGCCCCGCGATTGTTGATTACCTTTTAAACTCTGTTACAACACATTCAAGTTGTCATAACAACATCCCTAATGGCATTTGACCCCACACATACACACACATACAACAAAGCCAACAACATAATATATGCTGCGAAACCATGACAAAATATGCCAATTTAGTTGACCTGGTTGCCCATTGCTGGGGATGGTTGAGGTTGCTTGAGGATGGGAAAATGTAACGCCCTCATAATTTTTGCAGTCTCCGCTGTTTTTGTGTATGCTGTATGTGTGTGTGTTGTTGTTGTTTAACCATTTTATGCCTGTTTTGTACATTTAGTACATATAATTCATTGCTGCTGTTGTGTTTTCGCTTGAATTTCAAGTGGCTGCACCTTTTGGTCACATTTACATGCTGCACTTCCGTTACGACTTCCGCTTAGTCGCTCCTCGACCTACCAAGCGCGCACACAGCACACAACAAATGCTTTTTAAATAAATATAATTTATGCAAGAACAATGCAAACAAAACAATATTTAATTTCTGCACAACAGCAATTGTAGGCGAAAGCAGCAAAAATATGAAATTCTATTTTGCTAAATGCTGAAGCACATAAATGAAACAACAACAAAAGAGACGAAGGACAAGTAGTACTGTATATGTAGCATACGCCCCGTCGCCGTATACACACCCATACACACCCACACATGCACACTGTGCACACACTCTAAACCTTTTAAGTAGCAACTGCTGCAGCTGCTAAAGACATAAATCTCAGCGAGACAACTAACTTATGAACTTTCTCTTTGGCTTTCTCTAACTATTTTCTTCTCTCTCTCTTTCTCTCTGTCTCTATCTTTTCAGATTCAACTGCAACCAAACTGTGAAAAGTTACAACCGCTATTACGTCAGTCTCATAATGACTACAATTTGGCCGTGTTGGTGGGTATCATCTTCAGCTGCTTTGGGATCGTGCTGATCGTCATGGCGTTCTTCTTGTGGAGGTATGTGGCGATCCTTGTCTACATCTATAGCCCCTGTCCCAAAATCTGCCACGCAGAGGCAAGTGCAGCTGACACGTGCAACCCCATAAAGAAAACTCGACCAGTTTTCAGTTCCCAGTTCTCGTAGTGCTTCTCAACTCACACCCGCGACACCCCCGTGGCGCCTTATAAATAGCCAAGGCAACAAATCAAACTGGGAACTGGGCAGATGCCATAGAAACTAATGCTGCACCCAATGTTGCACAGCAGGCAATGCTGCTTGCAATGCTAGCTTCTATTTTTATAAGTTTGTCGATGAAAATGTTTTTATTTTGTGTTTAATTTCCCTTAATCTGACAAATATATACATATATATGCACTTACATATATATAATCGTATATATATATAAACATATATAAGTATATGTGGCACAGAAAGAGTTTTGAACTGTTCGAACTGTGCAGCTGATGTTTCTAAGGATTGGCAACATTTCATGTTCATGGGTAAAACATTCTAGAGATCCACAAATAATATAGACACTGAAACAATATGTATATATGACTACAACAGAATTACAATGCTTACATTCAATTCAATTTACTTTATTTGAATTCAATCTCAGTCCACTTTTATCAACATTATCATAAGAAAACTTAATTCAGGTGTCATCGTGAATTTCATGGCGTAAACATAATAGGAAATTAATCAGTTCCATGCACTCATATGCTTCCAATTGAATATCTAACTGTTCAATAATAAAGGCAAGCTGTTGCATCCAGTGAGAGCATACAGCAAAAGGCAGACATTAAGAGATCAGGATTGAAATCTAGGCATGTCAGAGAATGGACAGCTAGAAACAAAAGGCTTGACTACTCCGACCCCCATGCCCGCATATTCATTAGAAATGTTAATTAAAATTCAAATCACGAAAACATAAGCCCGAAGAAAGGAATGATACGAAAGTAAAGTAAACTAAAAGGTTGGGAGAAGAAGAAAGAAAGGAAAGGCAAGCAAACAGTTTTAAGTTACTTAAAGTCTTTATTATGTATAAGAGCGGTTAACCCATTGCCGTAACGTTACGCAATCTCCAGAAAACAAAGGCCCTGGGCAACATTGTTGCCAGCAGACCCACATCCCGATTCAAAACAACATTAAGAAAATGCGAAACATTTTTAACTTCAATGAAAAATTTTTACTCCTTTTTTCTATGCCATTTTTCATGCTCCCGCGAATATGTCAAATAAAAGTTGCCGCTCCCCCTACCCCTTCCATTTCCCCTCGCTCACCCACACACCATTACCATTCAAAAGCTCGTGTTTTCTAACAAATTAATGCCATTTTATTTATTTTTTTTACAAATACGCCGGAAAGTTAAGGGACATCAGTCAACAAGAAATGGGAAATAAAAATAAAAATAAAAGAGGAAAACACTTTTTAAAAGCTTACCCTTTCTCAAAATCCCTATGTTTTGGTTTAGTAAGAAAATTAAACTTTTTATTATTTACCAAAGAAAATAAAATAAATTTCCCTTTCAATGCAAACAAATAAAAGATCCAGCTAAATGAGATTGAAAGGGTTCGGTTTATGAGTAGGGTAAATAAATTGCCAGCCTGGCGGTTCACATTTGTTATGAAAGTATAATTTTCTTAAAAGATATTGAATATTTACATTAAGTCATAAGTAATGTTTGATAAGTTCAGCAATCGATGAAAGTCTCTAATGTAGTCAAGGTATAGTGTTTACTTTGACGAAAAAAAAAACATAAAAGCATAAGAATGTAAAATGTAAATATTACATTTTTGATCATCGAGGGGAATAACTATACTTATATAGCTTCAAATATATTTATGTCTTGTGCGAAATTTCTTTCCTTTTTTTGTTGATCCCATATTTAAGTTTGCCCCACAAAGACCCTAATTTGTACCGGCAAAACTTTTATGCTGATGTCACGCAAAATAGTCAAAGAATTTATATTGGAACAATTTCCCTTGTTAGAATACTTACAAAAATATGTCAACGATAGCAAGAATTTTTATTTACATTTTGACGCCAAGTGAAAAAAAAAACGTAGCGCAGCTATCAAAATTGTAATAACTTTGTAACTTCCTTACACATATAGTATATCTATCTCTCTTTATCTATCTATATCTGTCTCTGCCGCATCCTGTGCTTATGAGTATGTCGTCGTATGTTGGTAGTTTCATATTTTATACAGTTTGGCAGTATTGGTTCACGGCGATAGCTTTGTTTGCCTTTCTGTGTCGGGCGGAAGGCACTGGCGGTTGTTGTGTCAGAAAATTTTGCTGCCAACTTTTTCCTTTACCTAAAAATAAAACAACAATGCTGGCAAGAAATTGTTTTGGCTTCGTATGCTCAACTTTTGCCAACGTGCCATTGTTGCCCGTTCCCTGGCAGCGACCAGGGAAATATTAGAAGCACGTGTGCATGATGGACCAAAACGGGGAGGACAAAGTGTGTAAGACCTTTGGCACCAGCGCAGCAAGAAAGCAAAAAAAGCCAAATTTGAAGGCTGCCGTAAAGTGAACCTGAAAAAAAGTATATACAAATATGTATATATGTATAAGATTTCACTTCATCAGTTTCTTTTGCTGTTTCTCCTTTTGGTTGAATTCGTCCTGCTGGCAGCTATAAAAGTTTTCCTTTAACTTCAACTTTAATATCTGTACCATCATCGACATGTGAACATGATTGGGCTCTCACTTTTCTTTCCTTAGCATATCGAGTGCCAAGTTCCTGAAATCTGAGTGCCAGCCAATGCGCTTTTACTGCTCTAATTTTCTTGTTTTATCAACAATTGTGGAAAACTTGTTCCATTCTGTGCAATTGTTATTCATACTGCCAATTAGGCGATTAATCTCTTTGCTGTAATAATAACGCAAATTTGGCATGAAGGTTCCTGTATACCGTCCGCAGTTCATACATCTGACACGTCTCCTTCTGGCTTCTACATACTTTGCGAACAAAGTTAATATATCCCTTTAATACAGAGAGCTAACTTTTGTATAAAAGTATTCAATGTACCAACAAATAAAATATGTACCACTTATTGTGCTATACGCTGTTATCTAGTATAGCATAGCATAGTTGATTGATATGACAACAGCAAAAAGCTCGCTCTCTCTCTTATAAACGCTTTACAGATCAAGAGAGAGAGTACTTCAAATGCTCATGCTGCATTTAACATTAGCATTAACAGTCTGTAAATAACATTGGGGCCCGCTGTCGAGCCGACCACAGCATTTGATTCCAATTGGGATTTCAGTTTCGTTTTGATAATCGACTCATGATCAACAAGTGAGCGAAGGGCAAGCAAGAGCGGAAGCAAGTACTAATATTGAAAGCTCGCATGACGGACGAAGAGCGAACGAGCAATGCTTATCAAAGCAGAGAAATAACAAAATCCGATAAGCAGTTGATATATTTTTTTTGTTTTCAAGTTTTATATTCTCACTGCTCGTCTAGTTGCTGTGCCAAATCATACAAGACTGTGTGTGTGTGTGTTGCGTATGGACGTGTGTGTGTTTTTTTTTTTTAGTGCGGCAATTGCGTACTACACAATTTTGCAAGTGCTTGGCGACAGAGCGGCTGCCCCTGCTGCTGCTGCTGCCTGTGACTCGAACGCGCTTGCAATTGCCAATATGACGTAATTTGTGTAAATAAAAGTGTACAAATAACAACAACAAAGGCCGACCGACAGAAACAGCAACAAGTGCAATGCAATTCGACTGGTAGGCAACAAAGCTGTGCCCCGCGACTCCCACCTCATCAGAGAGATCATCGTTATAAGTTTGAGCAGCATGTCAGCTGGAGGGGGAAAAGCGGCGCAGCACCTCATTGGCATCGGCGTTGCCATCAACATCGACGCCTCTCGTACGTCGCAAATCGCAACGTGGAAATTGGTTTACGTAAGTTTCTCGTACTCACAATTCGCAGTCGCTGTAGCAGTCGCAGTCGCAGTCGCAGCTGCCGCCAAGTAGGCAAGGGGCCAAGTGGGCCAGCGGCAGCAAGTGGGCCATTTAGGTTTTCGCTCACGTGTTTGGGGTAGCTCTATATGGGGTCAGAGGAGGCGAAAAGGCTACGACCACCGAACGTAAACAGAATCTTCCGATCAACTTTATGACAAAAACAATCAACAACAGAATGCATAGCAAATGAGCAGAGAAAACAAGAATAGCAACAACGACGACAGCAACATTTAAACTGCTGCCAAAAGCATAAGAAATAAATAAACAAAACGGAAGTTGACAAAGAACACAAATGAATAGAATGTCTCATAGTCGAAGTATAGATACTCTAGCCAAGTAACGTCAAGTGTCTCTGATATAACGAGAAAATAATTGATTTACATAAGAGTTGGCTTCAAGCTAGTCATTAACAAACATTTATCATTCAAACTAAATAATTTATCTATCGGTTTCCTCTGATTTTAAAACTGCGACAAGACATTTAAATATACAAGTATATACTCTGTAGGATTGAGTATGTACTTACACATTATAGTGTCGTAAACGTCTCGCTCTATGATTTACAAGCGTCGTGACCAAGTTTATAATAAATGTATTTTACTACAATAAATATTTGGTGCGTAATAGCAGCCCATAAACAATAAAAAAATCCAAGGAATTGAATAACAACATTCACACATATGCATGTATATATATGTATGTATGTGTGAATATTAACTATGCATAGCAAATAAACCAAAGACTTCTATAAAGTTGTCGTTGTTGTTATTTCCCATCTCGCAATGATAGCTTTATTATTTGTGATCTTGTTCTTGTTGTTATTGTTGCTAATGTTGTTGTTGTTATTGATAAGCTAACTCAACTGACAAATGCTTATGGATCAGTTTAAACGTAAACATTATCGCCAGTCGCATTCCATATCATACGAGTATTTAAACAGAGAATCAATTCCATAAAACCAGCCTTGTTCGTTCGTGCATTGTTTATGTAAAAAAACGCTTGTGAAAATACTGAATATCCAAACAAAGACCGTTGGTATGTCTACGGTAAGGGAGTGTTCTATAGGCAAAAGATTGGCAGACACTTGGCAAATGTTATCAGCTTAAGAGAAAATAAGAATCACAGAAATAGAGCGGGAAAGCGAGAGAGAGAGAGATAAGAGGCTAATCAGCAACGCTTTGCTCCATAAGCTAAAACAAAAGAGTCTCGCAATTTTCTGATTATGTTGCATGCAACATTCATAAAATGCGGCGAACCACAATCGCTATTTAGAGCTTTTGGACCAACTGAGAGCAGCGAGTTGAAAACTTTAAGCAAAGTTCTTGCCAAGTTCTACTTTTGTATATCTACTCGTAAAGCTCTCACTCTCGCTCTTAGCGTGGATGTTGAATGAAAGTTGGCGCGAAAGTTTCTGCTCCTTGTAATCGCTTAAGCCAATTACAGAACTTAACCTCAATTCGTAAGCAGCCACTGCAGCAGATGCCATTCAAATTGTGCGGGTTCCCAGGTGGGTCTTAAAACATCCTGGCTATCGTTGTCACTCATTTGTTGTGCAGTTGTGCACAAATATTTGCGCAAAGTTCAAGTATTGTAAAAGCAGGACGTTCCATTTACCATTACAAAAAAAAATTCTTTTCCGTTTCCCGTTTATGCCTGAATGCCATTAAATACCATTAATGTTGACCACCTACAACGTACTTACTTACAACGCCCAGTCCTTCAGTGGTCAACCAGCTGTCTACTTTCTCTTTCTGTTTCTCTTTCACCTGCCTACCATGCCCTATCCTTATGTTTTTCCTGCTCCTTCTTATCATCTGACAGCTTATTATTTATGCATTTTGATTTTGTTAAAAGCACGCTGCACATTGAATGCCAGTCCTGTCCCCCACTCTACTCCCTCTACGTTGAGCTCTGCTGACACCTGGTATTTCAGCATTTTTGATATTTCACACAATTTCTATTAATTCTAAGAAGTATAAATATGTCTCCATCACTGTAAATAATACTAAAGTATTCATTGCTAGTCTCTTACAGCAATAACAGTGATTACGTTCAAATGTAACACAGCTAGATGCTTATTATTAATAAGCTTGTGATTACAAATACTTGTTTGGATATATTTTCAAACGAGCTTTCATAGAGCTGCAGTTCTCAGAATCTTAGTCTAATTATATTTGTCATATTTATATATTTATATTTATAATTATAATTACAATTTAATTAACACATGAACCTTGAATACTCGATAATATCAGCAGAAAGTGCTTCCATGCCGCCTATTACTACCTGGATGACCCTCCGCATCATCCAAATGCACCTCAGGTGGACTGGGAGGTGCCCGTGAAGATTGGCGATGAGATAAGAGCTGCTGTCCCTGTGAATGAGTTTGCCAAGCACGTGGCTTCCCTCCATGCAGATGGAGATATCGGATTCAGTCGGGAGTATGAGGCTATTCAGAATGAATGCATCACCGATGATCTGGCCTGCGAGCACTCACAGCATCCAGAGAACAAACGCAAGAATCGCTATCTGAATATTACAGCTTGTAGGTTATGATACAAGTATTCCAAGGATCACTTACTTATTGAGCTTTATATGTCATCCACAGACGATCACAGTCGCGTGCATTTGCATCCCACTCCTGGACAAAAGAAAAATCTGGACTACATTAATGCCAACTTCATCGACGGCTATCAGAAGTCGCATGCGTTTATCGGAACTCAAGGACCGCTGCCTGATACCTTCGATTGTTTCTGGCGCATGATCTGGGAGCAGCGTGTGGCAATCATTGTCATGATTACCAATTTGGTAGAGCGCGGCAGGCGCAAATGCGACATGTACTGGCCCAAGGATGGCATTGAAACCTATGGCGTTATCCAGGTCAAATTGGTTGAGGAGGAGGTTATGTCGACATATACGGTGCGAACTCTGCAGATTAAACATCTGAAGGTAAGTTGCTTTTTCCTAAGAATCTCATTCATCAGCCAATTAATTCTCTTCGATTCTCAAATGTAGTTGAAGAAGAAGAAGCAATGCAATATGGAGAAACTTGTCTACCAATATCACTACACCAACTGGCCCGATCATGGCACACCGGATCATCCTCTACCAGTGCTGAATTTTATCAAGAAATCCTCTGCCGCTAATCCCGCCGAGGCTGGTCCAATTGTTGTCCATTGCAGGTGAGTGTGGGCTATAAAGGCTGGACAGGTTCGCTTAGGACCTCAATTTAACTGAAACTTCAATTTGTTCTCCTGTAGCGCTGGCGTTGGACGCACTGGCACTTACATTGTCCTGGACGCCATGCTGAAGCAGATTCAACAGAAATCGATAGTCAACGTCTTTGGATTTTTACGACACATTCGCGCACAGCGCAACTTCCTTGTCCAGACGGAGGAACAGTACATCTTCCTGCATGATGCTCTAGTGGAGGCTATTGCCTCCGGGGAGACAAATCTGCCGACCGAGCAAATTGAGGAGCTAAAGAACTGCACTCCCTACTTGGAGCAGCAGTACAAGAACATCATACAATTCCAGACAAAGGACATACACATTGCCTCGGCCATGAAACAGGTGAACTCGATCAAGAATCGCGGTGCCATTTTCCCCATCGAGGGTAGCCGTGTACATCTGACACCTAAGCCAGGAGAGGATGGTAGTGACTACATCAATGCCTCGTGGCTGCATGGTTTCAGGCGTCTACGTGACTTTATTGTCACTCAGCATCCCATGACGCACACGATAAAGGATTTCTGGCAGATGGTCTGGGATCACAATGCACAGACTATTGTGCTGCTCTCATCGCTGGATGATATTGTAAGTACATCTATGATCATCTATGATCCGTATCTGAAAAGTTTCAAATGTTTTCCTTTGTAGAACTTTGCACAATTCTGGCCAGACGAGGCCACGCCCATCGAAAGCGATTATTATCGTGTCAAATTTCTGAATAAGATAAACAAGAGCGATTATGTGAGTCGCGATTTCGTCATTCAGTCCATACAGGACGACTACGAACTGAGTGTCAAGATGCTGCACTGCCCCAGCTGGCCAGAAATGTCCAATCCGAATAGCATCTATGACTTCATTGTCGATGTGCACGAGCGTTGCAATGATTACCGCAATGGACCCATTGTGATTGTAGACAGGTGAGTAGATTGAAAGAATGGACTGCAATGGGATATCAATTGATTCTCATATGTTATCCTTAACCGTTTCAGATATGGCGGAGCACAGGCTTGCACCTTCTGTGCCATCTCATCGCTGGCCATTGAGATGGAATACTGCAACACGGCAAATGTGTATCAGTATGCAAAGTTGTATCACAACAAGCGTCCTGGTGTTTGGACCTCCAGCGAGGACATACGTCTAATCTACAACATTCTGTCCTATTTGCCTGGCAATTTGAATTTATTGAAGCGTACGGCGCTGCGCACTGAATTCGAAGATGTGACAACGGCAACGCCGGATCTCTACAGCAAAATCTGCAACAACGGTAATGTTCCACACCAACAACAACAGCAACAACAGCAACTACATCAACAGCAACAGCAACAGCTGATGCTAGCGCAGCAGCAACAACATCTGCTGCAGCTGCAAATGCAACATGAAACACAGCAACTACAACAACAACAACATCAACATCTTCAACAGCAACAGCAAACACAACAAAATCTCATTAGTCATAATAGTCATCATACAGAAGTAGGAATCATAACAAAATCAGATACAGATATAAAAACAGAATTAGAAACAGAAACACAAACAGCTACTGCAACAACAATATCAAAACCAACAACAACTCCAATTGAATCAGCAACAAATACTAATTCATCCTTATTACACATCTCATCATTGTTACCTCCCACAGTTGTTCCATCATCAATCACACCCACACCATCAACGTCAACCAGCTCCGATATGCCCAACCACCATACAACAGTCCCAAACATTATAACAACTACACCACAACCAATCACACCACCTTCGGTAACAACAACACCAACCGCCACAACATCAACAGCCACAACAGCAACAACAAACACCACACCTTTAACTGATCTAACCAATACTAATGCTAATCTTACCACTGTTACTAATAATGCTGCCAACTTGGTCACTGATGGGCCAATGATTGTTGCTGCCGATGATCTCAACTTGGCCCAACATCAACAACAACAAATGCTGGCGCTGATGCAACAACAAACACAACTGCAACAACAATACAATACTCATCAACAACAACAACAATCGGATAATGTCAACTGTTTGCTGTCCAACAATGTTGATGAATTGCTCAATCCAATGAACACAATTATCAACTCGAACAACATTAACAACAACAAAAACAACAACCTGCAACAACAACTTCATGCAGCAGTCACAGATGCTCAAAACTTAGATATTGTAGGCTAAATTCCCGAAACAAAAACAAAATAATAATAATAAACAAAATATATATAATAATTTTATATGTATATGCTAAGTTATGATACATTTAAAGATAAATATAAATATAAATACATATAATTAAAGGTAATTAAATATATTTATGTATACACTTCAATGTATTTAAGCGAGTGAACTAAGCGATTAGCGCAATACCCTTCAACTATTATTTATGGTTTATTTATTTATATACTATTTGCTTTTAATTGATTGACTTCTATGTAACCCCCTCCTTTCCACTATCCTATTTACGCTATCGGTATTCCAGAGGGTAATACCATTAATAATAATGATTCATTTGTTAAAAGTAATTAGTCACAACTAACAAACAGTCAACAAATAAACGACATAAACATAGAAACAAGGCACAGGATTATACTACATAATATCGATATAATGTAGCTTGGCGCACAAACAGAATGGATAGTTCCCCATATATATAATCATAATAATAAAAAAAAGAAACAAATTAAAATAATAATAATTGTAACCCATACTTTGTTGATATTCGTTATATTTACACTTAAATAGAAGCTGAAAAATTGTTGTCTTTTTGTGCCATGCTCTAATATTTAGTTGAAATCAGGTCTTAAATGTATTTTAACCGTTAACCGAACCGTTAATAATGAAAATAATTTGTACTATCGTTTGCAAAATTAAATTAATTCAATATGTCCGTCCTATAATCTGTTATCGAAACTGTTTTCAGCTCAAATTCTGTTCAATCAATTGTTGAACTTAATGCAATTGAATTAAAGGAAAATAATGAAAAATCTTAGCGAAAATTATGCGAATTTAATAGACGAAAAAGTGAACACTTAACTTTCATATACATGTTCAAGAATTTACGAATACGAATAATGTCAAATTTGTATTTTCCCAGGCACGTACACAAAATATTTTTCAAATTCAAATTGAATCAAGCACTTAATGAGCACATCACTGTAAATCCTAAAACAATTGAACTAATCACAAGCACAAACGCATCACAATTGTAAATATATTAAAAAAAAAAAAAATTACGTAAATTTGCATGAAAGATTCAGAAAATAATAAATGTTTAAGACGAGTCTTAAATGACTGTTAATGCTATAAATATTGTAAAAAAAAAAAAAAACATATATGATACGATAAAGATAAAGAAGAGAAAATTGCTTAGCGTCTAGTATTTAAGAACTAATTATTTGTAAAGCGAATCGCAAGCAAAAGTATTACTAAAATATAAATTCATGTGGAAAAACTGCAAGAAAAAAATAGTAGATTACAAATTGTTTCTCTCACTTGTGGAATATGGAAAGCATAACAAAACAAACATAATATCTCTAGAAATGGCATTTGAGATTTAAAATACAAACATGCGCAGCTTCATATGAAATAATAGGTATTACAATGCAATGAATACACCGACTATGATTTCCGAAAGCCAACCCTATCTTGTACAGCCAAATATGATATCAAATTTAGTTTCGCACTTTTGAATTGTCATGGCTAAACTAAAAAACAATAAAAAAATATATATAAATAAACACAATAATATATATATATATATATATATATATATATATATATATATATACAGAGGTGGTCAAAAGTATTTACACAACGTATAAAATTTTACACATTCAACTTTGTGAGCTTTTTTTATTGTTGTTGCTGATAGCGATTTGCCGAAAATTTGATTTTCTTGGAAAGGTTGATCTATGAAGAAACACATGAAAAAAGAAAGAAGAAGAAAACTGTCCATACGTACAAAATAGAAGCAAATGAATTGGTACCTGCAAGTAGTCAAAAGTATTTACACACATTTTTTTCGCGACAAAAGTATTTACACAATACAAATAATTAATTGTTTTTTGGTATTCCTTTGAGTAAGTGCAGTTGTGAGTTGAAATATTTAAATTTTGAGCTTGTCATGTAATTCTGTGTTTTTATTTTAGAAAAAATACTTTACAAAATGGTTGAAACAAAGGAGTTATCTATTGAGGTTAGGTGTGAAATTGTAACTAAATTCAAAAGCGGTATTTCGGCGTCAAAATTATCTAAATACTATAAAATATCACGAAAAACCGTGTATAATTTAGTTAAAAAAAAGACACTCAAGGAAATTTGGAAAACAATAAGAGATCTGGACGTAAATTGATCATGAACGTAAAGGAATGCAGGAAATTGTTGGGTGTAGTCGTGGAAAATCCTAGAATAAGCCCAATAAAAGTTGCAGCAGCATCAAAAATGATAATTGGCAAGAAAGTTAGTGATGCTACAGTGCGTCGTAGATTAAAAGATATCAATGTAAAAACATATGTTGTCCGTAAAGTAATCGATATTACGCCGACAAATCAAGCAAAACGACTTGCATTTGCTTTGGAACACAAAAAATAAGCCCATAGAGTTTTGGCACAACGTATTGTGGACAGATGAGTCCGCTTTCCAATTCCAGGGCTCTTTTGCTAAGCACTTTATGCATTTACCACGATCTCAAAAGAATATTGCTGTGCAGCCACTCAACAGATTTGGTGGTGGCTCAGTAATGTTTTGGGGATGCTTCTCCTACTATGGATTTGGCGATTTAGTACCGTTGGAGGGCACTCTAGATCAAAGCAAGTACATTGATATTTTAAATGATCATGCCTTCGTCTCGGGAAATAGATTATTTCCAACCAGTGACTGGATTCTGCAGCAAGATAATGCTCCGTGTCATAAAGGACGGTTACCCACAACATTTTTAAGTGACGTGGGTCAGGAGGATCTGCCTTGGCCTCCGCAGAGTCCTGATCTAAACATTATTGAACATGTTTGGGCCTTTATTAAGCAGCAAAGAACCATCAATAAAAATCGCAAACGAGATGATACTATCAAAGAAATTAAAGACATTTGGTCAACATTGACGGCTGAATTTGCGAGAAGTTTGGTTGCATCAATTCCAGACAGGTTGCAAGCTGTCATTGATGCTGAAGGTGGCGTAACAAAATTTTAAATAAGTTAAAACTATGTAAATAAAAATACAAAATAAAAATCTTAAATTAAAATCTTAATTTAAGTTGAAAAAAATTAGTTCAAAGTTCTGTGTAAATACTTTTGTCGCGAAAAAAATGTGTGTAAATACTTTTGACTACTTGCAGGTACCAATTCATTTGCTTCTATTTTGTACGTATGGACAGTTTTCTTCTTCTTTCTTTTTTCATGTGTTTCTTCATAGATCAACCTTTCCAAGAAAATCAAATTTTCGGCAAATCGCTATCAGCAACAACAATAAAAAAGCTCACAAAGTTGAATGTGTAAAATTTTATACGTTGTGTAAATACTTTTGACCACCTCTGTATATGATTAATCAGCTGATTGTGCATGTACAAGTTTTCATAGTAATCTTATAAGCATATTGTATTAATTGCATAAGAACAGGGTGCTATATTTAAGATCAGTTGGGTTCTGTACAATTCACATACTTATGCTTGAGTCAGTTTCGTGCCCTGTTCCATTGGCTCGACATTTTAGCAACTAGAATGTAATCGATTTACACATTTTGTAAGTAAATGTACGTATTTACTGATAAAAAAATGTTTTAAAGACTGGTTTTTTGTACACTTTATCTTAAGCAGGTATACTGATTATGATTATGATTATAATGTATTATTGCATCTTACATTTAATGTTTATTACTTTGTCCATGTCGACCACATTGGTTTTCATTAAATATGCTACAAGGTATACCAAAAGCTCATATCTGTTAATCACTTGAAGGTTTATTGCGATGAAATGATTTGCTATAGAACTAAAAGTGTTTAGCTCGAGATGTCAGCATAGTATAATGTATTATTTGCAAATGGGAAAGGACTTAGTGAGGATATTATTTTTATTCAAAATGAACTTCAATTTATTCACACTACCCACACTGCATTTCTTTATTCCAATAAAACAACAACCATATAAATGAAAATGAAAATTTGAACCTAACGACCAATTTTGAAATTATGTTTATTAAAATGAGAATAAACTCTATGCCCTTTTACAGTTAAGTGTTTAAGAAACAATTTATGTGTATGTACTTATATCCAAAAGGCTTGTAAATTCTCATACTAAAGGCAAACTAGAAGGCTTCATCTGTAATATAAAAACCATATTATTTCAACTAAACGATAACTAATGCATTTTAACTATTACAAAAGAAACAGAGTAGATCTTAGATATACATAACTGTATGTAATGCTATACATTAAATTGAATGAATGAGAATATTTGTAAATGACAGCCAAACAACATTCACGAATATGGTGAGGAAAATTCCAGCCAAAGTGAAGAACATAAGATCCGAAAAAAAAGAAAGCAAAAAACAAAAACAGAACACTGCACACACTTCTCGAGCAAGGAAACCTTTCCAAGACTAACTACCTTCACAAATCATATATAATTAATATAAATATTATCTAATTGACGGTGTTATGCAATTTATAAATGTGATGAATGTCAAACTTAAGCGTATAAAACTCAAAACAAAACAGAAAACCTTACAAAATAATAAAATAAAAACAAATACAACAGATTCGTAAGAAAGCTGAATGTAGCGAAAACTTAAGTAAGCATAACCGACGATTTTAGAGCTAAGCAAAAAGCGAAAAAGCGAAAGGATACAAAAGAGCAGCCCATAGTTTTTAAAGGGAATTACAGAGTAGAAGTAAAATAAAAATCAAGCCGCGTAAAGTAGAAGAGCAACAAGACGATTGAAGTGAAAGAATGTAAAACGAAGATTCCGAACATAGAAAACATGTTGAAAGCTTCAAATAGCGCACGAGGAAGGTAAATAAACCGATGCAAAAGAAAACGTATCTCGATATACACAAATGAAATAAATTTATGTATGTACACTTAAGTTACGGATAAGCCAATGAAAAGTTGATATGGATGCAAAACAAAACTTATAAATCTAAAGAAAATGCAAATAAAAATAAAGAACATCTGATTACCCATATTTAGTACTCTTAAGACGGCGACCGCGTCTGTACGTTAAATTCAATTTGCATAAGTCCAAAGTGACTGCGTGCGAGCACGTCGGGAGTCCATGTTAAAAGCAATCCACTTTTAACCTTTTGATCAGCATTAAAAAGCATATTAACCATATATAGCCTCAGCTTGGTATAGACACTGCGCTGCTTAGACGGTGGAAAATTATGAACCGGAGCCTGCCGCACATATGGCTTAAAATGTCCATCTGCCTGCCGCTCAAAGGAGCGTTCCAGCTGCAAGCAAAGCTATCAATATGAAAATCAATTGGGGTTCAGGTAAGAAAGTTCTTCAGAAAGTATATTCACATTATGACTGTTGAAGATGCGCTTAACAGTCTGTGGTGCGCTGAAGTGCCACACATACTTGCTGAGACCTTTGTGTTTTCCGCTTTCAATAACAGACACCTTATGAAGCGGACGACGTTTAATTCCAGCACTGAAGCCTTTGCTAAAGTGAGAGAAGGTTTCCTAAAATGTAGTAATAGATGAGAATTTGAGATCATCAGGTAAAATCCTAGCCTACCTTATGAACATGAAGGGTATGCTGCACTAAGCGCGTGCTTACTGAAGTGTCATCAGGTAATGGCTCAACGGAATCATTGATGAGCTCTATCACATATTCCAGCCAGGCCTCGAAGGCCAACGCTGGCCCCACCTGCAATCCTACAGCTTCAACAGCGGCAATACCCTTGGAATCGTTTACAATCAGAGTACGTTTCGCTGGCAACGGCGGTTGCTTACGAGACTTTACTTCGCTTACAATATCGGATGCCTTGATGGACGGCTCTTTGATCACTGAAATGGTGGGCAATTCAATGGGAGGCAGCTGATTGGCTGTCGGTGGCGGGGCCTTTGTAAAAATGGGAGGAGGCGCAAGAATGTTGAAAGGCTCACTGACCAATGGTAGCTCAATATCGTCGCTGCACAAATCAATTTGGTCAGTCAGTTGATATTGATCCATGAGCTCAATATTACAGTCTGTCAGCTCAAGATGTTGATTTTGCTGCTCTGCATATATGTCATAGTTGGACAAAAGTTGCGCATCATTAGCATAGCGCACCACAGCATTGCTACTGTCACTGTGCTGGGCAGGAGAGGAGTCCAAATTGTATACGACATCGGGAAGTTCTTCCGGCAATGGAAGCAGCTGAAATATGAACCAATATGTATCTATAATAAATTGCTACATCTCATTAACTTGACCAAACTTACGTCACTAGCTGTCTCACAGCATTCGTCGTCAAAGATGTAAATGTCCTCATGTGGATCAATGTCACCTCCAATATTGATGCTCAGACTCAGACGCAAATCATCGTGAGTGACCTCGCCTAGAGGTGTTTCCAACTTAGCAGGCATCCAAAATGATTGTAGAGATTTCGTAAAGTTACCGTAGACCGTTTTACCTTGCGGCGAACTAAGAATACCAGCTAAGACGAGCAGCAAATGATCACAAATCTCATCCTGCATGACTAACGAGTTGTCTGGCTCCACAATGATCTTAAGCTTTCGACATGCACACGCATATGTACCCTTCTTGGTGGACAAACCATTAGCCAACGCAGTAACATGTAGATGCTCTGCTGGAAACGTATTAGACCGTTCACATTTAACCACAAAAGTGGTCGCATTCAAACGCTGCACCGCTGGCATCTGCTCCTGATCCTCGGCGAACTTGTATTGTTGCCAAAGCTGTTGTTTTTGTTCCAGGCTTATGTTAAGATTCCAGAGCACTTCCCGTGAAACTGTATACACCACAGCCTTGGGCATCAGTTCACTGCATTCTCGGCAGGCTTTTATATGCTTACAATTGTTATCGTTCTTGCAAGCATCAACATAGCATATGGCTTTGCTGGACACAACGGCTGCATTTGGCTGCAGCGACAATGTAACATCTTCAATGCATACAAAATTACGCGGTTGTGCATCTTGCTCCCGTTCCTTTGTCCGCAATGAATAAACTGCACAGCCGGTTCGCCGGCAGATCAGCTGTACTCCATCGAGTATGTTCTTATTTTGTGGGCACACGGGATTGCGACAAAGAAGCGCACGACTGCCATTAATAACTCCACAACTTGAGCATTTCTTTATACCCCTTAGTGTAGTAGGCTGATGACTTTGTTTTGAATCAAGTGGCATGACAGCCGCGTTTCCTTGTCTCCCAACAATCAACACACACTTATTAAACAAAACGTTAACATTGGGTAAATAATGTTATTAACAGCGATAAGTAAATTTGCCTTCAACGGTATTTCATTACCTTTCATTTCGTTGTTTTCAAAAATGTTCTTTAAAATAATATTGTATAAAAATGACTCCTACAGATTTAGATTAGATTTAGAAATCTGGCAATGACAAAGGTTTTATTTTAAAATAAAACTGCGCGCCAAGTACTTCCAATTCGCCGATTTTGCTATTGTAACAGTTCCTTTAGAGCATAACTCAACAGAGGGCTATCGATGCTTATCGATATTGGTAACAAAAAAACTCTCGATTCGAATTTTAATTTAAACATTACTATTAAGATAGCGTAGTTTGCCTATATTTTATTAAATCAATCATAGTCTATCAGTATGTCTCTGTAGACTCTCTAAGCAATTGAATCCAACCTTTGCTTCTATCCAACGTGCAACTGTCAGCAGCAATTGTTCGTTAAAGCTGCTGCTCATTAGTTGCAGGCTAAGCGGCAAGCCAGCTTTAGACAAGCGCACGGGAATTGAAATCGCAGGAATTCCCGCCATATTGGCCGGCTGTGTACAATAGTCCTGCACTGCACACTGATCACGATTGCTCTGTGTTATGAAGTCCTTATAAAGCGGTGCATCACTTAGCGTTGTGGGTGTTAATAATATATCTACTTTGTCAAAATCTGCTTGCGCTTCAAACACCCTGACAAAGTCTTCCGTAATCAATCGACGCACACGTAACGCCTTTTCAAAGTAGTGATCGTAGTTCTTTCGCAAAAGCAAAAAGTTGCCCGTCAGTATACGGGTCTTGACTACTTGATTGAAGCCCTCCGCACGAGATTGAGCATAAAGCTGTTCCGTGCTGCGCTCATCGTCGGCACGATGTCCATACTCGATGCCATCATAGCGGGCCATATTACTCGCTACCTCGCACTGATTCAGAATCGAATAGACAAATATACTGGCTGCTGTGTTGGGCAATGACACTTGCCGCACCTTAGCACCTGCGTTCTCCAGTAAATCAGCCACCTTAGTCCAAGTTTCCAACACCTCAACAGACAGGCCATCGCAATGATATTCCTTTGGTATCCCAATCCGCACAGTTCGCAAATCAATTTGGTCAACTTCTGGAAGCTGCAACTTTTTGAATGTCTGTTGTATGCTCGTCGAATCCAGGGAATCTGGACCGGCTACTGCATTCAGTACATCAACGCAATCGCTTACCGAACGAGCAAGTATGCCAGGCACATCCATTGAGTTTACCAATGGAATTAAGCCATGACGAGAACAAAGGCCATACGTTGGCTTAAGTCCCACCACGCCGCAATAGGAGGCAGGATTTCTTGTTGATCCACCAGTATCAGATCCAATTGCACTGGAATATACATATTGAATTATCATTTATCATGCCTAGGTAATTTAAATTACATATCGATGAATTGATAAGAACTAGTAATTCATCGATAAATTTTCGTTCGATTATTCCACATGTTAAAAATGCACAGCTGACACATAACAGCAGAACGGTCACTCTGCTCCAAAACCGAACGAGAAACTAAAACATTTACGAAATTTGCGAACATTTTATAGCGTTCTGAAGCGATGTCTGCGCTTTTTCGCCTAACCAGCCGCGCCGTGGCGCTTCAGCGCTCTATGGCGCTTAATCAAGCAGCTCCACTGCATGCTTGCCGAAGCATCAAAACGTCGCCAAAGAAGGACGAGACGGTCGCAGCACCCTCCAGCGTTACGACCGAAGATTTTGCCAATCCCAGCCCCAAAAACTGGATGAGCTACGGATTCGATTACAAAACTGAAGCGGAGGATCGGAAAGCAACAAAATCCACCTTCTTCGTTACAGTAACACTGTGTCTGGTATGGGGAACATTCTACTGGGCATATTTGCCCGACACGCAACTTCGCAGCTGGGCACAACGCGAAGGTTTCCTTGAGCTTCGTCGTCGCGAACAGGCGGGCCTCGACCTGGTGAGCCCTGACTACGTTGACAAAGCTAGCATAGTGCTGCCATCAGACGAGGATCTCGGCGAAACGGAAATTATAATTTAATTAGTGCACTATCCCTTAGTTTGTTTTGTAAGCGAGTGTTATGTAACTGAAAAAGGTGGTGACCACCGCTGTGTCGCGCATCCTGCTCCTCAATAAAATTTCATATTTCGGCATGAAATCGTTTAGTGAAATGATTTACAAAAGAACGACGAAATATTTACACAACTTATGGGTATTTGTTTTTGAGACTTGCGCTGGTTGAGGTTAGACAGAATATAAAAAGGTAAACAATCGTTTTACTTACGCGTAACACAAACCAGCCGCAACAGCTGATGCTGAACCACCTGAGCTACCTCCCGCTATTCTCCAGTTGTCCTGGGTCAAGTCCTCGCTCCAAATATTCTTCGTTGGTCCGTAAATAGAATCTACTGTTCCGGCGCCCATGGCAAACTGATCCATATTAGTTTTTCCAAGTAAAACGGCTCCAGCCTGACGTAATCGTGCGCTCATTGTTGAATCGTAAGGCGGCACAAAATCCTTTAGCATACTTCAAAGACGTATACATTAAGCATTAATAAAGAAACCTTAATCTTTCTATATACCGGGAAGCGCAAGTAGTGGGCACGTTTGTTGTGCAAAAATTATCCTTGATAGCGATAGTAGCACCATCTATGTCGCTCTTAGGTTTATTCTTTGTATAGCGTTGTGCTGACTCATTGGCCTGCTGAAGAGCCTGCTCAGGTGTAACGCTGACGAAGGCGTTCAACGTTCTTAGGTTGGCCGCATCCTCCAGTGCCTGCTCCGCAACCGAAATTGGAGACCATTCACCATTGATGTAACCGGCAGTCAGCTGAAATTTCTGCCTTTTAAAAACTATGTCAACAATTTGACAGTTTCCCTTACCTGTTTGATGCTTAGTTGCACGTGGCGCCTCATCGTTTTGTTTTTCTTAATCTGCAAGTTCAAAATTCTAATAGCCTAAGCTCTTTTATTTATATTTTGCCAATAACAATTGTTACCGGCACCCTGTCAACTAGGGATGTGAATAATATCGATAGTTTCAAATTTGGATGCACCAGCATTGAAATATTTATGAACCGTTGAGGTATGAAGTCACAAAAAAGACCATATTGACTGACTAACAAGTATATGCACATTTATATTTCATAAAACATTTTACATATTTTAAATTAATTCGACTACAGACTACGCATCATTCTAAACATTAAACAGGGACTTATTCTTCTCTTTACTTTTTTGATTTTCCTCGCCATGTGCTGTCGTTATATTAAGAGAACTATTTGCATCAAGTGGCTCCTCTTTCTTTATCTCCCTCTTAACGGTAATGGAAGACGGTTCGTCGTCTTCGGTCTCAGACTCGCATTTCTGTAGATGATAAAAAACACCAATAAATATTTTTATGAAAAAAAATACTAATAAAATGGTACATGCAGAATTTAAATTGAATTAATGAAGTAGGTCATCGAACCAAGGCATTTCTTCAATGCCTTCAAGAATATTCAATATATCATCTTCGACTTGAGTAAATTCAAAATTTGATTCAATTTGTATATCATTCGAATTTGGAGTTTCTTCTTCGCCTTCGTTCGACATTTGATCTTGATTATCAAAACTTAAGCCACGATCGTCTACATAAGGATCTTCGAGCCCCAGCCCCAGTTCACTACAGTCCATGTTAAGTAGCATGGCATAGTTCTCATCAATAGAATTAGCCAGATCTTCGGCTGTATCGTTATCAAAATTAAATATACCGTTTGTCAGGTCCAAAAGGTTCCCAGACTCATTAGAATCGACGGTTCGTTGACCGTCACCGTCACTGTTATAACTATCCGCACTGCGGCCTGCTGCAAATATACTTTCGATCTTCGATGTGCTCGGCACTCCATAAAACTATGAGGAGGGAGGGGGATGAGAGGTCGGTCTTTTATTCAAAATTGATCACAAGCTTGTTCATTTAACGCTACGAAATACTTATGTATGCGTGTATGTCTAGCTATGACTATATAGTACGTACTACAGCACTACCAACTTTCTTAGGTAAGGATGCTGTAGGTATGCCCGATTAGTTCTATGGATATGCAAATATGTTAACGTATGTATGTATATGCTTTTAGTGTGTATACAAATGTAGGCGCGCAAGTTATACAAGGCTTATATAGGTGCTAGTGGTAGTGGTTTTTGTGGTTTTGGTAGTGGTAGTAGTAGATAGGCTCAGCCTCTATTTAACGCACCTTTTGTATATACTGGCGCTTGGTCGCCGCCACGTTCAAATGGAGGACACAAGTCGAGTCCTCGAGTATGCTAGCCACTGGTTCCTGGCACACAACCCCACTACGCTCGACGCCGCAGGCGCGATACAGCACCTGACGCTTATCCTCGAGAATGTGCTTTCGGCAATGCTTGCAACAAGGCAGAGTTCTTTCACCACACTTGACGCCACCCTCAGTAAAGATGCACTTCGGTTGGCTAGAGGATTTTGCTGTCAGTAATGTGTCACGTGCGCGTTTCTCCTTCATCTTCTTATAAAGCACTGCCTCCATGCCTTGCCTGCGATGATAACCGTTCAATGCCTTCAGTTGCTCGTACAATTTGCGCTCATGCGGTGTCTCCTTTAATTGATCATGAATGCTACCTGTAATTAAGCATACAAATTATATCTACAGGTTCAGTTCGGTTTTAAATCAACTAAAAATTTACAGTATGTCTCCCGCTCCCGGCGAATGTCGTGCAAGTAGCTGCGACGGCGCTGTTTTAAAACATGTTGCAAGTGCGTGATCTGATCGCGGTACAATCCCTGTAACTTAATTAGCTTCATTTCGGAGAGGCGCACTGCCTCCGCGCGAGTGTAGACACCAGCATGTCTGTAAGTTTAATTGTTGGATTACAAACATATTACAAGAATATGGTTGCTTACTTGAGTGGATCATCTTCCTCCGAGTCAACGCTTTCATAGTCCGATTCAAAGAACTCTAGATCTCGTGCAGTATTTCTTAGACAAGGCGGATCATCATCGTTGCTGGAGCTGTCTGAGGCATAATCCAAAATTCGACGACGCTTTCGCACGCTTGTCACAACCTGACCTATAGTATTCGTATGATCCTGGTTAACTGCAAGACAATTGACGATTATAATCAAACACACAAACAGGCGAAATGTCATTTACCAAACGGGGTCACGTGCGGCGACACGACATCAATCTCATCATCATCTGGCTCAGGTCTGGGAAGCTCCGGTTTGATGTCCTCCACGTTTATATGATGCGAAAGACTGTTTAACAGAGTCTCATTGGTCTCCACACGACTGCGCAAGCGGCCCACAGATAAGTGGGTCTTCTGCAACTGTGTCTGACGATTGTGTTCGAAGCACAATGTAGTTAGAATCTGTTCCTTTTTGGTATCAAGCTTGGGTACAGCATTGGTGCACTTTCTCCCGTTGGGATACAAATGTGTGCACTGGCGATAATTAGCGCGTGGATCGCGTAAAATATGACGAATGCAATACTCATACCCATCAAGGCGCATTAAACTACATTCGTAAGTGGGATTGCTGCAATATTTAATCTTCGCCAGCTCGTTGTGTATTTGATCCCGCAGTTTTTGCTCCTTCTCAGGTGTACATGCTGTTCCTGTGAACCGTGCGCATTGGCGCAATTGGTTCGGAGAAAAACTTGACATATTTTTTACAATTTCACTGCGACAGTTTTTCCAACGACAGACTGAAAATGCGAAGCAACTGGCTAAGGATGTGACATTACAGTCGTTGTTGATATCGATATCATATTATTACTATCGATGGCATCGTTGTTAACAAAAATTAATTTAATAGATTGAATTATCATTTTGTCAAGTCAACAGAGTTATAATTGTGGTTTACTTCGCGGTTTCATTTAAATTTCATATAATAATAAATTCTATCAAAGTCTATTTAACCAACATCTTAAGAAATACAATGCATACTTTGAGATGGAACTAGTTATCGAATTTTATTGAAACACTGGCCGATATTAATGCATCGCTAATGCTAGATCATGAACGAGGGAAAAATGAAATTGATATGTAAGTAATTATTTTGAATTGAATTAAATACAATGATTAATAATATGAATTCCAGACGAGGTGACGGATGACAGTGATTCAATTGTCGAAAATGAGCCAGAAGAGCAAATGGAGAGTCAAAACACAATTCCCCTTCCTAAGCACAAGCGTCGCAGCTACGTCTGGAGATATTTTACACCTGTGCCTGACCACTCGGAAGTATATAGGTGTAAAATATGTAGTGAAACATTTGGAAACAAAACCACCAATCTTGGACGCCATTTACAAACAGTTCACGGCGTCAACGACGTTGTAAGTAGCGTTTAAATGGACACACATTCATGTAAACTTTTTGCTATTCAATTGCTTTTGTTTATATTCCATTGCAGCATCATGAGGACTCAGTAAAGAAAGGACGGCCAAATCGGAGTATCGTTTGGAATTTCTGCACCAAGCTAGATCATAAGCGGGCACTTTGCCATTTGTGTAAGAAGGTGCTTTATTTTGGAGGCGGCAACACTTCCAATATAACGAAGCATTTAAAACGCATGCACGCGGAAAAAATAGATGAAGTGGTGAGTTTGGTGATAAATGTCCATGTTGAGTCGTTCCTGAAGTGTCACTACAAATTTTAGGCAAACCAATTGCCGAAAAGCGTTCGTTTGGGAACAGAAACGCTGTCGTGCAAAAAAGAACGTAAGGGATCGAGCTATGTTTGGAACTATTGTGAAAGGCTGTCCAAGAACACAGTACTCTGCAAGCTATGCAATAGAAGAATGCGATTCCATGGGACGGCCAATGTCATTACGCATCTTCAACGCAGACACGACATTATGGACGAAACGACAACTGTTAAAATGGAATCGCCCGGCAACATACAAGAGGCGGCTACATCCAGCACGAACGAGAATGGAACTCCTCGAAGAAGCAGTGTCAGTGGCAGCGTGGTATGGAAATACATAACGCGACTCTCTGAGGATACGGTTCGATGTCGAGTCTGCCTCAAGAATTTGTCGTATCAAGGCACCAGTAATCTGCAACGCCATCTGCATCGCATGCACAACATTATTTGGAACGTTCAAGAGTCTACTACACCAGTCAAAATGGAGACAGATTCCTCAGGCAAGGGTTCATTCTTCGATTTCTGCGAATCCACCAGCGATCCGTCGGTGTGGAAGTGCCAAATGTGCGTAGAGCATTTCGAGGATAACGAAAACATGCAGGAAATAATCAGCACGCATATGATAAAGATTCACGGTGCTGCCATGCGCAGAGAGTACGATGATGTAAGTTATTACCAATATCTTGACATAATGCATATATTAAAGCCATTGGTCCCCATTATGTAGGAATATCCTGCAGCAGAGGATGAACAACAGTTTGTCACACTTTATTCTACGGTCGTTGGAGAAGACAGCAACTCAGGCGGTGAGAGAGTTGCCGATCAAGTTGAAATTGCAGTTGAAGAAACCGATGAAGCACTCTACAACGATATTATTGAAGTTGAAGATATCAATGATGTTGAAGAGGTTGGAGAACATTTAATCGAAAGCGCCATTTGTGAGAATACACCGTCTCCGCAGTCGGAAAATGCTTTCTCGGATTTTAGCAATGATAGCAATGATGCCCAGCTGGTGACGACAACGATTCAAGCCGACGATACGCCGCTCATGCGGGAGCTCAAAGAGAATCTGTTGCGCCAGCAGGCAATGTATTTCAGCGAAAAAGCTGGTTTCTATCGCATGCAGAAGTTTCTGGTTGCGCAACAGGTTAGAAAAGAGCGTCTGGAATTTGAAAAGCTTAAAGCCTTGGGGAAAAGCGACGAGTCTTTTAATTCATAATAATGATAATTCTCTATTTTTCTTGTAATTATTAAGTGTAATGTATTATAAGTTCAAACTGTTACATAGACCAACTATCATTAATGTTTACATCATATATATAACAAAATAATTGTGTGCGGCTTTAATTGCTATCCACGACGTTCATGTCAAGTAAGAGTTTCTTGGTTTGCAGATCGATTAGTCTCCGCTTGGCTCTTGCCAATTCGGCCATTTCATTATAGTATATTGTTTCCGCTTTAAGCTTCTCATCCAGTTGGGTGGTCACCTCCGTAAGCGAATTTGCATCTCCTGGGTGCTCCATAGAATGGCCCATATTCGATGGATCTTCATCACAATGTCTAGGTACCATTACGTCCGAGTTGTCAACGACATATTCGTAAAAGGGTTCCTGTTGCAAAATTGAAATAAACTAAAATCAAAATTCATCCATAGCAAGACTAAGCACTTTGCGAATGCATACCTCTTCCTCCATATGGTCCGTCACCTTCTCAATAATGCTGTCGACATCGTCAAAGTCCACCTTTTCCAGCGGATCCACTTGCCTTCTTTCGTCGGAGTTCATAATCTCCTTTTTTGGTGATATTAAGCTATGTTGAGAGTAACTCAGGTTTTTCGAAAAATTATGATGTCGCCGGATTATGTGCCTCATCAGATTGGAAGACGAGTGCTTTGAAGATAACGTTTTGCTACAGTGCTTGCATTTGGCCATAAACTCGGATATACGAACAAAATGCGCCCACAGTTTATTATTCTTGCCAATAACTTTGTTGCGCATCTCTGGATGGTGATGTTGCTCCTGCCGCCCTTGATGCTGGCTATCAATAATTGTGCGTACAGCACTTTTTGTTTCCCGCTCTCCCATGTTGGCGTCCAAGTGGACATCAGGCTCAGGGTCGGGGGCATTCAGTTCCTCCCTTAGTTCGGCAAGCATTTTGCCTTCGTCGCCGGCGAATATAGCTCGTGCAAGTAACTTATGATTTCTTATTAAGTGGCGCGTCAGATTCGAGGATGTATGTTTTGATGAGAGCGTTTTATCGCAGTGCTTGCATTGCACAATGTATTCAGTTAGACGGTGAAAGTGTGACAACGCTTTGGCATTCCTGCCAACCATATTTGCATTTGACTTTTCGTATTGTTATTATCTATTTAAGCACAAATCAACAATTATGTTGCCTGAGTTGGCTTGGGTTAAATTTTCTGGTTCGTGTACAGTACGGATGTATCGAGTCGTTCCGAATAAGTTCGATCGAACAACTTCACTTTTCCTGAACAAAAATTTATTTTTAGTTCTTGTACAGTTGGGATAGAGAAACCCTCGACATATCGACTATACCGATATGGTAGTTTTTTAGTTATGGTAGCTTTCAGTACATGAATCGATATATCGATTATATTTCATTGGTGCGACATATTTCTATTGCGACAGGTTGGCAGTAATTTACGAAGAGCAACTCTGCAAAAGTGCTGCCCATCGCTGTCAATGGCTAAAGTACTGCCCAGTCGATAACCTAAAAATTTTTGACACGAGGCTGTGCGTGTCTTTTCCTTTCTTTCTCGCTTTTTACTCGAACATGGGTGAGTCGTCGGCTTGATTAAATTGTGTTAAAATATCAAGAAAATCAACTGCGAAATGCATAAAAATAAATAAAAAGTGCGAATAATACATGACTGCATGTTGTGCAGTTGAAGAATATGTGAAAAATATAAATTTAGCAGATATTTGTGTCTTTAAAGTTGACTAGCAGCAACACCGCGTGCTGAAGTGTTGTGCGTGTGTGTTCAATTTTCTTGATATTTGACGACTGGTCCCAAAGATGTTAACAATTGAATTTAATTTAACTTGTGTATTTTTTGACCTACTTTAAGGTATTAGCCGTGATAGTGCACATAAGCGTCGCGCCACTGGTGGCAAGCGCAAGTCGCTCCGCAAGAAGCGCAAGTTCGAGTTGGGCCGCCCTGCAGCCAACACCAAGGTGAGTTCCCCGCCTGCTGCTGTAAATCCGCCATTGTTGTTATGTACATAAAAATGATGTTAACGCGTGTCAACTGCAATCGCACTCGACTAGTTCGTGAGCAAATATCTTTGATGATTACAAAGCATTATGTTCGGACTACTGATTACATATCAGAATATCCGTATTTTATTTATGACATTGGAGAATCACTGCTAATGTGTAACACTGTTTTTTGCAGCTTGGTTCCTCACGCGTCCACTCGGTACGCACTCGTGGAGGAAACTCCAAATTGCGCGCTCTGCGTCTGGAGAATGGCAACTTTGCGTGGGCCTCTGAGGGCGTCGCACGCAAGACGCGTATTGCCGATGTTGTCTACAATGCCTCCAACAACGAACTGGTGCGCACCAAGACACTGGTGAAGAACAGCATTGTTGTTATCGATGCTACGCCATTCCGTCAATGGTACGAGTCACACTATGTGTTGCCTCTGGGACGCAAACGTAACCCCAAGCACGCACAGAAGGAGGATGAGAACGATGTGCTGACCAAGAAGCGCAGCGACAAGGTCATGAAGAAGTGCCTGGAGCGCCAAAAGTACGGCAAGGTCGAGCAGGCTCTTGAGGATCAGTTCACCTCTGGCCGAATCTTGGGTATGTGTTTATTCCGTTTCCATTCAAATAATACAATAATAGTCGATGATGAAAAAACTCTAGCGATCCAGCTAATTTATTGCATCAATCTTGTTTTAAGTGCGATGCAAGCCAGTTGGGTGTGAATTTGGCTTGTCATAGTTACTCTGATGACATTATTGAATAATTTTCAGATCAACTTAACATATATACTTCCCACTCTAACGCATCATATTCTCTCTGACAGCTTGCATCTCTTCCCGCCCCGGACAGTGCGGTCGCTCCGATGGCTACATTCTGGAAGGCAAGGAATTGGAATTCTACCTTAAGAAGATCAAGTCTAAGAAATAAAGGCACTAGATAAGAATGCAAGCCTCCAACTGATTTGCAACAGAAAACAATAAAACGGCTTGTTTTTTTTTTATAAGAAAAACATTTAACACATTTTTTTCTCAATTATATTCGTGCACACTGCAATTAAGTATGTTGAATAGTCTTTGTTTATAATTGATCTTACGTTTCTATTAATAACAAAACAAGCACAGACAGCAAGGCACATGGTTTCGGTTAACAAAAGTGGGGGAGTACATTAAACGTTATCAACTGGTAATATTTATGTAATAACAGAAGTCAATGATCAGTTATGATGGCATTTGATCTCGGCTACCAAAGTTACCCATCTCATGCATATAAAAAGAATAGTATTTTCATTAAATAGGTATTATTTATATTTACATTAAAAAGAATAGGTTTTTTTATACCCTGTACCTTGCCTTGATGAAATCCGATTTTAAGAGGAGGGGCTATACTGTTCAGTTGGAGTGTGTCGATCTCAGAGATTATATATTAAATGCCTTTCCTTCCTTTAATTGTTAGGAGGTAACTTCGTAGGCATGTGAAACTTTATGGATAGTAAAAGACAGATGGTTCGAATTGTTATATGTATGATAGCTATAGCATAGATATACCAACTAAAATACGGACTTCTTTCATCTTTCCAAGAAACTTTGGTTATTTAAAGAGCTGGATACATTCCTGCAGTTGTCACTTGCTGCTTAATACTTTCTTAAATCTAAATCGTTGGGTGAGGAGTATAAAAAGACAGCATCTAAATTCTAAATCTAAAAAAGAAGTATTTATTGGTATAATTTTCGCTTGTTTCTATTCAATTTTAATTCATACAGTATGTTACAAAATATACGTAATCAATAACAATAGTGTTCAAATATCATTCGTATTAGTTGGCTATAATTACATAACACATACAGCGCTGATCAATTTGTCGTAATCATAGTCGTAGTACAACAAATATCTAGTAATTTGTACTGCCGTGGCTGTGAAAATAACAGTAAATTTTAAAGCAACTTATAATTGTTTGTTGCTGTTTCTTGGCGTATTACGGGTGGCTCTCAGTGCTCGAATAGCACCGTCATGAGGGCCATTAAGGCAATGCCAAAGACTAGGGCCAGTAGCTGTTTAACAGACTCCTTGCGTTCGTCCTCTTTTAAGAGATCTGGTAATACTGTGACCAGCGCTATGTGTAAAAAACCGCCAGCGGTGAATGGCATGATCCAGGATGTACGTGCCTCTGCATTGAGATGGAGTTTGTTAGTTTTGTAGGAATGCATCCTTGACAAATGCAATTGTGCTTACCCATTGCTGATGTCACGCCGGAGCCACCAATTGCCACGAGAGCACCCAATAGACCGGCACCGGCTGTCAGCAACTGGGCGCGGGCTGCATCCCAGCGACTAAACCCAGATCGCAAAAGAATGGCAAAGTCTCCCACTTCATGGGGAATTTCATGGACTGTAAATAGACTAATTAAATATGCTGTTGCTAAACTAACCAAAAAGAAATTACTCACGTAATATAGCAAAAGTGGCCAGCATTCCATGTCTGAAGGAGACCAGAAACGAACCAGCCACTGCTAGACCGTGGGTGAAGTTGTCTATGGAATTGGCTAGCAAATTCAAGTAGCCAGCAACTTTCCTCGGCTGTTCCTTTTGCACTTTGGCCTTTTGTTCGCGCTCACGCAAAAAGCAGACTTTACCCACATCCTCAATGTCGCAGGCGCCACCGCAACTGTCCGACGTCTGACCCTCGGGCAGCTTGCCGCCATGGCGACGCATCAGACAGTTGGCAATCTCGACGCACTTGGGCTGCGGATTCTCCTCGTCGGCGTTCGTGTAGCCTGAGAAGATTTTCTCTACAATGGTAAAGATGAGTATTCCGGAAAGCACCCACAAGCCGGAACGTAACGATGGATGTCCGTCGGAGTCTATAAACAACAAATTATACATTTTTGTTATCTCTCCTGCTAAGATAACAAAAGCATCTAGAGATTACTCACTATGGTTATCGCCCTCCCAGGCTTCTGGCAGTAAATGTAGGAAAACATCACCCAACAGTCCGCCCACCGCAAAACTGAGCAGCACACGCAAAAACTTTGACTCGGATGCTAAAAATAGATCAAGCCAGAAATGTCTTTTATTTATTTAGCGTTTTATTGGAAATTGACAGACTTACGATCTTTATATCCCTCCTTAGCCAATTTCTCGTTTGAGGGTATTATGAAAAGCGGAAAGATGCCACTGAGGCCAATCACAACGGAACCGAGTAGCGAGAATACCCATGGCGTGTACTCCAGGCTCTTTATGTATTCGGGCATATACTGATTCACCAGACTTGAGTAAAGCATGCCAAAATGTTCATCGAAGAAGCCGCTGCTTACATTCATTGTTGTTGAATCCTCCAGACGATGATGATGATGCTATGATTTACTATCTATATCAGTTAGCTTTGAGTGGATTAGATGTTAATTGTCTTTGGTATTTCGTTATGGCTTAATTAAGTTCTTGGCATGTCCTTCAACTGTTCAACGTTTTGTCCTTGTAGAAACTGCAATTAACAACAAACAAAATATTAAAGAACAAGAAATAATGTAAACATTTTTTTTTTTTTTGGATTTTGAATTAACTCGATAATTTTTCACAATTTATGATTTTAAGTTAACAATAAACAACCAGAATTTCCCAGTTAAGTCGCCTAGCAACCAATCGAGTGTAGCAAATGTTCTTGATATTAGATTGATGTACAAATCCACAAAGTCACATAGTCACAGTGTGTTCTGCGCCGGGCAACAGCCGATAGAGCCGCAAGCTCCTCCTCACCCTTGACTGACGTGCTCGATAAGCGGTCTAGTGTAAGAGTCGAGTAGCACAGCTTATATATGACTAGATAACTGATAACTGTGTAAAAAGTGACAGTTTATCAAAAGTCGCATAACGCCGTGGGGCTCAAATAAGATTTTCTAAACTTCGAATAGGTTTTTCGAGTTTCCTTTGAAGCATGAGAATGGAACAGCACAGTATTACTCACTTCAAAGCATTTATTGCATATGAATAATTGCAACATTTAAAGTTATCTGCTTAACGCCTTAATATCTTAAATGCATAGATTTGTATGTCTAATAGCTGCTTAAATAAACAATTTTTTTTTTTGCATTGCCAATTTTAAAAGATTAGATATAAGATATAACTCGTCCTTTTAATAATTGACTTTGACTAATGAAAGTGGTTAATACATTTATATTATTAAATATTATCGTATAAAATGCGATCCTACAACGGCAGATATCGGGTTGTACTCAGGGAAAACCATAAACTAATGATTCAAATTAACACAAATTCACAAACTCACGCCCAGAAACACTCCCACACTCGGTTTGAGGACAATCAAGTTAAAAACCCCCACTTTGTGGAATGTCTGGTACAATATTTTGCCAATGACAAAGAAATACAATATGAATTAAAATCCGAATCCGAATCAGTTGGCGAGCACAAGGAGACTGAACGATTGAAAAAGTATAGAGTACTAGCTGAAAGCCAAGTTGAAGATATGTGCACCTGTGATTTACGACACAGTTTGAATCAGTTCGCTTCATTTTTGATTTGATGTGCACAATGCAGCTTAAATTGTTCAATTTCTGGCGATAAGATACATATAAATAGACGCCGCTAAATGGCAATACCGTACACACTCGGTACAGTAAGAAGATATAGTTACTTATGTCTGTGATTAACTGACGGTCTAACTGGGAGTCTTCGAGGTGTTAACGACCCGTCAACTAAGGATAAATATCGAAAAACGTGAACAGTGGACTCTCTCCCTCTTGATTGTGATTGATCACTCGGCGTGGACGGTGTTGGATATGTGAGACGCGTTCGAATATCACGTATACGTATATCAATGCCAAATTGGTATAGCAAATGCGTTTAAGGTTTAAACGGTTTCTATTAACGCGTCTCACCTAATGACAGCGACGCCAGCGACTGCTAGCTGCTCAGCCACCTCACAAGTCTATTAAAGTAGCGTCAGCCGCTGAAAGCGACTGCGGTTTGCTTATCAAAAAGAGCAAGCAGTTCTCTGGTAGTTGTTTTTAGCCATACATATCCAAGCTAATCAGCACAGACGCGGTTTGTATTATTCAGACTCACCAAACTGTCAGTTGCGGTTCACTGATCAAGATTACTCGATCTTTATTTAAAGGCCAAATAGATTATGTACAATTTGATGTATAATGTAATATTTACATTGTATACCACTCAAAACAATCTTATTAAGAAAAAAAAAAAACAATATTTTGTAGAACACATGTGTTTTGAAGTTAGCAAAACACTTGTTCACAGACGCTAACCTGAAGAACAAGGTGACCACGGCTAATACCAGTTTATTATTAATGTATACATATAGACGTATACATAAATAGTGCCTGGGGCTAAAACCGAAGCACATAAGCAAAGCACGTAAATCAAAAAGAAATAGTCGTCTCAAGATGCGAGTACAATTCTCGATATCAACGCAGACTTTGTATGCACACAAAGAACTTTACGCACGAACAACAGCAATAACAAGAACAAATTTCAATTATAGAAAATGACTCCCATACACACATACATAAAGATCTGTATGTACATAATTTGTATATGAACATAGGTAGATACGGAGGACAAAAGAACGACATCGCGCGTTCTTGCCTATTGAAATTTGACAAGTGCTGCTCCGACTGCGGTTGCCGGTGCTTTGAACTTGATTTGTGGTATCCGTGTATTTGTGTCTGTATTTGTTTATCTCAACCCAAGACACAATACAATTCCCTGGCACTCACTTGACTGCTGCTAATGCGGAAATTTACAATCGACCGTCTTATCGCGCCAGTAACGTTGCTCGATATGATGGGACAGATGCTTTGGCTCCCCCTTAAATACGACGGTCCGATCTGCAAATAATATTTAAGGGGGATTCCAGCAAATCTGCAATATTGATGGCGCAGCGTTACTAACCACACACATATATATTTAATTTTATCACATGTATGACTACGTAGATGAGTTGTTCTATTCTTCGTATGATTTCTAATGGCGGAGATTATTTTGCACTCTGCACTATAGAAGTATTTACAGCGAGAGAACAGAGAGGGTCCGAGCTGCACTATCAGTCGAAACGTGTTTTTACAAGTTAATTTAATAAGAATGTGTCACTGGAACGATCGAATGCAGCGTTTCTCTCTATTCAGTTAGTAATATGTATGTACGATTTTGTATATGCACATTTATAGTTTTATGTGACGAAATGATAAGAGCGGACCGAGTGAGTCGATCAGCTGTACGATTGTCAGAAAGAGAGAGGGAGGAAACACCATTGAGAGCAAAAGTGAAAACATGGCGTCGTACGCTCCTATTCCATATGTGCATTCATATATGCATAAAATACATACATACAAGTGCACATATAGACAAAAAAAACAACGTATTGTGAAATTAAAAGCTATTTTGATTGTGTTGATTAAGGGTTTATCCACATAATTTGGCTTCTGAACAAGAGCTTACGGCGCAATTGGGGTATAATCAATGACTGGTTAATCAAATTCAGACAATTTGTTATTATTCTTATATATTTAAACTGTGTTATCGTTTTGGTTATCAGCATATACGATTATCGTTCAACGCACAGATTCACGGTAATAACTTTAGTGCTGTTCGCAAAAAAAAAAAAACTAATATGGCCGCTACCAATACCAATTTATTACTACTTGAAGCTTGTATATGTTTATACAAACACATTAGTTGTAGGTGTAGGTTAGTTATGCAGTACTTCCGACTTACCGTCGTCTTGTTCGCGTGATGTTTGTAGGTAATTCACTCAACCGCTTGGGTAGTCTTTGTCTGCATTATAGCTTGCAGATTAAATGGGAACTTCTGGGAATTCGTAAAGTTGGCTTTTAATTCAAAGCGTCTTAATTTCTTTGTTAAGTCTGTGCTAGGCAAATATGCAAAAAGATTCTTAATGCGCAGTATCGATCAATTTTACCAGGCCACTAATCTACACTGAGACTGAGTTCCTGGATTTTATTCGAGTTGCTATGCTTACAAGCTTTAAGTTTTGTTGGTTACACTTTTATTTAATTTAGAGGTATTGGGACCCAGATTTTTAACTTCCGAGAATTTAATTTAGTCTTGCCGTTTCGTCGCGGGCTTTTACAGCTGTAATGAAACAGGTACGCCTTATGAACGTACTTTTTGTTTTGTTTTGGGCCGTGCGAAAAACAAACATGGCTACAAGAACAGCTGAGTAATATTCACGAACTATCGATGAAACTCTTATATCGATATAGTATCTTAAGATTGGTCACACTACGAGTGTCACGCGCATTAGTTACTTGAAAAACTTCAGCAAAATATATAAATAATTTAGAAATATTTATTCTCATTCGATTTCCGTATTAAGATACTTAACTTTTCAAATGTTTTAAATTATATATCACTCAAAGAGGAGTAATAATGGTCATATCTGCTAACCAGCAGCATCTGTTAATAATATAACAGTAAAATGTTAGATTGTCAAAACAACATGTTTTAAGAGGGGAGGGGTTGGTCGCATGCAACAGCTGTTTCACTTGTATTGTAATTTTGGTGTCGGGATTTGTTTATGTTTGTTTTTGGAAAATAAATAATATCAAGTGTAGTGTATATTATCTAGTAGATGCCCATTGCATAGCATTGTTTGAGTTAAGTGAATTTGTATTCGGTGCAAAGTGAAATGAGTACAGACGATTTGTTAGTGCGCCATGATAAAGGTGACGATTCACCGTCCACTTCGCCAACTACGCCAACGCCTGCGCCCAGTTCATCATTAAATCGCCTGCGCGACACCCTTCGTCGCACAGAGAGTATATCGTCGCACATTCTTAACCACATTTCAACGCAATTCTCAAATGCCGCTGCCGCAGCGGCCGCTTCTGAAATTATCGACGGTACTACCACATACTCAGAAGTTCCACAGACAGTAGCGACGTCCCCAGCATTCCCGACTGGCAGTTCTAATCCCAAACGTAAAAAGCCCGGTGAGTACAAAGTACTATTTATTTCTTTATTGTGCGATAATGTATAAAAATATAAGTGCGGTATTTAAATTCGAATGCATAGGTTTTGTGAAACTTTGAAAGGTGCAAATTTTATCGTGAACACCCCTTATGAAAAGCTTTTAAAAAGCTGTGTTGCGAATCGAGCTTGACAAATCAATAAGAGCTTTTGTCTCAGTCATACTCAACGCAACAACAGGATAACTTATCGCTGCGACCAAAAAAAACGGAAATTATCCATTTTTGTCATACATTTAGAGTAGAAATATTATAACATATTCATTAAGTGATTCCGGTAACAACTGTGCTCAAAAGCAGCGCACCACACGCGATTGAACACCGCAGGAAAGCGCTGGAATAACTCGAATATTTAAAGTATGTTGTGTGCAATTTGCGCTGTGCCCCCGCAGCTTTTTTAACCGTTCAATGCGCTCATTTTTGAAAATCTATTTTTATTGCATTACCTGAAATGGATACACAGTAAGTGATAGGTGGCCTGCACGATGCGTGGACTAGTCGAGGATGCTAAAAAGACAAAGCTCTCACAGGCCAACAATAATAACAGTTTGGCCAGTGGACGTGCAAAGCCCATGGTATCGCTAACAAGTGCAAGTACGTCCAGGCATTTGAAAGGCGTCACAAAAACTCCAACAACAGCAACATCGTCCGTTGGTGCAAAAAAATTGCCACAAAGTATGCAACAACAAGTCGGCAAATCCACGAAGTTGGCTGCGTCATCAACTGGAGCACAAGCTGTAGCAACAACAAACACCACAACAGCAGCAGCAACAACAGCAAGCAGTTCAAGCGCGAAGCCAGCGACAGCAAAAGCACAAAAGGGTCAGAATCAACCCCCACAAACGCAGCCAACGTCCACAGCGACACAACCGACACCCACGCCCGCGTTGCAGCCACAGTCATTGCAGTCGCAGTCGCAGCCACAGCTACAATCGCAATCGCAACAACTGCAGCCGTACAACAACAACAGCAACACAATTGCACTACCAAAAGCGTCGCATGCGAACACCAATGAAGAGTTGGCCGGTGGAGTTCAGGATACAATTTATCTGTGCAACTTCCGTGTCTCGGTCGATGGCGAATGGTTATGCCTCAAGGAGCTGCAGGACATTGATGTGGCTGGTGGTGTAAAGACAGTTGGTGGCGGTGCTGCAGCGCTAAACGTATCTGCTGCTGGTGGTGGTGGTGGTGGCAGTGGTGTTGGTACCACAAGTGGTAGCTTTGTGCAGCAGCGTCATCAGACAAACCATCAGTTCGGGCAGCGAAATAAACGATTCTCTGGCCTTTCGACGGCCAGTGGCGGCAGCACTCTCGAGGATAATGGTATTATGGCAATTGAAAATCTAATCGGGCGTCGTCTGTGCGACGTCGTCGGCTCAAATGCACTAGCGGCACCGCATCAGCAACCTAAAAATGTGGGCCTCATCGGTGGCACCCTTGCTGAGTGGTCGCATCTCTGTAGGTTGCTTATTGTGCTTTCTTCATTTGCAAGAGTTTTTTCGTTCATACTCTTCTTTCTTTGTAGTATGTAGTTTGTTTTTATTGTTGTTGTTTACCGTTAGTCATCATTAATCATTTACTACGTTTTGCTTGTCACATTACATACATACTTTTGAGTTTGAGCTTGCATTTGTTTGCCGGCATTGCCAGACTGGTCACTTGGTCAATCTGGCAACTTTAATTAATTGTGCAAGCACGCTAAGTTGGCTGCGCCTGTTAATTTTATTAAGTGATGCTAAATTGTTCTATATTTACTCGCTTCGTACGCGTTTGATGAATTGATTCTGCGGCATTGACCCAGCATATACGTTAAAGATAATCTTCATAAGGAATGTGACGCTTTGTATACACTTTTGTCTTACCAGCTCTCTTGTCTCGAGGGTGCTTGTACTAATCTTAGATTATTGTGTAGGTAACATCTTAAACGTATAATGAACTTTATTAGGCAAATATATTTGTAAACATTATAAAAGGGAAATTAGACGTCAGGCAAATGCTTTTCACTTGCTGTGTTCTTCTTCGTATGTTTCCCAGCTGGCCGCATACATTGACGACTAAATATGTTAAATGTGTTAAGATAAGATATGACAACTCTTCATTAGACATTATAATGTATCCTTACCTCGCAGGCAGCATTTGACCGAGCTGGTGATGAAAGGGGAATCGATACAGCTTCTGGGTTGTCGGATTGTGACGTGTATATCGTCAGAACGTTTGCTATAGTTGAGCTGCTGGGATTGGGCACTGTAAGTGAGCTTAAGTTAAAAGTGCTGCAACCAAAGATATACTTGAGAACTACTATATTGCCAGAAGGCTTCCATTACATACCTGGACTCTGTTTGTCCTGCCTTTCATGGCCTTTATCTTGCGATGTCTCCTCCCTTTTGGCTGAGCTATCAGAGCCTCTGGAGCACTCGCTTTTCCTACTTGAATCACTCTCGCTGGGATTAGCCTAATCTCAGATCGGATAGAGATTTAAGTTCTTAGGTAATAGATCCCTTACCTCTCTTTCATGACTCTTTTTGGTCAGTCCACCCTCTTGTCTTGTATACTTATTGTGACTGTAGAGTTGTCGAACACCGTCGTCCTCCTTAAATGGCACGTTAACTGCCGGCTGCTTATTCTCCGGCAATTCCTCGTTAGACATAGTCCGTGATTTTCGAGGTCTTTGCTCCCGATCTCGTTCTCGCTCCCGCTTTAATATACAGCTAGGCTGTTTAGCCACAGGTTTGGAACGTTTTCGTTCCGATTTGGTGTAATAATCGTCTCGTTTATCTCGATTCACTTTTAGGGGTATGAACTTTCGGTGGAATTGACATCCCAGTGATGAGGTCGACGTCATTGAGTCCTGTTCATAATTATGCTCTGTTGTTGAAGCTAAGACTACGATTTTAAGAATGACATTAAAGTTTATTCGATGCGTTACCCACCTTTTTTGCGGGGAATAAGCCTTTCCAAATTTGTCAATTTCATGGCATAGAGAGAGGGATTGTCCTGTTGGCTAGCTATTAAACCCATGCCAGGAGTTGTATTATTTGTGTCGGGCGATTTGTTGCCCTTTTTTCGATCCTTCTTTTGTTTTTTCTTACGACTGCGGAAAAGTGAGTTCCAACAGCCTTTATTTGCATCGTCGCGGTTGGGGGACGATGCCTCTATATCTGGGATATTTTTGTCCGATGATTTCTCATGTTTTTGCTTCGGTTTATTCTGTACTATATTAGGAGTCCTTTTTTTTACGTCTTTGCAAGCAACAACAGATTATTAAGAGCAGGAGAAATAGCAGCAGACCCAAGAATGCGACGATGTAGGGCACATAGTTCCCATCGCTGCATTCAATGCATTCCTCCTCATTGGGGTCATCCTTATGGTCGGAAGCATCCCGTGGACCGTGCCTCTGTTGTGGAGAACGGCTCTGTTTGCGGGTAGCCACATCATCTTTATCCTTATTGTTTTTATGGAGACGCTCAGTTCTGTTGTTGTTGAGCTTGCTGCTACTTTTGCTAACGATTTTGTCATCATCGAGAGAATTCTGATAGTCCTTACAGTCATCATCGTTCAACACTGGCTCCTCGATCTCTTCTGATTGCTCAGATAATTTTGGCGTGCAGCTAAGAGCCTCATAAATTTGCAGCACGCCGCCCAAACCTGGATAGAAAACTTCATCCCGATAGTGCAGTTGGAGGTTCTCACGAATCCAGTTGCGCAGTTTCTGATTGTAGGTCTTGGGACTAATTCCCTGAAATCGATAGCAGTTGCTCAGTGTCTTAAAGAACTTGACCAGAATAAAGGCTGCATCAGGAGAACGTAGGTTGTAAATGCGTCGATGCTTGAAGGGCAGAAATATGTTGCTAAGAAATCCATTGCTATCCTCAGACTCCAGATGCGGTAATGGCACTATCATCTGTTCCTTCAGTGACTCCTCATTGAGGCAACTCGGATCCAGCAATGCACAGCTGGATGCATCGTTCTCACTGCCCCTCTCCTCGTTCAGCTTGATCGGTTTGATATGCACGCTCTTCAGCTGGCTGAGGACGTCTGCACCAGGTGTCTTCCAGCCGTTGCCATTTGTATTGAGCACCAGTCGACACTGTCGATAAAGGGTCACCAGACGCTCAACAGTGCACATTTTCAGACGTCCAGCATAGTAGGACACCTGTGCCACGGGCAGCAGATAGAAGCGCAGATATCCGCCCAAGGCATCGTAAAAGGCACGTTGGAGCAAGCGTCTCGATTCCACGTCAGACATTCGATTTACCACCTGATTGACGCTGTTAAAATACTTTATCAGAGTGTAGACAATGCCGTCGTGGAGCAGGAACTGTGGATAGGATTTGGGCACGAGCATCTCAAAGTCCTTGCGTGCCGACATCAAAGCAATGTCTTCCGCGGAGAAGCATTTCTTGGGATAATTGCCAAAGAGATTTGTGCCAAGAAATGAATCCTCATCGCTGGTGCTTCGATATACCTTACTCGATTGATGCTCAGCCTGCGCATCCGCATCCAAGTCCGATTCCAGTTCATGCGGCGAGTTAGCAGCATAGTAAGTGGCCTTGATACGATCCTCAATGCTACGCATTAATTCACTCCTCTCGATTGGATCCTCTGGACTCTGGGGATGAGCCTGCTCGAAATGTTGAGCCACTGACAAATCATTTAAATTCGTATTCGAGTTTAGTCTATTTCTATACTGATGCAATTCAGAGGATAACATTGATTGGAGCGTCAGCTCATTCTGAAAGTCGTTAGGTACCTCCAGTGTGGATAGATCGATGCTATAGATGGGACAACCACCGGGCGCCAGAAACAACAGCAACGAGAACAGCACATAAATGTTCATAATTTATATTGAGTTTTCATTGTTTTTGAAGCAGAATGCCCCGGTTCAACAATAACTTCGATCTTAAATTCGAGTTCGCTATATTGTTACACATCTTAGCCACAATCCTGGCCAAAATCGTTAAACTAAACCATCACTTGGGCCAATCGCTTCTCTTGCAGCTCGCGACACAGCTGAAATCGAGCGGAGCAATCTCGTTAACATATGCAAACTGGTTGTCAAGGAGTTGTTGGAGCAATCGTTGCGATATGGACGAATGTTGGACTCGGATCATCTGCCGTTGCAGCATTTTTTCATTGTTATCGAGCATGTGCTAGGACACGGACTGAAGCAGAAGAAGGGACTGCTGGGACCTCGCAAAGAACTCTGGGATCTGCTGCAAAGCGTCGAAAGCTATTGCCCTGAGGCACAGGATATTACGGCCAGTGTACGTGATCTGCCCACGGTGCGCACCCACATTGGTCGAGCCCGTGCCTGGCTACGCATTGCCTTGATGCAAAAGAAGCTCTCTGATTACCTGCAGGCATTGATCGAGCATCGCGATGACTCTCTCTATGACTACTATGAACCACATGCGCTCATGATGAGCGACGAGGTCTGTGGCCCTCAATCCTGGCCAGCGTTATGAGTAGTAATTCCACCCTATTGCATTGCAGATTGTTGTTATAATGGGCATTCTAGTGGGCCTTAATGTTATCGATTGCAATCTTTGCGTAAAGGAGGAGGATCTGGATTCACAGCAGGGTGTCATTGACTTTTCGCTTTATCTACGCTCCAGTTCTCGCAATGCAGAGGCTAACGAGGAGAGCAATGCCCCAACTGCACCACTTGATGCGACTGGACAGGGCAATATGATTGCTGTGCTGGATCAGAAGAATTATATTGAGGAGCTGAATCGACATCTCAAGTGCGTCTAGCAAGTCCTTTCAAATCTGGCGATTGGATCAATCTAAGTAATATATTTCCCCACGAATTTCAGCGCAACTGTTGCCAATCTGCAGGCTAAGGTGGAGTCGTTGACCACCACCAATGCCCTGATGAAGGAGGATCTGGCCATAGCACGCAATAGTCTTCTGGCCCTGCAGGCTGAGAATCAGGCCATGCGTCAGTCGGCCAGCCAGACAACTCAGACTCAATCGGACAGCAGCTCCAACAGCAGTATCAGTGACAAAGAGAAGGCGCAGCAAGCAGAGGCTGTGAGTGCGGAGTTGGCTGAGGAACGAAAGAAGAACGTGGAATTGGACAAGGAACTGAAGTTGCAGGTGTCGCTCAAGGCGGAGTCTGACATGGCCATGAAGCTGCTGGAGAAGGATATACATGACAAGCAGGACACAATTGTGTCTCTGCGAAGACAATTGGATGACATCAAACAAATCAATCTGGAGATGTATCGCAAGCTGCAGGTGCGTATCCCCTCACAGATCATCAGCATTATTCATGACACAACGACACAACTCAAACCAAACTCATCTGATCACATTCATCATCAACTCATTTGGTCGCTAGTTATTGGTTTATTTGCTGTCTTTGGTTTAATGTTTCAACAAATTCGACCCAAATCGTAATCTGGCTTTCAGCCTGGCCAATCTGTTGTCAATAAGCTGTCAATTAAAAAACATAACTCCTCCCCCTCGTTTAAAATTCAATTAGGAATGTGAAGATGAACTAACACAGAAAGGAGAGATGGTCTCTCGTTTGCAAACGAAAGCCTCACAAATTGGTAACATTTTACAATCGCTAGAAAAGAAATACGAGTCCAAGCTCGTCGAGCAGCACCAGGTGAGCGGAGGCGATCGATCTCCTAATACGCGGCGCCAACAGAATCTGCAGAAGTTCGAGGCGCTCACCAAGAAGCACAAACAGGACACTGGGCCACCCATGAAGCGTCTCCACCTGAAGATGGATGGCATACCGCCTTTCAATCCCAACAACTATCGCAAGTCACCAGCGAGCGCTGCTCCCCAGGTGCCATCGCAGTTGCCCCCTGAAGAGGCTGCAGTCACCAATACGCCCACATCCGCCAAATCGTTGAATGATGAGCTGGCCGAGGCGGCTGCCGCCGTGACGCAACACTTCAAAATCGGCGGTGATGGTTCTCGCAGTGACTACACCCTGACCCAGGATCAGGACACGCTGGGCAATACTTAAAGTCGCTAAATGTAGTTTTAAATAACTTGTTAAGAAGGCATTTACTTAAGTTCTATAATCGATGATTATTTGTACTAAAATGGTGGCTACTTAGTCAAAGTGCAGGGACTGCATCTTATTTATGTATGTATGTATATAACCCTTATATACAAGTACTATGTTATGGTTCCTGATTTGATCTGGCGACCTGCTGTCACCTGTAGAGTTACAAATAAACCTAATCGGAACTCAATGTGCAACTGCTTAACAATAAAAGTTATTATCGTGTCTATGTCTTATATACGATATTACAAAACTGTACGATGCCTTCAATGCTTAAACAAAATAGATCCCTATTCATATGATATAGAAATGCATATATAATCGTAACAAGTTGTTAACAATTCTGAAAATGATAAGCTGTTAGCTGAATACCCTTCCTCCCCAAATACTGAAGAATTCCAAATTATATTATATGTATGTAAAGATTATAGAGCCGAATTATTACATTATATGTACCTATATTTATAACTGATGATTCTTGATACTCATATGTACTTTCAACTTGCTTTACTAACAATGTAATTATATAAATATGTATCTGTACTTACATGCTAAAGGGACTAATAACTCTAGCTAAACCAAAGAAATAAAATTTATCTTAACTCTAGTCTTTCATTTCGAACTAATCCTTGTACAATCACCAATTGTGGCTGAAGATTGTTGTATTCTGCAAAAGAAATCGTTCAAAAGATTCTCGTATCTTATCTTTATCGACAGGACTGCAAGGCTTCGCTGACCCACAAAACGGAATTAATGAGCAAATTAGAGAGTCAAAAGGAAGACATGGCGAGCACAATTGAACTATTAGAGAAAAAGTAAGATGGAATTTCTGGATTTTATCTTATGTGTATACAAAGTGAAGTACAATTAGAACATTATGATTATTAAATCTTTTATTCCGAATATATATATATTCAAGAAATCCCACAGAATTCGAAGCTACATATTGCTAAGAAAGATCTTTAAATAAATTTATTTAACCAGCTTTTAAGATATTATTGAAAAAATGTCAAACTGTATCTCAACCTGCGTCCAATTATTAGATTTTATCTAATCGAAACAATCTATCCCCTTTTCCCAGATGGACTAATGATAAAAGCAACTTGGGTGAGATATTGAAGAGCACATCGCAAACATTATCCACCCAAGTTTCGGCTTGCGAGGAACGGGCAGCTCGCGCGGAAGCTGAGAGTCGCATTGAACGCGACTGGCGTGTCTCCTTGCAGGAGAAGGAGATCAAACTGAAGGAGAAGATTGCAACGTTACAAAGCTGTTTTAAAGAGCTTAACGAGGAGAAACAGAAGAGCGACAAGCTAAAGTTCGACTTGGAAAAGATGCGAACTCAATGGTCGGAGGCTCAAACAACGCTCGAGGAACTTGGTATTCAGTTGAGTGTCAGCAAACTGAAGATATCCGAGTTTCAAGACAACGAACGACGTCAACAGCAACTCATGTCCGGTTCATCGCAGTCTCTTCAAACCATGCCCGAGACTGTCAGCAGCCCTGGCATCTGGGCCCCCGATTCCATAGCTACCCACTGCACCTCTTGCGCTCGGGAGTTCAATTTAACACGGCGCAAGCATCATTGTCGGAGCTGTGGCGAGATCTTCTGCAAACTCTGCTCCGAGCACACACTGCCACTGCTCAATGCCCAGGGACAGCCTGGGAGACCAGTGCGAGTTTGTGATGCGTGCTATGCTTCCACTGGAAAATGATCAACACTAATGTTTATACATATATACGTTTATATATATATATTTGCCAATAATTGTTACAAATATTGTTTTGAGCCTATATATACACATATTCATTCAATGACAATTTGCTGCGTAAAATCATTCCTAATTGGTGAATTATGCGGTTATAAGTTTCAATGTATATTTCATTTTAATTTTATAAAAAAATCCTTTTCTAAATGAATAAATACATGTATAATATTAATAATTATTTTATTTTGCAATTTGGGCTCGACTAATCAAACAAATGAAAATACAATTTGAAGTCTGTTAAGTTAACAGTTTTTGGTCGGTCAGTGTGGTATTTAACTTTTTCGAATTTTTTTGGTATATTTGTTGTATATCGAACTATCGGAATTGATACAGACAATGCATCCCTACTATTGCCGCCAAATTTAAAAATGAAATTAAGTTTTTGTTTTATTTTAAAAGCAAGCGAAGGTATCGTAAATTAATTTATATATGATAATTAATTAAGCGAAAATAATTATAGCAAACCGCAGTGAAAGTGGATATATATTCAGGGCTCACAGCTGGCAGCGTCTATAACTAAATACAGCCCACGGCCTTTTGAGAGTTGTCATTACCATAACTTGAGAGAGTGAATATAAACCCGGTATTTGGCTGGGAAACACGCGCCCTTGCCCAGGCATATGTGCAGATTCAACTAATAACAGTTACCTCACCGAGTTGTCAAAAGGGGCGTTTTCTATGCGCTCCTAACTGAGGGTTAGATAACGGGGTTGGGTAATCGTAGTTCAGTACAGTTGGTCGGGGTAGCTCATCGAAATCGGAAACAGTGTTTGTACCCAAACAATGGCATTGAGTTCTGGGAGCCAGGCTAAAGGGCGTTGCTTCTTCATGTTCTTGATTGTTATTAAAAAATTATACAAACTGTATACAAAATTGTGTTATTATATTAACACTCGAGGCCTGTGCGTGTCATAGCCAAAGTCAGCCAAAGAACTGAGACCTTGTTTTGAGTAATGTGGCCAGCTCAAATTACAGGTCGGGTATGGGTACGAACAAGAGGCATCATAATCCCATCGTCCTGCCTTGCTAACGATCCTATAATGGCCCGTTTACGTCAGGGTGTCAATTTGATTTTGTGCCGGAATTCGCAATATTGTATAAATGTGAATGTTGTTTCGTGAGCCATTTTGTGTCACGGCAATTGTTTGAAATCTGAGCTTCCGGCCTGGTGTTTATTTTACGAGATTCATAGTGCCAATTTCATTGCAAATTTCGAAGGAATGCTTTTGGCGTGTGTCATGTAACAGAGAGTTCCAAATTCCCAATTTGATTACAATTACAATTTCTTGAAACATACGAGTACAATTACTGCTCATATGTAAAGGATCTGGGTATGACACCAAGCAATCTGGCGAGCTGCGAGTAGAAGAAACTCAGCTAGCAACTTTGGCTGGAAAACAACAAACAACACAAAAGTTTCTGTGAACTTTTAACAAAATTTCACGATTCTTTGAATTCACGATACTCGTGTATGTCGATTGTCCTTCGTCCTCCGCTAGCCAGCAGCACGTGGAAGATGAAAATGGCTTCCCACTTTCACGGTGTTTCCCCCTCAATTTGCTTGTAGTAAATATATTATCGTCTAAGGCGGAAGAGAAGTAAAATGTAATTTCATGGCTCGCTGAGCGACGAGAACGAAATACAAGAGAGTTCAAAGTTTCAGCTTGTAGCGAAGGCGAACAGCTTTCTAGATGCTGGATATGCTGGCAGGACCTGGCGCACAGGACTTGAAAGCGACGGAAGTTATTTAATGAGATTTCTTTACGTCAAAGATAAGTCGAAGAAAAAATATTCACAGTTTGCAACTAAGAAAGCAAATGTTCTGGTCTTGTGAAACAAAAAACAATATAGAAATGTCATTCCAATGCCATTCTGAAGCTGAACCGGGGGTTGTGGCTTTATTAACATGGTGATGATACGACGACATGGCTGAAAAGGATAAGCGCAGACCGACAATTGTTGCACACACTTGAAATTAAATTAACTTTTTTCTCGCCCCTGTCCACTTGGAGTGGCTGCGTCGTCGCTTTGTTCCATGCCTGCCGCTGACAGTTCCAAATGGAAACGTTTTTTTTTAGCTGGGGATACACTTTGGGTGGCTGTACCTACCGAAGACCTTTCAAAATAGAGACAATGTTCGTCTGTAGCCTGATGCGCCGCCCGGTTCGTCTTCGATGATTGCTCAAATATTGTTTTTGGATGCGGCGCAAGACGCATAAACATAAAACACAAGTTCAACTACGCAACAACACACAGCAGCAACATCAGCAACAGCAAACAGCAACAACAACAACAACTACTACAATAATAATCATAAAACGTAAAACAAACAAATCGCAATCGGAATGAATGAATGAGGCAATGACGCAAGGAAATCTCATTAGCCGCGTGTCTTCAAGTTTCATTTTTAATTTTGTACAATTTTTATTTATCACTCTACCTTCAGTGAGCAGACACAAAGATCTTTGTATACATATTGTTTTTTCGGTGGTCTTGATCAAATAATTTTGCGGCCAATGCATGGCAAATATTTGTCAACATTTTAAGGCACTTTTCTTTTGTCTCTCAATCGTCTTCTGTAAGTGCCCCTCCAAGCCCCTACCATGCCAGACACATACTGTATACCTCTGTACCTTTTGTATCTGTATATGTATCTGTCACTGTCTCGACATCTGAATCAGAAGCAGTTCATCGTAACTTACAGGCTGCTGCTCTGTTGGTCACTTGAGCCTCGGTCTTCGCCCCGTCGGAGGCATCAAAAGCAAAGAGACATGGCCAACAGGCAACAGGCAACAGTCAACAGGGACATGTAAGGTAGCAAGTAGCAATGATCCTCAAGTGATTTCAACTTTCATCGACAGCAACCTTCTCCATGACCATCTCCAGCACTTTGCATTTACAACAACTACGAGTAACGGCTACTTATTTGTGTTACACTGTGATGAAAATTCAGTTGCCATTCATCTTGACATCTAACCAAACTGATGAAGATCAACTATAAATATATGACGTTTATAACTTGAATTGAAAGGCATGTGTGAAGATACTCTATGAAAAATTGTAGATGCAGACGCTGTTTGTACAATGGAACAAAAAGAGTATGGAATAAGTAGTATGTAGAAGTTATATTCGTAATTGGAACCCGTTTATTCATTCTTAAAATTATAATACCTGTCTTAATGTTAACAACTCTTGTTGCTTGATGATGGCAGCAATCATACAAGAGTTTTCAAACTTAAATACAAATATTTCATATAAATAAATAATTATTATAAAGTGCTAATTCTTATTAGATCATTAGGATATTCTAATTAAAAAAAAGTTGTTATTTCAATTGTTAGAGTTACAAGATATGCTTTAAAATCCTAAACTGATCACTTAGGGCATATCAGATTCATCGTGCAATTGTAAATATCTTTCATTTCTTGTTGTGATTTAAGTTGTTGTTGTTGTTGTAGTTTATTGTTGTTAAGCACACTTTGTTGTTGCTGTAGTGTACTGGCTACTGGCAACCAGTAGCTGATTGATGCCTTGACTGCGGTAGCTGATGATTACGAATATTGTTTGTTTTGGACAATGCCGCCGTATTGGAACTCCGCGGACCGCAGATTCCCCATGACTCTGTCGTGGAGCCCAGCTCATGCATGAAGAGCGGCGGCAATGTCGACGACATAATGGACATGTTTCAGCTTTTGTTGGTTGAAGAAGTTGTCAATGCGGTCCAACTGATTTGCATATTTGGCCCCAAGTAAAAACACTTTTTAAGTGGCCACCCAGCATCGCATAGCACATGTCTGTGTATGTGTGTGTGTGTGTGTAAGCGTTCGGACTTTAAACAAAGTTAAAATACACGAGATAAGTGCTGCGCTAAAGCTGGATACAACAACAACAACAACAAAGCCAACAAATTCTAGCCATTTACAGTTGCCAATGACTGTCACTGTGTACGTTTATTTATGCGAGCGCAACAGAGAGAGCGCGAAAAAGAGAGAGAGAGAGCCAATTGGTTGTCCTTGTGCCGCTCTCTCATCGACACACACATACATACATACAGCTTAGCTGCTTTTCGGCTTCTCTCTTCAGTTTGGAAACTTGTTTCTTTTGGACCAGCTGGCAAGAACAACATTGTAGCCGCTTAGTGTTTTCATTGTGCAAGTACATAAAAATGAGCGTGTGAGTGTTTGTGTGTGTCACCGGTAGCTCCGCCTCTGCTCGTAGGCGGAGTCTATATGAAGAGCGCAAAATGTGCAGCGCGCAAATGAAAGCGAGAGAGCGCAATGTGCGCAGAGCTTTTATAATGTCGCCGCTTCTGTCGCACACGTGACTTTTGGTTTAATGTTGTGGCTGTTAAACACGATAATGCTTATGCAGCTACTGCTGGCGTCGTCGTCGCAGTTTGTTTCAATTGCAATATTTTTGTAACATTCTAATAGGCCAATGCGTTCCACTGGCGCCGCCATTGCCCCACGCAGCCCCTGCCATAAAGGTCTTATATACGAGCAACTCTTAAAGTTATTTGCTGTTATTGTAGCCATAATGCTTAGATTCTCGATATTATTGAAATCCGCAATATTACATAGTTGTCTCTTACTAAAGGACTTAAATCAAAATATATTTATTTCAAAGTTTATAATATATAAGTATCTTCATCTTTCTTTTCAAAAAAAAAGTACGTTAATTCTTTTTTTTAATTTTATATAACTTTAAGAAATATTATTTCTAAGCTTATATCATGCCGTCTTGGTACACTTTTGCATTTACCTAACCTTTCTATTACTTGTATTAAACACATCAAAATATAGCATTTTATTTTCACGCGTTAGTTGTAAAGTCTTTTAGTGTGGTATTATTTAGCCTTTGAATGAACATTTCTTAATTATAAGTAATAAACAAATATTTGCCCCCTACTTTGATGCTATTGTTTTTGAGCAGCTGAAAATGAAAAGCAAGTGGCAACATGCCAAAAACCCAAGCAGCTTTAACATTGAGAGCAGCTGCACAACGATTCAGACGTCTCCAAGCTGTAACTGCCATTCATGGCATAGTTGACCTCCTATGTTTCTCCATCCTCTCTTTCGGTCTTATACATAAGCAAAGGAAACAACAAATACTGTATGCCAACTGTGTCAGTTGTGTATTACAATGTGTGTGTGTTAGTGTATCGCCTACGCTGCCATGCCAACCAGCGGCGAGGTCGCATCGTGCTGAGACGCCACAACGTTTTTGGTTGGCTGTTCCATTAATGAAGCTCTCACACACTCACATACACACTCACAGCTAAAGCTAAAAAAAAAAAACAACAACGACAAAAAGAAATTGTGAAACAAAAGCAACAAAGAAAATGAAAGAAACCTCAAACAACCACCAGCACTGCCACCACCACGACCACCACCACTAGCAGCAGCAGCAGCTGCAACAGCAGCACAGTCGACAGAACATCGACAGCCAACCACCAGACCCGCTCCACATTGCCCGTTGCTCATACGCCGCGTCTGCCGCAGTCGCCGTGTATGGGCCTCGCCTCGCCTCGAGTGCACAAATTTGTATACAGTACCAAATTAGATTTTGAAACTTTTTTCTTAATTGCTGCTGCCTTGGTTCTGCTTTTCCTGCTGCTGCTGCTGCTGTGCTGCCAACGCCGACGCAGGCAGCACACAAAAGGTGGTGGCAACTCTCTCTGAATGTTCCATTTAAGTGAGTGCGTATGTATTTGCAACCCTCGTTTTGCCTCTCCTCAGCACTGTGTATGTGTGTGTGTGTGCGGCTTTTGCATTGGTAAATGTTACCGCTTGCCGCCATTTGCCCTGACGCTGTCGCTGCCGCTGCCGTTGCTGTTACCGCTGTCAGAGCCGTTGTCGCCAGCGTGGCTGCTGCTCGCTTTAGATTTATCCAAAGTCGATTCAGTTGCAATCGAGGGCTTCGTCTGACATGGTCGTCAATGCGCGCGTTGTTTATCACACGTGATCGTTCACACTACCATTACCGTTACAGTTACAGTTACTGTTACCAAGGTTGTTACATCGCATGAAATGCGCGTGAATGAGAATTTGAAAAGCAAACGAAATTGTTTATGACAAATTATAATATAAACAGATCACAAAACGAATTAGATAAAAGCTAACTCTCAAAGAGTGTGTGAGCCTGTGTGTGTAGTGCGTGATATAGTGTGTACATTTGTGTGTGTGCAGGATGAGTTTACCGTCGGGTGTGGATATGCAGAATCTGATGTCTCAGCATCCAGTGCTGGGCGCCTTGCCGCCTGCCTTCTTTCTGCGCGCCGCCTCGGAGCGCTATCAACGCACTCCCAAATGTGCACGCTGTCGCAATCATGGCGTGGTGAGTCTACCTAATCCCTGCCGGCACTTTTGGCACGTCACTAACGACATGGTCATCTGTTCTACATTGCAGGTCAGTGCCTTGAAGGGCCACAAACGCTATTGCCGCTGGCGAGATTGCGTCTGTGCCAAGTGCACGCTCATTGCGGAGCGTCAACGGGTGATGGCCGCACAGGTGGGTGGCTAATAGACGTGCCAGGCCGCATAGTCATCTAATCTGTTAGTTTTCCACTTCCATTGGTTTCCAGGTCGCCTTGCGTCGCCAGCAGGCGCAGGAGGAGAACGAGGCACGTGAGTTGGGCCTCCTCTACACATCGGTGCCCGGTTCAGGGCAACAGAATGGCAGCGACAGCGTCACGCCTACCTCACACAGCCCATCACATGGAGGCGGCAATGCGTCAGCCGCACCTGGCAATGCTCCTGCACAGAACGGCGTTTTCCATGGCGGCATACCCTCGCCACCTAGCGATGGCTATGAGGCAAGCTCCACGCCCAGTCACCATCAGCAACATCAGCATCAGCACCAACAGCACCAACAGCACCGCCAGCCGACGCAGCATTACAATGGCAATGAATCCGACACGGATGGACGCACACGATCCGAGCACCTCAGCGTGGGTTTTTCACCGACGCGCACCGAACTGGACGAGAGTCCTGGTAAGTCCTGAAGAAAATGAAATTATTATATTTATGCCCGGCTGCTCGCCATGCCAAACAACGGAGACTTCACAATGCAGCTGATGTGTGACATTACCCAGTCTTGCCCCTACCCCCTGTCCAACGCCCCATGCCTTGTCCCACCTGTGGCCACATCCCCACAAGCACTTCAAAGTAAAAAAACGCGCTAAAGAAAATACCAGCATAATTTGTATTTTTCATTGTCGAAAGCGTAACGGGGCATAAACTGCCACACTCTCCACCTGCATCGGAGTGTGTGTGTGTGACTGCCTGACTGTTTAAGTGTGTGTGGGTGGGTCTGTGGATGTGTGGTGGGTCTAGGTGTTGTTTGCACAAAGGGTTTGCAGTCAAGGCTTTGCCTTGCACTTTTTTAAGCAACGCGATTCTAAATTTAATGTTTAAGTAAATTGGAAAAAGTTGCAACAATTAAAGAGAGTTCTTAAGTAAGGCGTTAGCTAGTTAAGATGTCTTTAACAGACCTTTTCACTTGAGTAACAGATCATTTTCTAATTCATTTACTGTAAATTATAAGCTTAAACAGTCTTATTTCTTGTTTTGAGTCATGATAGCCATAAGACTGCAATGCTAAATTTGAAATGAACTCACTTTATACACTAAATAATTCCTACTAAAGAGCTTCAGAGAAGAATAAGTTTAAAATTCCATTCCAAAAACAATCTCTTTGTGGTAAAGTTACAGTTTTCATATTGAAAACAAATTTATGTTATAAAAGATGGGTAAGCAATAGGGTTCTTGTCTTATTAAACATATTTGATTTTTGATTTCAATGATTTCATGGACACCCTTATTTTATGCGGGCATTCAAAGTAAACTCAAAGGTTGACAGAATATTATCTGACACTAATGACACATTAGCATTCTTCTTATAACTTGGTATCATCCCTATAACTCGCTCAAGCAATATCTCGAATAGTTTCAAAGTGCATCAATAGATACACCCAGTCAATGGGCTAATTTGGATGTGGATTACATCGTCAGGTTGTAAAACAATTCCAAAATGTGGGCGTAATACGAGACTTGCAATACTTGTGGACTCTTTTGCTACTCCCTCTCTTCTTTTTGGGATTTGTTTGCCTTTATTGTTTCGAGAAAGGAAAACACACAAGGATTCTCACGCGATTCAATCGAACCAGACCATTTAAGTAGTACACTGTTTATTTGCACTGAAATTCAAGACGATTTCACGCTTGATTTTTCATCTAGAAATAAAAAACGAGGCATCAACAGCGCCAGGTGTCCGTGTCCCAGTTCGTGTCCATAGGAATGTATCGGTATCGGAGTACCAGGACCGAGGGTTACAAATCGGCAGGGTGCAACTTAATTAAATTTTCACTGCGGCTTCGTCAACTGCAAATCAAATAGAAAAAAAATATCGTATAACTTGTTTCATTTCGGTACAGGTTGCAGTGAGTATGACCCCCGCCTGGCTCATCAGGTTGTCTCTGGGGTTGGCATATCAACGAACCCTCTCAACCATCCTCTCCAACATCTCCATCTCTATCTTCATTTGTGTTTGCTATTCCCGTGATTACATTTTGTTTATTTTTATTTTTATTTTCATTTTAAATTTTTCTTTTTCTATGTCCTCTGCGCACAATTCGATACTTTTATTTGTTTTGCTCTGTCAAGTGGAAAACCACACAGTTTCCCACAACTACAAGTACCTGCCTGATCTAACCTCGGCTCTGGCTCTGCGTTTCTATTCATTTGCAGTTTCAAAGCGCGGCGCAGCTCTCTCAAATGAAACCGATCAGGATACGGGCTCGGAATCCGGATCACCCAGCAGCCCAAGGCCCAAGGTGGCCGGATTATTCAATTTAACCTCTAGTCTTTCGCCTGCTCGCACCGGTCCGCCCAGTTCACCAGAGTCCGATCTGGACGTGGACTCGGCGCCCGACGAAGCTACGCCTGAGAATCTGAGCCTGAAGAAGGAAGACAGCAACTCGCCGCCAAACACACCCGCCGAGAATTTACATTTGTTGCGCTCCTTTGGCAACGGACATGCCCAAGGTTTCATGCCCTATCATCACACGCAGTTCCTGGCCGCCGCTGGACTACCCGCCCATCATCCGGCAACGCAGTCACAGTTGCAGCAGCAGCATTTGGCGCAGCATCCACAGGCACAGCACCAGCACCAGCAACAACAGCGTTCACCTATTGATGTCCTGATGCGTGTTTTTCCTAACCGACGGCGCAGCGATGTGGAGCAGTTGATGCAACGCTTTCGAGGCGACGTGCTCCAAGCCATGGAATGCATGCTGACTGGAGAGGATTTGACGCAAACGCCGCCACCACAGGTGCCTCCTTCGCCGCCATTCCCAATGAAGTCCGCCTTCTCGCCCCTGGTGCCGCCCGCGGTCTTCGGTTCTCCCACCCATCCGCATCGCTATCATCCATTCATGCAGGCGCATGCCAAGCGATTTCTCTCTGCCCCTTACGCCGGCACGGGCTACATGCCCGGGGTCTTGAGTACAGCCGATATCGAGCAATCTGAATCGAATGGCGCCGGCGGCATTGCTATGGATCGCAGCAGCAATGCAGGCGACTCTCAGGATTGAGGCTCCAGCAACAGCAACGCCAATGCCAGCGGTGTTGTCGTCTTCCGACCCTTTGAGCCTTAGCTCAAAGCCTCATCCGCCATAACTCACACGCCATGTGGATTAGGTTTATTATAAGCATTCTTTTAGGGAAATCGCAGAATGTTAGCCTAGCAATTGGTTTGTTTTTAGTTCGTAAGATCCTCGAATGCGTATACGTATGCGATTGTAACTCTGGCTATACTCGTAACCTAGGATCTACTTACCCCATATATGTGTCCCAAGCGAACCACCCACTAAGCATAACTGTAAATTGTATCTGCGACATGTTTATCACTCAGAAGTATTGTACCATACGTTAAGAGCTCTAAGATACGATTAGATGAAATTAACCTTATTGAGATTATTGTGTAAAGAACCCTATACATATATCTATATATATATATATATATATATATATATATATATACCTATTGAGATACCTATGTATATGTACCATATACCATATATATCGTACTATGTATTAGTTAATACATTTCAAACACTGTGTTAAAGTATTTAATAAATTTAAAAACAAATTCAATAAATCGAATTAAACGCAAGTTTTCTTGAATTTTTAATGGGCTACTCGTGATCTTTAAAGATCTAAAGGAGGATCTTTCAGGATTTTTGAAAGTTATAATCGCCGGTTTTCTCAGCTTATGTTGATGCGCAATCAGGTGGATTTTAAGTCATCGTAAGAATATATAGGACATTCTAGTGAATGATTCACGCTTAACTGAACTTGTCACACAAAGGTATTGAAAGAAAGAAAAAGAAAGATCTTTGGCTTTTTCGCAATGTTCGAATTATAAGGACACGTACAGTTCAGCGACTTACAACTCGCTGTACTTTTTATACTCTGTGCCCATTAAAAATGGGCAAAAAAGGGTATAATAATTTTGTGCAAATGTATGTAACAGGCATCTACGACCATATAAAGTATATATATTCTTAATCAGTATCAATAGCCGAGTCGATTGAGCCATGTCCGTCTGTCTGTCCGTCCGTCCGTCTGTCTGTATGAACGCGTCGATCTCAGCAACTATAAGAGTTAGAGACACCAAATTTGGCATTCTCCAGATCGAGTTTATGTTCGATTTTCGATATCTTCCCCCCCACCCCCGGAATTAAAAAAAAACTAATTATGGCCACGTTTTTCAACGTAGATACTTCTAACTTAACGAGTGCGTAAAGAATGATATATTGAAGCAATGCTGAAAGTTTCATCGAGATCGGTTTATAAATAAGACAGATAATCAGTAATAAAAGTTATTTTTCCTTTGAATCGTTGAGCAGCAGGCAGCACCTGTGTGCAAGCGAGATAGCAAACGACTGTGATACATGCATCAGCTTACCATGTGTGCACATGTGTGCGAGCGAGATAGCGAACTACTGCGACACAAGCATAAGTAAATTAAGTGTCGTAACACTCAGCTTTTAATTGAATATGTATACATATGTGAAAGATTGCTACTATAAGCATGAAACAAAATTCAGGCTTAATTAAGTAAAATGTTATAGATTTAAGCAATTCATTTCAAAAACCAGTGGGAAAGGCTACAGTCGACCGCAATCGACAATATAACACCCTGTACAGGTTTCTATAATAAAAGTATTTTGATAATAAGTACTTTGATTGTAATAGAAGCAAGTACATATCAGGTGTTCCAAGCTCTCATTTAGCATATGAATTCTTTGCATGCTTATAGCATCAATCTTTTGCATATGTATACATACTCCATAAAAAGCTGTCTGCTACGTCACTTCAATTAAGTGTGCTGCCCGCAACGCGCAGAAATGTTAAATAAAAGGAGATTAAGTTGGTCAAATAAATGGCTTTCCATTAATAACTTATAATCCCATATGGTATTAACTGACCAAAGGTCAATTTTAATAAAGCACTGACAAATATTCTTAATTGATTCATTTATCATATTATTGTTGAAAAATCCAACAATAAATGCGGGAAAATTGCAAACAAATTATTGTGAGAATATTTTCAACTAGACACCAGCAAGGACAATTATTGGGCTTATGATACGATGTGCAGTAATATAATTGTGAAGCGTTAAACCATATAAATATTATCTATTTGCCACTATAAAGTATTATCAAAGTAACGGCACACGACCACAGGCAGATCGAGAGTTTCACTCTATGAAAACTGTAAACTGTGTGGAAAAGTGTGAAAACCTTTTTCACACAAATGGTTTCGCTTGTTTGTTGTTAGGACGCACAACACATAAACAAATTATAATAAAACTAATGCCCACACACTGGGGATTAGGGCAAGAGTCGGGGTCAGAGGGCAGGGTTGCGAAAATGACCAGCTTGATGAGGATGTGGTTGAGATACTTTACAATGGCTATAAGGACTCGCAGGCTGGATGACAATAATATCGGTTACACGCATGCCGGAGTGCAAATTACAAAACTATTTTCCGACATGGAGCTGAAATGGATAACAAAATTAAATTATTGGATATCAATTTGTCCAATTCGTTGTGTGGCATTGTGCGCTATGCCAAACTCGAAAAGTCAACGACAACAACAACAACAATAACAACAACAACAACTGCGACAACAACAATTGTGTGTGTATATTTATGCCTCATGTGTGTGTTTTGCTGGCAACAGGCCATACAATGCTCTCTATGTACCATTGTCAGAACCTAACAATGACGGGGTGGACCACAAACCATCCACCAATCGCTTCAGTGGACAATAGAACTACCAGTCGACTGCCTTGTGACTGCTTCTGGCCTGCTGCCAGTGCCTGCCGCTTGGCCAGCGTTAGCCAGTCAGTCAGTTGGCCTGTCGCCCGTCCACCCGTCCACCCGTCCACCCGGCCTGGTTTGGGCTTGGTATTGTCAATGGACGAGCTGTCGATAATATCTTAGAGTATCGGTCCATGTAGGCCAAACAATGGAGAGAGCAGGCAACATGCATGCTGCTTCTACTGCTGGAGTTGCCCACAAAATGCATACAATATCAGGCAAGGAACTGCTTGATAATAGACAATGAATTAATAGCAGGCGATTGCGCCAACTGAATCCAAACAAACAAACAACGAACAAGCAAACCAACAAATAGATATTTAGATACGATAGTTAGATAGATAGATAGCCTGATCTGGCATAGGATGTGCCCTTTGGGCCCATCTCTCCTGCTGCAGATGCTATGCAGCTCATGCGGCTTCCCATAAGTGCCGACAATTAAAATCCAAAACAAGCTCTTCAGCTCTCACAAGGAATGCCAAAGAAATGGCACATGGGTGGAATATCTTTGGCTGTTTAAGAGTGAAGGAACCTTGCCAAAGGGTTACTTAACGGCTTAAATGCCGAACCATATGTTTCGCCTTTACCCAATAAAACGATGGTGGTCCTCGAAGCATCAGCCTGTCATGGCATTAGTTTCATTTATTTGTTATTATTTGCTTTGCTAGATTTCAAATGCGTTTTTCCTCATGTTATTGCAAGGCAAACATTAAAGACCTAGCGGCTCATTGGCCCATTGGGTAACCCAATCTGCGGCTTGTCAAGCACCAGGTCATAAGGCTACATAGCAACTAATTTGGCAGGTTCTCTCCCCTTCATTGAGTACAAAATGTTGTTTTGTTTTTCCAACACAGAGACAGAAAAATAAAAAATAAAAAGAATAACCATGAAAAGACAACAAATGTGATTTCAAGTAGCCAACGTGTAAAGTAGGTGGCCCAGACCTTTTGCCACACCAAGAGACACCGCCACCGTTGCACAGTGACGCCATCTTCATAAAGATTGAGCCAAAAATCCAATAGATATATATTAAAAGAACTAGAAAAATATTCAAAATAAATTGTGACATTTATTCAGATATTCAGATTATAAAGCAGTTGGGCGTCTATAGCTTAATCTATACTATTCTCATACAAGTTAGTAATTCCTTATATCCATAAGACAATTAGAATAGTTTTCGAAGAAAATCTTAAAACTGCATTTCTGACATTCACCGATTTTTCCAATTAATAATTAAGATTTTATCTGGTCAACGTCTGTTTACTCTTCCTTTGCTGACGATTTAACCACTGTGCGACGTCAATGAGGCTAGTTCAGTCAGCTAATAAGCAGTGAGTCCATAAATTGAAGTAGAAACCCAACATGACTGCCTGTTGAGCAACTGACGCGATGAGAAATCAATTTTTGTACCGCCCAAGCAGACAACAGATGATATGACCCGTCCCTACATATGTACATACGATATATTCGGTGATTTAATACAGTAGCTGGGCTGCCTGGCTAATAGCTGTTCTCCCACTCTGTTCTTTGATGCACTCTCTCGCCATTGCGGTTTGTTTACACAAAATTCATAATTTACATATTGTTTTTTGTTTTTTTTTTTGGTAGTTTTTCTGTGTTGTCTTTCAAATGATTTTTTACATTTGTCTAGGCTGCTTTCTTTTTAGTGGGGAGCGAAGAGAAGCCATCTGCTTTCTTCTTTTATCCCAGCCGACACAGTGCGACGCGTCACTTTGATTATTTCATTTTGTTCTCTTTGAATATGATTAAAGTAAATACGTAAATTCGTATGTGTGTTCCGGAACGCAACTGTACCCCATTCGATTTTTTTTATTTGTGTACTTATGCTAAACAAATGGTCATGGGATGGGAGTGGAAGGGGGAGGGTTGTTTCCTTTGCTCATTGTTTTCCCATCAGTGTCCTCATCATCCGCATCAAACGTCGCCCGTCAAAGTCCTCGTGATTTTTAAACACTGCACAAAAGTCACGTGTTGTCTCTGCGGTTGACATCGCGTGAGCGTGAGAGGGCAGTTGGGCGGAGGGAGAACTAGCATAGCTAAGTGCGATAAATATCTAAATGCATCGCTTTGCGGGGTGGGCGTTCATGTTTATCCAACAGTTTATTTGGGTATGGGAGGCTCTGCATATTGTAGGTTTGTGTGGTAATTGACAACAAATCGTGAGTTGAGGACTTTGTTCAGGACACGTGGGTTGGATTGACATTGTGTTAATTGGCACACGATTGCATCTATATGCAAATTATTATTCAGAATTAATAAGCAAATTTGATTTTGTATTTGCTGAGATATCCAAAATCCATAAGTCACTAAATGTACTAAAATATACCACAGATCTGGTGCATTTTATATTTCAAAGATCAATGGGAAGTTATTTTCCGCTCAGTATTTTTTATTTTACTGAATTTGTTTATATTACATATTTAACTTATCTTTCTTATCCTTGACATTTTGTTGAAAATGAAACTGCAACCATAAAAATTAAACACTAACAAGCAAAACCACGTCAACAAAAGTCCCCACTATTGGACACTTAAGGGACAAAGGCAACAACAAAAGGCGTGTAAAAACGAAAACACAAAATACAATATGCAAAATAAATGCTCAAATAATAAAGAGCGAAACGTACACAAAAATGGCAACGTAACTCAAGAGCTACTCCAAAAAAGCGAGGGAAAGAACAAAAGAGGAGCAGCCAGAGGAATGTCGGCTACAGGCGAAAAGAGAGAGCGAGCGAGAGAGAGTTATAACAATACAGTTGAGAGCTTACAAAGTGATGCAAAAAAAATGTAAATTTTATAAAAGCAATATTAAAATAAATTGAAAGCCAGCGAAGCTTGGCTGTAAAAAATAGTCAAAGGAATTATACGAATGGAATTGCGAGCGACTGAATTATACAATAATTGGTTAGGAGAGGGCGAGAGAGCAAGCAAGAAAATGATAAAGCTAAAGTGGACAGAAAGAAAAGAAATTAAATAAATTTATGAACAATACTAGAAATACATTTTATTTTGCAGCTTTTGCACGGGACATGTGCCCCCCACGCACCCCTGTTCCATAGTTACAGTCACAATGACAGGCAGCGGCAACGGCAGCGACAGAAGAGAGAAATAAAGGATTCACATCGTCAGTTGTCCTTTGTGCGCATTGTTGATCGAGTAGTTTTTGTTTTTATATTATTTTCATTTGTCCGTGTGTTGCGGTCTCAAAGGAAATACATTTCATTCTCTCGTATTGTATGTTTGTATGTGAGTTGCTTTTTTTTTTTTTTTTTTTTTTTTTGGCAGCGCAGCTACAAATAAAGTTTTAATCAAAATGTAGTTGAGTGTTGAAGGGTTGTTCTTCAGTTGCTCCGACTCTCCCTCCCAGTACGTGTGTAAGTGTGTGTGTGTGTGAATTGTTTCTGTCAATCAGCAGCTCCTTTTGTTGCAGCTGAAGGATACAACGTGATATTGATTTCGAGTTGCGGCAAATACAATGGCTGCGCACTGAATTGAGAGGGGCGGCGAACGCAACCAATGAGAAAAGTTTCAAAGATACTAGTGTGCCTCTCACACACACACACACACACACACACACACACACACACACATATGCACACAGTGGCAGTTATATAAAAGCGCATGTGGCATGTTTAAATGGCAGCCGGAAACACACATACCACGCACACAGGCATACACACACACTCTCTACACGCGCACATACATTACAGTTATGCTCATTGCATAGTTTCATAATTACAAACTGCAATGGCGCAGGACAGTCCAGTGGCAAACCGAGGCCTGACCACTTGGCATCGCAACGCCCCCTGACATAAGCTACACCCACACACTGCATACAGTTGAATTTTGCATGTTTTATATGCCTTCAACTTCGCCTTGTGTACGCCATGCGACATGTTCAGCCCTGTCCCTGTCTTCCTCGCCCTTGGTTCATATCTCTCTCTCTATCTCTCTTTCTCTCTTTCGCAGTCGGAAGCCGCAGCTGGTGGCAAATTTCATTTAAATGTGGTTAAACGCTTGTTGGCATTGCACGTCAACGGGGGGTTAAGCCACCCTCCCCCTCTTACCAATCCGTTACCCCTTAAAACTCAATTAAAACGGCATTTAAATCATGCAAATTTCTCGTTTTCCTTTTAAAACGTTGCAATGAAATTCTTTGGCAACACCCTCGCATACCCGCCAATCCGCATCCCTGACCTCTCCGGGCACCTTAAGAGTTTTAGCTTGGCATTTGTTCCTGAGCTTGGAATTGTTAACACTTTGTTATGACTCGTTTCGAATCGAGAATTGAGGAAAAGCAATCGAATCAGTTCATCCTTTGTTCAATTTCCAGCAACCATGTCTGCAATTTACGCACATTTTTATTCAAATTTTGTGTAGTGTACAAATTGCTGTTGCAAATAGCAAACGCCCTCGATAATGTGCGCCCAAATGGAATACAAAAAAAAAAAAAATACAAAAAAAAGTCATATAAAAATTGAGCGGAAAATATACAAATTCGAATGCAACGAATTCGGAATGCACTTGACGATATAAGAATTATATATTATAAGTATTTCGCTTGAAATTTATTAAAATAAAATAAATAAAAGTAAACTGAGATTGAAATGTACTTCAATAATTAAAAAAAAAAAGTGAATTGATTTGCTAACGTACTTAACACTTAACTGATTTTCCCCGGTATAATAGCTGTTTATTAAACGAGCAAACCCTATTGTGATCCCAGCATACCCTGTTATTCAGATATCATAAAAATGCTATCATCTAGCACATTAACGACTTCATATCAAGACGGCAACTATGCCGCGCGGCACATTTGCATATTTATGTTTTTTTTTTTTTTTTTGTTTTCGGTTATATTTTCTTAGCAATTGGCAGAACATTAGCATTTCTGCAAAGGATAATGCTCGACCAGCTCTCCACCCTAAGGAAAGCGTTTCACTCATGATTCCTTCGAAGCCAAGTTGTTTGGCATTCTTCGACTGACATATTCACGTACATTTTATTCGTTCGCGCTGTTTGCCAGTCAACCATTTGTTGTTCTCTGTGTAAGGACATGCGAGTGTGAGAGTGTGTGCGTGCGTGTGCTTAAGAGCCTCGTTAACAAAGTTATTTTGTCTTTTATAACTCACTATTCTGTTCAAGCTGTCAAACATAATTTGCCATGTGCCGAGCGGGCATTAAGTTATACAAATTACATACTTCGATTCGCTTGACGTCATATGATGTGACATAGTTGTTGGTTGTTGGTTGTTGCTCGCTGGCTGTTGCAAAGAGGTGCACGTACATTTTATATCATGTTCGAGCGCAACGTGCTGGCATGCATGGCGTATGAGCAATATTAATGGCTAGTTCGAAGGAACATGGCAAATTTTGGCTTTGTCATTCTGTTGCAGCCTCACGACAGAAATTTATTATAATCTCGAATGTTTTATTGGCACGCCCATACGCACAATTAATCTTTTGTGGTCGCACTTAATTGAATTACCATTGTGGTCTACGCACTGCAAATATCAATTACAACTGCAATTATCAGGACAATAGCCCAAGTATGAGTACTCCAATACACGAGTAGGAAATACCAAGTGTTCCACTTCGGGATCGCCATTTAATTGAATTACAATTTCAGAAATTCAATAAAAGATTGTTCGCATTTCGTAGGAAATACCAAAACGAATGATGCTACAGCGGCATCAACTTGGGTGCAGGATGCGTTGTCGGAAATTCTAGACGCCGCGCATGCGCAGCCCGTCGAGGGGATCACGGCATCACGGGATCACGGGATCTCGGGAGTGCTTACAACTTTTTAACACATTGCACAATGGGAACAATGGCAGAGACGTTCAAACTTCTCTTTGTGCTCTGCAAATGGGCTATTCGCGTGTTCATTGTATGTGTTCATTGCATACATACATATGTAGGTACATATGCATATACATATGTACAGATGTATGTATATCAATTGCTGCAAGTACTGGCTATGGTTCTGCCCCCGATTCTGTTGCCGCTGTCGACTGTCGACTGTCGACCCCAACCCCCGTATCGCTTAATATTGAAATGCGCACATAATGCCAACAATTGGAAGTTATGTGTAAAGTATACATATACAATACATAAGTATACATATATGTTCAAGTGATTCGCATCGGTTTCCATTGTGCGCACTAATTTCTCTTGAAACGCTCGCGCAATCGCAATCGCAGTCGCTGCCGACGCTCTGCCTCAGTCACCATTGGCGTCACAATGGCGTCGTTGTGCTGGACCCTAACTGAAGCTTCTGCCAGAGCAAAGCCCACTTAATTCCAGGAAATTTAGTCTTTAAATGCTGCATACAATTGTACCCTTGAGGTTGTGGCCACTTGGGATTGTTAAGAGACTCGAATCCCGGGCACAGGAAAACACGTTTAATGTTGCCAAATTCTCATTTTCTTGACAATAATTAAGAATTAATTGAGATGATTAGTTATTTCTAGCTATGCTAAACTTGTCATTATTATTATAAACTAATCAATTGTATGCAAGAAATTATCTCTGACTTCCCAATGAGTATATGTATGTATGTTCTTAATCAGCATTGTAACTCTGAGATTGTATGCGCAAGAGACACAATATTTGGATCCCGACTTGAAATACGAATCAATCTATCTCAGGCGGGTTGCTCTTCCTAAACATTATAGAGAATATAACTTTAAATTCTAAGAATTACCACCTCCCCATCAAAATAATGCAGCACTGTCACAATTTCATTCATCAATAGCCAAAATATTATAAGATAATTTTTAATTTCCAAAGAAATGTCAACAACTGAAGCACACCCCATCAATAAAGACACCCTACCCCACCAACCCACCCAACCATTTTGGGAGCACTTCAATATAATTCAAATGCCAGTAAAACATATTCTTCGTATTCTCTCAACAATAAGGCAACGAGATTGGGGGAACTCTGAGCTGGGCGAAAGCATTTCAAGCGAAATATCACACTTTGACATTGTCTGTGGGTCGTGGAGACCCCGGGATCATTGGGGTTGCGATGCCTGTGTATTGCCAATAAACGTCGCGCCCCAAACCCACAAAGAGAACGCCCTTTTTGGACGCGCGGCGGGTGCAAAAACACTTTGTAATACATATTTATGCAAGCAAGGTGAGGAGATGCTGCTCTCTGTGGGGTCGAGGGGAGTTTGCAACGGAGATGGGTCGATCTGTGGCAACATCGCGTGTCAAAAGGCAAAACAACAATGGGGTTGCTGACGGGTAGCCGGTGGCTGTACTCTGCCTGGTGACTGGTGGCTTTTGAGTAGGTGGCTGGGTGGTTGGGTGGCTGGGTGGTTTTGGGTGATTCGGTTGATAGGTGGGGAACATGATTGGGTGGATGTCTGTGTATGACATTCCGCACACCAAATACAAATTTCATTTGCCAACTCTACTCAACCGCAATCGCACATCAAATTTAGACACGAAAAGTGTGTAAGTAAGTTCATTATGTGTTCATCAATTTGGTTGAGTGGCTATGCCCAGTTGCAGCTCTAGGCCAGGCCAAGAGGCCAGGTGTGTTTCAGTAACAATTGGTAATTAAAATCTTGAACAAATTGAAAGTAACAACAGTTTAATTCAATTTGTTTGTTATGCTCAAGTGATTTACCAAACACAAATCAAATTTGGGAAAATTCTCAACTCGTCCCCGCATCCCCCGTTCACATCACAACGGATGCCGGGCATCAACATCATTGTGTGCTTACGCCCGACTGCCAAGGATAACTGTCTGTCTGGGCCCTGGCAAGACAAATGGGGGTGCAAATCGTTTATAGAACTCGCAACTCACACTAGCACTCACATTCACTCATCACTGAACTGAGTCAAGCTGTAACGGATGCATTTAATTTATTATTAGAATTATTTATGACAAACGACTTGGATGGGGTGATAAAAAAGCCGTTATTGTTAAGTTTATTAGAGCAGCGAAGCAAGGGCCCAAAAGGGGTGCGACAGTGGTTGGAATAGACCTTCAGTGTGCTCACAAATATGTAATGAACTGCTTGATACTCTACAATCATTTGCAATTGAATGCTTGCGAGAGTGATCAACTCGGAAGTACCCAGTAAATTGTACTCAAATCTGCACTTATAAATTGAACAGGAAAAAGAATTATCCTCAATTTTATATTTACATAAGTTTCAAAGTGTACAGATGCTTAACCATATTTGCTCCACTGTAGCAGGCACATAAAGTTTCAAAGTACGAACGGGTGGCACAAAAAAATCCAAATAGTCCTGCCAAAAATGATCAAAAACAGCCAAAACGCATAATTCATGCATCAGCAACATGGCAGAGTGCTAACCGGAAAAGGACACTTCAAATAAATTGCAGACCAGCCAACGAGCCAACGAGCCAACGAGCCAACGGGAAACGGTTGACCAGTAACCACAATGAGAGTACAATAGCAACTGGCACAACAACAACAAGGACGACATATCTACGCACACTTGAGTCCATAAAAGGATAACAATTTAACAGCATACAAATATTTTTGTAACTTGCCGAAATCCAAAAGGAAAATTTGTTTTCTATTTGAAAGTGAAATATGTTTTGGTGACATTAAGCCGTTGGAATCAGGATTAGATGCAGCCGCCTGCGAGGACAATGACAGAGACGCTAAGGACTAGGCCACAGGACGAACCCCATCTATCGAAGTGATTATGCATGGCACGTGCTCTTCATTTTCATTGGATTGGACTTCTAGCTCTACTTTTTAATAAGTAGCAAATTTTTTAAGCATTTGGAAATGTTGTTATCCTCGACAACGCTACAGGATGCTGGCAAAAGGAGTGTGGGACAAGGCGTGCAATGCAAGGATGCTGCGTCAATCGCTTTGAAAAAATTGTTGAAAATTTAATTTGGCATTTGATGCTTCATGTGGCTCTGGCATTGGCATCTGCCATCATTTGGGTTGCCAAAGGATTAGCGCTCTGCTGGTTGTCACCTTCAACTTTGGCAAGGAGCAACTTTCCTTTCGGCTACAAACAGCCAGGACATATTTATGCAAATTTTTCTCATTACGTTGTCGCCGGCTTCATTGTATGCTTGTTATAGTTGTTCTCTTGCTGTCTTGTTTAATTCAAAGTTATTTTCCAAGTGAATTTAATTAAATTATATATTCAGTACACGCTTCAGCAGACAGCGAACTCCATCTCGGATCGCTTAGTTAACACTTTGGCACCTTTCGGCGCCTGATTTTATTTTATTTTAATTAATATTTATGTCTTCAAATCCTGCAATTCTTACACGTTTCAAGCACTGTCAAGATTAAGATGTCACGATCTTAATAAACGAAAAGTTAAGTCAAAACACACTACATAGTTAAACTATGAACTAAATAACATAAATAAAGCTGTTTCCCGATTTAAAACTTGCAAAATACGAAAAGTTTTTTAAAGGAGCTCAGATAATTATTAACAACAATTTGCGCAACATATTTGTAAGTTGTGAAATAACTTTCTTTGTAAATGGAAGGCTTGGGCCTAATTGAGCCATGATTAGAGCACCTGCCAGCAGTGGTAACAGCTGCCACAACAAACCAGGAAAGCACGGAACTTCCAAGTCACCGAGCCAAAGCCTTTCTGTAAGCCGAGCCGAGTGTTGCACAAAGAGATTTTTGGTTTATTTGACACTGGGAATATCTTTTATATACAAATAATAAAGCAGGAACTCTGACAAAACGAGGCTGAGAGAAAGAGAGGAGCTTGAAGGTGCTAGGCAAGGTAAGAAGGCGGCCATTTTGTTTGTGCGCCGCGCACAAAGGAAAGCAACAGCAGCAATAACAAACTCAAACTCAAACTCAAACTCAACACCAGCATCAGCAACAACAGCAACAACAAAAAAACAACAACTACTACTACAATAAATACAACAAATAACAACAATAAAAGCCGCAGCAAGTCAAGAGGCAACCGCGAGGAAAAGCCCAAAGAGCAAAGCAATTGAAAGTGATTGTGGGTAGAGGGGCTAGGTGTAGGAGGAGGACTATGCATTTTCAGTGCGAAAATAATTGTGAAATCTGCAAAAGGTTTTTCTCCCTGGCTACACAAAGGTAACACAATGGATGCTGCTGCTCAGCTTCTTCTCAGCTCTTCAGAGGCTTTGTGCGAAATATGCCTCCTTGCCCAAACAATCCACTTGGCAATGCGTGTGGTAAGAATTGCAATTTAATTGCAGTTAAACTGCTGGCGATTGGCCAAAATCAAATTCAAAATCTACAAAATAAACACACAATATACAAATAAATATAGAAATAGAAAAAATAAACGATGAACTCGAGTGCTTGGCTGGCAGTTTCGCAGGCCATTCGCTCAAGTGGAAGAAAGGTTCAGAAATGTATCTAAAGAATAGCTGTAGTTATAGATGTAGCTGTATCTGTAGCTGTAGCTGTATCTGTGGCTGTGCATCGGTTTTGTGTGGGAAGATCGCAGGTTGCACTCGAGTCTCGAAATTCAAGCGTGGAGTGTACAGAGTTTATGTCTATCTCATTATTTGTTTGCCATTTCAGAGCTAAGCATGAGAATGTCCTTGGGGCATTTATTTCTAGACGAATAAACGCAAATAAATAAATGCATATCAAAATCAAAATGATAAACTCAAACTCAGCGAGACAATTTCACTACACAACACGCACAATCAGGATGCGCTCAAGTGGCTATTATTGTTGTCTGCTCTACAAATAAGCCTTAGCATCCACAATTATGGTTAGCCGATAAGTATCTATTGGATAGACTAATTGCAGATACTCGTACTCGTTTAGCTTCAACTTTAATCGTAACCCCTTGACAGATGCGTTCGTTGTTTGGCCTGCGGGAAACGCGTTGTCTGTTAGATTTATGTGTTGGATTCTTTATTGGCTGCATCACCTTGGTTATTTAATTTGGTTATTGTATTCATTGGCACAAAAGCCAAACAGACAGCCGCCCGCTGTTCGCGGCATTTGTTTCATTCGTTTTCCTGGTGCCCTGCCAACTGCCATAACCGAATAAAACAATGGCCCCACACCAACCGCTCCACATCGACATCGACATCCAAGCCAAGCGGTTGGCCTAAGCCGCGCCAGCAATTATGTTTTAGTCAAGTTTATGAATAAAATTACACGCGGTTTGCAAAGAGAGCGGGCCACATATCAACGCCAACGAAGGATGTAGGATAATAAGCGTATCCACTTAATGGTTGCCAGGAGAGAGTGCCAAACATGCGGTCAAATGCAAACGAACAATGAACGACCTCACCACCGACACTTGCTGTGGCTTTTGGATTTGTGGGTGTGTGGGTGTGGTCGGGTGCTCGCCAAAATCCTTTGCCTGTAATCAAGCGTAAAATAGTACAATGAATATATCTACAATATATGTATAACAATGGCCACCAAGCAGCAACGATGGCATGGGAAAACTCCCGATTGTCAGATGGCAAACAAAAGGATTTTGCTGCACACGCAGGTTAATGAGTTCCACGTATAACAGAGCTCAACACACAACAAAGACAAAGAGAGAGAGAGAGAGAGAGAGAGATAGCGAGAGAGAGAGCAATGTGTGTGTGTATCTTGCCAATTGTCGATGCCAATGCCAAGCGGACGGTGGGTGGCCGGTCACACATTGCTTACATGCAAAACAGATAAAAGTAACAAGAAGCAGAACGGATACAGGAGACAACGGGAAAGCGAGTATGTGAGTTAACCGCCAACTGAAAGGGCTGCTTATAAAGTTACCGTTAGCTATATCTGATTTGATTTAAGAAATCCTTGAATGTATAATAAATAAACAATTTACATTTATAAATCAAATAAAAGAATATTTTATTAAATGCTAGTTTATGTTTAGTTTTCTTCTTTCGTTAAATTTAACGAAGAGCTGAGTAATATACATGTCAACCCTCGCCTTGATAAAATGTCAATAAGTTGCAGACAGATTTTAGCTATCTCTCTGGTATTGCCACACCCAAAGTAATACACTTTTGTCTAACTTGCGTCTTTTCTCTCTCTCTCTCACTCCTTTTCTCGCTCTCTCTCTCGGTATGTGCACTTGACATTGCGCATACGCCGTGTGTGACCAGCAGCAATTGTTGCCTTTGTTAACTCTAATCTAGATATCAATGAATATAAAAAGATAATTGAAATAACGACTTAATTGTGACTAACAATGATAATCGATGATGCCTGCAGAACAGTACTTTGATCCTTAAACCATATGTCCTCATGCTAATTGCTGTTGGCCCTTAATGACTGTAGGAGCGAATGTAGGAGCCTTAGGCATGAGCCTGGGCACGCCCATAGACCATGCCTTTGCCAACTGCCATTTGCGGCAACTAAGCGCAATTAATTAACGACCCTTTCCACTTGAAAAAGAGAATAGAAAAAATTATATAAAATGTAGGCACTTGATGCTGCCACCCAAAGAGAGTGAGATAGGCAGAAAGAGAAGAGAGACAGAGTGAGAGTTGGCTAAAGAAATGCAGCTTAATGCTAAATTAATTCCAATTACCACGATGCCTGTCCACTCACTGCATGCAGCCAGTTTATCCGTGCCAGCTACCGACAAGTGGACAAGCACACTCGACCATAAGCCGCATGCCACAAGCCATAAGCCACAAGCCACCGCCCACCCAGAAATGCCCCCCAACCCGACCTCTAGGTATTTAGCAACGCAAAAGCGCGGACTGTGGTCAACAAAATGCGCAGTAGCACGCGCTGAAACCCCCCATGCCGACTATGCCACACACCCAAGTCCAGACCCAAGTCAGGGTCCCTTTAAATATGAATTATTTGATTTTATATTACAGACTGCAGTTGCTTGGCTTTGTGCCTGTTCGAAAGATTTGCTAATTAATAATTAATTAAGCTTACAAATTGCCATGCCCACAATATCGTTTCTTCCTTCGGGGCGACCATCAAGTCAAGTGTAAGAAGAAAAAACAGGAATAGAAAAAGAAAAAGAGAAAGAAAAAGAGAAATAACTTTTGACTTTTGAAAGTATTCCAATTTTCTAGCATTTCTTTTGCTGCAGAAGCGGCAGCAGTAGTTTGCCAACTTTTCCAGCACAACTTTTGGCACAATGTGTCGCCTACGTTGGCCAGAACGCCCTAAACGTGGCCACGCCTCCATCACAGGGCTGAAAAGTTTTTACTGTCGCATTTGTTGGCGGCAACTCGGAAAGTTGGAGCACTAAAATGCAGACACACGCTTTGCTGCACATGAGCCTGGTCGAGTGGAGCTTTCGCTGGCAGGTCCTTGTAAGGATTTCCCGCTGCTTCAAAACAAAACGCACGTGTGCCCGCTCCATCAGTTGCTGCCACCACTTGCTGCCATTCAACATGATGAAGCTGACCTTTCGCCTGCCCCGCACAAATGTGTACACATTTTTTCACTGTAGTAAACTGAGTATTTTGCGAATGTGAAAAACTGAAACTGAAAAGCGCAAAACATTTTATATTTAATTGGTAAATGTGTTGAGTGTGTATTTATGTGTGTGTGTGTGTGTATGTGTGTGTAACCGTCTGCTGCTCCCGCTTTTCTGTGTGCAACCATTGCCCATTCAATTGAGTTTCAAAGTTGCAATTAGAGCAGTTTCAATGAGCGGCCGCCACTGACCCATTGGGGCATGCAACGTTCATACAATGAATACAGTTGAGGCTGGACTCCAGAAGGATAAATAACAGAAACAATGCGTATCAAAAGAAACATATCGCAGACCATTTAACTCCAAAAACGAACGATTCATAAACAAATACAAAAGAGTCAAATGGAAATAAGGGAAACAGAGGGAGTGGTCAGGAAGGCAAGAGAGAATTCGGGAAAGAGTGTGTTACAGTTAGTCGAAAAAAGCGGAATGTGCGTATACCTCTTATAAATAGGCAGCCAATTATAAGGATCCTTTACAACATTCTTTACAGTAAATATATTTTTTATACCCTGTACAGGGATATATTAACTTTGTGAAAAAATTTATGTAACAGGCAGAAGGAAGCATCTCCGACCCTATAAAGTATATATATTCTTCATCAGCATCAACAGCCGAGTCGATTGAGCCATGTCCGTCTGTCTGTCCGTCCGTCCGTCTGTCCGTCTGTATGAACGCGTCGATCTCAGCAACTATAAGAGCTAGAGACACCAAATTTGGCAACAAGGTTCCTGTATACCATACGCAGATCAAGTTTATTTTAATTTTGGATACCTCCCCCCTTCCCACGCAAATCGAAAAAACTAAAAACTAAAACTAAAAAACTAAACTAAAAGAATATGTATAAATATATGAAAGTTAGCTGCTATAATGAGAGTTTCAAAAGGGTATTCTTTAAACACCTGTTATGTTCTTACTTTCATTTTAATCAAAATACCTATTATCAAAATACTTTTAATATAGAAGCCTGTACAGGGTATTATACTGTCGAATGCGGTCGACTGTAGCCTTTTCGACTGGTTTTTATATATATTATTATTATTATATATGTCTATATTGGTAATGTTAAAATGTTTTAAGTGTAACAGTATTGTCAATTTTATATAACTCTACGATATGAGCTTATTCTTAATCCGAACTGAAATTCTTGAGTTATTTAGATATCCCATCACTACATTGTGTAGATTCCAACCCTGAATATCAACATCGATTAGCTATCTCGCTTTGCCTCAAGACAAGACAAAGAAGTATCTCGATATTCATCTCGCACTTGGACGATTCCCTAGATCTGACCACTTGATGCAAAGAGTTAGTCAATTGATAGACGATGAAATGTATTTAATTTGTCATAAATATCTTTTGCGAATGCCTGTACATATGTACACTCCTGCACATAATTATTCGACACCTCGAAGTACATACAATACAATGTTGAATAAGGAACAAACAAGGAAGGCAGTTTGCTTAGATCTTTGAAACTACGTTTGTATGGGGAACTAAGCGAACCGAAACTCAAAAACTGAATGCAAATCAAATGAAAAATCAAATTGAATTCACTTTGCCTTTGACTACGAGTATAATACTCCCAAAGCTCTGTCGCCCCGCCCTCGATCCACGAAAAGTGTCAAGTGTTTATCGATGGGCAACGCCAGCTGGAAGGATGATGATGATGATGATGATGATGATGATGATGATGAGGATGATGATGGTGATGAGGATGAGGATGACGGCAACGTCGATGGTTTCTTTACCCGACATTTAATTGAGAAATAATTGAATAGGTCGTGTGAAGTGTTTGTTTGGCGTTTGCGGTCTTACGTATCGATAAGCCCGGTTCGGTAAGCCCGCCGCAATGAAATTAGCTTTGTCAAACGGGTATGACATATGCACGGGTTGAAATTGAATGGTGCGGAAAGATGTATTGCAGCGTGAAAACGACACACCGAGTTTTTAATGAAGTAGTCACAGTCAACGGAGAAAGTCTCCCATACGCACATACACATATGTACATATGTATGTATACATACTTATGTACGTAAACAAAGTGAAATAAGTAAAAGCACAGTCAAAGTCTAAAACAAGAAGAAATTCACGTTTGATTGCAAGCACGAATTGTGCAATCAATCGAAAGCTTATAATTGCAGTTGCAATTTAGACTACTTATTGTGGGAAATGGTGTAGAAAGTTAAGGATAGAAGTGCAAAGGTGTTTAGCATAGAACGATTGAATGAGTGTGCATATTTGGGTTGCGATAGAGAGAAGACTACTATTACCATTTCACTCTCATTGAGATCTTCCACATCAACTATAATTTCAAATCTTTATGTTTTCAGTAGTGCTTAAAATGTTAATATTTTTAAGCAATAATAACAATTTTATAAAATACACATGTTTTTACATAGATTATATCTTACAATCATGATAGACAATTCAGAAATTAACAATTAAGTAAGTAAACAAATAAAAAAGCCATCTCACAGCGTACGCGACCTGACAGCTGCGTACCTTTCCTAAGGCAAGCGGTGATCAAGAATAGTTGAATTAGTGATACATATATCGCTGTGATTGCCGTGAAATACTCTATATTTTGCATTTATTTTTTAATTTCAAGTCAAGCAATGACAAATGAACTCATGTACTTATACTTTCATTAAAATACATTAAATATATGTATTATAATATTGTTATAATCTCAAACAAGTTATATTCTAATAAAGTATATGTTTCTGTTTGATAGCCTTCTACAGGGTATACAAAGCACAGCAGAAGTTCCAAGTCCATTCCGTGCGACGCACAGAAGCGAGCAATTAGAATCGTTGGGTAGACTTCCATGAATTCTAGGTTAATGTCAATGTCAACGCGTTAATCGAAACTGGTTTGTCAGCTGCGAGATTCTATATATAATATAAGAGATGCGTGTGGCGGTCGCCTTGGTTCATAACGTGCACCATTTTCAAAGTGTTGACAGTCGGTTGAGAATGTTGCGTCTGCTGTTCTGTTGCTGCCTTCTTGGCTTTATCGATGGTCTGGCAGCCGGAATTGTCCATGAGCCTGTTTGGGAATTGCCCACAACAGGAAAATGGCAGGATAGCCTGCAGAAGTGTCAGAAAGCTGCTGGTAAGGATGCTGTAATTTTGCGATGCCTGGTGGAGAACCTGGGCCTTTGGACAGACAAGCAGGGCTACAATGCAAAGCGCATAGCAAAAATCTTCGCAGCACAAAACCAAACGGAGGAGCTCTTGGTGGTCATCGAGTACTGCAACAATAAGGAGCGACGAGAGGAGCAACCTACACTGTGGGCATTTAAGGCCTACAAGTGCGCCACGACGGGCAGATTGGGTAGATGGGTGAAGGATTATGTGAAGAATCAACAGAGATTCAAATAAAGAATTATTTTATTTAACAAAATTGAACTTGTGTGCTGGTATCAGGGTTCTGGCAGTAGGATCCCTCTAAGCCTTGACGCTGTGCTGCACGAGCTGCAGATTAGACCGCATGAAGCACATGCCTCCGCGGTATGCCCAAGTGCAGGCATCGCTGCCCTGAGAATTATTGTCTGCACAGGCGGCGATCTTCTGGTGCGTCTCATCCGTGTGATCCACGGTGCTGCCGCCAGCCAGTTGCTCGTGCACTTTGTGGACATCAAAACCGTGCTCGGCATCGAAGAAGCCAAAGTGCTCAAAGACACACTTCATATAGCAACGGGTCTTCTCCTCATCCGCGAACTCCCACTTGACGTATTTGGCCACATCTTCGGTCGTGGCATGTACCTGCTCAGAGCAGACACTGCGATATCTGACCAGATCGTCATGGGTCTTCACAACGTATCCAGCGCTATGCTCATGATGATGATGGTGATGATCATGCTCATCGGCCAGAGCCACAGCCAAAGTCAGCAGCAGAATGAAAACTTTCATGATGAGAATATACAAAGAAGATGCTACGATTGCAACTGCAATTTTTGCTGTGATTGCAATTATATTTATATACAACAGCTAGAAGTCACCTGCTAAGGTCTACCATAAGTGATTGAATGCTTTATTGATTTCCTTATCATTGTTCTAAAGGTTAAAAAGTAATTGTGAGAGTTCACTTCGACCATCTCATGATAAAGAGAGACCTGTAAGACAAGCCCAACAAAGGCGACTACCATCAATAACACAAAGAAGTAAACAACTCTTAGATAATCCTAATATTAAATATTTAACACATTATAAATATATTATTGATCTGAGTCACAATTCCAAATAGAACAGAACAGAAATATTGATGCTGTGCTGTCGTTGCACAAAACTAGTTTTTATTGAAAGCGGTGCGTAAAGAATAAACCAGTCGACTGTATCACTCTCACTTTTATTAATATTTGCTAGTTCGCAGTCAAATTTTTTCTGATAAGATTAAAATAATAACGTGACAAAAAATTCACTGAGCAATCCGCCGTTAAAACAGAAAGTGAAGCCATCTATCGTTAAAATTAAGAAATTATGGCGCCATCTAACGTTAAAAATAAAAGCTGCCGATTGTCTTTTGAATACAAAAGGATAGCCCTCTAACGACAAAAACGTACAACCGCTTGCATGCACAACAAAGCTGTTAGCTTCGGCAAGTGACCAATAATTTAGTATTTTATACTGTATCAAATTTTAGTATTTTATACGTTAGGGTTTTTAAAAGGGATTAAAGAAGTATACAAATATAAATATGTGCCATAATGCAATTGAATAGTAACAGGTACTTGGTACATAATAGCAGTAAGTAATAAACCACTAACTGCCAGAGCATGATGCTACATGGAAAGTTCAAAGACTCATTATGCCAATCAAACAGGCAACAAACGTAAAAAGGGAAAGCGAAAGTTCATGCAATAAAGAAAACGCAACAGGAGGCAGCTCCAACAACAGCAAAGGCAAGCAACTAACAACAACAAAATATCTTCAAATTGTTGATTGACCCCAAGAGCTGTCGGCATATCTAGTCTTGTGTGGGTGGGGAACACAACTGACAGACCGACACTTCTCACCTCTGTCAGCGAACGTGAATGAAACACAATATGTTATAGGGAAACTTAGCAACTACACGATACCCTGTAATTCCAGTATCGACGAAGTTAAATTACTCTTTCACATTGTAAAACAATACACCTTTCTTGCTGCTCACAGGTAGATACGGTATAATAATCATGTATCGGAGTCGCCGGGCAAGGGGGGCGCATTAATAGATGTTTTTAAATAAAGTGTGGGGGGTGCGGTAACAACAGGTAAACAACAGCTATAGAAATAAACACAATATGAAAAGCTGTTCTTGGACATTGCAATGAAAGTGAAACCAGCTAAGCTCATTTGATATGGGCTGGAGTCGAAGGCGTGACTGGCCAAGTCTAATCAATAGCTGGTCAGTAACTCGTTCATTATTCTAAACTTTCGCTCAGTTCACTACATCCAATTGATTCCGATGCTAGCGCAATGGAATCAAAAGTAATCAAAATACGAAAATAGGAAATTTTAGTTATTTATAGAGTAAATAACACTGAATCTATTATACCATAACAATAGGTTGTAATAATAATATCGCTAAATATTCAAAAGACCAGAAATTAATGTATCCTTATTGGAAACTAAGCCATTGCTTTTATTTTATTAGCATTCATTTAAACTATCTAAAATCAGGAATTAAATAGCCTTTAAATAATAATCTATTTAAGTTAAAAAAATAAAATAAAATTTCAGATCCTTCTCTTGGCCAAACTGAATGACGAAGCTGTAGTATCCCAATGCAAGGTTCTTAAAACTAGGCCAAATTTAAGAAGTTCCTGCATAGCGCCATGAAGTTCCATTGCCAAAGGCAACAGCAGCTATTAACTGCGACGCAACGTCGATGCCAGCGCCGCTGCTGCCGGTGAAGGTATAAAAGGTAGGAGACCGCCCAGTTGCTCGCTCAAATCCAATAAGAAACGCGCGTGCGCAGCCGCCGTCAGTTGAACGTCAGCAGTCTCCGTGCCAACTCTCATGTCTGTTCGTGTCTCTATTGCCAGCCTCAATGCTTAAGTTGCAACCAGTGCTATTTACAACGCGATTCGTCGGTTTTTAGTTGCACTTAGTTTTGCATGTGAAATATATTGCAATAATTTATAGCAACTTGTTTTCAAAGTCATTACGTGTCGTGCAGCAGCGGCAGCGACAGCAGCAGTGTCAGCTTAACAATTTGTGCATTTTAAAAGTATTCACCAACTGAACAATAAAAATATATATATAAATATAATACAATTAAAAAAAAAAAGAAATAAGCGAACATACAGCAAAAAATACACAGTGCATACGGCCTTTGCATTACTTTTTGGGCATTTCTTGAGCTTCCTGCAAGTCGCATATTCTTCGAACACAACTTGCATACGAATACCCAAACGACAGACGATAATGCAAATGACAAAGGTAAATGATGGCTTGATTGGGCATTGATAAAATTATTGGTGTTGGAATTGATATTGATATAGATATTGATATTGATATTGATATTGATATTGGCATTTGATTTAGATCCCACGCTCCCCATTTTGAGCAGCACTTTCACTTTTTGTGCGCGGCCAGGTTTAAGGTTATCTCAGTGACCATTTTATTGCCTTTGAACTGGTCTGGTCTAACAGCCATGAGCTCTGAGAGTGCAAGTTGGCTGAGTCAACCTCAGTCTAACATGCATAAGTGGCAAACTGGCAATACGAGCTGAGCACGAGATCAGTGGACAACCACAAATTCAAAATCATTCACTTCTATGAAATGTTCAAAAAAGAGCTTAAACTAAATCATAGATCTCTTTTAAGTTTGTTAGTGGACTATGCAGCTATTCGTATATCCATTAAAATGGACACACCCACATTGTAATGCTGATAATCGACAATTGAAGCTTAACTTTTAAGCCTAAAGACATCCAGGGCCAAGAGCGTGATCTTCAAAGGCGACCCGCAGCATCTCGTGCATCATTTTCAGCTAACGTTTATGTTGTTGTTGTTATTGTTGTTGTTAAACAAGCCACAATACTCGTAGTTTTGGCACTTAAGCTGCCCCAATTTCGAGCATTGAAGTGCACTTACACTTCATCACCATTATGATCATCATGATCATAATCCGATCATGATTGGCACGAGCTGAGCAACGGCTGTGTGTGTTTTTGTGCTGTTTGTTGATTTAATTTCAAACCATTCGATTAATTTCACTGCCGTGCACAAAAGCCAAAAGGAAAAGCGTTGAAAATTGGTCTCTGATCTCTGCAATTGATGTTCGCTTGGCTCGATTTGAAAGCCCACAAACAGACAGACAGAGAGGCGCAATGCTCGGCGAGCAATCACGAGCTGGTGCGTGGGTGGAGAATGTTTTTCTTTCTAGCCGTGTCCATGGCAAGGCAAGCCAAGGAAAGACAAAGTGAAATGAATGGAAAGCAAAGCCAATTACTAACTAACATCAATCCGATAGAGGAGAAGAATGAGGAGTAGGGGGAAAACGATGAGGGCAACGGCGAGCCCAACATAAATGTCTCTTGGTAATCTGAGCACAGCCGGCGCGGATTACAAAAGCAATTGAGAGTGCCAGGCGTGCACAAATGCAAAGATCAAGATCAGTAGAAACTCGGTCACAGATCACATGGTACGAGTATAAGTGCATGAGCGTATGAGTGGATACAAATACAAGTACGACTATGAGTACGCGTCACTTCATGGGCTAGCGCATTTCCATGCCAAGTAGCTAACTTGTTAAACCGGACCTATGACCAGAGATCCAGATCTCATAAAGGTGCCTAAGGAAAGGCTCAAAATTCCAAAGCTCAACCCATGCGATCGTTTGCCGTCCGTCCGGTTTGATCGGCGTCATAGTAATCCAATTAAAGGAACAATCTACATTTCAATTCAAAACTAATGAACTGTAGTTAATTCTCAACAATGGCAGCACATGTGTTGAATATTGTTGTATTTTTGTTATTGTTGTTGTTGTTTTGTTTCTGTTAAAGTTAAACTATTGGAGCACGTTTTGAATGCAATACTTCTAGCTTAGAGATCGAAGCGAGTCGATCTCTCAATCGCTGAACTGGCATTTGAAAGTCATTAACGCTTGGCGATGACGTCGAATTTGTGGCCAGCGACAAGCTTCTAGTATTACTAAGAAGCCAGCGCGGGCTTCCTTGTCGATAGTCCCCAACCCCGACTTCCGTCAAGGTTCGCCGCCCCAAGAAATCAGTACAATTGTTAACAATTTATTGATTGATGATCGTTATGGCGATCAATTAAACAACGTTAAATGGCTTAGTGACAAATCATGGGCTCGTAAACAATTTAAGTAAACCCCAATATGTGTTCAAGCAAACCCTCTCAATTCATATTACAGTACATACTACCAATCTTGCTATTGGCACTGGCTCTGTGCATCGGTTCATGTCATGGAGCGCGACGTCTGCGCAAGAAGCCAAAGGTCTACAATGCTCTTATCACCACAGACGACAATCTGACCTCAAGCCGGGCATATCCTGTGATCCAACCTACAATACATGAACCTGGCTATGCGCCTTTTGGTCCATATAATCCATTTGGCTTCTACAGTCCACCCCTAGTGAGATTTGGGCAGCCTCTAGTGCCTGGACTTCCACCTAATGAGCGGGTAACTTACGTTAAATATCTGCTATAAACACTGACTGATCATTATCCATTACAGCTACCATATCCATTGCCAACAGCTACACAATTTCCGCCAGTCTACACGTCCTATGATCCCAATCAGCCCCGCATTGTGCCCGCTGAACGTCAGCCACTGCCGCAACCAGAGTTAACACCTCAATCTCCGGCAGCAGACAATTCAGAGCCCAAGGAGATTTTGACAAAGGGCCAATTACCTCTACCGCTTAACGAACAGGGTCTTCCGCCTGTTCTGATTCCTCTGAATTCCCCCTACAATGGTCAAAGCATGCATCTGCCGTCCTACTCTTACAACCAATATCCTATGATCTATGATCAGGCGGGATTTGTTCGTCAGCATGAGAATTATTTACCGCCCTACGATTACTATCCCAGTCAAGGCTATCCAACGCGTAGTCCGCTACTCACTGGACCACCGATGCAGCGCACGCAGCATTCTCCGCAGCCGGAGGTGCAACCGGAGATGCAATCGGAGGTGAAACCGCTGCCATTAGACAGCCTGGATTCCACACCCAGTTTTGATGACATCAGAAATGGCTCTGAAAATAAGAATAGAGATGTACCCGACGTACCGCCACCTCCAATACCTTCCGGTCCAAAGCGCCCTAGGACGAATGATAATTGAGACGTAATATGGGATTCATCCCTTTCGAAATATACTCGTATTTATTACTATTTTTCTTAAGCATTTCGATTTGATGTCGTTTAACCCATAAGTTTAGTAAGTGTTCATCAAAGATAATAAATAAAATAATTAATACCGTACAAGCGGTGAATGAACTTGATAGACTGGACTCTGGGGAAATGGTTTTGAGTTCTGGATGGCTATCACTGGGGATTTAATTATCTTCAACAAGTGGACCTATAAATTGCAGCGAAAACAGCAGACAAAGGCACAGTTTGCATTGAGAAGTTTACAATATGAAATTCACTCTGCTGTTGATTCTATGCTTTTGCCTTTTAAGTTTGGGTAAGTATAAATATGTAAGTTCTATAATTTTTCTAGTATTTTAAAACAAATTTTCCAATAGCTTATGGCAGTGCCATTGAGTCCACCAAACCGCCATTTGTGCGCAGTCGTTATAGTCTTCGTTGGCGTAAAACAACAACAGCCTTTCCACAACAACAGAGTACAACAGGTCGTATCATGGAACTGGTAAACTCAACACAGCATCCAAAGCTTGGCACCTCAACGGCCAGTCCAGACTACGATTACTATGGCAACGGCGAAGCTGACAACTTGGTCCATAAATAAATAACTTTGTCATTGCTATCAATCTCAATACAATATTTTTTCAAATATGAAAATTTTCAGAAATATTAAATCAAATATACATATGCAGAAGTTTAAATTCAAATTCATTCAGCTTTAATTTGGCGGTAAACGTGATTTATATAAGAAGAAGCATCATTTTACATAGATCTGTTATTTAACATAGTAACTTTTGTGCGAAAGTAAGTCCGCAAGTCACAATTATTTAAAAATAAAACAAAGAATTTCTTGAAAATAGGGTTATCAAATATATATTAAATATCAAATCTGTTTATCTATCTATACACGAAAATATTTAATTTGAATGCTTCCAATTATCATGCCCATATTTTTAGTTAACTTTTGTGAACAGCGTACATGTCCATGAACATTCATTGCTTAACATAACAAATTTCGCACAACGAGTTTTTCAGAATGTTATTAACAATTAAATGCTCCCATCATGGATTGGGCTTTCAAAAAGTTGCAAATCTGCTTAATAAGCGAACCGCATTTTCTTGGCTGGTTACTGCCTCCGGTTTAAAGACAGCAACAAAAACACTGGATTCTATTGGATGGAGAGAAGGGACCGAACGATTGTGGCGGTGAGTACTAGCTGCGATTTACGACAAGATTGAGCAGTATTGTTTGCGCGCAGCAGCAACAGAAATTCGAGCTCAGTTCTAAATCCGACATCAACGAGAGCAGCAGCAACTGGTGTTGGCAATTGGAGGCTTTGCGGCAAACAACAACAACTCACATTTAGTACAGTAGAAATAACAAAACGCAAAATGGTGGTAAGTAAATATATATGGTTCAATTAAACGAATTACCATAACACAAAACAAAATTTGAATACCTCGATTTAAACATCACTATCGCTTGGGGGTAAGCGAGGTCACAACTTGATCCCAAGGCCAGCGAAAGTCTCAGCTAAAGCAATCAACATAAACAGTCAATACTTGTTGCTCATAAATACTTATCATTGCAGGCCAAACTAACGGAACAAGAACGCACCGAAAAACTGCAGCCATTGTTGGAAGCAGGGTGGACAATGGTCGAGGGACGTGACGCAATTTACAAAGAGTTTCTGCTGAAGGACTTTAATCAAGCGTTCAGCTTTATGACGGGTGTTGCCTTGCTGGCTGAGAAAATTAATCATCATCCGGAATGGTTCAACTGCTACAATAAAGTGCAGGTCACATTGAGCACCCACGACGTGGGTGGTCTTAGCAACCAAGACATTCGTATGGCCAAACACTTTGAGGCCCAGGCCAAGTTACTAAATTAAGTCTTAAACTAAATTACTGAATTATTTTTGTTTGTATCCAATGTTTATATATCTTTCAATTAAAATAAATGCTTAGTCAAACATGGTCTTACTTAATATTTGATATTCAGCTTCTTCTAATACGTCTGGCGAAGTATCGTCCGTCACGTACCCGATATTTTTAAAGAACTTAAACGAGTTTTCATTATTATTCAACACGGTAAGCATTACTTTCTCAAGTTGCCAAAATCTCGCGCATAATTCAAGTGTTTCCATTATGAATTTTCCAAGTCCTTTTCTTTGGTACTGAGGCAAGATTTGAATTTCATAGCTAAAGCAAGGTATACAAAGATTAATTTTAAAGCGATCCAATTAGAATCATCAATATCCATTACCAGTAGAGTACGCAATCGCCACTGTCCATATCAAAGCGAAACATTGTGTAAGCCACCGGCTGATTCTGTTGATTCAGTGCAATCAAGTAACGTGCCCAGTTCTTGTTAAGCTCCGCCTGTTTTAATTTGGGCTTCCATCCCATTTTCAGTTGCCTGTAGTAGGGGCCGACATTCTGTTCCGCTAGTTTAAATGCCCATTTAAGGGTCTTTGGGTCCATGTCTGCCTTGGCGCGGCAATATAGTTTAAACTCCTCAGATGTGTTAGATTTGTAGCTAACCCAGTTAACCGGAAGTTTTTCAAGTGGATTTTTTGCACGTGCAGCTGCTTCTATATATTTGTGCTTTTCAGCAGTACTGGGCTCCACTCGATTTGTCATTGTTCTCAGTCTTATAATTTAAAAAGTAAATTTTGTTTATATGATTGTCAGATAGAGCGTGTCATTAAAAAGCGGGAAGGCAGTGTTAATAGACGTCTTTGCAAAATGCAACTCTGAAATTTATTATTACTGAACACTATCTTTCAACAAGTAAACAACGCATTGACAGCAGATATCTTAATCATATTATAAATAAATTACATCAATTTTAAATAGTCCGAAGTTGAGCTCGGCAGAAGACTCTCGCAATCAAATATTGGTGAAGATATGTAGAATTTATCAAAATCTATGTATGTGCTTAAAAACATTCGAATTTTTTGATGACGTTATCGTTTGTTTTCCAGAATAAGCAAGCCAAATTTACCACTAAATCCAATGTTTAAGAAGTCAAAACCACAGGTGGTACCACCACCCGCAGCCCCCACAGTAGATGAAATGTTCGCTGATATTGAAACATTTGAAATATGCCAGCCAACAGGAATTACCAACATAAGTAGCAGTGCAGCCTTTGAACACGCACTGCTCACGGAACCCGAGAATTTGTCACTTGAAGCGTGGTGGCAGATGTTTGATGAATATGACCAAAAAGTAAAAAAAATGGAGACTATGGAGGGAAAATTAGACGCACAAAGGGAAAAGTTACTAGCATGTAAACTAAAGCTGGACAATAATGCCAAAGACCTGCGTGGAGGTATTAATAAGCAACAAATATTAATTAAAGAGGTTGTTGATTGTTAATAAATCAAAAAATTGGTTTAAATTTGATTCGTCAATAATAGCAGAATCGCCTATCGATTTTGTTTCCGATGAAATTGCAATCGTTGATATTGCTGCACATATGCAGCACGTGTTATCGAGTAAATAGTTAGGCAGCGCTCAGAAAATATCGATACTAGTTACCTGCAGCCGTTTTATATGTGGGGAAATTATAATAATTGTTTTTAATATCATTGCGTTAAAATGCAAATATATATTAAATAAAAAGTAAGACCTATGAATTGAGGGGTAGTGTTAAATAAAAGACTGAAACTAAACATCAATACATTTATTTCGGTCCATGTATAAGCCAGGGAACAGGTTTAGGCCAGAAAAAAAACTTGGCTGGCTTACCATTTACGCCACAGCGTTAATGGCAATACAACAGCGAGCGGAGGTCGATTGTTTTGTGTTTGTGTATGTGTTAGTGTGGTTTCTTTAATATTTGCCTGTGAGTGAGCCCAAATCCAATTACCAAAACGAAAAAGTGCAACAATTGCTGTGGCAAAAATAACCCTTGTGGTCTGGCTAATTGAATTTTACGTATTGTATTTTGGCTAAGCTAATGCTACTAACAACAATAACAGTGAGCATTCATGACAGTAACAAACACTTAACGAATACACACACATAAACGAATACTCACAGCTCACAGCAAAGGATTATTATCCAATTAAACGGTTGTCAATATAGAAAAGAATGCAATTCATTTAATGACCAAATAGAAATGTGTGCAAAAAACAACTAGAGACTAACAGTAATTTTCACGGGCACACAACACAAGCAATCGTACGTGTAAATGTGTATGTGTTGTTTATGCCTTTGCTTCGTGCTTCGTGCATACATGTGTGCGTGAATGTCTGTGTACGTGTGCGTGTGTGAACAAAGTGCTAATGAGATGCTGTGTTGCTTCTTTCCAGCAGTTTGTTGCTTTTGCCATTTATGCAAAAATACGTAAATTTTGAACAAAAGATGTACATACATATTTTATTGTTTTGAACTGTTGCGAATTTCGCCTGCAAACGAACTCGCTGCAAAAGGTGAAAGCAACTGTTTTTGTATTTTGCTTTTGGTGATGTTGATGCTGTGTGATTTGTATGAATTACACATACATATTTTTGAATTGCATTCTCTTTGTGTTGTTGTTCGCCCATATAAAGCCACCGTTATTGCAATCAACTCGATTAAACTCATTCTTCTACAGCAGCTACGCGTGAGATGTCACATACTATTTGCGTCGCGGCTGTAACGGATATTCTCACGTTGGTAATTCATATTGGCAAAACAACAACTGCAATAATGTAAAAGACGGAGGCCAACAAAGGTCATTTTAAGCCAACAAACCCAGCTTAGAACTAGTTAGGTTTCCACACACACACTCACATATATACACGTAATCACATTAAGCATGGGTTGGTTGGTAGCGCTGCTGGCGCTACTGCTTCCAATCAACGAGCTGCTGGCAGTTCCAACTCCGCTGAAGCTACCAGGTGAGCCTAATCAGACTTTCGCTAATTGTAAGATATTTATTTTAATCATTTCTTTGTGCACAACAGGCTACACACACAAGCTGACGCCATACATTAAGCACTGGGAGGCTGCGAACTTCGATCGCTCTGTGCTGCAGGTGGCGCAGCAGAGGCACTTGGAGCAGGCGCGAGCTCGCCGAAAACGCCAAGTGGATCCCTCAAGTGGAGTGGGACTGGCGTACACAATACGGCTGAATTTCTCTGCACACGACAGGTAAGTGCGTGGGTTTTACCTTCAACTTAATTGCATTGAATATATTCACATTCTCATTCTTTTGTTTACAGAGACTTTCTTCTGGTGCTGCGTCAGCAACCGAATTCGGTGTTCGCAAACGATGTGGAAATCGAAAACACACTGGGGCCCATCGATTACGATGTGTCACGCATTTATACGGGCAGCCTGGAGAATGACGAGGATGCCCATGTCCATGCGATACTCACAAGTGATAATCTACTGGATGGCACCATTGAGACGCAAGCTGAGCACTATTATATTGAGCCAGCGCAGCGTTACTCACAGCAATTGGCGGAGAGCGGCGTGCACACCATTGTCTATAAGTTAAGTGATGTAAATATGCAACAACAGAATTCATTTGGAAGCGGTTTGTCATCACAGACGCCCATTAAAACACATTGCGCTAGTGAGCGGTTGAGACAGAAACGTTGGCTACCTGAGGAGGAGGTAAGTATCAGCCATCAGTTTACGTATGCTGATTATTAATTTTTGTTTATAGCAGGTCACTGCTCCAACGTATAATCGCAATCCGCCTCTGCCGCTGGATCTAGAGGTCCCCTACAATGACGATTTTCGTGTGCTGGCCTCAGAGGAAGATCGAAGCGATGAGGAATCCAAAAAATCTACAACAAAAACAACGACGCGCAGCACAGAAAGTTTTCTGGCGACGCTAACCAAGCCCACACCCAATCGCAATATACTTGTAAATAACTATAATCCCTCCAATGCTGGCGATAGCAGTCGAAGCTATAATGGCAATAGCAATACCAATTCAAATACCAACAACAACAACGTACGCAAATTATACACGAAACATAAAAACATCATTGTTAGCACCTACAATCGACCTATAGAGCCAGAGTTTGGCACACCCTATGAAGAGCCTAATGCCAACAATAGCAACAGCCTGCCAAATAACTTTTTCAATGCCAATTGGACAACACTCTCTATGGGTAACATCAACGGCGCAAACGATCGTCCGAGCCATAAAACGCATGTAGAGATAATCACCAAAAACGGTGCCACCAAGAAACCCAATATCATTGTAAACAATTACAATCCGGAGATAATTTTTGCACCCAACCCCCACAATCCCAGCTTTAATACAATGCTGATGACGAATCTGTTAAGTGGCCGAGGCGAAGACATGCATAACTCACCGCGCCTGCTATACGATCGCAAGACCACTTGCATGCTATATTTGCAGGCAGATCACACATTCTTCCAAAAGATGGGCAGTGACGAGGCCTCAATTGAGGCCATCACGCGCCACGTTCAACGCGCCAATTCAATTTATCGAAATACGGATTTTAACAACGATGGAAAACCTGACAATATTACGTTTATGATTAAACGAATTAAGGTCCATAACATGAACGCCATGAAAGATCCCAGTTACCGATTTCCCGGTAACTATGGAGTGGAAAAGTTTTTAGAGTTATTTTCGGGTAAGCTACTATATTTCCCATAATCCTTTTTAAAGAAATGTTTAACTTTCTGTTTTCGCATTAACCATTTTTCCTACAGAGGAAGATTATGATGCCTTTTGTCTGGCCTATATGTTCACGTATCGCGACTTTGAGATGGGTACTTTGGGCCTAGCTTGGACTGGAGATCTGAAAAATGCAGGTGGAGTTTGCGAAAAGAATGGCCATTATCGGGGATCACTTAAGTCGTTGAACACTGGTATTGTAACGCTCTTAAATTATGGTAAACATGTTCCACCCGCTGTTTCGCATGTCACCCTGGCGCACGAAATTGGACATAACTTTGGTTCTCCTGTAAGCAACAGTGAAAACAAGTCAGATTTGTGTTACACCAACTAATCCTTTTCTATTTTGAACATTAGCATGATCCGGAGCTGTGCACGCCAGGTGGCGAGGATGGTAACTTCATCATGTTCGCTCGAGCCACATCAGGCGATAAAAAGAACAACAATAAATTTAGTGCATGCTCTTTGAAGTCCATAGAGCCCGTCTTGAATGCAAAGGCACGATCGATGAAGGGATGCTTTACAGAACCACAGTCGTCTATTTGTGGTAATGGTGTTGTCGAGCCAGGCGAGCAGTGTGACTGCGGCTGGGAGGAGGACTGCAAGGATGCATGCTGCTTCCCCATGTCGCGGCAGCCACATCTCGATGAAACGCCCTGCACGCTAACTCCCCATGCACGATGCAGTCCCTCGCAAGGTCCTTGCTGTACTACCGATTGCAAGGTGAAGTTTGGTGACAAGTGCCGCGACGACAACGGCTGCCGGGATCCCTCATTTTGCGATGGCCGCGTGCCCCAGTGCCCACCGTCGGTGAACAAACCAAACAAGACTATTTGCAACAAAGAGTTTGTCTGTTACATGGGCGATTGCACCGGCAGCATTTGTTTGGCTTATGGACTGGAATCATGCCAGTGTATACCGGGACCACAGGACGATCGCATTAAGTCGTGCGAGTTGTGTTGCAAGCTGCCAGGAGAGAACAATCCGTGCCGCAGTTCTTTTGAGTGGAACGAGGTACCTTTTGATGTGCCTGACATGTATTCCAAGCCTGGAACGCCCTGCAATGACTACAATGGGTATTATAAGGAGTAATTCAAGTATGTACATGCCTAACTTAACTTTCCTTTACAGCTACTGCGATGTGTTTCAAAAGTGTCGCGAAGTCGATCCATCTGGACCACTGGCCACGCTGCGCAAGTTGCTGCTCTCTGAAGAGAGCATAGCCACATTTAAAAAGTGGATGCAGCATAATTGGTACACCGTTGCCCTGGCTGCCATTGGAGTCTTTTTGTTGCTGGTATGTGATCCAAATAGAGCCTCCTATTCACCATTCAAAAACGAATTAATCAATTATTGAGAAATATTAGATACTTAAGTTCTTATATGGTGAATATTGTTCCTATTTACATCCGAAATTTTTCCTAACTTTAATGCGCTTTTGTTCAAAAAGTTAATGCGTGTGGTCACAAATATGTTAAGGGATCAGTATGAGGCCGAATCGCACGCCATGGGCGAGGGTGAGCCCTGATATGAACCCCAACTGAGCCTAGTAAATCTTATTGATAAGCGATTCATCTGCCGATTGATAAAAGCGCTATTTTAGATCGCATTTAGACTTGGACTCACGCAATCATCTATTTCCTATTACAATCATTAATTTGATGTTGGCACTAATCAATTCATTTTGCCTTACCGTAGATACTGAGTACAAAGCTGCTGGCGAAACGTTCGAATCTGAAGCTTAAATCTGTGACCATCATTCATAGCGCCACCACAGAAACTGTGCGATTGCCGGAGAACAACAATGGTGTCATAGTACACACGGCCGTGCGAACGAAAGTGCCATTCAAGAAGAAGGTTCGTGGTGAGCGCAGCAAGAAGACTGGAATCGGTTTGGGAGCAACAGCTGGATTACGCACGAGTGCAGTAAACAAAGGCAGTGTCAGCGCAGAGCCAAAGAAAACATCTCGGGCACAGGCACTGTCAAAAAAGAAGCTGAAATCAAATGCGCTTGACGAGGAACAGACCAAGAAGTCCAACAAGAAGCTGGGTAAACATATAAAAGAAATTATTGATTATTCACAACGCAACAACAATGCAAACGGAGCCGACGACGGTTCCAATCTATCGACGACCAACAATCATAGCAACACGTTTGGCAAAGTGCAAAAGTGGCTGTTGGAGTCGCCTATTGTGGCACAACCGTTGTCGCACATAGAGCATAGCTCACGTGTGCGTAATGTGATGAGTAAGTCGCAATCAACGCCAGAAAGACTGGTACAAAAAACGCCACAGAAGACTAAATCCATGGGCAATCTGTCCAACGAGAAGGTTAAGCTGCAGGTCGTCTACAAACCACCTTTTAAGTTCTCGCTGCGTTTATCAAAGAAACCTAAGGTGAAAACACATGTGGTGGGCGTAACCGCTGGTGCACGTCCAAAGCGTACACAGAAAAGCAATGCACGCTCTAGTGGACAGGCGACTACTTCCAAAGGACCGTATACGGAACGAGCTAAGCGCACCGCTCTGCTTCTATGCAACGAAGCAGAGGACGATAATCAAATGCTAACTCTCAACGAACCCAACTATGAGACACTGAAGCCGCCAACTCGCAGCACTGAACACTGTTATGAGAATGTAGAGCTACCAAGTGGCAATGCGACAACCGATGTTGCAGCCGTATCCAAACCCAGCAACAGCGGTGGCAAAAGTACGCACAGCTCAACTCGCGCCAGCTTGGAGGCCACAGCAATAGCTTCAGGCTCACGTAGTTCCTATCGCCGCTCAAATTCATTGTCCACACACAATCCATTTACAGTGGCGCCCCGTCGCAACAGCAGCAAGGCTGGGAAGAATGAAGCCCAGTCATCCGGCGGATCTATTAATTTAACGCGGAATTTTGGTAGCACTCAAAATCTCATCAATCTGAGCCAAAACATGGCCAACTCCAAAAAGCGCAGCAGCCTCAATTTAAAAGCAAGTGCTTCCAAAAACGGTAAAGATCCACCTGCAACTGCAGCAGCAGCTCCAACGGCGACACCGCAGCGCCGATCTAATTCAAATGCAAATCTGCGCAGAAATAGCAGCGTTGCCAACGCATCGCCACAATCAGCGCCGGTTCCGCCAACGCGCAACTCGCGTAACAGCTTCAGTAACATTCCACGCGCCAGTCTCAATGGTCAAAGCGGCTCCTCTTCAACAGCAGCTGCCGCAGCAGCGACAACGTCACTTGCGCCGCCTAGCTTCTCTCGTCAATCATCTAGCAGCACAACGACAACTTCGTCCAGTGTTGTAACGCCTACGTTCCCGCTATCATTGCAACAATCCGCCTCCACAAGCGCCATGGCCGGCCAGCGTCAAGCTGCGCAGCCCATGCGACGCAGTCTCCACAATTTTAGATCACGCTCTACGCCAACGACAGCAGCACCCATACCAACGACGACGACAATGGACAACGAGTTGCCATCGGATCTGGAGGTTGTTGTCTCCGACATTGAGAATCTGGTTAGCTAAGAGCAGCGCCATTCCTTTTCATTTCAATCCAACCAAGTGAAAGTGATAAGTCCTAAAATTAGTTATACAAATTGTCGCATAGGTTTAAATGCATATATATATATATATTCATATATGTATATAAATTTATTTAGATTTGTATATATAAATATACATATACATATATGTATGTACTTTACACTGCCTTAAAATTTGCCGTTTCTGCTGAATATGTGAATGCCACGCCAATTCATCCCCACACCAAATACCAAAACGACCACAAAACCATTATCAAATTAAAAATTAATAATAAACGCTAACATCGCTCGTGCTTATGGCTCCATCCTCCACCTGACACAACATCCATAAACCATAAAAGCTCACCCACCCAATGCCACCGCCACCGCCGAAGCCAGCCGCACTCACCGCACATTGTACCTTTTACTGTTTAACTGTTGTATTGTATTCGTGATCTGTAACTATGTCCTGTAAATCTATTTAAATCTATATTTAACCTATAACCTAAATTGTGTCCAGCTGTCGAAATGCGATCGTCTTGTATATACAAAACATTCAATTAAGTTTTTCCAATATCTTCCTACAAAAATTGTGCTCCTAAGCAGAACACTATAAAAATTAAAACACACAATGTGCGAACGTTTTTCTCAAGTACTGGCGTATGTGCAAACCATCGATATTCGATCGCTGTACTTGTTTCCTTCATAGATTTATCTTTTGTTATATTTGTATGTATCTATATTCTATATTTAATCTCATATTCTTAACGTTTCCAACAATGACCATTGTCATCTGTAAGCTTCGACACACAGAATAGAACAACAATACAAGGTGCTATTTTAGTAAGGAATGTAAAAAAGAAATTAACTAACAAATTTTTAAAACTCTTATGAATATTTTCCAAGAAGATCAAAAATGATATTAAGATTTGTAGTTGATAATGAGATGTAGGTGTAGCCAGGCAGACTGGATCCAGGGAGTCAGGGGAAGCTGCAAATTAATAATACTTAGTAACAATAAAAAATAACCAACGATAACTGTCAATAAATCAAAAGTAAAATGCATCGAACGTAGTTTGTAGTAGTCGCAATAAAATCAAATAGAAATATTAATGCTGTGTCCCCCAATCACACTCCATTCACTCCCCACTTACACACTGACAAACACACAAATGCCTGCATCATTCTTAGTAGTAGTGTATATAAGAAATCAAATTGAAATATACAAAAATAGTTTTTATATGCAAAAACAAATTAGAGCAATGATTGAAGGAACACCTAAGGATATTCAAACAAACACACGAATAGTCACTTACCGTATCAAAACACAAAACAAAAGGCTTGCAAAATAAACCCTAATATTAATGATTTGTAGTCTAAGCTAATTGGAATCCCTACACCTAAATGCATACATATACATATTAATGTAAATGTAGCTACTAATTGTAATACGGTGTTGAAAATCGGCGTTTAAGATTGCGTATAGTTCTGATATGTATTTGCACTAAGAGTGGTACATTCTATAATTACATGGGGTGTGCAATTTTAATGAGCATCTGGGTATATTTTTTTTTTTCGAATATTCAATGCATTATTAATAGACATACTTATGCTCAGCTCAAAAGATCGACCCAACGTGGGACAGACAGTTAATGTTAACGCGTAGGCAGGCTAAGAAACGGAAAAACGATAAAGTACGCGACAATCGCTTTGAAATGCTTAATAAACAAAAGGAAAACTCGAATTTTAGTCTTAAGTTCGTCTAAACAATATAAATAAATGGAGAACCTATGATAACTATTTAAATATGAAACTATACAAGGCGCAGATTCTTTTTTAACGTCAAACAATCGGCAATATCATTAAACTTACAAAACAAAATTATTAAAAAAAAGAATACAAATCAATAAAATTGCCAATGTTTATGTATTGTATATAATAAATGCAAAAAAGTATGACCTAAGCAGAGGATCGGCTAATGGACCGATAAAAGTATTTTGAGCGTGGAAGAAAAGACTATTTAACGCGAAATCATTTTTGTGTATTGTACATAAGAAATTAATTGATTTTAAACTATATACATATGTATGTAATAATTTAGTCGTAAAACTGCAAAACAGATTTTGAAATCTTTGTGTGTACCTCAATTGTAATTATATTTTGTGTATTTTCATCAAGGTTTTGCACTCACTTCACCTGATCGATTACAATTTTGTATAATTTAGTTAAATGAATTTTAACACGTATTGAAGACCACTCACAGGTATCCGTTCCCCCTAGTTAATAACCAGACTTGAATGTTGTCAAAGACCGTATCAAATATGAAGTATTTTGTCAATTAATAATGCATAAATTGTGGCGAAAAAAAAACCTGCATCGTTTAAGAACAATAATTATCACATAATAAGTTGCGAGCAAAGCAAAACAGATAAATATGTGAAACATTAAGTTGTACTTTATTTTAATGGTATAAATACAGTAATTATTGAATTTTATTTATTAATATTTTTAATAAGCGATTATGGAAATGTAACTAATTTTTAACATGCATCGCAATATTTTATAATTTTTCATTTAATGCAAAATTCAAATAACAATAAAAACGAAACTAAAACTTAACGAAACTCAAACATTAACTTATGTCGATTTCTTAGCCGCATTTTCCAATTTTACGGCTCGTTTAGCCATGATCCAAAAGTAAACGGACGGCAACAAATGGCGCAAATAATAGGCGATCTTGGCTTGCAAATCGCTAACAATAATGTCGGGTTCCTTACGCATGATACATTGTAAAATGCGTTCCGCTAACTTTTCAGGCGACATTCCTTTAGAGGTAGTTTCATCCATTTCTAAAATTAGTCAAATATTTGAGGTCATGCTAATGTATGTAGCAATATAAGGATTTTACTCACTGCCGTAGCTGTTACCCGATCCAGTCAAAGCATTCATTGAGAGTTGGGTGCGTATGTATCCAGGACTGACGCACGACACATTTATCTTTCTACTGTTCACCTCGGCACGTAGAGAATCTGCAAAGGCTTGCAATGCATGCTTGGAAGCGGAGTAAGCTGCTCGATGAGGAATGGCAAACTTTCCTTGAACGGAACTTATAAAGCAAATATGGCCAACCTGACGTTTAACCATAGATGGCAATAATGCTAAAATGAATGAAATATCATATTATGCCAATAGATCATATTTTTATACCCTGTGCCCATTAAAAATGGACAAAGAAGGGTATAAGAATTTGCATTGATTTATACCTTTCGTTAAAGCGACAGTTCCAAAGTAGTTAACTACCATCACCTTAAGATCTACATCGATAGCAGTGGAGGAAACGTCGGCGCGGACGCTGATTCCACCATTGTTTATCAGTATATCGACTTGATTATAGACAGCCAAGGCTCGTGCAACAAAATCCGGTATGGAATTTAGTTCTGACAGATCCAACGCAAGGACAGTGGGAGGATATGCGGGTTCCTGCCAGTAATCTTGAATCAACAAATATAATGTGAAGTCTAAACATTCCTTACCACATCTAGCGCCAGTAGATCTTTTTTCACCCGCTCCAGTTCTTGGATACGTCGGGCAGCTAGGATAACCTTACAGCCTGCACGATAAAAGACATGTGCAAGGGACTCTCCCAGACCTGAACTGGCCCCCGTAATGAGCACAACCTGTAACAATTAACCTAGTCAATTTCTCATAAAGATATTCAAGATTCTCACCTTGCCGGGCAACTGATTACGGTATTTTTGAGCGCGAAAACGATGCCATAAATTGATGACGGCCAGTGGCAAAGCTACTGGCATTAAAATGCTGCCGAGCACCCAGTAAAGAACATTCCAATCGCTAGTGGGTGCGCACTTTTCAACTTCTTGTAACTTCATTGCAAAACTTGATTTTCAACTCTGAGAACTTTGCACTTTTACAGACTGAAAAAACAAAAACAAATACAAATGCAGAACTACCATTCACAGAGAATAGCTCACATTATCAATTCAACTAGCAATTGTCTCCGTTTCATTGTGAATGCCATAATGCACAGCTGATATTCGTTACGTTGTTGCTTTGGCCGTTTGTACCATATATATAGTAGTTATTTTACTTTGAAAAATATGTTAACATGCATAGTTTAGTGAGACCTACTAGCCACTTAAGCTACTGGTTATCCGCAGCTCGAATTCACACATCTGCTGTGCAGCGCACTTTCTGGGAGCGAGAAAAGAAATCTGGCTACAAAACCAAACTCACAGAACCCTCAAAAAAAGAACTTATTGTAAATGGACTTCGCGATTTAAAGGAAGAAATAAAACTATGGCGCCAGGAAGTAAAAGAGAAGTTAGAAAGCGATCCCATATTGGTATTTAGACCCGGCGAGACGGATGTTGTATTCGATTTCAAAGCTCCAGACGTTCTCGACAAATGGACTGTAACAACAGATGCAGATCACGGCGAAGGTAAGAGCAGCGCCACGTTAGAGTTGAGCGCGGCAGGTGCAGGACTTTTTCACGGTGAAGTCAACTCGCAGCACACTAAGGATGGGGTGATCAAACGAACTGGCTATGCAAACATACGCACCAAGCGCGTGCGGGTAAGTAAATAAAACAAACCATTATTAAATTGGTTAACAATTGTATTACATTTGACAGAAATCATTCAAAAGAGAGACTACCTACGACTGGACCCAATACAACATGCTTGTGATGAAGGTTCGAGGGGACGGACGTAGCTATTTGATTAATTTGCACACTGAGGGATATTTTGATCTCATGTGGAATGATATCTATCATTATGTACTATATACCCGGGGTGGTCCACACTGGCAAATAGCCAAAATACCTTTCTCCAAGTTTTTTCTATCCTCAAAAGGTCGCGTTCAAGATCGGCAAAATGCCATACACCTGAATTGTGTAACGCATTTTGGTTTTTCAGTGGCAGCCAAGAAGGGCATGGATGGTCCATTTGGCTTGGAAATCGACTACGTCGGAGTAGAATTTGATCCTAATCATCGCGAAGAATTCGCCTACGAAATGTACAAGACACCCAAGTATATAGTAGCCACGTAAATCAAATGTTATTTAATTGTTAAGTAACTGTAATGTGTACGGTAGTCATCTGAAATAAATATTTCCGTCAATCTAATTAAAGCTTTTATTTCTGAACCCAAATACTTTTATAAAACAATCCTTATGTTTCATAAGGAATAAGAATGACAATTGCGTGGATGCTACGTTCATAATACACATGTTACGTTTTTGTAAATTTATCCATCATATTAACAAAATATTTATAAAATCATTCTCATTCATACATACTAACAAGTTTCTTTTTTTATATAACAAGCAAAATTACACATATAAAATATTTTTATTTAATAAATTAGATAATAAAATAAAAAATAAACAATATATTTTTTACATTATAAAAGACTATGGCCAAAATAAAAATCATAAAAAATAAATAATCTGAACAAAAAACTTCATCTGTATGTAGTATGTGGGAACCTACTTACATACCAAATTTGTTGTCTATCTGTCTTCTATTTGCTGAGATCGAGAGATGGGCATTGTCCAATCGATTCCGCTGTTGATACTGATCAAGAATGAATATACTTTATACTCTGCCATGCCTTATTCTGCTTGTTGCATGCTATTTGCCAAAGTAAATATGTATATCCCTGTAGAGAGTATAAAAGTGTTCAACTCTTTTAACTTTGGCAAAGCTTAGGTGATTTCTATGCAAAATATTATTTTTATAATGATTTGGCCATTACAATTTGAAAAGAGAATGATCCAACTAATAAAAAACTGACCATTTTTGTTAAAATTGTACCATAAACGGCAGCAGTGCATGTGCGTCGAAGTGTGAACTCTCTCTCTCGAATCAGCTGTTCAAATGTTTACATTTGCTCACTACTCAGGGTCACAGAGGTTTTCTTTACAATTCAACAGATACTGCAATTCGCTTTTATGGTCTTGTGTACACTTTGAAATGTGCCTCGATTCGACAGTTGGCAATTAGAATCCCACGAGCAATGCTCACGTTCTTCTCTTGCATAGTTCATTACGCTTCAGTATCACTCTGACTCTTGTTCCTGAAAGTTGTAGATAACGTAGAGAAAAAACTTCCGCTTTAGCTCTGTGTGGGTGCTGTGGGTTTTATTATCATATACGTAAATATTAGATAAAAATATGGTGAGTATATTCAATATGCAATGAAAATATAGTTTCTACAAAAAAGCCTAGCTAAAAGCAATAACGTGGCCATGTGACAGTTCACTCACCAGCCTACCGGCTGCGACCTTGGCTGGGCGGACTGCGAATATAATCCTGCAAATAGCATAAACAAAACAAACCGAAATCAATAATCAAGACCTAAAACATTGCTTCGTCCGAGACATTTACGCATTTTACCGGTTTGCGGTGACGTTGACGTTAAAATTTATGCGCAAAAACGTGTTACCAAAGAGAAAACCAGTCGGTGGCCATCGAAAGTGATTGAGCTGCATAAAACCAGTTACCTTTCCTGTTATCGGCCCCAGTTGGTAGTTGTCTACCTGTCGTCTTTCTATGCCACAGTTGTGTTTTTAACAGCGTCAACTGCTGACGTTGGCTCTTTCTCGTATCATTAAAAATGGTCCAATATACGGTAGAATTTATATTTGTGTAGTTATATTTGAATGATATACTAATTAATTATCATTGTCTTTACCAATTGCAGCAAGAGACATATCTGTACGATCCGAAAGTGCTGCTCCAGCTCGATTTTCGTCGTAGCCCAGCTAAATTTCAGCCATTCATCTCAGCTGCCAGCCCGGGTGAATCGTGGATGAAAGTGCGGCCCCTTAAGGATACGGATTATGATCGTGGTTTCCTGCAACTGCTGTCGCAGCTTACGCATGTCGGAAATGTATCACGCACCCAATTCCTTAGTATGTGGCATAAAAAAGATACAATTTCTAGCCAAGCTCAACTGTATCTGTACTTGCAGCACGCTTCTCGCAGATGAAAGCTAGCGGCGATTACTACGTTACAGTCATTGAGGATACTCGCAATGGAGAGATCATTGGTGCTGCTTCTCTGATCATTGAGCGCAAGTTTATACATGATTGTGCAGTGGTAAGTTATATAATACTATCCAACAAACTATGAGAATACTATGTTTATATACTGTTCACAGCGAGGCCGCCTGGAGGATGTTGTGGTCAACGACACCTATCGTGGCAAGCAACTGGGAAAACTGTAAGTATAGTAATACCAGCTAAATAAGCTTAGCTCTAAAATGACCCCTCTTAAATTTAACAGCATTGTTGTCACCGTGTCTCTGCTGGCTGAGCAGCTTGGTTGTTACAAAATGTCGCTGGACTGCAAGGATAAGCTTATTAAATTCTACGAAACGTTGGGTTACGTTCTTATACCCGGCAACTCGAACTCTATGACTATCCGTTATGATGAAGAAGCACCAACGAAAAGAAATGCTACCTCAGCTGGTGTTGCCTCCTCCGCAGGCGATGCTTGCCAAACTGTGAGCCTTGAATTTGCCTCTTGACAATTAGCCGCCAACGCTACTCCAAAATCCAAGCTTTAGGTAATCTTTTACCTAAAGCTACAAACTGCGCGAGGCGCAATGTTAAAAACAATAACAAATGGACCTTAAGAAATACGTCCATTTGGTGCATTGACTATTGACAATCTATTGCAAAAATTGCATTGCACTTGGCGCATGGATATTTGGACAGCGCTGGCAGGCGGTGGTGTCTTTATGGATCCTCCCATAAGGACATACAATTAGTTATATGCCTAAGGCAACCGCAATGGTTGTTTTCTATTTTTAATTCTTACAGAACTCTCAATTTTATAAATTTTTCTCTCCTTTCTGCTACTAAATGTGAGGCGCGCCTTTAAATAAAAGGTTGTAGTTATACTTCCCTTCAAGAGCACGTTCATCAAGTAGCATTAACTATCTACAAATATATATGTATTTATACACACAGTAATTTCTAATCAAAAATTATGTCTAAAGCTTTGTTTTATGTATAAGCTTTCAATAGTTAACTACTTGTAGATCCCAAATGGAAAATGTTGAATATTATTTGCAGACTTTAGGTAAGCATGCAAGATATTAACTTTAAATTGGCATCACAATTGCACTTAATTATATATAATGCGCAAACGACTCCTCCACGTATCAGGAATATGCACATAAATGTCCACATTTCGGACATTTTGAATGCTTGGCAAAGTATTGCTGCAGATGCTCGATATGTCCGCCATGGGAGCAGCCCTGACACCAGGCATAAACGCCGCGCACAATCAATCCACACACGCAACACTTGGACGACTGCATGGATTTGCATTTGTCACAGTACCAGCCCACATTGCCACCTAGTGGACGGCCACATTCACCGCAATTCGTATGCATAACGGTGGAGTGTTGGTTTAACTGACGCACAGAACGCACCCAGGCGCGGTTGATCAATTCACAAGCTTCGTTCCATAGCTCATAGCGATGCAGCTGATCGACATAGGTGTGAAACCAGTGTTCCTGTTGAAGGTTAGATAATGTCGTAAATAGGAAATTTCTTTCCTCTTTGATGGAAAAACTTACAACTACGGCATCCTCAATTGGGAGTAACTTCCGTGCCTCGCCCAAAACTATGAGCACGATCAATGCTGTTTGTACATCGCCAACATCATTTTGTAGCATCAGGGCATCCGCTACGAATTGATGTGGCTCCCACATGGGTATCGGGGGCACATGACTGACTTTTAATATGCTGGGCACATGTGGCTAATTATATATAATATAGAAATCATTGTGAAATAATCTACTAATCTCTTTGTGCTTACTGGTGATTTCTCATGATCCGATGCCTTCAAGTCTAGTTGAGGTCGTGCAGCTTGTACATCATGATGAAGCGCAGTATCGGGGAAGGGCAACGCTTTTGTTACGTCCGCTGGACCGACGTATATAAACCCATTGCGCAACAGTTCAAAGTTATCAAACGTAATCTCGCTAATGATTTGCGTCTCAGAGAGTATCACAGAACTAGTAGGCGGTGGCTGTTGTTTTCCACATCCGCCCAGCTCATCGCAATCTTCACTTGCAACATCAATTTCATTCGCCACTTCTTGGCTATTTCCATTTAAATCCTGCCCTAATTCAAGTGGCGTCCAATCGCTTGCTACTTGTGTGGCACGACGTGAACTCATCGGATTCTTTTGATTGGAAAATGAAGATCGATGTTCGAAGGGTGGCTCAAAGTGATTGCTGCCATAGAAAAGCTTGACAAAGTTCCACAGAGTGGTGGCCTGCAAAAAGATCTTGTGAATAGAAATTGTGGTTGATTAGATTGTGATTCCTTACATTATGCTTGCCGTATTTCTTGGACACATTTGCGTTGTGCTCACACAATTCAGCCAGCTTCTTCCCACTCAACAAAAGCTCTTTGGCGCAGCCAATAAAGCACTCATGCACCCTCAACTCAGTTGTGGTATCATGCGCTGGATATCCTGTCCCAGAATCCATATTCTATCAAAGTACAAAGCACAGTAAAAAATTAAAGTAATACTAGCAAAATATAAAAAATTGTATAAGTTGAATTACCATATTTTTGAGCATAAACATGTACATCTTGGAATGGTCCAGATGGAATTGCGTGTTCCCGGGCAAAGTAGACTTGCGTCGACTTCTAATAATTTAAATAGATGATATCGAAGGATATATAAAAAGTTTAATATAACTTACATAAAGTTTGAGGTTTTTGTATTGGAGACACCACTTGATTTTGATGCATATTCCTTGATTTTGTTGGCAAACGATATGTCGCCGTGTCTACCCAAACTGGCCCCTTGTGCATTGGCTTTCAATGCCGGTCGCGTGGCATCCTTAAAAGCATGTTTATAAATGCTAGAATCCTTACTAGTCGACAGCAAACAATGTGAGTTACTTCCCTGCCACGCAATGCCTGTGGTGACGTTTGTATGTTCATTAAAAGAAGCAAATGGTATATAGGGTCGGCGAATATCCCAAACATGGACACTGTAGTCCACCACTAGTGCACAGCTAGCTATGTGGTAACTATAAAGTATTATTATGAATATGAGTACGTACGCGTGTTTTTTAATAATAGTATAAGTCTTACGTGCGCTCTGGTCGCCACTTGACGCGGCCAACTACAGCTATAGTATGAATGGTGTACTCCAGACTGGCGCGCCCATCCATGTTCCACACTTTGATCTGCTTGTCTCGGCTGCCGGTAGCCAACCAATTTCGTGTGGGATGCCAATCACATGTGTAAATTGGTCCACTATGTGCTGTAAACTGCACCATACATTTGTCCCACTTTCGCATGTCCCAGAGCTGAACGGTGCCATTTTCCGAAACGGCAGAAAACACATTTTGTGAATGAGGTGAGAACTTGAGATCGCGAACAGACTCTGAATTACTAAAATATGTATTGACCGACTTATCGGAGCGTATATCAAAGCACTTGATAGTGCCATCCTGTGAACCGGAGATTAATATATTTGGCTCCGTGCTATGAAATGTGACTGTGTGTGCGGTACGTTCGTGTTCATTATAGACAAGCAGTTGCTTTTGTCGTCCAAACTTGGATAGGTCCCAAACGGACACTACACCATTGGTTGCAGCTGTGGCCAAAATATTGCTATCCAGTGTGCTCCACGCAACGTCATTAGATGAATAGCTCAGATTTTGGTTTTTTCCACCCCGCATATTGCAAACTTCTGTGAAGCCATCGCTATCGATTGAATAAACCTTAAGCACTAGAAGAAATCTTATAAATTGTTTGAATTGTAAGATAAATTGATTATGATTATGCTCTTACAGCTACGCCCGGCAACTGCAATCTGATTATGATCTTTATTCAGGGCCAAGGCATTGGCATGTCCCTCCAAACATATTCGTAAGGATATTGTTGAAGGGTCTGAGTCCTCCAGAGAATCAGGCATTTTAGCACAATTGAAACAAGTTTAAGTTGTTATCCCTCTTCTTCTTCGTTTATCGCAACCAATAACATTAACAATAACATACTGTACTGTTATTAACAGGAAGAATTATTAAATGTATTTTTTAAATTCTAAACCATGTCATTATTCCTTTAAAAAATACGTAACTAGATTCACGTCCAGATTATATAGACATCAATAAACAGAATTTACAGCAATACTACATAATAATAGTAGTTTTTTAAATCGCAATAGGCTCATTTAACATAATTGCTCCTCACTTAAATCGATTAATTCATACACACATAATATCAACACAATACGCGATAGCTCTGTGTTATCAAAAATCGACAAAAACAGATGACCGACAGGTTTGATCAAAGACTTGTTCATGAAGAATCCTTTAATCACTTGCAAACGAAATGCCGGACATCAAAATAACACCTCTGGGAGCCGGCCAGGACGTGGGCCGCAGCTGTCTTCTTCTTTCAATGGGCGGTAAAAACATAATGCTCGACTGCGGTATGCACATGGGTTACAATGATGAGAGACGCTTTCCGGATTTCTCATACATTGTGCCGGAAGGACCCATTACCAGCCACATTGATTGTGTGATCATATCGCACTTTCACCTGGGTAAGTGCTCTTTTAAATCAGTCACATTCACAAAATCAACCAATTTGGTGAATTTAGATCATTGTGGCGCGCTACCTTATATGTCAGAGATCGTTGGCTATACGGGCCCGATTTACATGACTCATCCGACAAAGGCTATTGCCCCCATTCTGCTAGAGGACATGCGTAAAGTCGCTGTTGAACGCAAGGGCGAGTCGAATTTCTTTACCACTCAAATGATCAAGGACTGCATGAAGAAAGTAATACCTGTGACATTGCATCAGAGCATGATGGTAGATACAGATTTGGAGATCAAGGCTTACTATGCAGGCCATGTGCTGGGTGCTGCAATGTTTTGGATTAAGGTTGGCTCCCAAAGTGTTGTTTACACTGGTGATTATAACATGACGCCGGATCGGCATTTGGGTGCCGCCTGGATAGACAAATGCCGGCCGGATCTGCTCATCTCAGAGAGCACATATGCAACCACTATACGAGATTCAAAGCGTTGCCGCGAACGTGACTTCCTTAAGAAAGTTCACGAATGTGTTTCTAAAGGTGGAAAGGTCTTAATACCTGTATTTGCACTAGGACGTGCACAAGAACTGTGTATTTTACTTGAGACCTATTGGGAGCGCATGAACCTCAAGTATCCAATATATTTCGCACTGGGTCTTACTGAAAAGGCAAATACGTACTACAAAATGTTTATTACCTGGACAAACCAGAAGATACGTAAAACTTTTGTGCATCGCAACATGTTTGATTTTAAGCACATAAAGCCGTTCGATAAGGCTTATATAGACAACCCTGGTGCCATGGTTGTGTTTGCAACGCCAGGTATGTTGCATGCTGGTCTCTCACTGCAAATTTTCAAGAAATGGGCTCCAAATGAGAACAACATGGTCATTATGCCTGGCTACTGCGTGCAGGGAACAGTAGGCAATAAAATTTTAAGTGGTGCCAAGAAAGTTGAATTCGAAAACCGTCAAGTGGTCGAGGTTAAAATGGCTGTGGAGTATATGAGCTTTTCAGCGCATGCCGATGCCAAGGGTAAGTAAGAAGTGTATATTTGGCGAATAAATAAAACTAGTAGATTAATCGTACAACAATTTCAGGCATAATGCAGCTCATTCAGAATTGTGAACCCAAAAACGTAATGCTCGTTCACGGCGAAGCTGAGAAGATGAAATTCCTGCGGGCCAAAATTCACGATGAGTTTAATTTGGAAACATATATGCCAGCCAACGGCGAAACATGTGTGATTTCCACTCCTGTCAAAATACCCGTTGATGCATCCATTTCGCTGCTCAAAGCGGAAGCCCGCTCCTATAATGCACAGCCACCAGATCCGAAGCGTCGTCGACTCATTCATGGCGTCCTAGTGATGAAGGACAATCGCATTATGCTACAAAATTTAACGGATGCCCTTAAAGAGATCGGTATCAATCGTCATGTCATGCGGTTTACATCAAAGGTTAAAATGGATGATCCTGGACCAAAGCTGCGCACCATCGAGAAACTCAAACTGCTGTTGGATGAGAAGCTAACCGGCTGGACAGTAACCTTGCAAGAGAATGGCACAATAGCCATAGAAAGCGTAGAGATCAATGTTGAAGACGACGACAAAGATCCAAAACAAAAGACCGTACTGATCACATGGACCAATCAAGATGAGGACATTGGTGCTTACATTCTGAACGTTTTACAAAATATGTGCTAGAACAACAAATTAGTCCTGAAGAGCTAAAACGACCAGATTTTTTCTCTGGCACGATTCCATAGTTGTTAAGCAAACATTGTTGATTTAAATTGTGGCTATTGATGTTGTCTTTAAATACATTTATCAACTATTTCAAATCCTTAATTGTTTTCTTTTTGATAGTCTCAAAATTCGCCAAGAGGGCTAACAGGGATTTTAGATAAAAACAATGATATTGAAGCAGACTTCAGAAGTCACATCTTTATCACTAATTTAGGAAAGGCAACGGTTTCGAAACATGGCCCGTTCGCAAAAATGTTTTCGTTCGTTTCACGTTATTTATTCTGGGTATATCAGATAATTATAACTTTTATATTATTTAATACGCAGCTCAGGCGCTATCGAATCGTAATTGTAGTTAGATTTCAAGAAATCGTTGGCTGTGGCTCGAACTGGAGTGTGGCATCACACTTTTTATTCTAAAGCAGCGGCACCAGAGATGATTTCAATGAGCTCACGCGTAATGACGGCCTGTCGGGTGCGGTTGAATGTGAGTGTAAGCTTCTCAATCATTTCACCAGCGTTCTTGGAAGCATTGTCCATGGCAGTCATACGGGACGATTGCTCAGAGCAAGCGCCCTCCTTCATAGTGTAGAAGATAAGCGAAGCCAGAGAGAACTCCAGGTAACTCTTGATAACATCACTGTCAATCGAATCGTAAACGGACAATTTCTCCGACTTCTCCACAGTGGGGCCACTGAAGATGGGTAGTGACGTGCACTGGTATGACACTACGGACTTGAACCTATTGTAATAGATCTGGCCTTCGGTGTATTCGTAACCGGTCGATAAGACTTCATGGGCAATCTTAGATGCATCCAAGAAGGTAGGTGGGACACGGCCCAAATCACTCGCCACCATCAGGATGTTCTTTCCATAAAGACGAGCCAAAATAGCGCGCGACTTGTCACCAACGCAGAACACCTTGGTGTTTACATCATCCTTTTGTAACTCCCCGCGGATTTGACGTGCAACGCCGGTGTGAACGGCACCGCAAAGACCACGGTCCGATGTCACGGCGATGAGAAGCTTCTTGGGCTCAACTGCACCGTCAGCCTGCATTTCAGTTTTCTCAAAGAATTGCTGAGCACCAATGCCATAGGGACGCGCTGCCTTCAATTCACGATCGGCACGGGTGTATTTGGCCGCGGACACCATCTTCATTGATTGCGTAATTTTCTGAATGTTCTTCACGGATTTGAGGCGCATGGAGATAGTCTTCAATGTAGCCATGCCACGCTGCTGTTGGGCCACAAAGGTGGCTTCAATAGCCAGAGGCAGCAAAAGCGTAGTCCGTTGCATCATCATCCTGTGAGCTGTTGAAGTTCCTGCACGATAAATTAGCACAAAATTCGACAAGCGGACAACGAAAATTTACCTGCGTGAAGTTGGCAGCGAGACGAATGTTATAACACAGAGCGGCGTTGCCACATTGCTGAGCTGTCAACTGTAATTTGTGAATATATGCGTTCGTTGGGAATTGCATTTAAATATACCTATAAATCACGTGAAAATCAAATATGAACTAGGCAATGCTCTAACTGTTAATATGATATTATATAGCTTAATAAATTGATTTGAGTTATTATATGGTAATTCGATTACCAATCGATTACATATTATAAGTCAGCTGCTCATGTATTCGATTGTGCACCCCTTGTTCGCGTGCCATCACTAAAGCATCCAAAAGGAAGAAGAAGCAAAAGCTGACGTACTCGGGGAAAAGATTAGAAATAATAAAGAAATTATTTAACATATATTGGGCACAACGTAATAGCTATAATGTAACATTGTTTACTACCAAACGCGTTAGTCTTTAATTTCGTATTAAGCCTTAAGACATTCAATTCAAATCCCGAAAGTATGTTGGAAAATTGTTGCTCGTGTGCATAGAAACAAAACTATAGATTTCGAACGTCCACGACTTAACATACGTGCAAAAAAGTAGAAGGCCAAGAGTACAGGCAAGCGAGTTGTTGATAAATTCATATGTAGATAAATCTTAAGTGCAACATCAGACACGTTAACAGCTGGAAATTAAAAGGATTACTATAAATACAAACGGCTGAAAAGTAGGTAGCATGGTGGTGGTAGTGTACACGCATTAACGTTAATGTCTCTCTTTCTCTCGGTAGCGGCTCTCTTCTTCTGTCTTAAACAATAGTCAACAGCAACATAGTCAGCAACAGCTGTGTGTGTGTGAGCGTGTTTGATAGGTGCGCAAGTGTGGGTTGTTGTGTAGTTCATCACATTTTGGGTGTTTGTCGGACGTAACAAAATATTGAGCCGTCGAGCAAAACACATGATGTGGTCGTTCTTCTCGCGCGACTCTTCCAAAGATTTTCCATATGACATTGGCGAACCAGTTGCTGGCTTTGACAACTACTCCATATGGACACTACACAAGGCAAAGCGCAAGAGCACCCTAGAGGAAGTCTCTGTATTTGTGTATGATATTCGTAGCGGATCCGATATGAAATGTGAGCTTGCCAAGGCTGCATTGAAACGTCTGAAGACGTTGCGTCACCCGAGCATACTGCAATATCTGGACTCTCTGGAAACAGATAAAATGTTGTATGTGGCCACCGAGGCTGTGGAGCCCCTTGGCACGTATTTCACCAAGCTGGCCACAGACAATTTACAAAAAGGTCTGTATTTGGCTTGGGGCATCTTCCAAATAACGGTAAGTGAAAATAATCATTTATTTCATTGCAAATTTCGCTTCAAATGCTTCAATTTAATTTCAGCGTGCTCTCTCCTTCCTGAATAATGATGGAAATTTACGACACAACAATGTCTCTGCATGGTCGGTATTTGTTAATGCATCCGGCGAGTGGAAGCTTGGTAGCTTGGAGTATGTCGCCGCTGCAGATGGCAATCCCATGCCACCAGTGAAGATTCCCGTCACTCTAGAAGTGTACGATTCACCGGAGAAAAACGATCAGAGCAAGCTTAAGGCTGCCACCAAATGGTATATAAACGTAAAATTCGTAGGTTAATTATCTTTATTTTATCAATTAAATTTATTTTTTCAGTTCCGTGGATATGTGGGGCTTAGGCTGTCTCGTTTGGGAGGCCTTTAATGGCGTGTTGAGGCAACGCTCCAATCTTAAGGATATTGAACACATACCTAAGTCGCTGCAATCCCTTTATTGTGAGCTGGTTGGCGCTTCACCTTCTAATCGACCAAATCCGGCAGATATTATCACTCGCTGTCGCAAGCCTGGCGGTTTCTTTAAGAATGATTTGGTGGACACGCTGCTTTTCCTGGAGGAAATCCAAATCAAGGACAAGGCTGAAAAAAATCGTTTCTTCAGCGGCCTGACTACACATCTGGAGAATTTTCCGGATAATGTTTGCAAACACAAAATACTTCCACAGCTGATAACAGCCTATGAGTACGGAGACGCGGGCTCCGCGGTTCTGGCACCCATGTTCAAGGTGGAGTAACTGAGTCATTTATTTGTCTTTTTGTACAATAACTATTTATCGTACTCAATTCTATAGCTGGGCAAACTTCTCGACGAGGTGGACTACCAGAAGCGCATTGTACCATGTGTTGTGAAGCTCTTTGCCTCAACTGATCGTGTTACCCGATCACGTCTGCTCCAGCAATTGGATTTGTTTATTGCGCATCTACAGCCACCAGTGGTCAATGAACAAATATTTCCACAAGTGGCACATGGCTTTCTGGACACAAATGCCACCATTCGTGAACAGACTGTCAAATCGATCATTCATTTGGCTCCCAAACTGAACTACAATAATCTGAATGTGGAGGTGTTGCGACATTTTGCACGCTTGCAGGCCCGCGATGATCAAGGTGGCATTCGCACCAATACTACAGTTTGCCTAGGCAAGATTGCACCACATCTTCATCCGCAGGTGCGCCAACGCGTTCTTGTCTCTGCATTCATACGTGCCATGCGTGATCCCTTCCCGCCGGCAAGAGTGGCTGGCGTTCTGGCGCTGGCAGCCACACAGCAGTATTTTCTGCTCAGTGAGGTGGCCAATCGTGTCTTACCATCGTTGTGTTCGCTGACTGTTGATCCAGAAAAAACAGTGCGCGAGCCAGCCTTTAAAACAATACGCGGTTTTCTCGGCAAGCTCGAAAAGGTCTCCGAAGATCCAAGTCTGCGCGAGACAATGGGTATGTTGAGAATGTTTAAATAATAAGTGAACACAATATTACAATTTAAATTCTAATGAACAGAAGCGGATGTTCATACCGCAACGCCTTCAATTGGAAATGCGGCTGCCACCTGGGCGGGTTGGGCAGTAACTGCCGTAACTGCCAAGTTCTATCGCAGTCAAAGCGATTCATCCAGACCAAGACCGCCATTAACAGGCCGTAATCTGTCAAAGCCTGCGTCTCTCGGTAAGTTATTGATTGATATTGTTATAAAGACATTTGTTAATAATAATATATTATTTTGCACAGAGCAACCCTCGAGCAGCAGCCTATCGACAACTACAAGTAGCGTAACCTCGATGACGTCTTTAGAGCACGAAAGTAATGATACATCCGCCTCAGCTTCTGATTATGGCAATAACGATTGGGATAATGAAAACTGGGGAGAAATGGATGTAAGTTGATTAATAAAATAAGCGAAAGTATCACATTCTTTATATTTATTTTCTTTTAAATTGTTCAGACCTCTCAGGACCCTAGCAGTCCACTGGCAGCAAGTTCCAACAATGGCCAACTGGTCGCAGCCAATGCCTTAAACGAAGTACGCGACGGCTGGGACAACGAGGAGTGGGGCAGTCTGGAAGAGGATCCGGTAAGCTATACAAAACTCTAGAGTCTAGACTTCTTCGAGTTAGTAAACTCACATTGTTTATATTCGGACAGTGCGAGGAGGAAGAGCAAGCGGAGCAGGAACAACAGCAGCAACAGATGGCCAGACAATCGATATCTTCAACGACATCATCGAGTCAGCAGCAACAGCGACCTTTGGTACCGCATCAACATCAACAACAGCTGCAGCAGCATGAGCTCAATGATCTTATCGAACCGCTAGCCAAGCTTAACTCACACATAAGTACATCGCCATCGAGACAGCAACAGTCGACGTTGCGACCAAAGGAGCTAGCCAATCTCTCAAGCAGTGCCACCACATCACCAACAACGCCGGGGGCATTGACCAATTGCAATAACATTAGTCCGCCTTCATCGCATTTGAATAACTCGATGCATAATGCCAATTGGAACAGCGATTCATGGGCCGATGGAGAGTTCGAACCCTTCGATGAACCGGGTTTAGGTAAGCCTATTACAAGATAACGTTTGCTATTAACATTATAAATACTGCTTGTTTCTTACGTGCAGGCAATAGCAAACTAGACGAGGCTCGTCGCAAGCGCGAGGAAAAGAAGGTGCAACGTCAGCGGGAATTGGAGGCACGTCGAGCGCAGCGCGCCACTGGCCCATTAAAATTGGGCGCAAAAAAAGCTTTAAAAGGATTTACAGAACCGAGCAGAGTGCTTGCGATTTCTACCATTGTATATTTATTAGCTCTTATTGCAAAGCTGTAAGCCTAAAGTGTATGCATGTATTTGTATATCTGTATGTCTGTGTTTCTCTCCTCAGTGTGGATGTATGTAAGAGTGCGTGTGCGTGTGCTTGGGTGGGTTTGGGTGTGTGTGTGTGTAAACGTTTGCATTGAATGCATTCTCGATGTTCAAATTTCCGATTCAATTTTTTGCCCATAGGCGCAATAAAAATTCATACTTATACATAATTGTAATGCTGATACAATATTATTTAAGCATTGACATTGTCTAAAAACTCGAAAGCATAAATATATAAAAGTGTAAGCATTCTTACTAACTTAACAAATCTCATTTAACAGCAGAAATCCAACAACTAGCTAGTACATTATTTCCAATTTATATGTCAGTAAGTCAATAAGTAGAAGATAAAAGATACGACAGAGATACAAATCAAGGTTGAAATTTTGATGTTTCCATCTGATCATAATAAGAATATCTTTTGGTAATATCGAATTGCATTATTCCTCTTTACTTATCTATGTGTGTTTGAGTGTGTGGCTACTTAACAATTTAATCAAATTCAATTCAATATGTGTGTTGTGTGCATGATGTTGTATGTATGTGTGTGTTAAAAAGATAAGGACCCTAAGATATTTGCTCAGCCATTTTCAGAGTTAAAACGAATTAGTATTCCAGATTTAACTTTCTAGAAACGCTGTACAGCAAATGTAATTGCGTTTTGCCGTATGAGTATAGCAGAACTAAAGTAAAAAATGTGAATTTTAATATATATATACATATATATATATGAATTGTATTTTTATATAGTACCTAAACATAATAATAATAAACAAAACACATAATACAAAACATGAGAACAACCGCAAGCAATTATCAAACGAAATAATTAGTAAGCTTTTTTCATATTACAATTTGTACGTAGTAAAAATTGCACCTGTTATTACCTATGTTGCTATATAGGAACAATATACTAAAACCCAAATCCAAATCTCAATATTGAAAAGTCAAGATTGAATTTGGGTAAAGAAAACAATTTTTAAATGTGAATTTTTCCCACTAACAGCACCAAGCGCAAACCATTTTTTGCATCTCAAAGTTACATAACAAATACCTTACCTTACCTTATATTATAGCCTGTATATATACATACAACATGACATAGGAGTACATAAGTACATACATTCATACATAACATATACGCCGATTTTTTCCAATACCTCAATATCAGTGTACAATTTTTCCATATATATTTTTTAAAACCCAAAAAAAAAAAAAAGAAGAGAAATGTTGAATTTTGAAAATCTGATTGTTGTCGCCGCGTCAGTTGTTTACGAATTGGTACATATTGCAATTTATCTAGCAAAAAGTAAAAGTAATGCTATATAGTCCTAGGGATACGAGTATTTGTGGCATTCATTTTTAATAATATTTCTAGAAAATACAATTTTCAGAGCAACATAAAATTAGTGAACGAAATTTATTAAAACAAAAAAAAAAAAAAACATGAAAATTCATTGTTTAGACAAATTTTTAAGACTGCAAAGAATTCATTGAAAGTGGTAATGATAAAACAAGAAAACAAAAAGAAGAGAAACTAAAAAAAAATTTAAAAAAAAAAAACAGAAAACAAATTAAACAAATTATTTAGTACTAATCATCAGTAAAAATACATTTTGAAAAATTTAACACATAATTATTGGAGTCTTTTACTAATTGCATATTGGAATTTGTCTTTCAGCACAAATATATTTCTCCATTCAGGATCCGAATTGGGGAAACACGTGTGTTTAATGGACATCTGTCTATCTGAATGGCAAAAATCTATCGACTTTATATAATGTATATTCATATATATGTATGTATATACTTAATATATATGTGTGGCGAATTGGCACCTGAGTGAATTCTTTTGTTCAGCCACCCTCAACACAAATGGTCAGGCAATTCTGAAAATTGGTTTCACAACTGTTTCGCATTGTTTGCTAATTGCAACAATTAAACCAATAGCATTAACCGCTTCGAATATTGTATTTAAATGCCTGTTTAGACAGCTGTTTTGACTGGCACCAAGGACTACACAGATGGAGCCAAAGAAGTGCCACATAGAGATCACAAACTTGCCACAAATATATCAGCATTTACAAAAATTCACAGTTGTTTCTGTTAATCGATAAGTTGGGGCCAACCCCAGAGACCGAAGATCTTATACGCTTTCCGTTTTCTGTTTCTTATCATTTTTGTTATTGATTATTTAACTTACTCAAAAATTCGTAATTGTTCTAGTTGCTATAAAAAGAAGCAACTGTGGGTCTAGAGTGATTTTTTTTTCATTTTTTATTACTTATCATCAAAATTTCAAATGACATATGTCACAAATAACATAATTACAGATGCAGGCGTGATTTGAAATTCTTAAGAACCCCTACATTATGATTAGAAGGTTATTGGCTTTGTTAAAATATAGGGGTAAGTGGCAGAGGGGTTGGAGTATACATAAGTATTGGTTCTTCAATTATTACCGATCGTTTCACATCGTCACGCCATTCTGAGGCGCTCCACTTACTTATTTATAGGTAAGACCAAGCCACAAACTGTGCTAATTTCATTGGCTGCTTTTCTCACGCGCTCGTTTCGCATTCATTTGTTGCACTTGAATGTTGGAGCTGCCCTTGCCATGAGTCAATTACTCATTACGTGTACACTCGTACTCGAGTGTTGCATTCCCCCCTTTGCGTTTTGTTTTAGTTGGGCAGGTCCGAAATAGTTTCGTTTAGCAAAAATCTGAAATGTCTTTGGAGTGTATTTTTAGTTGCTGAAGTCATTGCTAAGAACAGTCGCACAATCTCTGGGAAGGGGGTGTTTGACAAGCAAAAAAGCGCAGCAACAACAATTGCAATAATCACAGCATTAACAATGCTGCACTTGCATTACTCATACGCCCTGCCTTACTGCAGAGATCGCGTGTCTAATTGTACAGTCTGTCTGTCTGTCTGTCTGGTGTTGTCGTTGAATCGTATAATTAAATAATGGGTCGTGATAAAGCTGTGCAAATATTGAGATCATTATGTTAATAATAAAGACTGCCTTCCAGCGTCAGTTACAACAGCATCTTGGCCAAATCAAATGCCACCCATATTGCGCATACGTACGAGTGCTTGCATTAAACTTGAAATATATTATTTTTGTCACCGATGCGGGCCAATTGGGCATGCAGGTGTGCGGTAATACCCACAATTTAACAATTCTACAAAATGCACAAAAACTCACAGCATTTTCTCGCTTTAAGCGTGCGCAAAATGCATTAAATGTTTTTTTATTTTTTGTTGCTGATGTCGCTGCAACTATTATACTTTTATTGCTATTGTGAAAATACCCTGTAATTAGAAGTCAAGACGAGTAGGCAATGCTTATTAACTACAGCAGTTTATGAAGTCCTCATAGATTAATATAAATAAATGCCATTTCATATGCATATGTACGAGTTTTGAATGTGATATTCGGAATTTCACTTCAAGCTTTCGATTGAAGTACTCTTATCTCTTTTAGCTGCAAAGGGAATCCCAAATTATGCAGGGTATCTATTGGTCGGGCAGTTTCGTCAATTTCAATTCCTTTGTTATTTTGCGATTTCGACTTCAACTTTAAAGTCAACGTCTCGCATTCAATTCAATCAAAGCGCAACGTGCCGCTGCCTTTGGCTTTGGCTTCGGCTTCAGATTTGTTTTCGGCATCTTTTGTTGTTGTTGCTGTTACTGTCATTGTTGCTTTCAGCAGGTATTGTAAAAATTGTTTAAAATTTCAAATTAGCTGCAGTTTGCATTGGTTTAATGTTCATGTTTTACGTTTCGTGTTTTGTATTTGTAGGAGCGGTTCCTTAATATTCTAGAATTTGTTGTTGTTTTTGTTATTGTTATTCTTATATTAACTTCAATTCAACAATCGTCGTCGAGTAATATTTCTGTTTGATTATTTACCTTCTGATGCTTTTGCTGACCTTGAGTTCTCTTATATGTCAACCATCATATTTGAGTAGGAACTTTTTAGGGCAAGTCAATATATTACACAAGCTGTTAATCATTATCATGAAAATAATAAAAATAGATTTACTTTGTAGTAACAAAGTGTAGAATTGTTTACCTAAAAATATATCACTTTGTTGTCTTCAATTAAATTAACATAGAGAATAAATTCTCGGAAACTAATCTCGTTTCTGGTTTCTAGTCCGCATCGACAATCAGTATTGCTTATGGATTAATATTATATTTTATATGTAGAGTTCAGCGACGAAGCAGTCATTTTCTGTCTTGTATCACAGTCGTCTTTTTTTATATATTTAGATTTTATATTATAGTATATATACATATGTATTAATGTTGAAGTATGGCTCATCAAGGGGTTTTCCCCAATGACAACAAAGCATACGCTAAGCATACTTATCATAGTATCCATAAATGCGTAGAGTTTCCGTTTCACTCGTAAAAACCACGAATATATAAATATATAAATATATATATATATATATATATATATATATATATATATATATAATGTGCGTGTGTTTAAGCCAATGGGAAGGCTAAAGAAGGCAGGTAATGGTAATTGTCAGAAAACACATACTTTTGTTGCTAAATGGACAAACCCCCAACGCAAATAAGCAAAATGTATGCAAATAAAAGTTCCAACCGTAATACCGCACAATGGACGGAGTGCGTCTCCCAATCCCTCTCCCCCACTGGCTCTCTAGCTTGTTCACTTTGTTTCCAAAGCTTAAATAGAAAAACCACGCAAAACCACAACCGATAAGCGTATGATAATAAAGCCAATAACAAGACTTGAGATCTGAGACTATGACCAGAGACCTGAACCAAGAGACCACAACAAAGTCAGTGAGACTTCGACGCCGAATGTGGCCGATGACTCATGCACCGACGCGTGGACAATGAGACATTTTGCAAACTGGGGACTCCAAGTGTGCCACAACTCGTGGCACGAGCGGACGAAAAAAAATAATAAAAAAAATTACAACTGTTGACTACATGCAACAGTTTGCCGATGAATGAAAACGTGTAGACAAGCAACGGGGAGAGGGTAGGTGTTTTGGGGGATAGGTGAATAAAGCACAATTAGAGCGCCTGCAAACAGGTTTCGACTCAAGTTGTGGGGCTTGGCAGCTCGCACACGTGTTGAGTTGAGTTGAGTTGAGTAGAGCTTGAGTTGCAGCAAGTTTTGCAGTTGGCATTGCCAGACGCTGCATAAAGTTCATGCCTCGTGCCACTGCTGCCCCCGCAGCGCCTGCAGCCACCAGCATCCTCAACACGGCAACTTTATAAGTGGGTCAATTACAGGCTGCCATTGTCGCGCGACTTAAAAGGCGACACACATACAAGCACATGTAACTGTATTATTCAATTATAAATTCAATTTCACAAAAATGAGCAAAAGAAATTAAGATAACCAACAGCAGCCACAACGACATAAACTAACAAACGAAGCAACAAAAATATAAAAATAATACAACATCAGCAAACAACAGTTAAAAACGCGTTGAAAATGGTTTTCGAAATTCTAGGAATTGTCGCCAACATCGCTGCTAGCGTCGCTGTTGCTGTTGCTGTCTCTGTCTCTGTCAACGCAAACGAGCGCGTCGAGCGCCTCGGTAGTCAAATTTTACGCTACATTTGTGTAGCAGCACAACAAATCTACACAGCTGTGCTTCAGGCCTCTGATCTTGACTCGTAGTCCCCCATCCCCCTCTGCGCCAACAACCCTTCATCCTACTTTAACTTTTCCCCCTCTCTTACTTCATACACTACATACACATCTCCATGCATTGCAAGCTTTGGCTGCAGCGCCAGTTTTGTTGTTGATTTTTTGGCGACAGCAACGACGACGAAGTTTTTATTTATTGTACATATGCTTCTTGTTACTCTATAAACTTAAGTTTAGTAACATACAAAAAATTACAAAATTCTTTCTACAGTCTATGCTTAAAAATATATACAATAAAAATTAGAACTGAAATTTCTATAACTATTTCTATATCTGTAGCTACGCTTATCTATATCCATATAAAGAACAATTCATCATACAATTTTTAAGAAAGAGTATACGAAAATCGAATTAATAATGAACGTTGATTTTATGCTTCATATTGTTATTGTAGCCCTGTTATTGCCGACATGCTCTCCATTTTTAAGGTGCGTGCGATTTAAATTTTTGATTTACAAATTTTTTATCTGCTAAACTCGCGTATAGTCTGTCTATTTCACTCTCTCTTTCATTCCCCATATTTGATTTACTAAGCTATCATTAATTGAAATTCGAGCGTTTGTTCAATTTGACTCCCAAATGTATGCTATATGCAATTGTGTAATTATCTGATTAAAGTGAAATCCGAAACATTTATAATATTTATATGTATTATAAAAATAATTATAATTCAGTAAAATATATGTTTTGTGAACTTTGCTGTTTTTTGCTTGATTTTTATTTTTTATTTTTGTTAACTCCGAACAATTTGCCAGCCCTCGTCTCGTGTCATTCTTTTTGGAGCCTGCTCCGACTTAGGGGTCTGAATATATCTCTCGAAGTGTCTCTACATGTTCGCGTTGGCTGGCAGTGGCGATTAATTACTCAGGGACCGAGAATTGCCGCTTTGCTGATTTCAGATTTAGCTTTACGAGCCTTTTTCGCTTGACAAGTTGGAATTGAAATATGCGTCGGAGTTGGGCACTTTCGCGCAGAGGGCATAAAAATACCAGAGTCAGAGCTCTGCTGATTTTTATAGTTTTTTTTCTTCCATTATATTCTTTTGCTTATATTTTTGGGCAAAAAGCATTTAGTGCCCCTTGCTTTGTGTGTATGCTTGATTCGACTTTTTATGAGAATCTCTCTCTGCGCACGATATTGTTCTACCAATGTTCATGCCAATGATTTGGTATATTGATACACACTTACCTAAACATAGTGTTACACATGCATTTGTAGACCTAGGTCCGGTAGCACGGCAGTGAGAGCAGAGAGAGAGAGAGAGAGAGATAAAGAGAGTGAGCGAAGCGTAGTAAGAGCGTGCGATAACGAATATCAAGTGAGCTGCGCAGACAGTTACTATTTACAGTACAATTGTACCAAAACTGGCACACTATTATCTTAAATATAAATTTTGGAAATTTAAATTTACCAAGTTAAATTGTCTTAAATAAGAAGAAAAATTCGAAAAAAAATTTATCAAATGAAATGAATTTAAATGCATAATGAAATTGGAGGTCCAGCTATAGGTGAGAAATATTTGAATATATGCAAATGTCTTCATTTGCTAAAATTTTAATTTACAATTGGTTAATTTATTACACTTGTACATTGGATCACACTTTAGATACATTACTTGTTTATATAACTTTCACACAATTAATGAAATGGTACATTTTCTATTATAAATGTGGTACAATATATACATTTCAGAGGCAACCGTGGTTGCGCATACGAAATTGACGTCGTCATCGATGTCGATGCCGCTTAATGTATGTAGGCTAGAAATCGAAACGAATAACATTGCGGGTGCTCTCCAATGAGTCATTGCGCTGGACTATCAGAAAAGGCAGTTTGTAGACTGTCCAGTTTGTAGAAACTACGAAAAGACGTCACGCCATGCCTTTCGTTATTGTTTTTGTGTACGATAAGGATGTCGAACACGTCATTCCCATGACGGACTACAGAGTTCATTGTACAGGGCTACGTCAAATGTGTGGGGGCCACACCTGTTGCCGAAAGCGAACAAGAAAACTACAATAAAAGCTGCGACGCAGTAAAATGGCAACAGCAACAACAAAGAGACAAACACAGCGCAGAAATCACGCTACGATCATAAACACAAAACGTGCTAATAAAAACAAAAATAAAAACAATAAGACAACAACAATCATTAAGTAAAAAGGCAATGGTAAAGTTCTAGGAACGGCTGCCCTTTGAAACATGTCGTTATATATATATGAGAACAGAAAATAAAGAAAAGCTTCAAACGCCTACGTTGCAGTGGAATGCCAAACATTTCCTCAAGCACTTTGGTTGACCACAACAAGAAGCTCAGTGGAGAGTCGAGCGCTGCGGCGAAATGGGGCCAAGGTAAACGACAGCGACACGACCTCTTCTGCTTCTTGCCGAAAGTAGTCACAACATTTAAAATGCCCGCGGCAACGCGGCGACGCGACGGCAACTTCTGTTCTTTTGCCGCCAATTGCGTGTTTGTGCTTTTGTTTTGGTTCTACACATTCGCAATTTATATATATATATATATATATATATATGTATACATATGTATGTACGTTGAACATATATGTATGCAATAAAAGGAGAGGGCTTTTGCTTTCCTTGCGCGAGGTGATCGCGTCATTGTTCGGGCCAATAAAATTTGTTACAAGCGTTTTGTATCGCACGCGCTTGCGTTGAGTTCACTGTACTCGTTACCTTTTACAGCGGGCAAACAGCAGCGAACATACATATGTCCATACATCTGCATATATTATTAATTTAAATTTATATTAATCAGTATGTGTGTACGTAATTATGTAAGTAAATACAACAACAAATTCAGTCGTATATCAAAATGCGTTTAAATCTCGCAACGTCAATGGAAATAATGCATTATGTACACATACAAACATACAAACCGCAACCGCTCCCTTTTGCCAAAAGCGAGCGAGAACTAAAAGCGATTTGTTGTTGGCGAAATCCTCGCCGCTCCCTCCGCACTGCTCCATTAATAAAGCGAAGTGCTGCATCCGCCTTTGTTGTTGTTGCTTTTGATCGTACGCATTATAAAAATGTCATTAACATGTCAACAACGGGGCTGCAAAGTTCGCAATGTGCTTTCGGGGGAGCGATTTTCATATGCACTGAAAATACATTTCGATATATATAATTCGAGACAATGTAAGACATGTAAGATAATGTAAATATTTGTACATTATATAACTGGTAATCGGGAGCATTACACACACTTATATACGCGATATCCCGCATACACATTCATAGCTATTGTTGTAGTTGTAGCGTATGCAAAAGCCAGCAACTGAAACGGACAATTTTAAAGGCCAGCCGAAAATGTAAAACAAAAACAAAAAACTTAGCAGCGGAGGCGGCAGCAGCGCCGCAACTCGACGCAAAAGTCAATGATCGCCTCGCCGTCGCTGCCGCTGCCGCTGCTGCTGTTGCTGCTGCTGTTGCTGTCATAATTAAACGCGACAAATACAAATACAATTTGAAGAAAAGAAAAAAGAGCCGCCGTCGCCGACATCGTCGCCAGGCCAGCGCCAGCCATAAACACAACAACAAAGAGACAACAATAAATTCTTCAATTAACATTTGTCCAGGTAAAAAGCGTCGAGAGCAGGCGGCATGGCAAATTTCTGAGTGTATATGTATGTGCTTGTGCTTGTGTTTGTGTTAGAGTTTAAGTGAGAGCTGACATGAGAATGAGAGGGTGAGAGTGAGCAGAGAGCGTGACAGTGAGCGTGTACATACATACATACATACATACATATGTGCATGTATGCAAGGATCATTTGCATTTCAGGCGACGCAAGGTGTCGCAAAAACTGATTAAAATGCATTTACACATATACACACATATCAAGAACAAAGTTGCTCTTGTTGTTGCTGAAAAAGTGGGCACGTCGCGCATATTTTTACAAGTTTTTGTTGTTGTTATTGTTGTTGTTGTTGCATAGATTCTGAATCAAAAAAAAAAAAAAAGAAATAAAATTCAGCTCTTGGCAGGGCTCTCGCACTTGTTGTTGGTGCGCCGCTGCTGCTGTTCTACATAATGTTTTTGTAGTTGGAGCTACAGCCGCGTGCCCGGCTGCGTTAGTCATAGGCAACGACGGCGTCGACGACAGCGTAAGCGTCATCGTCGAGCAGCAGGCAAAGCAGCCAAGAAGACGACAATGAACGGGCTGTGAGTGATCTATGAGCCAGCAACGCGAACGGAACAAAACGGAACGCTGTAGAGTAGGGCCTCCCCGCTCTAATAAACCACTACGAAAATAAGCTGCCAATTGGTAAATTGGCGCCACAAAAGGTGTTTGCAACATTTTCTGGACATTGACGCGAGCGACCACCAAACGCGATTAGTCACAACAACAAAAAGCGAAATAAAACTTGTATGTGTGTGTGTGTGTGTTTTTTTTTTTTTTGACTTGTGCATTTTTGACAATTTTTCGCTCGCGTTTTTAGCCTTCCAGCGCAGTTTGAGCCCAGAACCCGGCCAGACCAGGCCAGACTCCAGAGCCCAGAGCCCAAAAGGCAGCCGAAATAAAACGAAACGAAGCAAATTCAAACGATCGCGAGGCAAAACCGAACCGAACACTCGTCGTTGTCGCCGTTGCCGTTTGCTGTTGTCGTCGCCGTCGCTGTCTGTATCCGTGTCTCGTGAGCATTTGTGCGTGTGTGAGTGCTGTTTTGCCTTTGAGCGCAGGTTTATCAAAATTCGATTTTCATTTTGTGCTTTAATACAATTTGTGCCTTGCTGCCGCGTGGAAGTCGCAGGAGACGCCAAACTAAAAAAATCTAAATCAGAAACGAAAAAAAAAAAGCAAAAAGTGCAAGACGTGCGATAATTAAAATAAAATCAAACAAAAGTGAAAACTTATTAAAAATAATAAACAATCTGCGTCTGCGTCTGTGTCTGCGTCTGCGTTTGTGATTGCGACTGCGTCTGCGTTCTGCCTGCCTGACCGACCGCCTGTTGTGCATCTGTATGTGTGTATTATGTGTGTTTATAGCAAAATATCACGTAATTTAATCCGAGCGCGCAGTGGAGGAGTCGTAAAAAGCGAATGAAAACACAAACGTAGCAATTGAACAGAACAGCTCCCCATCTCAACCCTTCCACCCCCATTCACTGCTCTTCAGTGTATGTCCATTTATTGCAATTGCAGACCGTCGCTTGTTTGTTTGGTGTTTGTTTACGCGCCGTTTACCGCTACTCGTTTATGTTACCGTTACCGTTACCATTACTGTTGCCACTTGCCTGACACGTGTGCGCCTAACCAGTCACTCACGGGGGGGCGGAGGTGCCTCCACTACCAGGGCGGTGCACTCTCTCGCATACTCGCTCGCTCGCGCACATGCAAATCTCTCGCGTTGCCAATACAAACCAAAAAACAAAAAAAACAACATGAATATATAAAAAAAAAAACACAGCAAGCAATTGAATAAAATATAATTTACATATTGCACAAGCAACTAAGAAGTTCAGATACTCATACTGCACACACACACACACACGCACACACGCTCACGTACATGTGTGTAGTGTATTATTAATAAGCAAGTGAAGTGAAAAGTTGAGTCATCGTTACAAACTTTTTAATTCTTCTCTTTGTATTGCATAATTTGCAATAATTATTTGAATTTCTACAGTAAAAATTTCAAGGAAACCCCCCAAAAAAATCCACCATATAATAAAAATAAAATAAAACTATTTAACTGTGAGCATTCATTAAGTTATTGTAAATACCAATAAATATAATTAAACTTGCATAAATTTGAAGCCCAAAAAAGTTAACCAAATATTGTATAGCATAGAAATAATCAGTTTGAAAGTAAGAAATATTGTTGAATATATTTGAAAACCCGAAAATACGCGTCATATCAAGTTGAAGAAATCCCATCCGAAAACGATAAACACAACCAAAAACTAATCAAAAAGAAGCAAAATAAAGACACACATACTTTAAGACAAAGCTTGTACAAAAAACCAGTCGAAAAGGCTACAGTCGACCGCATTCGACAGTATAATACCCTGTACAGGCTTCTATATTAAGAGTATTTTGATAATAGATACTTTGATTAAAATAAAAGTAAGAACATAACAGGTGTTTAAAGAAAACCCCTTTGAAACTCTCATTTTGCATATGAATTCTTTGCTTGCTTATAGCAGCTCACTTTCACATATTTATACATATTCAATCAAAAGCTGAGTGTTACGACACTTAATTTACTTATGCCTGTGTCGCAGTAGTTCCCTATCTCGCTCGCACAAATATGCACACATGGTAAGCAGACGCATGTGTCACAGTCGTTCGCTGTCTCGCTCGCACACATGTGCTGCCTGCTGCTCTAAGATTCCGTGGAAAAATAACTTTTATTGCTGATTATCTGTCTTATTTACAAACCGATCTTGATGAAACTTTCAGCGTTCCTTCTACATATCATTCTTAACGCACCTGTTAAGTTAGAAGTGTCTACGTTGAAAAATGTGGCTATTATTCGTTTTTTTCGATTTGCGGGGGAAGGGGGGAGGTATCCAAAATTTAAAATAAACTTGATCTGCGTATGGTATACAGGAACCTTGATGCCAAATTTGGTGTCTCTAGCTCTTATAGTTGCTGAGATCGACGCGTTCATACAGACGGACAGACGGACAGACGGACAGACGGACAGACAGACAGACGGACATGGCTCAATCGACTCGGCTGTTGATGCTGATCAAGAATATATATACTTTATAGGGTCGGAGATGACTCCTTCTGCCTGTTACAAAAATTTTTTTCACAAAGTTAATATATCCCTGTACAGGGTATAAAAACTTGTGATAAACTCTGATAATTTGTTGTGTTGTTGATGATTGCCGTAAAATCCATTAAAATGCAACACAACAGCAATCTGCAACAACAACAGCTGCAAATGCTGCAACAGCAACAACCTCAGCAGCAACAACAACAACAACAGCAGCAACAACAACACAATTTGAGCGATAATTATGCTGTTTGGGCAAATAACAATAACAACAACAACAGTAGCAGCAATACAATGCAATTGCAGCAGCAACAACAACATCGCGCTTCTTTGTGGATTGCGGAGAGTAATAAACAACAACAACAGCAACAACAGTGCCACAACAATAACAATATCAATAGTATGAATGCCAATTATAATCAACACATGTTGCAGCAGCAACAACCACAACAACAACCACAGCAGGCACAACAGCCACAGCAATACGTGCAACAAGCTTACCCCAACTACACGCAACAACAGCAGCAACAGCAGCAACCTCTAACGCCAGCAACAACATCGCCAGTTAGCAGTTGCTACTATGCCAACCTGCAACAACAGCAGCAGCAACAACAGCAGCAACAAACACAACAACAATTCCTGGCGCCTGCAAATCGACACGTACAGCAACAACAACTGCCACAGGACTTGGCGTCGACGCAGTTTTTGTGGAGAAAATACGGTTTGCGTTCAGATCAGCTGCAATTGGAGGTGAGTAAATAATACTATGCATTAATTGCATCTGCTATCTCGTTTTATGCGCTGATGCGCTACTCTTCTTCCATGAGTTTTCTGATTTGTTGTTTTGTTGCCGCCTTTCATTTTGCGGTTTTGTGGGCGGCGCCTGCGCCAAGTCGAAGGCGGAGTTAATGTGGTTGTATCTGTATCTGTATCTGTATCCGTGTGTGTGTGTGTGTGTGGCGAGTATCTTCGCATGAACGTTGCGTTTATAGATTAGTAAGTAGTTAGTTAGCTGCCAGCGTCAGCAAAATGAAAGCGATTAACACTAGACGATGTGGCGTATGCGCAATGCAATGTACTACATATTACGCATACGCCGCATTGCACCAGATGGGAAATGTGCCGCCAAAAATTGATTTGTTGTTTATGTGTGGCAAATATTTGCAGTTCGCGCGCCGTGGGAATGCCGCACCCCTACTAAACAAAAAAAAAAGAAATAAATACATTTTAAGTAATTTAATTTGTTTCAACTTCAAACTGAAATTGGGGGAACTGAACAAAGCACTTGTGACAAAGTAACTGTGTATGTGTTTGTTTGTTTAAATTAAGCCAACAGACAGTTATAAAAGTGAGGTTTAATGTACTTTTCAATATCCAAGCGGTCAGCCAAACGTCATTCATTTCAAAGCCAATACCGACGCGACCATTGTCCAACCTTAACTCTTATCGCCAATACCCGACTAGCCCGACATCAATGCCTAGTGTATCGGCGTTGAGCTTGTCCAGATAAGATGGCAACTGTGAAGTCACGAAGCGCTCGAGCAGTGAGCTAACTCTTCAGGCCAGGCCAGGAAATGGAAAGCTGTTAAAATTTGCTCGAAAAAATCGTAACGGAAATGCCAGAACACAAGCAGCGAATGCGAGACATGCCCATATTTGACCAACTATGGCATCAGCCTTGTATTCTTATCTATATACATATGTTACTAAACGTGGTCACTGTTAAGTAATTAACATGAATGTTAACGACTCGCTGCACTTTGAGCACGTTTGACTGTTAAGTTTCAATTGAAGCGACTAAACTGAGGTATATATTATAAATAAATACATTTAATATCTGAAATATATAACAATACAAAAATCATTAACAATTGACTGTTTGCTTATGCGTAGGTATGTTTAATAGACAAAACATACAAGTGAATAGATTAGTTTAATTTCGCTGGTGAATACCAGTTAGTTGATGCCTTGACTTTAGACTTTTGATTAAAACTATAATCGTATATATGTACTTTAGAGACAGAGAAACAAAAGAGAGAGAGAGAAAGATAGACGCTCACTCATCTGATAAGATTCACAAAGAATGAAATAATGTTGTATAATTTCCAAAAAAAAAAAAAATAACGTATTTTTTTTAAACAAGGTGACCTTTACAAGCTTATTCAGACAACATCCAAAACAATGAAATAGAAAGTGTATTTAGCATGAATATATATTTAGTATGTATATTAAGTTGATTACTTACCTATCTTAATATTAATATTTAAGAAACGAGTTTAGAATTGAGGAGCAACAGACAGATGTTATAAGTTAATTTGAAATTGATTAACTGCCAATTAAATAGATTTATTAAAATATTTAAAAAATTAAATGATAAATTCATGAAAAACTGAGAAATATTCTAATGATTTACGGTTTTAAACTTAATTTTATATCTTGTATTTAATAAAGTACCTTTGTTTTATATTTTTGGAATAAGCACATTTCAGTTCACTTATAAATTGAACTTGTAATTGCAACAGGGAAATCGTATTCTAAATGTTGCCGCTAGCTGCTCTTAAGGGAATCCTTTTGAACTTTCTGTTGCTATCATGTTCCTCTTCTGTTAATCTATCTTATTAGCAGTAACGCGATGTACCTGTGTGAAAGGCTGTTAATGTTATTGTTACAGTTCCGCCTTGCATGCTAATTTTACACAGATTCTCTGTTAAGCGCCGTCTGTCACTGGTCCTTGAACTTTGCAATGTTGTTGTTACAGTTGTTGTTGTTGTTGCTGTTGTTGCTGAGACTTTTGTGGTAATACCTGGCTTTTGTTGTTAATTATTATAAAAAACAATTAAGCGCATGAAATGAACAACTTTAAATTGCAGTCGTTTAACTGTTGTTGTTATTGTTATTGTTGTGTGTTTGCTGTTACTATTATTTCGTAAGCTTAATTTTAATGAGCGTCACATTTGAGTTTTTTTGCCATTGCTTCTTAGTGCAAACGATTCTACAACAAACTCATTAAATTCGTTAATCATTTATTGCGTCGCTAAGTGTTGCAGCCACGCCCAGCAACCAGTCGCAACCGCCCATTTTAGTAAAACAATATCAGCTGTTTTCGTCAAGGTCTACAGCTTTAAAATTTAATTTCAATTTCAATTCGAATTTGTTAAATGACTGCGAAAGTCTAAAGCAATCTTGCCTCTGGCCCATTTGTCCATGAAACACATTTGCTTATTAACTAATCAATGGTCCAAGCCAGAACCACAACAAGAACAACAAAACAAAGATAGCAACAATACCAAGAACTACAATTATTCAAACTTTCCGATCGCATTCAGCAAAAGTTTTCACCCAATCAAGATGACTCATTGCATCGGAAATGCTACACTAAATGATATAGTCTAAACGTATTATTAGTTATATTTGCATATTTATATAATCAAGAAATTCGCAAATTTCTTTCATGAAAACATCGAATTGAAAAATCACCATATATGCGCCCGGAAATGCCTTTTGAGCCCATTGGCGTGATGAAGACTTCAGTTCCACGAAATATAATAGAAATTCTCAGAAACTGTTGAGACAATATTTGTATAAATATTGTTACTCACAGTGCTTTGCGTGACATAGGTACTGACAATGATCGTGACAATCAGAAAACAAATAATTATAGAAGATAAAACCATATCTTCGACATTCCAATGCATAGTGATGTTTAATGTCTGCAATCCGCTCGTCAAGACACAAAATACCCCCAAAAATAGAATAAAAGTATTCTAAATAATCCCTTTGAATTGTTCGGATTGCAGTCTTTCCCTTGGAAACCATAAAACAGAACATTTTTAATCTATTAGTTTGCCTAGAAATTCATCAGTATCATCCGATCCTGCATCAATAAGTTAAACGTACAACCTTATCCTTAAGAAAATAGAATCAATTGCTGTAATTTATATAATCTTTAGCTTATCTTAATCCAAAACTTGTGTGTAGTTCTACTTTTGAATACGTGCAACAGCAAGCATAATTACGGCGGATACTGATAACGCTTTCAAGTAAAGTATACATATACATATCTCAAAGGGTTGCATTCATTGTAGTTTTTAATTACAATTAAACCTTCTTTTGTAAACTTCCGAGAAAAATCGTATACATATGTACATATATACGATATGTGTATATCACCGCTTCCTTATTCGGTTGAACGTTGCTTTTATCGCCGTAATTCCTATATTCCGCCTTGCGAAAGGGAAATATATGTAAGTATGTATGTATACACACATTTGTGTGCTTGTGTAGATAGGTCAATTTCCGTTTAAGTGATCAACGAGTGGAAGTGATTGAACGAGTTGAACTCAACCCTAATTCAAAACGTAATGGGTTCAATTCCTGGCCCAATGCAGTATGGCCATTCAATTGGACAAGCAACCCTCGACTGGCGGCCTTGACACTGTCGTTGTCGCTGCTCTCTAAGCTGGCCTGGGTCGACAGTTATCTAATTGAGTGCGTTAAGGGCCAGACAATTGGAAGTGCCAGCGACGCCAGTGGTTGCACTCAGACCGGCTTATCTCAGCCTCCTGGCGAGCTGTGTGGCTGCTTAATGGCTGCTAAGATTTAGACGGCACTTGGCTACCTGACGCGGTGCAGTGCCTAATGGCTGGGATCGCTTAATAGGCGCATTTAGCACGCGTCAGAGTATCTGAGAGATACTCATAAAGAAACTCAACGCTGGCTCCGAGCAACAAATGGCTGCTAATATGCGCCAATTGAGAGTGCATGGAACCTGTCGGTACTCGGATGCCTGTATCCCAAGCAGGGGGTCCCACAACACAGACAATTTGTATGCGCCTCTGTGTGTGTGTGTGTGTGTGTGTGCCTGTGTCAGTATCCGTGTGTAGAAACCCCGATGAGTCATCGTCATCACAGCGAATAAGGTGCGTGGGCCGCCACTTTGGCCTACATAACTCAAATCACCAACAACATGTGCACAGACCACAAGAAAGAGAGTGAGAGCGCACCAGCGCAGAGAGAATGAAAGGGAAGAGAGGTGAGCGAGCGCTGTCCGCATTAAAATCAAAACAAAACGCGGCCAACAGTCGAGCAGCCAAGTAGAAAATGTCAACAAACGAGCTGCCCGCCAAATTCACAATTTGAGTGCAAACAATATGAGCGCAAAGCTAAAGTGTTAGACACAGAGAATGAGCATGAGATAAAGAGAGTCCACTCAATAATTATATCGCATGCGAGAAAAATATCTGCGCAGAGTATTGTTTCTTTTGTGTGTTTCTCTCCCTCTCTTTGTCGCTCTCGTTCTATGTGTGTGTTAGTGCGCGCGCTCTTTTTATTGTCTGCTTTTTGTATCATTATTCTGACAGCTATTGTGTGCTCTGCTTGCACACAGTCATTCGTCAGGGAAGACTAACAACGGAGTCGAATAGCGGAGCACCCGAACGTGGTTCACGCTCAAAAATGAATTAGAACAACAAATCCAGCCAAGATAAATTAATCATTTATTAATTAGAAAACTTTAAAAAACTCTTTAAATGTACTTAATTAGTATAGTATTTATTGAAGTCTTCTATAACTTATTTTTCTGTTGAGTCGTATAATGTTAAACGAACGCTATTATAAGTATTTTTTTTACTTCAGTTATTAATGCAAAAAAACATCAATGATTTCAATTTAATTTTAGCTTTACAAAATGCTAATAAAATACTAAGTATATTTATTAAAATGACACAATAAATTAAGAAATAAGAAAAATAAAATAAATATTAGTTATTAACTTATTAATAATTCGTTAAGAACGATTTACATTCACCGTTTTTTATTGTATTATTTAACTGGTTCAAGTAAGCGATTCCATCCCTGGGTATCAAAAGTCTTCAATTCCAGCATATGCGCGTACATGTGTGAGTGCGTATCTGAGTGCCTGAATGTATCTGTATATGTACCTGGCAATGGCTAAAACGTCACGAGAGCGTATGGATGACGATGGCGGGCTGGTTGGGAGCTACTAGCTCAGTTATTTTTCGCTTTTTGTTAAGGCAACGCGACTGCAACGGCAACGGAAAGCCACGCGGCTGCGTCCCCAATCTTTGTCTCTGTCTCTCCGTGTAGTTATTCCCCCCTCACTCGCTCTCTCTCAGTTACTATCACACAGTCGCCATCATCCCACTGCAAATAAGGCGCCGAATTGCGGAACAGAAAACGTTTTTGTTGTGAACTGTTCATCTTCAAGTTCTTGTTGTTGTTTTTGTTCCCATTCTTGCTACGTTTTTTACAAGTGCTTGCAAAACGCAACAGAGCTCAAGACGTTATTTCCACCTTTCTTTTACTTGCCTATTTCTTTTTTATCTAAGCAATAAGCAAAGTAAAAGTCATTGTGCTTGTGTGTGTTAGTGTCTTATCGCCATTTGTGAGAACGTCAAACGTCACAAAGTTGGTGTTAAATTGCGACATATTCAACAACCAGCGGACGAACGTTAACGTTTTGAAACTTTCAATTTGCTGTACGAAGTTCAAAGCGAAACACACTCATAAAAAAACGACAACGCGGTGCGGGTGCGGGCGTTGACAGTTAATCTAGAAAATTCTGTGCTCGCAGTTAACATTTTTAACATTAACACAGACAACAACGACATCGACACAACGCAGCAGTAGCAACAGCAACAATTTGACAGCTGGAAAAGTGAGCTGCAAGCAACAGAAAGAAAAACAAAAGCAAAAGAGAGAATCACAGAAGAGAGCTACAGAAAGTGAAAGAGAGTAGAGAGCACGCCTGTGTACGTGAGCGGAAGAGAGTAAAAACGTTGGTGGCACATGTAAATTTGTGCTTTGTGTACGAAATATCAACCGAAACGAAATTAGCGCAAAGTGTTTGCAGCCAACAACAATGAAAGTTAAAGTCGAACGCACAATAAAAACGCAACCCACAACAGCAACAGCAGCAACAACAATTGCTGCAACGGCAACAGTGACATTAACAAACGCGGCTACAACTTCTGGGCCTGAGGGTGATGATGAGGTGACGATAATAAGAACGACAACGGCGCAAGAATTGGACTTTTTGCCCGATATGTCCACAACGATATCGACAACGACAGCAACAATAACAACGACAGCGACAGCAGCGCGCAATCTTATCGTAAGTTTTTATGATCGGTATCCGTAGTTTATACATATAAATACTATCTGTATGAATGTGTGGTGCAACAGTATGGTTGGCAGGGGTGGATGGTGCATAAAACGAATGCAATAACAAAGGCAGTGCAAAAACGGATCACATTAAATTAATAGAAATAGCAACAACGTCGGAAACTTCAACAACAACTCGATACAGTCCCCAACGCAGTACACATACATATATGTATACTTATTTTTATAGCAACAAAGTCAAAAAACTTGTTTAAAAATATATATGTATGTATGTATTTGCCATGTTAATATTGCTGTTTTCGTGTATTTTGTTGTTGTTTGTATTCGCCGAATTGTATTGTGCGCAATTTTATTGTATCTTTCCACTGTGGCTGTTGTTGTAGTTATTGTTGTTCAGAGTTTCAGTTTTGGTTTTTTTTCATTCGCGTTTATTTTGTCGACATCTTTGGAATTTCAATTCACACTTTTGTTGTTGGTTCGCATTTGCTTTCAAACTTTGCGCTCTCTCTCTCTCTCTCTCTCTCTCGCTCTCTCCCATATAACACACAGATACATGCTCTCAGTCGCTTACGCAAATATGCTGCTCCATTATCGCATGCGAGAATTGTGTATCTCGCGCTCGTAGTTGCCACTCATTCGCTCATTCACGCAATCTATGGTTGCAATCGCCTGATTTTGCACTCACTTTATTTTATATATTATTTCACCATGCGGCAACTCCAAGGCTGGTGGCACATTTGATTATGTTTGCCACTTCAGCATTTTCTTCTCAAATTGCTTTTCCCACTTTTATTACAGTGCATGGGCGTCACTCCGATTCGCTTGCTGCACTTGATTGTCATTTGCAGCACGTGCGATTCCCGGTTTTGACTTTTGGTCAATTGCAGCATATAGTCGTACTTAGCCACAAATTGTCTTTGTGTTAAGGTCAAGGTTAACAATCAGATGCGCGGTAGCTTCTGCTGATTTGATCCACAGATGCTTAGTCATTCTGCAGAAAATATCACAAAATTACGGTTCTAAAATACTGACAAGATTAAGCATTTAAATAGATATTATCGTTTGTGTTAAACAGTCTATTAGGCAACTGCCTATTGATGTTTGAGTCCCCAATTAACGTTAAGGACATTCAACAATCATAAGATACACAATATCAGGGTAAGAAAGTGCTACAAAAAACACTAGAATAAAGTTAATTAATGATCATTTAATGTTCTTATTGACCTCATATGATTAAAAATAATAAAGCGCTCTTAAAAATGTAAAGGTTTTATTAAAATGGATCTAAGAAATATTTATTACAAACTAAAGATAATAAAATGAGCTGAATATTGAACATTGAACATTGAGAGTCCTCGTTGATTGGGACCTTAAAGCACGATAAGTTATTCTCATTTAAAACTTTTGAGCCCAGTTCAAAACTGAAAATCTCTGTTAAAATATTGTCATGGGATTTTTTTTTTTATATTTTCGCCTTTCAGCGATAATTCCTATTATTAAACATTTATGTGTGTTACCATGAATTTCGCAACAAAATTAAATACAATGCCAAGGTTAAATGGCACACAGGTGCTGCTGTTGCTGCTGCTGCAGCAGCTCACTCCCTGCACCCCGCTGCCCCTGGCAATTCCAATTGGAATGTCAAACGGCTCACGCGTTGTCGTGGATTGGATTTGGAATTGTGATGTGGAATTGTTGGATGCGTCTCGCCAATGGCCCGTAAATGGCGTGTTGCACTTGAAGTGCACACAAATCGCCATTTTAGTTGATTGCAGTTGTTGTTGTGGTTGTTGTGGATGTTGTCGTTGTTGTTGTTGTTGTTGCATGAAATATGCGACAGTTGTATACATAAATATTCAAACATTAAAAGCCAATGCATTAAAAGTCGGTCCCACAGGTGATAACCTTTTTTACGACAGACCCAATCGAGAGTTCTTTATTTTATTTAAATATTAAAAGTCTACTAAATTGGAAAATGAAACTCTTTCAAAGATGCAGATACAGATACAGATACAGATACAAATACAGATACAGTTACAGATGGAGATACAGACACTTGCTCGTGTTGCCAGCCAGCCAGCCAGCAACAGAAATTGGCAATTTAATGCGCTCATCAACTAAAAATAAATAAAAACTGCCAATGCAGCGACTGCGACGTCGCCATCGTCGTCGTTTAGTAAACAACAATAAATATATACAATTAAGCATTAATTGTTATTGTTGTTGTTGTTGTTATTATTATTGTTGTGCTTGGTTTTGCTTTTATGGGTGTATTAACTTGGGCGTGCTAAGTTTACGACTTTTGCCGTCCTCGTCCTCAAATTATAGAGCTCTTTTATCAAACGTTGACTTACGACACTTCCAGGAATCCCTTTCGATTTGATTCACGTTCTTGTAAACTCTCGTTAGTTCTTTCTTTGTTTGTCATGAACTTGACAACTGTTTCGATATTGGCGCTATTAGATCATTGAAGAAAGAAATCCTTTGATTATATATTTATATACAGCATTGTTTGAATAAGGAACATTTTCTTATCAGTTTATCACATTAATGATAGCTTATTAGGCTATTCGATCCTATAAGAAATCTATCTAAAACTTTTTGACAAACTTCTCTTTAAATAAATTACAGGGAGTTCCCCTTTATTTTTGTTTTTCGGCTGCTTCTTATCGTATGCAATTCATTGTAGTTTAGTTTGCTAATTTCGCTTATCGTTGTAGCGTATAACAACTGTACCCGCTGTACGCTCGTCAATGACGTCAATGGACTGTCTAATGCCTTCGACTTACACTTTGGGTTTCAGAGAATCGACACGGCGGGGTCGCGTTCAATTGCGACATGTTGAATCTTTTGATAAGCCGGTTTATTGTGCTGAAAGCGATCGTATTGTGTTGCCAAATTTGGTAGTAAATATCGAAGGCTGACGTCACAAGACGAGCGAAAGAGAGAGAGAGAGATATGTAGATATGTAGAGAAGTTGTGCTGCGTATACGCAACGTTTGCCACAACACAAACAACATTGGCCCTGCCTCTTGTCTTGTTGTTGTTGCTGTGAAAATGCTAAATACGTGTATTTGAATTATGTCATGTTATATTTTCAACTGGCAGAAAAACGTCAAATGTTGCGTGTTTCCACTTTCGATTTTCACTGAACTGAATTTTGGCCAAGAGTGGGAGCGAGAGCGGTGAATGAACAAGAACAAATTCTATGAATCCATTACGAATTGTGCGTTTGTTGAACTTCCCAAAAGGTTAAAGAGTCAGAGTTAGAGTCAGATGACTGCCATACTAAATGGCAGTTGTCGACGGTTGTTTAAAGAAACGTAATTGACTTGAACATCTACAGTTTGGCTAATTTAATGCGGCGGAAATTGCAAGTGTGTGAAATGGGGGCAACACATCTGGGGATAGTTTTTCACATTCGTGTGGAAAGTGCAACGCAATTGAAAGATTTACACGCATACATAATCCTTAGTATTATTGTTGCTGTGTTGCGGTGGTGGCCCGTGCCACAATGCTGTGGATTTTATTGTGGGGATTATTGTGTGACGCGTCATGGCGCCGAATTCCAAGAAAGAGGCGCAGCATTCCGCGTTGCAAGAAGGCAAGAAGGCAAGAAAGCAAGAAAGCAGCCAACCACTTGGAGAAGTGCGAAAAATGCCAATGCGAAGATAAGTAAGCGAAGCCATTGGGGGAGAAGACGTGCCACGCCAAGTGGCAGCATAAGCGAAGGAGCCTCCAAACAGTGCATGACGTGGCGGCTCCTTCGACTTGGCGATTATTGTTGTTGCCTTGACTTAAAATATGCTGGGGATTTCCGTCGCTTGCCAGTCGGTTACTCTGTGCGCTCTCTCAGCACTCTCTCTCTCTCTCTCTCTCTCTCTCTCTCTCTCTCTCTCTCTCTGCTTGTGCTCTCTGGCTCACTCGGTTACTCTCTCTCTCTCTTTCTTGCGAAGCACTTTACTTTGAGTGCTGTGTGCTTAACTTGTTTTGAGTTCAATTTGAGTTTTTACTCTTTGCTGTAACGTAGGAGCTGCCTCCGCCCATACGCTTGCCCCTCTGCTGCTCAATGTTAACTGGGCTTAAATAAGCGCTTGAATTCTGGCTAAATTGCGTATGAGTCATCGGCCAACGTAGTGGCGTGGCGTCTAGTTGTAGCCACATTTGGTTCATTCATTTCACGCTCCAAGTTGTGTTCGCTATATGAATGAAATTTAGGTTCTTATCGCAGCTACTCTAAGGTGTCTGTGCCGTGTTTGTTGTTATTGTTGTTGTTGCTGTTGTTGTGCTGCAAATATTTACACTGTCGTCAGGTGATAGCATCATACGGTTGTGAATCTTAACCCGTCTTCATTGCTGGCCAAGAAATAAGCTACAACTATTAAATTCTTAACCTTATTATTATTAACTTATACAAATTTTGTTAGCGACTAAACTGAAGTTGGACAGACAGATAGACAGACAGATAGGCATTATACCTTCTGTAGTTGACCATGGTGCTGCTCCATTCACTGCTGTTTGTGCACGGCAACGCTGGCCAAGATTAACGTAATGTCATCGGGTTTGCCGCCATCGCCATAGTTGATATTGTTGGCTCTGGCTTTGAGGGCGAATGGTGATTGAAAAGTGGGATTGAGCGAAAGATCGCTGGCCATTTCCACCAGATGATTGGCAACCATCTGTAGCTGCTCCTTGCGTGTCTCGCCATGCACAGCTCCCAGCTGTCGGACCAGCATGCTCTCGGGCACATTGTCGAAGAGGCCATCGGTGGCAAGCAGGACGAGATCACCTTGCTGAAGTGGCATGTGTGTGGAGATTGCCCGCTCGGGCTCATCGCTGTGCGAGTTGTGCAGTCGCTCGTTTGGCGGCATTGCCAGCTGAAATGGTGTATTGAATCCATGCTGTTGTTCATCGGATCGATGGACCACTTTACCATCACGCAGGACGAGAAAACCGCTGTCTCCGAGGTTGGCGGTATGCAGCGTGCAGTCGGAGCGCTTTAGGGCCATCAGGCAGGCGGTGCTGCTGCCCAAGACTTTGCTCGATCTGATCTTCATCTGATTAAAGCTATCGATGAGCAGCTGTCGAGGATTTCTGCCATCGAACTCTGCCCGCTGTGCATTGTTAGAACACCAATACATCAGCTCCTTGGCAAAGATGCCGGCATCGATCCCCAACTTACGCCAGCCGCCCACCCCATCGGCCACGCCCATCACCTCAGCTTTGGGCGTGCTGCTGATGAACCAACTGTCCTCACCAAATCGATTGCTTCCATTCGTCCGATGCAAATTCTGCTGCTGCGGATTCTTTGAGCTACCCTGTACAGCCTTTATCAGATAGGGATACCTCTTAATGCTGCTCGCAGAGCTGAGGAAGCGAAGCTGGAAGATTGCTACCGATGGGCAGCTTGATAGGCATCGAACTGCAAAGCACATTTTCAAATTTGACGAATTTTATAAATTAAATTTATTGAATCGAGTTTCGAAATGAATTTGTCAGACTGTAAACAAACAGATAAAATAATGCAAAACGTGATTCAGATATTAGATATATACATAGATTCATTTGTATCTAAGTGATTGCGCAATTGTGCATCATCGTATTAAAACAGCAACGACTTTCTGTATCAGTAGATACATACATACATTCTTTTGTATCAATGCATCATCCTTATCGACACATCGACTCTTCTTATCAGCAATTTCTGCGATAATAATCTTACTTTCGTTAGTATTTGATTAACACTGGATACGAGTAGATTTCTTTTGAATAATGCCCTCATTCATGTATTCACTTATTCACTCTGGAATTGCTTTCCTATTAATTCCATTGTTGGCATTGGGCAATCTTATCTACATGGCCTGGGCCTACGACAAAGAGTCAATACATTTGGCACATTAAATTTTATAAATCATCACCGGAAGTAATGGGCACGCAACGGATCCAAAACGTATCGCCTTATCGCAATGGGCTCTATCTGAAACAAAACAACATATATAGAAAAAACAAATAAAAAAAGGAAAACAACAACAATTACACAAATGCATAATGGCGAATTTATTTTTAAACAGCTGATGTAAACCGTCCCATAAATCACACACAAAACACATATCAAAGTCTTATCATTTTCAGGTGCGGTCCGTTCGTCCGATAGATTCGCCAGAAATTGGCCATTATTCACGTTTGACATTAGACCACATTCAGAGAACCCTTGAGTCCGAACTTCCTAGACATACATACATATGTACATAGATACGTGCGTCAGTGAATGTCGCTATATCTCTGATGCGATGTGATCCTAAGTACAATATTTGGGATTGTTTTGTTTACCCAGAAGTAGTTGTTGCTTCCGACTTCCGACTCTTATCAATGCGCGATGACGTTAGTTGTTTGCTTTAACTAAATGCTTATTTCTGGAACTAGCCACAGGCGATGGAGATTGGCATAACCCTAGTCTAGTAATGTGGGTGCACTAATCCAAGTTCCACAGGCGGGATTTTAAATAAAAGCCCGCATATTGCAGTTGCGATACATTTGGTAGTACCGCAGAAACCAGAATTATTTAGATTGCAGGGTCAATGTCTAATTTTATTTTAAATATGGCTACCATTTCTCCGCCTTAAGTCCCGAGAGATGCGGGTGAATTTGCGATAAAAAATCTCATTATTTATTAACTCGGTTATTGCATTGTTAGACTATAGATCGATATGCGCACAGTCATCATTTGCAATGTATATTATTATTACTATTGGTATTGTTATCGTTATTGTTATTGTTATTACTGTAACCCAAATTCTACTCTTTTTTATCTTTGCAGGTAAGTAAATCCAAGGGTTACTGCAAATCAATTACCACAAATGTTCAGTGTCACATGGCCCAGTTCCAGTTCCAGTTCCCATTCCAATTACAGTACAACGCCAGTAAGTTGCTATAAACAAGGTCAGTGCGGCCTTTTTAATACCCTGCAGTTCCACCTAGTCATCGGGTATAAAGTAACTCAATCGAAAACAATCTGATTTACATACATACATATGTGTAGACCTTCTTCACTTTATTCATATATATACATACATGTGTGATTTTTGACTTGTTGCATGCAACAGGTCTTGCTTTTATTACAGAGTATTTCATAGGAAACGTGTGTTTGTCCATGGGCATTAAATTACAAATACTGCGCGTACAATTGCATGCCCCATCAATATTTGTGTAAAGGCATTTCGTTGATAAGGGCATAGCTATAGTAAACAAACACCTGCCTGCCACACACCTGTGTGTGCTGGGATAGATACCACAAGCGGTATCGAATCAAAACCTATCGACCTATTTTGCAATCCCATCCGAAGATAACACCAAGTTTATTTATTTTTTAGAGCACAAAGCCAAGTCATTGTAATTATGTATGTACATATTTAAGTATGTATGTCGACAATGTGAAATGGTGTGTACACATTGGCTGTGGTCTTTTGGGGACTTTACCAAAGTCTTTAAATTTAGTTGCTTATGTCATAACCATATTGTCTAGCGATAAGATAAAGAGCGCTCTAGAAGCTCCTTGTCGAAATCTGGCCAAGAAAATTGTTGGACGCCTGAGAGTGGGCACGTGAGTTGCCGCTCTGCCAAATGCAATCCAAATAAGAAAAATAAAAAGCTGCGGGCTAAACCCACAAAGAACACACACACACACTCTTTCACAAACGCATATTCACATAAAGCTTCGCTCAGGAAATGCCAATCGCCAAAAAAAAAAAGCATTCGACTCACTCATTTGAACGCTCTCTTGTTTTTGCTTTTTCTTTTGCATTTGCTCTCGCTCTCCCGTTTGCTCTCTCTCTCTTTTGGCGCTGTGGAATGCGATAACCGCTCAAAAGTCAACGGCGCTGCCAGCTGGCGTATAAAAGTCGTCGGCGCAACGATGACGCATTTAGTTGAAACCCGTTGGCCGTCCGTAACGTTTCGGCGAGTGCAAAAAATTATTGTTAATGCGAAGAAATTGAAAAACTGTTGAGCATTTTGCAAATAACTTTCGGTATTTGCGGCGTGTGAAACGCAAATTGAATCGAGTGAGCGAGAACGTGAAAAATTCTCGGAAAAACTGACAACAAAACAAATTCGCACCATATAAAAGCGATTAACAGACAAAAAAAAAAAAAGCAAATACAAATATAAAGACAAAGTACATATATATTTAAGTGCGCGCTAAATACAATAACAAAAAGCAACAGCAGGCGAATTTCGCCAGAATTTGCATTCGTCATCGTACAGACGCCGCCGTTGCCTGTTGCGCGTCTTAACAAATTGACAGTTACTACTTATCATTTGCTGTAGATATATATAATATATCTATAACAACTTATAAACATGACGCTGGACAACTATAATATCTTTGGCGATGAATATCATCTGTTCAACATGCCGCTATCGCCATTGCCCAAAGTGGTAAGCTCAACAACAGAAAAAACCCCCGAATCATCAGCCTCAGTACAGATACATTTGTAGATATACAGTTGTCCGCTTATCAGACCGAGAAGGCCCCCGCTTCTGAAATTTCCAGAAGTGTCGAACAGTTGTGGGCTCTGCAGTTTTCAAAACATTTATGTAAATATTTCAGTATATATTTCTATCGCATTTTGTTTAAAAATGCATTGTGCTTATCGTTGCGAAATTCTTGGAAATTTTACTTGTTTGTAAACCCTTCGGCACCCCTTATCGCCCCCCATTATGCGTTATATCGTGTTATACTATGTGATTTGTTGTTTTGCAATTGAATTTGTTTATTTAATGATTAAGTGGCGGTGTCGCTTATCAACGTTCCGATTTATGTTCAGCTTTTTTTTTATTCTTCTATTATTTGTGCTTTTTGTTTGGGCTCATCTCGTTATGCCTCAAGTCTAGCTATTTGCGATAATAATAATTATTGACTGTGGCAACTGTGGCATGTACATATAGATTACAGGCGGGCGTATTTTCACCATATCGAAAAGAAAACTTTGTGTGCCGATAAACAAAAATATTTCAAATATTTACGTAGTTATGTCGACCCTCGGCAGGGTATGATATGAAGGCGAAAAATGCCCAATTATGCTTAACAATTATAGATTATGTTATCACATATTTGTCTACCATATATATGTACAGATATATATGACAAATTCATAAGTAATAGACAAACTTATTTTTGATAAACAGACTTCTCTAGGAATTAGTTATATGTGTTCTATAATTTATAGAGAAGTTGTAATAATATAATATAAGAAGTAGGTAATAATCTAGTTGGCAACAAAAAAATCACGCTAACAACTCATGGGTAGCAACAACCCGATATTCGTGAATACTTCTTGCTGTTGTTGTATTTGTATTTGGTGGTAACTTTTTGCGTTTTTCTTATTTTCTATTTTTTTTAATATTTTTTTTTGCATATTGCGTCCATTGCATTTCACAGTCCAGTGATCGCCGTGTCTGGAACCGTCGTTGTTTGACGATAATCGCACACGTGCGATTTTCGTGGTAATTTATCAAGTTTTATGAGCAACTTTTCTGTCTTGCACATGAGTGTAGGTGTGGGTGTGTGTGTGTGTGTGTGTGTGTGTGTGCATGTGCATGTGGCACCTTCCGTTTTACAGGATATATTATGTAGGGTTCAATGTTCAACGGCTTAAATACACGATGAAAGTGAATTGAAAATTGTACAACATGCATGACCCTTTCAACCGAGAGGCATTCGCGTGATACTTGATACTGTCCCTCTGTATGTAAGTATGATAATGTGGCACATGTGTGTGTGCATGTCTCCGCACTCTCTACACTTGTACTTATTGCCACAATTAGGGCGGTTCAAAGTAGCATGCTTCAAGTCAAACACTTGCGACTTCTGACATGTGCGACATAAGCGCTTATATTGTTTAATTAAAGGCGCTTAAGTACAAATGCACTTGAAGAAATAAATTATGCAAAAGTTAAAAACAAAAGAGCCAATTAACTAAGCTATAATTTCTCTCAGTGTACACGCTAAATGGTATGTGAGGGAGTTACAAGGGCATTTGGTTGCTCACTCTTCCAGTGGAACAAATACAAATACGCGCCCCTCCCACACAAAAATGCGAGAGGCCAAAAGACAATTTCAACTTTCTTTCGTCAAAACAGACAAAACTGAAACACTTTTAATTAACTGAATATGGTCAAAGTACCCAAAGTGTGGGGGGGATTTCTACGAGTATTCGATTGGTTTGGTTTCTTATGAAATTTGAGATTTACTTCACTTATTTGATTTTACGAGCCATTGTGTTCACTGTGGGCGACAACGTGGGCCAGAAAGTAAGAAAGCACTTGACGTATACGTGACATGTCTTGGCCAAAAGAGTCGATCAATAAGCATAACTACTCGCAAATGAGATACAAGGAGAGTTTGAATTATATAGTTGTAGATGCACGCTTTATGGTTCTTAATCTGATCACGAGCAGACGAGCTGTGAGCCCCGTTATAAATGTTGGTCAACAAGCACACGTTGTGTGTTGTTGTAATTGTATTTATACTTACAAATCAGTTAATTGCAGCGTGAAGCTGAACATCGCACGTTGCACTCACTCACTCACTCACTGACTTAACTCATTTACGAGTATTCAGTTACCAATTGCAATTGCAATTGAAATTTAATTTTCTGCTAATGCTTTCAGTCTGGGCAGTTATACCATATACATATATGTATATGTGTATGTTTATGTATGTGTGACTGCAGTATGTCGGCTTCAATTACTGCAGACTGTCAGCTCAATTTGGCTAAGATAATTTGACTAGGCAACTGAATACTTCTTTGCTCTGTCATTTAACCCAAAAATATCGAAAAGGACATCAATGTGTGTCCTGTTCGTTTTGCTGTCGAACATAATTTCATGCCTTTCGTAATTGGATGAACCACAACATAGAGACAGAGTGTCTAGCAACAAATACAACAACAGCAACACACACAACGACCTCAGCGAATGCACATTTTTCGTTGATTTTGTCTCTTATATTGCCGGCGTCGCATTGTCCTTATTCTTGGAATTGGCCAAGCCCCAGTCGTAGTAGAAAGAATGGAGAATGAAAAGTGAAAATAACTTTTACTACTTGTCTGTGTTGTCCGTCTTCCAATTTCTCCCCTCGCTTCGCTTGGCTGCCTTGTGCAATGTCGCTTGCATTTTTCGTGTTGTCCTTTCGTCCTCGACGGCGCCTCGTAGACGCGTCGTTTGTTTGCCATTTCCTCGAACTGAAAACTTTCCCATAAATTTGTAAACTCCCCCAAATCGTTGTTATTGTTTTTGTTTTTATTGCTGCTCCTGCTCTGGTTGTTGTTGCAGTTGCTGTTGCTTTAGCTGATTGTTTTTTTTTTTTTTGTCATGTCGCGACAAAATGCATTTAAATAAATTATTCGTAGACCAATGTCGCGTCATTTTATTAGCCGCTTTTCTGTATTGCGGGTATTTCCCCATTTTATGTAGATACATTTTACTGAATGTGTGTGTGTGTGTATGTGGGTGTGTTTGATTGTTTACTGTACAAATTTAATTACAAGCTAATGACACTTGAACCAAAGTGCAATCCCAAATAACTGCAAAGTGAACTTAAATTGACTAAGTATACTCATGAGTATTTCTACGTTATCAATGCTCTTATCAGTTGCAATACCATGGAAAGCTTTATCAATTTATGATTTTCTGTTGAATTGCAATGAGTTATAAAGCGTATGCGCTTATATAATATATAATCATAGTTGGAACTATATTTATTCTTCAGAAATAATAGATATTTTGCCTTAAACTATTCTCTACTTTTCAATATTCCCCGAAGTAATCTATAATAAATGTTGCGTGCTGTCTTTGTGCATTGTCAGTTGGACATTCTGGGATGGGCCATTTCAGTTGTGTTGACTTGTTGTTATCTCTCGATCTATGGCGAAACTCACACCTTTGCCAAATATTTTGAATAGGTGTGTTTACTATAAGCTTACTTAATGTCTGTGGGTCCTGTGTGTGTGTGTGAGTGAGTGTGTTTATTAGAATACAATACAAGTATATTCATTAGCCAAGTTCAATGCACTGCTTAAAGGCACAAATAAAACGACCCAAACGAATCACATGTAAATTTGTCAAATGTGTTTTTGTTGCTCCGTTGCTCTGTTCTGTTTTTGTTGTGCTCACACTAATGACACAGCCCGAACAAAGTCTGATTAATTTGACACTGAACCCAAAAGCCTGGCACGAAAGGAATCGCAACCCAAAACCGAAACCGACACAAAAACTGAACAAAATTTACTTAAAATTTATATACCTCGATATTGACATTTTTTTGGGTGTTTGCTGCACTTTTTGGCAAATTTTGAATTATGACTGCGAATTGTTTAATTCAATTGCCGACAGAGAAAGAGCGAGAAAGAGATAATAAAGAGGGAGACAAGGCAGCAGGCAGATCGCGTGGGCGTTCCAAAAATGGGCAAACACCAAGTGATTTTAATGGCGGCCGCCGTTTTGCTCATATAGTATACACACACACACATATATATATATATATATATATAAATATATAGCTGGATATATGGACATATGGTATATGGTCAAGCGGCGTTTGCGTGCCCAAAAAAAGGCCGGCAAACTTCGATGCTTTGCCGGGCGTTGACTTTGCTTAAAACTCTGTCTGGGCATTGGGCGCGGAAGCGCGACCAGGGTACAGGGAAGGGGTAAGCAAGCGGGTGAGCGGGACTGGGTTTTATCAAAAGCCCGGGCACTCAGCAACCCACTCCATACAATTTTACTCTGGCATTGCGGTCACGTTCTCCTTCCCAAGTAAAAAGAGAAACCAAAAAAAAAAAAAAAAAAATATAAACGCAAACAAAAAATAAGTCAAATGCGACAGCGCTAAAATTGTTTTCTGCTTCTCCTTTTCATTAATTGTTTTATTCGCAGAATTTGCTTATGCAAAAAAAAAAAAAAAAATCATAATAATGTAAGCAAATGAAAAAAAAAGAAAAATATGACAAGAAAAATATTATTTTAAATAATATGCATGTGTGCATGATTGTGTATGCGTGTGCTTATCGCAAAGGGAAGTGCAAACTGTACACACCAAATACTCGCACATTCACACCATGCACTTGGCAACCCTGGTCGACTGGCTGGCCTACTAGTCGGCAGTGAAGAGCGCACTTGAACTTGTCAACTCTACTGCTGACATTGCAACAACTTTGACTGCAGTCACGAGAACAACAACAACAACAACAGAAATAATAATAATGTAAATGCCTAGTTGAGTGTGCCTTGTTGCTGTATTTTGTGTGGCAACTCTTTGCCAATTAGAAATCAAAATTGCATTTTATTTGCAAATAATGCGCATTGCTAATAAGCCGACTATCGTCAAAACGAGCAACAAACAACCAACAGCGAGCCTTTGTTTTAACCTTCAGTCAGCCGTCAATTGGCAGTATCTAAATGTATCTATAAGCTAATTTATGCAATTGTCCAGAGAAATAAATAAATAATAGGCATTAAAATACGTACACATAGTTAAAAAAAAAGACGTTGAATTAAATACAAAGCCATTTATAGTACGGGTAATGGCAGTACTTGCACTGCGGATACCCTGTAAAAGAGCAATAAGTTACCTCAACATTAAGTAAGCATAAATCTTTACACAGACTGCATTTTACAGCTAAAATGTATTTTACAGATAGTTAACAGAGGGTTAACAGGCACATAGCAGACTGACTTTTGATCTCGCTGTTAACTTAGGAGCTTTTGACGTGTTCGCAACTTTTGATATAAGCAATGAAATTGTCATCGTTTTTATCGTTGGTGCTCGCCTTTGAGGCTGCCAAGTTGTTTGTATTTGCTTCATTACGTCATTGTCTGGCTAAAATTGGCTTAAAAATAACCCAACACGTCAGCCAAACACACACACAGCAACAGAAACAGCAACTACAACAAAGCGTTGTCGATTTCGTTGTCGTCGCTGTCGTCGTAGTTGTTGTTTTGTTGTCTTTTGCTTTCAACTTGTCGGCCCGCTGTCCGCCCCTGTCTCTTCTTCTTATTATGTATTTGACAAATAAAAACAAAAAACAGTGCAAATTCGATAAAGAGAACTAATTAAAGTCAAGGACATCTCAACTTTCGCTTGCAGCTACAAAAATTAAATACTCAACGATTGATTTCTTCAAATTGTATATTTATTTTGATTAAGTAGTCAATTGCTTCTGCTATTACTAAGCCTACTGTAGCTGGATTGTTATACAGCTTCCTCTATAAGTATCTGACTAGTTATGCTTTAGCTTATCAAGTGTAACTAAGTAATCAAATTTGCTTTGGAACTATGAGATGACAATTGACTTTGTAGTAGTTTCATTAGTCAACAATTAGTATATAGTATGATTGACAAGCAGATACCCTACATTTTCCAAATCAATTACATCTTTCGTTGGCTTTGAGAGCAAAAGCGGTAGCTAAAGCACAGTACAAAGGTATTTATAGTTTGAATAATTAGATCAACATATACACCCCACCAGAGGGTATACAGAGCAAGTCAGCTTGACGACGTCAGTTTTTCATGTATCTCTGTTCTCAATTGACCCCCCAAACTGAACTTTGCGGGGCCGTCTGATAAGGCTAGTGGCTCTGTCCACTGAGCTCGTTTCAATTTAAACAATTATACGCGAGTGTTCAAGCGAACACTGCATACTATAGTATTATTATTATTATATATTTTTAATTCAACTAAATTGGCTGATTCATCAGAGTTCTTCGAAACGCATTTATTGTTTACTTTTTATTAAATTTTCTTAATTTCAAAATTCAACAAGGCAGCTGGGAAAGTGGGTTAAAACGAAAGTTACGAATGTGTTTAAACACTCAAGTAAACAATAAGGCGGTTAACATCAAAGCTGTATTTGTCAACAAATGTATAAAATAAAAAATTTGATTGTTTGCCGTGTTAAATAAAATAAAATTGAGCAAATACCAGGTAAGGAAACGCTGTGCGATAAGTCGATGTCAAAGGATCAACGGCCGTCACATGTCTTAACAATAATAAATATTAAAAATTTCAGTGCGCCTCAAAAAAGAAAAGGCTAACAACAACAGAACAATAATTTGTTGAGCAGCACTTGGAAAATTAACGCATTTGCTAATTTCGAAAAGCCCAAAAATAAACACACAATGAAATGCGACTGGCAACTGGTCGTACGCCTAGTTAGCCAGGCTGAAATCTTGAAATAACAATGATTGTTATTGTTAATGTTTGATTGCCAATGTTGATTGTTGCTGTTGAAAAGACACCTGCCTACAGCCCCTCAACATCTGTATAAGTCTTACGCATGTGATTGTTGCCTTTCTTCTGGGAATGTGACAGCTCTCATGCTATAAATACATGTATACATGCAGATACAGATACAGATACAAGTATCTGTGTGCTCACATATATACATATATGAAAAGCATGCATATAATCAACCATAACTCTTGTTAAACGCTCTGGGCTGACAGCCTGAAATAGGCGTATTGAGTTATTGCCTGATAATTTATGATAGAATATGACCATAACAAACGTTTAGGCAAATGAAGAGCTGAGTGTTGGCTGCCTGAGTGCACTGGACTTGAAGATACCCTTCAAATAAAGAGAATTATTATATTAAGAGAGAGGTAACTAATCAATTTGCATTATTCTCTCTTAGTTGTATATTACAGGGTATTTTAAGTGAAATTAGCTAAAAATTAGCAGTGGTCGTTACTTGCTTTTCAAATGTTAATACAACTGTTGCTGTTGCTGGTGGCGTGGGATGTTGCTGCTTCTAGCTCTTCGTGGTGTTGTTGGTGTTGCTGCTGCTCGTGTGGGCCGTTGGCTCAATTAAGAGCACAGGCATGGGCACGGGGTACAAATTAAATTTATTCGATTTGCTTAGCTGCTAAACGTTATTTTTGCCATTGTCGTGGTCGTCTAATATGCTCAGAAACACACTCAGGAGAATAAAATGTACACACACACACACACACACACACACACACACACACACACACACACACACACACATATTCTCTCAATGTTGTTCTCTGGGTATTATTTCAATACATATATCTAAAGTGAGCAAGCATCTTAAAAGTCGTTGCCAATTTCAATTTCTTTCGCTCAGTCGCAAACGAACAACGAACAATCGAAGTTTAGAATTTGAAAAACGCAAAGAAAAACTTCCGAGCGATCGCGCGCGCTGCCCGAAAAATATATCGAAAACGAAAATAAATTGAAATTGAAAATAAAAATAAAAGAATATAAAAGGAGAAAAGGAAATCACAAAACGAAATTTGCAAAAAGTGTTTCTTTCTCAGCGCGTGCATTGCCAAACGAATTTGAAACAACGAAAGAATAAAATATAAAATATAATGAAAATTAAGATATAAAGAAAACAACAGAAACGACGCACACAATTTTATTGTATTTTTATATTTTGATATTTTAGTTGCATGCCGCGTAGATTTAAAGGCAGCAGCAGCACAACATTAAAAGATATAAATACATACATATAAGTACTGTATTTATATGTATATTAATTAAAGGCAAATTGTTAACCAAAGCAAAAACAACAAAAATTTAAAGAAATCCCATTTAGAGGCGTTGCCATAGCAAAACAATGCGTTAAGAAAAACTAAATCGTAAAAATTAATTAAACATAAATAAAGCACAAGTGTAATTACTGCTGGGTCAAAAACTAGCGCAAGGCAGCCTACGAAATACACACTCCGATGTGCATACATAATACAACATACATTTGGATATAGCACTTCATATGTACATACATAATTATATAATCTCAGCAATTTTTCGCAATTAAAAGAGTTTTTCTTAGCATGCCATAAATGCAATGCACTAAGTCCTTAGCAGTGTATTAACTATAAATACTTAAAATTACTATTATTATTATTGCTGTTATTGTTATTAATATTATTATTATTGTTATTTTGTACAATTGCAAGTCGTTGGTAGCTGTAAAGAACACGTGCTATTGTAGAATTGCGTCTTTCCGATTATCAAATTTATTATGTTTGTATTGACAAAGTTGCACTCACATTTCGAACCATTGCGAAATTGGCAAACGCTGCTCGTGAAGCGATTGAAGCCGCCGGAAGGTAGATAGACACACAAAAAAGCAGAAGTAGAAGCAACTCATAAAACTAACGAATAGAAAGCCCAAAACGAACGAACAAAACAACGAAAGGCAAAACGCTACAGTAAAAGCAAATGCGAAACGAACGAACTATTTGGCGCCCCAACAAAGAAACAACAACTAAGACAAGCAACAACAAGTTTCTCATCTAAAACAACAACAACAAGAATAAGAATAAGAAATACATTACATAGCAAAAGATTGAATATCGCCGTGTAGTAAAAACTATGCGAAATTTGCATATTTTCCAAGTAAAGTTTTGCTGTAAATAAATCAATTTTTACATATATTTTGAATTTCATTTCACCGATTTCCAGTTGAGAATATCATACCAACTTTAAATTAATAGATTATTTATAAAAATATATTTATCATTGTTGTCCAATTGTTTTGTTGTGCTTAGAATAGGAAGAATTTACAATTTTAAGAGGCAAAACGAATTTAAAACTAGTCAAAGTCAAAGAGAAAGAACGCATTGTGCGTATAATTTAGTACGTATACTTGATATTTATTAAGTTCAGTCTTTAAGAAGAAATTAAGATATAAGAAAAGCGCGTTATGATGAAAAATGTAAATGGTAGAGCGCATAATGCGTGCTACCATCCCTATTATCAGCAACAGCTGCAATTGCAGCGACAACAGCAACAGTTGCAGGAGCAGCAACAACTGCAGCAGCAACAACAACTGCAGCAGCAGCAACACCATCAGCTGCAACACCATCAGCAACAACAACAATTACAGCAGTTACCTTATGCGGCACAGTATAACCAGCTGCAGCTGCAACAACAGCAATACAATAATCCACAGTACTACAATCAACAGCTGCAGCAAGAGCAATTGTTACGTCAGCAGCAGCAGCAACAACAGCAACAGCGGCCCACGCTGCCTACCTACCAGCAACAACAACAGCATTCGAAGCAATCATATGGCAATAACACCAACAATACCGCCAACATGGCAATATCTGCACGCAGTAACTTGCACGCAACAGTTGCTACTGCTGCTACTAACAGCAATATTAACGGCAACAACGCCAACACTGCAACCGCCGCAATGGCCGCCATGTGCCAAATGCAAAACTTTTAAGCCAGCAACAACAATACGACAGTAATTGTGCTCACATTAATTATAATCAACAACAACAGCAGCCACAGCAACAAGAAGAGCCAATCACAACAGCAGCAACAACAAATGGTGACAAATTATCATTCGATGCCAGCGAAATTGCAAATTTTTTGGCCAGTGAGCTATTTATGCAGCAGGTATGGTTAAGGATATATTGCCAAATAACTGGTTAATTAAATTAAAGAACGATAGGACGGACTGTCATCTGTTCTTTCTTGTTCATTATTATAAAGAATCGAGATCATTAATCAGCTGCTTTCGGCTTAGTGCTGCCAACTGGAATATATATATAACAGAGCAAATCGAGGATAACATAACCATAACGGGAAATCCTTCACAATCCTTAGGGTTGTTCCGCTTATCGATAACAATCAGATATCGATAAAATAAACTGTCCTTTGCTTATTTACTAGTTAAGTTGGCTGCGCCTCACAATTTTATTAGTACTTTAGCAGGAATTGGAAGGCTGACTTCGTCTGTAATTGTGTTAATGTTATACTTATAATATATTGAGTGACTACATATGTTAAGAATTATTTGTTAATGGCGATTTCTCTCCCTTATATTTGCAGCTCGTTTCATTTGATGGCATGCAGAGTGTACCAACGCTGACAACGCCAACGCTGACGCCAACAACGCTGCGCACTATTGAGGAAACCCTTTATGAGCTTACATCGGAGCCACAGAATGTGCCCTTTCAGGCCGGTTTCAAGCCGCCGCCGCTGACACCTGTCAATAGCAGTGGCAATGGCAATGGCAACACAGGCACGCCTACCACGGTAGCTGCCTCACTGGCCGTGATCAATGCAAATCCGATTAACAACCAACCGCCGTACGATCTGATAAGTTCGAATTGCGGCAGTGTACCCGGCAGCGATTCAGAGGACTCGAACGGTTCCTGGAACGATGGCCAGCTGAATGATGACCAAAGCACAACAGATACTTGTAAGTGTTTGCTTAACGAACGCACAGGCAAATCAAATGTCTAATTATATTATTTTCTTAACTCTCAGCAAGTGCCGCCACAGACAGCACCTCGTATCAGAATGGTGGCCACATGATGGGTAATGGCTCAAATGGCGTTGCAAATAACTTTACAGCTGCACTCGCGGCTGTTAACAGTGCCGGTCGCAGTTCAGGCCAGGCCGGCAACAGCAACTCAAATACCTCAAACAGTGCCACACCGGCTCGACGCGGCGGTGGCCGTCGTCCCAACAAGGCGGCCAACATGTCACCCGAGGAGGAGGAGAAGCGTCGCATACGCCGGGAACGTAACAAGTTGGCGGCGGCGCGCTGTCGCAAGCGACGCGTTGATCAGACCAACGAGCTAACTGAAGAGGTTGAGGGACTGCAGAAGAAGGGGGAGCTTTTGAAAAAGGAGATCGAAATGTTGAATGCCACCAAAAATGAGCTGGAGTATGTGCTCCAGTCACACCGTCCCACATGTCAAAAGGTGCGCGATGATCTGCTCAGCGTGGCCACCTGTAATGGGCTCATTGGACCCGCGGCGCTTCTCAGCGCTGGTAGCTGCAGTGGCAGCAGCCATCACAACAATAGCAATAGCAATGACAGCAGCAGCGGCACCATCACCGGCTTCGATGCCACGCTCAATTCCACCGGGCGCAGTAATTCGCCGCTCGATCTCAAACCGGTACTCACAAACGAACAGCTGCTGCAGCACATCAAGCACGAGCCTCAGGATGGTACACTTGACTCAGGCTCATCTTTGGATCAGGATGGACCAACGCCGGCCAAACGCTTTCCGCTGCCCAACATTGCCACGCTAAATGCATCACTGACGACACCCACTGGTCCCGTCTCGTGCTCCCTGAACACGCCCGTTGTGGGCACGCCGCCAGTGAGCTTTGGCGCCTTTGGCGGCAACATTTGCAATATAAGCAGCCCCACGCTGAACGCCCTGAACAAGCTGCCTAAGACGCGTCCCAATACCCTGAATGTCCAGCGACCATTTGGAGCCAATATACAGGCGGGCGTAGATGGCAAGGCGCCTACGCAGATACAGGGAGTGCCCATCCAGACGCCATCAACGGGCACCTTCAATTTTGACTCGCTGATGGATGGCGGCACCGGACTGACGCCAGTCTCTGGACCACTGGTGCCCACCTGCTCCTCGCAGAACAAGCATCCCCTAGAGATGCCCACGCCCACAAGTGAGCCGTCCAAGCTGGTCAGCTTATAACCAGTGTAGGGGGCGTGGCAGCGGCGCATGCGCGCGACGCTAACAAAGTCAAATTACATTTAGGTTTATATACATAATGCAACATGCAACAATTATAGTTACGAAACGAACGCTAATTAATTAATTGCTAAGATTTATACACGATGTTTTGCTCTTTTTGTAACGATTACTTTGTAATTGTAAACAATGAACCTGGCTGCAACAAGCACCCTCCCCAACACTCCACGCCAGCAAGACTAGTTGTGCGACGGTATGGCCTAGTGTGGTGTGGTCCGATGTGATGCGGCAAGTGTGTTGTGGTTGTAGCCAATTTTTATTTAATATTATATTGTTTTCCGTTAAATGTAAAGCTTTTGTATTATTATCTCTATTACGTTTAATTTATGATTTGATTTGATTATCAATTATTCTACTACTATTATATCTATCTAAACGATATATATTTACTTGTATTTTTGTGCAATTTTTAAACCATTTCATTTGCGTGCGCTATATATTTTCAAAAAATATACATAGAAATATTTATGCCTAAACATTTGCAACTTGAACGCGAGCGAGCAAGTGAAACATGTAAAAGAATATGAATATAAATGAAAATGGAAATGGAAATAGAAATGTGAATGAAAGGACGTTGAATATGAAGGATGCGTTGTGATATTTATTATTAAAAAACAAAAAAAAAAAAACAAAAGTTAAATAAAACGAAACAAACAAATATTAACAGAACGTGTAATGAAAGGAACTAAGCCGGTTTTAAAATTGTACATTTAAACAAAAAGATTGCGTAAAATGTTTAACAAAAATTTAATATAAAATACAAAACTAATTACGATGCCTTGATAATGAGAAATAGGGACAACAAATGAGAGAGAATGTTAAATACTATACTTATACTACTTACTATTTAAGCCGCAGTAGAAAAACCCAAATATATTTTTACTAAACGCAAAATGCGCTATTTTCAAATACAATTTATAAGAAATGACAAAACGCAAAGCAATTATTTAATATGTAATTACATGTATTATGCAATAATAAAACAAATATGATAAACAAAACCAAATAAGGCAACAATATTTGAAAGCCTTACGGTATGTCCGAGTAATCCCCCATCCCCTCCCAATCTTTTATTGCTTATGCAACATAGTAAAATTATCGAAAATTATTGAAACAAAATCAAAAGTCTAAAATCAACTAAATTGTAAACAGAAAACTTAAATAACTGCACTTTCACGGACAAGAAAACGCAAAAATTATAAAGAGAAATAAATATAAATCAGAAGAACCTAAAATCGAAATGTTTAGTTAATCTCAGTTCGTCGTAAGGACCTCAGCATTCTATTTGTATATACATATATTTTGTCGGGCTATATACCTGACCTAACGGACAGCTGGAGATCAGGGAATGAAGGTGTGTGAAAAATATAAAATCACATACATATTCGCTGTCTCATTCGGCGATAAGACAAGCAGGTAAATTAGGCTGTACCTGAACAGAGAAACGAACGCTATATGCACAGACTTACTTACGAGTTTCAATTTCAACATAAAACTAAATAAAATAAAATAAAATAGATGGATAATAATATAAAATGAGTTACAGAAACCAAATGGACTGCAGTGTCATGTTCTTTTTGGCACCAGCCTAATCTTCAGGTAAGACTCAAAAGTTGCGAGCCACGAACAGACGGATCTCCGTCTATGTATATTTATGTATGTGTGTTAGCGCGCACACACACTACAGAACAGGGAATATGGGCAAATATTCAGTTAGATACAGATAATACTATGTAAAATGTATGTACATGTATTTGCAGGTAGATATTGTGGCACATATGTTTTATATGTACATGTACATATATAAATGTATGTGTTTACAGTATGTATACGACAATTTCAATTTCGGGTTGGTTTAGCATTTTTTTGGGGGTCGTGCTTCAGTTAATCTAGAACCTCCGATATGGGTAGCTGTAAGCAATTGCTGCCTGCATTGAAGCGCACGTTAAGATTGGGTCGACACCAACAGTTTGTGGGTCAGCGTCAAGTGGTGCTTGTAACTGGCTGCGATTCTGGATTGGGGTAAGATTACAATAAATTCTAGTCCATATAAAGGATAACTTCTAAATATTCGGACAGGCATTCATTGGCCGTTTACTGCTACAATGCGCTCAACATGACGGTCATCTCGTGTTGCCACAATCTGCAGTCGCAGGGTGCACGTCTGCTGCAGCAAATGAATGCTGGAGAGGATGGAGAACGACAGCACAAAATGTTCACCTGGGAACTCGATTTACTGCAGCCCTCCTCCATAGAGCAGGTTCATGTGAAACTTCAAGAATTGCTGATCAACAATGATTATCAGTTCATGGCGCTGGTCAACAATGCGGGCGTAATGTGCTTTGGTGAATTCGAATGGCAATTGCCATCACAGATTGAGATGCAAATCAATTGCAATCTTCTGGGCACAATGCGACTTACACGCCAGCTCCTGCCGCTGCTCCGGCAACATTGTGGACGCATCATCAACATAACCAGCCACTGTGGCCTTCAAGCGCTACCCGCTCTGGCGCCGTATGCTGCCTCGAAAGCGGCTCTGAGGATCTGGAACGATGCCCTACGCATTGAGTTGCAGCAATATGGCATGGAGGTGGTTAACATTATACCTGGATCCTTTGTAATGGACACCAATATCGCTGCACGTCAGCAGCAACATGCCCAGCAAATGTTGGAAGCCTTCAGTGATGAACAATTGGCCTATTATGGTGCATATTTCAAGAAGTTCAATGACTATCTGAGCATGTTAACTGGTTTCAAGCCACCAAATAAGCTAAAGGATGATGGATTGCTCTCCAAGTTCAGAGATGCCATCACAAGCACACAACCGGCAGCATTGTACATCCATGAACCATGGCGCTATAAAATCTATCGCTGGATGTTTGCCATCTGTCCAGCACCTCTGACGGATTGGTTGGCCATAAGATTCTGCGCTATGCCCACTTATGAGTCTACCCAGGAAAAACAATTGATGGATAAATATTGTTAGAGTCTATAGTTTAGAGCTTTTATTTGAATTTCATTAATAAATTTGGCTGTGGCTGGGCATGCATTAAATACACTGGTGCACATACGTTTGTCATATTGAGGTCGCTGCGTTTGGACTTGGCACAAACTTACAAACATTCAGTACATCAATTAGGAAAACATTTACATTTGGCAGGTTGGGCATATTGTCAGGTGAAGAGGGCAGGTTAATAGCCGGTACTTCGGCATCTTTCGTATACAGCATCATTGAGCAGTTGGAACCATTCCGTTGCATATATCGAATCCTCGGCAGCACGAAACAGCAGCAATTTATCCTGAGAGGATAAAGTGGCACACAGATAATAGCTGATGGCCGTCTCAGTAAGCTCCGCATGGTAGTTCTTCAACGCCCATTCCAACAATCGCAGGCAGTTGTGTGAGTCCAGAAACTCAATGAGTCGTTCATGCAACAGCGTTTCCAACTCGGGAATTATGTACACTCGCGACATCTCGAAAGCTTGCAACAATGCCGCATAATCGGGCATGATCAGATGCCGTGCTTGGCAGGTAATCAAATGCAGAAAGTACCGCAGACCACTGGCCGTATAATCACTCAGTTGAATTTCCCCTTTGTGACCTTCTCGAAAGTTGCTGTTAAGCATCTTATTGAAGACTTCGCTGGTATCACAGAGCAGCTGCTTGTTGAAGCCAATGCTGAGCGTCGCTTCGGCATCTTCGTGAACAGCATCATCACCATCTCTGGAGACAAGGAATCGCATGTCGCAGTTGTCATGCAGTGGCGCTGTGGGGCTTTTCAACTGTGTGGAACAGATGCTGGCATTATCTTCCTCAACTTCATATTCGGGCAATGTGATCCCCAGCGTGAAACGAGACATGGCGGTGACTGCATCTGCCGCCTCATCTGCATACAAATTGTCACTCTTCTTGCGCAAGAGCATGTCAAACAACAGTGTCAGAGCATTTCCATCATACAGAAACTGATATAGCAAGCGATGGCTTTTGATGATGTATGCCACAGAAATTGCAGCACGTTGCTGCGCATTCATATCCGCGTCGGAACGCAGTAGACGCACCAGTTCCTCCTTGCCGTAATTGGATTCGCCAACATTGGTAAGCGTTTCCAAAAAAGCGAAGCCATCCTTGCGCATCTTAAATTATATAAAGGCAATTTGATTTTAATTCGCTTCAGATTGCGATATGCTGCTTACCTCTTCCACTTTGGTGAGTTGATAAAGCTGATGCACAACACCATGCTTTATTATCTGGGCAAAGAACTGGCTCTCACTGCAGATAATTATACTTTAGTCAGGATTACAATTTTCTAAGTGCAGATAACTTACAGCAATATGTTGGTCAACGCATTGGCAAAGTTATTGTTTGCGCCAAATATATTAATGGCCCTTATGAGCGTGTCCAATGTCTCCGGCTTGCCCAACTCTGGACGCTTATTAATCATTAGCGTTATTCGGTAAATTAAATTCTCAATGACATCGATAGTGTCTCCGGCCTGGTTTCGCAGCTGTTGAAGTTTAGGGGGCACATCAGAGCTTAACTCATCTATATCCTCCTTATCGGACAAGGTATCGTCAATAGTTTCGGTGCCCTCATCGATGAGCTTCAGTATGTCCATGACGTTAGCGGGCTGAGCCCGATTTGTAGCTATGCGAGATTCTCGACTATCAGTGTTATTAGTGGTAGTTTTAATATCGTCATCATCGTCATCATCATCGCTGCAGGCAGGTGAATAGTTCTCATCATCATCATTGGCAAAGAGATTCGAGCAAACCGGTGACATGCTCCTGCTGCTGCAGGGACTAGTGGTGCGATATGAGCTCGGCGAACTACTAGGCGAATCAAAGTCAGAGCTAATCGTCTCCTGCGTTTTGGAAAACTGTACCAAACGATATTTAGATGATTAGTTATTTGTTGATTTAAGTCTACTCTCGTCTATTACTTTGATTAACGTTTCTGGCGTAGTGGGATCGGTCAATTTGCGTTTTTTACCGCCCTGCATGCGCTCTTCGCGACGACGTCTATGATGATCCTCATCACTGGTTAGATAATCATTCAACTCACGCACCAGCATGGGGATCAGACCCTCGTATAGCAACAATTCCATGCTTATATTGTCGTATTGAAAGTTATTCAAAATATAGAATAACTGGAAAGAGCCAAGGAATACAAACTGACAAAATCTTAATTGTTTTGAATATTCTGACTCACCGATGAACGCTCGCTCTGAGAATGAGACTCGCGAATCATTGCCACGAGTTTTCGCAATGCTCCACAACGTCGAATTTTGGAACGACTGCAGGCATCGGCGGATAATGTGGATATGATGTTGACACAGTGTCTGCATTCACTCTCCGACAGTGGCTTGGCCATATTGACAGCCATGAGCAGCTCACAGGCAGCAACAATGGCATCCGCTGTGCTGAGCATGTAAAAAGCGCAGGGATCCTTGCAGAAGTTGGAGAGTATTTTGAGAGCCGAAGCTCTCTGCTCGCTGTCCTCCTTAACAAAATACACAATCGGTGCGAAGGAAGTGTTGCGCGAGAGAATCTACAAAACATGATGGAATTAGCTTTTGAAATCGTAGTACTTCATAGCTTTCAGACGTACCTCCCATGCTCTCACGCCAATCTGCTGAGCTGACAACAACATGAGACACTTTAATATCTCAGAAGCTAGCTCAATAGCCTCCTGTTCCTTTGGAAGAACGTATTCATTATTACGCGTCGAGTTCTTCAGCATTTGATAATCAAATATGTCGCTTCGGACGCCTTCCAGATTCCGTGCCACTTCTTCAAAATATTTCTCACGATGTTGATTGCGCTTGAGGCCAATTAAAGCGGATACTTCAATGTCTTGAGGGGATTCCTTAGGTGCCTCATTGTTCTTCATTACCGCCACGAAAATTCGCATCAGCTGCAGGAATCCATTAGAGGTCAAGAAGTGTTTATAGAACTGACTGCTGATCAGGAGAAAGCGACAAACTCGAAATGCCATTATCCGTGTTTGCACCGCACTTGTTGACTCTATGATGTGACAAATGGCGGGAGCTATGGCGCTGTAGTAGACATTCAAAAATAGGGATGCCTTTTTGCTCTTTGCTAGATTTCCCAGCATACGGCAAGCACGACATTGAATCAAAGGATTGGGTATTGTTTTCAAAATCGTTATCAATGGTGCAATGACTTTACATTCCACGGCCTGTTAATATTATTATATAGATCTTAGTACCACTGAATCTATTGATAGGCCAACTTACCTCTATGCAAGCCTGTTCATCCGTACAACAATTGCCCAATATGCTCAGAACTACTTCCATTATCTTTTCATTAAGTTTGCTAATCAGGCGAACCATTACCGGAACACCCCCCAGCAGTGCGAAACAAAACAATTCCATCTTTATCTTTTACCAAATCAGTGCGCAGCTTCACTAGGCATTTATATATAACAGTTTTATCCGTGGATGTTTTCAGAACACCTAACATACCCTCCACCTGATCTAATGACCAAAACATTTTAATTCTACTTGTGTGTTTTTTATACACTATTTTGTTGCATTTGCAAACTCAAAATCAAAAACACAACAAAAATGTGTCACTGTCAGCTGGTAGCGCGAAAATACCTGAAAATCAATTTCAAGTTGCTCGAAAAAATACCGTAAACTACTAAAAAGCAACTTTATCCATAAATGGTCAAGTTAACATGAAAAACTGTAAAAACTAACTAGCCTAAGGTGACTGAAAAACCATTACAATTATTATGATGTATCAATATTTATTACCAAAATGTATTCCACATTCAGTTCAGTTTATTATTTTAAACCACTGAAATAAACTTAATATCAAACTAACTTAATAATTAATTTTTTGATAGTTATAAAATGTATATTTCGTGACGTCACACACTAAAACTGCATATTTTGTAAAGAAACGACAGCCCTACACATTAGCGATGGACTATTATCGATAGCGCATCGCTACTGCCCATCACATGACAGTTTGAGTGTAGTAGGTTTTTCTCTGTGCAGTTTGTTCGTCATATGATTGAAAGCCTGGCAGAAAATTAAAAATGTTGCAAAACGTCGTCGTTTTCCCGCTATTTATTGCAGCAAGTAAGTAAATTCATCAAGCTTATTGCGAATTCATATTGCGCGTTTTGAAATGTGCAGGAATTTTAAAAATTATTCTCTATCTTCGATTCCCATCGATTCTGCTGTGAGGGTGGTGGTTGGAGAGCAATTCCCCCTCCTGCACGCGCAGAATCTGAAAAAGTTTATCGCACAATTTAAAGTGTTTTACAATATAAGGTTACTCTGCTTAACTTATGCATAACGAATTATATTTCACATCAACAGTTCATGCCGCAGGCGAGTTCACCGTTCTGAACAGCCCCAAATCGATTAGTTTCAAGGGCAATGATCCATTGAACAGTCATTATGTCGGTGATGTTTTATTCGCTGCCATGGGCAATGCCGTCGTTGGCGACTCTGACTGGAGTGGTCTTACTATCAACGATCCCTTCAACCTGGCCAAGGGTGTAATTGCCGTCCACATTGATGGTATCAGCCATGTTACAACAGCTGGCAAAGTTAAGTCCTATGAGCTGGTTGGATCCAACACTGGCCATTCCCTGAATGCCCTGGCTGCTGAGCTGGAGGCAGCCAACGAGCCAGTGTGTGACATCAACTTCGACCAGTACGACGAGGGCGTAAGTTATTTAAGCCTAAATTTTTAGTGCGTTACATAAAATTGCCCATTTTAAGGTCCAATCATTCAAGGCCTGCTTTGGAGCTTCTGATGCACCTCCTGCCAAACCCACTAAGCACTTGAACCCTGCTCTGCATAATGCCGATAAGCAGTTCCTTCAGGAAATTGGTTTTATTAACGCTGCATCTGAGAACTTGGCTGAGATGCTCAAGCCGTCAAATGTTTTAATCATCCGACTGTCCGTCGATGGCATTGCCAAGGCGCATGGAGAGAAGTCCATTGCTGTAGATGAGGCCAACAAACTGCTGTCCGCTGCCATTGGTCGCCTTCTGGCTGCCGCACAAAAAATCCAGCGACTCGGTTCTCTTTGTGCAATCAACGGATAAAGATGCAGCGATTTCACGCTCTAAACGCGAAACCATTACGGCCGATTCGACAAATGCGTTCAATCTGGCTACCTACTATAACGAAGATTATCCAGTCATTTTCAACATTATTCTGTGGTTCATGGTCATCTTTGGCCTGTCGCTGCTGGCCATCTGCTATGCTATTGCTGCAATGGATCCCGGCAGAGATTCCATCATCTATCGCATGACATCCACAAGAATGAAGAAGGACAACTAAGCGGTTAGGTTCTACATATGAAAGGCCACACAAAACTACCCGCTTAAAGACCTACAACTTCTTGGTTATCTCACCCCATTTCTTTTTTTGTAGCGAAGAGTCAACATACCCTATTAATAATATGCTGTTCTATATCATTTAATAAGCGGAAAATTGTGTGTGCGTGTGTGAACAGTGTGTAGTTGGCTTTATGAATACCACCCATAAGCTATAAATAAGTATTAAAAACTTATTATTTTTAAATGCAGTTCAGTAATTCCATTATCAGCTATAATAATTTGTTATATTTTGTGTTTTGTTGTACTTTTTAGGTTTATATATTGTCAAACAGTCATTTCTTTATTAAACTATGTAAATTATCACATGTAAAATGTTAATTAACTTACCGTTAAATAAATATAACCTAAAAAGTCCGAGCCCTAGCAATATTTACCGGAAAATTGACTAATCTGTAGTCGTTAGCTCTGATATCGGTTGAGGTTTTTCCATGAGTCATGATATATCTTCATCCATGAAACGTTCCTAATAAGAACTTTAAGTATTCAGACGTGCAGCAAATATATATTATTCAAATTTAAAACACACAAAACGGGAATTTCAAAATTCACATTTCACATTCAACACAATTTAGTCGCATCATGGTTCTTTGGCAATAGAAGACAAACTGTGTTGACCTACAACAACTACGTATTCCAATGTTCCTTGGGATTAGTCTCATAACTGGGAGAACTGCTGCTTCCTCCGCTCCAATTGCATCCATTCTGTGAGGATGTTGCCGCTGAGGCGCTGTTTTCGTAATCATAGTTCCCAGAGTGATTATGGTGATGGGATTGGGCATCGTAAAGGACGGTGCTGCTGCTGCACTTAAACGAAGCGAGGTCCGTTTCGGGCATAGCGTGATTCTCGCGCAACATTGCCTGCAGATGATTAATGTAGTTAATGGCGATGCTGGGGATGGAAACAGAGTTATTTACTATTGACTTGATTATATTCTTAAAGTTAATTTTAAGCATACCGTAAGCTTTCGATCTTGGAGTACTTTTTACCATTGGGTTTTGAAATGGGTAGCTTGGATCGTAGCAAATCGAAGGCCTTGTTCATATCCCGCATGCGAGTTCGTTCCCGATCACAGGCCGTGCGTCGATAGTCCTTCTCCATTTGCAGCGCCTTTTCACGCCATGCTGGATTCTGTTCCTTGGCAATCTCCACTTCTATGGCACCGCTACCGCTGTAAGACATGTACGTGGGTGGTGGAACCGAGACGAGCTCATTTCGCTTTGTGTCAACGAGTGCGCCTCCTCCATGCCACATGGAAACTGTCTGAGGAATACTTATGTTGTATGCTGAGTTGCCAATGCTAGGTGCAATCAAGCTGACACTGTGCGAAGGATTCGATTGTTTCTCATATCCTGACATCAAAGTTGGCGAATAGGAAATGCTGTGTGTATGTGGAGCGGTATAGGTCAACATCCCACTGCCATCGGGCGATAGAGTATAGTTGAGACTTGCTGCCGTCGGTGTTGCGCCAAGCTCGAGAAGCACTGGCTGCTCAGTGGGCTCGGTATCAATATATGAGCTGGGCAATGCCACCGGTGTGGGTATCAATGCAGGTGGATCTTCTGCGGCAGCACTCAGTAGTTGATCACTCATCGCTTAAGCCGATTTCGATGAACGTCTCTCGACAACTTGCCGATGGCCTATGATCCCTCTGTTGCAGTGACTTCTCAGTTTCAGCGAGATAACACTTTCGGTTTTTTCCGTTGCATTAGATGCGTGCTCAATGAAAAGTTTTCCCTTCGACCGGTTGATAAATGTTGGCTCATCAAAGGTTTCATGCGAGTGCCATCTATTCATCCTCATTGGAGCAACTGGTCATGGCGTCATCTACTTAGTTGATCAATTCTTCAGTTGATAAGTGCCCTTTGTACGTGTGTCAATAAAACTCGTTGCCGAGGATCGTGATCGCGATTGTCGTTCGATCTGTCGGCTTTTCCTTTTGTGTACCTGTCCAACAACAAAGACAACAACAACAATAACAACACAGCGATGAGAATAACAAAGGTGCTACGGCTTAATTTCCTTCTATTGTAAGCGGGAGATGAAGATGAGCGCGTGTGCAAAGCTGGAGTCGCGTTTGGCTTATGGGCTGCCTTGGAGCGATGTTGAATTCGGTGTCGTTGCCGTTGTCGTCGTCTCGATCGCCACAACTTCACTTTGAGTTTTTCTTTGGAGCAGCATTCTTCGTATGTTACACACAAGCGCACAGTCGGGCTCAGTACATAGGAGGAGCTACAGGTATAGATGTATATGTACATATGTACTATTTTCAACGCGTGTAAACACAAGTGTTTTGGGTTAATTAAAAAAAATATGTATATGCATTCATATATATAGTTCATACATACATATATTTATACATGACTACGTACATAAATATCAATAGGAAAGAGTTTCTCGTATAGTGATACAAATATAAAAAACTACCTTAGCTGATTATCCGAAGAGGAAACTATGGTAATGTCATAGATTCTCAGTTTACATATGAAATAATTTTCCGATTTATTAATTATCGAAAGTATTATCCAAAATATATAAATTGAATGCCTTCAACAGAGCTCAGATTACACGGAAATTATTACATTTTTGCGAAGATACGTATACGAATAACTTGTTGACTTAGCTGTATTTCCAGATGCAAAAGCCTAGTTGTCGGAATAGGAAGTAAATAATAGTACATGTGTACCTCAAAATGGATTGAGCTTCCCCCATAGTAGCGACTACTTAATAAAATGCATTTAGATCTGACGCGACCGGTCAAGCGAATAGGTTGAGAGTTTTTACTGCATTTTTACAACAAGCGAAGTGGGTCAGCCGTTGAGTTTGAAAATCGAAGCCGTTTATTGTTTTGTTTGCTTTTAGTGCTTATAAAAATAATCAATGTTTTGTTTTGCTTAGTAAATAAATAGCTAGCACAACGAGGCTTAAATGTGCAACAAGCTTATAACTGTGTGACAAATATACTTATATCAATCAATAAATATATTTATTTATTTGTGTACATTCTCTTATGTACTTCTAGCTTCCAAATTTCAGAGTTCTCAGCTCAAAGTATTTGTCCAACACGTCGTCTGTTACTAGCTTGCGGGCTGCCTGATGCTGCTCAACAATGGGCGTAACAGTCTATAGAAAACAAATAAGTTTGTAAAAGAATATATAACTGAGGCATTAGTATGTGGAATAGCTCACCTCAATAGCCAGTTTCTTGATTTCACCGGTTAGCATTTCACCTTTGCTGTAGGCTAAGCGCACCTCTTCAAGCTTCACGTCGTCCTCAAGGAAAAATTTAAGTAGTTGATAGGCCACATCAATGTCGGGAATGCCACCTAGCTTACGATGCTCCTCCACCGTGGTGCGTCCGCCCGAAAATGCGTACTTATTGACCTTGTTCTTGATTTGCTTGGGTGTGTCGGTAAGAAACACGGCAGAGTTTTGCTCACTTGCTGACATTTTCGTTTTGGCACCCTGCAACGCCGGGAAGAAGCTGGAGTGCATAAGCGCACATTTGGGGAATCCCAGGCGAGGCGCTACATCACGTGTCATGCGGAAATAGGGATCCTGATCAATAGCGCAGGGAATGAGGCAGTGCACCTTCTTGTTGCCAAATATAAAGGGAAATGTGCTCGACAACGCCGGCGCTGCCTGAGCGGCGGGAAAGCCAATCTTTCCAATAATATCCGAGTCGCCAAAGCCAAAAATGCCTTTCACTTGGTTAAAGGTGACACACCTTTGAATGCGAATTATATTCTGGTACATAGCAGGACACTTTCTGTAAGATAATTAAATAAAGATGTAATTATACTTAAAGGTACACAATTTGAATTACCCCATGAACTCAAGATTGTTGAATATGAATGTCTTATTCAAGTCGAAGCCCATTGCGACAATATCCTTTGCATTCTCGCGCGCCAATTTAATAGCATCCTCAATTTTAAGGTCTTTCCATAATGTCTTCTCATCATCAGTAAGTTGAATAATCAAAGGTACATCAAATGTTTCCTGTAGCCATTTGGTCATAATAAACGGCACCAAGTGGCCAATATGCAGGGATCCAGAGCTGGGCCCACGACCCGTATACAAGTAAAAAGGCTTTCCCTGCTCTCGTAGTGTGAGTATTGTGTGCAGGTCACGATGCGAGAAGAAGATACCGCGTCTGATAAAATGATGAGCTGGCTTTCCTGTGATTTTTTCGAATCGTGCGATAAGTTCCTCATCGATTTTACTTGAACCAAAGCGCTCTGCAACGTGTCAACAAAAATTCATTCACACATACATGAATATTCTGCGGGTTTAAATGATATCGAAGCATGTTGCATACTTATTAGCTTATCGTAGTCAACGCCTGCATCGTTGTTGCTTGCCACATTCCATGGATCCACAACATCATCTGCATTTGTTGTTGTTTCCACTGCTCCCACTTCATGTGACTGTGCATCCGTTGCCATTTCCAAAGACTCTGCGTCTGGTTTGCCATTCAAGGTAAGAGCGTCGACACCTTCAACTACCGTTTGCTTAACTTCAGCCATTTTTCTGTAATTTACTAATTTTTAAATCGTTTTAAGAATAATTTAATAGCGAATAATACTGGCTGTCGAAGTTTGCCTTTTACATGTGCAAGAAATAGCAGAGTAGAGAGTGTGGGGCTCTTATACGATTCGACTGCTTGACACTCGAGTTAGCCGTGTGTTACGCGTAGCACCAAGTAAAATTTAAAATCAGTCGAATGATATCCCAGGGCACATGTGTACCATATGTAACTATCATCCTTAGACAATAGAAGGAATATTAATTAAAAGTTCATTCTGAATGTTTTTAAACACGATTAATAAATTAATCGGTAACATCGTAGCGTGTATGGGCTGCGAAATTGCAAAATTAGAGATGTGCAGTACTCATTTTATGAATCAGTAACAAATTGCTGTCACCAGTTCTATACAATTTAATTAAAAAGTATTGTTAATTATTTATTATAAATAAATATTACCATTTATGTTTAGATTGAGTTTGTCAGTACATTATACTTTTACTAATGAAAAATTAGCAAAACAGTGCTTATCCAGTTTAACTACTTGTGAAGAGTAACAGTTACGACAATATTAATAGTCTGTATCAACAACAAAAGAAATGCACAGCGCTTATTTGTTTTTTTGTTCACTTTAGTTGTTAAATAAATTTCGCAAAAATGCCGATTATGTACAACACAGGAGAGTGGTTCAAAGTGCGACCAGACTACTATAGGTATATGTTCAGGCCATCCGATTTTAAAAAACAAAAATGGTCAAAATAGTTAAACTGCATTTTGCACTTTTACGCCCACAGAAAAGTAGAACTGGTAACACCTGACTGGCCAATCGATATTGACTTAGAGTACATGCAAGTTGTGGCTGCACCCTATGGGGGTCCTTTGGCTGCAATACGCGATCCAAAAAAAGTGGTTCCGGTAAAAGGTGCTTCCAGGTCCATGATAAGGATTTTTGACACTACTGGAAATGAGACGGGTCATATATTGGTAAGTCACTTTAATAATGTGCCACAAGCGGTAAATACATTTGATATTTTCAGTGGAACCATGGAAAACTTATTTCCATGGGCTGGTCAGATACAGAGGAGCTTATTTGCGTGCTGGAAAATGCAAAAGTCTTTGTTTTCGATATGTTTGGAAATGAAAAAGAATCGTACAGCATTGGCGGCGAAGCGAGCGTAATAAAGATTGTGGATGCCAAAGTCTTTCAATCCGCTGCTGGAACCGGTGTGGCAGTTATGACAACGTCCGGTCGTATCTTCCTGAAGCAGAACAGCAACAAAACAGAGAGAAAACTTCCCGATATACCAAGTATGAAGAATAGCAGTTGAAAAGTAAAAGTCTTACAAAATAATAATACTTTTACAATTTTTAGATTCGAACGCAACTTGTTTTTGCTGGGAGATTGTAACTGAGGGTCGAAATAGCTATTGTCTGCTGGGTCGCGAACGAGAAGTTATCAAACTGTTGCATGGCCAAACAGTTGGCACCATAACCGCTAACTTGTTTGAGAAACCCCACAACCAGATTATTAAGATATCCGTTTCCTACAACCACCAGCACCTGGCATTATACACTGACACCGGATTACTTTGGCTGGGCAGCATCGATATGCGCCAGAAGTATTGCGAATTTGATACTGGCCGTAAGGATATTCTACAAATGGAATGGATTATGAACACCCACAACACCGAATCCGACGCAGTTGTCATTTCCTATCCCTCATATCTGCTCATTGTCAATCGGAATGCGGATAGAAGTGAATTTCCATATGACCCAATAATGTTTCTGGTAGCCGAAATGGATGGGGTGCGCATTATAACCCAAAGCTCACATGAAATGATTCAGCGTTTACCAAAATGTGTCGAGAATATATTTGCCGTAAATAGTCAGGAGCCCGCTAGCTATCTATTTGAGGCACAGAAGAAATTCGAAGAGAGTTCCTATAAATCAGATGAATATTTGAGCATGTGCCGGTCAAACATTGAATTGGCTGTAAAGGAGTGTATTGAAGCTGCAGCGTATGAGTTCTGTCCCGAAACGCAGAAGAGTCTTATGAGGGTAAGTTTGAAATAGAGACAATATTTAATAAATATCATTCAAATATGTCATTACAGACAGCTTACTTTGGCAAGGGTTTTATACCGTCACATGATACCGAAGAGTACATGCGTATTTTAAGAATATTGAGAGTTTTGAATACTTTGCGCCATGAGAAAATTGCTATGCCGCTAACATATAAACAGTAAATTTCGAATTCAAAAAGTCTTCAAGCATTTTTTATGAGTGATAACATTCACAGATTTTCTCATCTCAATCCCGAAGTAATACTGAGTCGCTTAGTATTTCGTAAGCACTATGCCATTGCCATACAAGTAGCAAAGCATTTGAAGCTACCCGAATCTTGGATACTGGAACATTGGGCTTTTCATAAAGTTATGAATGATCAGAGTAAGTCTCTTGTCTCTATATGTATTTACTAATTAGCTGACATCGCTTACAGACGACAATGAGGTGGCTCGTAAAATCATAGAGAAGTTTAAGAACCCCTCGGTTGAGGGTATTTCGTTCTGCAATATAGCTGAGAAGGCACACCAGAATGGGCGCGATGAATTGGCCATTAAACTGCTAGAGTTGGAGCCGCGTGCATCGCTGCAGGTTCCATTGCTCCTTAAGATGGGCAAGTTTGATCGTGCCGTGGCCAGTGCTACACAATCTGGTGACACAGAACTGGTCACATCAGTACTATTGGAAATAAAGAAGAAAATGATGCTGTCCAATTTTCATGTAAGTTTCTTGCTTTGTCGTATCATTAACATATCGCTTTTACTGTTTGATTAATAGATGATTATACGAGAGTATCCCTTGGCGTTGAATATGTATAAAAAGATTATGACTGAGTCAAGCCGAACCGCACTCTACGACATTTATAACACTGAAGATGATTACAAATCGATTGCCGAGTTCCATTTTTATAATGCCATTGACAGCGATGAACTCGAGTCAAATTTGTCCATTATTGGGAATAGCTATGCACAAGGCAGGTGTACCGTGGAGGCAGAGCTATGCAACGATACGTCACGCATCTTAAAGTTGCAGAAAGCTCACGCCACTAAGCAGAATAACGCGATTACAATAAACGGACTATCCATACATGATACCATACTTCAACTGCTACAAATGGGCGAAATAAAAGAAGCCGAGAAGATTAAGAACGATTACAAGGTGCCGGATCGGAGGTACTGGTGGATGCGCATACTTACGTTAGCCGAGAAACTCAATTGGTCGGAGCTCGAAAAATTCTCCAAGAACAAAAAGAGCCCGATTGGCTATGAACCCTTTGTGGAGGTGTGCGTGCAGCAGGATAACACACAAGAGGCACGAAAATATATTGCCCGTTGTCCAGATAAACGCAAGGTACACTGGTATATGCGAGCCAAGTGAGTACCATTTTCTGAATTCAAAAGGACTTTTACCATTACTTGTCTATTGTTTTCAGTTTATACGAGGAGGCCATTGATTGCGCTTTTGAGCAAAGGGACTTGCATTGCCTGTACGAACTACAGACAAAGGTGCATCTTATTAGGGATCAGTATCTGCTCGAAAAGATTTGTAATTTCATAGCCACGCTTGAATCAAGACGATAAACTAAACATTCCCCAATATTGCAAATGTATATTTATTACACCATCAATGAAATTAAATAGTCCGTAAACCGTAAATTGATCATTTATCAGTACCCTAAATATCTAACCAAATAAATGGTAGTTAATGTTGAAAGTTTCACATACTACTGACCACCAAAAAAAAAAAAAAAATCATTTTTTTCCAAGGACATTTTTTATTGTACACATACTTGTGTATATGTAGTTATGTATTTGTATAATAGATCACATAAAGCAAAAAGAGAATATTTTACTACTTGATTTGTGTGGATGATGATAATGATAATGATTTTTTTTGTGTATATGTAGTTAGTTTAATTGATTTTAAACCCGTTATATTTCAAGTCTACAACTTTAGCCCTTGTTACAATAGATATATATATAGATTTATGTATATATATGTACCTTGATTTGATGGTTAAATACACGTATGCTTCAACTATTTCTCTACATATACATAGTTATGAATTTTAGTAAATTACAGTACATTATATTTGTATTTATGTATATAGTATAGTACATAATCATTCGTATGCAGACCATGAATACATTAATTATTCATATAGCTTAAATCATTTTTTCTTTTTATGTTATTTTTATATTTATATATATTTTTTTTTTATTTGTATGTATTTTTTTTTCGTTAATTATAATATATATTAAATATATTTACGAACATAACAGCAGTCTTATATAAGATGAAATACATTTAAATATAGAAATAGGTATATTCAATTTATTGTTTTCATTAGAGGGTTTGAGTTGATTTCGAAAGTTTCTTTTGCCTATTTCCACTTATATTTTGTAGCGCAAAAGTTTGGACTATTGAATTTGACCTTTGTAGATCTGTGGACATATGAACATATGTGATTCAATTGCACGGAATGCACATTGATTTGTTGACTTCATAAGAATAAGTTACATTGTTTATCTCTTGAGCAACGATAGTGCACAAACTGTATTGATGTCATTGAATGGATCTACAAGGGTATTCAAGCGTCGGCGTGCCGAAGATGGTTTTCATTTCTCTTTTGTTGATATAAAAGTGGATAGCTAAACTATGTCGGCCAGTTCAAGCCGCGTAAGCGTGTGTTCTTAGAGATATATTATATAAGTTTAGGGGCGCACATTTATGTAGTATTATTGTAGTTTAATTTAAGACGCTGGGCGTCTGCAAATGCGCTTCAAAATTTGTTTGGCGGTTTTAGGTATATTAATTATTTAGTATGTATGTATGTATGTATATTTTTGTTTATGTATATGTAATAGGTATGTATGTATGTTTAGAATTTCAATTACTTTGTTCTGTTTCGCTTCAAATCATTAAAATTGTATGCATTATTCGTACATAAGGAACCCAATTACATATTCTTTTTTTTTTTTGGGTGGGGGTGGAAGTCTCAATAACGCTTCCATATTTAACAGCTTACACTTCATTTTCTTTCATTTCATTTGTTTAATAATGTCTAATAGTTATTGTTAATTTTGTATGCATGCATAAAATACTTTGAATATGACTCACTTCATAGAAATAGAACATACACTAATGTAATTGTTAAATGTATTACAATTAAGGACGATCAAAATTTGAATTAGACATTACATTAATTATATAATCGAACACACACACATAGACAGACACACGCACATAAATAGAACATATTATCTAATAATTTGCAAGTATAAATTAGATGTACATATATCTCTTCTATATATATTATACCATATAATACTATAACTACTACAGAGTTATTCAGGGTTCTAAGCGGAAACGGAAACGGCGAAGCATTAAAGCTTCTTTATTATTTTTATTCCTTCGTTTTAAATTGTTTATTTTTTTGTTGTTAATTTTTGTAGCTAGCTAATACATTTGCCTGCATATTCGATATAACCATTTTTCTTGCATACCATTTTTAATTACTTTCGACATAAAGTTATTGGCAAGAACAACTTCATGTCTACCGAAAAATTTAGCTAATGTGAAGAACACGGTTTTTTTATGATTGTATGCTTTTTGTTGTTTACCAATTGATGAATTTGTAATGAAAATTATAAGAACCAACTACTATGGAGCGATTGAAACTCGTCCAAAGTAGTTGATAACTAATTTGTTTGTGAATTGTAAATCAAAAATTTAATTTAACTACGATAATGACTAGTTGAAGAAACACCTTCAAAAATTTATTTACTAAATTTTACGGTTATCGATAATGATTTTCTCGTGGTTTTTGCTTTGCTTTTAATATTTTTCTAATGTAGTGCTCAGATAAGCAGGGTTCATTTTATTTTTATGTTCTGCCAATCGATTATTTTTTTTTTTTTTTTGTTTAATATGAAATTATGCTTTTAGGGATAGTTTCTGAAATGTGCAAAAATTTTGTTTTTTTCACTTACATAGACAAATTGGAAGTTTTAAAATTATTATTTTTTTTGTTTATGTTTTTTCTTTGTTTTGTGTGTTTTTTCTCTTCTTTTTTTTCATATTTATAAAATATTGAACAACTACAAGCTTGCGCTCTTGTCTTCTTATCTGCCTAACCCTCGTCTGCCATATTGACAAATCCTCTTGCTCCGCATCTCTTTAGTGCTTCATTCATAAATCTACTTCATCACAGCCAACTCTATGCGGCACTGAGCGTCCGATCTAATCTCTCAATTGATTGTTTTCTTGAATAGATTTTGATGTATGTGCTCGTTCTGCAGCGCGCACATTTGGCCCACAGCAACAGCACGCAACATGTTGGCAGGGTTGGCCACGCTGCCACCTGTGTGTGACGATTCTGCAATGACGGCGGGTGCAGTCAGATTGTCACCATTGGACGAAGCTGATACGGTTCTGGAAGTGCGCAGATTCGAGAAGAATTTCTCTTTGATGGCCAAGGCGGAATACTTATGTTCAATAAATGTTGGCGAAATTTGCATAGGCGTTGTCACCGACGGCTTGATAGCAGTTGTTGTAGATGCCGCTGCTGTGGGCCTGGTGTACTTTACTGCAGTCGCCCCGGTTGCTGCAGTTTGCTTGCTGCTGTCGCTGCAGTTGTTGCTATTGATGATGTGTGAGCAGGAGTAAGAGGTTTCTGCAATAGGTAGAGAGAAAAGGAAAAGAAGTAACGAAATCATAAAATAAAAACCAAATGGCTAACAAACCGAAAAGGCAATAACAAATTTGGATAAAAGTTGCGGGATGAGAAAATACAAAAATTTTGAACAAGAGTGGAAATTATTGAAATGCGATTGAGTTATGTTGTGTTAAACTTAAATATAATGAGAGAGGTCTGTGGCTAATTCTAAGTTCCAATGTTTCAGCTTAAAGATACTAATTTAGTTTATGTGTGTATATATATGAAATTCATTTTCCTAAAACTTAAATCATAAATAATACTTTTCTTTTGCAATTTTTTTTGCCTTTGACAATAAAAGTTTCTTGTTTCAATTGGAAATTAAATTCAAAAATGTACATTTTATTACAATTGTTGCATTTTTTTCGTTTAGTTTCTTGGTGTTTGTTTTGCAATCGTTTCGTCTATATATAGTTTTATAAATATCTAATTAAATTAAAAGGAGATCACTGTTAATCGCTAACTAAATGTTGTATACAAAATCATATTGCACAATCTTTACGATTCGTGTTTCCATAATACATATGTTAAGAGAAAAGTTAAATTCTCTGGTCTATAAGCAAAAAGCAGTCTACAAAAAGGTTTTCCAATGTTTTGGTGAGTGACTCTGTCTAAAGTTACAAAAACTACAAATAAGTAAACTAAGGAGAAAGAACAAAGATGTTCGATGACAGCATACAGCTAAGGGTTAGAATGTTTCGTTTTGTTTGTTTGATCGTATACAAAAAAGAACGCCGTCATGGCCTCATATAAGTTTGGCCGGAGCCGATTCCAAAGCGCACTTTCGACGCATTAGTAGCTTCTTCAGTATAGGCTACGTTTCATTGTTGACTACGCCAGCGCCGACAACTTCAATGGCCGCCACGGTGATGGTGCCCGAAGTGACGGCCGCTGCAATGGAAGACGGCATATCCTTGCTATCAACTGTGGCACCAACAGAAGAAACATGACTGCTATCAGTGATCGTATCGCTGGTTACAGCAACCGGTGACTCATCTGTATCCATCGGCTCGACGCTCGAAGCACTTGTTGTTGTCATGGCTAAGTTGTTGTTCATGACATGCTTCTGTTTCAATACAACCGTTGCTGAGCTCTTGGACAGCAGTTGCTGGTGTTGTTGAGTTGGTGTCGGTGAGCAACTCTTGCTACTGCCAATGCTGCTTGTGGGACTAATAGGTAGGACATGCTGCTGCTGTTGCGGCGGGGACTGAATCAGATGAGTCGTGACCGTGTTTGGCTCCTGAAGCAGCAGTATGTTGGTCTTGGTAACATTGGGTAACTTTTGCTGATGCAGCATGTTGCTTGTGAGCGAGGCCACAAGAGCCTGTTGTTGTTGTTGAAGGTTGCTGGCCGTTGTGGTGAAAGTCAATGTCTGTGTATTCTTGGTAGGTGAAGTGGCCGGTGTCAGTATACCAAGGTTAACCAAATTGGGCAACGTGATTTTAGTGGGCGTGTTGTTGCCAACGGACGATGTTGTAACAGTAGCGGCATTGCTGCCATTCGTCTTGGGCATGTTGTCTACCAACTTGTGCTGCTGAGTAATGTCCACTCCGTTAGCCACATTGGTGGCCAGCTTGAGTATTTTGTTTGCCGTTGCATTGGCAGCTATTAAATTGCTAACGGACTTTGTATTGTTGTTGCCGCCAGCAACAGCGGCAACGTTATTGTTGTTGTGGTTGTTGTTGGCTTTAATGGATACTAAACCGAGTGTGCTGCGCATTAAACTGTTGTTGCTGTTACCTGTTGTTGTTGTTGTTGCCGGTGCTGAGTTTTGCTGCTGTGAGCTGATGTTCATTTGCTGCTGCTGTTGCTGGTGCTGCTGCTGCGGCAAAACTTGTTGCTGCTGCTGTGGCACATTTGTCACAGTCACAATGTTGCCATTGCTAAGCTGTTGCAACATGTTGCTGGCAGCGGCAGTATTGCTAGACAAACTATTGCTGCCCAGGCTGCCAGCACCGAGTCCACTAGTGCTGGTGCTGCTCGACATGTTGCTGCTGGAAGGGCTTAGCGAGCCCAGTGACTGCGAAGGAGAATTGCTACGCTGAATCAGACCGCCGTTGCTTGGGGCAGTGTTACTTCCAATTATACCACTGTTGACTGCAGGCTTACAGCGAGTCGGGGCTTCAGGGTCTGTAGCGCCTGCTGCCAAATTGGCCAGCTGCTGTGTGGTGAGGACACTGTCCGGCTGTGTGTTGTGGGTGAGCAGTGCATGGTTTTTTAGGCCCTGCGCCGTTTTATAGCTCTTGCCGCAGTGGCACTTGTAGCCCTTACGCACTCTGTGAAATTTGTGGGGGAATGGGCAATGAGTTTTGTGTGATCATTTTTGCTGACAATGGTTGCTAACCTGCCGTCCTTTTTGTGTCCGTTTTTCGAATGGTATTTGATACCATTCACGTTTTTGTAGCGCTTCTTACAACCAGGCACAGGACACGCAAACGGTTTCTCGTTTCCTGGCGTACCACTGCTACCGCCACCGGAATGCCTGCAAAAATTAAGCACATTGGTAGCGTTAAATATTGAATAACTGTCAAGTTTAGACCATAACACACCTGCTACCATAACGCATTATAAACTCTGAGCTGAACTCCTCGGTGGTCCAAGAGTCATTGCTGTCTTCTGATTCGGTAACGACCATTTCATCCTCGTCCATTTCACTGCCTGCAACACGATGACCGCGAACATTATATAAACATCGGTTTCATACAGTTGGATAAAATCCACTTACCTGTGGGCGTATTGCTGCGATTGGACGATGACATGCTATAGCTATGATGTTTAATAGCCAGCTTGCGTTTGAGCTCAGCATTACCCGTATTGCCGCTGCTGGTGTTGGTAGCGGTGGTGTTGGTGCTGCTGGTGCTCGACAAGAAAGTGGAAGCCTCCTTGCGCGCGTCATCGGATATGAAGCGCAGCACATAGCTCAACGGCAACGATGCTGGCTGTGCCAGCTCCTTTTGCTCGACCACCTTAGGATCATAGTCTATAGAGGATAAGATTAACAACCATAATTAGCATTTTTGGCATATTTAATTCTCTAATCCAATGCGGACACTTAAATTAAGCTGCAACAAAAAGTATTTGAACGGCCATAAATTATGTCATTTATTAAATAAGTAAATAAATAATGCATGCACATTGAAACAAGTTGGTCTGTAGTCTCTATTAGAGGTTCAGCTTTTATACACGAGGGTGCAATATGATGAAAGTGTATATAAGACAGTTTATCCATAGTTAATCAGTATCCACGATGACTGTTAATTCATTTATTATTTTTGAATGTGCAATGCTCTCTCGTGTAACAGTTTCAAGCACGATGTGCGTCTCATCTCTAGTCTGTAAACACAGCCGGAGAGAGGCACAGGCATCACTGACAGTATTTATTATTGAAATTTTAAAACAAAATAAATAAGTAAATATGAGTGTATATAAAATGCTTGAACGACTGGCCTACAGCGTTTATAATGCGGTGGCTGACGCATTTTATAGGGGTCTTATGATTATATATAGGGGTGTGTGCAGGGATGGTGGCTGCTCCACAGACGAGCACATGGGCAACTATCTTATCGAGCTACAAACGACAAGCATAAGCTTAAAGCATGCTTAATCAGTCAGTGTATAATAACGGCGCACAGGTGATTGCTTGGTTAAAGGAGATGTATATAAGTCGCATGTATGTCGGACGTGTGCACGTACGTATGTTTTTGTACGTAACCTAACCTCCTCGACTGCATATGGAATCGATTTATGCATTCAAATGCACTGACATTCATTCGATAGGTCGGCAACAGGTAATCGAAATTTCTTTACCATCTTTGCGTAGTCCTGTTATCGCTTTTGTCGACTACGTACCAACATACACCACCCACTCACTTACTCATCGCGCGATAATACAAATGAATCGATAACAATCTACTGATTTTACTGCGTCTGCAAGCAAATACAGATTGCAAATGCTAAACATATGTTGCAAATTAGAAATTATATCAAAGCATATGTGCGAGTGTGTGTGGTATTTCACAAACCTTTTTATGTGCGTTTGTTATCAGTTGATATTACTAAAATCACACTGCGTTCGAGCTTTATACATGCAACCGATGACACATTCGCACGTACTGCCAATAATATTTTTGAGTGTGATTTAACAATTTATTGCAAACACAAACGTGTTTCGGCTGATGAAATATCTACGTACAAATATAGCCTTATCACTACTCTCCCTTTCTCTCCACACACCTTTTAAAAACTATAAAGTATTTTGCAATTCCCTCACACGGCGGTGTTGTTTGTTACGGTCAAATCAGTTTACAATATTTTTCACATTCATTATTGTTATGAATTGTGATTGTTGTGGCTGCTTTTGATATTGTTGATAACCTCAGGCAGTGTCACAGTTCTTGTTTCTCTCACAAGTCTGACTAGGTGACACCATTCAACTGTTTTGGTTGCAGGCAACTTGTTTATCAAATTGTTGAGTACTTAACAAGTAGCAGCGCGTTTGTTTCTAAACAAATTTGATGTAGTTGATTACATACACATATACAATCATCGCAATATATACTGCATGTGTAATATATGTTTGTATGTATCGCCCCGCAATATTCAATGCATTCACATTTTAAAATCAAAATAAACTCAAATGTCGACGCTGCGTTGTTATTCCTGTTATTCTTATTGCTTTCTCGTTGTCATCTGAGTCATTCACTTGTTGCAGAATTTTGTACCAGATAATATAATAATTATACATACATGTTCACACATACAGCAAACAATATGTGTGTAAACAGTATAGATGTTGTTTTGGACGTTCAAAATATTTCAATCAAAAAGTCAACATATCGAAATTTGATAAAAAGGGCCAAAATGTCATTGACTAAAGAAATGTCAGCTATATTATATTATTAATGTTGATAATAATGAAAAAACCATAATTTTGTGCCGCTTTGTATCATGTTCGCCTAATCATATTGCAAAGAGCAGCATATTGCAACTCACATTTGCACATGTTATCGATAAAATTACACGGCTTGTGTAACTGTATCTGTTAGAGTGTATGTGTCTGTATATGTATGCACAACAGGTGCCTGGCAACTGTGCAAAGGACGAACCTGAAGGTCTCGCCTGAGCGTTGCCATGGTAGCAAAAGGAAACAGTGAAAGAAAAAAGTTTCCAGCTCTCGGTAACGAAATAGAACGCACGAAGGTTGATGCGATAATCACGAGATAACCGGGCAACTGGGCTATATAGAGAAATTACATATTGACGTAAGCACATATGCATGAACAGACAGTGGTTTATATATAGTATATATTATGAGATACATATTAACTAAATGCGCACGCAGCACAAATCCTTCGAGATGATAAAATGTTGGGTAAAGCTTATAAATACTATTGTATATACAAATATATAAAGTACTGATGTACAAATACATGTAAAAGCAACGCATAAGTGAGTGTATGATCGGCATGCATAACCGTTGTTGCTATGGGCGCTGGGTAGGCGTGGAAACTATTAGCAAAGCGAACTTTATGTAATGTCAACCCCAACAGCGATGTCATTTACCGCTGACCGTTATCGCATCAGCAGCAGTAGGCAACAATAATAACAACAACCAACAGCTGCTAACGCACCACCACCACCACTTCCATAAACAACACCCCTGCAAGAGCATAACGTACACATAACACACACCCAAGCACACCCATCGCCACAATATTGAAGCCAAGTGGCAACACTGAGCTTAATTTTATTGATTTTCCACCCCCTCACAGACGCACACTGACAACGATGCGCTGGGGCTGCTCAAGTACCTGGACAAGCAGCGAAGCTTAAATTAAAAATAGAATATAGTTTAAGAAAGCTCAAATTGTGAGTTTGATTGGTTTTTGTTTGCTGGTAAAACTCAACCAGTCACATGTACCTTCTCGATATTAAGGTTCACGTAACTTGATTAATTAGGCATCCAGTGAAATGCAGATAATCAGACACGTGTATTAGACGCAGCTTTGACAAGAATTGATTACAAATAACGTGCGTGGGCACAAAGGGTGCACATTTTTCATATATACCTGACTGCCGGAACGGTCGAGTAGTAGAAGAAACAGCTGCACCTGCAAGTATCGCGCTCAAATCCCAAGCACAAGTAAGGTGAAAAACAAAAAGGGCGCTCACTTGCTATTGCCGGCTGTGTACAGATGCTGCTACGCTGGCGGCTTACAAATACATACATACACACTCATACACTTGAACCAACATTTTTATATTGTTTAATGGATCACCGGCTTTTTACTTGCTTTTTGTTTTTGCCTGCCACGCAATTGCCCTCTCTCTCACACTTATGTTATTTGGCAATCTACGGCAACCACATATATGTATGTTGCTTGTATTTATATATGTAATTCTGTAGAATGAATGCTGTACATTCTACGAGTGGACCTTTGACTGTATGTGTGTGAGCAAGCACAGGTAATTCAGCTTGGCTTGTCGTCTATTGTGAATGCGCTTGCTTTCAATTGAAGGCGACGCGTACGCATTAAAACGTGCGTGCGTATTTAAGGCCTGGCCATATTGATTTTCCATGGCACAGTTTAATATATTGCAATGCAGCTTGCTGCAGCAATAACAAATATGTTTTAAACTAAAATTGATTTCAGGGCTGGGTGCTCTAACAAATAACAGCAATTTTATTCATACTCAAAAATGCTGCTCACACTCACAAATTTACCTATTCATTATCGTGATATCCCCACGGGCTAAATACACATGCACACAAATGTAAATGTACATGTATAAATAAATAAAATAAACAAAACACAGCGTACCGATGACAACGACGACATTGCCGCCCCGACATCACGCGACTAATTAATGTTGTTTGCCATTGATATTTTGCGCACTCTTACACTCGTTTATGGGTCAATTTGTGATTTCTTCAATACTCACCTATGTGTGTGTCCTCAATGTGTGATATTAAGTCGCTTAGACTTGGAAAGGTTTTAAAACAGCCATTAAATTTGCAGATGTTGATCAGAAACACGGCCATATCACTCGACGCACTCGACTGACTGACTACTGCGAGTTTATGTAATGTGTCACTGTTAGTTCTATGTTATTGTTTTGGCATCTAACTTTACAGATTGCTGAACTGTTATTAACAGCAAGCATTCATTTATTCCTTAGCAATGGCGTTACTTTCTGGGTTTACAACAAAATCAAAACATTGATGTTGTTATTGCGAAATTGTATGTATAACGCTTTGTAAAAGTTGTTTAAGACGAAATTTAAAGTTGGAAAGAAAACATTGGATGTTTGAAATTAAAGTTAACAGCTACTGAAAATTAGCTCCAAATCACGGCCTCTAACAATTGATAACAGTTTTATAACAGAGATTGTGGTTATGTAAAGTTTGTTTAAACGAATACTGTTAACTATCGATATATAGTTGCAACCAAAAATATTAGTGGCGTCGTTAGAACAAAATTAATTACTTTTTTCGCATTTGACACATTTGAAAATGCAGTATGGGTGCAGCGTTTATCGAGTTTGGCTACTATTATTAATTTAAGAGTCAGTCGAGTTGAAGCGTTCCGCCGATTAGTACGTATTTGTGTGATGACTCCCTGGCTTGTCCCACTCACGCACACTTAAGCAAAAATGCTGTTATGCAATTGAGGGCTGCAATTACAGATAAAAGAATAATTGGAATGTCTGAGTAGTATAAATTACTTTTGGGCTGTTTGCCATGACTATCACAATCGTTTAGAGTACTTACAGCATCTTGTTTCTATTGTGCTGGGCTTAAAGTTTCTCAAATTCCCAGACGATGTGACGACACGACGCGTGGCTGTGTTCGGACCAGGGCTGAATGCAAATTCGATACATAATCGATAACAAATATGAACTATGGTAATATTTATTTTATACAATTTTTTTTTCGTTTTTAATTATTGCTAAACTTTTTACAAATATAACTTTTCATATTTATTCACTAATAATAATTAGAATGAACTAGAATTCAAAATAGAAATATTAAATTGCATTATTTATTTTAAATTCTCGCGCCTTTATTTATCTAATCAACTAAGAGTAAAATTGATCTGACATATTTAGCTGTCAGAGGAACTTACATTTTTGTTGCATTCCGACAGCTCGAATTAAAAGTATGCCAATAAAATATTTTTCAATATAACTATTATTAATAAATCGCGTAATTTGAGGGCTATTAACATTTGCCGGCGTTAGTTTCCAAGTGTACTTCCAATTCACCACAGCACAGGCTTGCAATTAAAAGCAAAGGAAAAAATTTTTTAAGGCAAGTATTAATTATAATCTGATAAGTTTCCGAATTAATTAAAACAAACCATTTATCTTAGCAATATATATATATATATATATATATATATATATATAAATAAATTGTTCTTTATAAGTTTAATTTTTTAATACAAAAACGTTTCTATAATTGCATTTTATATTTATTCAAAGGAACTTTACAACTTAGATATATGAGTTCAAAATAGATTCTAAAAATTACTAATATAAGATATATAAGCCTTTTTAACTTGCTAAACATTGGGAATACCCTTACTGCAATAAACATATCGACATACACACTGTTATCGAGAAGCGTACATGCGCGCGCACACCAACTAGGTATATTTCCAATTCACCACGAAGAGGCTTCTTTCTTGGCGATTGTAGGGTAAAGTAAAATTTCGCGTTTAATACGGTTCCACTGTTGTTAAGGGTTTGTTCGAAGTGAGTTCAACGATAATCTTACGCTTACATGGAAAATGTGGAGCACCCCCGCCCTGCCTGCTGCTGTCGTTGGTTGAATAATCAGTGCCCAATGATAAATGCTGGGAAATTATTTTCCAAATACGAATTTTCAATTATAATAAAGTGAAAAAGTGTGACCAATAGATATATGAATGAAAATATTATTTTTTCAAACGTGTTCAATGTCGCCATCTTGCGGCATATTCACACACATTCACATTAGATGTCACACGCCCGTGTCAAGAGAACTGTCAGTGTTTCTGTGTGTCGTAGTGTGCGTTTGCAGATTCGTTGCGTCACTATAAAAGTTCAACGATTCAAGTAAATCGGTGAAAATTTGGACAAATTAAGTGAAAAGTAATTAAAATTTAGTAAATTTAATTGAATAGCGCGTCTGTTTCTATTGATAAATAAAACTTCAAGTGAACAGACATCTATTATATTATTACGTAACCAACAGCAACTTGCAGGCGGGCAGCAGTATTTGGAGAACCAATTTGCAACAGCAATATCCATATATTTACATCAACTCTACATCTATATCTTTGCAGAGCTCCGTGCGCTTGCTTCAATTTTGTGCGAAACGCCGATTAAAATTCAATTAAAAATGTTCGTGTCGACAGTCTCTCGCATTGCCCCCGTTGCCAGGACCGTGGTAAGTAAAATATATATGTAGATTCGAGTGAGATAAATTAAATTGTGTTTGCGTCCCAATATACAATTACATAATTTCTATAGCCGCATTGATTTTTGTTGGTTGTAAAAAACCTTTGCCTCGTCGTGTGTGGTGACTTGGAATTCCAATGGAAAACGCATACAGTTACATAAGTTAAAGGCGATTTTTGAGGTTATGTTCTACTGATAGGCTTGCAATTATTTTATCAATGCAATGGCTAACAGATCTAAACATAATTAGTAATTTAATACATTTGTCGGAATTAAATTCCGCCAGGTAACGGCCGTTTAAATATGTTGAGGGCATTGTATAATCGGTCGAAATAACGTTCTGCTTATTATTGAGGTTAGAACCGGTGAAAGCTTTTCAAGCCATTTTGTGTATACATATTCATTATGCATCTGTTATATTTTGCTTTATTTAATTGTTAAGTTAAAACAAATTAATGTACATAAAATTTGAGAATTTGAAGAATTGTGCTTTATACCGCCCTCCGAAATGGCAACAATAACAAGTACTACTGCCAAAAGTCACAAATCCCAATTACTTAACTCATTGCATAACTTGACAGTTGATGTCAATTGGAAAAGCCTAAGACAATAACTTTTATCTCACTCGAAACTCTACTCTTTTTTTCTTGGTACATATTACATAACTTGACTGTTTACTATTTCAGCTCCTCGCCAACTCCAAGCAATACTTGCGACCATTGAGCAGCGCCGTCATCAGCCAGAGCCAATCTTTGGCCGCTCAGAACACAACCCCCGTAGCATTACTGCCACAGATCAGGTCATTCCAGACCTCGCCAGTCACGCGTGACATTGATTCGGCTGCCAAATTCATTGGTGCTGGTGCTGCAACAGTCGGTGTCGCTGGTTCCGGTTCGTATTAGTTATATTTTAATGCATCCTGTTCATTTCACTGAAAGATCTATTGAATGAATTGCTCAAAATAATTGTACGCCATCATCTCCAGTCAGTTACAATCTAGCATCTGGGGCACACACGACGAGTATCTGATTACTCAAAATACGCCCCGGGAAGGTCTGAGATTTGGTCAAAACTCCTATATTGTGGAGTTTCATTTCCTAGCAGGAAACTTGTGTAAACACAAGGCGAAAGTACCAGAAACGCTGCAATGTCGTCGTTGCCGTCGCGCTTTGTCGTTGACCGCCGCTTCGTTGCATTGAAAGCTTTCGTGGCCAGCAATTTTAGTGCGATGTGCTTGCTGCAAACCTCCATGAGGTGCGCTGAACTCAATTCAGACTAATCTGTGACTGACTGTTTCCTAAATAACAGATGAAAGGCTCATGAGCTAGCAATGCAACTCATTTCCCATTTTTAAATCTAAATCCATCTTCAAACATCTCACAAGCAAATTAACTGCTAATGAGCCGGTTGCCCTCAATTCGCTATTGTTGATCATTAAAGTATATATTTGTTATTCGAGCGATTTTATTAATCTATTATCTTTTCTAATTCTTTCTTATTATATTGTCTATGACAATTATACAACCAAAACAACAGGTGCTGGTATCGGATCAGTATTCGGTTCCCTCATCATCGGTTATGCAAGAAACCCATCGTTGAAACAGCAGCTGTTTTCTTATGCCATCTTGGGTTTCGCCCTGTCGGAGGCTATGGGTCTGTTCTGTCTTATGATGGCCTTCCTGCTGCTGTTCGCCTTCTAAGCGCCGCTCCTCGTCCTTTTTTCGTGCAATTGTGTGCGGTTTGTGTTGCAGGCGCGCTTGGAACATAATTTCAACTCGCAAACAGCATTTCAATCGTAACAGTGGCAACGAGAAAGCAAAGTATAGAAGAAACAACAAACAACCAACATCAACGTTCGTTTTTCGATTATTAATGATAAATGATTGATAGCAACAACATCCTGTGTACTATCTAATTATAAAATAACAACATCATAATATATGTAATTTTGTTTTTAAAAAACATTCGAAATTGTAGTAATCGCATAATCAAGCTACCAACAACATTGCGGACGAAGAAAACACTTTGATTTAAGTTTAAAACAAAAAAGCAACAACTTGCTAATAAAAAAACACTGGAAAACACTCGGCTAAAGTGGATAGAAAATAACTATTAGCAGCGAAACGAATACACAATTCGAACGATATGTAGTGCAGAGCGAAAACTTGCGATTAATTATAAACAATTGTAAAATTAAATTTTAATTCATGCAGGCTTTTAGGTTCACACAGCCCTATACAAGATCTACAATCAAAAATCACTGCCACATTACGGCCTGTTAAAGTGAGAAGGAGCTTGAGCGTGTTATCCAACTCTCTCTCCCAGTGCCTTGACAACAACATCTGACGAGGCGGCAGGTAGCACGTGCAACTATCTTACACAATCAACAGCTTGGGGCCGTGGCGTGTATGCAACTGTGTGTTTCTGCTAGTTTTTAGTTTATGTGGCGCGTACTGATAACGTTTCTTTGTTATATTTAAAACTTTTTTTGTAACATTTCAACTGCCACTTAATATTCATTTTCACGTTGAATAAAGTTGAGTGTTTTCTTGGCTAGGACAACACGAAAAATATAAGGATTTAAAAATTATGTGAAATAAAGGATAAATGAATGCGTTAAAGAAAATCTATAGTTTTAATTCTTGTGAATATTCCTTAAATTGTCTTTCTTTTCAAATGAAACAATTATCTAATTGTTTAAATACTTTAAATAAAGCGCTTAAAATGCAACTCTGTTTTATCGTCAAAATCATTAATACAACTCTGTTTTTTTTGTGCCAATCACCCGCTTGCGCATATGTAACTCACTGTTATATTGTATCGATAATTTTAAACGACCGATAACTAAACAAAATCACATTGTTGAATGGATTTTGCAAAGAAAATATTGGGTAAATATGGATGGAAAGAAGGCGATGGACTGGGGAAAAACAACAATGGTATTGCTGCTCCATTAAAAGCCAGTTTAAAGTTTGATAACGCCGGTTTGGGCGTTGATCGTGCTACAGAATTCAATGATCATTGGTGGGAACGTTGCTTCAATGAGGCGGCATCAAACGTGACTGTAAAAGTGGAGCAGAATGGTCAAGTGAGCACAGCACGCAAAGCTGGCGAAGATGCTGTAGAGATCTCTACGAAAGGCTACTCAGCACGTAAATTAAAGAAGGCTAATGATCAGCAGCGAGATGCAGAAGGTGGTGCTGTATACGAGCACTTTCTGAAATCGGCATTTCTTACCCAAAGTGGTGGCGAAGTGGCCAACTCAGAACGCATCAAGGCGGAAGACATTGCTGTTTCAAAGGTCCATGTTATGACGGACGATGAATTGTTCAAAGCTTGCGGTGGAAGAACCGCTCACAAAGGAGCTCGCCATGGACTCAATTTAAGTGGCAAGCTGGCACGATTGGAGCAACAAGAGCGGGAGATGCTCGCAAATTTACAGGCCAAACAGAATGAACCCCAAGATGCGGAACCAACAAAAACGGAAAAGAAGAAACGTAAAAAGGACAACATTGAGTTAGAAGTTTGTCAGGAAATAACGGGTGAATCCGAGTCAACGTCGCCTGTTAAATCCAAGAAACACAAGAGACAGGAAGATGACACTGATGCAGCGATAGTACTTGTCAAGTCAAAAAAAAAGAAAAAGAAGCGCAAGGAAGCGGAATAGCCTTCAGCAGTTGCTTTGATGTACATACAAATGTATTTTGTTATAATAAATCTATGTGGGCCATTTTATATCTACTTGGGTCACTTAATCATAAGCCTGATTATTATTACTTTCTGGCCTTGGCCTTCATTCGACGTGATTTTCCCAATCGCTTGTTGACCGAGGCGCCAGCTTTCACACCGCGCTGTCGACGTGTTGTCTTTTCAGACTCGATTCCGGCCGCAGATGCTTTTGTGTTGCGCTTTAGGCCCTTCTTTTTGCCACCAAATCCGAACTTTTTGTTGCGCAGTTTGCGTTTATCCGCCGATTGCTTTTGCTTGGACTCTAGTGCTTTGGCATCCTCCAGGAAGTCCAAGTTCTTCAGTTTGCCCTTGCGGAATTTCTTCAGCTTATCAAGCATTTCCTTCTTTTCCGCCTCACGTTGTACTTTCGTCTGTTTAGCCAACATTTTACCCATTTTACGCTGCTCGCGAATTTGTTTGATGCGCTCCGACTTAGCTTGTCCTTGCTGTTTGGCCATTAGATTGGCTCGCACTTTTTGCATGTGTTCGTCTGATTTCGCCATTTCAGCAAAATAATCATCAGGACGACGTGTCTTAATGCCCAGTTCATGCAGGCGCTGAATTCCTTCAATGACTGCGCTTTGCGCTTGGCGATGGAAGAGCATTTCGCGCTTAAAGTCATTCAACACGGGATCCTCTTCAGGTCGCACAAAGGGTATTTTTGCGTTCCCCTTGAACTGATTAGCTCGCTTCTGTTCGTGCTTCTCCAACTGTACAGCCAGCTCTGGTGCCAATGGCGCCAAGTTGTTTACCATGTCGAGGCGCTCCACCCATGGAAGTTCCAGTCGTATGGCCTGTGCCTTGGCCAACAGTTTTGTCTGCAAATGCGGTCATTAATAGTACCATGATAATGTAATAAAAGGGGTGCCTTCTACTCACTATATCATTTATTTTGTCGCGTTGTCCACTAAACTCCACATTGAGACCTGGTTTCAGATCACCACGCTCAAATGCCGCTTGCAGCTAGAAAATAATTATGAATTTGGCTTTATGTTCTATGGGTTTTATTACGTATTAGCGTACCTCTGATTCAGAATTGTCATCTGAATCAAATTCTGAGCCGCTGTCTTGTAGTTCAAAGTCAGACATTCTATTAAACTATTTAATAAAAATCTTGGTCATATGAAAACAATGTCAACACGTGCGACTCAACCAAATCGTTATCGATAAATTTTCGAATTTTTCACAGGGTGAATATTAAAATTTTATTATTGTATAGCAACCACCATCTGTGAGTTACCAATGTTATCATTACCAGCCCTTTATACCCAAATAATTTGCATTTTTTAGTTATTTATCAGTTGCTAGTTAGCAGCTGTTAAAATTCAAATATAAAATTCGACTTAAAGTAGTGTGATTGCTTATTTAAAGTTATTGTAATATATTTAGTTTATTGAATAATAAAAAATGTATATTCAATACTGATGAGTTAAGCAACGCCATTGAGCGCTGTTATTAACAGTTCTAGATTATGTTATGATTTGAATGCCAAAATGCTAAGATTTCAAGGTAAAGAAGAAGAATTCCCGTTTAAATTAAACAAAGTATTTAATTTCCACATTTTACGCTGTTGAATTGGAAATTTATTTTTGTTGTATAAAATGTCGAATCTCGCAAATATATATGCCGAGTTGCTGCGCAGATATGGCGATAATTACACAATCACTTATAGCTCGCCGCCAAGTTATTTGGTTAAATTGGTTGGCGCGCGGGAAGTTGCTAACAAAATTATTTTTATCTATAATGAAAATCGCAAAGGAACCACAATAACAACGCCCACTAAGTTGCTATTACGATCGGATCGTCATCCTTCATCTAATTCGGAACTTGATCTTACGGGAAGTCCATTGAAGGATGATTGCATTTTGGATGCTCTTGGCGATCTGTCATTGGACTTAAACAACGACAATCGAAATCCTTGGAAGCAGGAAGAGGAATACCATCGAGGTCAACTAGCTGATAAAGCGCGAGCCATCGTTTGTACGGAACACTTTCAACAAGGCGATGGTCTTGGATCCGTTTGGTTTTTGTGCGATGGCAGCGATTTTTGCCATACGCTGCTGCTGCAGTATGAGTTTAATCCGACGCACTTTTCGCGCGGCATTGTCACATATGCGGGAGTGTTGCCGTCCTACATGGTAACATCACAATTCCTTGTGCGACAGCATGGAATGGCAGCAGGTGCACCTCTGGAGACATACATTGAAAACTGCTACCAGGTGAATCCTCACATGACGTTGCGCTTCAATTGGTCAACTTCAGCTCCGGTGCCGCTACTCGTTGATCTAAGCGCATGCAATGTGGTGTTAAAACAAACGTTTCGAGTCGGTGATTGTGGTCCATTGACAGATGACTTTATGAATCAGTTGCGGATTTTGGTTTACATCCGAGAGGACATTGTTAGCTATTATAATGATGAGAAGGCGGGCATTAACCGCGAGCCAGTCTATCGTTGTGGGAGTGGCATTGACATGGACGAACTGCGAGAATCTATCAATAAAACAATGACTGAAGTTTCGGGCTTTACTGACGTCTTTACGGATGGTCACGCCGAGAACGATATTGAAGAGGTTGTGCAGCAGGCCAAACTGCGCAGGCTCACTGATTTAACTGACAAGCTCTGGGAGTTACTCAAATGTATGAATACTTAATCGATTAATTAACCTTTATAAATTAATTGTATTTACTGCCAGGTTGCTCCTCTTATAAGGATCTGAAAATTGCCTTCAACATGCTCTTTCAATGTGCTGTGCGATGCAATATTGTGGTATGGCAGCATATAGCGTAAGTCAAGCGATTGTATCTATCTTACTTTTCTCTTTATTCACGTCAGAACATGCCCACCAACAAGAATCGATTGGCGGAAATAATATCGAATCTGGCCAACAGCCGTTTGGCTATGCCTTGCCTCAGCGGCGCGGAGCCGTTGGAATTGCTGTTGGAGATTGGTCTGGAAAAGGTTTATAAGGATTATGAGTTTATCTTTACCGAAAGCAAAGTATGTAGCACTAGTCTACTTAAAGGCGCCGGCACGGCTGCAGATCTCGATCTATCGAATGATCTTCCCAAGCTACGCAAATCTCTGCATAATGCTGTGCGCGGTGATCCCACGCCTAACGGCGGTGCAAGCATACGGAAGACTTTGTTGCATCACAGCGCTGATAGTAAGCAATCAGTCACTAAGTTCCAGAATGGCGATATATCTGGCTTCAAGAATAGTAGCTTTGATGAGCAAGACAGCATGATGTCCATTTCCAAGTTATTTCAAATACATTGCACGCTGGAGCACATCTTAATGATACATATTAACCTGAATTTACCCAATGGTGAGTAAGAAATAACTGGTTTTGCGGTATTCCATTAATTGTACTTGGTGTTCATTTGACAGTCTACGCCGATGTCTGCACTCAGCTGTTGGATAAACCACCACAAGAATTGGAAGGCATTGATGATCAGCTCAGTGATGTGGTGGACATACAGCTGTCTGCGCATTATGTGCGGGAGCATTTGGATGGGAAGGATCCGCACTCGCGGCATATAACAATGAAGTCGGAAAACAAATTCAGGGAACATACAACAACATTCTATTTCAATATAGAGAACATCTGTCCGCCCGAGCTGGCGCAGTGCTTTCAATGCGATGGTAAGTAAGGCATGAATTTTATCACTTTGCTGAAGTTAAGTTAAAAATTTATGTTACAGATAAGGAACTGATTAAGGATCGTACATACCATGCGTGGCTGTATCGCAAAATTCGTTCACTAAAGTAAAATCTTTATCATTGCAAATGAAATAAAAGCGTTTTATACCTAATCTCTCTATATATTATATGTAATTCTTTATACTTTCTAAATATACATTCTAAATATTTGAACACCAATTGTCGGATCTTGTTGTACAACCGGCTTTTCACACAGCATGGCAAGTGTAGTTCCGAAATCATGCTAAGCGAATTCCTACAAGTTTAAATCCGTGTCGTACTTGGACTGGGTACAAGTCATGCATGAGCATTGCCTTGTATAGCTCAAGGCTTGGAATCTTTGGATTTGGATAGTAAACACCTTCCGTTAACAAATTCACTTATGTTTTGCTTACTATATTCTAAACAAAATGCACACCGAGGAAATGAGCAGCCAACCAAACATAAAGTAATGTTATAAATCGGACCAAATGTGTGCTCAATGGCCAAAGAGAAGGTGGTGGCCATAACGTACATCCCAAAATGTTACAATCCAATTAGCGTTTTGTGGCACTTGCGCCACTTGGCCAGGTTGTCGTTGAATGCTTAACCTGATTGATTTTCAAGTCTCAGACGTGCGTGGAACGCGCTGCGGTTCGGACGTGTTTGTGGTACCTTAGCCAAACGAAAGTCAATAAACAAGTAAAGGAATAATTGGCTTGGGCGCTCACTTTTGAAGCCTTTAAAGTTCCGCACATCCTGTGCAAAAATATATTTTATTTTTAGTCGTTGTGCAACGTTTTAGCAGTCGTGAAATAAATTATATTTAACTTTTTCTAAATGCCAATTATCGCGTCTGAATAATCCAATTAACAAAATGGTGTGTGTGACATAAATTAAATAATTTAGTTTCCAAGGAATTCTAAAACTAGAATAGAAATAAGGACATTCGTTACTCTATACTCAATAGCCATAAAAGTGCAATCGTATAAATAACAAAAACCCCACAACAGACTTTCTTCACATCCTTTTTCCTACCTTCAGGATGTTTTCCCTTTATCAATATCGTAATCGTATTATCCTCAGAAAAATGTGATCTATTCGTTTCGACAAATCTTATTTGGTTTTCTTTTGGGGGGGCTTTCCAGGGTCTAGAATTCTTCTTCAAATTTGGATATGCCTTCCTCACCATAACGCTGATCATCATGATCTGGATGTCCTTGGCACGTGCATCAATGTTCAGTCGTGAGATGGAAGAGACTCGTTATCCACCGTGTACTTACAATGTGATGTGTACGTGTTCCAAATCCTCAACAGATCTCGGCATTGTGCATTGCAAGAATGTCCCGTTCCCTGCATTACCACGCATGGTAAACCAGTCCAAGGTAAATAAATAGGAATCTTAGAAGCATAGGGAATGTATTTAAAAGGTCGTATTTCTGATAGGTTTTCATGCTACATATGGAGAACACGGGTCTACGTGAAATTGAACCATATTTCCTGCAGTCGACGGGCATGTATCGACTAAAGATTTCAGGTAATCATTTAACGGAAATACCTGATGATGCCTTCACGGGTCTGGAACGTTCACTGTGGGAGTTGATTCTTCCCCAAAATGACCTGGTCGAAATACCCTCAAAGTCCCTGCGTCATCTACAAAAGCTGCGTGTTTTGGATCTGTCCGATAACCACATAACGGCCGTACACCACGATTCGTTTCGGGGACTAGAGGAGTCGTTGCAAAGCCTAATTCTGGGAGAAAACTGCATCTCAATGCTGCAGTCGCATAGTTTCTCAGGATTACTAAATTTAGAGACTTTGGATCTGAGCGGAAATAGTCTGTTCGAGATAGATCCAAATGTTTTTGTCGATGGGATGCCTCGGCTAACTCGTCTGCTTCTCACAGACAATATTCTGTCGGAGATTCCCTATGATGCATTGGGTCCTCTAAAGGGTCTGCGTACCTTAGACATATCTCACAATGTTATTTGGTCGCTTAGCGGTAATGAGACCTACGAAATTAAGGCTAACAGCAAACTGAACCTGGATAATCTTCACTTGGAATACAATCATATTGAAGTGCTGCCTCCGAATTCCTTCAAGTATTTCGATACTGTTAATCGTACCTTCTTTGATGGCAATCCCATACATACACTACGAGTAGGTGGAGAACATTTGAACAGTAGAACAACCGACTAATACCCTTTTTTGTAGGATGACGCCTTTAAACCAGCTCGCATTCGGGAGATCTATATGCGTTACTGTGGTCTGACGAATATCTCGCCTGTGGCATTTGATAGTCTGGTGAACAGTCTGCAGATTTTGGATCTGTCAGGGAACAATCTAACAAAGTTGCACCACAAGCTCTTCAATAATTTCGATGTCTTGAGGTGAGTGGTACTAGACTCAAAACTAATCGGATTGCTGGCGCCCATCTATGTGGGGCTTCCCCTAAGTGTGTGACCTGCTTTCGAAATGGAAATGCGACGAATGGGGAAGTGAACAAAAATGCGATGGAAGAAATAATCCATCCATAATACGAACCCTAATATCTGAAACGCTTAACCACCTAACCCTCTCACTTCTCCTTTCTCTCGTCAACAGGGTCATCAGCATGCGGGACAATAAAATCAAGATCCCGAAGCCAACTGAAACCTTTAATGCCATGCACTATACGCTGCTTAAACTGGACCTGAGTGGCGATCGCAATGATCCGACCAATCTTCAGACTCTGCGCAAGTAAGTGACCCCAGCACAAACATCCTGCTCCCCACACCCCTTACCCCAGCAAACTGTTTTGTATTTATTTTCAAAAAGTATGACCAGAATGCGGAACATGCGGTCGCTATCAATTTCGCGAATGGGCACCTCCTCGGTGGGAACCGAAGACTTCAAGGACTTTGGTGTTGAGCTCGAGGATCTGCAGATAACTCGGGCCAGCCTCTCGGCTATACAGTCCCATGCCTTCAAGCATGTGCGTGGCCTGAAGCGTTTGGATTTTAGTGAGAACGGCATCTCCAGCATTGAGAATGATGCATTCCATGAAGTTGGTTCAACTGATGGTGCTTAAATTTAAGTCTTTATTTCATCTGATTATTGTTTTCAGATTGGACACTCCTTGATTTCGTTAAAGATGTCCCATGGATACTCGGGCAGTGCCTTGCCTGCGGAGGCTTTAAGGCATTTGACTTCACTCCAGGAGCTGGACTTTAGCAACAATCACATTACCAGTATGAGCGACACTAGTTTCCATTTCCTGAAGAATCTGAGACTTTTAGAGCTGCACGATAATCGCATTGAGCAGGTGCTGAAGGGAACCTTCCAGGGCGACATACACTCGAAGCTGGAGGAGATCTCGCTGCGCTTCAATCATCTCTCATCAATCTCCCAACACACATTCTTCGATTTGGAAGCGCTCAGAAAATTGCAGCTTGATGATAACAAAATTGATAAGGTCGAACGTCGTGCCTTTATGAACTTAGATGAGTTGGAATACTTGAGTCTACGGGGTAACAAGCTTAACAACTTGGCCGACGAATCCTTTCAAAATCTGCCCAAACTCGAGATACTAGACATGGCTTTTAATCAGTTACCCAACTTTAACTTTGACTACTTCGATCAGGTTGGAACTCTTTCCAATTTAAATGTCAACGTTAGCCACAACGATATCCGGCAACTGATGTACAATTCCTCCTGGAGTGGACGCAATGAGCATGGTAGAAGATTGTTTTCAGAACGATGTAAGTTTAAGCACTTTAAATGAATCTCTTTTTAGGCGGCATGTATCACTCGAATATCAAGATACTGGATTTGTCCCACAATAACATCTCCATTATATATCCGGGCTATTTCCGGCCCGCGGAGATCTCTTTAACCCATTTACACTTGGGTTACAATTCACTAATGGTTCGTTTTTAGTTGGAATCAACTTTCCAGATGACTAAGTATGACTATTTTACAGAATACAACCCGAGATGTGTTTGGAAACATGCCGCACTTGCAATGGCTTGACCTTAGCTACAATTGGATACATGAACTGGATTTTGACGCCTTCAAGAACACCAAGCAACTGCAACTGGTCTACTTCGATCACAACTACTTGACCGATATACCACAGGACATCTTCAAACCCGTGCAAGGATTGCGCATTGTGGACTTCTCCCACAATAAATTGCGGGGACTGCCCGATAATCTCTTCTACAATGGCGGCATGGAAAAGTGAGTAATCTTGAATCGAATCTAATCTTCTTAATGCGAATATTTATTTTAAATCTACAGATTGGATGTCTCGCACAATATGCTTCTGAAGATACCATCCTCTTCACTATCCAGCTTGGCTGCATTGACGCTCTGCGAGTTGCATTTGTCCAACAATTTTATTTCTACCATACACAGCATGGATCTATCAAACAAATTTAGGGTAATTTGTGAAGATTGTTATACTTAAATACTTTCCTATCTCACGTCGCTCCTCTCTCTATCTCTCTCAGTCTCTTCGTTATCTGGACATCTCGTATAACTATTTGCTTCGCATAGATGATGCCGTGTTTGCTACGATGCCAAAACTGGCAGTTCTTGATCTCTCCCACAATCGCGATCTTAAGGTTATGGATAAGTCGTTTATGGGACTGGAAAATTCATTGATTAAGCTGGGATTGGAGAATGTGTCTCTCAGCACAGTGCCGGAGATACGTTTAAAGTACCTGCGAGAGTTCCGTCTGGGCTACAATGAACTGCCCTCCATTCCCCAGGAGTTGGCACATAACATGAGCAATCTACGCATGTTAGATCTCTCGAATAACGATCTGACCAATGTTCCCCTAATGACGCAATCGCTGCCACATTTACGGTGAGTTTGGCATCGATTTCTCTATCTCATTAATCTCAAGCGAATTTGTGTATTACAGCCGTCTACTGCTCTCAGGGAATCCGATCACCTCGCTCAACAACAACAGCTTTGATGGCGTCAATGAGGATCTTGAAATGCTGGACATATCCAACTTCCGTTTGCATTACTTTGAATACGGGTGCCTTGACTCCTTACCCCATTTGCGGTCCCTTAAACTGACTGCCTATTCGCATGTGGAACACTTTAATATTCCCCATTTGCTTCATCATCATCACAACATACGGGAACTTTGGATTGAAGCACCGCAACCGTTTACACGTATCGTCAAAAAGGGGGGTTCGGGACCCACACAGGAAATGCAGACAGTACAACTGGGCATGCCCACAGACCTACAGCGCGAGATGGAGGGACATCTTCCCTCGAAGCTGACTAATCTCACATTCAGTGGCCCACAATTCACGAATCTACATGAGCGCATATTACGGGTAAGTCTTCCTAAAATATCATCAATATGCCTTCATAGAACCCTCCTTTATCCGTTGGCTTAGGGGATGCGCTCCCCATACCTCTACATGCAACTCTTTAACACCTCGTTGCAAGCGTTGCCTCCAAACTTCTTCAAAAATATGGGACGGGTACGTAACATTTCGCTGGACATACGCTATAACAATCGCAATTTGAAGAAGATACCAAACCCGAATACCGGAGCAGTACCTTATCTGCCAAACAGTGTGTTTCTAACTGATCTTAAGATGTCCCATACGGATCTTAACTGCGATTGTGACTTGGGGTGAGTTTATTGGCAAGGCTTCAATTGTGAGCTTAAGTGAAATTAATATTATTATTGTATTAGCTGGGTGGAGTTCTGGCAGCGCAAACGAAGGCAATATATCTGCTCCTCGCAGACCTGGACCGATACAGTTTTCCGTACATTCATGAACTCACCGTGTCAGGTGTATGGTCGTCACAATTGCGATGATCACGATGACGATCTTCGCGAGACGCATTGTGATAACAAAGGTGGTCAACAGCTCTTGGAGGTGCGTAATCTGTTCGCAACGTCTTCCTTTTTATGATTCCATTATCTGTTGCAGGCTCTGAAATTTGATCTTGAATGTGGTTGGGATAATGCCAACTGCAAAGAAACTGCCTTGGTTATAATATCCGTATGCCTGGGCTTCGTGTTCTGGATGTGACTTCTGTACTTTGCATATAAGACGTCCACCGACTTTTACGATATTCTAGAGCAAGTCTATGGCAGGCAGGTCGTCTAAGTTGGTTAGTTCCTGGTAACTGCCTAGTATATGGATTGTGCCTGACCATCTAGAAATTAAGCGTGATGAGACTTTTTCTTACCTTGTCTTATATTCTTTCGATCCCTTTTAGCACTGAATACCCAACAAGTTGACAAGTTGACGAGTTGCTTTCCAATCTTTAGAGTCCTTTGGTAACGCCTTATATGTAGGAATCCTCACCTCACCACATACCACACACCATTCTAAGAGTATACACCATTATTAGCACTTAAATCAGTTTATATTACTTGAATACTCGAATTAGCTTTTTGTATTTTATTGATGAAATCTCTATGTTACCCATCTACTAAATCCTCCGATTTATAACTATTTACGTACTTAAGTTAGATCACTTCGCTGCTTAAACAATTCCAATTGAAAGTCTGTAAAATGTTTCATAAGCATAATAAATATTTACGATAGGTTAAATGGATTTTTCTATTCGTTTTCCGTTTTCCCTCCTACAAAAATATCCAACATTAAAGCTCGGAATTTTTATGGACAAGCTTAAGAGTCACCTCGGAAAATGATGTACCATGGACACAATGCCAACAAACAATTAAAAACTTTGCCATAAACTTTTGACATTTCTTTTTTTTTTTTGTACGGTAAATTATTATGCAATGCCACAATGAACTTTTTGTTGCCGCCTTACATGCCGCATCCACATTTGTTTTTCTAATTTTTTCCTGGGTTTTTCTAGGCAATTTTATTGAGCTAAAGTACTTTGTGATATACAGGGAGAGGAATGGGAACGGCACGCAGGGCTCGGGGCAGACCGTTAAACTTCAAATGGGGCAGCAACAACCTCATCAGCTTCCCGTTTATGCACTTTGCCAATGCCAGTGGCCGGAGTTGGTGCCTCAGAGCGACCACAGTACTGCAGCTGTGTGGGCAAGTTGTTGGATAAGTATGACTTGGGTAGGGTGTATACATATATGGGAGATGGGAGATGGGAGAGTGTGGCCTACCTGCTTGCCAATTAAATTTTCAAACCGTGGCCGCACAAATGTCCAAGCTCCCATGTTGCGATGCTCCTCCTGGCTCCACACAAAAGCTGTTTAATTGGGGCAGAGCAAGAGGTTGGTTGGTTATCAACTTGTTTCGCGCAAGTTTATGATGCGAACTTACATTGCACGTTGCCATATTGCGCCAGTTGTGCTTTGAGTTCCTGCACGGGGAAAGGGCACAGGGATTCCAGGCGAACAATGGCCGTATCAAGGGCCTGACGCTTCTGACGCTCCTCGGCTAGGTTGTAATAGTGTTTGCCGCTGCACAGGATGACCTTGCGCACCTGTTCCGGTTGCACAGTGCTATCACCTGCAAGGGATTGGGAAGTCAGCTAAGGAAGTTAACCATTAAACGGACAGCAAAGCACCTAAAACATTGTAGAACATTGTGCCGGGCTGGAAATCTTCATGGGTTGAGGTGGCTGCGGAGAGACGTAGGAGCGTCTTGGGCGCTACAACCACCAATGGCTTACGGAAGTTTCTGGCCAGTTGCCGGCGCAATACATGATAATATTGGGCTGGGGTTGTGGGGTTAACTACATGAACGTTGACGGCATCGCCGTCGGGCGCAGTTTCCTTGGAGTCGGAGAGTTGCAAGTAGCGCTCGATCCGGCACGAACTGTGCTCAGACGCCACACCATCGTAACCATGTGGCAGCAGCATGACCAGTGCATTTGAGTCCATCCATTTGGCTAAAGGATTGAAGGATTCAGTATGATTCAGCATAATTCACTAAATTCATTCTCTCTGTACTCACTTTCGCCAGAGACTATAAAGGCGTCAATAATGATCTGGGCACCGTTGGCAAAGTCTCCGAATTGGGCCTCCCAGATAATCAGATTTTGTGGGTTATCAATGGCCATGCCATACTCAAAACTGAGTACCGCCTCTTCGGATAAGATACTGTGGGCCAGTTCCAATTTGCCACCGTTGCCGCCCTCCATGTTGTTAAGTGGAATGTGCATTTCGTTGGTTTTCTGATCTACCAGCATGGCATGACGATGGGAGAAGGTGCCTCGACCTACATCCTCGCCACTGATGCGCACATTATGGCCCTGATACATGAGGCTACCAATGGCCAACGATTCGGCAGTGGCCCAGTCGATTTTGCTGCCAGCTTCCAGTTTCTTTAACCTCCCTTGTATGTGGGTCTTTAGCAGATGCGGGTGTACATTCTATTGTCAAAGAAATTCACTGAATTCTGTGGAAGATCTAAGTAAATGGTATTTTGAACTCACAAAGTCCTCGGGATAAGCCACACTTTGTTGGCCAATCCAGTGCAGTAGGCTGTAATCCAACCCAGTATCCCAGTAAGTAAGTTCACTGGACGGCGCCGAGGTTAGCCCAGCCCATTGCTTCTCGAAGTAGGACGGAGGTGGTTGATAAGTTGGAGCCAAAGCTAGCTCCTCACCGAGATGAGCAATATACTTGTCACGCAGTTGATTCGCTTGCTCTGCACTTAAGACACCCTCACTGGCCAACTGCGCGGCATAGAGATCGGGTACAGATTGACGTTGATGAATTATCTTATAGACCAATGGATTGGTAAATGTTGGATCGTCGAGCTCATTGTGGCCCCAGCGACGGAAGCAATTGAGATCGATGAAGATGTCCTTGTGGAACTCGCGTTGATAGCGGAAGGCCAAGTTGGTGACGCGTGCCACAGCATCGGGATCATCGCCGTTAACATGGAAAACCGGGGCTTGTATGGACTTGGCCAGATCGGAAGAATATGCCGTTGAGCGTCCGCGTTCAGCAGGCGTGGTAAAGCCCACCTGATTATTCACAATGAGATGCACGCTGCCTCCTACTTCGAAATGCGGCACATATGCCATGTTCAGACACTCCTGATTGATGCCTTGTCCCGGAAAAGCCGCATCGCCATGAAGTATTACATTGAGCACATGCTGGCCAAAGGGCTGAGCGTTGGCATTGCTGCTAAAGGCGCCGTCTCCATGAGTTTGCAGCTTGGAACGCGTCTTGCCCATGGCCACAGGATTAGCTGCCTGAAAGTGGAGAATAGTTTGAGTCCGCATTGAATTATGAACAAAGTTTAAAGACTCACCTCAAGATGTGAGGGATTCCGAACCATGCTAAAGTTAATGCTCTTACCAAGAACTTGGAGCTGCTCGGAAACATCTGCGCAAGATGTGGGTTTGATTAAATTACGCATACGCAGCGTTTAACACCAAAAATAGGAAAGTTTCACTTACGGAAGTGACTTATGACGTCCGACATGGCCTCGACATTGTCGGCAAACTCCGATGCGCCGCTTAGCTTGCGAAAAACTTTTGCGGGACGCATATTGAACATTGCCGCTTGCAGCGGGGTGCGTCCTCGATGGGGCATGGCCAGCACCACATGCACAATGTTTGCTATTGTCATTTTGGTTGATGTTGTGGTAGCCATAGGTGGTCATGCCAAGAAAATAAAAAGTTAGTAGAAAATCATTTAAGTGCTCAACAACACTGTGTGAGATAAAATTCAGATAATACACGTACTATTGCTAGTTTAAATTTTATCATTACTGTAAATATTAATATAAAAGAAACTTTAATCAATTTAGAAAGAGAAATTTTAAATTAACAGCTTTAAGTGCCTAATTTCGAATTTTAGGAAGGTCCAATTTAAGAGATTCAACATTATAAAGTTCTGACAGTATTATTGTTAAATATCAAAAATACTTGGAGTTTCCTGCTTCCGACTAATGTTTAGCATTACTTACCTTGAACGCTGTCACGTAGAAGCTGCCAGAAGAAGGCCAACATGGATTCTGCACCCTCGCCGCTGTAGCGTTTGACAGTGGGAAATTTGAGGGCCATGAAATTGTCCCATGCCTGTGACTTAATTAGCAGCTCAGCGATTTCGCAGCGCTCCGTTGATTGCAGCTGGTGTTCGTTGAGTGTCTCAAAGTTACGGGCCAACCATTCGCGCTCCTCGATATCCTACTCGATGGGGATGAGGATGGAGACGGGATAGGCAGTTGGGTCTCAGCTATTTATGTACATATTATATGGCTGCTTACCTCAACATAGGCAAACTCAGCACTCGCTGCGCTGCCGCAGTAAATGTCCTTAAGCAGCTGCTCCAACTGCGCAACATTCTGGACAGGCCGGCCATCAGTGGGAGCACTTAAAAGGTTGGCGGTGCGCACCGCTTGCTGCGTCTGCAGTCCATAAAATGCGGGATTTAATTCCTGCAGCTCGCTGTCCACGCGCCGAGTTGACAATAGAAACGAAGAAGAAATTATATAAATATAAATTATATGTTTCTTCTGCTGGCATTGAGTTGGCATTTGGTTGGGATGGCATTTATTTATTTACCTATCGCTGTTAGACTCTTTGATGCTGATGGGATTTATGGTGGCCAATTTGTGTCCGTGCTGGCGAAAGGCCTCGACCCAGCGATAGACATTGCCCTGCGAGTTCCTCGCCTGCTTCACCTCCTCCGCGACTGAAAACCCATGCGTAAACAATATAAATTTTCTCTCGCAGTTATAAATTATTAAAAAATACGAAAGCGAATGCGAATGCGAATACGAATACGAATTCTTGTTGTGCATTGCCACATTGTGCGGCCTTTTGAATTTATTGGCATTTTACTTTTATGGCATTTACTTTGGGTTTAGGTCTAATGCTTGACCTCAGCTCACCGGCCATATCCCTACTTTCTCATGCTGCGACTTCGCTTTGATATAAACTAATATATTATTAACTTTTATTAGACGTACTAATTCATATTAGGACTCAAGTTTATTGTTATATGTTATTATTAATTAATGTATTATTTAAAAGAGTATTTACGCTTCGGTGTAATGAAGCATATCTGACATGTCCATTTGTATGTGTGAGATATGGCTCAGTTCGTTTTATTGGGTTTTTTATGGCGCTTTATTTGTTATTTATTTTTTAGCCATGCCGTTGATAGCTTGTTTCTGTTTAGGTGTTTATGTGCTAAAGTATAATATTATCCTGCGAAAAGGATGTGCAGTCAATAACGGAATGCTTCTATAAGGACACACGGATCATTGACAGTTTCTTAGCCAGCTCACTTGAAAATGCATTAAAACATGATTTGCTTAACAATTTATGCAATGTCTTTGACCATATATTGGCGATAAATCAATTTTTCTTTACGTGGGACTGCTGGTCAAAAAAGGGTCATGTATGCTGGTTGCTGTTGGGAAAGGAACACACTGAATGATGGATTGTATTTGTGCCGATATATTTCCACTGATTCGTGTAAATATTATTGAACCGGCGCCAGAAATAGCCGAGGAATGATGGCCATTGTACTGTTGTGCATGAGATGCACCAAGAATATAAGTAAAGTTTGCAGGAAAAATGTGACTGAAATCAAAAGATCGCCCACTGGCGAGGCCAATACCAGCCTGATTGAGATGTCAAGTGAATTAAAACGGAACAAAGGCACAACAATTCCCAGAGCACATCTGCCATCTGATGAAAATACTGGATATCAAGGCAACAAAAATTCAAGCCATGTCGAGCCTCACGCCTGATAATTGTTCTCCCCTTTACACCCCGTTGCCTGGCATATTAATAAGAATTGGCAAGCTGCCTGTCAAAAAGACCTCACGTTCCTGTCAAGCTTGTTTTCCATTGCAAATTGTGTGGTTGACTAAGCCCATGAATCTAATTGGAATTTTTGAACTTTGTTTGTTTGGTATCAGGATTTTGCAGTGCCTTTCCATTCACTTGCTGTTTCTCTCTTGGCATAGTTACTTTTACGAATGATAAAAATTAAAAGTTATTCAACTAAGAGACAGAAAGTAAGGTATTGCAAACACCAAACAGTTCCTTTATACATGTTGAAAGTGCGTATGAATATAGTTTGATAATTGCAGGGATCGAACATGTTCGAGTTGGCTGCTACTTTTTGTTTGCATAGTTGTCCGCAACAATAAATTTTGTTCTGTTGTTGTTTTTATGTTTGTAGGTGAAGAGTTTGTGGCTTCACTCAAACGCGCATTGATAAACTGCCCAAAGGCAACAAGAGCCATGCATTGATTTACTACTACACTTGTTTATTTTTGCTTTAAACGATTTCACTTGTTTCCACTGTTTGTTTGCCTGTCGTTCGACTTATCAGAACGGTTTTTTAATAATGATTGTTATCTCAGCGACAGAAAATTGTATATTATTAGATTAACTTTGCACAGATTAAATGACATAATTTTAGCACAATTCACAACTTATACCTTTAAGTTCTTTAATAGCGTGTTTGCATTATTTTTTGGAGTATTTGCAGTTGTTTCCTACCTTCAAATGCGCGCTTGGCGACCGGTCGATAGCCCCAGACGCCTTTTCTGCTATGATAGCCACGTTGTGGGCGTGTCTGAGTGCTCACCAGGCCGGCAAATTTTCTTTCCGAACTCACAAAGAGGCGTATCATTTTAGTTGCTTAAGCTAATCGTTATTATTAAGTTTTTACGGTGTGAAAGCAGCTCCTCCTTTCTGCGACTTTTTCGTTTTCGACTGCAGCTGCTTGCGCTCCACCCAGAACTGAAATTCATTCTATATGCCTCAAATTGTACCCCCTGGACTTAGCAATGCTGATAAGCAAAGTGATCAGCAGACCGAGTTGAGACAAACGATTAATTTCATTCAATTCAGGCTCTCTCTCTCTCTCTCTCTCTCTCTCTCTTTCTAAACATATCTCTCTATGTTGACCCATTGAGTAAATTATGAAAAGAGCTTTGCTCTTTACGCTAGTTTTTATATCAATGTGTGTACAGATCTTTTCACTCATACTTAGGTTCGAGCGTGATTTTAATCTGTTGTTCGATGCAACTTAAATTGTGTCTCTAGTTAATGCACTCTGTGTTGCATAGTTTTAGGCTGCATGCATAAATCAATTTCATTGAATGGCGAGTTCCAATATTTAGATTTAAATTTTAATGTTTAAGCGATTGCAGAAATGAGAACTAGGAGACAACACTGTTTTAAACATTGTGAATGACAAATTTAATGATTTTCCTAACAAATATTTTAATTGCAACGTATTAAAGCAAAACTCTTGGTGGGAATTCCATGCTCATTATAAACCAATGCGATATGCCACCGACTAGCTATTGCTGTGTCAAATTCTTATTGATAAATTTAAATTCAACAAAATGTTGTGAGGTTTTCATTCATAAAACAAAATCCCGAGCGGAAATGCTGTTTTGTTGTTAGTTATGGCTCATTGTCTATAATTATAATGGGGCCCTGTTATGGCTAAGACCTTTCGAGCAATACATATGGAATTGATGACAAGGAAGAATGGTGATTAACTGTAATGAAAATGAATCACAAATTGTAATGTAGTCGAAGTCAACAAAAGCGCAGAGCACAGATAACGCAAAAGTAGAGTGAGATAGAGACGGAGAGAGAGGGAAAAGAAGCGAGAGAGCATTAAATAAACAATAAAATTTGGAAACTGTCAACTTGCACAATACACAAACCAAGTCCATTCGGCTCGAGACCTGGCCAACAAAATGTAGAGCGCCAAAAGGAATGCGTTATCAGTGCGTGGTGGTTTTACTGATAAGATTAAACCGTGGAGCATAAAAGAGATAACGGTGATATTTCACAATCGGAATGGTGACAGGAGAGGCAGTCGACAGGTTTTGGCAACGCCCCGACTTCAGTCCTAACTGAGCGTGGCGCTGAATCGAACGTATTTTCTGGCTTTAAAGGTTGGTAAAGTGGCCTCTGATGGTGAAGAAAGAGTGTTCAGTGCGATAAGAATAATGATATATAATACTGCTGATAAACCGCACGAATTGATGATGTCATCAAGTGAAAAACCATTCGATTGCCCGATTTGCAAGTGAAAAACTTTAAGAAAATTCAATGCAAACGTTATATCAAGTGTCCATTGCATAATTTGCATTCTTTTTTTGTGTCATTTTACAGTGAGCCACGTACAAATACGAAACGAAACGAATACGAGTCGAAAAAAAGTACAAATAAAAGAATTAGGTGATAGAAGGAAAAGTGAGAATGCGCTTTAAACTGTTTGTGGCCTGTGCGCTGGCCTGTGGATTCATGACCTATGTCCTGGCAAACGAGAATGTCTCAACGGAAGTGGAAGATCTATTTATGAATGATGTGCCCGCGAACAAAGCGCCTAAAATCGCACAAGCTGCCGAATTTGTCGAGATTTCTGAGGAATCAAAAAAGTCACCCGCTGTCAAAAAGGTCGAAAAAGTGTCTTCACCCGCAACCGCAGCAGCATCCGCGCCAGTATCCGCACCAGCATCCGTACCCGCAGCGGTTAAGCTAAGCCCACAGGCGAAGCCAACGGAAAAGGCGGCAGCGCCACAGATATTGGTGCCCGTTGCCTCCAGTCGTGGCACAGATGATATTCTGACAGTTTCTGGCCTAAAGCCACAGCCAATGTCCGGTGCACTAGTCATGCCATTTGAATACCTTGGTGAGCTGTACGATGTGGATTCCAGTGGCTACAATTGGGGTAAGTGTAGAAGTCGTCCAACTGAGCGCTGAATCAGTTCACAAATTACTCATACGCAGCGTTGACTGTTGAGCGTGTGCTTATCTTATCACTTCTCAGTGCTTGGCTTGCCCGCTTACCAATATTTGCTCGATAACTTGTTCGACTTTTGGCGACGCAATCCTAACAGGTGTGTGTTTTGTGTCTATGCGGAGAGTTACCTTGCCTCTGCGTAGGCTCTCATTAGCTCTCACAGCTCACATACCCAAACTTGATAAGATAAAGCACATAGTCTGGTATTAAAAGCTAACCATTGTTTTGTTTTTGCTTTCCAAATAAAACAAGTGACTGTCACTGAGAGAATCGAGTGGAATATAAACGATCATTGGAAGTATAGGCGGGTCTCCATTTAGTTAACGGGTTTTACTGCATACTTCCAACGTATGATTCAGTTTACAGCAATTCTGATCAAATTAAATGGTGGTGAGCCTTGTAATCGAAATGAATGCTTTATAAAACGTATATGTGAGTGCATTAGTCAGTGCGATGATTGCACACTCTGATTAAATATGGTTATCTGTGAGTTTCCAATCTTTTCTTATATAGCCAACGTTTTTTTTAACTTCTCCTAATCAATAAAGCGAAACTTTCATGTATCCTGCAGATAAAATTAGTTGATGTCGAATTGAGTCATCTTTTGTTAAGATCAGATAAAATTAGTTTGTATACAGCTGAGTCACCATATGCTAAAAAATTCTAGATAATTACAATAAAGATAAATTGAGTATTTATTGAATAGTCATGGAAGGGTCACAGCTTTCTTCTGAATTTGTACATCCTGCACATAAAATTCGTTTATATATGAGTCACGCTTCGTTAAAAAATTATAAATATTTTGAATGCTGGAATATTCAAGGAAAACCCACAGTTATATTTTGAATTTAATTTTATTTATTGCATTTAAAGTTAGTCAAATTAAATTTCTTATGTTAAACACGACGAACATATGACTAATATCTAATAGTAAGGGTATCCTTGGGAGCTTGCACTATATCGATGATTAATGATGATTGAATGAATTCAATCTGAGACCGAGTCTGATGGTATGTGGTTTGTTGAATTCTTGATAATTGCATTTTTATGCACTCATTGAAATGCGTTGTTCATATTCGGCAATGCGAAGTCGAACGGGGACGACAAGGCTCAGGTCCTCCATTATGGCATGGCGTTGTGGTCGCAGTGTTGAATTGGAATTTTGACGTGCGATTGTGGCCCGCGATTTCTCTATGGAAGGCTTGCGGCGTAATGAGCATTTGCGCTGAATTGTGTTGTTGCTGTGACCAGGGGGCAGCTTCGCATTGGGTGTGGCAAATTGATGTTGCACCGAATCCATGGCTGGTGTGGCGCCCAAGCGCTTGGGTTTCGGTGGCGGCATTGGTCCGCTGGCGCCTGTGGATGCCACACTCATTGGCCGGCTTGAGCGTAATAGGGAGATGAAGCGATTGTTGTTGTTGTTATTGTTGTTCTGGCCGAGGCTTCGAGCGGATTCATAGGTGTTGGTCAGTTTGTTGAAGAAGTTGATTTTGTCGCTAACACTGCGTGTGGTCTCATCGTTGCCGGAGGCCACTTCAGGTTCGTTGTTGGTGCTGAATGTTGAATCTAGTTGCGGTGCAGGTTGTTCCTCCGCATCGGAGCCGTTGTTGCGCTTGGACATCTCCAGCACCATTTCGCGCAGTTCCATGGACCAGCGCTTCTGTGACTTGTGCAGTTGCGGACGCAGCGCCTGCAACTGTTTCCCCAACGGCTTTGGACTGTTCACATCTGGATTGGTGATTGCCAATGCCAGTTCGCTGGTGAACCGTGGTGTGGGTTGTTGCTTTGCTGCTGGCAGTGGAGTGGATGTAATGGGTGTCGATGCAATTTCCTCGTCGATGTCCATTTCAAGTTCGCTGAAGCTTGAAGCAGCCATTACCGGCACTGCTGCTGGCAATTTGTAGTTGTAGAACTGGAAGTTGAACGTGCTTATGCTCATTTTGTGTTCCTTTCGGTACGGCGGTGCAAACTGAATGTATAGCATTCGAAGGAGACGACCAGTTTATATACGATTTTTATCTACCTGCAACAGCTCGAGCAGCTGTGCATTTTACCTGTCTGCCAGAATCAGGTAGAGGGCAATGACGATGCGGTGGCCTAAAAAGTTGCCCAGATTAATGCGACGTAAGTCCTTGCCCAAAATTGACTTACCAGCGATGTGCGTTCCAGGAATTTAGCAGTCTGCCAAAAAATTCAAAGTACAACTGCAAATGCTTCCAATGAATTGCAACCCGAGCACGCGAATTTTGCGTATTTTCCGCGCACCAATTTACCCGAACCGATGGGCAGGACCATAAATCAGTCAAATGCCGCAGCAGCTTTGCGGCTAATCCATCGTCCCTATGCACCTACACCGTTTTTGCTGTACCACACATTATCCTGTTACCCAAAAAGGATTAGTGTGCCACGATAATATTTTATGGCCTGACAACTCGGCACTGATTCATAAATAGATTATAAACTCAAAAACTGATCCACAAGGCGACAGCTGCTGGAAAAAAAACACAAAAATATACTACAAAAGATTTTATGAGCCCTCCCGTCTTCTGGCTTAGGTATTCACAGTTGGCCATGCCAGAGAATCAACAGACTCATAATAAGCCAACTGCTGTCATCGACAATTATAATGCATTTTAAAGACTCACACTTCGTAATTGACAAGCACTCTCAATACTCGTAATTGACGGCTAAAAGAGTTCAGTTTAATGGATAAAAAATGATGCCACATTGCAAATGGATGCAGTAATTGCCGCTTGGATGGACTCGGGCCGTTAATGAAATATTAAGCACGCAATTAAATCAGAATATTTCATTACGAAAGAAGCAAAGCAAATGCAACACAGAATTATGATATCAATATTAATATTAATATTCTAGATTCGCTCAGCTTAAAGTGGGAAATATTTAATAAATTTAATTTTTATGACATTTGCTTGATCTGCAGACAAGCAGTGTACATTTTTATATATTGCGAAAGAACTAAACAGGAAAGCTATTATATTTTTGCGACATTTAAATACATAAAAATACCAAGAAATAAGAACACAATCTTCAATTCCGTGTTTCTTTAGATTATTCCTAAGACTTCTTCAACTACAACTAAAATATGAATATCAAGAGAGCTGCTTAAACTGTAATAGGAATTTGAATACTGACTTGCATTGTTTCTTTATAGCTAGAAAAAGAGAAGCTTGGCAATTGGTCAATTTAAATTGCCTTTAAAATGCAATGCCACAAGCAGCAACAAAAAGAAATTAGTGAGAAAAATGTCTAGTAAATATAGGAGAATGCAGAAAGAAAGTAAAGAAGCAAAGAAGACACACGGAAAATTGTAGCTGGCAAGTTAGCAAAACTGAAATGAATATTAACTGTGACCTTTAATAGCTAAGTGCACGAGCAGCCGGGGGCAGAGTGCACGGTGCAGGGAGCGGAGTTGCATGCACGAGGCAGCAGTTTTGTAAGTGAGTCAGCAGGAAGCTGCAACAACTAAAGATGTTGCGAAAAAGTGGCAGGGGGAATGGACGCGATGGGCGTAGATTGTAAGGCAACTGCTAAGTTTTAAGTTTATGTACCGCCCCTTGAATGCATCCGGCCTAAATTGAAATGCTAGGCAAAATGTGCGGCTTTTTGTGGAATTGAATACGTAATCTCAGAGGATAAGATGTTGAAATTTGAAATTATTGTAACAGCGCTTCGCCGTTGACTTGACTTTAATGTGTACTTATCGTTACGTGTTGCAGATCCCAACAATAATGTGGCGCCACCGGATACGCCCTCAACCGCAGCTGGTGGTTATACAATTAGCCCAGCTCGCCTCGCTGAGCTGCGTAGTAATTTCATGTACTGGTTCTACGACAAGGACAACTATGGCGGTCGTGGTGATTATCAGTTTGACATTCATGCCTCGATGACGCAGCTGCACAAGAATCTGAACTTTCAGATGCCCTTCTATGGTTTCCGTTTCAATTACACACGCGTAAGTTGACCTCAGTCTGGCCACATCTCATCTGATGACTCACAAAATGTAATATATCCATATTATAATACAACATACAATATATTCTTGAATACAGCTCTCACTGAATGGTTACTTGGAGTTCTCAGATCCGCCAGAGTACCTCACCTATCCGTTGGTATTTCCCATTAAGGACTGGCCGAATAAGCGGGATCCCTCCTTCATGGGCATCTTCTTCAGCAAGTGCCGTGTGGGCAGAATTTATCCCTCCGATCTCGACCAGCGTACGCCTGGCGTTTACTTCCGGTGAGTTAGACTATGAGTATCTATTGTATTCTTGCTGCCATTCATGTGCTGCTCGTTTGCATTTATAATTACAATTATTGTTATTTTCTACTGCCATTTGCATATTTAAAATCACTTCAGGCTACCCATATACACACACACGCCCACACACATTCACACACACATTCACACACACATTCACACACACAAACACTCACACATAAGTGCGGCTGCTGTTATGCCACACTTTTTTTGCTCCCCAAGTTGCACACATTGTTTGCAATGTTCGCAATGGTCGAGCTCCATTTCCGTTTGCACATTTGTGCTCGCACTCACGTTCGCTCGTATACTCGTTGTTATTGTTTCTGACTAGTTACTGTCATTTATTGCCACAGCATTTTTGCATTGTTTGCAACACAGCCACCTGTCTCTGGCTTTGGTCATGGCTTCGTCATTCGGTATGCTGTGCGCCGTTCCGCTATCTGCCTCACATTTGTTACCCAGTGAGCTGTCAGTGTTGCAGATTTCAGCAACAGTCATTTATGCGTGCATCCATTTCAAAATGGCGCCAACTCAGCCCACAGGCATGTGGCAACCAACAGAGTTGACTAGCTAAATGCCAAAAATGGCCGATTACAAATCGAAAATGTGGTCAAGTTGCAAGCAAAACAAAAGCAATGAGTTGCACCAGCTCATAGTTTATGTGATTGTAGCTGATTCTCGATAATAGGACCATTGATGAGGTAAGATATCGTAGCAAAGATGTTGGTGCTTCACTAGATAACTGAAATTCGCCATTAACACAAAAATGAAAGTCCAATCTATATAACTAACGAGGCTGCAATTGAGAGAGATTCTGCACAATCTTATTTTCGCAACTCCCAAGTTAACGTTTTAATCAACTAATTCTCTGCATTGATTTAAAAGTTGCTTAAAGCCTAGCTAGATTTGGCTTAAATAGATACATTTATGCATTGCCTGCACTGCTGTCATCTGATATCGATGTCAGTTCGAGCCCATCACGTGCGAGTACGAGTATACGAGCCAATTTCATTAGGTCGACGCCATCGGGGACTTCAGATCTGGCTTTGGCTCAGGCTGAGGATATTGCAATTTTTATGGCCATGTAAATGGAGCATCATTGGCCAACCAAATGGATGGGCAAATTGGATACCTAATACCTTCTCCATAAACTGCTCTATATTGTATTGTGTTGACATGGTTCTAGGTGGATATTTTCCATTAGCCTCATTTGATATTTTGTTTTTACTAATTTCGGAATAATTAAATTCACTTGTGTCTGCACATTTTCTAAAACTTTTCATGGCACATGCACAGAATTATGCATTCAACTATTGTTTCTGCTGTTTATGCAAATGAATATTCAGTTTGTTTGCCTATGCTTACCATAAATATCCTTTATACTTTTGGTATTCCTAGCTTTGTATTGTAATTACTAAAAACAGAAAAGTGACAGAGAGAAAGAGAGAGAGGAGATAGGAGAGGAGAGAATTATAAATATTACATTAATTAGCCGCACCGTTGTTGAGTTGAGATCCACTTAAATTTTGGACAAGACCTTTGATATTAACGAGGGAAACTTCACTTTACTTGCGCTCTGTTCCCGAAGTTACTTAGTTCTGAGAGAGTAGGTGAAATCGGAAAAGATCTGTAAATTCTGATTAGCAATATTTTTGATAAATTCTCAGTTCACGCGTCCATCTCTAGTTTCTCACTTCCTCGAGTTATTCCAGCTTTCCCACTTGGGTACTTGGGATGGGTACGGACGGGTTCACATTCTGCCATTTAATTGTCTTTGCAAAAATGCTGGACGAAACTTTGATGTGTGGGTGGCCGTTGGCTGGAATTTAATTTAAATAACTTTGCATGAGAAGCGGCAGGAGAATTCCCAAAGCGGCATAGTAAACGTTGCAATGGAGGCTGTGTAAATTCCACTTGCTTAACAGCTTTTACCCCAACAGTCCACATACATTCTCACATAAATTTAATTACACGCTTATTGTTAACGCGGCGTACGGAATTAGCCAAAGTGCTGAAAGGGGAGGAGTCGATTGGCATTGGCTGCATTACACATACGCAACGTAAGTTGTTGCGAACTTACCAGGCTGCGCTTACTGTACGGCTCTTCCCCCCTCATGCATTTACGACTTGACCATTAAATTCGCAATGAAAACGCGATTAATTACACATGCCTGTGGGAAGCTAACAGGAACAACTACATGTAGCAAGTCGAAGACTAGACACCCTTGCAGACATTTGAATGTATCTTTCAATCGTTAAGAATTTGCATTTGTTACAAATTGGTTGGTACACTTATGTTGCTCTCATCGTAAGGGTATGAAAAATTATTGCGTTTGCTTGCAAAACTTTCTCAAAAGTGTTTGTAAAGCGTTCAAGTGTGTAAATCAGCGGCGTTAAGCTTTTAATTGTTGTTTGCCAAGGGCAAACGAAACAGTTAGGGGAGAATTTCAAGTGGGCGTGGCACAATTAAAACATTATGTTGTTGGGCGTTGCACGTTAATTCCAGTTGCTGCTCAGCGCAATTAGACTGGCCAACCGACTATGGGTTGCCTTATGATTTGGTCATCACCTGAAGTTAAACTCTCTCTTTAGGCTCTTTCAGTTTGCAACTGCTTAAAGCTTATGCTCAACTGGGCTAACACTTAAGCTGATCAACTTTCAGCTATCTCTATATCCGCTGTTGGCCTATTTTGTTGAACTATTTTCATTTACGATTGCGAGTATTCGAGTCTATGCTCTGCTCTGGCCCAAGACAAAGCATTCTTGCAGTGTATATGCAATTTTCGCCATTTTCTTTAAGTATGGCCATTGTTTCATTTTCATTTACACACGGAGAAAGATGAAATTGGGCCAAAAGTAAAAGAAAAGTTAGACAGAGACGAAAATGACGACGAGAGCGATGAGGATGTCGGACTGTTTCATGCTAAACTGTGAAAAAGCCATTTTAACCCAAAATGCAGACAAAACTGCGGCGGCGATGGCGATGGCGGTGGCGGTGTCGACGGCGCCCGAATGTATGCAATAAAGTACATAATGGCGTAGTTCAAGAACTGGCACGCCAAATACGAGCAGCACATACAGAAGCGAGAGGGGTATCTAGGGACAGGGAAGGGCGGCGGTACAGTGGAGATGGGGCTGAGTGGTAGAGACGCTGGCTGACGACTCGCAAAACGAGCAGCCTGACGTAGTTATATATGAGACTTGCGAATTTCCATTACTTTTGTTACTCTGCTTCTGTGTGTCTGAGTGTGTTTACATCTGTGTGTGTGTGTGTGAGTGTGTCTGTGAATATGAGTGTATATTTAGCTTCTAGCTTACTTACACGTGGAACTTGGCTGCTGCGCGCGCATTTTTAGGCCGTGTGACAATTGTTCCTTTTATTATTTTTCACTTTTTTTTTGGTTTGCTCTATTTTGGCTTGAATGTCAATTGCAGACATTTAAAGTTTCATGGCAAGGGCAACTCAGCACTGAGTTAAGGTGGTTGGTGGGGCAAACAAATGATAAACTATGCAAGTGCATGTGCTTGTATACTATCCAACTGTATGTTTGTGTGTGCTGTCTCTTTGTGGCATGAGGTTTTTACTGTGCGGTTGTCATGCTTCCACTTTATATATACATCTATACCCAGTATCTAAAAGAATATAAAGTATGGCTGTATGCAGTATAAGCTGTAAACTACACAAATAGATTTGGACGTGTCCTGAGCTCAAAGCTGTTTGGTTCCATCCCTTGAAGCAGCTGGCTTTATAAATATTTTGTAATAACCCGATAGTCTAATTTACAGAGTATTATCTAGTCGAGTGCTGTTTACATTCATGTGTAATTTGTTTGTGCTGTATGGCTTCTATTTTAAAATCATGTTGGCACTTTTTGCGGCCGTGTGTGTTGCCCTTTTTTGGCTGTTGGTTGCGCTAACAATGTGGACAGCATGTGTTTTCAGTCAGTTGAGGCAAAAATGCAATTTATTTTCGATTGCCAGCTGCTGTCAGTTATAATTTATGAGGGCCCTAATTGCATCAACATAGGCAGAAGAGCTGAGGCTGTTAAATCGGCATGCAGACAAGTATTCACACACGTAATCAGTTTAGTATTAATATGATGGCAATATGTATGTTATCTGCATATATTGCAATTTATTTGCTTGCGATTTGCGCGTTGAATTGTGAATAAATAAATGTTACTCATACGCCGCATGCAACGTCACAGTTGCGTGATAAATGCACACACGTCCATGAATATAATCAAATGTTGTCCAGTTGCTGTTCCTTTTGGCTGCAGCTGTGTTTGCTTTACTCGTAGTTTTTACCCATTGGAATGAATAAATTGTTGCGAGGTTGCATAAAAGCAAATAGCGCATATACGTTTATCAATGTTGCAACTTTACTTCAACACATGCTGCACAAACAATAAACATTTCGATTTTTTGCATCCGCTTTGTTTGCCCGAAATATATGCAAATTCATTTAAGTGCAATATTTTTTATTTGTCAGCTCTTACTTTTGTGAAAGATGAGCGTCAAAGAGTTTTAAATGAAATAAAATACATATTTGAGTCATATCATAAATTTTACAATTCAATAATTATCTTAAATAATTTATATTGGAAACTATAATAAAGAGTCTTAGTGTTGTACAGAGAATTTAATTCAATTTACACTAATGGCTATAAACAGAACACCAAAGTCGTTAGACTAAATTGCTGCACGTTGATAAAATGCTTAAATATCCATTGCAAATCAACTTTTATTGCTGAAATAATATCCTGGAACTTGAATTACTTTATGATGAATACAACAAATAATGAATTTAAAATATAGCAAGACAGTGAGTAAAACAAAGACAAAGTTTCATTTGCATGTGGTGTTGTGTAATGAATAATGAAAACAAATAAATCATACGCCACGTTGCCAGAAACCATTGAAAGTACGCACACTGAGGGGGGAACAGCGTAAAATACATAACGATTTTCTATTAAAATATGGCCAAAATATGCTTTAAAATCAGCAGTCTGGCCGTGTGCTGATTTATATGCCAAACATCAAATGCATTTATTTTCATACAGAGAATTTGGGCGCCTTCAAATATACCCTGCCATTGATTTGATTTGGCATTAACTTATCAATACTCTGTATCTGCATACTTACAGTGTGGTACGTGATCTGATGGGACGCACAGACCGTTTCGGAGTGGAGGTGAGGGAACGCACCATGTGGGATATTCGTACTGGAGTGGTGGGTGCTGATACTTTTGTGCCCAAGCACGTTGTGATCGCCACCTGGAAGAATGTCTCCTTTGCCGGTGGCATTGACAACTCACTCTTTACGGTAAGTTGAAACAAACTGTGTGTTGTTGTTTTCCTTAACTTATTTCTCATTTCCATGCAGACAAACACCTTTCAAATGGTTCTGGCCACCGATGAGGTCTACACTTACGCTATCTGGAACTATGCGGTGCTTAATTGGTTGTCCCACACAGAAGCTGGCGGTGATACGACGAAGGGTGAGGGCGGCACTCCAGCTTATGTAAGTCGTGCATATAAAACTCTGATATTTACTGTAGAGTCTTGACAGTCGTCTGACTTAATTAAACACTTTACACAAAAGGAAATTCACTTACATTCTCACAACATGTGGTGTATTGTTGGGCACAAAGCATGTGAGAAAGAAACGACGCAATTTTCATTAATGGTTGCTACGCAACGGAAAAGTTTTCATTGGGTTTCATGGTATATATGTTTTTGAATCACTTTTCATTTTCGCATTTAATGCAGTGAATGCGAATGCTATAATTTGTACTGCAAGTTGTAAATTAACTCAACACGATGCATGAAAATGTGCAACGCCATTTTCATGTTTTCTTTCATGTATGGGACAGACAGTAGTGTATGTTTAGTTGGCAACTGCAGATATACGAACATTGTCAACCAATCAGAACAGCTTGTAGTTTCCCTACTCTATATTTTCATTTTGTACTTTGACAGAAACTATGATTAATATAGGATATGCGACAGTCGAGCTTACCAAAGATGGCACAGTTTGTTGGTCGTTTATATTTTGGTTATTACAACTTATATTAATTAAGCAACCAGTAAGAACTTTGCCTACATGATTTCAAATTGTTGTACAAATTGAATTTGCAATTTATAACATTTGGTCGTAAGTTGCAAATTGCAGAACTTATGCAGTTATTCATAATTTAATTAGAATTCACATTTATACCACATGCAATTATTTAGTTAGAGATGTTGGTAGAGAGATATTCATCAAGGCTTTGTATTTTAATTGCAGGTTGGTTTCAATGCTGGCAACGGAACTCAGGCCTATGAGTATAAGCCTTACAGTCAGAACATGGTTATAAGGGACTTGGCCAATAGAGGATGGGCCAATGGATTCCCTGGCAGGCATATCTTCCGCATTGATGAACAAATTCTGATAGGCTCCTGTAACAAGGATATTGGTGCGTATACTTGATTGATTTATGATTTTGAGATCTATATTGATAACACTTCATTTGAAATTGATAGACGCCGCGTTGCTGCCTCTGACATTTGCTCCAGAGTCTGGTAACATGTTGGGCGGTCAAGTGGTCAACATTACCGGGCCCTGTTTCGATCCGAATGTACGTGTGACTTGTCATTTCGATACGGAATCTGTGCTGGGAACTTATGTGGACCGGAATCGCGTGATCTGTGTGCAGCCGTTCCTCAAGGCAGAGGGTTACATACGCTTCCAGATTTCTGTGGGCACACAGAGGTTCAAGTGGCGTGGCAAGTACTTTGTGGAGACGCCGGCCGCAGCCACCGAGAAGATCTTCTTTGCCACCGATGATGTACATAAGAAGAATCCCAAGGAAGTTCGCATTACATGGAATGCCTTCAATTTGACCTCGAATTCGAATGCTAATGTCATGATTTCACTGTGGGGTTATCGAGAGACTAAAATTGAACCACAACTCGAGTATATTGATGTCATCGAGGCCAGTTACACGAACACCGGCAGCTATGTGATCACACCCTCCAATTACCTAACCCGCCACAATATCAACAATGACATGCAGTTTGGCTTCCTACAGATCAATCTGACCCAACCCGAACAATACTCTGGCCTGGCGCTCAGTCCGTAAGTGCACTAAGTGCTGATGTTATCCATCATACGCCACGTTGTCCAGTGCTCGCATGCTCCTCTGTTTATTATATTTTAATTGACTTTTAGTCGTGTCAGCTGCCTAGCCCCTTGTGTCGTTCATATTTTTATTCAATTTGCCACAGCAATTTCAAAGAGCTGCCTGCATCAACTTCATCTATCGACATTCATGCCTCGGGGACCAATCAGTTTACCACGACTCTGTCTCCGCGCTCTGGTTTGGCTCTGGTACGGGCAATGGCTAATCAATAGCTTAGCAAAATGTGTTTTCGATGGCCACAGCTACTTGCCACTTAACTCAAAGTGTTGCCTCCATTGTCTATGCGTTTTTCCTCATTTGCATAGATTGGCTTAAACCATTTACTTCTTTTACTTTTCTACCCTGTATCAGTGAAAGAAGCTCAAGACGGCATTCTAAATTGTTGCCAATGTTTGAAATATATTTCTGTCTTACTCAAAGGTTATCAAGTTAGTAGATTATCAATTAGTAGAGCTTAGGGTATGCTCTAGTCGAGAATTTCTATTTCATCAGTCTTTTCTGCCTTTGGTAATTATTTTGTACTTATACTTAAAGTATTTGTAGCTGCTGAAAGTTCATTAACGACGGGCATAATAAAAATTAAAACCAGCTGAAGAAATTCCTTCTCGAACTGCAATATAAAAACTGCTAATAATAGAAATAGCTCGACATCTTATTGCTGTATAATCAAGTAGCTGGATAAAACTTTGCTGAATTTTTAATGATTATTTCCACATACTTTTATTAAGTTTAATATTAAACGTGGACGAGTTTAAATTCACAGCGAAGTTTGTATAACAATTGGCCCAATTGGCAGCTGTGTTTCCACCGGGCTAAGACTCTTATGTTTGGGATTTGAGTTTATTATACCTTTGGGTGTCGTTATTTTATCTTCGGGCTACGTAGCATGCACACACGCATATATATATATATATATATATATATATATATATATATATATATATATATTATATCAGTTTCAGTATTTAATTTGAAATTGATGAGAAGCTCGCGAACTTTTTAAATTCTATTCGCATGTGATTCATGAAAATTATGTATTTTTCTCTAGAGCGAATATTAGTTTGTTGGTTGACATGGCGTATGATTAGTGTCAAAAATGTATCATTGTGATTAACTAGAATTCTGCTTGTGTTAATTCCATAGCATTTTGTGGTCACGCCCCATTCCATTGGCGTGGTACATGGCTCCACAGTGGGAGCAAAAGCATGGCAAACGCTGGTCCCGTGCTCTATGTGATAATTGGATACGCGCCGACAGATTCCTCAGGTACGTCAAGGACTTAGACAAAGGCAGAACCGGCTGCATTTACATTTTGCGCTAATTAAAAGCTGCCTCATGACCAATGAGGAATGTCTAATTAGACAGACAGCTCACAGTGTGGTCTGCCATTGAATAATTTCAATTTATAATACAGAAACTTTGCTGCCGACTTGCCGCTGTGTCCATGCACCCTGGAGCAGGCTGTGCTCGATAAGGGTCGCTTCCGTCCGGATCGTGAGTGCGACAAGGACTCCAATCCCAGCTGTCTGCGTCATCGTGGCGCCATTCATTGTGTGGTCAGCGGAACGCCAGTGTAAGCATTCATTCATCATCATCCTTTGATCTTAGATCTCTATTCAGACTTGTATTCCCTTGTTGTCTTCTGCAGTGCCCAGGGCGCTGAGCAACAATGTTGCTATGATCGCTACGGTTTCTTGATGCTGACCTATGACCAAATGTGGGGTTCACGTCCACGTCGTATTCATAACCTGGGCAAGATGCCATGGAATGAAGCCAGCAAAGTGCCCTCGTTGTCCATGTGGTTCCATGACATGCGCCCCTTCTACTCGTGCTGCTTCTGGCAAGAAGAACAAGCCGTGGGCTGTGAGACCTATCGCTTTGAACGTCGTCCTTCCCAGGATTGTGTTGCTTATCAGGCACCAGGTATTGCTGGCGTCTTTGGTGATCCCCATTTGATAACCTTCGATGGCAGCGCCTATACATTCAATGGACTAGGTGAGTTTGTTTTGGCGCGTAGCACGGATCAAAGCGAACGCTTCGAGGTGCAAGGACGCTTCCAGCAGATGCCACCAAATTACTACGGTCAGGTAATGGCCACCCAACTGACTTCTGTGGCCATGAGAGGCAATACCACTACCACAATTGAGGTACGTCTGCGTCCTCTTCACGCTCGTTGGCGCTACCGCCTGGATGTGTTGGCTGATGGACGCAAGGTTTACTTTGATCGCGAGAGCTTGAAGTTCCAGCACTTTGATGGAGTGACTGTTTATACACCTACCTACTTGCTGAATCAGTCTCAGGTTGTGGTGCAGTTCGATGCAGGCATTGGTGTGGAGATTGTTGAGAACGAGGGCTTCATGACGGGTCGTGTATTCCTGCCTTGGAAGTTTATTGTAAGTTGTAATAAAGCCTCCTTTGAGATTAGCTAATCCTCTGTTTTGCAGAATAAAACTGCTGGTCTGTTTGGCAACTGGAGCTTTAATCCGATGGATGACTTCACACTGCCCAATGGTCAGGTGGCCTCCATCAATCTCAATGATATGCGCAGCTTGTACAACAACTTTGGCCTCAAATGGATGCTCACGGATCGCGATGTGCCAAATGTGGGTGCGGCTCTGTTCACTCGTGAATTTGGTCGAATGGCCAGCTACTATTCCAATGCATCCTTCCTGCCCAACTTTGTGATGGATCCTGCCGACTTCCTGCCCTCCAATCGCAGCTACGATCTCGAGCGTGCTGAGGAGCTGTGCGGCGAGTGTTCGCAGTGTCAATATGATTATGCGATGACTCTCAATCGAGACTTGGCTCACTTCACTAAAAACTATTACGACAGTTTGGTCAACATGCAGGCGGAGAATGCCCAGTGAGTAACTGACATGCATCTCGTAAATTCAACTGTTAATCCTTGACTCATTGTTCCTATCAGGCGCGTGGTATCCTGCGGTGTCTTGCAAACTCCGCGCTTCGGTCGCAAACTAAGCTTTGATTTCATGCCAGGAGCGAAGGTGGCCTTTGAGTGTAATGAGGGATTCATTTTGGTGGGCGATCAGCGGCGTGAATGCCTATCGAATGGTCTGTGGAATCTGCCCGAATATGGTTATACAGAGTGTCTGCGTAAGTTACATCCTTTTATACATATATCCTTGTGTCCTTTGCCTCTGCTCACCATCAGCTTGTATGCTGTTGTCGCTCTTTGACCTCGTATAGGTGAAGTTTATTACACGCGTCGGGTCGCTTTCATAGCAATTGGCATTATTATACTTGTTATATGCCCGTTGATGCTATGCATCGTTTGCGGTGTCTATCGCTATCGTCAGAAGCAGCTGAAGGAGGATCCTCACTGGCAGATGCCTGTGCTGCCCCGTTCGCGGGCCGGCTCAGCTCGCAATTTGCGTACCTTGAACTACGACCCCGAAGACGATAGCGATACCGATGCGAGCACGCTGAAAAAAAGTAGGTCCTACGATAAAGTATATCGCACGAACGAACCATTACCAGGCAAACCGCAAATTGATTTTCCAGCTAAGAAATGGGATCTGGAAGAGAACGACGAGGATGTGACATCATCGGAAGGTAGTGATAATAGAACTAGCACAAAACTTGCCACGGACATTTCCTACATTAATAAAAATAACGTTGCCCATGCAACAGGTGAGAAACCCAAGCAGACGGGTCGTCGCTCCCTCCGCTCTGGCTCCACAACTGAACTGGACCATGATGGCACTCCGATTGATGGTGCCCCTGGTCATCACGATGCCGAGGATGATGATTTCGATGAGGGGGGACGTACACACGGGCACACTGCATCCAGCCGGCTACCATCAACCACTTTCGCCCGAGGAGGCCGACCATCTTCATCAGCAGCAATACAGTCCAACGTTCAGTGGAGTTGATAGTCGCACCAGTGCCGCCAGCTCCATCAACTACAACCCCCAGTCGGCGGCACAGAATCGCTTTGGTGGCGTGCCTGTGTTGCCCAATAACACGCAATACTATAATAGGCCGCCATCGGGCGTGCCACAAGCTGCAGCGGCAACGCCTATGCGCATTGCGCCCACGTTGCCTGCCACACAGCTGACGCAAGACAGCGGCCTACCCTCACCGCCGCCGCATGCCACATCGCCAACGCCATCGGTGCAAAAGTCCACAGAGGTTTAGGACTTGACATTTAATATGCACCAGTTCCACGAACACACACACACATACATACATTTAATTTACTCTAGACATATACATACATACATACCTTTGCCTAATATGCACAGGCTACAAAGTTCAAATTTGTATAACTAATTTCATAAACACATACATACGTACTCGTATATATATTATACTTAATAATTATTGTTTAACTTTGCTAATTGCCCACCTGTCATCGTAATTTGTACTCGTAATTGTTGTCGCTCTTTAATCATGACTTTTGCAATTATCGCCTGTTACAATTATACATAGTCATACATATTTAACAAATAGCCCAGGAATATACATAATTTTACATATTATTATTTAAATAACTCATTCACAATGACAAGATTTCGTTTGCATTTTGTAAATTTCCTCTGGTTACGAGCTAACAATTTCCAGATTTCCAACTGTTTACTTCATCATTAATAAATAATAAATAACTTGTTAATATTACAAAGTATATCATATCAATATATATTAAATCCCCACCATTTTCAGCGTGCTCAGATATTGCCAATTGTTACATGAAAGTTGACACCTCGCATAGTTTTTCCAAGTAAATTGAAAGTTTTCACAGAATTTGCCTCGGAGATATTCCAGCGAATGTCTGTCAATTTTCTGTAATAATTTGCATAACGAGCGAAATCGAATTGCATTAAAAGATAACACTATGCAGCACATTTCTGTTTGACTTCAGTCAGAAATCGCCAAATCATTTACCAAATTCTTAAATGTCAAACAGCATAAAAACATTCTGTTTGAATGTGAATCCTTGTACAGATGAAAGGATTACTCAAACATTGGTTTCCATAGTTTTCGAATGAAATCTTAATAATTCTTATATGATATAAAAAGTTATTGAATTACATAAAATCATCTTAAAAACAATTTAATTGTTTTATCGAATTTTTTTTTATTAATTTTTGATTCAATAATTAGATTCAACTATAAAATGAGATTGCAGAAGAACGTTAGCAAATGTTTGATTCTTGAGATCATTTGCTATGCTTGCAGCATAGTGTAATGTGCAATGCAGAGCAAAATGAATGCCACGAAATGTTACGAGTATAACGAAGCAATAGGGCCAAAACCAGAGACATTAATCTTGAGCCAACTGTCACGTCTTTTGCCCGCTTTAGACACGCCCAACGCCCAACGCCCATCGCCCAAAACACGAAATCCAACGCCCCTGCACTATGGCATGGCCTGGGAACAGAGCAAATGTATTGTGTGCATTACGCTATTGTCAATCAATCTTGAGCAAATTGATGGACAAGTTGTCGTTACTTATGTGCGAGTATGTGAGAGAGTGTGTAAGAGTGTAAGTGTGTGGAATGTATGTGTGTGCCCTATTGCCTGTCATGGTTTGAAGTTCTCGCAGAATGACGATGTGTTCAAAAGTAGGCAACTAGTTTTATGTTCTTAATGCCGAAATGGATGGCCATAAATGTCTGACCGCTTGATTAATTTATGAATATCATACTTCAAATGAAAAAAAAAAAACTAGGTGGCCAACAAAGTTTGCTCGCATTCTCTTTGCTTTTTGTTTATGCCAACTGCACCTTTATCTCATGCCCTTGCAGGTCACGAAGAGCATTCGGCACGCGTGGCAAGCGTTTCTCTGGGCATGGTGCTCCTTATTGTGATTCCTTGCTTGCTGCTGCTTGTTTGTGGTGCAAATTATTGGATACGAGAACGAATTGCCAAGGAGGAGGAAGAAGCAGCCGCTGCTCTTATGCCGAAGCGTAAATGGAAGCGGCCTTAGGAGGTGATTGGATTATCACATTAATGAGGTGAATAATGTCAATCATGTGATGGGATTTATCTGTGTGATTGTGAGAGCTGCTCATGGTTTTATAATCTTAGTTAAAGTTTAATATATATAATAAAAATGATTGCTGGTATATATTATATATTTATTATTATATATTTATGCTAAATAAAAAAGAAAAATCAACTCCATTCAAGCTTTCGTTCTTAAAGAAATTTGTATAATTTCCATGTTCAGGGTTTAATAAGATATTTTATTTATTTATACTTTTAGGTTACATGTATTGTTATCATAGTTTTAACATATTTAACATTTACACATTACATAGAGCAGGACAGAGAGAAAGGGAGAGAGAAGCAGTGAAAGAGAACAGTGTGTTTCAGCTTATCTTTGTAATTTACAATACATTTTATGATCTCTCAATCGTCTCTCGTCTCGTTTAACACTTTCAACTGATACTATCCAACTAAACAAACTTGCATCTTAAGCTAAACATACATATGTGACTTACAAGAACTTTCAGCTGAACAGTTAAGTGTCTAATAAATTGTAGTTATCGTATTTATAGCTTGGATTTACTGTAAAGATTCTGTTGCCCATATTGATATTGTGCGGCTATAATGCTTTCTTCTGAAATGTGATGGCTTAAGAACTATAAAGCTATTTTCAGTTTAAGTATAGTACTCGAACAGATTTGTCATCATAACACTTACATATGTACGTATGCATATATTGCCGATAGATTTAATAGTTGTACAATTTCACAAACAAATACACATAAGTATTATCTTTGGTTTTGGTTTTCTTCTGATTTTGGATGAGCTTCCCTTTGCCTAATATATTTATTTGAGTTTCGGATGATGTAGACATTATTACAATCATTATATTGTATCATATATATATATTTGATATTTATTTGGTTATTCGGTTATCTGGCTATCTGGTTATTTACTTGTTTAAGAGTACTTCTTGGTGCAGTTGGGATGCTAACATTTGTTTGGATGTTGTGGTCAATTGCCCTGTATATTAGTTGTGTGAGTTGTGCAAAATAGTTCTGCGACTAGTTTGAGGTAAATTAACCTCCTCCTACTTCCTACTTACTCATACATACTCATACTTATGTATGTATATGCTACAGTTGTTGGTGCCTTTTGTGGTATACTTTTGTATAGTTACGAGCTCTGCTTAATTAAGTATAATCCAAAAACGTTGTGGATTAAAATATTTGCCTTACATCGTTTGCTCATAGATATTTGTACAGTTCCGGTTTGTATGAGTACTTTTGGAAAGAATCGTTATTATATTATAAGTACATCATAGTTCTATAATTAGTATTATATTTGTAGTGCCTACATAATTTACATCTATAGTACAAAGCACAAAAAGTTCAGCCTAAGAAACCATCACAAAGTAGAAAAATAAATATTAACACATTTAGTTTATATTCACAAATACTCGAAAAGCTTTACGAATAATTATTTAACTCATTTGTTTATACAGGTAAAACATTCATATTCACATTCAAAAAACATTTTCTACTTACTAAATACAACATACGAGTAGTTACAGCTTTGGGAATCCTTTTGTTTTGGTTACATTGCTGACTTCTGAAAATTAATACAAATTTGGATATTTTATTAACTGCGGAAATAAGATATAGAAGACGAATTCATAAACAAGCGGTATAATATCCTATGCAGCTCTTTGTAGAAGCTTTTTCTATTTGAGGGGGAAGGGAATGAGGTATCCAACATTTGAAATAAATTTGATCGGCGTATGGCATACAGGAACCACCATGCCAAAATTGGGGCTCTTATAGTTACTGAGATCGACACGTTCATACAGACGGACAGACGAACGGACAGACGAATAAACAGATGAACAGACAGACAGACAGACAGACGGTCATGGGTCAATCGACTCGGCTGTTGATATTGAATATATTTACTTTATTTGACTCGCCACGCTTCCTTTTATCTCATGCAAAATTAAGCACAAAGTTAATGTAGTCGTATACAGGGCATAAAAAGGTATTTTTTTAAATAATCAACTTTAATTCGATGACTTTTCGTAGAGTGGATTGGATCTAACAACTTGAGAAAAGAGAAAATCGGTCGATCGCAAGCAAATGATTAAGACGTGCTGAGAAAAAGGATAACGAAGTATTTACTCAAATCATCGATTATAACATATTAATATATTCCGTAAGAAAATCATTGAAGTGTTGATCAAATTGTAAGATCTCTCAGTTTTTAGAAAAGTTATAAGGACAAGGAGAGGCAGTAATAATGCGTATATATATTTATATATACATATACTATAAATCAAGCATTATGTAAATGAAAAGTTCATTAAATTTTCAACTTGAAAGTCTCAAAATCTGCCATAAAATGCGGTTAAATAAAAAATCAAAGCCCAAAGAAGCGTCTTACCGTTGCGCCCCATTAAGTTTTGTTTGCTTTGGTTTTGTTCTCTGATTTATTTTTGTTTGTTTCTATGCGCATGCAATTCAATTCGAACCCTTTACGGACAATTACGTTACCAAGCCGAGCTGGCTGGCTAACAGTGTCAATGTCAAAGTTGAAATCTGACCGCATTGTGGCAACTTTTGCTGCCTCGTTTTGTATGCCAACTGCGTGGGCCGAAACCAACTACAAAGGCGAAAACAACTTTTGATTGCCAAAAACCAGCTCACCGTTATCTGTTCTTTGGGTCTCTGACTTCTATAGAAAATTAAAAATTGCAATCACGTAAACATGCAGAAAGCTCAAAGGTCTGCCAAAGGACGATTACTTATAACAGAAATGTAAGCTGATGATTTTTATGGGTTTTCTCTATGCTCACTCCTGGGGTCAGCGAGACCAAATGCTAAATACGAACTGCATACGAGAACAAGCGGATCAGTCGAGCGCGCGCGACAGTATAAAACCCTGTGCAGTTTTCTAAATTAAATATTTTTATTATAAAAGAAGTAAGAACATAGCAGGTGTTTATTAAAGAAGCCTATGAATTATTTACATGCTTATATTCAATCAAAGGCTGAGTGTTACGACACTTAATTTACTTATGCTTGCTCGCTCGCACAAATATGCACACATGGTAAGCAGACGCATGTATCACAGTCGTTCGCTGTCTCGCTCGCACACATGTGCTGCTTGCTGCTCTACGATTCAATGGAAAACTAACTTTTATTGCTGATTATCTGTCTTATTTATAAACCGATCTTGATGAAACTTTCAGCATTGCTTCTATATGATATTCTTTAAGCACCTGTTAAGTTAGAAGTGTCTACGAAAAATGTGGCTATTATTCGTTTTTTTCAAATTGCGGGGGAAGGGGGGAGGTATCCAAAATTTAAAATAAACTTGATCTGCGTATGGTACACAGGAACCTTGATGCCAAATTTGGTGTCTCTAGTTCTTATAGTTGCTGAGATCGACGCGTTCATACAGACGGACGGACGGACAGACAGACAGACGGACATGTCTCAATCGACTCGGCTGTTGATACTGATCAAGAATATATATACTTTATAGGGTCGGAGATGCCTCCTTCTGCCTGTTACATACATTTGCACAAAATTATTATACCCTTTTTTGTCCATTTTTAATGGGAACAGGGTATAAAAACATAAATATTCAAGTAAGTGAGGAATAAATAAATAATTTAAAGACTGACAATTGTTCGAATTGAAATTTGAAGACGATACGAAAATGAAACATCTAAGAGGAGGCTGGTCTGTTCATCGTAATTGCACATGCATGTAAACCGTAAGCCGGTGACAGGCACATACACCCTAACCCATCACACACACACACAATGAGACGCTAAGCAATTTAACAATTTTACAGACAATTAAACAACAACATGCTGTCCAGTTCTGGCTCCTTACAGGACTGTGTAAATCCATACACTGTGTGCTGGTTGGGGCTGTCATTGAATTGGCTGCTGCTCAACAAAATGGCTTAAATGTAATTGCAGCTAAAGCTTGCCCTGTACATAAACTATCGATTAGTTTAATGCGCAAAAATACAAGCAACCAACTTTGAGTTCATGGGTGCCTTGGGGGCGGTCATGACTCTGTCCCTGGTTCAACCTGCCATTGTTGGGCTTGCCTACACAGAGTATATAACAAATTGAATTAAAATTGTAAATATCACAACATTCAGGCGCGAACTTTATGGCCCACAAATCAAAAGCACGAACTGTGACTGCACTGCGCGTTAGCCATGCCGAATGCTGACCATTCGCTCCGTTGGCCAACTGATTTGCCCTGCCATGGACTGGACTGGCTGCCTGTTCAGCTGTAACCGATGTGGATGTCGTGACAAAATGTGGCGTATAAGGACAACAACAACTGCCCTCGATGTTGTTGCTGATGTTGTGGGCGTAAAGCATTGCTTCTTCTCTTTCATTTTTCATTGTTTGTGGCCATGAAACAAAGTGCAGTAAATAGAGACAATCCGTTTTGTGGCTAATACTCGTAATTATTATATTGCTTACATTACCATTTACGATTTGAAATATGCTACAAATAGTTGCAGATATATGAAAATAAAAGCGAGCCCGTATTTGATAATTAATATAAATGTTGTGTAGTTGAACGATTTGTAGTCCTATTTGTCACATAGTGCACTGAGGAATGAGGAATGAGGGCCAATAACAAATTGCAATTTGATATGCTACGCTCGATTCGAATTGATTTGTTGTATGGAACATTTGTGGCATTAGGAAATGGATTTGCTTACAATCAGCTGCAGATGAGACTGTATCAAGTGGTGGCATGAGGCATGTAGACATGCCCAAGGTTGACGGCGATGTACGCCTTGCAATGTATGCAAATGAATGGCGTCTGTTTTCCAACGCTGTCATCTGTCTCTCTGTCTGTTTGCTTTTCTGTCATTCTGTCTGCTTGTATATCTGCCTGCCTTTCTGACTATGTCGAGGGTTTCGGGGTTATGTGGGCTAAACGCCCAGCATGTTAATGTTGTTGTTAAATTGTCCATTGTGTGTTTGCACTTACAGGCGTTTCCACTTTAATTGAAATTAGTGCTGCATTTTCGATTAAGACTTGACTCAACTGTTTAGAGAATATATTCAGTTTGGCAGAGACAAATGTTTATAAATGTACTCGGTTGCGGCTCCATTTAGATTCACGTAATTTAGTAGGTAATTGCTTTGGGGACTTGGGTCTTGTTTGGCATTCTTTTAATGGAACTGGGGACCTCCCAGGCGACATCAGTATATGTTACAGGTTTTATTTATTAATAAAGCAGCTGATAACATTACAGTTTGAAAGTGGCGAAAGAAGATCAAATAGTAAAAGTTATACGTGTGTGATGCTAGAACTTAAAAACTAACGATGTTGGCAAAAGTTTTGGCTGCCTGAAGTATGGAAAGGGTGAACCCTTTGTCATGTGTATGTTGCCCTTGCCATGGCTGTGGCTCATGGTCACAAAGTAACCCAAAGAGGCTTTGGTTTTCTGGTATTTGTTTGCTAAAGGTAAGCAAATGACACAAGTTTGGGTGTCATCGACTGCGGTGGCAACAAGATGAAATAATTCAATAAAAAAAGTTTCTATGAGTTGCCATCGGGATGCTGTGCTTGCCATTTGACCTTAGAACTTAAAGTGTGTAAACGTGTAAGTAATTTCTATTAAAATGCGCAACACATGTCAGAGAAGTTTGTCGCCACTTTACAGATGCGAAACCCTTTTAGGGCCCTAACTAATTTTGCATTACACACACGACGTATGCGTAATTTTTCCTGTTGCCTGCTGACATATAACATGTCACGCCTGAAAGTATGCAGCACCGGAAGCAACAGAGGCCAAGCACTTTGTGATTATCATCATCATTGGCGTTGTCGTTGGCGTTGGCATTGGCATTGGCATTGGCGTTGGCGTTGTCATCAGCATTAACGTTAGACGTATTATTATCTGGCTAAACTTTTTGCCTTCTCTTTTTTTTTGCAAACGTTCTTTTAGCATCTGTCACAAGCATTAAATTTAAAACGGGCATATTAGCTTTCTTATGCAATTCGAATCAATGTGAAATTATCTATTATATTGTAATGGCAGAGAACGATTAGTTGAAGAGATTAAATGAACAATAAAAACTTATGGGCCAGGATGTTATTAAAGCTCATTCTTAGTTAACGATCAAGTTTCAGGGCTTACAACTCTAAAATCAACAATAATTCGGTTTTATATTCGGTTTCGCAAACATTTGATTGGCCTTAGGGTACAACAGATTCGGTGTGTTGGACATAGTCTTTGCTTTGCTTTCTATTCTCCTTCCCTGCTTGTTCTGGCTGGCCCAGCAATATGAGCTTACGACTAGCGACATCAGTGCTTTGCCTCTGACATTTTGTCGACGGCGGCTCATCGCAATCATAATTTCCATCTTTATGAATTTTTAATGAGAAAAAACCAACTCGAACTGGAAGAAGCTGCTTAGCACAGCAGAGCAGTGCCTGTCACTTGCAATTTCAACTAAATTTTTTATAAGGCTGGCACGCAATGGCCTTGAATAGGGCAGACCTATGCCCAGATCCAGGTCACGCATTTAGTCTCTACAGCCAAGAGCATCAAGTTTTTGCTGTATTTAGTTAGGTAAATATTTATTTGATTGGTTTTTGCGATTTACATTTGCGTATTTGAGACGTAAGCGATGCGAACAGAATAAGGAAATTGTGTGAGGACAAATGAAAATACGAAAATGAAAATATACTTGTGTATTGATGGATCTGCATGAATTAGGTGCAAGCTTCGATGGAATTGTAAAGAAAGAGAAAGTATAAAGAGACAGAAATGATTGAATGAGGCGCCACATGATAAATGACCCAAATATAGAGAAGGGGCATACTGAATGATACAAGTTGCAAGCTGATGAAGAGGCGCAGCAAAACTCTTTAATAAGGCAGGCAAGCAGACCCAATTAAGTGCCCATTAAATTTGATTCCATTGAATAGGGATTGAGTGAAGTAAATGCATTCATTAACGTTAATTAAACCCTCCAAATAATTGTAGAGGAAAGTCCAATGGAAAGCAACCTTGCGTTGCGTTTCTGCGTTTCTGTCAAAGAAAAATATAATGACCACGTCTGTAATTATACCTCGAATATCAATTGAAAGGACTTTGCAAAAACATTTAAGTCCTCAGTCAGCTTAAATTTGAAAGTATATATTGAAGAAACTGCGAGTTGCGTAAAAAAGGCAACAATCCTGCGGCAACATCCTGTACAAATAAGCCGGATGCGAATAATGAATGAAAGCCAAATAGAAGAAATGAAGAAAAATTATATGGGAAAGCGAAGAGATGCCACGATGCGGAGAGCAAAGATACGGAGATCTCGGGGTGGGAATGAGAATGGGAATGGACACCGGATGCCTCCAGCAGACTGTAGCGAAAGTGTTGCAGCAATTTGACCAACCCAGCGAGGCATACTCGCATTTTATTTTGTCGGTGAAAGGACAGCGAAATGTGTTGCCAACAATATTTCTTTAATGACCCTAATATCTTGGCGTTCGTTATGAATATAAAATCAGCTGCTAACCGAAAATGTGATTTAGTTAAATTTCAAAATATTCCTCACAATCATTTTTTTTTACCCTTTTAATTATGAAATTTGTTCTGGTAGAAATGCGTGCTTATTTTCCCTATAAAGAGAATTGCGACGTCTAATCAATGTTAATCCATTTCTAACGAGGCGTCGTTAGGTCCACACACACACACACACATGCAATTGAATGGTAGCATCATCAAAATGCCTTCGAACTTTCAAGTCATCCAATTGCAGTGTTGTTGCTATTGTTGTTATTGTTATGGTTGGCATTGTTGGCATTTAACGATAATGTGCACATATCGAGGCCATAAACACACATTGAGAGCCAATATAAAATGTCTGGCAAACGGGCCAGTAAAGCAGAGCCAAACAAAATCTGTATGCAAGTCTACAGCTATCTTTGAATTAGTATCTGTCTCCAAAGCTGTATCTTTGTCTGTGCATGTGGCTCTGTGTGGGCGTTTAATGCGATTCGCTTTGCCCCAATGTCATATACATTAACAAAGTTTTGGGCTAAAGATAAACTTGAGTTACATTCATGCGAGGGTCGATTCAGATTTTTCCAGCAAATCAGAATTATCGATGTAATTACAATGTGGTATATTAAAGTAGTTTTAATAAGATTAAAGATATTGAAAGAGGGGTACAATCGAAAGTTGAATTTAATAGTAACTATCCTAGCAACTCATGGTAAGAATATCTCAATTACTTCTCAAGCTGCCCTCGCGAATATATATCCATAGCAGTTTGTCTGGACGCCTTTCTGTTTCTGCGGTTGTTTGTTTATGTCAAATATTTGATACGAAAATATGTGTTAAATGCCATCTCTCGTTCCCTATTCTTTTCGGCACTTTCCTCTGCTTAGTTCATTGTGGCTCTGAAATATATATATGTATAACTCGCTTGCAGCAGCTCGACTAGCCGAACTTTAGTAAACAAAAAGCACACACAAAATAAATGCAAACAGCAGCGGCTTCCAAACTGTTGACAATCCCTTTGCAGCCCAATAAAGTATCCTACAAAATGTTAGACACAACTTAGAAAGAGGTTCTCGAGTTGGGCTGCTGCTGAAGGCTATATATTTAACTGTTTGCCATATTATGGCTTTTATATTGAGTTGTTTTGGACTTATCTAGTTTACTGTCAACTGACAACGACAAGAGGATTGCGCAAACAACGTGCAAGTGGCATGAAACTTCTACAAGAGCGTTTATTTTTTATGGCTGATATCAAATCCTTTTTGGAGTTTTAACACGAGTACGACACTCTGTCTAATGGCAGCGTCTAGAAAGGGGCATAAAAATCAAGCATAATGCTAATTTCCCAAGCACTGATACACTTACTTTGATTTATGTAGTACAAATAAGAGAAGTAAATATGCCATAAATTACGTATACGCAGCGTAACAGCTGAAGAAATGTAAATCATTTATAAGATAACTTAGACATGGATGGGGCGCGTGGCGTGGCCCACTCTTGCCTGCACAAAAGTGACTTGAATGCTGGCTGAGTGGTTACAGATAGAAGAGCATTATCATAAATTACCTTGCACAACGATCCAACGATGCTGATGCCAACTTCGACCGCAATGTGTTCGCTCGCAGCGGCAACAATCACACACAGATACACACCGAGCAAATGCAGGCCAAGATAGGACAAATACAAAGTCATAGCAATGAAGTGGTTAAGTGGCCAACACACACAGACAAACATCCACACTCTCGCATACACACATACAGATACATAGACAGTCAGGAGGGCACGTAGATATGCAGCGCCAACTTTACAGTATATTTCAACAGCAGCTAGTCGAATCCTTGTGCGCTTCTTATGCATCCAATGGGACCTTTGGACCCGCAGCGGGGCCAGCCCCTCCCCCCACTTCCACTGCCACTTCCATTGCCGCTGGCGCCCGCGGAGGAGGTACGTGAGACGCTGGCATGTCCCATGCCCATTGCCAGACGCTGTGTTGCTGTTGGCGTTGTAGGCTGCAATAGCGGTGAGTCGAGGCTGCCATTACCGCTGGTATTTGCCACACTGGTGGCACGTGTCAGGAACCAGCAGTCCATGGGCGTTGGCTTGCCTTTCATAATGACTGGACCGCGGTACTCCAAATGAAATGAATCGTCCTGGTTGATCTCTTGACACAGCAGGCTGTAATGCAAGCAAAAAAGAGAGAATTGTTCAGCATTACTTCGAGTATATTTCTGCCCGGATATGATTTAGGACTATTGCGTGTTGCCGTCGCAAAGTGTAGAAATCGACATGAATTATGAGCGATTTATAATAAGAAACTATGGGATGACATATACAATTCTATATAAAGTTTCTCGATAAACAACTATAATCACCCATATGCAGCTTTAAGTTGCTTCAACATGTTTAATATTTCATCGGTTTATAAAAACTCGCATTTTTGTTTCGTTTTTCAGAACTGAATTTTTAAAGTTGGGCCTATCTCTTTACGGGCTGGTAAAAAATGTAACGTAAATGTATAATAATTAGGTTGTTAACGAAACTTTGGTTATGGATTCTTTAATATATGAATTATTAACATTAAAATTGTTTAATTTTAACATTTTTTCTGCCAAGTTATTATTTGTATTTTTTTCCCGGCATAAATATCTGTATTGTATGTTTTGCAATCAAAAATTGGATGCATTGTGTGTATTTTATGCATATTATTCTTGCTGAGAATAATATTAAATTTGTCTGATTGGGAAGCGTTGCGCTTGTTGCGGTCGCATTTCCGTTTCGGTTTCGTGCAGTTACAACATTTTATATAAATATGTCATTCAATGTAGGCTCATGTATGTGTGTATGTATGTGTGTCTATGTGGGTGGATCACATTCTAGATTGTAGTATTCAATTACTGATTGCATACACATTTAACTCAATTTATTCACAGTATTTCCCAGGTCTGGGCCCGAATATTGCCCACAATTCTGATGCCATTGGTCTGCCTTTTTAATTATCGCTTTATTGGCGAACGAAAATATGTGCAGCGCACGGCATAAATATATGTATATCCTTTACAAATTTAATAAAGTGATTTTCACTACCTTTAAATGCTTATTAATTTTCATTTCACTCTGCCATTCCAATATTTAACCAACAGATTAAAGAGAGACATTCAACCGAGCACTGACAGCCAAGCTATCATATGAGGTTAATGTATTTAATTAATGCCTTCATTCCATTACTCATTGCGTAATTGCCAAGACAAATATTTAACGCATTGGGCAAATATTACGCCAGGCATATGAATATTTAATCGACCAATTCATATGCAAATCAATAAAAGCAACACTAAACTAACAAGTGCTTGTATGAAAGGTTACGTTTAATACAATGGAATAACTTCAACCTATTTCCCGAATAAATATATTCTTTAAATTATTCTCCAAATGATCATTTAAAGACGTTCCATAAATTAATGAGAGTTGTCGCTTACAAGATACGAAGCACCTCTAAAAATCTAGTAGTAATTACTTTCACCAATTTATTATACACTTTTAACATAATTTGAATATATACATTTTTCAAAACTACATTTATATGTCTTAAATATTTCCAGTTGTACAACAAGTTTTTAATTAGTAATTTATATTAGGCCAATTGAAATATAAAGATCTTAAATAAAATTCACTCGCTGATACGATATTAATTGCTCGCATAGCAGCTGTAGGTTATACAAATTCTAAGATGTTCCGAATTATAGTTTTTATTTTATTGCTTTAGAACCATGAAGACAATTTACAAACATTATATATTTAAATATTTTAATATACTCTAATAAGGTCTGAATATATAGCTCCGAATCAGATGTTGTGTTTAGTAATTTAATTAAATTAAATGTTCTGCTGTTGTATGTTCAGCTAAGTAAATTTGCTGAAGCTAAAATGATACACGCAAAATATCGAGAGAGCACAAGAATGTGTGCAAATAGTAGAGAGAGCTGAGAGGGGTAGTAGCTAAGAGAAAGTGGGTGAAGCAGAACAGCAAAGAGGGAGAGAGAGAGAGAGAGAGAGATAATCAGTGAGTGCCGATATAGGTAAACAGCTGAATGTCTTGTTTGAAAATTTGGCTCTGTTTTGTTTTGGCTTCTCAGTTGGCTAACGGCCATTGAGCAAAGTGAAATTTTTTGAGTTGATGTTTTAAAACTGCGCTTGAATTAAATGGATTATGCATAAATAAATTGTAAAAACTTAAGGCAGCTCGAGCGGGAATCTATATGTAAATTAATTTAACAATTGTATCAATTAAAGGGAAGAGAACTGCCTAAGGCTTGTCAACAGTTTATCTGGTCTGACTCTTGATTGCTGTGAAAAACATAATGATATGATTTTAAAAACATTAAAAACATAAACACAATTAGTCAATAGTTTAGTTTTGAACTTTAAAAATGATTTAGTTTATTGAATTCGCAGTCAGTGCATCAATCATAGGCAAATATTGTTGTTTGTTTACATTATTTTATTTATATATATATCTCAATGTTTTGCTTTCTCTCGCATTGTTGCCAGCTTAAAAAAATCAATAAAGAGAGCGCTGAGAAAGAACATATTCATTCAAACTCACTTATTCTCTCTCCCTCACTCAGCTGTGCACCCTCAAACGCTTACTCTCCCAGAGAATGTTTCTTTGATGGTCTCAAACTTATTCGATTCCTTCGCGCGGCAGTTAGTTTAACGTTCATTGTGTTGAATTAATTTGTTGTGATATTTATCTATTGTTCGGTTATTATTATTATTGTTTTTATATTGTGAATTAAATGTTAAAATGTTTTTGCAGTTGCTAGAGGCCGTGCAGCGGTTTGTAAGTCAATTAAAACATCAATTGGCTTGCGTTTTGTGGCTGTCATTGCCACGACACTTGTACGGCATCCGGCCATTGCACGGACCACGGGAAATCAACAGGGCCAGCTATCAGCGCTGTGGTCGAGCACCTCGCCGGCAATTGGTCATGGACTACATATTCGAGTGCTTCTTCAATGACACCTTCGAGCGCATCACTCGAAACGGTCTGCAGGATCGGCAATCGAGACGTGACATCCTCGATCATCTGAGCTCGATCATTAAGGGCTGTAGCGAGGGTCAAAATGTGCAGACCGACGAGGTAGCCAGCTTGGCAGTAACTGCAGCAATAAGGTATCATCGGCTGGCCAAAGAGGGCAATGGCCAGGTGAGACATAATTTCTTATACACATGTTAGTTGTATTTCACATTTTTGACTTTGACATAATCCCATCAAAGACTTTGCTAGCATTTTATTTAAATTTAAATTTGCTCTATGCTAAAACTTTCTATGTATTTATGAGAATATCTTTCACAGGTCTGCCTCATGGGAAAGTATCATAACATTTTGTATATTGCTCTGCGCACCTGTTGGGATTGGGGAGTACGCGACTCTGAGGTGGTTGTTCAACTGTTGGGTAAGTCAAAGGCAGAAACTTAATAATTTAATACCCATATATGCACGTATGTGCATATGTGTGTGAGAGAGTCATGTGCTTTGGGGCATGGCCTTTTGTTTTGCATATTTTAATGAATTTTATGACATCGCATCAGATTATAACACCCGTAAGCAGGCGGGATTCAAGATCTCTTTAAATCACGTGTTTCTGCTAATTGCCAGCTGAAATTGCGTTATGGTACAAGAAAAGTGTTGTTAATGCTGTTGCTGTCACTGCTGAAAGTGTAGTTCTCCTTCTTGCATCGTAAAACGTGAAACTTGTAAAATGCCTTAAAGTGTTGCATGTTATTTGGGCCATGCCTCAGAGCTCTCGTTTGGGTGCCTATGCGTGTTGCCTCTAATTAAAACGCTGCGTAAATTTGCCAGCCTGAAGACTGAGTTAATGGTATGCCAAGGTTCTGTATATGTGTCTGTGTGTATGTGTGTGTGTGGGTGGGGGGGGTTGAGTTTAGATGTAGCTGCGTGTATTTTCTCACTTTTTGCCAATGTATGTGGGGTTATGTTTGTGTTGTGGCATGCGATAAAATATTTGCTTTTTGATCGTACGAATTTCTGCGCCTGGCGTTGCCAGCTACAGAAGAAGTTCCTTCCCCTTGCCCGACTAGTTATGATTGCCAAAAGCTACGCACAGCCAGCATCTCCTTTTAACAAACGTTCTTTGGCAGCTGACAATTTGCAAGCTTCCGTTTTCCGTTTTCCGTTGCCGCAGCGACTCCATTTTACGGCAGTCGCTGACGCTGCAGGCAGTCACTTTTTAGCAAGGGTGTTGCCAAAATAGAAAGAGAAGACACGCGGCAACAAGTGCAGATGCTTAATTGGCTGGCTTGTTACGGCTGCCCTTTGCAGAATTTATGAACAATTTGAACTGCCTGGTTGCTGTTTTTGCTTCACAGTGGCGATTTACGAGTGTGAAAAGACGTTCGAGCGCATCTTTCTGGGCGCATTATTCGGGCCACATGCACCGCATTTCATTGCCGGCTGGCGAAGCGATTTTCAGGATCAGGTAAGCCATATTGTAAACTTGTATACGTATATTCGAATGAAGTAAGACAGTTCCTTTTCGTTGTGACAGCATGAGAATGTGCGCGCTATGGTCTACTTTTTGAAGCATGCAACACGCGAGCAACTCAAGCTGCCCGTATGGATACCACGTTTCGAGCAGGAGCGCCAGCTCAGGTGAGTTGACAGCATGCCGAATTTATGGCTGCCATTTGCGTGCCAACATTTGCACAAATATTTTTTTGTTTTCTTGGGGTTTGTGGTCTAAAACGCTAGAAGTAATCATAGATGGTTGACTTTCCAGTTGACAATGGCAACAATATTTTGTTGCTTGTTATTTTGCCTGTACACTGAAACTCGTATGTTACCTGCGACTGTAAAAGTGTGTGTAACATTCTGTCAAGCTAATTGGTAAGCCAATCAAAACCCCTTCACATAATCTACTTGAGTTTTGGAAACTATTTCATTTCAAATACATAGAAATGTGAACTTTTTTCTGTTAAAAAGGCGAATTCGATAAATCTTAAATAGAATTAGAAATCAATGATGAATTGTTTGTTGTTTGTTGTTGTTGAATTGTTGGCTGCAGTGCAAATTTAAATATTAATAAATTTAGGTGCAGAGACTGTTGTAATCTCTTAGGAAATTATGAAACCCACAGAAAAGAAGACAACATTGCAAATAAAAGGATTTTAATTAAATTAATACATATGACATTGTTTGCTCGCTGTGCCTGTTTGTCATACATAATTGAGTAAAAGACGATGACACTTTACAAGTACACATATGCAGGCAGACACATTCATTCATTCATTTAAACAATAACCGTTGCGGCTTTCAATCTCAGCTGCTTTTTCCTTGGTCTTCTGTTGGTGTCATGTATAATTAAGATTTTCACTTCTAACACGAGCTCAGCTCGTTGGTTTTCTCATTTTTTTAGCAGCCCGGAGATTTATGGGCACATGTGTGTATCTGTGTATCACAATGTCTGAGTATGTATGTGTGCATATTGCGATAAGCTGAAAACCAACAGTCAGCGATGTAAACCTTTGTTATTTTGGCTTTGTTTGCCAGCACTCCGGAGGATTAAAGTCAAAAATGCGTGTAATATGTGCACAAAGCTGCTGCCAGACTAACACTCAAGCCCTGATACATGCTTATATCCATATCAACACCAAGTAGTATTAAAGAAGCTCTCTGACAAATATTAGGAGTACGTTTATGACGCTCTTTCGCTAGATGCTTTCATTTTATACTGTATTTAGTTACGCCAACACAACTGAATAAGCATTAATAGCTGCAAGCATGTATATGTTTAATAATTATGCAATGCGATAATAAACACAAATCAACACCACAAGCTCACAGCTCTCAACACATTACTAGTACTTTTACTCATACTTGGCAAATCTATCAGGAAATATGTCTTAAAGGGAACAAGAACAAGAACATTTCAACATGCACTCATATTCCAGCAAAAGGTACAGACAGACAGATATACATACTCGAGCTGAGCTTAAAATCTGTGAATCTTCAATTAATTTTGCAAGTGATTTATGGGACGTACGGAAAGAGAGTTTGGTTTATAATTGAGTGGGTAGATAACAAATGAAATGTTAGTGTTTTATTAATAAAATAGTTGTCAGTTTATAATCGGTTTATAAAGCACTTAGTTGTCTTGCAGTTGCAGGCGTAGCTTGCCTAATAAAATATAAAATAATTTGACAACAATTTACAACAGGACTTGAAAATGCGCTTATCGTCTGCCCAGCAGAGCTATTCACTATATGTGTGTTTGTATGTGGGAACAAATCACCTGGATACGAGTGTATGTGTGAATGTTTAGTTAGTACGTTGATGTGTTGCTTTATTGTGGTCTCTGGGCTTTTATTTGCCTACTTTTATGCGTAGACATAAAAGCCAACAGCATCACAAACAATGACAAGCTATGTACATATGCTTATATGTATGCGAAGGTATGTATGCGAAAATTGTGTGTGGGTGTGTATGTCCTTGCTCGAACGTGCCGCAAAGAGCTTAAAGTACATGCTATGTACATGACAATGTCTCAATGGAGCTAAGAGCAAAACAGCTGTGCGTATACGCAATATTGAAGCTTTATTTGCGTGGACAGTAGCTTGTGGACCCGGGAAGCTTATGAAAACCAGCAACCAACTGTGGCATGAGATAGCAAAAAGCAACAAGCACCAAGGAAGCAGTTTAATTTGGTTTAGGCACTATTCCCTGCACTCGGCACTCTTCAACTCTTTCCCCTGCCCCAGCTGCTGAGCTAACGTAGTCTTGCCATTTGGTCGCCTATTAAGTACAGCTCTGTGAGCGTCCATTAAAGTAAAAAAGTTTAGGCTAAAAGCAAACACACACACATGCACACACGCACACAGATTACACTGACAACTTTACACATTTGCCAAAATACTTAACCCACTTAGTCGCTCATATCTGACTAACAATTTATCTCATTATCCCATTTTGCAGATTCATTGATGTGCCCATCGAGTCCTGTGGGTGCTCCTCGCCGCTACGCATTGCTTTGCAAGCGAATGCGCCCGAATTGCTGCTAATACTGCTAAGGTAAATTATCAGGCTTCCTGATGACAATGCTGCACGGGCACTAAGTGGTGGCTGGTGGGCGGGTTTACTCGGTATATGCTAGGCACTTCAATTAGTGCAGAAAACTATGTTAAGCGAGCGGCACTTGGTGGTGGCTTCGTAATGTATGCAACATAAAACTCTGCGCATCGCTTAGCATAATCAAGAGGTCCGACTGACAATGCCACGACCACCCTTACTCCCTATAAGCCCCTTTTGTGGCATCTCTCGGCTGCCTCTTCAGCGACGCAAATATTAACATTAAATATGAAAGTCGCTGCCAAAGCGAATTTGCATGACAAGGCGACGTCTCCGTTGTGTCTCGTGGTCGCCCAGCAGCTTGACACAACTTATGAGTGTGCACTCAGCAACAACAACAGTAAAAGCAACAGCAACATTGAATGCAGCAGCAACAACTAAAATTCATCAAATTTATATGTAAACGCTTGCAGTTTCGAATAGTTCACAACCACTCACACAACCCGTCCTTGACTATGTAGCTCTCTGGCTTTCTCTGCGGTCGCCAATTTATTGTTTTAAAACTTGATATTGCCCCGATGTGCTTTTCGAATATTTTTGTGTTTTATGTTTTTGGTTTGCTTCGCAGAAACGCCTCATTGCTTGCATGGCTTTTTGGCAACGCCACAGCGCTTTCAATATTTGATGCAACGCCAGAAAGTAGACTTTGGGTAAAATGTGAATATTGATTGCGAGCCAAAAATGGCGATTCCAATCAATTCAGAACAATGAAAAGAAATTAAATTTTACGCGCTACAAAACGAAGCTTGAATGCTCTCATGAAGCAGGAGAATCAATAAAAAGAGATATCAAAAAGTTGAGACAAGCTAGCTCAGACCAGAGAGAGAGAGAGAGAGAGATGATAGAAAGGAATATATGGTGTATTTTACTATTAGGTGAGTTTTTTTATACAATGAAGGTTCGTAAAGGCCTTGTCTTTGCTGAAGATTGTAAAAAATAATATTAAATTTAATAGGAAAGATAACAGATACGTAGATAGTGACAGATAATAAATTTTGTGTATGCTTTCTCAGAAAACAAACACGGATGAATCAAGTTTTAAATACTCTCATCGATAAGTAATACACCCTTACGGTAAATATATAGTCTCGGTCTATGATCAGTTTTCAAGTCACAAAAGCAACCGAGATACTTTCAAGTAGCACAAGATTCGTTGATTACAATAGATACGATCGATAAGTGGGCTGAAATGGGGCTGGCAGAGAAACTGAAGGAGAAGCCAAATAAAAGGGCGAACAGAGATGGCTAAGAGGCTGGGCGGGTCGAACTCCCATTGGGCCGCTTGTCAGTTGGCATTGCTGTTTCTGCATCGTCGCCTTGTGCCTGATTGTACATTGATTTCGCTGCTGATGTGGCCATAAATGGTCGATATTGTTTACGCTTTTGATTTGAATTTGGCTCTTCGCTGTGCTGCATTTCATTTAAAATTGACCATCAAATATGCAAATTGTCTGGCAATGAATTACTTATTTTTCATATTTTTTATTTACTCGCATATAATTTCTGTACCGTATCCGCGGTAAATTATTCCGCCAAAGGTAATATATAAATTATACTGCCGAAGACAAAGTGAGATGTGTGTAGAGAAATTCTTATAGCGCACCATATCAGAGTGAAATTCAAATAAAATGCGATATGCAAAGCAATTGATATGTGTATTTTGACAAACATTTTCAATTTAAAATGTGACAACGCTGGAGCCATTTGCCATTTACCATTTACCATTTACCATTTACCAGTTGACATCGTGCAAGGACGTCTGCCACAATTTGCACTTCATTTGCAAATTTCCCACATGGAGCACACTTGTATGTATATGTGTATAAGTGTGTGTGTGCATGTTTTTGTATATGTATGTTTCATGTGTGCTTATGACAGGACGTCGACTACCGCGAACCGTGTTCTGTTCATTATTTCATTTGCACATTGTGTTTATCAGCGCCTCAAACATTTATCACCCCTTACCTATCCCACTCGGCTCTGTCGGGCAGCTGCCGACCTGAACCTGACGCAAATCTAACCCAACCCAACACAATTCAAACGAACCCAACTCACTTCGGCGCAGCCTCAGCAGTGTCCTCTACAAATTACTGTTAACAACCGCAGAACATTTGTCCAGTTCTCTGTCCCGACCGCAAGCTAACCAACTACGTGCTCCAGCAGCCGGTTGCTGGCATCAGACATCAGGCATCTGGTATCTGGCATCTGGCATCTGGCATCTGGCAGCTGGTATCGAGCATGGGGCAACTCGTAGCTCGTTGCACGTAGTCAACAGTTAGCCACATTCGTGACCGCTTATCATTGCAGATATGGCGCCGCACCGCAACCGCCCGATGGGGGGACCTCTGTGATTATTGCGCTGCTCGACAGACTCATCGAGAATGGACGCAATTATAGCTATGAGCTGGTTCTCTGCCTCAAGATTTTGTTGCAAAATGTTGCCATGATCGAAATGCCATTTAAGGTGGGTCACAGTATAACTTGACAAAGGTGTGCGTATTTTGCTTTAAGCAAATTAGAACTGTAGCGCAGGCATAACCTACACGTGCGGGATGCCAACTGTCAGTCGTTATTAACTTTCTTGTTTCTTCCTATCACAAATTGCCTTTGTAGCCAATTGTATATACATCACGTCGTGAAATGTTTTTCGAGCGATACGGACGTCTCTTAATGGATAAAATTATTGGAAAGGAACAGGTCTATGGCGTGCCAATGCTGCGACATTTGTGCCGGTAATTATCAACCCGTGAACTTTTGCAGGAGCAGCTGTCCAGTGGCCTTTGATGTTGACAATGAGACGATGGGGCAATGGAAAAATGATAGGATGAAAGAGTAATGGGAAGATGGGATGATGGTAGAGCTTACTGTCATCGTATGACAGCTAAAGCACATGGCTGCTGACGTTGCCAACAAGTTTAACTTTTTTATTCAATTACTTTGGCTAAGATTGCTGCTGGTTCGTAACGCTTGCTTGACTTTCTATGGGTCTTTCTCAGTTTTCTGATAAGCCGGAAAATTTAATAAGTATAAAAGTCGCAACAACTCACGGACTAACTGACTGACAGACTGACTGTACTGTCTTACTGCCTGTCGGCGTGAATGTCTGATTGACAGACAGTTTGACAAACCATTTTGTTGATGCTTCTGTTACGACAACTGGCAATTGCCTTTAATTTGGTCTTGGCTTTTTGTTTTGGCTAGCCCGTCGTCACTTTTATTATATTGTTGCCTACTTTCTATTGTGTCCTGTGTGCCACTGACTAGGACTTACCAAAGCTTCCTCTACTTTGTCAAAGTTTAAGCAAATATCTGGTATCAAATATGAGGAGGAAGCGAGGGGTTAACTCCACCAGCTGTTGGCTTAATTTAATTGAATTTCTTATAAATTTGATTAGTGCTCGAATTAAATCGATAAGTTGTCAGACTATTGACTAATTTGATAAGTTAGCAAAAAGTTTTGTGCGGTTAACGATGCGGGTGTCACTCTGGTCTGATGGAGTTTCACTGGACCTCAACTTGTACTATTTGCTTCGCATGTTTGCCATATGCCAACTCACGTGTCACATAAAATTCTCAATGACTTTGTACAGTATACACTCCACTTGCGTGGCAATACCCTGTAACCGCAAAAATGGAATACAGGGTATACGTACACATACATATACATATACATTTATGTATATCTTATAACATTCAGCCGACAAGTCAGTTTGGTTTCAGTATCAGTTTCAGAAAGTTTCTTAAATTACATTATAGGGTATTTTCAAGTAAATTATACTTGTTGTTTTCCATTTATTTACTCGTTTTCCAGCTTGTTTTTCTTGCCCAATGTTAGTATAAGCGCGCACTTGCATATCAGAGCTCAACTGAACTTATAGTGTATGTATGTAGTGAATATAGTATATACAAATACTTGTGTATATATGTATATGCTTTGAGTAAATATTTTTGTATATAATTGCATTGATGGCCATATGAAGATCCCGCAGAGTTTGCAATTGGCAATCTGATTTCTGCTTTGCATTTTATTTATGGCAATTCCTTTTAGAATTTGCAATGGAAGTTGAATTTCTTTCTATGATTTCAATTTCCGCTTATAAATGCCACTCATCATGGTTGGTCTGACAATATAGCTTATATACGATACAAACACCTTGTGGTCACACAAACATGCGTTTAGTAATTAGTAACTGCCGCTTTAGGAGTTGTTTAAATGACTGGTGAGCTAACTGTGAGAGTCAATTGTCACCTCAATAATGTTGACAAGGCAAATTATAAAGTACATAAAAAGTTGTCTCGAGAGCCACTCTTAACTGCTGCGAGCAGCATAAACGTCAGATTAGTATTTTTTGAAGCTCAGGCCGCGCTTTATGAAGTTAATTTATGTGGGGAACATTCAAGCTTAGATGTGCTTCTCTACCATATACTTGGAAGTATTATAAAGTTTTCTGGCCATCTCTCGTAACTGAAGCTTTCCCTATGCCACACAGAAAGTTGCTTGCGAATCAAGTGAAAATAAGAGCGTAAGAACAAAATAAGAAAAAAAATGAAACAAAATCAGCTCACAATTTCCGGCACTTGAATTTCTCTTCTTGGTTTTGTTTTCCATAGCCGTGTGCCGCAAAAAGCGTAACTTTTGAGTAAAAGTAACTTTATAGAAATTTTCTTACAACAAAGTTATAAGCACATGAACTTTGGCACGCGTTTTTTTTCAATGTTAACTTATTATGTGAAACTTAAATTAATTTATAAAATATGTTGAGAAGATTGACAGGCAACTGGCAGAGAAATTTTAAATGGGATGTTGCAGCTGCTGTTGGGAGCTTAGGGAGAGAAGGCTACATTCTTGGCAGAAAGTATTTCAAATATGAAAGATTTGTATCTAATATGAGTTTTTATCATGTCGCACAGCTGTCGCATTCGTGATATACTACGGGAGCACAATCAGTTGCCAAATGGAATCGATACTCTGAGGTTGCCGAAACGCTTGCAGCGCTACATTGACCTCACAGAAGAGCTAGAGTGTCCTGAGTTGCAGCATCAGCATCAAAATCAGCAGCCACAGCCACAGTCAATGGAGAAGCCAATACAGAGGCTCACAAATGCCATGCAGAGACTGGATAAGATAAGCAGTGCCGGGAGCGAGAGCGAGAGCGAGGATGAGAGTGAGAATCATGTGCAGCTGCTGGAGGCGGTAACGGATGCTGAAAAGGCAGCTGTAGCAGCCTTTGTGGAAACTGGAAATGGGGCTGTAACCGACGAGGCCAAACAGGCGGCAATTGCCGCCTATATGATGGCTAATGAAGCCAACAACAGCGGTGGGTATAGTCCACCCGAACATTCCCCTTTAGAGCTTAGCTAGCTATTAAGTGTTACACTCACCGATAAGTCTCCTCGCTGATGTTGATGCGACCGGGCACACCGGTGGTCTCAGTGCGACTCGTTAGGTTGACGGTGTTGCCAAAGAGGCAATAGCGTGGCACACGATTGCCAATTACGCCGGTGACCACCTCGCCCGAGTGGATGCCGATGGTGATTTGCTGTGAGAATAGATATAATGTATATGATATATTGCCATGAAACTGTAGTGTAACAATATATAAATGAATTTATTTAAGGAATAATATAACTTAGTCAACACCAACCAAAATCAAATAATGTAGTATTCATTCGACCCAGATTAAAAGAGTCCAACACTTCATTGGGCTAATAAACTTTGCTTGCAAAGTAACCCCGGCAAGAGACCAAAACCAAGTTCTAAATTCTACCAAGTTGCCACTTTCAAGTTCCAAACCAAACCGAAAACGAAAAGTTCCCACAATTACTTTGAAAAAGTTGCAGTTGCTGTTGGGGTAGCCAAAACTTTTCTGTAATTAAATTTTAAACGAAATGAGCTGCGACTGCGGCTTGCGGCGTCGGCTGCGGCTGCAAATTTTACTGCAATTGCAACAGTGACAAGGACCTAAAGGTCAAAAAGCGATACTTCCCAATAGCTGATGCAAGCAATATGTGGCAGCAACACGCTTTCGCTTATGTGTGTCAGCGAGAGAACAATGTATTGAGTTTCATAGACTAATGACTATGTCAATGTTAATGTTGCCAACTGATTACAATAAGATCACTCTGAACTCTTAAACCATGTCCAATCGGATAACCATATGTTAGAATTTAGATTGTGCTAATCATTGATGCGGCATACTGAAAGGGAAAATGATATATGTATAAGGAGCTCAGCAGATACCCAGAATATAGGGTATAAAACCAACACGAAATACTAATTGCACATCTCTGTCGTAGTTTTGCCAATAAAAGGGATGAGCTCATTGAATAGACAAAAGTGAAAAATTTGTTAAGACTGTTGTGCTAATTATTTGGACAGCTAATGGCAAAAGAAGAAGTCACAGCTTCAATAACTAGTTTTGTAAGTTTTGACCATCTGATTGGATGGGAAAAGTGCAAGTAAGCAAATAAAAGCATTGCCATGTGGTTAACAAATGCCATTTTGGTAAATGAACTCAGTCTGGTAAAAGAGTAAAGCATTTGATTTTTGATGACGCTGATGCTGTTTCCAATTTCCGCTGTATATGTTTGGATTTGTGTCTTGATTTTCAGGAAATTTGGACTCTACTGCTGGATAAGGATTCGCTTTCTTGAATGCAGCTTTGTTATTTAGTTTTTGTGTTCTATTTTCGACGCAACTTGACTAAAATAGCCCATGGACTCAATTGTTACATCTCAAGTTTCTAGATAATATGCAAACAAAGTTTGCTTGAACAATTGTAGCAACATTTATTGATTGCAGTGCTGAAACTAGCCAAGTGAAGAAGAGCAATCGAGGAGGTAGAGCAAGAACTTTTGGCTTGGAAAATAACTGTGCATAATTGGAAACATGAAAAACCGTGAATGGAAAACGTGGGGAAAGGGAAGAGTCTATTGTTGTGCAGTTTTTTTGTTATCATAAGCTAATGAAGCGCGAAATGGCAATGGAAAATGGCTTGATGTCTGTGGCGTTTGTTAATTACATTTCGAGCTATCTGTCAAGTTGCGGCTTCCTGGAGCTTGTTGCCTGTCGAACGGCAAATGAGATCTGTCGTTGTCAACATTTTTTTTCCCCTAGTCGGTCGTGCACTTCAGAAGGTTGCACATGCATCAAAGCTTACGTGCAACGTAGGTTGAGTTCAGGACGAAGGATATGGACCAAAAGCAGTACGTGTTTCCTGCTACATTACCAAAAGCAATCAGTCAAATATGACATACTGGCAGTCGCAGTAGTTGACTGCAGCGTTTGTGAGAGAGAGAGAGAGTGAGATGGATGAATGGCTTAAGACACAGTTGCCCCCAACTCTTGCCCCTCAAGAGTGTTTGTGTGTGTTGGGTATGAGTATGAGTATGTGGCATGAGGCACAAAGACGAAATAGAAACTGTATTCAAGCAAAAACAACTTTGACAATAAAGCCAAGCGACATGAGCTGAGCATTCGAGGACGAGTTGCCCTTCTTTGCCCCCCTCTTCCTTTCACTTTTTCTTTCTCCCTCTTCGCCCAGTTGCCCTACCGTTCTGTTTGTATATGTAGTTATGGCTTGTTGCACGTACACATACACACTTGCAATTTGACTGACAAGCCACAAGCATTGTCCACATGAGGTACAACAATTCTGACGCCTACGTCGACGCCAACGTCGACGCCTACGTAGACGCCGCTGCTGGCTGCTGGAACTGTGAAGGATGTCATCAAGTGGGTAACCCCCCGTTATGTCTGTGTGTGAATCAAGCATAGATACATATATGTATCTGTCGTATATTTTAAGCTTAGGCACTCACCGCCAAAGTGTTTAAGCCCAAAGAAGAGAGACAAAAAACCGCAGCAGGCTGCCTGCCTGCCTAGAAAGAAGGCACCAAGCCGCAGCACGACGACTCGGTTGACGGTTGATGGTCAAGTGGCCAGGAAGCCAAGACAGGAGAGAGAGGGAGACCTCGAGGGTAAGAGAGATAGAGATGGAAAGACAGAATGTCACGCAGCTTGATGCTCGTCCTTTGATATCGTGTCAACAATTTCGAATTAATTTGAGCAATTTTCATAAATTTCCTCAAGTTTTTGTAACAACTTTGAAGTTAGTTTTAGTGAAGCACATTAACTTTTTTGCACAGTTGTTAATATTTTACGTGTTGCCAGCTGGTAGTGGGAAGTTGGCAGCCAATCCATTATTCAATGTTGCCTATGCCCCATTGATATTCACACACCATTGAATCGTTGTTGCGACTGCTCGCTGCTTAAATGCATTCAGTAACAAATTGCCTGAACTTGTTCAAGTTGCAGCTTCACACGAGTGGGCACGGAAACGAGACAACTTTCAAATGCTTTCATTGCGCACAATTAACATAGAGGAGGGGACAGGATGAGTTAGATAGGAAGGTCGGCGACTGCCACGAGCAAAGCTTGTGGACCGCACCACTCCTTCAAAACTTGTACATTAGTTGTGCATACAATATTCAGAATTCATTTAATAATGTCAAGCCAGGCCGAGTGGGCAACACACAGGAGAACGGACAAAATGTGCAAAATTATTTAAAAACATTTTCTTTAATTATAATTAATGTATTTTAGATTTAATATATAACATTTTATAATATAATATAATATAATATATATGCAATATAATAGTTGTGTAGACTCACCACTGGATTTGAGCCCATTTTAACGTTCTTGGCCATGTCCATCATATCCAGAGCCACACGCGCCATGCACTTGGCATGATCCTCACAATGATCTGGTAGACCAGACACGGCCATATACTTATCGCCAACAGTTTCCACCTGATTGGAATATAGAAAATATCAATTAACGTCCTTTTGCCTGGAAGCTCTGTGGCCTGCCACTCTAACAGCTAACATAAGAAGGCAAATTGGTTGGGACGTTTTGGCGCATGCAAGTTTTGTGACAAAGCCATAAATGACGACGATGTTACAGGTTGATGGCTTCGTTTTGACAGGCATTTAGAGCAGCCATCGATCGTTAAGCCATTCGCTGTAAATCAATGGATATTCATTATAGAAATACTCACCTTGTAGACGTTCAGGTTGCGTTTGGAGTCTGTGAGGGCATCGAAGACTGTGTAGAGCTCGTTAAGCATTTTAACAATTTTCATGGCGCCCTCGGGATCCGTGTTGGCGGCGCAATATTGCCCGAAGCCGACAATGCCAGAGAACATAAGCGTTACGGAGTCATACCTGTCCAAATATGTACAATAAATAATTGTGCAAATAGCAAATGGTTTGTATTTATGATTGTCAAGTGAAGTGGGAGCTACGGCTATGGATCTAACTGTGGCTTTGGCTTACCGTTTGGGTGGCACTGGACGCTGATGTCGTAACTCATTTGCCACAGACTTGGGCAGCACCGAGTATAGCAACCTGGTCACAGGAGAGATGCAGAAAATGTAAGCAGAGAGTGCAAACAGAGGAACAGCAGAGTGAATGACAAACGAATGAAAAGAAAATGTTCAAGTAATTTTAATTTCGCGCCTGAGAGCTTGCAATGCGATTTTTGGTTGCTCTTCGTTTCTCTTTCCGCATGCCAGATTCGAGCCTTAATGTGTTTCTATATTCGTATTTGCTTTTCATCATTTTTCTTACCTGTCGGTTTTCTGCTTCTCACTCTCCAGATCGCGAAACGTTTGCTGCAGCTTATCCGTCAGCATTTCGAGATTCTTGGTCAACTTGTATTCCGCCTCGAATTTCTCGGATAGCAGAACCAAGTCTCTGGCCGCATCGTGCAGTGGCACATCCGAAATGTAGAGCCCCTTCCTAGTTGCGAGTGGGAAATCAAAACAAAAAGTAAGAGAAATGACACGCATTTCATTTAACTTAAGTCTATTTAAATTTGCTTGGCTTCTGAACCAACAAAATGGCAGATAAAAATAAAAATAAGTAAAATGTGTACACTCCTGACATGGAACGTGGAATGTCTGGGCTTCTGGCCAGGTGTGGCAAATACATTTTTACTGTCACCAATAAATTTAGCTCGGTATTTGCAATTTCTTTCAATTTATATGCTGAAATAATAAACAGCAGCCCATAAACAGCCAGCAGCTTTTCTATAAATTCACATTTAAATAAACGACAGTATATTTTAAGGTCTTGGCATCTATTGAATTGAATTACAGTATTAAGGTTAAATTTTACTAAATGCGAGAAGTAGTAAATATATGCACTCACTTAGTTAGATCATCCAAGTTCATAACACTGGGATAGCATTGGAAGAGAATGCGATCGGTTTCCGGTATATACATCATTTGGCCCTGCAACATAAAGATGAAGAGAGATAATGCTAAGTGAAGCATTTGCAATTCACAATTATAATAAAGATGGCTTTAATGTTGCGCTTTTGTGGCAAATCGCATTAAATTTAATGCACAATTTTAATTCCAATTCCAATACCAATGGCGGCGGCTGTTCGTAATCGGCCATTTTGTTTATTCATTTATTCATCATTATGTTGATGAATCTGGCTACGTGTATGAGTGTGCATGAGGGTGTATGCATGTGTGCGTGTGTTTTTTGGTCACATATTGAACTGAATGCGGTTGATTGCAGACAGACAGAGCATGAACGCTAAGCAGTTGTTGGCCAAGTCTAAAACTTACCTTCAGTCTCAGAAAACGTTGCTCAAGCCGGCTACTCATGGCGCCCTGTCTCGTCTGGAGGACATAGATGGTGTTTATGTGCGACAGAATGTTCTCAAACGTTAGCTGCAGGTGTGGTCTTATGGCCTCCACCACCTCAATAAGCGAACAGTTCTCCTCGGCCACTCTGAAGGGAGGGAAATAAGATGGTTAGCTGGCTGAATGCCCATTCGAAGGACAGCCATAATGGCTAATCGTAAAAGGAGAACAACATCTATGGCTGATACAGCACGATGATGAGGAAAACGAAGGCGAAGAAGAAGTGAATGATGGCAAAATGAAACAAACTTACCTGGGTATTACACGGGATACAGCCTTGCCGGCCTGAACGACTTTCATTTGTCTATCGAACATTAGATGAAATGGAAATACCTTGCAGAATGTGGCTGGCGAGATGAGAGGCGCTGTAAGAAGAGACAAATGGGGTTAACTGATTTACCGATTAGCTTGGTAATTAGCCAAATTATTGCACATTGCTGTCGCCTTATTACCTTCGCAGAGAAACTCTATATCATCATTGACTGCCGCTTGCTCATCTTTCTTGGCATCCAGCTGGGACTTGGCAGCCACATTGATTTCCCGTATCAGAAACTGCACATGGTCATAGCGCTCGATGTCATCGCTTTTGTTTTTCAGCAGACGCAGGCACTTCTGCTCCTTATCTCCATCGCAGTCAAAGCTGTCCTGTACAAGCGGTCCACTGGGTGTGGCCTTCGATGTGGCTGGCAATTGCTCGCCTGTTGGACGAGAAACGAAGAAAATGAAGGAATCAAAGAGATTACACTTGAAGATTAACAGACAAAGAAATGCAGAAATAATACTTGGGCACAAAGTTTACATGCTCAGGTTGTGTATAAATCCCAAAAGTCTGATTGTAATTGGTTTACCAGATAGGACATTGGTAGATTTTATAACTTCATCAAAGATTCAATCTTTTCCCAGGATTCATAATCAACTTTGCCTTTAGCTAAATGAAAATATAATCATTTATGCAGCATTTTGTCTGAGAATGTAATTATGATCAGATGCTAATGGGGTGTTTGTAAGCGTAATGTGCTTAAAGCAATTTGCTTGTCTCAATTGATGCTTACCCAGCTCACTGGCCATCTGTTGGCCATCGTTGTTGTTGTTGTTGTTGATATTGTTGTTGCCGATGCCATTGTTGTTGCTCGCATTGTGATTATTGTTCTGTTCAGCATTTACTGAGGCTGGTGCCGGTGCCGGTGCTGCTGCAGGTGCAGATGCAGATGCAGATGCGAGGGCGGACGTGGATGTGGAGGAAGACGCCGATCCCTGTGCCATTGCACAAGGTAAAACTGAAGTAGCACATGCATCCAGTCCCACAGCTGCCGTGTCTATGTCCAATTGCTGCTGTTCGCGTGCCAGAGCGCGTTCCTTCTCAGCCTCATCGATGGGCTCGCCTTTGCGCTTCACAATGTCGATTTCCACCTCGACTCCATGCAATTTCGATGCGACGGCCTGCAAAAGATAAGGAGAGACAGAGACACAGACACAGAGACAGAGAGGCTATTGAAGAATGTGGGACAGGGTAACCGCAACGTTTACCTTGACTATGCCGATGACAATGTGCTCCAGGCCAGGCCGTTCTGAATAGTAATGCAGCAACAACTCACCATCTTTCTCTGTGCAACGAAACGAGGGTGCCCGCATGCCAGGATACAGGGTGCCCAGATGGTCGTGTAAGGCGTCCAGATTCTGTATTTGTTCATTTGTGGTTCAAATTTGAGTTGTGGTTTTCATTTGTATTCAATGAAAATGCAGTAAAAAAAAAAATAAAATCAATTTCATTTTTCATTATGACTAAGGAATGAGGCAGGAATGGATGACGATGTCGATATTGATGTCGATATTGATGTTGATGTTGATGTTGATGGTGCGGTGAAAAGTGTGGAAAATTGAAAATAAATCGAATGTGAGTGCAACAAAAGACGAAGGATATAGTAACCGCATTTAAAGGGGTGGAGATGGGTGTGTGAGCGTGTGTGTGCATTCAAGCAAAATAATGCTTATCAATGGGAATGTGAAAGAAAGAGAGAGAGAGAGAGAGAGAGATAGACGGAAAGAGCTAGAGGAGCTAGAGGGAAAGCAACGATTCGATGGCAACATGAAAAATGACTCTGTGCGAAATTGGCAAATGGCAAATGCGATGAGATGAGATGAGACGAGATGCGATGCGATGCTCGGAGTTGCTCTGAGCTGATGTGAAATGCATGTGAAATGAGCGTAAAATGCGAAATGTGCTTTAATTAAAAAAATGATTGAGTGTAAAGACTTGGTTTACCTGCAGAAAGTCACGGGGTGTTGCACCCAATACCTGTAGTATTTTATCATAGCCAGAGTCCTGACAGAACTCAAAGAATGTTTTGCCAAACAGCTCTAGAATATCATCAGCCGGTATTTCTGTGTACATGTAGTATACAAGTATGTGAAAATTTAATGATCCAGTTTCTTTATGAGCCGCACACATATAACTACATCTACAGGAACAACAATTGGTCAGCTACTTACTGAGTATCTCAACAGCTGCTCCAATTAGATTATATGTTATTTCGTCATCGTAAATTTGGCGCACCAGAAATTGTCCTTCCATGTTGACCATGGCCTTTTTTCTGTTTGTGTTTCATTGTTGTCGTTGGTGTTGACGTTGAGGGAAAGTATAAGCGACCATCAAAATATGGCACGAGCGAATGCAGCATCAACGTTAACGCCAAGCCGAAATATGAAGAGGGTAAGAGTAACAGGAGAAGAAGAACGGAAAATACATACATTAATTTTAATTAAATTGCTTTTGTGTTTCAATTTATGAGTATGTATAAGTGTGCGCAAGAGTATGTTTGTATAAATGTACATTTGTTTGTTTATGTGTGTTTCTGGCTTGAAGCAACAAACAGGCCGCATTTCGCACATATGGCGATGTTTTTTATATCCTCCAAAAGATCTGAGCAATCATTCGACATGCTTACTCCATAGATGTCTATTCGTAATTTCTAATCACAGAAATCCTTAGCCTGATTACAAGCAAGTTGTTGAATATATTTCGAATTAATTAAAGAACTTTCATGTTCCTCTTTTTGAGTGGTTTTAAAGCAGCTTAGTGCAAAACTTAAGCAGTCGGGAGTAATGCATTGAATAAGCAACAAAATCGCCTTTATTATTTAATAGAACTTGGGCCAAGCTGTTGCCGAAACAAATTGAATACAACGTGCCAAACAACGAGAAAAAAGTGCAAACGTCGCAAAACTGAAACGAACTGAAGAGAAAAGAATGTAACAAAGCAGAGCAGAAATCAGATAGAAAAAGTAATAGAAAAGTAGATGTTATACGTGCGAAAGTTTTTCCATTTTCCCATTTTCCCCAGCGTACAAGTCTACCTGGCCAAACCACGTCTCAACTCATATCTTAGCACCACAAAACAGATGCGGCTATTGAAGAGTATTCGTATTACAGGTGGTCGGCGGGGGGCGTCATCGAGGGTGGCAACAACACTTCAGTTTGCTCATTTCAAATGTGCGTCGAGTTGTGAGCTATGAGCTGTGAGTTGTGCAGCGACTGCATTAGAAGCAGCTGTCAAATTGTAAATTGCAAATTGCAAATGATATCAACAGCTGACGCTGCCAAATGCGATTAAATAATAAGCAGACACTCGCACACTATTTACTTGATTCGTTTCATGATTTGCTTGAGTGTTGGTCTTAGTCTGACAACTGCATTGATTTAATTTAATAAGATTCTTGGCTGATTTTTAATTTCCGACATAAAAGGAGCTGTATCTATGCAAAACTCTTAGCAAAACTCCGTTGCTTCTACGCCCGACAGTGGAAATTGATTTTCAGCAGCAATTTATTATTCTATGAAATTTTGCATGTGGTTATGTGCGTGTATGTGTGTGTGTGTGTGTGTGAGTTGCAGGAAATTCTAAATTAAAATAGAATTTATGCAAGCGTCGTAGTTACTTGATTTAAGCTTTAAAGCTTTCTAATATTGCCATAAATTTAAGAGAAAGTATTTTAATTATTTAATTTCGCTTTTAGGCTCATTCTGTGTGTAGCCATTTTATTTTCTTTTACAGCTCGAAGCCAAGTAAATGTGTCTATCGTTTGGATTGTAAGCTCACAAATTTTGGCGTAAATTAAATTAAGGCCATATATTTTGGGGCTATCCAAAAGATGTTTTACACCTGTCAACTCTGCGTATGATTGATTTTTATTGATTTAAATGTGTGTATACTATGTTGGCTGAACTGTGTGTGTGGGTGTTGCGGCACATTTTGATTGACTACTTAATTGAAAAAGTTAATGTGTACACGCACGTAACAATGTGAGACATCAAATTGGCCATTTGATTTTGATTCTTTTGGCTCGAGTTTATCATCTAATCAAAAATGTTGTGATAAATAAAAAAGTTTTTTTTATGCTTTGGCAAAAAGTAAACATTAATTTCCAGCATTCTCGACAGCGTTTAAGCTAATTTATGTTGAACAAATTAATTATACAACGGATAATTTATCACCTTGTTATTTGCAGCTCCTCACGATATTAAGTATACGCCGTGTAAGCAGAGCGTAACAAATGCAAGGCGACATTTAGTAGCTCTCTCTCTCTCTCTCTCTCTCTGGCGCTTCTTTGTTATCATTTAGCTGTTTACAAATTCAATTTCCGCTCGCTGTTGAAATATATTTTCTCTCTTCGCTCTTTTCTCGCTCATTTAAATATTGTGTGTACGTCCGGAAACGGGCCCCAGGATGGCCAACTAAGTGGCCTAATCTGGCAAATGGCATTGGCCATTGCCTGGCTAATAATATGAAAACATTTCGCGGCCAAATGGCCTTGACCAATGGCCCGGCAATAATTTAGTGTTTGATATATTTTATATATGTATATATATACAATATATATCTGTTTGGTTTTCTTTTTCACCTGTTATCTTGTTGCACGTGCAATGGATAACAAATTTTTAGCGGATTTTAATGTGGGGCAACCATTTGGCAATTATATATTTGCAATCTGAACAGACGACTGCAGCTTGGGTTTGATTTTGTTATTTACGCTCTCGCGTGTAAATATTATTGTTTAATATGCCATAGGGCAAACGTTTTACTCACACACATACAAACACGCTTCCTTCCACCCACACCCACACACACGCACACTCATAAACCTAAGTATATGCGACCACAGAAAATGCGCAGCTAGTGGAGTTTATTCGCCTCAGACACGCAGCTGACTCTGGCGTCCTGTCATATGGAGACTCTCTGTTTAATGGTGGGCCACTAAATCTCTTTATTATGAACTACTTGTTGGCTTTAGGCCGCTTAAACTTTAAGTTGACTTAGAAAGTTTTTCACAAGACGACCGCAATTGATATAAAATCAATTAGCTAATTTGATTTGCTCTTTGTGGCTTTTCCCTCACTCCCTGCACTCCCCCACCAAGACCCGTTTTGAATATTTAATGAGCTGGTTGTGTAGCTTTGCGGATTGCATTTTGTGCCAAAACTAAATAGTGTCAATTGGTTCAATTTGGTTTGGATTTAGCCATCTGTCTGTCGACCTCTGCTGCCAGCTTTGTTTGGCCTATGAACTCTTATCCCGTGCCCAGGATGACATCTGTCGCACAGTTGTTTCGTTTTGTAGGCGGCTCTAAACTGAAGACTCGAATGTGTATTGTGTGTGAGTGTGTGCACGAACAAACAAAATATCCCCAGTACACACACTTAGCAAAGTAGCACATTTCAATGGCTAGGCACTTAGCTAAAGAGCCCGCCGACTCGGCTATGTGCAGCTAAATATAAGGCACATCCAGTTTATCTTTGTACGAAGCTCTCTGAGGTATTTCAATTTTATAGATCATTATGTAACATGCAGTTAAGCAGTTTAAACAATCGATATAAGCCCTTTTATGATTTGTTGATTTCAAGAACTACTTTCCTCTATGACTTCTTTGTTTCGAAGCTCCTTGTAGGTGCTTAGTTAGTCGCCTACGCTTGAATGCAGCGTTTTTGCGTGGATTTTCAAGTGGCAGCTGCCTTTGCAGCGACCCCCAAGAACAAGTGCAAAGCTGCAGCAAAGAAACGGAAACGAAATAAGGTTAAAAGCCACTTAAGACTTGTGCAAGTTAATGTGGCACATAACTCAAGTGAGTCACATATTTTATTGTGCGCACAGAGAAGCAGGAACAACGTGAAAACATTACACACACTCACACTCGCTGACTCGAACTGAATCTGCGTGTGTCTGAGTGTGTGTGTGTGTGTGTGTGTGTATGGGTAAGACTAAAGAAGGGCCATGGCCAGGGCCAGGTCATACTTTAGTATTGGTAATAAGAAACGCATTCTTTGTTGCTCCAATTTTTGCCCGCAATGCCAATTGAAGGCAAGGGAGGTCAATGACAGAGGCCAGGGAAACGCGAGGCAGGCAATCAAATGAAATCTTAATGATTCAATCGATAATACTTACTAAGGCAATTGAGATAAGATTGCAAAACGACTTTTAAGACTCTGCTAGTACAAATAGCTACAATTGGCCCTTGCAATTGCTTGTACTGAAATGGGTAACCAAATAAGCACAGAGTATATATATGTGTTGTTGTGTTGTTATTATCAGAAATCATAAGACTTGTCGGGCTTGCAAAGTGGGTTGAAGTGATCATTAGCAAACTTTCTTAGCAAGCTTTCTCTGAACTACATAAACAGTTTGTATGTGCTATTCAAGCATTTTCCGTTAAATCATTATTTTCCTCGACTTGGCCGCTGTAATCCTCGGGGCGGGTTATTCAGAACAAGCAGACAGTTAGTTAGACCGTCGAGTAGCTCTACATTTGCAAATGCTTTGTCTCTGTATGAAGTCTGTGATTAGCGTAAAATCGATATAGAGCATCAACTCATAGACGTGATAAATGTCTTTAATGATAAAGTAGGCAGTCACTGTTCCTATAACACCATCCTCATCATCATGATCATCCTCTTCGTCGAGAACATGATGATTGTCAATGTCATTGTCATTTCGATTATCTGAGCCGAGTCAATTTAGCTGCGGCTTAGCAATTTAACTGCCGCCGAGTTACCACGGCCACGGGGCGTATGATTAACCTTTAATGCAGCCTCAAGTGTGTGCAAAAGCAGAACTTAATCTTTCTCGGAAACTCGTAAGGAGCAATAAAAAAATCAAAGAGTAAAACAGTTGCCCCGATTGTTTTTATTGTTATTATTGTTGTTATTGTTGCTGTTGCTGTTGCTGTGGCTGTTGCTGTTGGTCAACCAAATTAATGAATCCCACTTTTGTCCGAGCGTTGCATAGCATAGAGCTCATTAATAACTGTCCACATGCGTGGCAAGCGCAACTTTGTCACAGGACCAGTCTGACAAGGCCCCAAGCAACCATGGAAATCCACTTTCTCATTTGTTATGCCACCAACCATTTTGCGGGCATTCATCGATTGAGTTTCTCCTGTACTGTCGTGTCTTGTCTTCTGGTTTCCCAGGCCTTTACTTTTCGCTTTTCTGTATTTCAGGTTTTTTTTTTCTCTTTTTGCCTGTCCAAATTTATCTATGGGCGCACTGTGACATCTCGAAATTAGGACATCATTAGCAACTGTCGATGAGCGCTGATAAATGCGGTACACGGCCTTTTTCTGCGGTTCCCAGTTAATGCCCGAAGCCTCCTTTTGCGGTTGGCTGCCTCTCAATGTTGGCTGGGTTTCCCAAGCACTGAACCTTTAATTTTAGTATCGTTTAGTTTTCGAAAGATATCTTAATGACTAAACTTGCTCGAATCCATAATTCCTGTTTGTTATCAACTGTAACTACTTAGTTAAAGCTACGTTAATCAAATTGAACTATACCACATTGAGGTGAGGGTATACAGTTTCTACACAAGCACTTTCAACAAAAGCATCTTAACTTGTTTTCATATCTATCGAAGAATATATTTAATTGGATGTAGACCAATGGATACGACAACCAAAGCTGTTTTACGCATGTTACACTTGTTACTCGTAAGTTTAGTTCCGCACTGTCGCCTTTGGCCAACTGAAATAAGCAGTTACAAGAGCTATAGACTAGAAAAATACCCTGTAACCTAAGCTGAAAGTGACAAAATCAGTTTTAAATTTGTTGTCCAATAAGTCAAGTAAGTCAGTCAAGTCTTGCGATAGACGAATCAATTATAATAGTAGTAGTTTGTTGTTACTCTTATGCCATTTATGTTGTATTTACAGGGTATAAGTTTGTTTGCAAGGGCATTTGATTTAATGATGCCCAACGGCAAATGCGACACACACAAAGAAATACGAAATTTGAAGTGACATAAACGGGGCAGCAACAAAATGTCACAAATTGACAGTGGCACAAGGCAAACACTTCCGGTCTGACATGCCACTGCAGCTTACAGTTAAGCAGTTGCAATGGCACTGCAGGCAGTTGAATTTCTGTCCCCGTTGTCCTCATTGTTATTGTTGTCCTCTGGCCCCTGTAAGGGGCGGAAGTAAACTCTCGCCGATATGTTCGGCAATGTCTTGTTGCCGCTATGCAAATCAAGCGAAATTCTCTTTCAGAAACTTACAACGCCGGCCAACATCATCGGTTTGCATGTCATTATTGGAGGAGTGGACAAGGGAACGAGCAAATATGTTAGGGACCAAACAGACTGGCTTAGCTTACTTCGAGTTGAATTGTTTAGGACAGTTGCAGATGGAATGGCTGTCAAGAGGCATCTGTTCGTTGCACGCGGCACATTTGCAGTTGAGAATGAAAAGTTTATCTTTGTTACAAATTTGGCAGCGCAAAAAGACAGTTTCAATGCGATTTGAAAGAGGTTTGTTGGGCAATTTCTAACGAGATTTTAAACAAAATTTCAACTGATAAAAATGGAGGAAATAACGAAGCTGCTCGTCCTTAATTCACATCACGCTCACTAATAAATTGCATTTCAGCCTTCGTTGCATTGCATTCTGTTGGGTCAGGAAGGGTACTCGGCTCCACGCACAGAAGTCCTCATAGTTGCCTGCGGTGGAATTATCAAATGCAATTATTGCGAATTTCACTGACGCGCTTGTGAAAAATATGTGGGACGCGGAAACGCAAAAGTTTTCGCTTCTCTTGCAAACATTGCAAACGAAGGCAGTTGTATTGCTCATACAATGGGAATTTTTGAGCACACAATTGCGTATATTATGTATATTATGGCATGATGTAAATGCCCCATCAGTTATCTTGCCATTCGACCAGCATATTTAACTTATTTAATTAATATTTGTGGCATACCCTCAGGCGCCACTGTCAAATATTAACTGTTTATGGGGGAGCAGTTGTTGTTCGGCTTGTATCAAGTTATTATTATGAATTAATGGGCTTTGTGTGGTCTTTGGTTTGGCACAAAAGTCGATAAATTTATAATTAGCTTTTGGCGGTAAATGAGTTGGAAATAAGTTAAGAGCAGCCTTTAAAAGCTTTGACTTTGCTCGAGCGGAACTTCAATTCATAAGAGCACAGTAAGATAAGTTGCCAGCCATGGACTAAGGGCTTAGTTACTTCTGGCTTGAGCCAAGCGAAGTTTTATGCCCTTAACGCGTGCGGAAAACTGAGTTAAGCTTGAGCTGAGCTACACGCAAATGCAGTGAATGGTCTGTTATATAATTACATAGTTTCTCATATATAATTGTCATCAAATAATTAAGTAAATAACTATGTAAATCCTGTAGTATGCACTTCCTTTATTTGGTGGTCTTTAGTTAGTTAGAGATCTTGGTCAATGTGGATTATTGCACTTCATTTGAGTTGATCGCACGAACAGACACTTGGACCAAATTGCTGCTATTGATGAGCTATAAGAGAAGCAGGTGATTTATGTGAGCACTGGATAAGAAAATGCGGTGTTTCACATTACGTATGCGCCGCGTTTGCCAGTTTTGAGCACACGCACGCGACGCGTAATTCATAAAGCGATAAAACAGTTGAGCATAAATACGAACTTACACACATAAAATGTGGGTGGTGCGTGGTCTGGGGTGGTGGTGGAATCAGGTTGGTTAGGATTTGTAAGAATATGAAGCAATCAAACGCACAATAAATGAAGCAACCAAAGAACAGTCGAGGAGTCACCAAAGGAAATGCAATCAAAGCTGAAAGTAATCTCGGCGATAAGTGCGAAAACGTGTTAACTGAGAAGGTAGTAGGGGGTGTCAACGAGGGGATATGACTGAGGACTGAGGACTGCACATGACACTCGATATACATATTGAGATGTCGAAAACAATTGACAAACAGTCGTCGACAGTTTGAGAAAAGATATGAAAATATTACATATTCTCGCACTCGTAAATGCAAAAAGTTGAAAACAAACTAACATAATTTCAAGTTTTTGGGGATGTATTGTTTGTTGTTGCTTTTTGGTAACCCCACGCTTGTTTATTTGTCATGGTAAGCGACACACCCAAATATACACACACACACACACACACATACACACACACACAAATGCACACATGGCGCGCACACCGCAGACATCTTTTGTGGGCTTCTTCTGCTTAAAACTAGGAGAAGTTCGCCGAAAAAAAAAGACCGTTTTAGCTGGGATTGAAACTTTAGACGCATCAACGCACATTTGTTGACGCATTCCCCCACACACACATACATGCACACACATATGTACATACACGCACACCCACATACATGCTTACTAACACACTCAACTCGTTACATGCCTGAGAAATGCCATTTCCGACACTCACACAGACAAACACTTGAAAAGCGACTCGAATTTCCATAATGTCTGCCATGAAAATGCGATCGATTTTCGTGTGGAACAACAACAAGAATGTAGGCATAATGCTGCGGGCTATATTGTGGCAAGAGACATGGTGGTTGTGTATACATATGCCGTGTGTGTGTGTGTCTGTGTGTGTATGAATTTCTAAAGAGTAGCAAGAGAGCCACAAATGTTAAGCTAAAATAAAACCAGTAACACGAAGCTTGGACATGGGAATGGGAATGGGAATGGGTATAAATCCACCGCCTAATAGCCCAAAGCGACCCCAGAAATTGTTCTGTGAGATTTTTAAGCGGCACTTAGTGAACGGCTTTGCATTAATGTGAACATTGAAACGCGTTTTTAATGACAGTTAGTGCGCTCCAAAGGCTTTCAATGTGCAATCAAAATAAAATCTATGCCTAGCTCTGGTTAGTTGAGTGACAAAACGTTCGCTGATACCGTTTCTTGGCTACCCATTGCTCCTTGGCTCGTTTCAGCTCTTTACTAGCTCAAGCTGTGTCACACGCAATGAAGATTGATGACTGCTTCGCATTTGTCAGCAGTTGCCCCCGCTACTTGCCTCTTATTCAAAGTTGATAAGTCGCAAAATGTTTTTCAAGAAAAATCCATTGGAACGTGTTCTGCAAAATTCGCACAAATTTGCATTTAATATGCCCAACAAGCAGGAGCTTTTTCTATGATTGGTACTATGCGGCGTATGCGCAATAAGTGAAGTGAAAATTTGGCCCAAGCTAAAGGAAGCGTGTAGCTAATCCTACGCTTGTCATCATCAGTATATCACATTTTTCAACCCACTAGCTGCGCTTCAATAAAAACTGGGGCGGGTCAGACAAAATTAAGTCAGTCGAGTTTGAGCCCAAACGAAAAGTCGAATCCACACAAATTTAAATTTAATTTATTATTATTAGGTTTTGCTAGCTTAAAACAGATTTCGTGGGCTGCAGCATGTGTCGGCTTATATTTACTTTTACGCCATAATCAATCGCTGGTCCGACATGTTGCGGGCAACAGAGCATTAACAGGGAATTTTTGGCAGAAAGCGCAGTAGCTCATCTAAGCCATACATGCTAAGTATATGAGAGATATACGTAGATAAGTACATAAGTTGACTGACATATTGACATAAAAGCAGACAGGCAGACAGATGAACGGACAGATGTGGGTGAGGACCTTGAGGGCTAGATGCTATGTGGACACATGCAGTTCGCCCTTATTGTGGTCGGTGTATGCTGGCGTATATGTGTGTGTGTATGTTTGTGTGTGATGTAAAACATTTTATAGGCAAATCGATTTTTGTCTAAAGTGCCACAAACACGCACAGCAACAGCAACAGCAACAGCGGCAGCAGCAGCAGCGATAACAATAAAAAGGACTTTCGCAACAATAACATTAAAGCGGAATTGTGACAGCGTAGATATGGAGGCAGAGAGAGACGGGTGGACATTTCCGGTTTGTGTATTAGTAAGAACAACAACAACAATGCGAACAATAACTGACACATTGACCGTGGCCAACTGTGTCTCAAGAGTGAATGTCGAGCGTTTCAGCCTCCGATGCGAGAGACTCTTAGATATCCAATCTGATCCATGCGGCACATCAAAGTCAAAGTCAAGTCCCAAGGAAAACATACCGAATATTCATACTTAAATTGCCAAGATGCTTAAAGCCTTAATACAAGACCTGTTTGGGGCAGATTAATGAAGCTCATTTGCAGATTGATGTGCTGCAATTATGCGGCAACACCAACACCAACACCAACACCAACAACAACAACAACAACAGAACGACGAACAACAACGCGCCCATAAAACACTTAGCGCACAGATTCTGATTAACTGAAGGCGAGCACGAGTAACGGCAGTCAGGGAGGAGAAGGGAGGGAGGGATAAAATAAACTTGACTTGGCTTTAAAGCTAAGCAAAGCAACTGTGCTTGCTTTAAAAGCAATCAATGTGAAATAGAGAGACAACTTTCATTCTCATTCATTCGTTTTGCGGTCAGCAGTGTGTCAATCAAGGCAAATGCCATTGCCATTCATATTGAAGAACTTCGATTGATAGACAGACGGGCAGACTGAGAGGCAGACAGACAGATAGACATAAAAGCAGACAGACAGATAGACAAACAGAGGCAGAGGCGAATCAAAGACAGACCCAGTAACGGCACGCACGTATGCGTCTCTCCTCGTACTCTGTCAATGGACTTGCCTTCTTTTTAATGAACGCTTTGACAATGCCTTCGAGTGCAACAGAACGAGAGGCTAACGAGGACAATTGCCGTCTTCGTCTCTTTGTCAGTTTCAGTCTGGCTGTATCTATAGGGCTCAAGTGTGGGCTAACGTCAATGCCAATGCCTGATCGACTCAAGTGGAAGGATAATGAGTGTTTCTCTTGCCACTACCAGCGGCCACATTGCTTTACCAACAACTGCCAATGCTGCCAATGCTGTTGCACTGATTGTTCTCTGTCAATGCCAACTGGTAACTGACAACTAGCAACTAGCAACGTGCAACTGGCTACTGGCAACTGGCAACGAGCTGCAATGTAATTAAAGTCATGTCATTGGCAGTTGTTGTGTAAAACTAGGGTCAAGTTGAAGAATCGTTGCGTTGTATCGCGAAGTTGCCATTGCCCACTGTCCATTGCGTTGCTATTGGTACAACGGCAAATGAGAAAAGTTGCCTCTGCTCTTATTTTGATGTAGATAATTAAAAGGGTTCTCTGCCCATGCCCATCTGGCAAAGTTAATGTTCGACTTTTTGGCAGCTGACTTGCGGTTAAGCAATCAAAAAACATAAATCATGGTCAATTAGTAATAGCAGCTCTGACGTCATGGTAGCTTGAGTTCACTGCGTTGTCTAGGCAGCCTGTGCAGCCTATTCAGGGGGTTATCAGTGGGGAAAACAGCAAATGACTAAGGCAAGGGCAACAGAAGCAGAATTACAAATGGTGGTTAAACAAATACACACGCAATATCAATAACTTAATTAAGATAAATGTAGATTGTATTTAGTCATAGAGCACACACACAGACACACACACACACACACACAACAATAGAATGGGGGCACGTGCCGGTTGCCATTTCGTGTATTTTTGCCCGGATATCCGTTAATGCTAGCGCAGCCTCAGATCCAGAGAAATCTTTGTTAACATTATTGTGACGCGTGTTTTGCTTGTTTATGTGAAACTAACATCGCAAACACACACACACACACACAAACAGTCATCCGCAGTCATATACACACAATTAATTTATGTACTTTGGACGGACAGGAATGGGCGTGGCAGTGCGTGCCAATGTGAAAAATGAATGTGAATAATTGCAACTTGCGGCAACAGCCGTGACAGACAAATGTGCATGAATATATGTAGTTTAGTTATTAATTAATTGCGCTACATTGTTAATTTGCCAAAGATCTGCAACTGAAACCAGAGCAGCCAGCAAATTCCTCCAAACACCTTTGGCAATTATCTCTTTAACTCTTGGAATGAGATGGAAGGAAGACAACAAGAATATCTTATTGCTGACTTTTGCTTATGCATACACTTACCTAACAGCAAATAATGTGATGTGCCACGAGTTTTATTGTGTTTTGTTATTAGTTCTTGTGAAAGTTAGGCGTACATTAACTTATGTGATATTCAGTGTAACTTTTGTTTATTTTTCTTTCTGGATATTCTATGCTACTTACTTAATCTTCTCCCATATTTCCTCGCCGAAATGTTTGAGCACCAGCAACTCCAAGGCGTAGTTAACAAAGCCATACTGAAAGTGAAATGAATGATGGAAAAACATAAACAAGAGCGATTAGTTTAGCGGAAGAATTTGCATTGTTACCATAATTACTTATGATACCTTTTATATAGATGTATACAGATATAAGTATCTGCGTTTAATTTCCTTTCGTTAATAAAGAACACAGTTTGAAGTGGCCAAGCGGCAATTACAGAAACATTTTTATGGCCACTCAAATTCAATCATATAAACGGCATCAAAATTGAATGCTCGCACATTTTAATTACATTTGCAGGCGAAATACGAGTACCCTTAAGTGATAATAAAAATGAGTTCAGTTATGGATGCTCTAAAACTTGGAAATCGCTTTGGACTCTATTTCAGCTATTTGTTTGTTCGTCTTTGATATTGTAAATGTGAAATATGTGAAATCAATAACGATTGCGCATTTCATATCTTTCAAATGTATTCTATAAGCAATCAATTTGATTTGTTATGCGAAATCAAACCCAGGCACACACATATAGACACACAGATACTCAAATGCTCATAGGGCTTGCCTGCCAGATGGCGCACAATCAATCGTTTCCTCCGGAAGTAATACTAAACAAGCAAAATACTTGAAATATATTTACATACATTGTGCACACGTCTAGTGGCCCCAGCTCGCTGCTGCTACTGGTTGAAGCATCTCATCTCTCGGTTCGGTTGCCTGATGAAGATGTATCTAACAGATACTTGATGTATATTGCCTTTGTTGCGCACATTGAAATGTTGCAACAACAAGAGAAGTCTCTCCACCTAACTAACTGCGTAAGGTTGACTGTCTGGGTAATTTCAAAATAGAAAACATGCGAAAATCGCAATCATTAAAATAAACATTTCGTATGTGTTCTCGTACGTAAACGTGGTAACTTCATTTTTACATTAGTCCTTGGCCAAACAGACTTTATGTTGTCAACTTATGTGTTGTTTTCGTCGTCCTACACATAATCTGCGCTTTACAATTATGTCCTTTAAATTGGAACTGCATATTAAATTTGTGAATCTATCTCGCATTCGAATTTGCTTACAATTTTTATTTATTCATATGCATGTATATATTAAAAATAATTTACTTTTCATTTGATTCTCACATGAAGGTGTTGTTAAAAATAATATTTATAGAAATATCCATATTTATGTTATGTTTTCATTGATTGCATTTTTGTTGCAGCAGCTTTCACTCAAGCCATGTTTATTCTATGTAACTTACCATTTCTGCTGCCTTCTTGTTATTGTTACTGTTGCTGTTGAAATGAAATACGGTATCTGTGTTTTAATCCACTATCACACACCTATATACATATGTCGATCAGATGCAAATCATAGCTCTGGCCTTGATTTCGATACTTAGTCTCGTAGCATTTCAATTGTCATTTTCGTAGATTGATTAGTTTGTTGTGCACCATTGAAGTTAACCTTGAAGCTACACGGCAAAAACCAAAAAAAAAAGAAATAAAATAAATATTGAATAAACAAAACTATTGCAAATATGAAAAGCGTCTGTTGAATGTTCTCTGGGTTCGTTTCGGGACCCACTCATGCCACTCATGTTGGAGAATCAGAAACGCCACAAAGTACATGAATATTTCATGAGATTTTACATTGAAATCGGCTTAACGTTGTTTCCATCTCTACACCCTCATCCGTATTTCGCTTTAAATTTTGGTTTTTATTTATTTTCGTATGGGTTTCTGGTTTTAAGGTCGCCTGCTAATCAAATATTCCAATGAGAGCAAGTGACTCAAGGAGCGCTGAGCATTTGCCCAACAATTGCAGCTATTTGTAGTGCCGTTTGCTGGGGGCTTATTGCATTCTTGCATGTTTGTTGCATGCCACATGCAACACGTGCAAAAGCCAAAGGCGCATTTCCAACACCAAATACCAACAGCAGCTACAGCAACTCAGCCATCAACTGGGTCACAACAGAAACAACAGCAAGAACAAACGGCACAAAGGATGCATAAGGCTGGTTAATTACACACACTTGTGCATGCACTTGCATTGTATGCATGTGTGTGTGTGTGTGCGTGTGTGTGTGTGCAAGGCTCCAAATTTATGTGCTTCGCTGAGTGCGCAGCAATTAAAGCGTCGCCATTTATACATCAGCCTCAAGCAATTGAAACCTGTTAAGAAAGAAGCTAACTGGCACAGCTCGAACTGTTACGAGCTGGGAATCCAAAGAGTCAACATTAGAGTCAAGTCAGTTGAGCCTAGACTTAAGACAAACATTCCTTGAGCTGCTACAAAGTTTTAAAGCCTCACGAACTCAACTGAAATATCGATTTTCATACTGTGTGTATGAGAGTGTCTTTTTGTATGTGTTAGCCTTTTGTCGTTGCTGTTTCTTTGCCCAATAGCGGAAGGTGCATAACCGGGACATGTCTCATTTATAAATATATAATATATATCTGAATATATATATATATATATATATATATATAAATGCGGCATTGTTTAACTTTGCCACCCAGCCACAATTATCGTTTATCGCTTATCGATTATCGCTGTCAACCTCCATCGGGTTTTGTTTGCTTAGAGCTTTTCCCCAACCGATTTTCCATTTATTGCATATTAATCACACGAATTTAGCTCATAAATAAACTCGCAAAGGTCGCTTCAGGTGGCCATTGGAGACTTTGCCTTCGCAACTCTTCAAGTGTCTTCCAATTTAACCAATTTTAATTACGTGCAACATTTGACATTTTGACAATGGGTCCGGCTGCTCGAAATTGTAAGCAACGTTAGAGGGTCAAAATGCGATTCACACGCTGTTTGCTGTGACTTAAATGAAGATGCCGACTTGCGACAATTTGTTTAAGACTTTGCTATTCATGACCCTAATGAACATTTGTCATGTTGTGCACGCAATTTCCAAATGATGAAACACTGGCTGGATATCTAACTGAAAACTAAATGATATTTAGTCGTTGTGTGTGTACAAATTGTCTGCCAATTTGGGCACTAAACGTACAATAACTGAGTAAATGATGAGTCGGTCATTAAGTGGGCTCATAGTATATTCTTAATGAGACACCATGGCCACGAATTGGGCAAATGTATATTCAACTCGGCTACTGTCCGTCCGCTGACATTTATCAAATATAATGGACGTTTACTATCGTCCAGACAAAAGACAAAAAACCCAGCTACAACAACTAGAACAACTCTGAACAACTGTCCACAAATTGCCGTGGGCACGCAAAGCCAAATGTCTAATAAACTTTGACATATTGAGGCGAATATTTCTATCTGCTAGTTCTACCCCCTTCTCCCGTTTGCAAGTAGTTCTTTCATTCAGCTCCCATTGTTGCAAGTATTGTAATTTTTTTTTTTGCAAGCACCAAGAACCAAAATCATAAATTATTGCACACCCCCAGTGGCAGAGGGACTGATACAATAACGACAAAAGATGCGCACCGAAATAAATGAGGTCCCTCGAAAGTATGCTTTAATTTTTGGTGAAGAGCTCAGGAAAAGCGTTGCGCATACGCCGCATTGGTCTAGTCGTCCGACTTGGCTTGGCGGGTTTCCTCTTATCGTACGTTTCTTTTGAACGCGAGATTGTTTTTATTGAACGATTTGTGCCGTCTTTCAGCCGAGTTCCTGTTTTCTCGTATTTCTTTTATTATTTCCTTGTGGTTGTTTTTATTGTTATTTTTGGTGTGTGATTTATTTGCTTTTTATTTTAGATTTGACTTTCACTTCAGTTTCACTACCAACATCCTGGCACACAAAAACACAATCGCACACACACAAGCACACTCTCGAAAGATGTGAGTGCTTGTGTTCAGCTAACTTTTTGATAAGCAAAGCGAAGTGAAGCGCGCGCGAGCCTATTTAAGAGTCTCGGCTCGGGGTGTGAGCACACTGGATGAACAGTTCGCTTGAAAGAGCCATCGACGACTGAGCAGCCGCCGTTGCGGGCTTGTTGTATTAAAGGGCACAGTAACCGCCAGGACACTTGTGTGCGCTTTCCTAACTGCCACTGGCTGGCTGTGGCAGGTCCTGTCGCCTTTCTGCCAGCTGCCAGCCGCTTGCCAATTGCCTGGCATGCCCAGCTGTTTGCCAAAAGCTGCGAGAATAAAAGCTCTCTCTCTATCGCTCTCGCTCTCGCTCTCGCTCTCTCTTTTTCCGAGAGTATTGCTTTTAAATGAGTGCAGCTACTGGCCAGTAGATGGTAATACTGCTCCTAAGATGAAATCATCTATGAGCCAACTTCAAGATAGTAATACCATTCAATTGTTAATTTAGTTTTTTTAGCTTTATAGTTGTAATTTTTTTAGTTCTCCTTTACAAAAGAGCAAGTTGTATTGAATGAAAACCTTGTAATTCTAAATTGATTGACAAATGTAACTAAAACTTACAACAGCTGCACATCGCAAAGGGATTTATTTGTGCCCTTGAATTTGCCGGCTGTCAATCTGCTTTGAATGCGCATCTATCAGTTGCTAAATGCATTTTTATTGCTTCTCCGTTCAGTGATGACAAACAATAACATAATTAAGTGCCTTGTGGCTTTGGTTGCTATTGTCAGAATGTTGGTTTTGTTTAATTCAACTTTTATTTGACTCACGGTCAAAGGCTGAAAGTGCAGCCACAACAACCACGGCAACCTCAACAAAATTCCACTGCGTTGTCTGATAAATGTCAGTATTGGGTTAACGGGAGAACTGACGACGACAGCCCGACAATGCTGCTGACACTGATGGAATGAGCTTTAAAAGAGAAAGAGGCCATCAGGTAACAGGCCAGATCAGAATCAGGTGGCAGGCTATTAAAATCACTGCCCTCCGACTACGCACAAATAATAAAGTCCAAGTGGATGTATTAAGGCAGCAAATACCCTGACTTGTTCCATAAGAAAGGGAAATAGTCAAAAGTGATTACATAGCTGACATGCCGCATTATAGAGTGGCGTAATATATAGGCAAAATGCCTTTAGCGAATGAAATGGCGCGTTAGAATGACAGGTTTTGGACTCTCAGAGTTTCTAATCAACTTCGTAGCTCACAGATGGCTATCGGGCTGACATTTAATTAACAACCAAGTGAGAGTCTTCAACGAGCAGAGTAGGATGCACACAAATACAAGAGCAACTAACATTGCAATGGGAATACAGCGCATAGGAACAAAGGACAAGTGCACCAGGATAATCACATCACACTTGAGTAAATACATTTCTGGAGTGGAAGCAGTGAAGCAGAGAGTGCACTTGTAGACAGCTGTTTATCTGAGATGCACAGCCTAACAGGCAGCTCGACTCCTACATTGGACGAAGAGTGAGAAGTGGATAGGAAGGGTGAGATGAAACATCTCTCCTTGTCGCTCAACCAATGCAACTCCAGTTAATGACAATGGGAGTAAATGAGAATAAAGCTTTTCACTGAATGCTCGCTATTACAGGTTTATAATCAGTTGCATATGTATTTACGGCAAATGCTCTCATGTTGCATTTGCCTTGGCTATTGTTGCCGAAATTGCAATATTTTATCAAACATTGGCCAGTCTAACTCGTAAGATAATCATTAAACCATTTGTGCAATCAATCAATCAGTGCAAACTAAGCTGTGCAAATACGACTTCAGTGAAATCCTTACACAATACACTTACACTTTTGATCTGTGATACAGAGAAATTCTATGTATTTTAGTAGTCTAATTAAATTACTTAATTATCTGCTGTTAGTTGGTGTAAAATTCAATATGCAAATAACATTCAAATTCTGAAATGACAAAAGATATCTAAAAACAAGAGGATCAGTCAAGCGCACCCGACAGTATAATACCCTGTACAGTTCTCTATAATAAAAGTGCTCTATAATCTAGTCTGGCAACTCATTTAAATACGGCACAGATTCAAAAATGCAAATGATTATTAGAATAATCATAAATCTTGAATGACAAACTCTTTCTAATATTACAAATATCATAATAAATTATTATTTTTTACAATTGAGAGCAAGTATGACATTTGAAGTGACACAACACTCAGTTTTGCGACGACAATGTGTACACTTGCAAAAGCTAGCAGCTATGGGCCTGCAATGATGTATGTATGTATGTATGTGTATGTGTGTATGTATACACATGTGCATACACACAATTTGTGAATCCCACGCACATGTTGGCACAGCAGTGCGATTCATTGCGAAATGTTCTAGTCTTTTCCTTCTACTTTCTTATCTGAATGTCTTCCTTATTCCTGGACCGATCTTTATGAAACTTTCCCAGGTGTTCCAGGTCACCTCTTAAGCTAGAAATGTGTACGTTCAGGAAAGTTTTGATTAATTTGCGGGGGAAGGCGGGGAGGTATCCAAAAGTTGAATTAAACTTGATCTGCTTACGGTATATAGGAACCTTTATGCCAAATGTGGTGTCTCTAGCTCTTAGAGATCGACGTGTTCTTACAGACGGACAAACAAACAGACGGACGAACAATTGTTGCACAAAATTAATGTTCCCCTGTACAGGGTATAATTAATGATTATTACTTTGAATTTGCTGCTCATTCATCTCTCTTTAAAAGTCCTTAAAGTTCAACTGTTCAACAGTCAGTCAATGGGTTGGATAGTAAAGACGTTTTATAAACCCTGAGCTTACCAGATTCCGGGACGCATCCTTTTTTATTTTATTTATAATATATTTCAACAACTTTATTATGCGCAAGCAAAACTTTTTGCAATGACTTCAATACACTGCACAACAAAGGGACATAGCATTTCTTTCAGTATATTGTGCGTCGTCAAATGAAAATATTCTCAATGCATTTTACTATTTTTATTGGAATTTAATGCTCACCTTTGCGCTTTTATAGTTGGCTATAGTATAAATATTTGAATAGACTTGCAAATGGTACATTCCAAGGACACAAATTGATCTCAAAGGCCACCATGGAGATGGAGGGCAACAGCTGCAGTTGACCAACATAACACAGCAGCAGAATGCCAACAAGGCAATTCGAGCCAACTAAAATATCATAAAGTATCATTAGTTTGTGACAACTCGTAACCTGGCTAACTTATAATATTTTGCAGGCAATTCAACTAAATTGTGTAGTTTCCGACATAAGCCAAAGGAAAGTTGTACATAATTTTAACAATTTTAAATCAATATAAACTTGAAATGAATTCTAATAAAATTAAGAAATATATTGATAATATAAAGCATTACCAACTGAAAATAGCTATACAAATTGTTTCATAATTTATATATTTTAGATTTCTCCCATATTTTTATTAATTTTGATTATTATTTAACCCAATTCTGCTCTTATTTCCTCAATAATTGCCATTCCACACCAGTTCATGTAGATTTTGAATCTTATAAAAATTGGTCCATCACTTCAAGTACTCGTTTCAACAAACCAAAGCACTCGACAGCCACACTTAGCCAATCTTCTAATGGAAAACATAACACAATGAACTGCCCTGACAGGCAGCACAACGCACTAATCTCGAGAGGTTTTCGAAAATATCAAAAGGTTGTCGACAACCTTTCAGACCACAGACCCGTTTCTCATTATACAAAATTTATTGTTAATCGACAGATAAATACTTACTCGCAGCAGAGGGGGAGGAAGAGACAGGTGGATCTATACTGAGACAATGTTAATTGCTTAGACATAGAACAGCTACCGATTGATCTTGCACTTGAGTTTCAAATACTCGTAGAACAGTCAACTCTGAAATGAAACAATTGAGAAAAGCTTGCAAAAAATTAATTTTTTTTTTTTTAAAACTATTTATATTTATTTATGAATGAGATGCTGAGTAATTACGTAACTCGTCTAAGCGCATCTTAGCCAAGTACGAGTATTTATTGTTTTTAATGCCAAAGTCGTGCGCCGGCTCACAAACGTTGTCTCTACAGTTGCGCGGACAGTCGAGCGTGGTGCTTGGTGGGGCAACAACGTGGCGGATTAGCAGACTAACATGAGTTCAATTGAAAAGAATTATAAAATTTGAGCAGTTTCTGACAAAAGCAGAAGCAATGCATTGGCAGATTTGGCTTATATTAAATTGTTGGTCAAGTCTGCAAGTGTTGGCCCATGTAAGGCAAGTGGAGTTGGCCAACCGGAGCACGAACTCGAGCACAACATGGAGAAGTGTACAACTATTTCCTCAACTGCAATGGCAAGCGAGGAATTACACCACAATGAAACCTTTAACGATTACACAGTATATGCAGTTGGAGCTGCTGAATCTAAGTCATCTCACTCCATACTGTGAGGCAGAAGATTTTGAGCATAGCTACGAGATGGAAGGAGAGAATGGCAGTCTCTTCCTCGTGTTACATATAAACCACTTCAGGCGAACCAAAATGGGAGAGCTGGCCACAATGCGGGACCTATGCTTGAATAACAATGGACTTCCAGTGAGCAGACTATGTGGAGCCAACAATGCAACTGCCACTTGGAGCAAGCTGAGCAATGTAACCTGTCGAGCTGGCAACAAGCTGAGCAGAGGGCTGAACCAGCTGCGAGAAGAGATGTTGGGGGAAATGCACAACAAACCGGTCATCTTGACCAAGCTCAGTTACTTATTGAGTCAGGCTCATGGCCAGTTGACACCAGGTGATGTTTTCACTACTGCGCAAATCTTCGATTTGCTTCTGGATAAACAAGTGAATGATGCAGCGCTGAGTGCAAATTTGATGAGCATTTGCAGCGAGATTATGTCCAGCGATAAGCAGGTGCTACGACTGTCTGCGGAGCTTAATGCTACCAATTCCTTGCTCATTAAATTTGAGAACCTCATGGACGCACTGGCTCAACAGTTCGTGTCCAGGGAGAGCTGTGGCAAGGAGATTATTCATGCAACAGATGTAGCAAGGGAATCAACTAAAGCAGATGTTCAAATTGTTAACTATGCAAATATTGGCGTGCAATATTTAAGAAGCAGCAATCTAAGTGTATTCTATGTGAATCCCACGTGTGATAGCATCACCGGCTTGTCCATTTACTCAGCAACAGCTCCAGGCCGGAAATCTTTTGGTAGCGACTCTTGGTATCGTTTTCTATATGCCAACGAGAGTTTGGAGAAACTAAGATGGGAGTCGGATCTGGAGACTGCCGCATACCTGCCAGAGCAACTATGGCGTCAATTACAGGACAGAGGTGCTACCTTTCTAATCTTCAAGATCTATGCCCACGATGCACTCTTTGTGGAGACTTCGCAGCAGCGCAGCCGACGACCACGTGGTAAAGTGTTATCCATAACTATACCGGGATTTGAGGGTGAGTTGAAGTGAATGGAATATTCGCTGTCGTCTCGATAAGACTTGCATGTCCTTTTAGCTAATGAATTGCCAGGAGCATTGCCCTTTTTGCTGCGTAAGCCACAACAGTTGGACGACGGTGGTTGTGGATACTGGAACTATGAAACGTGGTTGGACAATGGCGTCACCACCTGCAACGACAGCAATGAGTGGGGCAACAATGTGCTCTGCCAAGCCCATCACCTGACACAGTTCTCCTTTCTAATTGGCGGCAGTTACGTGCAACAAGAAGAAGATTTCCAACTTCAAACACATGAGCATCTGCTGGACATGGTCACATTTGTGGGCTGTGTACTGTCGCTGCTTGGCCTATTGGGCATCTTTTTCACTGCGGCGTTGGTCAAGAATTGGCGGGATCAAGCCTCTACAAAAGTGCTTCTCCATCTGTGCCTGGCGTTATCTATACAATTGGCATTGTTTGGATTTCTCAGTGACGACGATTGGTTGGAAGACCTTTCTCTGGATCAAAACTGGAATCGCTGCCTGATATCGGGAGCAGCTCTGCAATATTCTGTTTTGGTCATCTTCAGCTGGATGCTCATCATAGCCTTTCTACAGTACCAGCGATATGTCACAGTAATAGGCGTGGCACGCCCAAGCCATTATATTCTCATATCAGCGATTGTAGCCTGGACTCTTCCACTGTTGCCCACTTTTTTGGTCGTGCTGCTCGACGATAAATCATACAAGCCCTCGGAGTATCAGTTGAATACTCATACAGCCTTGTGCTATCCCTCGGGCTACGGCTTAGCCCTAGGCGTCGTATTACCCATTGCTCTGATAACTATAGCCAATTCCATCATGATGATTTGTATTGTGTGTAGCATCTATCAGGCTTTGAATCCACGTCGCCAGTTAATCGTTCAGCAGCTGCGTCTCTTCGTGTTCCTCTTCTTTCTGCTGGGCCTCACCTGGATCTTTGGTCTATGTAGCTATCTGCACCTGGGCATAATATTTTCTTATCTTTTCTGCTTGACGGGAACATTGCAGGGATTTGTGCTATTTGTCTACTTTGTAGTGTTGAATACGGCCAATAGACGCGCTTGGCTAACGCTCATCTGCCCCACACAGATGAAAATGGATGTGCCAAGGCGCACAACGGAATTACAGTCGATAACCACATCCTCAACTAACTTTTCCAAAAGAACGCAGTCTTAGCGTGTAAGCCACTGGTATCATTTATTCTAATATATAATTAAACATTATAATAATAAATATTAAGCAAATCAACTCTCATAAAAAAATAATTATATTTTCAGATAGCAAGTCCACTGCTTTATGCTGCAGTTGAACTGCTTGCATTGACATTATGCTTATCCAAGACACATTTTCAACCGCACAGTTAAGGAGCAACTGAGTGCGTAAGCATGGACACAGACTAGTTTGATATTTAGTGATTACTTCTACCTTATTTACGATATTGGCAACGACACAACCGCATGAACTGGCTTGAAGTTTTGAAAGCGCTGTGATAAAACTGTAATAACTTTTCTCTTAAATATTAATTTATTAAAAAAACAGTGTAACTTTTGAGTGCCTATTTAATGCGATTATGCAAACGGTTTTAAGGTAATCTTACATTTTTCTGGTATATTCAATTGGTTAAAAGGTTTTACAAATTGGTATATGAGAAAAAGTTGTACAAATCTGAATGAAAATGAAAAGTTTGGGTAGAGCCCATAAAGATGAAATGATGCTGCTGGTCTTTATCACGCGTTGTTGAGATTAACCTTATGCGGTAATTTAGTGCAATTCTATGCTAGGCTTGTTTTGTCGCTTGTCCGGTTGTCGTATCGTTTTCCGTGCCTTTTAATTTATAGCTTCTAAATTATGTAAATCAGATGACAAAGTTAATTTTTGGTGAATGTATTTCTGAATTTTTAAATAGTCTGCGAACATTACGAGTGGTGCGTGGCTTCATATTATTGTCTCTAATTCCGCTGCTTCGAGGCTGAAACTAAAAAGGCCGTAACTCAAAGTTTGTTATTTTTTTTTTTTTTTTTTTTTTTTTTATTTACGTATATTTTGGTACATTTGTATTTGTGTGGCACAAATTAGTTTAGACTTAATTTAGAATACCGACTGTTATGCTAAGAGTTTATTGTATAATGAAGAATTAAAATAGCATTAAATTATATAACCAGCAGTAGGATTTTAACAAATTAAACTCATTTACTGGCTGCTGCTGCTCACCGAGAACGGCATTCCGAACGCGAACCGAAATCTAATTTGAATAACAGACGATGCCGCAGCTAAAGCGCAGCCGATGTTGATGTCGACGTTGATGTCAATACCGTGCCGGGTGATGCCTCAGAATCAGCGTATCAGTAGCAACCTCAGCGGGATGTATGAGGTTCCGGGTACCACATCGCTGCCCTCTGGCAAGAAATTCATCGCATAATTCTTTGGCGTGGGCGTATTGGGCGGCACCGCATAGTCCAGGCTATTCTGCGAAGCTGCCGTGACAAACTGCCGATATGATTGCCGCTGCATTTCCGTTTTCCCATGAAACATCAACGCTCGCTGTCTGTCCGCCTCCTGAAAACGCTGTAGGTGCCCCAATACGATGCGACGCAATGTCGCCATAGTGTTCGCACTGGGCGGATTGTAGTAATATGCCTGCACTTGGACTTGTGGTTGTTTCTGGGCCTGCGTCTGCATCTGGCGTGGCAAGTAGCCCAGATTGGCAGCACAGACGATGCTCAGCACAGATATCAACTAAAAGATAAATTACAGTCCATACAATGACAAATTGCTCGGTTGTTGCTCAACTGTTACACAACTTACACAGAAGCACGTTCTATACATGACTCACTCACAAAAGTGTGGAGCACTCGACACTCAACATTCAACTCTCCGCAATCAACACAACGACAATCGTCAATCGTCAATCGTCAACCGTCGACCGTCAATCGGCACACGCTCTCGTTGGCTCAAACGCCGTTAGGTGACTGAAACATTGTCTCCGGTTGCCAGCTCATTTCAAGTTCAGGGGCCCCGAGCAGCGGCAAATGCATTTACATAAATTTCTAAACTGACCAGTGCCAGTGCCAGTGCCATATACCAACCATCGCCATCTTCATCTCTATTGCCAGCTCCAAGTTCGTATCAAAGTTGTTCAGATAGTCGTGGTTGCTGTCGCTTTATTTTTAAAAGTTAATTCTTTTTCCTTGGCTGCCAACGCGTCACGTGATTTATGCAAATATTCCTCTCAAGATCATTTTTAGAGTTTCTATTTTTTGCTAGCTTCCACTTTAGCTTGATCTGGTTTTGCCATTGTTTTTTTTTTTTTTTTTTTATTACTTCGACTTTATCAATTGAGCTTAATCGATCAATGCGCGTAGCTAATTCCCAGGTTTCCAAACACAATGACAATGACAATCTCCAAAATTTCACAGCCAACGTGTTGGGATCTTGGCCAGTTTTGTATGATCTGCAGATCTATTTTGGCAATGCTCGTAACTATGATTTCTCAGTGAGCTTAGACAATGAGGCGACAGAATTATAATTATGCAAATAGCTCTTGATGTCTTAGCATTTATCATTTTTATGTCTCTGTGTCTCTGTGCCTTTATCACACCCATGTGCGTATTAATTTTCTCAACATTTAATTTCCATAATATTCGGTTTCTTTCCATATTCCAAGAGACGTGTGTCTATAGGTTAACACTCCCCTCTGTGGCATTACAATAACAATCGAACGATGAACAAACATATGTATTTTTATATTGATTTTTAATCGCTGTCTCTTTATATTGCAAACAAAGAGACTCGATTCAATGCGATTCGAATCGATTCGAAATCTATATCTGGAACTGTATTCGAAGCACTTCATTTACTATTCACTCAACGACTGAGTTGTCATTTGAGATGACTGCTTGACAACTCAACTAAATTATGATTGTGTTTTGCCAATTTGATTATAATTATCATCACAAGGCGAATAATAATAGATATATATATTCATTACTAAGTTGTTTGCCTAAATATTATGATTTGATTTACTCCAAATAAGGCTAAACATGAAGCCATAGAGACCCACTTAGTTGTTGATCTATTGACTTGATGATATTTGATATTTATCGTTTATGCTATTGTTATAAATTCTATTGGTATTTATTTACCATGTCAATCACATTCATGTTCAATACCTATTTATATTCAATCAATATTGATTTGCAATATTGCTCTTAATGATGATATAATAATATAGAGAATATTTTATATTTATATTTCTAACAATAATCTGTAATAAAATTGTAATTTGAGTTTTCCTATCAAATATTTATTTAAACTTCTATAATCGGATTTGGGTATTTGGTTTGCATTTATTGATTTCACACATTACAAAATTCAATTTCAATTACAATTACTTAATGCCATTTGTCTGAATTGTATGCAATCTCTTTGGGAACTTCCCCTTCATCTCGATAGTTGTTTGCTTTGGAATGAGTATCCGCAAATAAATACCCCCGATTGCGGCTGTCACATTGTCTGTCAGTCCGTCTGTTGGTCTGTCCGTCTATCGGTCCGTGTGTCTAACTGTCTGTCCATCGATCCATTGTCCTGGCCCTTCTCAGCAAGTCATTAACTGCCACAGACGCAGTATCTATGGAAGGTGTAAGTTTTCGTCGAAGTTGAAAATCAATGGGAAAGAGCAAGGAAAAAGGGAAAACGGAAGCGGGAAAAGGAAGTGGAAATGATGCGCAACGTTGGCGTCAGCCATGACACTTAATTAAAGCGCTGCATTGGATCTGATTTAAGCAAGTGTATTACGTCGTAATTGGAATTTGCCATCATCTAGATTGTGTTTCGTTTAACATGCAAACTACTCTTCAGTTACTTTTACTCGTAAGTATGCAATGAATTGTGGAAAGTGTTATGAAAGCGATCACACATACTTAATTACTATGTAAATTATTTGTGCAATTAATTTAACAGCCACCAAGCATGCTCTCTGCTCCTGGCATCCTCCTTCAGCGCATTCTTGTGTGTGTCAAATTGATGAGGGTCCTTTCTCGATAGACGCCCAGCATTAAGCGTGGCAAAGTTCATATATATTTCATATGATACACAATGGGCGCATCATAATCATCATCATGTTGAAGCTGCCTGCTCCAAATACTATATTTTTATGTTTCCATTTCAACTGCTTTTCAAGGGTGCAACCTCAATGATTGTGTATAGAGAACTCCTCAAAAATGGGCTGGCTGACTGTACTGTAATGAGTTAAATGGGCTTTTGAACTAATGCCAATTGAGGCGAGGCATTTCATTTTATACGGATTTGCTAGAAATGATGAGGGCTTTATGGATGATGTGGCGAATGGACACAGAGAGGGTACAAGGCAAAAACAGACAGCTTCAGCACGCTCATATTTTATGCATGACCAGTTCTCCTTGGTCTGGGCGAATTGCTTTCCAATTGACTAAGCACACTACTCATCCAAGTACTCACGTGCGAAGTTTTCAAAAGGCTCAGATGCAAAGGGCTGGCCAACTGAACAGTTGGTCAACTGGGCGCGGTCAAGTTGCGATTGCCATTTGTTGGGCGCGCCAGGACGTGTTCCCATAAACTTCAAGTTATCAGGTTAATCAAATGGATCATCGATTTTGTGTTACAATGACACGAAATCCTGCACAGACAAAACTCATTACTCTTCATGGCTCTGACGTATTTGGCTGCAAAAGGTAGACAAAACGATAAAGGTCCAAATATAATGGGAATCAACTCTGACAAATCGATAAACTAATTAAAATAGTTGCAACCGCTCAATCGAAGTACGAACAAAGTGCCTTACGGCACAGATTGCACCTTCCAACTTTCGACTTGCGAATAATTAATGATTTGCACAGGTAAGAAACATTCATCATAATGCGAACTTTAAGCTTTAAGCTCAACTCTTGACATTTCCATTTCGATTGTCTGGCGAATTGCGAGAGTTGCTCTCACTGGATGATGCGATTGGTGCAACATGAATATATAGATAATGTATATATATGTTTAATATAAATATGAATATTTCGCCAGTCTCTGTTGATAAATGTAAATACTGCTCATTCATTTTGACGCAGTTCCCAAGGGTCATGTTAATGCGGCATTTGTTGCCACGGCTCAAAGCACTCACTGGCTGGGCTTCTAGTGACTCTCGACACTCGACTCTCGACTCTCGACTCTTGGCTTATGCATAAATACATGAAATATGCAAATCCCTCACAATCCACAGTGAGTCACTCCTATGTTTATCTATGTGTTGTATATCGTGTAATATTTTGCTAATCTTTTGTTTGCTACAGTTAAAGCAAATGAATCTAACTGTGCTGCTTCCTTTCAGAATTCAGCTTTCAGGATTCCCACAGGCTGATGACTCTCTTGAGTATATGGATTCTGTTTTAGTTTGCTGCAAACTTGTCCATCTGAAATTGCAAAAGTTTTGCACTGAATGTAATAAAGTTTTTCATGTGTAAGTTTCAGTGTGCATTGTTGTGCACACCTGGGCTACTTTAAGCTTAGATGGCTAAATCGTATACTTAAAGTGCAACCATATGCACTTACTTGTAAATGAATAATAATTTATAGAATTAACCAGTGTGCTTGGATGTGTATTAATAATATCAAGGTTATTAGAATATGCAAATCTACATGCATTTATACCTTTAAGCGGGTTAATCCGCCTACGTCCTCTAGGATATGAGTAAACAAAGATTACTGATAGGGTACAGGGTACAAAACTGTCCACATTGAATTCACTTTGTGTCATCGCACGTAGCACAGAGTACAGAGCACAGATAACACACAAAACTGACTTGAATTAAAACACAAATTGAAGAGCAATGAACTTTGAACAAAATTGATATAAGCCCAAACAGAGTGTTGAGATTGTTTATTTATAGAGTGAGTCAAAGTTTGATTAAAGATAAAAGATAAAAGATCAAGTGAGTGATACGAGTGAATTAACATAAAATCTCAACGACAATTGCTACGAAGGAGACTCTGACCAACTCTATCACTTGGTCCCAATCATCATACAGTGGCGCATAAAAGTAGGCAACATGCTAGCTTGGCCAACGCCTGCGAACTCGAGTGTAATCAAATTAATGTCATCCTCGCACTTCAGCAAATAACTGTAATATGTTCTTTCTTTCTCGAAATTATAGCACTTATGAAGCATCACTCTGCCAGAGGATAGAGAGAGAGAGAGAGAGTGGGAAACTGACAGTTAGAAAGAGAGACAATTGGGCACGCAACAAGGCTTTGCTCTTCTTTATATAATATGTATTTATCTCGCGTTGAAAGCCTCATCAGCTTTAAGCACAGCGCTTAATTACCCACAACCACACAACCACAACAAGAACAGCAGCTGCGCGTCCTTCCCCTTGTCTGACTGTCTGATGTGTGTTAGTAAGTCTTTCTCATCCCCTCCATGCCTCGTCTGGGTCTATGCCTTCTGCATTACTTGATTTGCGTAACCATCAGTCACGTAGACCAACAAATGTAAGAGATACCACAGAAGCCACAACGACACGAGCGTAATAACCACAATCAAATAAATGAGACAAAAAATTATAATTAATAATTTATTTAATATAAACTTTATTGTCGCTAGGCTGAGTTTACTCAACATTTACCTGTTTCAAGAGTATGAGTATGCAATGAATTATATCTGAATAGTGCTCCAAGTTTTGCTTTCAATATATATATATATATCACGTGTGTGGACCCAATTAATAGTCAAGTTTCAGCACGGTTACCATCGCGTGCATAGTTAAATCGTTGACCTTTTGGACACCTGGTGCAAAACGCCGGCATCGCCATAATTCTATTTGTAGTATAAAATGTTGGCTATATTTAGAACTTTGAACTCTGAATATGTTGAAGTTATTGCTTGTTGTTGTGCTCCCTTCAAGGTGTATAAATGATGCTGCTGATGTTCTACCCTTACCTCCGCCCAACCACAATACCCACTGGCTTGATAATAAAACATTTTAATACGAATTCCTGGCATAAGTCTTTCCAAGCTATTTACCTGGGCTCAGCTATAGCATTTTAATTAATGCGACAGCTGGCGATCAGCTTCTTTTTTACTTCATGGTCTGCTCTAATGGCAATTTTATACTGAATACAAATAAATTCAAGCTCCCAAAATGAACATATTTTGGAAAGGGAAATATTTTTGTAATTATTCGCAATAACTTTGCACTTGCACTGAACAGATTTGAATGTGAAATATTTCTTTGGCTCATTCAAAGGATCTCAGCAGGTTCCACAATAATGAATATACACACCTCTACCTGTGGGTTCGCATATACTATAGCTGTATAGCTGTGCGTTTGTCTGTGTGGCTGTCATACTTTATTCAATAAAAGCAGGGACAAACACATTTTGCAGGCAGGCCCATAAAGTCCTTATGCTTGACGAGGCGTTTAAGTGCTTAAAAGTCAGCGTAACTTTTCCAATTTTTATCGAGCAAATATAATGTGTGTGCTTAATATAAATGGTATGTATATGCGTATGTATGTATGTATGCATGTATGTATGATGTATGTATGTATGTATGTGGGTGTCGGAGTCGTTAAAAGTGCTTTAATATCGTTACGGATCATTGAATGGTGACAGTGACAGTTCAATTTGATCCGTGTTCAGGCTCCAGAACACTGACGTTCTGTTGAACTTTGCTATTATTGCTGGTGTTTACTTGAAACTCGTACTCAGAACTTGGTACTTGGTACTTGGTACTTGGCACTCATACTTAATTCTTGCTCCAAGTCCTGTTGAATATCAACCCTAATCACATTTAGTCGGCCATCCAGTCAAGCTTTTAACCTTGTCAAGCGGCCAAGGCGGCGTATTGCAACAATGCAGTAACTCAATCCATTTTGTGGTTGGGGGCTATGGGAAATTTATTAGTTTCGTTGGCGGTCGCTTGACCCCTGCGTCCTTCCCTTTGAACTTGCTACAGTCGGAGGTTTGTTGAGTGATTTCCTTGGCTGCGTAACATCAACTTGTTTGCGCAACGCAAATCAATACAGAGTTTGTAAAAAGCATTCGCCAATTGTCGGACTGTCGGATACTTGTTGCTTCTAAAGTCTAGCTCGACATAGTTTATTTACTCGACAGCTTCTACATATTTTAGTTTAGGCCTGTGGTTGCAATTACTTTACGATATATTTCATATTTATTGGATTTAATTTATTGTTTATTAAAAATATTAACATTAAAGACATACTTATGCTTTGAAGACATTTGAAGCAAGTGAAGCAAACAGATTCGAATAATTCGCTACGCTTTTGCACGTCTGTCACGTGGCAATTTTGTCTGTGTTTGCAATAACGCAATAAAGAAAAGTGAAAATGCCGAGGAATGAATGTGACACTTTTGATTGAAAGCAAGGACATGTGTACATAACCATATGTGAGTGGGAAGTGGTAAGTGGTAAGTGGTAACTGGGAAGTGGGAAGAAGAAAGTGGGAAATGGAAAGTGGGTTATACATAAGAGTTTGTTCAAATAAAGCATAGAATACTAGTGCTCGTAGACCCATAGTCTATGCTGTGTGAATTCGTCAACAGCATTTGACTGATAATTGAAAACGTGTCAACAAGTTAACAAGTTCCGCATATAGAAAACTCTTCGCACAGCTTTTATGTTCTTCAGAAAAACGTGCCATGACACGGTGCTATAAAGATTATTGAGCGAGTGCCTCTCCTTTTCCTCCTTCTACCTAAGGGCATTGGAAAGTGGATTCTCTTGTCCCACAAAAACTTTAATTCTATAATTTTGTGAAAATGCAAAATTGTCGTTACATGTTTCACCGTTATATCAACAAAATCAACAACAGGGAAGTACAATTTAATTAGAATAAATATATTAATAATAATATATTAATATTTTATATTCATAATTAAACGTATATGTAAGTACCCCCCATGGCGGGGGATATTGTAAACGCTAAGTTTGCTCTTTCGTTGAAATTTGCAGTAATGTTCTAATGAGAAAACAAATAAACAGTTCGAACTCGTTTGAAGTCTGCTCCAAGCGTTATCACCGGCATAGATAATACCGCAGGCCGAGAATTGAATTAGTAATGTTGGAAAGTATTAACGTTCGAGCACGATAAGCGATCGGGCAAACCAAAAGATAACAGCCAAATGAAAACGATCAACAACTTAGTGAATGATTCGAAGTGAGCTTGACAGTTGTGCGTGATATTCATAGAGAGTCGGTCGTGTGAGAAGCTCGTTAGTCGTGACTAAATAATTCCATAAAGTTGAGCAGTTATCGGCAAACTGAGTCATACAACTAGCAATGCATATTGTGCTTACCGTGGCGCTTTTAGCATTTGTAACGACCTGGCAATATGCAATAGGAAGACTGGAGAGCAGTTACAGCGATGAGATACTGGACGGATGTCCAAAGAATCAACAACTCTGCAGGCCGAATGGAAACATTAGTGATCCAGACAGTTGCTGGGACAGGATCAGCTTCAGAGCTAGCCAAGCGGGCCTGGTCTTCTGCAAAGATATGCACTGTGAGCCGGAAGTGTTCGAGCATGATTACATTGTGCGCAATCATATGCAGATGACCCACACTAACAAATGGAAACGGGCCCGGATTGGCGAATCAGCCTCTCTGCACGATATCTGTCTGCGTCGGAATGGTCTTCCCGTGACTCGAAAATGTCAAGTGCAAGCTATGCGTGCCCAGTGGGAGCCAATTGACCAATGGACTCGTGTTGTTTGCATGCGGCGGTTCCGAGAGCAGTCAATCAACATTGAGCTGAATAGTCTACATGATGATATCTTGGAGGGCAGACGAATCATCACTGATACACAGGGTCGACGGAACACCACAGCTCTCATGAGAAATATGTTTCGGCAGCGTGATAGGACTGTCCTGCCTGCCGATATCCATATAACTGGCCAGTTGTTCAGTGATCTCATGGAGCAGCCTAAAGATGGAGCACTGAGTGCGGATATGGTCAGCATTTGTCGCGATATAATGTCCAGCGATGAAAAAGTGCTACGCTTATCCGCCGAACTCAATGCTACCAATAGTTTTCTTAATAAGTTTGAGGACTACATGGATGCACTGTCTCAACAGTTCCTGCCCAAGGAGAGCTGTGGCAAGGAGATTATTCATGGGGCGAGTGAAGGAAGTCAACCAGCTGAAGCTGGTGTTGAACTCGTAAACTATTCGAATATGGGCGTCCAAGCTTTGATAAGCAGCAATCTGAGCGTATTCTATGTAAATCCCACATGTCACAACATTACTGGATTGGCGATTTACTCCGCGGAAGCTCCAGACCGCAACCATTCCGACAGCGGTTTCTGGTACCGCTTCTTATACTCCAGCGAGAGTGTGGATAAGTTGAAACAGGAGTCGGATCTGGAGGCAGCGACTTACCTGCCAGAGCAGTTGTGGAAACAGTTGCGATGCAAAGATGTCTGTTATCTCATCCTCAAGATCTATGCGCACGATGCGCTCTTTGTGGAGAATTCACAGGAGCGCAGTCGGCGACCACGCAGTAAAGTGCTTTCCATATCAATTCCCGGACTTGAGTGTAAGATAACCGATGATTTGTTTGTTTTTCTTTTTAACAATCAGTTGAACTCCCTTTGAACAGCTGCAACCTTACCCCAAGCACTTCCCTTGCTGCTGCGTAATGAGAATCAACGGCAACCGGATGCGAGGGCCAACAGGTCAGGCAGCGGCTGTGGTTATTGGAACTATCAGACCTGGTTGAGTGACGGTATTATGACCAATGCTACAACGGATATGCTACGAGATACAATTATCGTCTGTCAAACGCGACATCTGACTCAGTTCTCTTTCCTGGTGGGTGGCAGCTATCGCACCAATGGCTTGGGCAACGAAATTCTGGTTAGCCCAATCAATGAACGTGTTCTCGATACCATATCCATTGTAGGATGTTCATTGTCCCTCTTTGGGGTGTTGGGCATCTTTCTGACTGCGGCATTGTTCAAGAGTTGGCGCATCCAAGCATCCACAAAGGTGCTGTTACATCTCTGCCTTGCAATGACTGTGCAAATGGTGCTTTTTGTATTCATCAATACGGACAACACGTCAGAGCAATTGGTTTCCCAGGGTGATAACACCCGTTGCGTTGTATTAGGAGCTACACTTCAGTACTCTATACTGGTACTCTTCACTTGGATGCTCATCATCGCCTTCCTGCAGTTTCAACGATATGTCACAGTGATTGGCATAGAGAGACCAAATCATTATATACTGAAAGCAGCCTTATTAGCGTGGTTATTGCCTCTACTGCCCACTCTGCTGGTGGCCTGCATCGATCCAGAGTCGTATCTGCCAACTAAAGCCCAACTTGATACAGATACGGGAATATGTTATCCCTCTGGCTATGGACTAACATTCGGAGTCGTACTACCAATCACTCTTATAATCGTCGCCAATCTTTTAATCTTCGTCTATGTTTTCTACAGTATTTCCCATTCGCTTAGCCAGAGCATTCATCGGGCTGAACGCAAGATGGTCAACAAACAGATTCGCCTCTCAATACTGCTCTTTTTCCTATTGGGGCTCTCCTGGATCTTTGGCATCTTTGCCTTCATGCAGGCGGGCGTGGCATTCTCATATCTCTTCTGTCTCACAGCCACTTTGCAGGGATTTGTGCTCTTTATCTACTTCGTTTTGCTCGATGAGGTCAATCGCAGGGCTTGGATGAGATTGATTTGGCCAACAAAAATTAAAATGAATGTGGTGGGGCGTACGTCGGAACTGAAGTCGATGTCCACAAGCACAAGCAAATTCTCAGCCAGATCAGTTCATTAGGAACTTGTTCCTCTTAATCAACATATCGAACAAATGTTCATTTTATTGTTATGATAATTTTACATAATTATTAACTATTATATTATATTGTTATATATTTTACATATTATTATTTATTATATTATATTGTTATATATATATTGCTGCCAATTTCTATTCTCAAATCAGTCTGATAGTAATATAAAGCTGGTCAAGTAAGTAGTTTTAGTAATTTCTAATATATTTATATGCTCTTAAGATATGAAGATATGACTGAATATGAAGACATATGAATGGTGTGTAATTGAACTACAGAATGCTTTTTGTTTTATTAGTTGATGGAATGTGGGAGAATGAAGAGCAAACATGGATAGTTTTGACAGTAATTTCTTATCTATTTATGGGCAGACATTCGCTTAGCATAACATGAAAAGTACATTTGATGCATTTTCAGAAACTTAACTTTTTTGACAAATGGCATATTTTATCTTGATGAAATGGACAATATATAGAGGACTATAAAAGACTGAGTGCATGCGACAGCCTGTTAAATGTTTAAATTGATTACCTATTTTTTTGGGATTAAAAATTAAGTAAAATGTGTTTGGTTTGTTGAAATCTTGTATTATAGGATTTTTTTGGCAACAATGTCAAGAAACTCGGCTACAAAAGCGAGGCAATATCTAAGCCAAGCCGAGCAAGAAATGGCAACAAGTCAAAAACGAACAAACAATGTCTTAGATGTGTGCATCAAAAGTCAACGACTCGGCAAATGAATCGCAGGCCAAACAAATTAAATTTACCCTCACATAGCAACAAGGCAACAAACTTTCCCTGAAGTCACAATCTTTTGCTATCTAATTACATTTCAGTTTGATGGGGACCCCTGGTAAACGCTGCGTATGAGTTATTTTTGACGACAAGGCACATTTTATTATCGGGCTAAGTTGTGACTTGCCTTTTCTCTGACTTTTAGGTTATTCCTTGATATTCGCTCACATTAATTTTGCTAATTGGGCGATTAATGCTTCATTTCAGGTTGGACCAAGAATTTGATTGACTGTCTACCTAGGACTGTAATTAAGCCGCGTTCGTGTGTCGGCTTATATTAACAAATTAATATAAATAATTATATAGATACATTTTGAAAGACAACAAACATGTCGCATTAAATATTAATGCTTTTATAAGTCATTCAAGATTAAATAGCAGAAACAGTTTGAGATTTGAGTGATGCTCCTCTGGGTGCATATAGGTCTATGCTTTAATTTGTTTTTATTATATTTTATATTTTATATATATATTTTCCCTGTCCCAGGGGAAGCCTCGAATCGCTGAGCTCTGTAAGCATTTTAATTGCACCTTTGAGTTTAAGTGTGCCTGCTCACGTATGAAAATCTAGCACTTGTCCGCAAAAGTTCGCATTACGTTTGTTGTTCTTTCAGTATCAACGGATTACAATAGCAAATTATTGAAGAGAGCGCTTAAGAGAGAGTTATCCTTATTTAGATGGCGATGTTTTCGATTCGCTGCGCGTGCGTCTCACTCTCTCTTTGGTTTTTATGCCCCGCCTGCATTTCATTACGACAAAATGCTACGTTACGTATACGACACGTTGCCGGCTTGCTGAAGGCCGCACAACAGTTTGCAAGGACCGACACATTTCAACGGTACTCTGACGGAAGTGCGAACTTCAATAGTCAATTCAATGAAACAGAGAGTCAGGGAAGCAAGGAAGAGGCGATTCAGAATCTTAAGTTGAAGTGACTGATGCTAACTTTGTTCTAAGGTCAGCTAATGGCACGACTTAATCGTCTTCTATGTATATGTATACATAGGTGCAATAAGTTTGCATAAACGCCAAGAGAACAGCATGAATTGTGTCTTGGGGCCTTGTATGGACCATATAAATTGTTCCAGACGTCGTTTTAATGTGCTCACAAATTCCTCAATTAGTCCCTCTTACATAGGTTGCGTTTCAGTCTATTTCCGTGAAAAACCACATAAAACAACATTTAACTATATACATTCGCATCACCATGTCAATTGTAGTAATGACATTCCTTGTACCCTGCGACTGAGTTAAATTAAAATCTTTTAGAGGCATCGCTCGAGGTGCCTGCTAAGACCTGCTAACAGGTTGCTGGAATTTAATGAAATTAGGCATCTTCCCAACAAGTACAGGGTAATGCATAAGTAAAGAGATAAACAGTCACTTGAGCTTCCTTTTGATAGTCTTTAGCTCAGACATGTAAGCATTTATTTTGCCACTTAAAATGCCATGTTATCCTTTGATTCATTTTAGACAAGGGAATCAACTCTTTTGACAGGTTTTGTTTAGTTTTTGTTTTGTTCATTCTCATTTCCCCAAATAATGAATGGCATTTTGTTTGTTATCTTTTAAACATGAACATTTTTGACATTTTCATTACATATTTATATTTATAAATTGTGTCAGAAGATTGTTAGTGAAAAATCCATGCACTTTTGGCGTCAATCAACAGTATTCTTAGTCCATGGTGTTGATTACTATAAAATTCTTACAGACTCTAATGCAATTATAATGAAAATGGGAATACATAACACAGAGGTATCTAACTGAATATTTATTGACGCTGAACCACCCTGCGTTGTACTGATACTCATAGCAGATTAACCTTGTGTTGTAGACAGGTTACTAAATAACGACACAGATTGTATCATCAGTTAAGTCGAAGTGCATTTCTGTTAGCTATGAAGCACCCTGTATAAATGTCGAATTATGCACATATGGGTTTTACAATTTTTAGCTGCTTTAATTTTACACAATTTATATGGCAACAGACATTATTTACACACATGAAACGCGAACTTTAACACAGATGGGACAACAGAAGCAAAGTCATGAGGTCGGACCAGGAGGAGACACAGTAGGTGGCATTAAGCTCGAAAACACACATGCGGCCAGTCAGAAAGTCTGATCTCTAATATATATATATGTGTGTGTGTATGTGTATGTGTATGTGTATGTGTGTGAGTGTGAGTGAGTTATGCCAACTTTATACAGTTTAATTTAATTAGAGCGCCTGTCAGAGTGGCTCCTTCAGCTCCGACAGAATCTAATTTCATTTGAGAAAGAGGCCAAGACCAGCAGTTGCCGTGCTTCGACTGACTGACATATGATGCTGTTTGCATAAAGTCTTAACTTGATTAGCCAGCTTATTCCAACTGCAGAGGCTGCACACCGCAACATTTGCATAGACTTGACTACTGCTTTTGATTTATGAGATGCTTAAGTTACATTTGATTCAAGTTATTCATTTCACCATGCTGTTTTCCACGCACACTTCACTAACAAGCCGCAATTCCTTTGGCCTTTGTGAAACTGTAAAAGCGCATTTCTAAAGATGTATCTAATGGGGATATGTAGTCACTGATTGAAATGGGAATTGAGATTCTTGATGCTTGCTTTACTCGCAGCAATTTAATTAATTTCTGCAATTCTTGAATTTCTGCAGCCACTCGCGTGTCATATCATGCTCTAAAACCTAAACAAAAAGATTCAATTACAAATTCGTTTGACTGATACAGTTTCTTACTGAATGCGAACTTTTGCAGAAGCGAATGAAGACTGCAAAATAAAGTTGTTGAAAGACAAAAATCACGACAGCAAAACGCTCTGATAATGCATCAGAAACATTTCAAATGAAAAACCACTTAGACTAAGACAAAGAATTCCACTTGGAAATACTGCAATGCTGGACGATAAGTTCAACCTCCTTTAAGGGTTGGTTTTCTAATGGCAAAATGAAACCCATCTAGCCTAGAAGCCTAGGATAAACTTTGATGGCTGCACATGCATTATGTAGCTTGTTTAACGACAGAAAAATAGGTAAAACGAGCAAATGAGGATTGATACGTGCGGTCACGTAGCCTGATTTACAATTTGCTATGCCCACAAAGCGTAAGTCTCGGACATCAAGTGATCAACACAGTTGTCTATGCTATGTGGTGAATTTAAACCACTCAGAGAATCTTGCCTTATTGCATTAAATGTTGAGTTGTTAATAAACTTGTTAAAGGCTGTACATAATTTTGCATACGTGACGCTGTTTTACGATGTTACTTTTCTTGTTCTACACGTTCCTTATTTAACTTATTTTTACTTAACCTACATGTCGTATGGGTAATGAAATTCCTGTTGCATATAATTTGAGTATATTCGACAATTATTTGATGACTCTTTTATAACTGCTGATGGCCAATTAAATACCAATGATATGCAGTAAACACAATTTTTTATTCGCAACTCTGATCAATTGTTTCAACTTATTAAACATTTTTTAATTACAATATAATAATTGAGTGCCTGGAGCACATTCAGCGGAAGAGTAAATAAAAACCACAATTGCGAAGGCTAATAATTGTCACGTGCCGAAAATTGCTATAAAATTAAATGTTTCATATCAGGGAATGCTTTGAGCTAATAAATTACAAGAACAGCTAATATTTAACTCTTCAAATACGATAAATTCAATTCAACTTAGCATTAAGCACAGATGAAGATATAGGGTATTAGATCGACGATTATTATTAAGTACATGTACCATTCACTTGAGAAAGAAAATTAATTTAAATGGTTTCCTAGAAGAGGTTTCAAATTAAAAGCAAAATTGATCTGTTAAAAATGTCGAAAACACAGTTTTAATGTCTTAAGAGCTTTTTGCACGCTGCATAACATTTTACTGCCCTTCAACATCTGCAAACAGCTGATGCATTTTTTATGTAAAAACATTTCATGGGGAGAGTGAATGTTAATGTGTATGTAGCTTTTATTACTTGTTTGCTTCACATTTTACAGGCGTTTAAATACAATGAAAATGTCGATGAATACGAGATATGGTATTTACAATGCGACTTGGGGAAAAGGCAAATAAGGGCAGCTCTTGTTACCAAAGTATACTGTGCGGATATGCAATATATTCTTCTTTCACTGCCTTCCTCATTAGCTGTTGTATACACTAGTTGATGCTAGGTACTGACTTCTAATTAGAGGAACAGCAACCAGATGGCAACTTTTGCCAGTAGAGTGTCAAATTTAAGTAAATGCATGTTGCCACCTGATTGCGAATCGAATGTGCATAGTTCTTACTTAACTCATCATATAAAATTGACCCCCAACAACGAGAACAACAATCGACTAAAAAGGGGGAAATTGGCAATGGTCCACTCGCAGCAATTACTTAATCAAATGAAACACTGCAAATTTATAACAGCATACTGTACACACATTGGTTCATTGGGCAAAATAGCACTCATGCCATACCACGAACGTACTCAGATAAATGCTGCTCTATGTTGTATATATTGTATGAATGTGCTACAGATAGCGTAGTTGTATGGACATGGAAATGATTTACAAAATTTGTTCGTAGCTTTGAAAGTTCTGTAAATGCACGAACGAGTATCCAATGTCATAAATAACTTTGTGGAATAGTAGTAGTAAATTAAGGAAGTTTTATATGAATGAATTAACTATTTTACTCCTTCAAAATGAATTATCATATTTACCGGACTCGTTAGACTTAAACATAAATATTGTGTCTATATCAAGTTATATTAAAATTTGCTAATGGGGCTCAAAAGATTATTCCAACTGACGGAAAACACTTTTCTCCGACAGGCAAAAGTTTAAAATATCAATTCTTTTTATGTATAAGGACATTCCACAATAGAACAACAGTTGGTTCATTAATTTTAGACCACTTTTACGCCTTTTGACTTTGACTTTCGGCATGACAATACAAGTTCTCTTCGTAACACAAGAAAAATAATAAAATGCGTTGCTAACTCAAATTTACTCGAATTCAGTATGCTTTCTTGGGCACCAATTGGGTTGATAAGGGTATAATATAGTTGAAATAGGTACAAGAAATATGAAGGTTATGAATAACAAATAGACATCAACATATATTATTTTTATCAATATTGATAATATTTATTATATCAGCTAGTAAAGGGCATAGAGTACTGAGTATCTCATAAAACAGCACTATTTTCATTACTTGCTTGTTTTTATGCAGCTTTTGTACTTACATTACGTATACGCCATGCATGCAAAGTTCATTCTCCAACTCTCTGCATTCGACTATGAGTGTGCAGCTTTGTTTTTGCCTGCGTGTAGCCAAAAAACCAAATCAACTTTGGCTTTCATTTTTTTACTGTATTCCTGTAACTGTGTTAGTCAAGCATTTCAGCGTGAGTTGCAGTTGATTTGCTTCTCTGTCTTCTGTGCAGTGTTCACGCGATTTCATTTCAGTTTCGACATTTGCTTATTAAACTGCATGCCAGAGCAGCTTGTAAATATTGATTTTGTTCGCAGTTTTATAAAAATCCAAACAATGGAAACTAGAGAGAATTGCTTGACTTACATTGTAAGTATGCGTTAAATGATTAAGCAGAATGTGTTCAAGTCTATAAGGCAATTGTACATATAAATCCTGTCAAGCCGCATGACAGTGCCAAGCTGAATGGGATTTGCGGCAGGCCAAGTTACACAATGTGAATCCAATTCGATTCCATTTGTGTTCGACACGCCTACCCCTTCCCTCGCATACACAAGCACACACATAACCCAATTGAACTCGGCTGACAATGCGAATGACAAAACGAAAGACGCAATACTGCGTATGCAATATTCGAACAATGCAGGTGACTGCAAACGGATGCAGAAGCGGAAATGTAACCGGAAATGGCGAACACTTAACGTGATTGCATGCAGTTCGTAAGCGCCAAGAGCTTGAATTTGTGGTTGACCAAAGGCAGCTTTGCATATGTGATCAGCACGTTCAATATTCCATTCAAATTTGTCATATCCCCTAACTCAACCAAGTTCTAATTGCCTATCAACACATTACCCCGTCGCTTGATGATTGCGTGAGCCTTCAAACAAGAATGTTTGCATACAAAAAGTTATTTTTGAAACTAACATTAAGCATTTAAACGCAATTGTCACAGGTCACGAAATCGTTTGCTCAGCTGTTGTCTGTTTGGTCAATACTCAACTGTGCCAGCTGCATAAGTGTCATACAAGTTTTCGCCATTGCGTGTCTGTCAAATGGGCGTTACGCCCAAAGGTTAAGCTGCAAATTTGTCACCTGGCGACGATGCTGTCGAAATACCTTGTGGTATTTTATATTTATTTATTCTATTTATTTTTCTTTTATTATGATTGCGTGCGCAGGGGTGGAAAACGCTTAATGTTGCGTGAAAAGCGCGTGAAAGCAAATGAATGGGAGAAAAATCAACTTGCAGAATGATTCTCAACCAATGGCTTTGACAGCATCATTTGCACATCTCACTGAGCCACATCAATAATTCAGTCAGTAATTTATTTTTTTTCGCTTTCACGTTTTCCCCATTTCCACATTTCTCGTTCTACAGAAAATTGGCTTTTAATTTGGCATGGCAACCTTTTCCCAGCAGAATTTGTTGCCTTTTTACCTTACTGAATAAATCAACAATTTGCTGACCAACTAGCACGAAATTCCAATTAATATGCAAATGATAATGCGACCTTCTGCCGGATAGTCGATAATTTTCTTTTATATAATGCAATTTACACTCTCTGGAAATGCTTTGTCCTTAGCTCTTAATATTTGATATCAATTCTTGCGAAATCAATTTGATAGCTGTTCGACTGTCAATTATGATGTCGCCTTGACTCTGATATTTAGCCTTGACTTTTCCATAAATTACCTGCCCTGATGAGCCATTGTTACGTGTTTTGCATGCCATTGGAAAACCCCTTCGTGTGACGAAAGTTCGGTATTGAATGTAATGGTGCATTGGATTAAATGAACTGCATGGAGCAATTAGCATTGTAGTATGAATGATAGTGAAGCAGATGCCATGATCAGAGTTTGCTGTCAGTCAAATAAAATAAAATCCGTGACAACAGGCAAACCATAAGCCCACATAAAGTCTACATAATTTCCTTTTATCGCCCACATTTTCAATTACGTCAAGTGCCAAACACAGAACACAAGTTGTGTGCCCTGTAGAATTCTTTATTTGCCGCAAGCCTCGACAAACCCCAAATTGAAGTCGTGACAAATGTCTGTGGCATTGCAAAAATAGATTTCCATGGTCGTTTATCAAAAACAAAAGGCGCTGAGCTGGCTTCTTGTACCTGAAATGACAAGGCGATAAGATGCCTATGTCCTCCTCTCGTGCCCCCCTGCCTGCGCAACGTTGCCCCTCAATTTTATGTAGCCATTTTGTAAGGATCCTTTGTGACAGCTTTATGCTGACTGTCGAATCCACGTAGGTCATTTTATTGTTGTCCCTTTTGCGCAGTCGAAATCAGTGTGTTGTGCATATTTAATGTATTATGCAAATGCGAAGGGACCCATGTGAAAGGCTTATTTATTTATATACATTTACGTGTACGAGTATACAACAACATGAGGATGACAAAACCAAAATAATCTTAACTGCGCACTTTGAGCGAATATTTGGATACGAAGCAAAGTTAAAAGTTCGCTCTGATTGGGAGCATATTCGTAGACTCCTATTATGTACGAATATCAAATGAAAAGCAACCTTTTTGGCCCAGCCATCTACTAAGCATTGATTAGGAATAAGGCTAAACTTAAAGACTTGAGCCTTCAAATAGAATTGCGCTTTTGGGTGGACAAGCGAGGCGCCCCATCTCAGAATAGATGGATGGGCTTCTTAGTGGCCTGCTTGATATCAAAGCGAGTTTCAGTTACACCATGGGATAAGCCATTTGTAAGTCAGGGAAAACTGTCGTTCGTTATTTAAAATACGAATGTGAATGCCTATCAAATTTATTGTACATTGCCTGCGGCAAAAATTTGATGTTTGAGCTTCAAATTCGCATTATTCTGCTCACTTGCAATTAAGTGAAGTCTGCTCGGCCCGAATAGTTGCACTCCAAATGAATCGATACGAATTTTTTCAAGTTTTAATAAATTGATTGATTTTTCTCTCTTTGCGCTAGCACTTATCACACTTTTGCGCAAACTCACACATATACATAAGCATTTCAATCGCAATCAATCAAGAAATTGAAAACTCACTCAGGCCCTGGCAACTAAAAAGTTTGCATCCTGAGACAAAACCTCAAGGCCATGTCCAGGGAAACTGGGAAAGCAATGCGGGCAAAATGCAATTCGAGTGCTTCGATATCTTCACTTGATGCAATAAATTTTATTGACATTGACTCTTGTTAAAGTGCATATAGTATGCTACTGAATAATGCTGGGCACCTGGTAGCATCTGGCAGCCATTAAACCTTTAAGTGCAAGTTAAAGTTTTCGGCTTTATTTCTTATTTATTTGGTTGAAGGTTAGTTGCAATTGAAATGAAGTGAACGAATGCTAGTTGTTATTTGACCCCTCGCTGGGCTGGTTTAGTGGCAAGTGGTGCTCGACAATCCTAATCCATTTGCAATAGCAAATTGCACTCCCAGTTGAGCTCATAAGCCGCTTACAGGGAGCACAAACTGTAGCATATTTTTCAGGGCACGCCATTTTATGCTTTTCAGCTGAGAGTGTCGACAAGTAAGAGTAAATTGAGAATTGAACCATCACTGGTTCATTGTTTTAATAGCAATAAAATGATTCAGAAACTTTTTAGCATTGTGCTCTTTGGAAAATATCAAATAAAAATGTGCTAGATTCATATGTATGTGAGAAATATTTTACAGCTAGAAACGTGGAAAATTGGCATTAGGCAAAGGTAAGTATTCGTTTGCCAAATATTTCGTACGTGCTCACACAACATGAACTCATAAATATGTATTGATTTTCTATTCGCCAATTTTCTTTCATGTTCCATACAAACGAATACACATCGAATCGCCTGCAGTAAGTGCTTATACGTGCTGGGGATATCAGTAAGAAGCATGTGATATTGAACACAGCATGAAATGCCAGACAATGGAAATAAATAATGGCAAAAGACGACAGAGTTATGATTATGAAAACTTTATAATGCTACAAAAATTCTCCAATACTTGTGCTTGTATGTCAGTATGTAAGTACAAAACAAATATAAAGCTTTTGCCGCAATTTGCGACGCATTGCAGAGTCAGTGAACTGTATAAATGTTATTTATAAAATATTTATCACAATTCTCAAAGCAAACTCTGTTGGCACTTACACCCCAAGTGGCAAATTGCATCGTAACATGCTAACCAAATGCAGCAAATTGTGGAAACTTTTGCCTCGTGCAAAAGGAGTAAGAATAATGAACTTTAATCAAGAGAGACATGTTTACATCATGAGTTCATTAATTCACTCCAAAAATGTATTTATATATACTGCGCTCTTGCTTTTTCAGAAACATATTCCAATGCATGATCCTGTCACATTTGTTTTGAGTAATGAACAACCAGCAAGTTGTGCGTGTGGAATCTGACGAACATTGTGAAAGCGCTCATAACAAATTGGTTAAATGGGGGTAAATTTGTCAGGCTGAAACGAAACAGACATGAAGGACTATGTATCCACTATGATATAGTATATCTCTTCCAGAAACTAAGTATATAAATAAACAGATTTATGCCATATATAACGTCTTCTGCTCCGTTTTTCAGAAAAATGACTATAATTATTTATATAAGAAGGTAACAGGGTATTTTCTAGTCTAACACTCAAAGCTAGATAATTCTAACTTGTTGTTTAATAATTTTGTACGTGCTAGACGTTCATAATGAGTGAATTGTCAGAATATATAATGACTTTATTTAAGCATAACTTAACTGAAAGCTTAATTAATCAAAGTTCGGTATCTGCGTTTCATTATTTCAGATATCGGAGTACGGCTCACAAAATCTGTTTAATTTTACTTTGTAGTAGATTTTCAATATTCACACAAATGTCACTGTAAAAGTTTCCATTAGAACTGGAATACTAGATGGTGCCATTAATAGAGACCAGAACCAAAGCCACCGAAAAATACAGCTGGCAATTTGGGGCTGTCATTTATGGGGCTTACTGGCCGCATTTTGCGGCCCACTTCAACAATTAGCCAACAAAATGGAAAACGCCACAAAAATATCAAAGGAAAGTCTATGGAAAAATGTCGAACAGCAACAAATTACGAGTCGTGTCAATTAAAAAGGCAACCGATGACTCGAAAGGTTTGGGTGCTGAATTAAAATTTATAAATTTATGGAAACGAAGCAGCTGCAACGGCTTAAAGCGGCTTATAAACTTTGAGTCTGTTGATTCCCTTGAGGTAATTGCGAAATATTCGCTTGGAAACCCACTTCAAAAAGGTTTTAATTTAATTTTTATATAAATGCACTTTAATGTATCCACAATATTGCTCATAGAATGAGTCTGTTAAGCAACAATGTTTATAATAAACTGTCCTCTTTCAAATGAATGTTCTTGAGGCTTTGAATGATAAACTTTAGACTTTCAGCAGTTAAATTCAGTGAAGCACAATTTTTTAAATTGTTGTTAACTTTTCCGGATTATCTGCAGTATAAACGTGCAACTATTTAATATTAAAGAATGCAAATTATATAAAATGGATCCGCATCGGGTTGTTTACGGGAAGGGGAACTTAATTTAAATTCTAGAGCAGGTATTCAAAGTAAAGAAAAAAGGAAAACTAAACAATTGTCGACCATTTTTTGCACTTGTGGCCTTTTCGTCATTCCAGTTGGAAATAATTAAGGTTAACAAAAATGAATTTGGGCACGTGCTGCGCTAAAGAAATTGCTTTTTCTCTCGCCCCTTCCGCAACTTGTCTCGTTTCGTCTTTGACCTTTTATGTTTTGCGTGCCTTTATTGTTTTAATACTCTATGTCCAGAGAGCGGGGCAAAGAGTTATGAATCATTCAACTGCTTGCTGCTTTGTTTAGTACTTTATTTTACCTCAAATTATTTTTAATGGGCATAGAAGTGTAGTGAAGAGAATAAACAGGGTATCTCCCAATCGACCACCATATTTTTACTTGTTTTGTTTAATTTACTCAGACCATTCCAACTGTTTCTGTTGTCGGCTTATGTCAACAGCACAAAAGCCACACACAGGGCAAACATTCGCGATGGAACATTCCTGCTTCATGTTGCTCAACGCCACCCAAAGACAAGTACTCGCTAGACAATGGCTGCTGCATGAACTTGTTTCATATCTGCATCATATATTTTGCTTAAATACCAAGAATATCCTTTAAAATACCAACTCGGCTCAAGTGGGCTCTCTCTTTTGTTACACAGACACAATGAAAAGTTTACAATTAGCTTGTCAACAAATGGGGGCAGCGTACGCTGCGTATGCTGGATGTGCGCCTTGTGGCAAGCAATCTCGCAAATTATTACAACTATGCAAAGCAGTTCATAAAAACCTCAATTTAGCGTTGTGATATCTTCATCACTGCCACGAAACCGCAACATCCAACATACAACCCCCAACCGCAACCTCAATCCAAACACAACTAAAAGCTGGAATCAAATAAAAAAATAATTACGAAATTATTTTGGTAAGCTTTTAACCACAGCGCAAGTGGAAAATTAAAGTAGCTGGTAAAAGCATTTAAATTCTGTAATGCATATTTAACATTTTGGCAGCTGCAGTTGCTTAGTGTTGTTGTAAAATGTGTTCAAATGGAATGCTGAACTGTTGCATACTACACAAAGAAACCTCGAGTATTATGAGAAAAGCAAAGCTTTCGCTTTTAGAGCAGTCACTGTTGAATGAGCTCAAATATTAAATAAGTAAAATTAAGTTGGGCTTAAATTTCTTTAAAGCCAACAATTGGGAATTCCCATGATGTAAGACTTGGAGCATCTCAATGTAAATTAGAAATCTCATCGTTTGCGGAGAACACAATTGCATTAAATATGAGTATATAATTTCAATCATATTTAGAAAACCCGTTGCAATTGTTTATAATTACAACAAACTTGAATAGTGATACGCCATTAACAAGTTATAGAAAACGTTTATTATTTTCTATTATTTGCATAGTTTTCTACACAATTGGAAAAGTAAATAAATAAGTGATTTGCCTGTCATCGTATTTAATATTGTTTTTACATATTTATCCGATCATTTTTACTATACATACAATTTCATTGTATGACAGCATCGAGCTTCCTATAAAAACTCTCCTAAAAACTTAACAACAACAAAACCAGTGGGAATTTTGCTATATAGAAGCCGCGATTTAAATGAAGCTGTTCATTCCGATATTTTAACTCCATCGAGTCTGTCGGCGATCAGCAGTCGGTGCTGGGTTCGTGTCAGTTCATCAACTTAGTTGAACTAACGAAGCGATAACACAATTATTAAGTTCGACTATATGACTGTGTGTAATATATAATAAAATTGAAACGCCATAGCAATTATTTTGCAGATGAAAATCAGACAAGGGCATACAGTAAATCAATTGTCAATTAAATTGAATAAAACATATATAAAATAATTTTTAAATGGTGCAGAAAACTTTTATTCTCGTTGCTATCGAGCGTCTGAAAAGTCTGCCATGGCATCAATTATTTTACATGTTTTATATAGAACCGATTGTATTCACGCTGATATTTTCGCACTTGTTGTCAGGTAAGAATTGAAACATTTAATATACGCATATATATACGTGCAGATAGATTAATTCAATATTTCAATATTTCAGGCACGGTCATGCGAAATGAGATTATTTATCAGACCTGCAAGGTTATATTCCATTACAATGAGACCGATTGCAGGCAGTTGGATAACAAAGCAGCTAGCTCTGAGATACATGTATGTACTTAACGGCAGGTAGAGACAAGCCATGCGTGAAAATTGTTTAAATTTCATTAGATTTTCAGGCCATTGAAACTGAGATACAGTCATATGTCGCCGATATGTTTCTCACTCGCACGCTGATGGAGAGCATTGTCCCAGCCATATGTGGCTTGTTCTCAGGATCATGGTCGGATCACTATGGCCGCAAGCCGTTGCTTATTGTATCGATGATTGGTACAAAGCAATGAATACTCTTTTATTCTCAAGTCATCAACGTGTAAATTGCTTTACAGGTTTTGCAGGCTCTGCCGTAATAACGACCATTATTTGTGCTCTATCCAGATCTTATGAGGTCAATCCTTGGTGGTATACCCTGGCAGCAGTGCCTCATTCATTGCTGGGAGGAATGTGCGTCTTTTCCGTAGCCGCCTATTGCTTTTTATCGGACATAACAGATATTAAAACTAGACCTTACAGGTGGGCAGTCACTATGTAATGTCAAATCTAAACTCGTCCGTATTAAGACTCTAGTTATGTATTTCAGAATGATATTCATGGAGATGCTAATCTTTGTAGCCCTCAGCAGTGGCTCCTTGTTGTCAAGTTTCGTGTATGCAGCCACAAATGCAGCTGTAACCCAAGGAATCTCTGCATCCCTCATTACAATAGTTACAGTGTATATAGTCTGCTATTTGCCAGAGAGTTTGCACATTCGACTAGCGCTGGATGCCGACGAAGCGGAGGTGAAGGCCGATAAGAATGTGCCCATTACGTCCTGTGATCCGCAATTTAAATGTATATCTATTGATTGTTCTAACAAACTATCGAATGTTGAAAAGGTAGAGAAGGCCACAACTGATTTGGACATTGAGGAGTCTAAAGAGAACGCTGAGAAGCCTGAACAGCCTCTGAATGAGACCGATTCGAAGACAGCGAGTCTGTTTAGCCTAACACACTTAAAGGACATGTTGGTAACTTGCTGTAAGCCTCGTAAACATCATGCACGTGGAATTATTTGGCTTGTGACTTTAACCATGTTTATGACCATGTTCGTAGTGGGTCAGTTTAGCTGAATCTTGATTGAATATGCTTATTTATAACCCCATTCTCGATAGATGGTGTTATGACAGTCATGTATTTGTTTGTGCGACAAAAATTCCATTGGTCTGTCAGAGAGTTCACTTTCTTTGAGACTGTCAACCAGCTTGTGCCCATGCTCGGCGCTTTAGTAGGTTTCTTGATATTACGCAAGGTAATCGTAGATTACACAACTCAGCTATCTCTGAAATCTTGTTTATATTATCAATATTTGCAGATCTTTGGCGTATCTGTGGTGGTGCTTGCTCTATTATCTTTGTCCTCGGAAATACTAAGCAATCTGGTAAAGGGATTTGCCGAATTAACTTGGCACATGTATTTATCGATTGCTTTTGCTGCATTCCGTTCAATCGGCGGGCCGATGTGTCGCACCATTGTTTCCAATATAGTACCTGCTTCAGATTTGGGTAAACTTTACAAATCCAGCTGATTAGAGTTCCAATTTATTACAAATAATAACGTATATTCTTGCAGGTAAAATATTCTCAATCAAAAATGTTCTACAATCGATTGCTCCTTTTGGTATGCAAATTGTTTTAATGATTATTATTAGAGATTAATAAAATTTGTTTCACTTTCATAGTTGCTGCACCGCTCTACACATTTATCTACCAACGCTCTTTGTCCTTTTCTCCGGGTCTATTCAATTTCCTTAGTGCCGCATTGTTCTTTGTGGCATTCGTGGCCATTGGGTGAGTAATTGACACCTATGTTGCAAGTTCCAATTTTTGATGACATACATATTTATGTATTTACAGATGCGTCTTGCGTATTAAGATTATGCACAAGCAACATTATGCCGTTTTACTTAAGTGATTACTTCAATAACACGGTTTTATTTACTAACAAGTCTTAATAAATTGGATTTACTCTTTCTGGAAATGTGTGATCTTAATTGCGGATTATTAACTTAACTGATTTACCGAATAAGTTAACAAATGCCATTCCCAGGGGCATATGAGGATTAGCCAACTGCTTGAACACCGAAGTCACAATAAGATAGATCACATACATACATAGATTGTCCAAGTCCTTAGTCCTTAGCTAGCCAATAACAGGGCCCAGAATGCAGCAGCACGATGGATAGAGACTAACACACCTCATCGCATTTGGCAACAGTAAACTTGTCCATGCAGGTAACCTAGTGTTCAGCAATGCATTCCTTGCCAGCTATTTAATGACATTACCGAAGAGCTCTAAGTTATCCCCAGCATGACATCACACAGTATAAACCATAAAACTTAATTGTTCACTCAGTGATACGTTAACCTAGTCAGCGGTACCCAAAATTAAAAGCTCAGTTATCTAACCGTGCCGATTGAGCTCACAGTATCTATATAAATTATGAAAGCCTACAAAGACTATAATAATTTTGTCCCTAAATAGCTGCATGGTGAATCCAAACCAGTGCAGTGCATTGGTATTTTAGGTAAACCATCATCTAAATTATTCAGATGCAAAATGTGTCTTTATTTTGACCTGGCTGCACGGGACATGCATAAGCCATGAGCATTGAATAATATAAATAATTATAATAATACATATATAAATATATTTATACAATATTTACTGCGTTGTTTGTCTTAGATCGTAGTAAATGAATATTTAATATATCTAATGTCAAAATAGCTAAGCCAAATGTATAGTTATTTAAATTGCTTATTGACAATTGATTCTATTAATATTTGATGTATAATTTGGATGTTTGAACGAAATCAACCGAATGTTGGCAAATAAAGAAATACGCAATACTCTGTGCTCATAATAAAAATGCATAAAAATGAGATTAAAAGTTAAAAACTTGTGAACAATATAACGAGGAGATGGAGAATAATAAAGCTCTCGCTGCTTAAAGCCTGTTTGATATTTAAATATATAATTATCTCAATAAAACATTAAAGAACTGAACAACTTTCGAAGGACACACTAGTTCGTTAACCGCATTCCCAAACTGCGATTCATAATATCGAAATATCAAGTTACAGCATGAGTGTAGGAGAACAAACAAATCGCGCCATTTCAGGCTATGTCATCAGAGCGTATGGTTAATATAGTTAACTCAGGTTGCCATAGGTTCGTTTTTATTTTGTGGTGCGTTGGTATTAAAGTGTGTAAAGCTTCCAGAGTGCAACCAAAATTGACAATCTACAGGACACGAACCCCAGTTGCACTTGGTCTGTGTAAATATATGACTGTGTTGCATGTGTAGCCATCGTATGAGTTTTATGAGGACGGAGGCCTTAGTGATATGATAAGCGTGATGAACTGAGACCCGATGTGGCAAGCGAACAGACAACTTTAAACGCTGTTGACGCCCGTATCCGGTCTTCCGGGTCATGATTGATGGGTATTTTAGCGTAGACAGCTGAGTTTAAAGCTCCATTAACCAAAATGTTAACACACCGCGCATAAGCAATCATTTGGAATAAATAGGAGTTAGGAACAAAAAAAAAACTAGAGGACAGTGTAAATTCGAAGGCAACAAGGAACATGCAACTGTTTGGCGAAGGTCAAGTTCAGCATTTAGCATACGACCACGAGCAGCTGCAAGTGGCAGAAGCGACAGCGACAGGAGATGTTACCCCGCCATCAAATGAGCAGTCTACTGCGTTTTACGTTACGTAGCGTAGCGTTACGTTAACAGGCTAGCTCTTACTGAAGCTCGCTCTCTTGTTCTCTCGCTCACTTTCTCTTCTTTCGTCCTACTACGCGGACTATAAAAGGACATTACCAATGTCTGCGGCAGTCAGTTTGCTGCAGACCACGCAACTATTCGGAGCAGTTGCCAGCAGCTTTTGAGCAACGCTTTTCATCCTTGTCGCTCATTCGCATTTGTGCTCGCATTTGCCTCGCTCTCGCTCTCGTTGTGCGTTTTTGTTTGTTTCGTTCGCCTAACGGTTATTTTCGCATCTTGCGTCTTGCTTATCAGCAGTGACTTTGAAATGCCGTCGCTGCGCATTGCATAGTACGCTGCATAAAAATAATTTAATAACAAAAAACAACATAACAGCATAATAATAACAAAAACAATTTAAATATGTTTTGGATTTTACGCCGCACGGGAGCCGTCAATTTTTTCAATTCCTTGAACAACAATTGCAGCTTTAGCAAAGGCAACGGCAGTGGAGCCGGCGGCGTTAATGGCAACCACAGCAACAATACCCAGGGTAAGTTGTACCTCCAGGTGGCAATTATGTTATTGTATTTCGGCACAAGCCGGTAATTGATTAGGTTGCCTAATTAGCAAAACATGATTCAGCACCTATATGCTCAAATTAAAGCCGAAATTCTCTAATCACAGTGAACAAGTAACCTGAGTAACCTGAATTGACCAGACATTGTCGTGCCCGAGAATCCATATGAATAATAGTTGTTATTGTTTATAATTGAATATGATAATTATAATAACAGAAAATTACTATTGATACAAAGTTAAAGCATCCGATTGTTGTAAATTCAAGAGCAGATAACAAAATAATATTCCCCATACAAAATAATAATACGTTGTGCACCGTTATCAAATCCAGTTAATTAAAATTCCCACAGTGATGTAAGCATTATATAATGTATATCAATATATTGTATATACTCATATACTCAAGTACACACTTATGGTATTCGTATTGTTTGAACAAAATTCTCTGGCATATGGCGAGCTGTCGATGCCTGATGGAAAAATTGCGAGGATGTTGAAGTAAAGCAAATACAAGCATTTAGCTCGAGCAACCTCTCTTAATAATAAGCTTGTCCTCATGGCTGTAGTTACGTACGTGTGTATGTGCCTGTGCGTGTGAATGTGTGTGCATGTGTGTTTTTGGGTATTTGGGTGTCTTAAACGTGCCACGGATGCGACTGTCGAAAAAAACACTTAAGGCGTTGTCCCAAGATGTTTTTGTCTAAGCGCTAAGCCTCACGCCACCTCCGACGCGAGGAAATCGTGATAAAGTGAGAAGCAAAAGGATGCCCGAAGCGGAAGCTCGAGACAACAACAGTAGATGTTGTAGGCAACAATTGGTATTCATACACATGTCCCTGCATAAGAATGATTTCCACTTGTACAGGTGTACATACAAAGAACCAAAACGATCAATTTAATTAACAAATGGTTTTATTTGTTGAGCGACAGCTTAAAATATACCTGAAAAACCTTCACATTTAAATAATAAGTGTATAGAAAAAATGCAGTTCACTATGTTAATTCAACAGTTTATCAGCAAGCATAAAAATCAATTCCAGTTTGCTATTATTATTATTATTTTAGTATTCTTTGTAAGCAGCAAAATATATTTTTTGATAATGTATATTGAATTACTAATTGGTTTACTCAAAAGAAAAATAATGGTAAATTGCTAATTTATGCAGATCGTAATGGAATTAATCCATGAAATTGTTTTCACTTCTGTTGGAAAAAAAATTGTGAAAACGCATTTAAATTATGCAAATATGTGTTGTCCACATATAATAAAGAAATACATAACTATTTTTTATTTAAATTCATTCGAATACTTAAACATCGTTGAATATTTAATAAGTTAGTTGTTTGGACTTCATTTGGTGAACACATTCTTAACGCCTGATTTCACAAATTATTGCCATATTTGCGAGTCCTTTTAGCCATATACGTTCTAGCGACCCAATAGCACACACAAACACTTGCATAATTTATTATGCAAATGCAACATATGTCAGCAGTATTAACCGATAATTATGACGGTAATTTGTCATTGATAATTTTATGGGATATACGTGTGTACTGCTACCAATTTACGGCATCTCTACAATAGCAAAGGCAATTAAACGCACATTTATATGTATATCTGTGTATCTCTGTCTCCATGCTTCATGTTCGTGTTCATGCGTATGTTGCCAATTATTTATGACTTCTACCAGAACTTTTGCAAATTTAAAGGATATTCAACTTTTGTGCTTTTATTAGCTTCTAATTCGAGAAACTTTATTTGTACACAGAGAGATTGAAAGAAGATGCGGGAGGAAGAACGTAACTAAAATAATAAATTATGATTTGGCGCATTCCATTTGGCACATTTTTTATTGGCAAAATTGCGAATATTTTCTACGTTGTGGCAAATTATTGGTCATTTATCTGGTGTATTAATAAGCCCGCCCGTCGACCAGGCTGTCTGCTGCTGTTAGCCATGATTTATGTTTAAGTAGCCCAACAAGTTGTCAGCCGCTGGCGAATCATTTGTAATAATTTGTGCTCCGAAATCCGAATGTACATTGCGAAAAACTTTCTCTTTAAATATATTCGATCACGAGTCGAAGCTAAACTAAATATTGCAGCTGTTGCAACCTTCAGGGCAAGCTCTATACTTTCTCTGTGAGCTTTTTGCTTTTGGTGCCATCAATTTCAATCTGTGCATAGCCGAGCAAATGCTAACGGCAGAAGCCACACCCACATCCATACCCCACACACCACACACACCCACACATCATATAGTTAAGTTCTTGGGCGCACTACTTCTATTTCTTTTCTTTTTTATTTTGCATACTTTTTGGCGCGTTGCACACATTTTAGCTATAACATTGAGTTTAATTTTGCTTCACGCGCTGACGCGCCCCTTCACAACTGCACAAACAATTTTTTTTGCTTTTGCCCGCAGTATGTGGGTGTGTGTGCTTGTGTGTGGTTGTGGATGTTAGTATGCTTTGTTTTTAATATTCATGCTTGCTATTATTTGCCTCGATTTTGCTTTGGCTGCAAACACAGCCGAGCACAGCACAAACAGAGAATACAGTAAATAACCTTTGACATTTTCCTTTATGCTATATACATATGTGAACTTATACAAAGCCGTGATTAGCTTACTAATCAAACAATCCCTGCATGTGTGCATTCAGTTCTGATTAAAGACAATGAAATCCCTGATTCCATATACTTACCTGCGCAATTAACAAAGTATTCCGTTAGTTATTCTACGAATCACCTAGTATTACAACCGAATGGAATGAATTTTAATCAATGTTTTAGTTTGTAAACCATTTGATATTCATCGTCTACCTTTTCATTTGGTAATGAGTGCTTAAAAGTAAACTTGGCCAAATAAATTATGTCCATAAATTTCGATCGTAAATAAAGCCTTTATACTTATAGAATTTTATAGGCAGCTACTATTTATTGTAATCCTTAGCAATGAGATTCACACACACACATACACACACACACACATACGCACACAATGGCAATGGGTACAATAAATCTCATTTTATCACTTCACGGCTCGAGGACAGGCTAAAAAACTTTTCTGTTAAGCGGACGCAAGACAAAACCTGAGGATGAAGGGAACACAAAGGCAGTCATAAATTGTCAGCTGCAATGGAAAAACATTTTTTAATTTCGATGTGGGAAAAAGTTTCGTGATGAAAAGACTATAGCACATTGCGACATGCTGGCGACCTTGAAAGGGTGGCCACATAAGTGGGCGGGCAGCAACTTAATGCTGTTTTGAAAGCAATTATGACCCAAAATGTTTTCCCCAAATTGGTGGCACTAATGAAATTTCTCTATGTATTGTTATTCACATAGACAAATACGTAAAGAGGCCGCCCCGCAAGGCGTATGGAAGACTCAGTGCCGAGGCCGATGATGCCGTGTCACTGAGCCATAAAATCGATGATCCATTCGATGAGCTAGATGATTTTGAAATGCTTTCACCAGGTGCCAGCAGCAGCAATGGCAACGGCAACGGCAACCACAACCACAACAGCAGAAACACGAACACCAACACCAACAACCCTAACACCAACGTCAATGGTAATGACGAGGCCAACGGCAATGAGAAGAGCCTAGAGCTGTTGCCATGTCCTAACGCTGATTGCCAGGGTAACTTTGTGGTAGAGAATGCGCTGTGTGAGTTGGGATTGCGCCAGCCTAAAGCCAAGTCATCAAAGGAGCTGTCATCAAGTAGCATGTCCACATCCAAGCAGATTAACGAGAGCACAATAAGTCGCCTACACGCATTGGCCATGGCCGACGATGATGATGACTACGGTGAGTACGAAAATGTGTGTCCATACTGAAGACTGAAGAACTCATTGTACGTTCGGAACGGGGTTGGGCTTTGGTCATGACCATGTTCAAATTTCAGATGAATCGCTTACCTGCAATGTCTGTGATCGGTCCTTTCATTGCCATCGGCAGCTGGCCTCACATCAGCAAAAGAAACGACATTTTGGGTAATGAAATGTCCTTAATTTGTAGGCTATCCTTCCCTTCAAAAACTAACTACCAATTGTTGCCACACAGCTGCACCGGGTGCGATAGTTTGTTTCCTTCGCTAATGCTGTTGGAGCATCACAAGGAGGAGTTTGAGCACTGGAGTGATGAGGAGATTGGAAGGCGAGTTTGCTGCCGTCGTAATCGATGCGACGACGATTACTTTACGGACACGGACTCCTACATAAGTGATGCAGAGAGCGAGGACCTGGAGAGGCTATTGTAAACATCCAGCAGCTGCCCCTCACAAGTAGCACTGCTGTTGCTGCCAAAGGAAAGCGTGTGATGGTGCGTAGAAACAACAATATTTCACCATTCACACCATTTCCATTGTACTTTAAAGCTCTGCTTAATTCTCCAAAAATTTAACAATAATGAAATGAAAATATGTTGAATGAATTCCCATTGTGTTGCAGCCAAAGGCAAAGCCTTTGGGAGCTGACATTTTTGTGGCATCGTGGGGCGTCAATTGTAAGGACTAACCCAGGCTGGATAATGACGCACCGGAAATTGCCGAGAGTACCGAGCGAATGTGGCCATAATGAAAATTGATTAAACCGTTTGACAATGGAATTTCCACATAACAATGAAAAATGAGTGCTCGACCAGTTGCAAGCAACTGCTGCAAAGTCAAATCGAAGGAATTCCCTTCTTCGACCCAGTATTGAATTGTATAAATGAGAAACCAAGCATATTTTACTTTTAGAGTTTAACTACAGACCTCTAGAAAAGGTCTTAAAACAAACACAAAAACAAAAGCAAAATACGAGAACATAAAGAAAAACAAACACAGACGCAAACACAAACACAAATACAAAGACAAACATACATAGAAATACTTGTACTTATATGTGTGTACGTTATATATAAATATTTGTGTAAAAAAGAGCTATAACGAAAACCCGCAAAATGAATTCATATCATACAATGCATATGTGTCAAACAAAGTGAAATTATTTACGTACGAATCTGAATGTGCATATGACAAAGAAAACATGTATTTTTAAATAGTCAAATAAATGTCTATAAATCTTTCAATGCGTACTCTCAATACCTATTTCAGCAGGATCATTTTTCAAGAGTTCACTGAATTTTTGCATTTATATTCTACGAAATTCACGCCTAAGTCAACAGACAATCAGCAAAAAACTAAGAGCACTACACAAAAAATATAAAATCCCCACGGACATTTGTTAAGTTATTCAACAGGGAGAGTTAACTGTCCCGTCATTAAAACTTGATTGACTTCATGAACTTGTTAGAGGGGCAAATCAACTTTGAGCACTGGGAAAACTTTTTAGCTCCTTGAGGCTATTTTTCTATGTGAACAAACGCAAACGCAAATTAATGTCTGCTTCTAATATTTGTACCAGAATCGACTTCAAAATGCGCCAGGTAAGTTAATTTTCCCACTTAATGTAATGTCGCCAAGCAAGTAAAGGTAAATGTAGCGATGAGTCTATTCATGATTCCTTATTGTCATAAAATATGTTTAATTAAAAACGAATATAAATATTCTCGTAAATTGACAAACCCTCAGAGAAAGCAACAGCAAATGGGAAAGTTACATGTATATTTTATACATTTTATTATATTTTTTATAAATGTGTAACACATTATTTTCTAAGTAAGCATCCGGTTTGATTGGCAAGATGAGTTCAAAATGCCGTCAATGCAAGGACTAGTCAGTTCTTTGCGTTATGTTTTCCAAGTCGAAAAGGACTAGCATATTCATTTCACGTAATTCATATCCTGATTGCACAAAGGCACTGGGTGACATGTTTTTGATTGATGCCTGTAATACCAGCAAAGTCCCTCTCAGTTGACATGCAAAACGGGCATAAGCTGGCTCCAAATTCTGACTCCAACCCAGAGCCTTGCTGCGGACAGCTCATTTGACCATTTGATAGATGCAGACGCATAAAACATTATGCGATATACTCTCTACACGGACACACCGAAACATTGAGTGATAAACTGGCCAGAGAGGCAGAGCCTGGGCGTTGGACATTAAATTTTGTTTTGATTTTATTATGGCACTCGTAAACACAAACATTTTATGCATACATCATACGCACTGTTGGCCAGGCGGCCATTTACATAAAAACAAAAGAGCAGCCAATGGACAACAGGACACTGAATTGTTTATGTGACTGCACATTTAAAGCCGCTTTCAGAAAGCAATTCGAAAGCAAATTTACATATTCACCATTAAATTATCCATTGTGTTGGCCAACATATGTTTCACTGAAGTCTTCTAAGGGCAACAGTTAAAATGCTGGAAACAATTTATTTGTTTTGTTGGAAAATATTTGCATTCTTCTCTGACATGTCATTGTTACTGTAGACTTACGAAGACAGCCGAGACATGGATAGTAGCAGCGACCAAGTGAAGGCTATTGGACGAGCTGATACCTTGTGGACGCTTGCTGAGCTGTCCTTTCTGGCAGATTCTTATGGAAAAATATATTAAAATCGCCAACAAGGGGGTCTGTATGGAAAATGTCGCATTATTAAAATACAGGTAAGTTATGGCGATAAAAATTCAGGAGGCTTAAATGGTATTAACGCGCTGACATACGGCAAGGTGGATGCAGCATGTTGCATGCCAATCAGACCAATTTGCCAGCACAAATCACGAACAAATTGAGTTTTCTGATTGACTGGTAGAACGAGCACAGTGTAAGCTCTCTTTCGTGACTGGCGAACTATGCTACAGGCATTAGTCATTAGCTAATTAAACCCAAGGTAACACAGTGTTCTCTTTCTTAGAATGAAAATAAAAATAGCTACAGAAATAAGTCTCATCAGGGAACAGCAGAAAACTTGACTAAAACCTACAAACCATTTCACACTTAACACCTAGCAAACTGAAAAGAAAATACTCAAAAAAATAAATTGTGAAGGAATTTATTTAATTAACTTTAATTGAGCTGAAACTTAAGTTCAGGCATAGTTCTTAACATTTTAAGCCACGCACTTGGCTGAAAAAGCTAGGGCCCGCTTTTGGTATGGAGGTATGGAGTTTAAACTTGGTCTAATTTGGATATAATTGTATATTCAACATTATAATTGTATATTCTATTTCGTAAATAACAGCACATGTACTCTGGATACTTAATTAATCTTTCAATTAAATTTCAAACACCGAAGGACTTAATGAGCTAATTAAAAAACTGCTGACTAATGTCGACATTTTGCCAGGGCAACACAGTCTACTTATTATATATGTTAACGAGTATATTATATGCATGAATAATAAAGACCAGCTGAGTTTACAATCCGCAGTAGGATAATTTAATTGAGACAACTGTCTAAATTTAAACTGCTGTTTGTGACAAGATTTCAGTCAGGGTTGTCTTGTTTCTCCATATTCTGCCAATCATTGACATTGACAATCCGACAAAAACATAGATTTGCTAGTTAAGTAACTAACAAGCTTAAGTAGCCCGATTTACAGATGGCAGCATAACTATAGCAGGTAAAGGGTATCTCGTAGGCTTATTTTCCTAATCTTTTCTGTCTTTCGTGTCTGTCAAATGCAGACGTGTTTCAAAAGTTTACACTCTCAAATGCTGGGTCGGGCCATATGGAGGACAGCTTGTACCAAACCATTACAAGTTAGTCGTTCATTGATGAGCACAGCTCACAATCCACTCACTCACTCAAGTGAGGAGCTGTGCGTGCCTTAACGTATTTGCCGGATAATTGAAAAGAAGGTAGCAAACCAGCTGCAAGAAGTCAGTCAGGTAATTGTTTCTACAGCTATATATATATATTTTACTGTTTTTTTTTTAATCTTTTATCTCATTTAAAATACAATACAACATATAGTTAATTATTTTTATAAAATTTCTCCGCTGGCAATTTTATGAAAGTGCAATTCTTGTGAGTTAAAGATTTATTGTTCTTTAAGTTCGTTGATTCATTTCAGTTTCAACATAATTCTCGATTATTTCATGGGAACTCTGAGAAACTAACAAAATTACATTATTTTGAACTGCTTTTTCCCTTCATCATCGTTAATTAAGATAACTATTTTACACACGGAACTAATTAATTTGACATTTACAAGCTATTTGTCCGGTGAACACTGGTCAAGAGGAGGGCGTGCAAACTGCCAGAATATCCAAATTGGAGTGTGAAAATACGCAATTTTCAACTCGTTTGTTGTGGTTACATTAGCGCTACAGTAGCTATATTTTCCATTACATAATTTTCGGCATGAAGTTTGTCTTTTTAATTGAATTAAACACAAAAAATTCAACAACAATCATCCTTTTCGCGCTCTTATAAGCTTTTCCATTTGAATAGTGTGCATTGTTATTGGAGTTTTTTATAAGGAAAACCGAAATTTGAATACGATACTTTTTACCTGACAGCTTTATAGGATTATTAAAAAAGAAATTTTATCTATCTACGCTATCTACAGAGTATCTGCAAGTCAACACAAAACCATATCTTTATTTGAATGTTTTGGTACGTTGTACAAGCAACCACATCACATATTTTGTCATTGTACTTGGCATTTACCGCATGATAGCAAAGTTATTGACAAATAATATCAATTTGATCTATGGCATACTCAAGGACACTACTGTTTTGGCCACAAACAATATTATATGATATAAGGATGGATATGCTCACGCTTGACGCTGACTGATTATGATGGATGGCAGATGCTGGAGCACTGAGTTGTCGGCAACCAGCTACACTTGCCATCACTATTTAAATTTCCCGCATTAGAAACTCGTTTAGATTAGAAATTAACAGTTAGTTCCTATTTTTAGCATAGCCTCCTAACATATCTAATTGTGTTTTTATCTTTTTGATTTATCTCGAGCTGTTGCGAGCGGAAGCATCCTCATGGCCCACATTAATTAGACCAATTTAGCTTAACAGAAAGTAACTACAAATTTGAACGTGTGCTGCGAACGCTTATTCACCACACTCCGACCTTTAATACGACCGCCTGAAAGTATGCAATTATTTTATAAGAATGAACTAATGTTTTGAATCTGGTTTTAGAAAACTCGAAGTAAAAGTTTAGAAAATAAATTAAATCATATATATATACATATATAATAATAATAATTTAAGAAAATAGCCTAAAGGCATTAATAAAATGTATTTAATTCACACACCCACAGAAATTAGCAAGCACAGTAGTAAGGATTGAAGAATATCTGATTTTAGAAGTTATCTAAGAAATTTCTAACTATCTTAAAATGCCAAAAATGTTTGTTATCCTAATTAAAATATAATAAGATATACAATGCGCGAATGCATCTCGTTGCTAGGGGTTAGGCTAGGGTTTCAACTTATTATTAATTTGAATTTTACCTTAAACTGAACGAAATTTAAATTACAATTTCTGTGCCATTTTTCGTGTAATCGTATAATTTCAGCTGCTTTTTGAAATTTCACTTTAAAGTCATATTAAAAAAATTGTAATATTTAATATATCTCCACTCTGCTTTGGCCAAAACAGTGAATGCTACAAACAAGTAGGATATTAACGACTCTGTTATGCTCTTACTGGTCAAATCATGCGAAATAAAGTTCTTTTAGATTTGAGCTAATGTATGCTCAAGAATAGTCTGATAGAAATCTAATATCTGATAGATAACCAACAGATTCTGCATTGTTAAACTTTTACCAGTCTGTCGCAATTTTATAATCATTGCAACTGTTTTTCATCTTATGAATTATGCGATACACTCAAGTGGCAAGAAGGGTATACAAAAGGCAAGCGAAATTTCAATTTACCCGAGACGTAACGTAGCTGCTGTGGCTTTTACATTACATTTAACTTTTCTCGCCTTATATTTTATTCAAATGTTTTTCCCACAGATAAGTTGCTGCTGCTTGAGTGTCTGACGTTTTCACTTTGCTGCCGTAAAAATGCCAAAGAAAAGAGGGAAAAATTGTGTGTACCATTTCCAAATGCCCGAATGCCCCGTCATTGTCCAAGGACCAACTTGACACGCCGTTTGTGCCATCGTCGACTGTGTTGTCCTGCCTCGTTGCTTCTTCCATTTGAATTTTTATGCTTCACTATTTATGGGTCAACGACGTTGCACAGCGCGTGAAATGTGCGGCATAAAATTCTCAATGGCCATTAGGAGGATCTTCTAGACCCAATTTGAAATTTGCAATCATTTTTCTTTACTGTATGCTGTAGGCAGGTGTTAGGCCCAAGCTGCTGGTCAGCCTAATGAGCGGCCGATGTCCCAACAGCAAAGAGAAACTTTTAAGTGAATTTAAAGCGAGCTTACATAAAGTTTTGGTCCTGGTTTGAGAGTGTAGCGTTTTGACTATTAATTAAGTTATTAAAGCACAAAGCATACAAAATTTCATTACGCATACGACTCGTTGCATGACCAGCAAAAAGAATGCGAATGAGGTTTAGGATGTGGCAGAATCTGACACAAAGCTAAACAAAGTTTACCGTAAACGTCATTAGTTTTAATAACATTTACACAAAACACACACAGACCACAATGTTCGCACATAGAGGCATATTGTTCACTGTGTTTGTCACGGCATAAATTAATCCGGCCAGAACATTTGATGTCTCCCGTCCAATGATCTGGTATCACTTTAATGAAGACCTATACCGTCTTAACTTTAAGATAAATAAATAATATTATGAGGATGCGAAACAACTGAGAATTACATAATCGTTGTTTATGCGAAATTTTCCAAATCATTGAGAAAGCGTGAAGAAAATAAAATAAATAATTAAAATAAATTTTGTACACAAATTATATGTATAAATAAACAAGAGGCCCGCCAATGTGTTAATTTGGCTTAGCAAAGCGTTTGCCCAATTTGTTTTGCAACTTTCTAAATGTGTACACATTTATTTATTTCTTGTATTTATGTATGTATTTATGTATTTATGTATTTATTTCTTAATTGTATAATTTTGTATGCCCTTCCGGAAGGTACTTACACTCTATTATGATTTAAGCAAAATATTTATATTGCAATTATATTTTATATTATATTTTATATTTTGATTGAATACAAATGATCTCAGATCACTTAAAATACTTGCTATATATTTTTGATTGAAATAAACGTTCCAGATAATATAGCCAAGTTCCCAACGTCCATTGCATTCTGTTTGGATGAGAAATTTCGGATGCCATAAAAGTCTTAGTGCCATTTAATGTTAGGGTATATGATCATCATACTCCGCCTTCCTGTAATTTTTGTTATACTTCAGCAACGGCCATTTTGTGTCTTGGCCATTTGTCATTGGTTTGGTTTGCTAATTCCCATTTTCAGTTGTTTTCTCGCTGTTTGCGCTTCAATTAACAACAACTTGTTACATACGCAAATTGAACTAAGCTTTAAAAAGGAAAACAAAAAAAAAAAACAAAATAAAATATATACATAAATAAATAAATGAACGCGGCGCTAAATGAAAAAAAAAAATCTGTCCACGTAGCCAGAAAGTTGCCCCCAGAGCTGCGTAAGGTTTACATTTTGGGGCTTTATTTCATATTTTTTGTTAGGCACTTGTCAATAGAAAGAGGAAGAAGCAAACAGTAAATGGCCCATTTGTGGGGCCGGTGTTAATTTCATTGGAATTTATTTGGGTTTTATGAATTGTACAGGTGCTGTTGTTGGCACACACCCACAGAGTCAATATATGTTGCAGTTTCCTGGGAAAATATGAAAGGCATGCGAAAATATTAATATATTCCAAATATTTACCACAAGTAAGGAAAATAATATTTTTAAATGTAGCTGGTCTTCATGATATATTTTATAATTTATTAAATATATTTGTTTACATAAATATAGTTATATTTATAATACATATAAGTTCAGTTGTTGCATAGAAAATAATTTGAACAATGAAAATAAATGATAAACGGAAAACTTAATTCATCTAACATTACTTTATGCCTAAGTAAACACATTAATTTACATTGTTTACGCTTCAAATCAGCCAATAAGTATACTATAACAGAATAAACATGTTTGTTTCGTTTAATTGAAATTGGGATATTCAATTAAAGTCTATGCTAAAGAATACATTAACAATATACACAAGGCATGCAAATGTTGCTTGTGGGGAAGCAAAACAATCGATTCAATATTAGGTGCCTTCTCCACTTGGGCTTCCTTCCAATTGAAAAGGGGATAGTAAAATAGTAAAATAACGATTTCATGCAGCCCCTTGTTATATTTGCAAGTCGAATACATATGTGAATATGTCTAATGTCGAATGTCGTATGGGAATATTGCTGGTGCATCAACAATGGATTGCAGGATTGGCTGAAAGCTGCATCGATGACTTGCCCATAAACGAAAATCGCAGCGATTAGCTTAAATTGCACAATGTGGACATGTGACCCTCGAGCACACACACTCGTGCACACTCTTACATAGCTGAACACCCCTAACAGACAATAAAGCAATAAACGAAAACCATCGACCGACCCATAAAGGTCAACAAAAAGGAGATAGAAAAGGGGATATAAGAACCATGACGACAAGTGCGCAAATTAAGTAGCTTAGGGATTCACATAAGTGCCCCAAAGATGATGATGTTGCTGCTGGTGCGTCAGCTGTTGCTGCTGTTGCTGCTGATGTTGCTGATGTTGCTGCTGATGTTGCTGATGTTGCTGCTGTTGACTATGTGAATGGGTATGAGAGTGCACTTGCAACTCCTGTTGCGGCGACGAGTCTGCCAAGTTCGGATACTGTGTTGTTGTGGGATACCCAGTACTAGACTGAGCCTGCGTTGGGTAGCTCATGTGGTCATAGTAAGCGGTGGGCGAGGCCAGGCAGTCAACAGGCTGAGAGCTAGCACTAGAACAGGCCGAGGATAGCGAAGCAGATGAATTCAGTGGCGGCGAATGGTGAGCAGCCACAACAGTCGGCACATGATGCGTGATGGGCAGCATTTGATCCATGAGATACTGGTCGATTTCCTTAGGATCAATGTCGGCGGCCGCCTTGCCCGGCGTGCCCAAGTAATTTAGCGCTCCATTGACGTGTGACGCAGTTGCTGCCGCAGAAGAGGAAGAAGCAGATGACGATGCCGATGCCGATGTCGAAGTCGAAGCCGCAACAACGCTGGCAGCAGCAACCGCCGAGTGTTCTGTGAAGTTGCCAGGCCCCATTCCATAGCTGCCATAGCTTGTGTAGTTGCCACGCGTGGCACTGGTCGAATAACCGTAGCCATTGATACTCTCCAGAAAATCCATTTCCTGCGCACCTCCTCCACCCGCCTGGGCGTTATAGTTCAGCTCGCCGAGAGCAATGTATTCCCGCCCAGCATCGAGGAGCACGCCGTAATCATTGCTGGCGGTTACCGCAACTGCGACACTGCTCGGTTCGCTCAGCTGGCGGAGCAATAAGCTGGAGTTGGGCAGCGTCGCCATTGTCTGCTTAGTTACGCCACTATAGGGCGTGGCAGGAGGCGTCAGGGATGATAGGGAACTACCTGAGGAGCAGGGTGATTCAAGAAGTGCTCGCTCTGTCTCGCTGCCCATGGAGATGCCCTGCTCCAAGAGGCTTGCTGCGCAAGCGCTGTTCAATGATTTCATAAATGCCTCATTGCTAAAAACATCCGGACTGGAGCTGCTGATGTTGCAGAGAATGCCGTTGGAACTGCTCGTGGAGTTGATACTGTTGATTTTGTTGTTGTTGTTGTTGTTGTTGGCTTTCGTCGATCGCCGCTGTCCATTGGCGGAGGAAGCGTTGCTGCCAGAACTGCGTCGCTGTATTGTGTTAACGGTAGTTATCGTTGTTGCATCTGTTGCTGTTGTGGATGCTACGGCTGCTGCTGTGGCTGCTGCTGCTGCCTCCGATTGTTGCATGATACGTGCTTTCTTGCGCCTGGGCTGATACTTGTAGTCTGGATGCTCCTGCTTATGCGTCATTCGCAACTTTTCCGCAAATTCCATGAACGGCTTCTTATCACTATCCTTCAGATTTCTGCGAAGCAAAAGAAATCAGAAATCAAAATAAAAAGAAGATGAAGATGAAGATGAAGATGAAGATGAAGATGAAGAAAGCGCTTTAATTTATTGCCTGCCAGTCAAATGTTCGCTTATTTATTGGTCTACAAATTGGACGAAGTCATCGGCAACCAACTGACAAGCGGTGCTGCGTTCTAATTAAGCAGACGCGGATGCTTTGCATCTTCTTATCAGCGCATTCTCAAGATTCAAACTGTTATCGCATCATGCTCGCCGCTTGCGCTGAACTGTGAATTTTTAATTTCAGAGCTCACAATATTTTATTACAAACAATGTGAAGATGTCACCGCAACGGCGACTTCAACTACTTGTGAGTACATCTTGTTAATATTTCCATGTCTCAAATTGAAGATGAAATACGCAGAGCGAACTGAAGAGTTTCTTTTCGACTTGTGCATAAATTTGATTTATGAGAATGATAACAATCAAATATCACAAACTTTTATACAAATGAAAACTGACTTTAAAAATGGTTATAAGACCTTGAAAATAAATTAATTGTATCCTAAATTAAAATCAATATCGTATACTCACTTCCACAGCTTGCCCAATGACTTGCTCAGCTCGGAATTCTGAAGGTGAGGATATTGCTTTGACATGACTCGACGAGCTGCCTGTGCCCAGACCATAAATGCATTCATTGGACGCTTGATGTGCTCCTTTTTGCGATCGGATGGCGCTCTGGAAACATACAAAAAAATTATATTTAAACCCTGTTTTTAAATGGCTTTTTCCATCAACTTTTCCCAGCACGCCCCGCTTGACCACTTTTCACTTGACATTAATTACAAAAAGGAACACTTTGCTGCTGCTGCTACAAGCCGCTGGCAATGTGAAATTCGCGAATTATGTCAAACTGAAAATTGCAATTAAAACTTTTATTTGCCTGGGGGGTTGGGAAAGAAACAGAAACTGCGCCAAAGGCTAAAAAAGTTCAAGATTGCAGGCGGAACTTTTTACAAAAAAAAAAAAAGAAACAAAAAATTTAACAATGGCATAAACAACATCAAAAGGAACTGAAAGATAGCAAGCAGATCCTTGCAAAACTCCTTTATGACTTAACGATTAAATATATATTTTAATATAATTGTAAATTATTAATTTCAATGTGAAATATATTTCTGCTCTGAGATATGATAAACATGGTATATCCTTATTATTATACCCTGTTATCTACTGATTTTGTGAGTCAAAAATCGAAACAAAGAAACATCAATTTTTAAATACACAAAGTAAACATGTGCAATATTCAATTCAGTTCTATTTCCGATAACTTTTCTATTTCTATTTATGTTCTTTCTCAGTCTAACTGCGGCACTTGCAAATTCAAATAAATATACATGATATGATGCCACAGGAGAGCCTACATTAGCAGAACAGAGGATATGCATGTAAAAGCAATCAAACAATGTCATACACACACACATATGTTTATTGTTATACCCTTCTGACAACCAAATGTATAAGGTATAACTGAACTCGTAAGGAGTATAGGTATTGGTAGTACAATTAAAGAAGTTACTAAATTTAAGATCATCTATTAGAACCTATACTTACAGGCTCCATATCTATATTTTATTTGTAGAGTAAGAATCTGATAGAATAGTGGGAATACACTTTAGATCTATAAATTCTATTATAAATCATTGTGAAGAGCATCTAAGCGACGCACATTTCAAAATGTAGTTGTCTGCGTTGGGATTTAACATGTTGAGCAAAAAACACTCAGACACAAATTCAATCAAAGACTTGGGCGTGGCAAGTGAGCATTAGATAAAGGTTGGTTCTATTCGAATTACTTTTATTATATACTCGTTTCTTGTATATTGAATTATTTATCCTAAATAAACATGGACTGGTAACAGATTTCCCAGCTAAGGCAATAAATTTCGATTGAAGTATATGTCGGATGGTGTAAATAAGTCTGAGTGCCAACTTGTACCTTAGATAATCTATTGTCTGCACAAGTTGACTTCAATCAAAGTAATTTAATATCAAAACAATTCGTAGCACAAAAACTATCTAAGTGAGAATCAGAGTTGAAAGGTAAGTAAACATTTTACATTTACTTGTGACTCTTTTAATTCAGTGTTAAATGCTGTGAATAGTCGAAATAGAAAATTAAAGATGCAAGAAGAGGTTGATTTCTCTCATATAAACTCACATATTTTGGGTGAGCCTAATAAGTTCCAATTTGCAATAATGTAATTTAAAATCTTGTAATACAATAGTTTGAAAACTTTCTTAAACATGGAGAAATTTTACTACAAATTGCGGGATAAAAGCATATGTATAAAATGAAAATATTCCGTAAAGTTTTCAACTTATTTCGCAGAGAGAAATTACATCTTGTAATTACAACTAAAAAGCACATTGGAAAGAGGAAGCACTTCAGGAATTTTCTAGGAAATTTGACATAATATAAGGAAGGATTCATGTTCAGGCATTAAACTTTTAAGACATTTAAGCAGCAGCATATCTTTAAGTCTTGAAATCTACTTAATCATAAGTTCGAACAACAATTAAATATTTATTTTGATTTGCATTTATTGTTAATAAATGGCTGCAGAGCATGGTGTGTATAGTTGTGTAGTTGTAAGATTATACACACCCTCTTTGGCTGCGTCTAATTACAAGTTGAGCTCGAGTTTGAGCTTATTAAGCGATTAAAAAAGCAACCGCAGGGTAAATGGCGGATCGTCATCAGACATCGGACATCAAGTTTGGTTCGTCCCAAGACGCTTATCTCTCTGTTGGTATCGTCGCTTCATGGGGCAGGTTCCCAATGCAACGTCAAACATGACGCACAACAAGTGCATATGCATGTCCGTTTGTGTGCGTGTGTATGTGTGTATGTGTGTATGTGTGTGGGTGCGTGTGTGTGAGTAGTCAGCTCTCACGCTTGACAGCACGCTAATCAGAATCAAGTGATGTTCGTTTGCAGCATTCGTCTTACAGTGGGCTAAGAAGGAGGAGGAGGAGGAGGAGGAGGAGGCTGAGGAAGAAGGGGGGCAGTGGAAGCGAGGCAACCCCCAATGGCAGTTGCAAGCACTTGGCAACTCGAGCACGTCTTCATCATTTGTTGTTGTTGTTGTTGTTATCGTTGTTGTTTTCGATGTCATTGTTGTAGTTGTTGTTGCATTGAGAGATGCGCAAATCTCATTAAGTGATATCTTCAAGTGGCCGTTAGCTGCGAGTTGTTTGAGTATATGAAAAATGAGAATATTTTTTGCATATGCCAAAGTGGTTGTGGCACTTGCTGTTGCTGTTGCTGTTGCTGTTGCTGCTGTTGCACATCTTTTTATCAGCAATGGGCCATTTGGCGCTTTTGTTATTAAATACAGCGCAACAAATTTAAAATTGTAAAGACTGCGATACCAAATATTTACAGTCTCAGTTTCATCCTCATCTTGAGTTATTGGCCGCTCCCTCCAAACCTCCGTCCGATCCTCAAATAGCAGTAAACACAAATTTCCATTTTCCATTTTCAATTTGTAAGCGCATGTAAAGTTGACTACAAATGCATCCAATTAGCAGCGGCAACGTCTCAATGATTTTCACAAGTTCATTTCACAAATATGAAATGTATCTTACAGATGCGTGGTGTAAACAAATTACAGTCACCTCGTCGCAAGTTGCGGCTGCGACTGGGGCAGCAACTGTGGTCGCACTCACGTGTTTGCTTAGGCACCGTTTGCCCACAAATTTCCCACGCAGCCGACGTCGACTTTTATAACTATACGACACTTTTCATTTGGATGCTGGAATATTTCTCACTTTTTTTTTCTTTGGACGCTTTTGCGCCACATTCAAATGCCCAACGGGTGCAGGTCTCCCCACTCTTTCCATCTTTCTGCATTGTCTATTTGCTTTGCCAGCCGCTCATTTTTTTCGCTTGAAAACGAAAGCAGCCGAAAAACGATAAGTTGGTCAAACATGACGAGCCACTGATAAGCCGATAAGGAAACAGTTGCCCATTTGGTGGTTCAGTGGCTCATCTGCTGCCCCACTCCTAGTACAAACAGCTACCGTGAGAGTTGCATGCAAGATGTGCACTTGGAATTTGCTCAGCTTTTGTTGTGACAGCAACAACCATAACAACAGCCGTCCATCAAGGACTTTGTTGTCGGTGGAGGTAGAGGAAGAAGTGGAACTGGAAGTGGAAGTGGCCTCGCTCATTATTAACATGGCATGCTATTCCAAGAATATTGTCGATATCTTCAGTCAGGTTAAGGAAGCAGCACATAAAGGAGCAGCCCGAGTTGATATTAATTTTGAAATTTAAAACAATGGAAATCCCACAATTTACAAATTTCCAGAGAATATTCATTTAATTTTTAACTTGAATAATGTCATAGAAATGATAAACCAATATAAAAAATTAATATAATATTATTACATGAATTTAGTGGGATTTAAAATTGAAAAAGTGGTTTTCTGATGAAAATCTGCTTAAGCTGACCTTGAACCATTCGTTTCCATATCATTGAGTCAGTTGCCAATATTCTTAGATTTAATTCCAACAGCTTTTACTTTTCATATATGCGATGCTAAGCCCCACTCAGACCTCCACTCCGACGGCACTTCATACACACTTCATGGACCGTTTTTTTTTTTTCGCATTTTCGCTGTTTCTGATTTTTTTCAATTTCCAAGTCAATTTATTTTTACAGCCAGTCAACGCAGCCACCCCCTCCATCGCCCCCGCCGCACCGCACTTAACTCGACAAAGAGCCCAAGTGCCGAGCCGGAGAGCAGCCCAAGAGGATGCGGCCATCAGTGACCGGACCAGACCAGGCCACGCATAGAAAACCGACTGGACGGATGTCTGTGCATTGTTGTGGGAGTGTTGGCGGGTAACTGGCCAGCATCAGGAGTAGCACTGAGAATGATGTGGAGGGGGTATTGGAGGGGAAACACTCTCGATATGCCACTCTTAACCACGCAATGAAGAGCGACACTTAAAGTGCCCGGGGTGCCGAGCCAAAAGCCAAGCAAACTTGTTAAATGTTGTTGCTCCAATCAGTTGGCAGTGTAGAATCACTGATATTCAATACGGCCTGCTAAGTCTCTGGCATAGATGTTTGTTTAGAACTGCTACTGCTGCATTAGGCAACAAAGCACGACCCAATTCCACCTACATTATGGCAAACACTTTAAAACACACATATTAAAGAATTCCAAATCACATTTGAATATTTATAAGTGCTACCATGTTTCTGTAGTGTGTGCGCGCCGCCTTTCATTTGTGCCGCTTGAAATGCTTGTAACAGGAATGGCATTCACTTGTTTTAGGTTGGACTTGGACTTGGACAGGACATGGTCTTGTCATTTGAAACTGCGACATGGCCAATATTTGATGTTATCCAATTTTCATCATCCACTCTGACCTCCTTCCACGCCGGCACTCGAAGTGTGCTCTGCGCTCGACATTTGACCTTTTCAAATGCCATATTGATAGGATTTTCTGGGCATGTGCCCAATGCAAAACCTTCTTGCTCATAATAGATTCGCCCCAACATTTTATGTGCAAATTTGGTAATACATTTTATGAAATGGAAAGCCAGAAATTGAGAGAGAAAGTGTGAGGAGAAATAAGAAATTTCTTGACAACTCGATATTTCACTTCATTTCCGGTCGTGTGGCAGCTGGATTTATTTGAGACTCTTGTCAATTTGCGTGCCTGCTGTAAGCAAATATACAAATTTAGGAGTCCATATGTACATGTACATGTAGTCAACGTTTATTGCTCGGTCCCGACCATTGTCACGCACCTGCACCTGCTCGTAAAACCGCCATCATTTTGGCAGGCTACCCACGAACCGAGTCAGACCAACGCACATCAAATACCAGGGCAGTTGAGGGGATGATTTTTTGTAAATTTACTGGCGACTTGTAAACAAATTTGACGGTGAATGGTGGGGGGGCTTATATGCCTAGGGGGAGGGGGGTCGCTTAGATTGGGTCCAGTTGGAGGCGAACCGTAAAGTATGCAAAAATCTAGACAGACACGATGAACCTGGGCTCGGGCCTTGCCCGACCGTTGTGGTCATGGGCCGAGAACCAACAGCCAACAGCCATCAGCATCACCAACGAGAACAACAACAACAACAACTACAAACAACAACTGCAATAAAATCAATATTAGTCTTGTAAGCCGCATGTGTGGTTGTTGTTGTTGTTGTAAGTAGTACAAAATGTAAGAGAGGACAAGAGCAAGAGAGTGAAAGAGCAAGAGCCATGAACATGTGCCTCAGCAGGACGAAAGCACACAGTGCATTGAATATTCTAGCGTAATGGATGAAAATTTGAATAAGTAAATTAAGCATAGCATAGACATTATTGTACAATAGTTGCTGGAACTGTACTTTCATAACAGTTTCTAAAATAAACAATAATATATATACTCTTTTTTATAGGGTCTGCCATGCCTACTTTTGTCTGTAACACAATTTGTACAAAAAGTTACTAAGAAGTCCCTGTACAGGGTATACAAAAATATATTTTTAGAAAATTATCAATCGAGAGAAGCAAAGTTTTTATTAGAAATGTTTTTATCATATGTTGGCACTTCGGTTCTATTCTGTAACTACCATTCCTTTAAACTCTCCCTCTCTATCTCTCGCTCCCTCTCTCTCTTTCTTTCTCTAACTCTCTTTTTGGGTACTTTCTACTACAACTACTTTCTTATTCTCTGTGACTATCCTTCACTCTCTCGCTCTTTCTCTGCATCACTCCTATCATTCCCAGGAAAGCATTAAATTTTCCAATTCTGTTTTATGTTATATATTTAAAAAAAAAAATTCCACTTTTCCGACGCTGCAATTGAAATATGCAAAAGCAGTTCAAAGGAATCTGGATCAAGATTGATTTCCCTGTAGGGAATATGAAAAATCGAAGCATTTTTAAATGGCAAATGTGTCAATGTACGGTAGATTGAATTGAGTATTTGGGGGACATGTTAGTCGCGCCCGTTTTTGGGTCACACACTTGGTTTAGTGTTGGTTTAGGGAACACGAGATCCGATGTTGGGCATGTAAATTGGCTGGTCGGCTAAGCGCACCCCCAAAAAAAGAAAGAACTGATGAAAACGATGATATCAGAGTTGGCACCCCACCTGGTGGTTGCTTTGATAACCAGCAGAACCAGATAAGTAGTAAATTATTTATAACAGTCGGCAACTTATGTCTTATCTAATCAGCGAGTAAATACTTACGAGTAAAGCTGAAGCTATCCCCTCAAAAAGGAGTTCTAACTCAATACGAGTGTATACGAATGGGGTGTATGGGGTGATATATTCTATGTATTCAAAGACTACTATAAAGATATGCATGCAAGGGAAGACGAAATTGCGCTTCTGTGATAACCGCATGCGCCAATCAACAAGCTCCTCAAATGATTGTCGCATTTGATGTTGTTTCCTCCATTTATTATTCGTTTTATAATTTTTATTTATATGTTTTGATATGGTTGAGTCACGCTAAATTGATTCATATACGCTATTTGATTGAAAAGCAGTAAATATTAACAATGCGTTAAACTATTAGCTCATTTACATTTTAAGTTTAAGAAAAAAAAAATATACTTTAAATATGTTTGAATAGAGAAATATAAAAATAAAGAAAGCACATTTTATATTTCTAGTTCGAATTTGCTCCAACAACATAAGAAGATTTATTGTAATTAAGAGATTAGTTATTACTTAAAAATACAATTTGGCTAGAGAGAATAATATAATAATAATATGAAAGGACTTTCTCCTCTCTCCCGAAGCACGTAATGTAGTAACTACTTTAAAATTATAGCTAATACATTTTCAATTTGTTTTTTTTTAATTGAGTATTTGTTAACCAATGGATTTTGTATGTAAGGTAAGTAAAGGCAAATTTCTATGCTTATAGTTGATTTCTATACAAACTTAAATAAGAACTAACATCCCCACGAATATTTGGAAAACTTTTTGAAGATTACATAAGTTTAAAGAAAATGTTGCCACAAGTATTTTATTCCAGCCGGATATACCCCTTGACTCCCTTCCCCCATGCAGCTTAGACCATGGTTGTATGGTTATTTTTAAGCGATTTAAAACAACAATAAACTGGCACATAAAGCGCTAGGTAAACAGGGTCTAGTGTTTATGTATTTAGGGGAATGTGCAAAGCTTGCGACGGAACGAATGAAAGGGTTGGGTGGGATTTGTTGGGGTTGCAGCCGTTGCGATGTGAAGATAAAGGAAATGGTGCTCGTATCCTTGTGCAAACACGCACGTGTTCTTGACAGCGATTGCGCTTTTTGCAACAATAAACACAACACGGTCCAAGGATGTTTGTCTGTGCTTAACTAAGCGCACCTACCCCCCCCTGATAAGCCGCCCATGGAGAACGCGGCAAAGTCATAAGCACAATTACGCTATGATGGTCGGAAGAGATTGGTAGGTGGAGGTGGAGTTGAAGGTGGAGATAAGCTGTAGCTTCGATAATCGCTTAACAAATAGTCAAGAGTTGATGCTGTGTTGCTGTTGCGGAGGCAAATGCTGACCGTTGGTTAAAGGATCACAGGGATCATCCCAGTTGCCGCCGTTGTCTTTCTCACGGCTCACAAGCTACTGTGGCGCCAACTTGTCAAAGTATAGGTTGGCTTGGTTGCACTTGCCACAAGTCAAGTGTCAACGACTGATGCAAGTATTTTAGCTGGATTTCGATTTGCTTTTTCACACACATCTACACCTGCCAATGTTTCGTCTGATACACAAAAGCCCAAGGCACCTCAACCCCACGCTCCCAATTCCCTTCACTGCCCTGCCCTTCCCTACCCATACCCTTCTCGCGGTAACTGTCTACGCAGCTTGTTAGCAGTTAACATCTTTATGCTAAAAACATATTTATTCGCTTTTTATGCCTGAATTGATTTGTCGTCGTCTTCATTTTGAACGTGTTTCTCAGCACATTTATTGTAGCTTAACCCATGCACTTCTTTTTTGTTGTATTTTGTATTTTGTATCTTAGTATCTTTGTCTCGCGCTTTATACTCCACACTCAGCTGGCGGCTTTTGAGAGATTTGTTTGTCTCTCAATCTGACAATATGCATGTATCTAGATAAATATGTATCTATAGGTATGCATATGTCTCAAAATGTGTAAATTGTGTTATATTTACATATGCCGCAGTATTACCAATCGCCCTGTGTTCTACTCCCGCTTCTTTCATTCTTATTCTCATTCTCATTCTCATTCTGTTCATTTCTTTTGCTCTTCTGCGGTTCGTCAAGTTTGTTTATCCATTTAAATGAAACAACAAACATGACAAAATAAAATCGTGTTAATCAGCGGGGAAGAAGGCGCCACGCTTAGTCATTCAGAAAGACCCAAAGATCTCTCTTAGGATTACAAAATAGTATAGCAATTCATTTATTTAGTTTTTATTTTATGAGCTTCTTCAGTTAATATAACATTTCAGTTTGTATTTTTATAAAAGTTTTGCATTTGTATAGGCTTTTTAGATGTACGTTAAAGCTGAATATAGAGAGTTTTAAGATATAGATAATTTATATTGTTGATGTGAGAGAAATATCTACAATAGAAGATCTTAATTATTTTTTAATAATTATTTTGTGCTCCAATTACAAATAACTTAATATTTATTTAATAAAAATTATTCAGTTCATTTATAAATAAAGATAGCTTCACTATTGTTACTTTTAATCTTAAATAGAATAAAGAAACAGAGACAAAGCTTCGACTGATAATAATGGGATTAATTTGTATATTTAACTTATTTTGGGCCTGAATAAATATTTTATCATTTGCGCAATCTTAGACACTTATTCCGTTTGTCAATTTGTTTACAATTTCCATGAAAAGTATATTTTAAATAAGCCAATAAGTAATCTGCTTATAGGTTATTCAATGGCAAATCCGAAATATTCGAAAATATTTATAGGAAACAAATGAAAATCTTATAATAATAGAAAAGAATGTTAAATATATAAATATAATATAAAATATATAAACTATATAGTGGAAAGGTCGCATCATGAGAAGATTATTTATAATTTGTTTATATAAATAATTGTGTATTGGTTTATTGTTATTGGTCTTGTAGTTAATACAAGAATTAGAAACAGTTAAAATATACTTTCAGGATGTGATTGTTAATTCCCCCCTCCCACGGAACTTATCCAAAAATTATCTTACTTGGCAGATGCTTGCACCAGATTCCAGTCATAGCCCTCCAGCACTTTCATCACGGCACTCGTGATGCGTTCGTCTTCCTTGCGACCTCCTTGGCCGGCGGCTCGCTTCTGCTCCGCCTTGAGAGCATAGTTGGCCAGCACCAAAGTCTCAACGGGCTTGGCCCGCTCCGTATTTGAGTTTGCACTCATTTTGCACACAATATGACTTTGTCCAAATACCGCCGGTAAATTGGCTAGTTTAGTGGTCACAGCGAATCGAAACTCTGAGACTGATAGAGTTAGAGATACAGTTATAGTTACAGATACACAATCACAAACACCCACACAACTGGCGAGGCGACGCGACGAGGCTGACAAGCAATGTGCGACTGATCTTGGCCTGCCACAGTTGACCGGGGACTGAAGCAGTGCTCGGCTTTGGATTGTAGACGGTCGGTTCGTTGGATCGTTGGATCGTTGAATCGTTAAAACGATCGGCAAGATAAGTCTAAGACGTCGTTGGTTGGCTGTCCGTCTATCTGGAGCTGGGGCTGACGATCCGCGGCGGGGGCGCACATAAATATCGCGGTACGCGTGTAAACATTAACATGTTGATGTGAAATTAGGTGCCTCAGAAACGGCAGTAACGGGGGCACGACGCGGGGATCGAGTGACAGTTGCGACGGCCGTGCAGCACAGAAAGAGAGGGAAAGAGAAGAGGGACTGAGAGAAATGGAAATACTGAAATCAGTAACACTTTACAGCCATATGTGGATTTATTACACCTCGACAAACAGGGATGGAATCAGAAGATCTCGAAAGAACTTCCACCACTGCGTAGTGGCCACTTGTTGCAGCTGTATTTAGATGGGGTCGAGATCGCCAACGAGATGGAGGGAAGGATGGAGCGAAGATGGGAAGCTGAAACCAAGGATATTGAATTATGGCTTCAGGTAAAGTTTGTGCTAATGAAAATTATAATCACTATTTAAACATAATTGAATACGTTTACTATGAATATACATTATTACATAATACCATGATATAGAATACCAACAGTTTAGAGTTTCAAAAATAATAAGTTCATCATTAGTTCCTATAGATGTCGACTTGGATAAGTTGAAGCTTTGAGATCGCATTCTCTTGCTCTTTTGAATAATTTCGAACCAATCTTAAACTTGGCAATAGAATTTGAGATCGTAAAAATTGAAATATTAAATCTTAAAGAAAACTTCAAACTAGACGCTATTCATTTCATGGCCATAAAAATTCGATGCGTATTTATGTTTAGCTATTGTTTTTTTTTTCTATTTGGCCGGTTCCAACTGGATGTAATTGGAAAACAGAAATGTGACTTTTACCCGGCATTTGGGCTTCTTCTTGTTCTATTTCATCGTCGTCTAACGCTTGTTGGTTTTTACAACTTTATAATTTTTACAACTCAATTAAGTTTTTAACTCAAACGCCGCCGACACACATACACTATATACTATATTCATGTGTATGGAAGAAAAGACGTCTAAATGATCAAAAATTTAAACAATAAAACACGAAAAATGCATAAACGAAATCATAAATACCTACTAGGTGCTGCGATCCAATACGTTTGCCAGATGAGCGTTTTATGTGATAAAAAAAAAATACGAACAAAATAAAAATTGGGAATAAAAACAAAACTGAAGTGTCATAAAAGGCATCAAAATGGAAATTATTTTCAAAACTCTTTCCCCCCTCTCTTTCACTTATACACATTCGCACATTCGCCCTTCTCCATAACTTCTCTCATTGGAAATTTGAATCGAGTCTAGCAATTTAATGACAGCATCTAACAAGTTGTCATCGCCGTCCTTCCTCCCATTTCCCTCCATTCCCCTGAATAATTTTCCTTGTCGGCTAACTTCAAAGAACAACTTGTTGATAAACAAAAAGGCGCAATGCAAAAAAAAAAAATCAAATAAAAAATTGAATTAATTAAAAATATTTTTGCTTTTTTATAGAAAAAGCGAAATGAAAATTGTTTCTTCGGCGACTTCGATTTTTGTCATCCCTTTTTGTTTGATTTTTGTATCATAATCAATCTGGAGCAGCGCCGAAAGGTCGTGGAAAAATGCAACAGGCAACGGATGCGACGACCGCTTGACAATTTGCGACTTGGCATGAAATCAAATTATTTGATCTAAGCCGCCGCCAAGGGGGATCGGAGGCAATCTCAGGGAGAGAGGCGCCCCTTGATACTCTGCTCGTCGCTAAACGAAACCAAATGGTGCGTTCGACGACGACGCGTCGTCGCTGGCGATGACGGTACTTTGCCGATGTTAGAAAAATGTCCCGCCCCACCGCACCATCTCTTGTCTTGAACGCAGCCTGAAGTCAGGGCCAGCCGTACGACATGTGTTGCGGAAATATTTAGCAATAACAAGAGTCAGGAAATACTTTTATTTCCATCTCTCTCTTAAGCTACTCATTTGCATACACGAGCGACATGAAGCCAGCTTGATGAGCAAAACAAAACACAGCATTTGCTACTCCGGCATTTTGTTTTATTGTTTCTCACCTGATTCCCGTTCGTGTCGTTGTTCGTTTGACCATCGACTCGGTCTGCTATTCGCCGATCGTTAGTTGCATCAGTATGAGTGTGTGCGTGTGCATGTAATTGTGTAAGTATTAGTGATTTTGATTAGCGCAGATCACAACCACTGTATATTCGATGTCGTTGTTGTTATAGTACCCGTTGTTTTGATTTGCTTTCTCCCAGCCAATCGCAGCTAGAGGGGCGTAGGCTGAAAATAATAAACGACACACTTTCAATTTCATTTAATTATTTAAGCAATTGGATGCCATTTTATTATTAAACTATCCTCCTTATGCTACTATGTTAATGCGATCGACTCAAAATGATTAGGCTACAAAAAGAGACGTTTGACCCGTTTATATTATTCATCCCGCCGGTGTCTTTTTGTTTTTGTATAAATCGACGTAAAAATAATAAATTTAATGAGCAACGGGCCTGCAACGGAATGGTGCATGTCTTTACTAAAAGTCTCTTTGAAGTCTCTAGCTGTCACGAACATAAAATATATCGATGTACATATGTCGACATTCCGCCACAATATTTCATCTAACGACCCTGCTTATATATTTATTTTCATGTTTGAATACAAAAATATTCTCTTAATAAAATTTGAGTAATTTCGAAGTCATTAAATATCAATATCTATTTAGAATAGATTTAGCACTGAATATTTGGCACATTGAATTAAAATCTATAAATGTACACAAAAATATGAATTTCGTTCATTCATGATAAGTTTCTACGCATTAACTTTTTACAATCTTCTTTGGGTTTTTTATATTATGAAATCAACACAAATCAGCATTGCGAGTATGAGAAATTTTGAAACTTCTAGATTATTAAAAATTGAACAATTTAAAGCACAAAATTTATCGAATAAACGAAATAGCTCACATGACGGCTCATATGGTCAGAACTAGTGGTTCCATAAGTGTTCCAATGGTTCGTTAACGGAACGGTTGAGCCTGTTGTTGGTGTTGTTGTGTTGCAAAGATTTATTCTAGCAAATGTTATAGAAGAAATTCAACAATTCATGTAAAATTGCAACGCAATACATTCAATGAAAGCATACAAAGTAAGTTGGTGACGAATATGTATTAATTTGCAATGTGCGCGTGCTAAATTGTGAAAATTGTGCGTAACAAAAAGCCAAAGAAACTGCTTTGGACAGTGCTAGTAGTGGTGGCTACTTTTTTCGTCTCGCTTTATGTGTGCTTCGTCGTCGTATTCGTATTGTCTCTCTGCTTGATGGTATTGGTGTGAAAACGCTAAAACGGTCAGGCTAGCAACGTGCTCGCTGTAAAACCAACAACAGTACAAGCGAGACAACTATATTCTTGACTTCATGTATATGTGTGTGTATGAGTGCCAGGGCAAACGACTCGCTCGTATTTTTTGTGTGTCGCCGTCGACGTCGTCGCCTCTGTTTTAGTTTGTCTCAAAAAAATCCTAACAATTTAAAACACATATTTGTGTTTTGGCGGCTTTCTTTGTCGTAAATAAAAATTTAGGATAGTGTCAAATAACTGCTCGTATCTAAAGCTCTCTTTGTACGTTAACGTACTTACTTTTTCACAAAACGCGTCTGTCAAATAAACGAAAAAAAAACAACTTTAAGCAATACATCATTACCAAATGGCCAAAATGGCTCTGGCTTAAGATGTTAACTAATGTACAAACCTTTTGTTTCTGATGTAGTGAACGTGAGTGAGCGTGTGTTAATTAACAACAAAAATAAACAAAGAAATTGAAAATACATTTTTCCCTTGATTCCACTCATAATATGACGTCGTTGACATCGTCATTGTTGTTCTTGTGAAATTGAAATTCAATTAAACGGGGTGCATATTATATATGTTTCAGCTGGAAAATTAAGCAAAAGTCAAGTGCAATCAGCAACTACGCCAGCAGCGACGGCAGCAGCAGCGGAGCAGCCTGGTCAAACAGAGACTCCCAAACCCGCCAAGGTAGGAAAAACACCCCTCTCTGCATCTCTCCAGACAGCCGTTAAAAAATGTAAAAAACAACAAAAACAAATTAAATTTTAAAGTTAGGTTGCCTCGTCCTCGACAGCGAGGCCAATGACTGCAGCAGCGACGACATCGTTGTAGTTGACTTATAAATTAATAGCATAGATTGTTTTATTAACCATGTATTTTTCGCCACTGACTTTTTTCATGTACAGAGCAAATACTCTTGGTTTCATGCTTATTGGGCTGATGTTTGAGCAACTGTTATTTTTTGTAGCTTCTTCTTGTTTTAGTTGTTGCCTTTGTTCGACGCATGTGTTTTACGGAAGTCTTCATAGCGCCCGCCAACGCAACGTGCCGCTGTTTCGCAATGTAAAAACGATGCAGAAAGCGTTGCACGTATATCTAAATATATACATGCACATGTTTGTATGCGTGCTCATATGACTTGTCGGTCCATACCGGAACAAGGAGCTCGAGCAAGAACAACAATAAGAAGCCGTTGACTGCACTCCCACCACGATCAGCTGTTGCTCTCACACAACAACAAACACCCACACATGCTTATATATACATACAGCGACTGTTACTGTCTCACTTGCGCACCTGCTAAACGATGAGAGCAACAAAACTAGAACGTGCATTAAAATTGGCAGCAAAACCGAACGGTAAACGTTATTTTTTTTTTGATAAACGAAACGGACTATGGCGACATGAGCAGGGTGTTAATAAAGCAACATTCGCGAAGAAAGCGAACAAAAATTACTAACTAACTGCTTCCATATGTGTGTACATACATACATGCATTCGTGCATACGTATTTATAAAGCCCGACCAGTTTGAGGTTAGAATTGGCCCAGCTTCATAGGTCAAAAGCACACATACCTCTATATTTGTATATGTATTTTGTTGTTGTAAGTGCGTGCTGGTTACCCACGCATACGGATGGCATCAAAAGAAAGTGCTGCAATATAGGAAGAAGCAGACCAAAAAAAAATAGAATAATGCTTATCAGCATCACGACAGTCGTCATCATAATAGGTACATTAATACTACATAATTATGTTTTATTTAAAGAAAGTAAAACCTACAACAAAACATAATTTATTTCGAGTGCAAACAAGTGAAAATTTCTATCTGCTGTTGCTGTGTGTCTTTTGCTTAACAAACCGCTTCAAGACTCCATTTTGTGATGTGTTTTGTGCTTTTCACCACTGAAAGTGTCATTTAAATGACTTTTTGTTTGTTTGCTGCTTCTTTTCTCCATCCTGTTCATCTCTAATTGTTTACCTACACACACACAAACATAAAATTTCTTTATCGACGCTTATTAACGCTGCTGCTTGTAGCAGGTTATTGTTAGGGTCTGCCGCTTTGCTTTGCCGCCTTACAACTTTTGAGCTAATTCATTGCTTAATGCTAATGTCGTCATGTCTCGATGTGCTGTTTGTGGTATTTTAGATAGTATTCTTGCTTTTACGCAGAATTGGCGCCGTAAACCCCAAGATAAAAGCACTGGACGTATCCTAATTCTTGATTCGTAGTTTTTGGACAAGGTGTTCACGGTATTGTGTTGTGTTTTGTTTTTATGCAAATGGCTGCAAGCTGCAGTGCTTTACATTTACTATTGACTTTGTTTAATTAATTAAATGAGCGAAGCATCGTGACGTGAGCGACTTTACATTCTTATCGAATTGACACATCTTTCGCACGTCGTCACAGCTCACAAGGCTCTTATCAGCATCTTTCATTGTTTTTGTTCACAAATTTACAGCTGCAAACAATCGATAACTGTCACTTGTTTATCGATGAGTAAAACAAAAATATATTTTAATATATGTAATGTGTGCCTTTTGCAGTGTGCGATTACAGCTATTGTTAACGGTTAAGCAGAACACATTAGAAGCAAGCAAAATTACAATAAACAATAATAATAACGAATTAAGTTTTTCATTTCAGCAGCCGCAGCTCTCGCGACTGGCCCCAAACACCTACAACGCTTGAGTGCGCGATAAAATCGAGTTCAAATTAAACTTGCATAAGAAAAAGTAAAGAAAACTGAAGAAGTAACGGAGACTGAAGGTTTTGGATACAAGCAAAAGGACAGCGCAAGGTTTATACATTTGCTCAGTTATAATATATTTTGAGTGCGTTTATTAGTGTTGAATATGAATATTAATATGGTTTCCTTTCATACAGGCAGATCGTTGACAATCGTCAGATAGACACCAACGCCACAACATATATTGACACAGACAATTGCACACAACATCCTTCTACAAATAAACAGAGAGACAGACGAACAAAAATGGAGCTGCGTGTTGGGAACAAATATCGACTGGGCCGCAAGATTGGCTCTGGCTCATTTGGAGACATCTATTTGGGCACAACGATCAATACTGGGGAGGAAGTGGCAATAAAACTGGAATGCATACGCACCAAACATCCACAGCTGCACATCGAGTCCAAGTTCTACAAGACAATGCATGGCGGAATTGGTATTCCGAATATTATCTGGTGCGGCAGTGAAGGTGATTACAATGTGATGGTGATGGAGCTGCTTGGGCCGTCGCTGGAGGATTTGTTTAATTTTTGCTCGCGTCGCTTTTCGCTGAAAACCGTACTTTTGCTCGCCGATCAGATGATATCACGCATTGACTATATACACTCGCGCGATTTCATACATCGCGATATTAAGCCTGACAATTTCCTGATGGGTCTGGGCAAGAAGGGTAATCTCGTGTACATAATTGACTTTGGTCTGGCCAAAAAGTTTAGAGATGGTCGCTCTTTAAAGCATATAGTATATCGCGAAAACAAAAATCTGACGGGCACCGCACGCTACGCCTCGATCAACACACATCTTGGCATTGAGCAGTCGCGACGCGACGATCTTGAATCGCTTGGCTATGTGCTCATGTACTTCAATCTTGGTGCGCTACCATGGCAGGGACTGAAGGCGGCTAATAAGCGACAGAAATACGAGCGCATATCTGAAAAGAAATTATCAACATCGATTGTGGTGCTCTGCAAGGGATTCCCCAGCGAGTTCGTCAATTATCTGAACTTCTGCCGACAGATGCACTTTGAACAGCGCCCCGACTACTGCCACTTGCGTAAACTATTCCGCAATCTATTTCATCGCCTGGGCTTCACCTATGACTATGTCTTCGACTGGAATTTGCTTAAGTTTGGCGGACCACGTAACCCTCAGGTCATTCAACAGGCTCAGGATGGTACCGATGGCCAGGGACAGGGTCAGGATGCAGCCGCCGCAGCAGCAGTTGCAGCCGCTACGTCGCACCAGCAACAACATCAGCAGCACAAGGTTAATACGACAATGGCCACCGCCGGTGGCAGCACACAACAAATGCTGGGCAATAGCTCCGCAGCTGGACAAACGCTCGCCATGCTGGGTGGCGGCAACGGCGGCGCCGGTGCCCAGCTCATTGGTAACGGTGGGCTCAACATGGACGACTCAATGGCGGCTACCAATTCGTCGCGACAGCCCTATGATACACCCGAGAGGCGTCCCTCAATACGCATGCGTCAAGGCGGTGGTCTACAGGCTGGCGGAGTTGTCGGGGATGTACGTAATGTTAAATAATATTTTATTGTTTAGATGCTGTTTGTGCTTCCGGCAGCGGACACACAGATACACCAGCAGCAGCTAACCCAGCCACTCTATATACATATATATACACAAACCCACATTTAGTATATTACGCTGTATAGTACATATATAGATATATATATATGTAATAACATAACATGTTATGTGTAAAATATCGTCAGCGACCTGGTCGCTGGCAACATGTTGCAGTAGCATACAAAGGTCGACCACAAACACACACACACACATACCTACACGAACATAAACACACGCAATAAGAAGCAAATAGCTGCGCTTTTCTTTTGTACATTTTTGTTTTTTTTTTTTTATTTGCGTTTTGCTTAGTTGCTTCTGATAGATGTTGTAACACCTATCATTAACTTATGATTAATTTAACTTATATTTTAAGTTGATAAACAATTGCAAGTCGGCGGCAAAAAAGAAAAACTATGCACTACAATTAAATGAAGCCCCTGCTCGAACTGCAAGATATCGTAATGCGTTAATTTTAAGCAGAGAGGATGATAATCAACATATGACAGACGACAGATCCAATAGAGGAACAGTCAGACGATTGTCTTGCATCTCAGAGAAAGCTGTAATGTTTTTGGGATGCAAGAAAATGCGACAACAACAATAAATACAAGATTAACAATTCACACATACACACACACTCTCAGTTTCTGTGTATTTTGCATTTACACTGCTGAACATGAAAAACAACAACAAGATAAACAAATTACACATTTGGTTGCAAGCATTTCGTTAACTTTGTATTTTGTGCAAAGAATGATAAGAATAAAATGGGGTGTGAAACTTATCAACCAACTCAACTGAACAAAGGGCAAATTTATATTAAATGAAGAGTATATAAAATATTTAAATATTACATTAAAATTATCTGAATGTACGTTGTAAGCTTCAGTGTAAAGTAAACAAAGGACACATTGTGTGCCAGTGTCTCTAACTTTTAGCGTAGAAACTTAGCATTAATACAAATTACCGAGTAATGAAACGGACATTAAAGAGTTCTTTTTTGCCACCAACAAATTAAATGAGAAACTCCCAGCATATACATCCGCACCGTCAAATACACCCCACAATCAACACACATTTATGATTAAGTATAGAATTCATTTTGAAATGAGAGTCGAGAAAACATTTTGAATGCAGAGTAGAAAATGTCGCTTTCCATCCTCCTCTTAGCTATAAGAATATGTCGAACAGTGAAAGGAGTTATAAATCATTTGTAACTTTGCTTCATTTATATTATATTCGCGATTAGCGACTTCGATGATAATGTATCTATGTGTTCATTATGATTTGCATTCTCTGTTCTGCGTATTTCTCAAAAATAAAAAAAATCTAAAAAAAACAAAAATAATGTAACTAATAACTTAATGAATAACATAACACACTACATAACAAATGTACTTTACATTAAACATTATATATATTTTCAATTAGTTTGTAATGTTGTTAAGGGGCGTGAGGTGGGAGCGCGCATTAAAATTAAAGCTAGCTAATAAATTGTAGCTATAATATGAAATTTGTTTATAAGTAATACCAAACCGTAAAGAATAAAAACCACAAACAACAAAACAAAAACACGACAATTCTAATTGTGCAAGTCAAGAATATGGATTAAAAAAAATAGAAATAAAAAAAAAAAACTAAAAACAAAATACAACAGTTTATCTTATGAAACACATAAAATTATGTAACGCGCCGATTTGCGGTTTATATAGCAGTAAAATATGAATAAACATAGTTAACCATATAACGATATGTTTAAAAGCAGGCGAGTAAAAGTAAAATCAGAAAGTTAAATAAAAATGCATTACGTGATATTTCTTACAAATTGTTTTATTTGCTTTTGTTTATTTATTTACTTAATATTTCTGTACGCATAATTGGAATAGAGTTTCGACATTAAGCTAAATAAATAAAGGATCCTCGACTGGGACTTTCTTACGTTGGCTCCAAAAGCGCACGCCTTGTAACTTGACCAAATACAAGTACTTATAACATATATACGACAACAACAAGAACAACCAACAACTAAATAAGGATCGCAGCAGTTCCTTAGATATAGCGTAAACTCGTTAAGATGAGCTGTTAAGATGTAGTTTGCAAATTCCACAATGAAAATGAAAAAAAAAAGAATATATATATAACTGAATGTACATAAAAAAATCTAAATAACCTTGTGTGATTTTCCTTTTAGCATACAAAATACAATAAGCGATTTATAAACAAACTAACTAAAATATGATAATAACATTAAAACGAATCGAAACTAAACTACATAATTAATAAAGAAAGATATATGTGTGAGAAGTCCATACGCCATAAGCGAAATGAAACATGTATCAAATTTAAATTGAAAATAAAGAAAATTTTGTAAAATGAATGTAATTTACACTAAATCGAGTTCGAATATTTATGTATATGCGAAATGAACATTAATAAACCACCAACAGTGATATGAGATACAAAATAACAACGGTAAAGTTCATTATAATATTAAAAAATGGAAACAAAAGGAAATTTAAAATTAATCATAAAACGCACGCGACACACATTTATTCTAAATGTATATTATTATTAATATTATTATAATTATCATATTGAATATGTCGAGACTAGACAAACGATCAGCAAATTTCCCAAATAAACAAATGAAATGTGTACGAATTTGTAGAATTTCATTATTTAAAACAACCTTAGACAAACACACACAATATGTATGTAAGTTTAATAACAACATTGAAAACATTTCACAATAACAAAAAACATAAAATTAAATTTATAATAACAAATTACAAAATGAATGTACTTAAGTCATAAAAGCAAAAAGGGTAAAGCATAAACAATAAGTAATCCATCAATTAACAAATTGCAACAATATTAGATACAAAAAAAATAATAATATTGATAAAATAAATTGAACAATGGACATTTACTATAAATTGTATGTAATTGATTGTCTACATAAATAACACGAGAAAACGCAAATTTGAATAAAATCTATGATTTTGAAAACAGTAAAAATGAATTTATCTTACTTCCAGGCGGTTTCAATCTTTATCAAGATGAAAATACATATATCAGTTACTAGCATTAAATAGACAAGAATATTAATTGTAATTAAACTGAAAAGAAATAATTTAATTGTAGCAGATGTTTCTCATAAAAGGAATAAATAATTTGAAGGACACGCAAAACTTAGAACTGCCATTTCAAATGCAGAAACTTTGCCTCCTTCTGACTCTCAAAAGTATTTACAAGCCACTTGGAGAGTGGGTCATGCATTTCGCCCTACACAATAGATGTGTACTTATTAATCTACTGTATTCAAATAAGTATAAAAGGGGCTTTTCAATTAAATCCTTACAATTGTTAATTGGATTGTTAATCCATTCAGTTATTGCGATGCGATATCGAGCACGTCTAAGGAACGGCGAGCTTGTGAAATTATACTGGCCATTGGCTTTGTTTAAGCGGATTAATCCTGGAATGTGGCCACTGGAGGATAATCCAACTGATAAGGATCGTTATTTAGATCAAGTTTTAGTTGTCTCTGCATTTCTGGCGTTTTGCATCCAGGCTCAAGGAGGCATACATTATTTGCTTAATAATTTTCAAGACATCGACAACTTCTTTGCAGCTTTATCACCGGCCCTACTACAAACTGAATTAATCATACGCTTCGTGCATATGGCGTTGCAAAAGGATAAGTTAAAAAAGCTCTTTCAGTATTTCTATTCTGAAATCTATGTCTCACAGGAATCAGACAAGCAGAATTTCTCAAAAATTAAACGACAATTGCTGGGTCCGCAATTGATAACGATTTTCTATATGGCAACATTGCTAAATTATTTTTACGAATTCGGAACCAACATCAGTGAAGGTCGGCGAGAGATGCTATTTAAGCAAGCATATTTTTTTCGATCATAGGAAAATGCCTATATATATAATACTGATTAGTATAAACTTCTGGGCAAGCTGGCTAATCGCCACAATGGTCTTTATTGATCTCAACATGCTTGGAGAGCTTCTGATGCATCTAAACACTTGCTATCTGCAACTGGGAAAGAATTTACGTTCTGCGGCAGTAAACTTACTGGAATCGGATGATACTAGAAGTATTGCAGAAAATTATAGTCGGGCTCTTATAAAGGTGCTAGCTCGCAACATAAATCTAAATCACTTTGCAAATAAGATCGAGAAACAGTTCACTTTTCGCCTCTTTATTACCTTCAGCGTCAGCGCCATAATTCTCTGTGTATTATTATTCAAGTCTTACAAAGTATGTTGATTTAAATTTACTGAGAATCACAACTATTTTATTTTGCAACCAATAATTGTATACAGAATCCGGCAGAAAACATGATTTTCATATTTTGGTTTATAGCCAAGTTTATTGAGCAACTGTCGTTTGGTTATATCGGATCAATTCTATATCAAACGGTGAGCGAATCGTAATATGTTGCATTAATTTGTATTCTTTTCACACTTTAATAGACGAACGAGTTAAATCTCATGTACTATAGTAGTGACTGGGAACAGATAGTTTATTGTTCGGAAAATACCCAGGAGAATGTCCAACTAATGAAGCTTATGGTGTTGTCCATTGAGTTAAATTCTAGACCCTTTTCCCTCACAGGTATGAACTACTTTCGTGTTACTCTAGAAGCTGTGCTTAAGGTAAGGATTAATTATTTGTAAGTAGTTTAATATTTTAAAAATAATATTTCTTTATAGATTTTACAGGGGGCGTTTTCTTATTTCACATTCCTCGCTTCAATGCGTAAAAATGAATGATGCCATTGTGAGAAATTTAATGATATTGGCTACTTCATGCTAACTGGTATTTCTTTACTTTTGTTGGACCAATAAGAACACAATAAATAATCCGAAAAAATAAACAAAGAGCAGCCTTATTATGTACAAGAGAGAATCATTTATATTAATAACAATAATTAATAGTGGAAATTAAATCGTCTTTGTATTCTATTGAATTCCACGCATACGTATTGGAATTTCTATGTGTGCACGTGCGATCAGAAGGGAAAGCTCATGGATAGACATGGCTCAATCGGCTATAATGTTGCCTGTCGCCTTCTTTTCCCTAATACATTAAGACTTCCATTGAATGTACATATTGAAATATAGTTAGTATATTATTAAATTATTTAAATGAAGAGTAAATATGAATGCAGAAACTTTTCTTTTTTAAAGAAAATGAGCTTTTTGTGTCAGAGCAAATGTTTAACTAGATAATTAGGACAATTGTTAATCAGAGTGCTAGTCATTCAACAGTCAGCTAATTAATTTCAAACACTAATTTGGACCTCTAATCGTTATCGGTTAATGCATTGCTCCTCTGTTACAATTCTGTTAAATCAATGTTAACGTACGCATTAAGTGCTAGTTTCTTGGTTAACATAGGTGTTGACGGATATATATTATACAAATCAAAAACTGGTAACAATAGTTATTTTTTGATAATTATTTAAACTATCTGTTAATAATTTATAAAAATGTTATGTTTTGGTTGAAGCTGCAGAACATTATATTTGAAGAACCCGATGAAAGAGAACCAGCGATTAGTTAGTTCATTCATTTAGTTCCGTGAATCGTTTTATCGAACTTATTCCGAACGATTGATTCGATAGAAGACAGCTTTGTGAACGAAAAGGTTTATATTTATTATTATTTAACAATTGCGAATTGTACATTTTAAAAGTCATAAATAATGAAATCGCATATCAATTTTGTAACTGTCCTGCAGGCTTCGCCATAAATAAAGGCCAACGACATTAACAGATTAGCATAAAAACATGGGCGCAAAGCAGTCGCGTGAGCCACGTTCCGTCTCAATTGAGAATCCTGCAGGCGTCCTCGATATATCCGATGATGTCGTCAAGCGCCTGAAGCAGGGTATCACACAGCAGGGTAAAGTTAAAAGAAAGACAAGCTAAGAGTTTGGCCAACACTTGTATTGTGCTCGCAAATTTTAAGTGCTGTTGACCAAGAGTTATGCAACAATTGTCAAATGGCCATTTAACAACAGAATAACAGAATGTCTATTGCTTTCAGCTCGCGAAAATGCCGCCGTGGCAGAGGAGTCCAAACCGACGTCGAAAGCACAACAGCCGGTCAAGAAAACCCCTGTAAAAGCCGCTGAAGGTGCTCCTGCTGCTGCTATTGCTTCTCCCCCGACAGTTCTCTATCAGAGTCCCACGCCCATTTATGTTCAAGGGGGCGGACACACCATTAGCGCTGCCGATGTGCAGCGCCAAATGAACCAGGAGCTGCAAAAGAATGATGAGCTGTGGCGACAGCGCATGTCGCAACTAGAGGAAAATCTAAAGAAGACAAACACCATCCTGGAGACGGAGTATGCGAATGCTGTCGAAGGCGTACATAAGCGTTTTGTAAGCACTGCTGCATCGCATAAGACGCCACCATGCCAAGATCTAAAAGCACAGCTACTAGCCTGCTACCGAGCGAATCCCGGCGAGACTCTAAGGTGTATTGATGAAGTTGCCCAGTTCAAGCAGTGCGTTGACATGCATCGCATCAGAAAACTGGACAGAGAACCGGAAGTGCCCAAGGCGCAAGCTGACAGCAAGACGGCCGTGCCAGTCGCCAAAGCTGGTTAAAGACTTATGCTGACTTATCATTTGTTTAATTATTTGATTGCTCCTGTGCATCCATAAGCCTTCAGAAATCTGTATAGATAACGGAACTTGCTATGAAACGAGCGTGTAATTGTGAACAATAGTGTATTAATTTAATATATAATGATGTGGTTAACTATTGCTTATATTTGATTTCACTCTCTTTAATGTATCCGGAAAGGACTTCATGTCTCAGATATTCACAAATATGGACAATGAGTCGCGACGCAGCTTGATCTTTGTTATATATAGACAGAGACTGCTTGCGTCATTTGTTTAAATAATAATAATTTTATTAGCTTGTGTATGAGCTAAAACGTTAAGCAAGTTAACTACAAACCCGTAAATACTATATAACAACAGACATGCATCTATTTACATGTATGTGTAAGGAATTTTGTAAGCTCACAGCATGTTGGCGATCAGGAGAGCGAGCAGAGAGAAGATTTCGAGTTTCAGGGTAGTGCCACTGTTTTCTGCATTGCTGCCGAGCTGATGTGTTGAGTGATGCTTGCATGAGTCATCAAAGTTCTTGGCGGGACCCATGCAGCCGGCATAGCTCATCACATAGGCCAAGTAGTTCTGTTCGAAGGCCCCACGCACCAGGCTGGAGCCAGGACCGCTGGCAAAGACAATCACATCCTCACCGCCATGAGTCTCATCCTTGAGCGCCAGTGTGGCCATGTGACGGTATGTGGGCGACTCTCTTTCTTCCTTGGTGAAATGCTTTAGTGGCATCCATACATTGGAACTGTTTTCAGGTTTCGTATCATTCGCTAGATGATCAAAATAGCCGGGTCCATTGGCATAGGTAATTGTCTCATAGACCATGGGATCCTTGGGTTTGTGAAGATTCGCAGCACCCAATATATCGACTCCGCGCTTGGGATAACCATTGAAGGTTACCGAATGCGAATGATCAGCCGTGACCAAGATGAGGGTCTCATCAGAATCCGTCATCTTAAGCGCCGCCTGTACGGCCAAATCCAGTTCATACACCTCGTGCAGAGCAGCCCGTGCATAGTTCTGATGATGACCCTGATCGATGCGTCCACCTTCCACCATAAGCACATATCCCGCCGACTGGGAGCCACGTTCCAGCACACCAATAGCTGCTTCCGTCATCTCCTGGAGTGACGGCTCGCCCTCCTCACGTGCTATCGAATATGTTATGTGATTGTTGCGAAACAGTCCCATCAAATGATCCACCTGGTTGACATTCACTTTCAGCAGATCCTCACGAGTCTTTACCAGGGACGCTGGCTCACTGTCATTGGCATGTTGTAACAGCCATTCCTGGGCCAAATTCCGTTGATCGCCCCGCTTACAGATGGTCTCGGTGGCGCCCTCAAAAAGCACGGTTCGCACCTCGCTTTGGTTTAGTGCTCCCATGGGTGATAGACCTCCGCCCAGAATTACGTTGAGCTTGTTACCAGGTGCATTCTCTACTAGCTGACGTGCAATGTCCGCATGGATGCCGATTGACTCTTTGGGCAATTCCGTATCGCACTCCCAGTCACGATGATAGACCCGTGCAAAGGTGGATGCTGGCGTCGCATGTGTAATCCGGGTGGTGGTCACAACACCGGTGCGTTTGCCCTCGCTCTGTGCCCAGTCCATGATAGAATCGAGTCGTCCCTGAGTTGCGTTCACCTTGGATCGCGTGGTATCCATGCCAATTGCACCGTAATCGCTCTTAACACCCGTAAATATGGCTGTGGCCGTACACGCCGAATCCGGCACCTGACTATCCACATTGTAGGTCTGCCGAATAAATATGTTAGTTGGTTGAGAATCGAACTGAATCTTAAACTTGTTATCACTTGGTTGCTTACCTTGGCCAAACCGGTGTAGGGAAAATCATCAAATGATAGCGTCTCCTCCTCCCCGTGGCCATGTTTCAGATACTGCCCCTTGTAGATGCGACCAGCGCTAATCGTTGACAATCCCATGCCATCACCTATAAAGATGATAATATTCTTCGCCTTCCGTTGATAGGAGTTTTCCTTTGCCGATTTCGCGTGTCCTATGATTTTCTTTAGCTGCTTTAGACCCACTCGTCGCCAGAATTGTGCATCTACAGAAATGGAATTGAGTAAGTCACGGTCAAACATAATACCATTTACAAGTTCTTTATAGCCATAGCTGTCGCTTTTTAATTATTTCTAGTAAGACCCACAACAACTGATGATGATTTCTAGTATAAGCCGCACTCACTAATTATTTACATTTATTTTTCTATATACACGACGCAAATATCTGGAAGTCGCTCGATTCTACAATTCGTTTGGAGCCTATAAGTCAACCTACCCTTCACATGCGCTCCCCTGTGTTGGACCGATGTTAGCTGAAATGTATTTCATCTCTATATTCTATTTCTGTGCTGGGGTTTACTTTAGCTTTAATTTGCTTAAATTAACTAAGTTTGCAGCTTTTCAAATTATTTAAAACGGCGTCAGTTTAGCAACATCTATTTTCAGCACAATTTAACAAGTCGAACAAATGGTGGTTCCATATAAATATTTATTGTTAGTTTTAGTTGTTATTTCCCCTGATACTTTGACAAATGCATGTAACAACAATTAAAATATATAAATATAAATTCTTGCCTTTCATGATCTGACGATTTTCAATAAATTATTAATAGTTCCTTTATGTATATATACTCAATAGTTATATATATAATGTATATAGTATATATAAAATTTGTATGTAGAAGTTTTGATCTCATACCAAATTGATATTTCTATATTAATTTTCTTTAAAACAAATAAAAGTCTCACTTAAAATTGTAAATTATACGGAAATTCTCAATCGCATATTCTCTACTTGATAAGCTATAATTTATGAATATTTTTATATACATAGTTATTTCTTCATTAGCATTCAGTTGGTGTTGCCCGAGACCCCCACTTCACTCTCCCTCCGCCTAAAAGCCACGACACTGACGCACGTTACAGTTAAGTCGCGTTGACAGACTGTTAATTTGCATTGTCAATGAAATCGAAAAATAAAATATATATATAATAATAATTAGAGGCTTTTCGGGAATACCTACTATAGTGTTAAGTTCCATCAGCAATTAACACTATTATTGTTAGGATGTGATATTACCTGACTGAATTTAACACCTGTGAAACTGATTAGTGTTCTAATTAATTAGTATTTGTACTATTTGATTGCCAAATGTTTGGCATTTGGTTAACACGCACTTCGACGTTTTGTATCTTAATTAGAAATTGTTGTTGCCTAATTGTAATGCTGTCAATGCTAAATTTTGACTAGTCAGCAGGAGACGCAATCGTTAAATTCCATTGAAATTGGAGTATCTTGTGAAATAAGTTCGAACATATTGTTTGGAAAGTAATTTACTAGAATTCCATAATTGATGCGCTTTTTCCTTCATATTCATATATGGAATATATATAATAATATATATATTAGTGTTAGGCCTGTAAATTGTAAAATTTTTTAATTGCCAATTAAAAAAAAATCACACCGCGATTCTTAATCGAATATGCAACATGCGAATATAATTTTCAGATGCTTCGGCGTGATTTTTATTGTTTAAGCACCGAAACTTGTTGAATAAAAAGAGCTGCCAATTGTATTAACAATCATTATTGCGATTGTATTTTTTTTTAGTAGATATTCGAATAGTTAGAAATTTGCACTTGACATAAACTTTTGATAAACCTTGATAAATTGTATAGAGTCATTATAGTATTGCGGTTGGGCAAATAATTTGTATACCCTTGCATACCATTTGTCATCTTGTCCAGAGATGTGTAACTGTAAATGTGTAAGGAATCGTGGTGGAGCCACGTTGAATTGTCCATCTGATTCAGTGCAAACTAGTCTCTCACTTTTATTACTTTTTAATGCTCCTTGATAGAGATCTGTTTTTTTTTTTTTTCAGCTGCGATAGGAAGGATCAAGGATTAGTATTATAAACATTGTTGTTTCTTTCAATATCTCGACAAATCTCAAAGTCTGTGTCACGTAATTGTTATAGATACTATCGGTCGTGTTTGAGTGCAGCGTATCCAATTCTCGTCGTGCCGAATATAATATTTTTTTTTTAACTTTTTACCTCTGCGATTGCATAATTAAGCCCAAGTAGTTAAAGTAGAACTAACACGTAGTAAACATAACAGTTGAATGCGCCATTAGCTGAGCTTGTGGCACATGTAATGAGTTATACTTTCATAGAGCTTGACACTCGATAATCGATAGGAATAGAATAGGAATACCTTCCAACAGGCTGCCTTTGTCCTTCGCAGCCTGATCGAGTTTAAACTCCGGTCCAATGTCACCACCAGCGCTAATTGTCTGGATTAATGGAGGAGGTTGTACAGTTGCCGACCAGGTGCCGTTGAATAGGCAACAGACAATGATGAGAATAGCAACAACAACAGCAACTGGCTGCATCTTGATTTTGTTTAATTGAGCAGGCGACCGAGTTAAATTTATTTGTATCACAGATTTGCTTTGTGGATTCGTTAAATACTCTGGACACTTTAGCAGTCCATATAAATGTGTATTCAGAATTGTAGAATGCGACAAAAGAATTGCGGATCAGCGACTTATAACCGAGTTCCCGTCTACTGCGGATTGTCACATTCAGCGACTGACGCCTCAGTAAGCCCTGAAGCGCCGTTATATGGAAACACGATCTCTTGACTGCTGCCTACGATTATCGGGTGTGCACGATGTTGTCACCCGACGACGACGATGACGACGTCTCCGACGATTACCCAGATCGGCAGTACGAGTATATTTTGTGCACATGCAATAGGTTTACCTCCATTTCGAATTGCTGCTCTGATAGACCCATTAAACTCAAACTTATCGTCTAGTGCATTGTCTGATTGTAGGAGTCCGCCTCCATAAAGCATCGTTCACTTCGGGGCATAAATCTTTATACGATATTTGTATGGTTTACAACTTTAGGTTAACATGTGCCAATCCGCTGAATTACGGCTTCAATGGCACGTGAATCTATTGCCTTTGGCTGCTGCCCGTTGACTGATTTCCTCTGTTTTTATCAGTTCCCCAATGGATGTCATATCTCTGATTCGGGATGCAGATGAATTTATTATGAGTAAGCTGTCACTTGTTTAGTTCTTGAATTGATAAAACGTTTCTCTATGACGGAAGCATCACAGTATGCGTATGCGTATTGTTTGCATTACTCGAAAATTGAGCAACATTTGTGTGTCTTTTGCTTATCTCTGTCTGCAGACCGAAATCCCAGAATTTCTAAATACCCGTCCAACCTCGGTCAATGTCATCCAATTGTCATTCGTTTGAGAGGCGCCAAGTGTAAGAATTACATGACTTTGACAATACAATAAAAGTTGCCGCCTATTCAGTTTGATTATACTGGCAATATGCTTATAAAACTTGATATACTATACTATTATGAGTAAATCTTTCAGTATTTAAGCCAAATTTAGTCCAACTCTTCTGCAGAAAAGTCAAAACTAATTCAAATTATGTCTTTTGTATGTTTAGCAACTAAACTTTCAGAATCAAAGACAAATTTAGCTCAACTATTCTAAAGAAATGTCAGGTTGTTTTACAGTTTATAATTTATATATGTCTCAGTTATCGGGAAGTTTAGACAGTTTGTTTTAAAACGTGATAGTTCAGTAATATTATGTTAAATTTTCGTTGCTTCTCAGCCTTATCTTATTGTCGGAACTATACATATAAAATAAGAATAATTTATCAGCAAATATTTTGATCATCTTTGACCGAGATTTACTGCGAATTACAGTTTGATCTACGAATGTGCTGCACATGAGAGAAAATATTATGTTATTAGTGATTTTAATAGATTACTTTCATATTCATATGCCACAGTCAACATTCGTGCTTAGCTGTCGAATAACTTGGCTATGTAGATACTAAACATAACAAATAGTTTAAACTTAAACTTATCATTTTATATTCAACATTTTTCTGTACACGAGCAGAGGGATTATCTGATTATGTTGGGCTTATTTTGTAATATGCTAATCATAAACGCAATAACTATAACTAGAACATTAGTATTATGCGGGAGAAATTAAAAAAGTTTCATATGTTTACAGTGCTTAATGTAGTCTTTAAGGTTTTAGCACTTACTATCTGCGTTCTGATTGCGCAGGTTATTAACGGGAATTGTAAATGCCAAGCAAATACTACAAAAAAAAAAAAAAAAAAAAAAAACGAAAAAGAACAACTTCAATTCGAATTGACGTTAAGTAATGATTGTACTACAAGTGTGATTGTCGTTTGCTCTTGGTTAATTATTACAGTGTATTGTTTTATGACTCGCGTTTTTCTCTTGTTGATCTGTTACGCTTGACTTGAACTGCTGCTCAGGCTGCTAACTGTCAAGTTGCCAGCTGTATTTGGCATTGGATTGTCTACCCCGCTCCCCCCCTCCAAGCTTAGAACATTTAAATTAAATATGAAACACAGCCCCCCATCGCATTTGTATCTTTGATGCTGGGGGCTGGCTAAGAGCTGTGTAAATATTTTTTAGCGCTATTTGCTGTCAGGTTTATTAAAAATAATTCATGCCACGTATAAATTTTCACTAGTATATGTATTGCATATGATTTGCGGGGCAAGTGGTTCTACATACAGAAACTCCACGAAAGGTCTACATATTTGATAAGAGACATTATAAATGAATTGGGGTATATAATTTGAGCTAAAATAAAAACAATTACGGGAAATACAGAAAGTAAATTATGTAAATTGAACTAAACTCATAACTAACTAAAAAATTGCAATGACTATGCGCCATCCTCCACAGACTGTGATCGATTCAACTGACTATGAGAATCGCTTCGATGTGTAACCGCTGCGAACGTTGCTTGTGGTCGCCGATCTAACGGTAGTTCTGCTCGTTTTTGTCAGGGTGGCATCGCTGCTGGCTGTGCTGCCATTGCTGTTGTTGTTCTTAGTTGTTGTGCTGTTGTTGTTGTTGTTGCTATTGCTTGTGCTGCTGAGTGTGGTGATGCTGCTGCTGCTGGCACTCATTGTTAATGGCCGACGTGGTGGCATTCGCTCATTGACTGCATCCAGACCCTTCGCCTCGGCAAACGAGTGAATTTGTGAGGCTGCCGTCAGTCCTTGCAAAGCTACAAAAAGGGCATATTAATCCCGTTTCTCATATCTTTAAATCGTTCAGAGTAACTCACCCTCCTTGAGTGAATCACGTCCACCAGAGAGCGCGCCCATTGGCAATGCGCCCGTTGGCGTCAGTCCCTTTAATTGCAGCACGCTCTCCGACTCTTCCCTGCAAGGTGTACAACAGTTGAAATGCTTATTGATCTAATATCTTATTGAATCTCTGCTCACCTCAGTACGGAAAAGACACGTGACATTTTGCCAATGGCACGTATTTTGTTACGAATTATTTCCTTGCGCAGGGCTGACATGGACGCTGTGGAATACATCGAGTTCAATTAGTTGCTGCCGTTATTGTGGTTTTGCATGTGTATAACTTGGTGGCAACTCTGGCTGCTGCTTAGAAGTGAGCAAAATGTTTAGGCAAAGCTTTACTGCGCTAAAGCTGATCAAAGCTGTGCAAAGCTTTCGTTAAGCTCTTGCAGCGTCGGAAATGGCGACAGCGGCGGCAGCGGCGGCATTTCAACACTGAGCTTACCTGGCTTACTAGGCGTATTATTGTTATTGTTATTATTCACGTTCGCCGGCACGAGCACAATTTTCTTTCGCAGTTCTAATACGCTCCACCAGATGGGGGCGTGGTTTTTGTTTGAATGGGTGGTTGTGTAGGTTGGTAATTGTTGTTGTTGTTGTTGTTGTAGTAGTAGTTGTTTTGTTATTACATATTTTGTGTACAGATTTAGAAAATAGTAAGTCATTTTAATATAATATTATGTTGGAATCTTGTATGCTGTACTTTTGTTACATATTCAACATCTATACACTCAAAAACACTCACAACATACACACCGAGAGACACTGAGATAATATACATATAGACATACCTTCCTCCAGGTCATCATCGGGACCCGCGACGAGTTCGTCATCTGAGCAAATGTTGAGCACATTAACCAACATCTCAGTCACCTAGAAGAAGACACATGAGTAGTAGAAGAATACTACTAGAATACTAGCACTGGAGTTAACTTATTGGGGGTCAGGTGTTACCTTCTCGCCAACAAAGGGCAACGACCAGGTGAAGACATCCATGAAATTGGGCAGCCAATAGGGATGTGGCGAGCAGTTGAATTGTCTTATGTTCATCACGTTATTCTCATACTTGAGCACAGCTGCCTTTTGTCAAATGGTTGACAATGGATTTTGACAATATTTCGTGCGCATCGCATTGCGGCAGCAAAGTATGAAAAAAAGGAAATAGAAATATTTATGGAAAATACTCGTATATTGTATGCGAAACAAGCGACGCATCGTGCAGTTTGTGCATCAAATGTATTGTGTATGGAATTTAAAAATAGATAATACAGAATATATAGTTCAATATACAAATGCCAATAGTAATGTTGATTGCATTGGCCAACTCATACCTTGTTGTTGTAAACATCCAAATAGTTTGGCGCCGAAAAGATGGTGATCAGCGAGGGAAAGCCGGTTACCTGATTTTTTCGATACATGCGATAGCTGCAAACGATAGATGTGAATTGAAACACCTTATAGCTGGAAAGGGTATATCCCTTTAAATTAACTTACCCCGCATCCTGCGCTTCATGCGCTCGCACTATGGACAACAGATTGTTCTTCTGCAGAAACTCACAACATGCCGCATAGCTGAAGAAGTAGGAGCAACCGCGAACCGAGTTGTGCGAAAAGAAATCATTACTCTTCTCATTACCAAAGTCCTCAAGCGGATCCGACCACAACAGATCACACATCGGGCCATAGGCGGGTGGCTCCCTGAAGCGATTCAGCTGCCAACAACAGAGCCAAAAACGAAAACCAAAACCAAAATTGACAGACGATTGTAAACATTTCATCGAGACATTCGCCTGCCAAATATATTACCGTCTTGATGTCGTCGAGTGTGAAAATCTCTGGCGATAACCCGCCGTGAATGCACAGAAACTGTTGGTTAAGCAGCGCGGCGAGGGGCAGGCAGTCGAAGGCTTCCATGCAGGCATCGTAAATACTTTCCGAATATTTAATAATGCCTGCAAAAGACACATAGATGAGTGGGGCAAGAAAGGGGGAATAATCGAAAAGTGCGGTTGCATTTTATGCACTTGTTGCGGTTTTTAAGCGAACCTTAAACAAATAATTATCAAGTGGCAAACGTTGATGTGGATATCGCAATCATATTATCTTCATTTTTACTTATACTAAATATGATAACAAATATCTCATGCTCTTCTTACACTCCTGCTTAAATGAATAAATTAAAATATTAAAACACGTTTCAAAAGCATCACGATAGTTCTTTCACTTCTTTACTTATATTTAATTTAGAATAAAAATATAAATTTGTAATGCTTCTTACACTCCTGTTTAAAGGTGAAGTATTCCGTCAGATGACGACACTCGTGATTGCCACGCAGCAGGGACAATGTGTCGGGATAGGTAATCTTCAGGGACCACAGATAGAGCACACACTAAACATTGAGTTGGAAATAAAAAATGAGAGTATATGTAAGTCATTTAACTCAGCTGGCACTCACTTACCTCTATGCTAAAATAGCCTCTGTCCACATAGTCACCCAGAAAGAGATAACGTGTCGTGGCTGGCGGTCCGCCCACCTCAAAGAGTTTGACCAGATCGAAGAACTGTCCATGAATGTCTCCGCACACCGTGATGGGAGCCTCCACATCGATCATGTTCTTCTCCTCCCGCAGTAGATTAGCGCCCTCGTCGATAATACGCAGAGCGACGGACTCCTCGATGCGACCCTCAAGCAGAAAATGCTGACGCAGTACATCAAAGTTGGGTTTACCCGTCTTGGGATCGTCGTATACCTCAGACATGGTCAATTTGTGAGTTGGCGGCAGTGGCACATCTATTGTAACAATAACAGCAACAACTTAATTTTCATATAATGTAATTGCGTATACGCAACGTGCAACATCTGTGTAAATTAAAGAGCTGCACCAATTTATCGGCAATATTTGATTTATGAGGTACGCAAATACTCGTTTGCCCCATGTGGCATATGCCAGCGAATGCACATGAATTTTCTACGCTAATTACGAAAATTTTGAATGAGTGAATATAAAAGTCGAAAATTGATTGGCACACACAATAACAACCACACACACACAGAGAGAGAGAGAGAGAGCGAGAGAGAGAGAGAGAGAGACAGTCTCGACGGCTTGCAAACATTTGGATTGTCATAATCTCAGGGAAAATGTTCAAATTTCAGCGTAATGCGCCAATAAAAGTGTAATATATAAGGCATATGCTGTTTATTATAGCTGCTTGAATATAATTCAAATTTAATTTTATCTATCAATAAACTGCGATTATAGCAATCAATGCATGATTGGAAAAAAAATAATAAAATCCTTCAATTAAGCAAATTTGTGAATATAATTAACAATTGGGTCAAGGTCATTATAAGCTGTAAATTGCGAAAGAACTGTGATTCGCCATATGAAATTGTTGAAAGTTGCCTTAAAGAAAGTACTTTATATCAATATAAATATATATTCAACAAGCTTAAAATTGATGGCAATTCTAAAAGTTGTTCTGAATCAAGTGTGATTTAATTTATATAATATTATTAATTAGTATTAATTAATTATTTATTATCATTATATTATTATAAGCATATTAGGTTGGAAATCCCTTATCTTATCTCTATTAAATATTTTGATTCTAGACTGCAAATAAACATGATAAGAGAAGTAAGCTCCAAGGAGTGGACTATATGAAAAGATTATTTTATAAATGCAGTAGGTAATTTAATAAGGCTGCAAATATTGAAGATATGAATGGAATCTTCTAGTGTACTCAGCTTAGGATTTATTGGGTCATATAAATACAATAAGGAATCCAAATCATCAATTTGGCTAATGATATTAAAGGGATTTTAAATAATTGTAAATCTGATAAGAAGGAAAGAAAATATGATACAAAGCAAATAAATCTGAAAGGACAATGAATAATGATAATAATAATTTGATAAGGCAAATACTATAGATAAGAAACTGTACCATCGACAATGCGCTCCCTTGTTTTTGTATATTGCATTTTCTGTTTGCTCCCGCTCCCCGTTGCATCTGATTTCGTTGTTGCAGCTGTGTTGGAGACCTTTGTTGTTGATGATGTTGATGTTGCAGATGATTTGGATGCTGTTTTGTCCGAGCTGCCACTTTTGGCCAGCGACGATTTTCTCGTAAGCGAACTTCGCGTTGATGTGGACATGTTGTTGGTCACTTTATTTATCTGGCTTCTGTTTTTATTAATTAATTAATTTTTTTATTTGTGTTTTTTTAGATTGTTTTGTATATGTGCTTAACTGGCCGCTGATATTCACAATATAATTTTGTATTTCCTTTTTTTATTTTCTTATTATATTTTGCGATTTTGTAGAATTTCTACTTTTTGTTTTTTATTCCTTTTTTTAATATAAATTTTATGAGACGAAATTGTTGTTGCTGTTGTTGTTTTTGTTGTTTAGTGCTGCAAAAGAAAAGTTAGTGGCGTTAAAAATTAGAAAATGTTTTTCCTTTGGCTGAGACAGAAAAACACACACAAACATGTGTGTAAGTGTGTATATATTGGGCAATAAATAAAATTTGTTGTTATTTGGTATATGTTTCTTTTTTTATTTATTTATTTTTAGCCAGGCACTAGCAATACTAATAGAGACAGCTCCTCGACAATGTATATTCGTCACACACACACACACACACACACACACACACACACACACAGAGACAGATACGCATACGCATACACACTGAATATAAATGCCAAGCAATTAAAATTTCAATTTTGTACAATTATTCACAAATTTATTAACTTTTCACTTGGCAAAGGGCAACATTTTAACTGAGCCGTAAAACGTTTTGACACTTTGTGTTAATTAGGTTAGATGGTCAACGAAAGATATAAAACACAATTATAATACATACATTATTATTAATGTATGTATATTATATAATATATAAATATTTACAAATATATATTCAAGTTATTTATGCTTTTGGTCACACACTTAGCGCCGTTCGATCAGCTTATCCTTGTGGGCTTTCTATTTTACGCGTACACGGACTGGCATTTCCACCAAGTTGGCGCGTCGTGATTTCCCTCGATACTGAAAACTGAGCGAAAATTTCGAGTAGACGAATTTCGCAAACGACTCGCCAGAGTCAGACAACATCAAAGACACATTAAAAAAAAAAAACAAAAACAACGATCAACGCATCGACAAACGGCGAAAGGCGAACAGTCACTCGGCTTTTTGCTTTTCGCTTTTCGCTCTGCGATTTTCGATATGCGACCTCATGAGATCGCCGATATATGCTGAACTGTTGCTCCACTGCCACGAGTCCAGTCTCTCCCTTCTGTCTGCCTGATCTCTGTCCGTGCAGCATAATAAACTCATGTACCAACTGTTTATTTATTGGGTTAATGTGACACATGTATGTTTGTTTGTATGCTTTTAACTTGGCCTCCATAAACAAAACCACCTAAACACTTCTCCAAAGCAACATCCGCTGCCAACAGTCGATGCTCTCAACGTTTTTCAACTTGACCATGAGTGAGACATCTCCAACAGCGCCGTCGTCGTCGATGTCCGTCGCTCTCTGTCCGCTGACCGTCGTCTGTTGTCCAATGTCCGTTGTCTGTTGTCCGTGATATTGTGTGTGCAAGCTCGGCCAGAAATTGGGCGCGAATAGGTGGGTGTCGCTATAATTATACATAGACTTGACTTTGTGCGCGCCTCGTGCAAAAATATATATCCTTAATGCTTATATGTACATAGACTCGTGCTACGATAACGCTGCCTCTCGTTTATTTTTCCAACAGATCGCCAAGCTAATTGTTCGCCGGGTATTAGGATAGCGTATAGTCAGTCCAATTTACTAATTATATGCCCGAAACGCTACCGTTCATTTAAAAACATAAAAGATTCTTCAGGAATATATTTATATTTAAGTCGCATTAATGTGAAATTGAAAACGATTAAAAAATATTAAAAACAGATTTTAATATTGTTAAAAAATATATATTTGTGAAAAGTGTTGATATCATTTGCTTTAATAATAATGATAATAAATTAAGTTAAATCAACTTGTCATTCTATGCAATTTATAGAGTATGTGCAATTCGGCTTGGCATTTTACTTAAATTCATGCAAGTTTTACGAAGAGAAACAACATAAGCTGAGAAAGCGTGGCAATATTTTATTAACAATTTGTTTGTCGCAGTCGTTGATGTGGTTGTTGGTGTTGTTGTTGTTGCTGGTGTTGTTGTTGCTGTTGGTGTTGCTGTTGACAGTTCTTGATGGTCAATTAATATGTATTTATCTTAAATGAATATATTTTCTCACAATATGTGTATTCATTTGAGCGATATTTGCTGACAAACGCAGAACTGGCACCTGCTCAGTTCTCAATAGAATGCACTCAGAATTCATCTGCATACCAAGGGCCAATACCTGAACATGCCATTGGGATTTGGCCAAAACCACGCGCACAGCCCAATTGATATTGAGACAAAGGCAAGTCACCCGACACAAGAATACTATATATTAAGACAGAGATGGAAACATTCCCGAGAGATGCATCGACACTTTTTTTTTGGCACTGCGCTGACAGCAATGTCTGTTGCCTGTTGTCCGTTGTCCATTGTCCATTTCAGCTTTGTCTACACATTTGCACTTATTATGATTCGTTATATCGATGAGCTCGTAAAAAAGAGAGGGAGACGATGGAAGAGAGACAGGTGCTGGCTGCTTTGGCAATGTTCACTGCTTTATATACTTTACTTATTTATAAGTATTTATTTTTATAACCGCAAAATCGTTGCCAGCAATTCTTAAACGCAATTAGAAGGGGCCCCCAATGCCGTTTGTCGTTGTTGCTACAGTTGTTATTGTTGTTGTTGTCGTTGTCGTTGTTGGGCACTGACCAATGGTCAACGCTGCGCACTTGAAGATTCATCTGTATGTGATTAGTTTGAACACGCGCTAAATTGATTAGAAAAATGTTTTGTTTGGGTTCCTGCCATTTGCTGTACTCGACTCGTACTCATGCTCGATCGCTTTGTTTACATTAAATATCCTATTGACGTTGTACATGAGTTGCTCGATAACACTGAGAGCTAATTTTTTTTTGTTGCCTAATTTTGTGCAAAAATGTTGCTGAAATATTTCTAGTCAAGTTGAGTCAAGTCGCTCGCATATCAAAGTTGACACTTGTACATTCATTTCGGCACATGTTTGCAATTCAATTTGAATTTCAATTTGTATCTTATTTTTAAAAACCCCGAAAATAAAATATACAATGAACAGAAGAAGCGTACGCTATTCTAAAGTGTACATTTATTTATAAAACAATGTTTTTTATGGTTCACCGCTGATTCAGTGTTTGCTTCCTGGCCTATAAACAAAAGAAAAGCGAAATACAAACAAATAGAAAACAGAAAACATAATATTGATACGTAGCAAAAACAGTTCATTCATTGTTTGAACTTTTTTGTTTTGGTTCAAATATGTATATATTTTCCTATTGGCACTTCAAATACGTAAATTGCTTTATTTCAATTAAAATTATTTATTTATTTTAATATGAACAAGCGACAGTATAATACCCTGTACAGTCTGCCAAATTAATTATTTGTTTTATAATCCAGTTGCTGAAATCGACGGATTCATACAGACAGACAGACAGATAGACGGAAAGACAGACAGAGAGACATGGCTCATTATACTGGGCTGTTGATATGGATCAAGAATATATATACTTTATATGGTCTGCCACGCCCCTTTCCGCCTGTTACATACTTTTTGCACCAAACGAATATAGCCCTGTAAGCATTTTATGTGCAACTACGGTTGCAACTTCATGAAAATTTGTGCAACCAGATCTTGGAGGAACTGCCAACTTTATAAATGATCCATTTATACTTTGTATTATAGTAGAGGAAGTAGTAGTAATTGTTGTAATAATAACGCATTGTATTTATAACAGGCGGATCAGTCGAGCGCGCGCTACAATACAATATCCTGTGCAGTTTTCTAAATTAAGTATTTTGATTATAATAGAAGTAACAACTTTTGAAACTCTCATTTAGCGTACGAATTCAATGGAAAAATAACTTTTATTTCTTTTCCGATTATCTTATTTATAAACCGATCTTGATCAAACTTTCAGCATTATATATAGTATTATTAAATCGTCTGTTAAGTAAGAAGTGTCTACATTAAGAAATGTGTCCATAGTTCGTTTTTTTTTTCGATTTGGCAAACGGTCGAACGGACGGACGGACAGACAGACATGGCTCAATCGACTCGGGTATTGATACTGATCAAGAATATATATACTTGACCCTATAAAGTGCCTTGTCTTCTTCCGCCTGTCGCATACATTTGCACAAAATTACTATACCCTTTTTTGCCAATTTTTAATGGACACAGGGTATAAATAGTACCAACTAAAGTACAAACGAAGAAATAAGGTACCAGTTTTAGTACTAAAGTACCAAGTGTTAGGTTAACAGTCAAGCGGCCGGCCGGCGCCTGTTAGTTTAACATATTCATGTTACTGTTGCTGCTGGCATCCTCAAGCGGCCAAAAAACAATAAGAACATTCTGTAGATAAATAAAAAATGTAAGAGAAAGGAGATAAGGCATGGCTGGGATTAAGGCTGTGACAGGATGTTCGCTATTGTTGCCGTTGTTGCAAATGTTGTTTAAAATTAATTAAAAGTGCAGCAAGCAGCATTAAGGACCTGAACTTATTCTTTCCTATCTATCCTTTTTACCCTTGCTTTATTTTACCTCAGATAGATTGAGACGTAGAAAACTATGATAAATAGGAAACTTTCTTTCCTCTTTTTTAATTTGCTTATTAATTGGGAGTTCCAGTGTAGATTACTATAATATTGTTTTGTTCCTAAAGATCTGCTTGTTTAATATTTAAGCTAATAAGCAAGAATTGAAACTGTTCACAACAATACTTCTTGCTGAAGTTAATTTAGTTGTCAATATTAAGATAAATAAAACGTTTACGTTTTCATTTTTAAAATAAAAATCAAATATTATCAAGCGACTTAGCTCTTAATACTGAACATGAATATATCTGCTTCAAATAGTCGGAGATGCCGCAGGCTGAGCTGTATAATACGATAAATATGATAGATTGCGATGCATACAGCATTTGGGCAAATACGATTATTATACGATTTATCATGGGAGTATGCACTTTTTTTTTTTGTGTATTTATATTCATGAATTCGTAAAAGAATCTCCAAATTATAATAAAAGCCAAGTCTTCAGTTCCATTTAGAATGAGAGATCTGCCTATTTGCCCAGACCAACTTTGTTGAAGAGTTTATCCTTGACAATTTGTGCCATCAGACCATGGATGAGTTCAATCGTTGAGCGGCTGCAGTCGCGTGTGGCCTTTGATAGCTTGTCCTCAGAGCGTTTTTCATTGACATCGGTTCCTGTAAAATGCAATATGGTAATTATAAAATTCAATTATAATGTGCAGATTTTTGTGTAAGTACCGCGACCTAAAAAGTTTTCACTTTGCTCCAGCTTCTCAGACAAGTCCATGATCTGTCCGGTTGTGTATTCAGTATTAGTAAGCAAGCCGGAGCTTCCTAGAGTGTTCACCCAATACTTGTTCCACAATGAATCAAGTAATTTGCGATCCAAGGCCGATTTAAAGTAACTTATCTCCAGCGGATAGTACTGCTTACAGTGTACACCAAAATCCTCAATTTTATTTAATGGTATCGTTTGATATTCCGAAGGCTCTTCGTTGGGCGGCTTGTATCCCTTTGGATAAGTGCGGAAAGCACCGAGACACACCTTTCCAGCTGAGACTGTGCGCACAGGATCCACTACAATAGCCACAAAGGGCTCTTGGTAAGTCTGGTTAAGCATCTGGGTGGACACATCGATACCCGACAACCAGCATCCATAGCCAGGATGGCTGTGATACCAGCCTACGGCATGTTCCAGTCGGCCCACTTCCTTGGCAGCTTCCATATAAGCAGTCATGTATTCGTAGGCTTGGGCCTGTGCATTAACTCGCGTCTCAGTTCCTTCCACGGGCAATGCAAATGCGTCCATTACAATCTGCAATTCATTTCAAGCTGCAACACTGCAAACTGGAAAATTGTTTTAGCTTAATTACCATTGTATTATCCTCTACTTTGCCCAGCATCAGGCCCATCACCTCCAGAGTGCCACCAGAGCGAGCATGCATAACCATCTTTAGCAGTGCCAGCGCTGATATCTTAATATCTTTAAAGAAATGTGGATCCTTTTCCCAAGGCTTGGCGTCAATTATTTGACGCTGTTGCTCGGCATCATAACGAAAGATTTCATCACAGCTTGGCAACGTTTGTATATTGTTTTCCAGCTCCCAAGTCTTCTGAGCAGCATCAACGTCCATTTTGTAGATAATTTAAAGACCCAAGATTTCGTGATTTGCTATTTTTTTGCAGCTCGCTGTTTTTTTTATGTTAGTCTGCTGTGTTCAACATAAGAGACTGTAGAATGTAAAATCAGATGGCAACGCCAGCATTTATTAACAGACTCATTTTTGCGCTAACATATCTTCATTTACATCTATCGCAATCAACTTTTTGCGTTAACGACTGTAATGATTTACTTTAACTAGATTTATTTTAAATACTAGGTTTCTTTTTAATTCTATCTATAATCTATTTTATTATGGAAGAAGATGTATCATGTAATAGATGTTCGTAAAATTAATTAATTAAAATATATTTACAGTATCTTTTTTATTAAATATATAAAATATAAAAAGTTAGGTTTAATTTTTATTTTCTTCTAGAGCTTCTAAGACTAATTTTAATATATTTTTCTTTAGTTCGTCAGCTATATGTGGTCTAAGAGCGCGCATTTGATCAGCCACAAAATCGCCAAATATTTGTGCTGAAGTATTGGTCTGTTCTTGAGCAGCTCTCGCTTTGGCCATCATCGTATCTTCGTTAAACTGAACCGACTGATTATCCTCTTCCTTTCTTGCTCTTCGCCTCGATGCAGAGAAAAAACTGGAGCAGGTGTTCATATCTTCAATGTATTGATCATGACTCTGGGAAAAGGCAGCTTTAAACAATGTCGGATCGTTACTAACGGTCGAATTGGAGAGATCCTGAAAGTTATAAACAAAGCTTAACTTACATGTGTTAATTAAGTGTATTGTTTTGCTTGTTAAACTTACCATATTCACTTTATATTTACGTGGTTCGCAAACTTTATTTAGAAACCTTAAGGACTCGAAGTACTGCCATTTAATAGACATATTTTGAGTTGCTTTCGATTGATAACCTCTGTACTGGGCTCGCAGGTTGTCCCATTTGGCCTTACAATCGGCATATGAACGATCCAATGCCTCGGCGATTACCCGAAATGATTTCTCTCGCATTTTATTGTCCTTGTGGTTCGCTTTGCTCGAATCCCACAAAAGTTCCCGTTGTTCAACTAGTTGAATCAGCATTTTCACGTCAGACGGTGTCCATTCCGTTTCGATTTTCCGGGGCTTGCGAGGTCGCTTTTTCACTGGCATCTGTCACGCAATCTCAAGTATTTCATAAAAACAATCTAAAAACCACAAGACTCACCCATTCGAATTCCATTATTTGTTTACACAATTATTGTTATCTGACGGAAATTGTATGACCATATGATATTGCAATAGGGCTGCCAGATTAACTCTTGCGCGTTGACATATTTGTATGGCAACGTCTGGCAATGTAGTTGCCAGATCTGTAATCACACAAATATTACAACTAACAGTTAAGTCTGACACTGGTGCCGCCAATTTTAATGTTATCAAATAAAGTTCTTCCATTTCTGTTTACCAATGGGCAAAGTCTATCAAATGGTAAATAGACATTTTAATTTACCTTAAATTACAAACGATATTGGTAACGCAACTTTTGAAAATCTATATTCATTTTTACAATCTTTATTTTTCATGTTTGTATACATATAAATATATAATCACATGTGCTGAATCTACCATGAAAGGAAAACTTAAGGCCAATTGTAAAGTACAATTGAGTTACTATCTCTCCGCTTCAGAAAATCAACCAATAATAAATACGTACACATACTTGAATTAACTTTGGCTAACTATTGCACGCCATATTGCTCCGTAATATGGCTGAACTCTCTCTGTGTCTATCTTTTTCTATCTCTCAATATGTATCTAATCTTACCAAGCACCAAGTGATAGGTGGCGGAGGGGTTTTAACATTTTTGTCGTTTCGTCAAAATGCCGTCTGTTTTTTAAAGCGCATAGTTAACAATTTATGAACAATGTTCTTTTATTGTTTGTTATTGCGCAGGTGGAACCTCAGCTGGTTGATTCGCATCATCATGTTCAGGCTCCCGTTCATGTACCAAAGGTTGTCCCTCACCGCCCCACATAAAGCCGCCGGGACGATCTTCAGCAGCTGCTTGGTAATTGCGTTCAATATGCTCGTTGAAAAGTCTTTTACTGTGAGAAACATAATAAATTAGTTGAAGTTTATATCTTTGGAGATGAATACTTACAGAAAGTATGGCGTCTTGATCAGTCGGTAGCCGTTGGAAAGTTGTGGAAAAACATCTTCTAGGACATAGTAGACATGACCGACGCCCATGCCAATAATGTCAACCCAAACAGTGTTGCCCAATATCATGGAACAGCACAAGAGCACCCAAGGCAGATACGGGGCCTGTTGAAATTAATCATATCGGGATTATTATATCAATTTAACTGTCACTAAACATGCCTGAAAGTTGAGCACGCCAAAGAAGTTCATCGGAACCATTGGATTGCGTCTGGACCAAACGTAAACCAGCATTAACGTGAATGCTTGACCTAGGAACAACAAGTTGACAAATATGCCAAAGAATGCCATCAGCACGCCACCAAATATGAACATCATGACAAAATCCGAGCTGCGACCGCGGAATGAACCGTCCTCTAACATGCGACAATAGCGATATGTGAACACCATATTGAAGAAGAAACTAATACCAATGGTTCCGAAGTAGAGGAATGTAGTGGCCAGTCGCCAAATTTGAAATTTGCGCACTATTAATGTGGGATTGAAGTAAAGCTGAAGAGGCGATACCAGATCCAGGTGCTGCCAAAAATGATAAGTGGGTTAAGCGTACACGTCAGCGTGCAGTGAACGGAGTTCTCACAACTCTAGGACTCACCACCGCCAACGTTGTGAGCACACAGACTGTGGTGTATGCCCGTGTCACTATCGGAATCTCCATGTAGAATTGACGCAGTGCGTTCATCCTTGGGCTATTGGTGAGCTAATTGGAGTTGAAAGAATTGTGCGTGTGGTGGCTGCGCTTTTTAGCGCTCCCGTTCACATCTGCTAAGAATATTTTGTTTTGGTGTTGCGCGCTGTCCAGTTTCGGTTAGATTTAATTTTTTAGAACAGAACGTTTGATATCTTTTGAGTTCGTCAGATTGTTGCTAAAAATTATATTTGTTTTTTTTTTTATTTGCTAAGTTCTAATGGTTCTATAGCATTAAAGCGATATGAAATTGTTGTTATCGCTTATCGATAGTTAAGGTAGATACAACCACAGCTTCAGATTAGTGTGACCGAACCTAAACTGGTTGTGACTTCTTTACAAGTCCAATTAGTTTGTTGAAATTACTTTAACTATGGTATATATTTTCAATTTACAAGATAAACGAGTTATTAGTGTAAGTATGGGTAAATATACTTTCTAAGTGAGGGGAAAATTAATGAGGAATACCCTAAATTGAAACAAAATGTATATCAGTTAAACGAATAATATCGAATATAACTTAAATATTATGAATAATTATCGATATCTCCGTTATTGTTATTCTTATCGGCTGCAAAAGTGCTGGTCGCCATTATCGATTTGTGGCAAAAAAAAAAATAGAGAATTAAAAGATCGCGTTACAACGTTACGCACCGGCTAAAGAGCACATTAAACGCGACGTTAAATCCAACAGCTGCAACAAATGAACTCCTCGTGCACTACAAACTAGTCGAGATTTTTCGTGAAACAATTGCCACAACTAATCAATATCAATACGTCTCTTTGGCTGCCTGTGTGCGTGTTGTCGCTAGTATCAGTGTGTGTGTGTATGTGTAAATTTTGGTCCATTCTTTGGTGCACATAATTAAATTAGATTGAAAATATAAGTGTGTAAGAGAAGAAAAAACTCCAAAAACAGCTTCATCATGACAATGGCTGGGCAAACAATCAACGACAGGCTGCTGGCTGCCCGTCACAGCCTTGCTGGCCAAGGACTGGCAAAGTCTGTGTGCAAGGCCACAACGGAGGAATGCATTGGGCCGAAGAAGAAGCATTTGGATTGTAAGTGCAATGCAAAATACAGACATATTCTGCGAAGGTTGGGAAGAGAGTGAAGGGCAAAAAACTAAGAAATTAATAACGGTTATCATATGCATATACGAACACCCAAAATGTTGTATATGCATTCAATTCAATTCTCGTTCTTTTCTTCCACATCTGTTATGAGTGGCTTTTTTTTCTTTTTGGTGTGATTTATAACGTTACATGAGTAAGTAAGTCGTAAAAGATATGGGCATATATGTATGTACATCATTGTGGCCTAGGGCCAGGGCTGCATTTGCTCATATTTTATCTCGCTTATCACCCTGTTGGAATAACTGTAATTTGTGCATGTTGTACGCACACTTGTAACTGTGTACAACTTACTCATAAACCACACCAGACCCATAAGTATATACATATATATATATATGTATATGTAGACGTTATTGTGTATATATAGAGTTTTTCATTGCACCTGATGCCTCAGCAGCTGCTTGTGGACTTTTCTTTTGCTTGCTTTGGCATTCGTCGCTTGCTCTCAGTGCTCCAGACCTCTCTTTCTAACGTTACGTCACTTTCTCACGGCTGCACGTGTGTACGATTTACAATGAGAGTGCCTGTGTGTTTGTGTATGTGTATGTCAGCATTTGATACTGTTATTGTTGTTAGTTTTAAAGTATGTGCCGTTTTAGCGATGTCATTGCCTTTTAAATTTATGCACAAGTTACAACTACAAAAATTATTCCATGCTTTGCATTGCTTTTCTGATCGGCCAGCGAATTTGCCATATTGTGTGATTTCTTATTAGATTATAGCTTATAGAGTTTTCTTGATTAACGTTTTTGTGGCTTATACATACATATACATATATGTGTGTTGACCTGTTTGTTGTTCTCGTTTGCCATTTCTTTCGCACGTTTGCAACTTTGTTGTCCAATGAGCCCGAAATGACTCATGAGAAATTTTCGTTAATAGTACCGCAAATATGTACACACATACGTCGGTATGTATATACATATATGCGATTATGTATGGGAATTTTACGTACTTATTTCGCCCATAATGAGCACAGCTTTGAGCACTACCATAAAGCTTGTCTAGAATTTGGCTTGCAATGACATTTTGAAGCTTGTGCATCTGTATGTATGTATATGGATGTATGATTATTGTTCTTGCAATTATAGCGAATAAATGAAAATAAATCAAGTTGTGCTTGACTCATTTATTATATCTGCGGTTACATCTAGCGGTCTTAGTTTATGCAAAAACTGTGCCGACGTTATGGTCCAGTTGCAATGACTTAAAGACCACTTTACCGAAGAGAATCTTTTCCTATTTTTATATTCAAATATTGACGACCTTTGCTTATAATGAAACGTGAAGTGGAATATCTTTAGCTTTTTATGCTTAGCCTTTATGCCTTATAATATTTCGTGTTTGGAAAATAAATTAACTTTTTTAGGCACTCTTAAATTGTGTTTGACACAAGATTTAAATACCATCATGCAATTTTTAAAACACACTAATGAGAAGAAAAAACTCTCGATTAAACAATATCCAATCAGAAGACAGCCCATCGAATTAAAACGAAAAAAATGTTCTTCGGTTACATTTACTATAGCAGGTAGAATTTAAGCAATACTTTTCCTATATATAACTCTTGAGAAACCCAGTTGGAAGTTCGTAGAAACAGTGAAGGCAAATCTCTTAAGAGCTTCGTAGAAGGATCAGCTTCTTATACATTAACAGGATTAAGAAAGTTTTTTTTATTAAGCTGCTTTTGAGTTGAATTAGCGGACAGTTTCCTTTAAAGCTGTATGAACTAGGAGCCTTGGAAGTACACTAACATTGAATTGCCCTTGATTTAAACATATATTGGAATCATATATTTACATATGTAAATAAACGAGAAATTGAGTAACAATCATACATACAAATTTCAATAAGTCAATTGATTCATATTGTGTGTATATACGAGTGTGCTGCACCATTTGCAGCCTTCAACGAGTCAATTTCTATAGCATCTGCTTGCCCACATGTAAATAAACGCCCCTCTTCAATTTAAACAGTCGATAGCGGAATAGCTTCACGTTTTATCAGTAAGCATGTGGAGGGATTCTTTAATAATTATTACTGGGGCATCTGCTACATACAATAGCCTATAAAATAAATAAATTTTTATATTATATATATATATATAAATATATATGTATGTGCTGTGCATTTCAACGACGTTTCAAGTTGCATTTGCGGAGCGATTGGAATAACCACGAACGATAAGAAGAACTGTAAGTCGCGATTGGAGACGTCCAAACAATTGATAACAGGCAAAATATTTATGTGTTGTATATACCTACTGATTTGCAATTTATTCATTTCTTTCTCTTATTTTATTGCAGATTTGGTGCATTGCACAAACGAACCGAATGTCTCGATACCGCATTTGGCCAATTTACTTATCGAGCGTTCACAGAACGCTAATTGGGTGGTCGTCTATAAATCGCTGATAACAACACATCATTTGATGGCATATGGCAATGAGGTCTGTATATTAAAAATACTCTTCCTTTTAAAATTCTGTTATGCAGTTGGATCAACTCCATGTAATCCAAATGCTTTTACTTTTATTATTTTCCCTTTTCATTGAATTGCTCGTATTTGTGGGGCGTTGTTTCTATACTATAAAAAGGTCACGTGCGTTGTAGGTTTTTGCCATTTCGCCTCTGCTTTTATTTATTTATATAACTTTTTTGTTAGTTTGAATTCTTGATTGTGTTTTGCGTGTTGTTAAGTTCTTTATGTTATCGGTCTGTTTATTTTAAGCATTATTATTTGTTTTCCGTTATACATCCAGCTATTTGGCTACTAACTTGCAATCCTCATTTGCTTCTGGTTTGGAGTCTAGGCTTATCTTGATGGCATTTTTAAATACTTTGAAATCACATTCAATTTCAATTGCAGCTTAATTCATACAATTTCTTCCGTCATTTGAGCCTGACAGTCTAAGTTGGCTTCCAAGCTTCAGCAGATTCAAAATTCATACATTAATTGGACTTTATTATTTCTGTCAAAGATTTCCTGGTGTAGTAGCTTCTTATCTAGCTCTGATTAAAAAAAAAACCGACAAAGATTAACGCCCCCTGTAACTGCAACAATTTGAAAGCCCAAAGGTTTTCTAACAAATGTTTTTAAATATTAAAAATATCTATTGGTAGTGTATTTAATTACAATAAAGATCTATTGGTAGTTTATTTACTTACGACAAAGGTCTATTAATATTTTCTATTAATAATCGCCAAAATATTTTTGATCTTTTATTTTGCTCTCTTTCAGCGCTTCATGCAATATCTCGCATCGAGCAATTCAACATTCAATCTCAGCTCCTTTCTGGATAAAGGAACTGTGCAAGGTATAACCGAATAATACATTTCATACAATCTTCATCAAGTTGGTTAATGCAGGAAATTAACCAAATGCAAAAGAAAATGCATTAAAATTGGTGCTTTCTAACACACATTCAAGCTATGAATAATAAACAGTGAACAATCATTTGATCCTTTTTATTACATGCTTACACTTTCTTCTCTTCTTTTCTTCCCATTTCTTATCTTCTCATTGTCTTTCTCTCATATGCGAATGCTGCGATTGCGTTTCATTTGTGTATCCGTTCTAATGATAACATTTCAATAATATTGTGTCTCGACATTAAATTGATATGCGCTGCTTTCTCACATCCAAAAATTAATTCTAATTATAAATAATTTGGAAAATCATACTTGATTTACAACAATATAATATAAATATATCTGAATATGCGAAATTGTAAACCTATACTACAGATGGTGGCATGGGCGTTCCAGGTGGCAGAATGGGTGAGTATTTTGCAAAGACTTCCATAACGGTGTTCGGGTAAAAACAGCAACTAAAACAACAAAAACACTGTATTTATAAAAACAATACTTTTGTGGCCATGGCTGTAAACTAAGCAAAACTAAATTGACTAATCAACTAAAATATCATGTTTGAAAGTTCTAAATTGGGCGTTAACATATTTATTAACGTACTTAATTAACGACCGAATGACTTGCAACACATCTCTGTGATTTTCTTAACCCTGGAGACTAAATATAATTTTTTAATTGACATATTGAACAGGTTATGACATGTCGCCCTTTATACGACGTTATGCCAAGTATTTGAATGAAAAGTCGCTCTCCTATCGCGCAATGGCTTTCGATTTTTGCAAAGTGAAACGCGGGTAAGATTGACACATTTTTCCCAATAACTGAACAAATTAGTTTAAGTTCTTAAATATTAGGAAAGAGGAGGGATCGTTGCGTAACATGAACGCGGACAAACTCTTGAAGACGCTGCCAGTTTTGCAGGCACAATTGGATGGGTTGCTGGAGTTTGATTGTCAGTCCAATGATTTGACTAATGGTGCGTATAACTTATAGATAAATCGAAGCTTGAACTGTAACCTATAAAAATTATTTATAACAGGTGTCATCAACATGAGCTTCATGTTGCTGTTTCGTGATTTGATTCGTTTGTTTGCCTGCTATAATGATGGAATTATCAATTTACTTGAGAAATACTTTGATATGAATAAGAAGCAGGCACGCGATGCTCTTGACTTGTACAAGAAGTTCTTGGTTCGCATGGATCGCGTTGGTGAATTCCTAAAAGTGGCAGAGGTGCGTCATCATACAGTTTACCTTTGAGAGTACTTCTTTATATCTAACAATATGAATTGCATTTCAGAACGTGGGAATTGATAAGGGTGACATTCCCGATTTGACGAAGGCGCCCAGCTCTTTGTTGGATGCCTTGGAGCAACATTTGGCTACGTTGGAGGGACGTAAGGTGTCGGCTGCCAATACGCCCACACAATCGTCGAGGTGTGTTGCTTTTCTCTATTCAATTTATTTTCATTTAATTTAAAATATTTTAAATTTTAATTTATATTATAACTCTTACATTTTTCATAACTTTTTTGTTAATTAATAATTAATTTGTGTTTCTTTTTTATCCATTTACACTATGATTTAAAATTTTGGTTGCATTTGACTTCAATTATTGAGAAGCTATCAACGCACGAATGTAAAATCCGCTGTCTCTGCACTCTCTTCAACTAGCTCGGCATTTGGCACTGCAGCTGCTTCAAGTAAATTTGATACCACCAATGGGATTGATGAGCAACTGAAAGCTCAGGTGTTGGCCGAAGAGGAGGCCGCCATGAATCAGTACAAAGTAAGTGAAATATAACCCATAATTGATTTCCATTCATGGATATTTAATGGAATTGTTTCATTTTTCTATTTATCTTCATTTGATAGTCCAAGGTATCATCGCCCACCAGTAGCGGTGCTGCTGGCGCTAGCGCTGCACTAACAAATCCATTCCTATCGTCACCGCCAGCCTCACAGGCTGGTCAGCCGATAGTTGATCTGTTCGGTGCCGCGTCGGCACAGCCCGCTGCTGCTGCAGCATCGGCGTCACAGGCGCTGGCCACAAAGGCATCGGATGATTTGCTGCAGTTGGGTAATCCATTTGCTGATATGTTTGAAGCCAGTGGCAACAGCGGCGGCAACGTTGCAACTGCCGCAGGAGCAACAGGTGCTGCATTAAATGCCAATAATTTGTGGATGCATAATAACGGTAGCATGCTATGATTTCCTTATTATTTTCGTAATTACATTTTTAGGTTGACACTTAAGTTCGTTAAGTGCTTTATAGTTAGGTGTTTAAGTGTAGTTTATTTATATCTATACATATATATGTATATATATGTAACCCATTTGTCTTGTAGCTGTCTCAGACCCACAAGAATATTAAGCGATTATCGCTCTCTGGCCGTCTTTAAGCACATCTCTTTGATGCACATATTTTTCATCATAAGTAACATATCTTTAATTCATTTCCTAAAATTTTTAGTTTTATTATGTAATATATAATTTTGTAAGTTTGTTTTTCTTTTAAATTCTTCTCTAATGTATTGTTACTCTTCATTTTCATCACTGTTTTTTTCCCTACCCAAAAAAAAAAAAAACAACAACTACAACAAAAATACCAACCACAATCAAAAACAACAATGATAACGATAAACGACTCCTTAAACCAAAATGGCAATGTTAACACACATTCAACGTCCAATGCCGCTATACACACAAAAAAAAACACTACAAAAAACCAAATCGAAATTGAAAACAAAATAAAATAAAATAGGTTTCAATGGCGCTTCAGTTTCCTCTGCTACCGCGACAAATGCCTTCGTTTCCGATAGTAATTTCACATCTGTTTTTGGTAATACGGAACCTACAGGTAAGTTCCCTTTAGCCAGTGAGTAATTTTGTCATTAATCCATTCAACTGCAATTGCAATTTATGTAATTATATTATGCTTAAGACTAATTAAAGATCTAGTTTGAGTTCAACCATTGGAATTATGTTTATATGGCGCGGTGCTCCTAACTTGCACTAAATCAATAATATATTCATTATTAATTGCTGATGTGTTTAGCATGTTGTACTAACAATTTAAATAACAATTTATTCAGATTTTGTGTACATTATCTCCCAAGAAGTTAGCAGAACCCAAAGATTAGTAATAATTGCAATTACTCATAAAAAAAACTTATAGTTCCAATATTTGACAGAAGAACCAGACAAAACATTTCAAAACTTGTGCTAGTTATTTCAACGTATGTGTGAATATAAATTGTTTACATTTAACAAATTTTGAATTTTGTCAGAAATTATTTTTATAAAATTTTTTATATTAATTTTATTATAATTTATTCATATTTTTTATGTCAAATCGAACAAACCCTTAAATTATTTGAACAAAATCAGCGTCCTTGTCGTCGTCCTTGCCAAATCCATTTTTCGAAGATATGCAACCCAGGAGCATTGCCTTTGACAGTTATGCAGACCAACAGCAGCATCAACCGCAAGCAGCGATGTTTTATATGCAACAACAGCAGCAATATCAAGATAATTTGGCGATATTACCCACTTCCTCGATGACACAATTTCCCACAGGTGAACTTCCCGAGACGAACAAAAATAAAGACACAATAGATCCCAATTTTATTTTGTGTGCTTTGTTTCTGTACAAAGCTTCAATCGTCATCACTGATCTCATTTTGTTGTGCTTGTAGTGCTGAAGACACATACACAAACACACGCATACCAAACAAACACACCCCCCAAGTCTCGAATCTGTTTCTGTATGAAATATGTCTTCTGTATGTACTTGAATACTAGAGTCTTACACAAATACATGCACTAACTTATAAGTAATTTGTCAATTTAATTATATTTGAATCGAAAAAACAAATTTGAAAATCAATATACTTTTTATATGAACTTGAATTGTACGCAAGAAAAAAATCGACCAAGTTTTGATTTCAATTATTTCTAATCAACAACTTGCTATTTGCGAAGACATTCGATATATTTTAAAATATTTAAAATGCATTCGTGTAAAACTTTAATATTTATATATAAACTCATATTTCAATTCATCTACCAACTCTATTCGCTGATAAAAATGAAGGATTTAAGTCTTATTTCTTCTACTCATATTCAGTTGACCTTTATTCGTTTATTTATGATAAGCTCATTCTTCCTTAATGCTTATGTAAATGTTAAAAAAATTATAATTACTGTCATATAATTGTTAAAAAATTGCGTGATTGTGTAGTGTTTATGCTGAAATTATTCAAAGTAATCATTGACAATCCTTATGGTCTGATTGGGGAGGAAAATATTTTTGTTAGGATTCCATATAGAATATATTTTATATATTTTCTGAGAAGAGATACGAGAATGTTCACAATTAAAAACCAAATTTATATAAAAAAGTAATAATTTCTTCATCTTAGAACGACATTGGGTTTGGCATTTGCTTGCATTCATTTTAAACTTTACCTCCATATTTTATTAAAAAGCTAACGATTCTCATACTCGCTATATTAATTGTTTTTAATTACTGTTAAGTAATACAAATTCACTATATCTCTTGCTTGGAAAATAACATAATTTTTAACATATACAATTAATTATAACACAATTTCATTAACAATTATGCATTATATATTACAAAATTAAAATGTGCACATATTTAGTACTTAAAGCAGAAAACATTTTATTCACATTATTTATTTTGTCAATGTATTTTTCTCTTTTTCTCTTTTTTATGTTCTTTATGTATGTAAAAAAAATTAAATAACTTGACACGTTAACTCACATTGTCTCATGTTTACAATACGTTAATGTTGGTGGCACAAATCCATTATGTAAACAAAATTACAACCATTTATTTATGAAACGCTATAACGATATTCACATATAAACATATCAATATGATATGATAAACAACATATTCAATTAAATAACGGGATAAACTCAATGGAAATATGTTTGTGGGCTTCATTTGTCTCATGCTCTTTACATAAATACTGTGTGTCTCTTTGTGTAAATCTCTTGCTAAACGGTGCGCTGGCTAATCCACAACAAACGGCAATAACTATATCATTGTGGTATTCAAATAAAAAAAAAAAAAATGAAAAATCATAATAAACACAACAACAACATAAAGGCTTCGATGCTTTGGGTGATGTTCTCAAACCGGCCACAGCCAATAGCAACAGCAATCAAATGAATGTTGTCGCCACAGGTGCCGTCTTCCAGGGCTACAATAGCAGCAGTCCAGGGCTGACAATGCAACAGCAAAGCTCACTACATTCACATCAACAACAACAACAGCTACACCAGCAACAACAGCATCAACTTCAGCTGCAACAACAACAGCAATCAGCTGGAACTGGAAAGATAATAACCGGCGATTTGGATAGTTCACTTATGTCACTAGTTGATAACTTAAATATAAATAAAACGGCAAGTGCAAAGTGAGTAAAATCGAGCAAAAAGCGAAAACAATAAATAAATAAAGCAACAATTAATTGTGTGCGTGCGTGAACATTTATGTATGTGAGTGTGTGAGCGAATGCTTGAAAGACAATAACGTGGAAAATGCATCATAATCATTAATTAATAACTATTTACCAATGATTAAAGACTTCCCTTCACTTCACTTCGATCCCAAATCCAAATTTCACGATCAGTTTTTCCCTCTGTTGAATCTCTAATAAAACTGCCAAACTGGCAAAGTTGATGAATCATCGTACAATCCCCAAATACTTATGATCCAAAGTAAAATAAAGTACATGTCCATCCAATATCATTTCCTTTCGTATATTCCATATGTGTACATAAAATCGCCCATAATTCCGCCCATTGAAAAACTTACAAAGTTCGAGCAATTGAATTTCAGACCAAAAGTCTCTTTAGAAATGTAAATAGAAAATCGAATCAAATTCATTGATTTCGTCTCTATATCATTACTCTCTTACCCCATTATATCTCATAGACCTGTGCAATGGAATTCACCTAAAAATACAGCGAAACCAGGTGCTAATTGGACACCACAACCAATGGCGGCTACAACTGGTGCTGGCTATCGTCCAATGGTGAGTTATGCCTCTACTAACTCTACTCTCTACTCAACCGAACTACCACTACTACTACTTATGTACTACAATCACAACTACTACAATAAAAAAAAACCACTACAAGACGAAACAAATTTGATATTCTTATTCGCCTCGATTTAGTTAAATCAATTAAAACAGAAAAAGAAGGAAGAAATATTACAGAATTTGTGCCACAAAAAGAAAAAAAGCAAAGAAAACATATAATAAAAAATACATATCAGAAACAATTAAACAAAGTGGATTCTGAAATACATTGTAATATAACAAGTTTGTGTCACACAACACTTTAGGCTCACTCTACCCGTGTACAATTCAATTTACATTCTTATTATTATTTAAACTATTCTTTTGTATATTTTGTATTTATAATGTATTTATTGCACATTGCATTCGAAGTTACAACTTGTTAGCTACTTGGTTTATTTATTTATTGCCTTGTTATATGTGAAATTTATACTTGACTTAACATTAACCTAAAGCTAAAAAATCTATATGTTGTGGCATTTTCCCTAATAACTTTAAGACTTTAACAATTGGGCTGAGAAATTTATGTTCCTCCTTTAATTCTCCCAGACAGAACCAAGTTGTTGCAAGTTGTAAGAATTACTATTAACAAACATATACATAAATATTTTTTATTTTTATTGTACAAGCTTTGTCTATATTGGTTACTGTTTTTGGTATATACTGCGCAACACACATTCAGGCACACACACACACAACTACATTCACAACTAGTATAACACCTAGCACTAGGGCTTAATTACTGTGGCACACCTCGTATGTGTAGGTCTAAAATACAGTTACATGAAAAAGCGCCTACACAAGCAGGCCAATTGATACTCTTTTAAATCACTTGCAAAACAATTTCATATTATATACACATTCATACTCGTACTCATACATACTCGTCGTATGTATACATTTATTTCCCATTTTATTTATATTTTCCTTTATTATTTTTGTATTCCTTAATATATATTATATACTTATATATATCAACTATCACTTTCTTTTCTTTATTTTATGTTGCTTTATATCTCAACTATCCAACGCATACTGCAAATCGATACATATCAATAAATAATATCAAAATATCAATATCAAAATATCAATAACAAAATCAAAATAAATGAAATTATAAATATATTTTAAAAATAATTACACCACAAATTGACAAAACTCACGACGATGTTTATGCTGTCTGTATGTTTGTGATATATCAATATATACAATATATAATTATATATATATTATGATTGTTATATATACTATGTGTATATAAATATGCAATACGTAGGCACATGGCATGACAGTAAGTCCTGCGCCAATCACAATCAATCATCCGTATATACATGCTAGTTATCCTGTAATGCCAAATTATGTGCAGGTAAGAATGATTGAAAAAGAAAAACACAATAACTAAACCGCAAAAACGTACTACAAACTACTTTGAACAACATAATAATAAATAAAATAAATGTTTATATTTAATACGTATTTACTATATTTATAAGTTGCTTTCATTTAAATTTATAATTATTTTTTTTTTACTTTTCTTTGATTATGTGTGTACTACTTATGTATTTGATTTATTCCTTCAAACTTCAGTTTTAACTTCACTATCCACTTTTAATCTACGCTGAGTTATATGAAATGGTGCTCTGCTCTATTTTCTGGTTATGGCCCCCACTAACCCCTACTATCTACGTATACCACCCTCTACATAGGTCTTTGCTTAAGATTTCTTGCCACTTTTAACTTTGAGAAATAGCATATCACATTTTCTCAGTTCCTTTATATTGTCAATTTAGGTTATATCTTTCAAATTGTAGTTGTTTTTTTGAGTTGTTGTTTACGATTTGAGTTCCAAATGATTTTACTTGATTTGTAGAACTCACTAACCCTATCAAACTGATCCATTTGTTTACCATATAGTAGCTTATGGCGGCCCTCCTGAAAATCTACTTCTACTTCTGTAATATAAATTTTATAACCAAAACCTGATTATGAACCATTGATTCGTAGTCGTTGCGTCTGTCTTAGCCATTTAAATACCCCTGCATGATTTGGATTTGGTGTAATTACTTATTTGGCAAATAATAATTAAATATTTTGGTATTTGTAGGGTATGCCGGTGATGGGACAGCAGCAACCGAATATGATGGCACAGGCAGCCCCTTTGACTGGGGGGCAGCCGACGATAATGGGCGCGCCGCACAGTAATGCGGCATCGGCGACGGGAATCATGCAACCCACACAGGCAACGCTGAATGGAGGCAATAAAAACGTTCCACTGGATCCTTTTGGGGCGTTATAAGGCGCTATCAGCTATATAAATTAAACAAACCCACACCCCCAACACACATCAAACACTTTAAGCGCTATAACCTCATAGGCAAGCAACATTATACACAATTATATTATACATTATATATATATATACATTATATTATATATATGAATAATTATTTGCGGATATTAAAACGTAAATACAAGAAGACAAAACTCAGAAATTATTAATGTTTACACTATGCTACATACGAAAAGAAATGCAATGAGATGTCAAACAGAAATTCTATTATATGTTGAGTATTGATGACATACAGGAATGAAAATGCGTAAATGTATACATACATCTATACATATATATATATATATATAAGTAAATATATATGTATATATATACATATAAATATGTGTGTATATATATGTATGTATTGATTTATATTATAAAGGGAGAAAATACGCAAACACAATTGACTATATGTGTACAACAAATTATGTAACTATGCAAAAAACAGAAACACGAAAAAATCAATTTTCATAAATTGATAAAATGAAACAAAAGCGTAAATGGTGTGAAGTATGCTTACATATACTCGTATGTATGTACATCTACCATAATAAATTTAAGCAAAAATCTGAAGTTGTGTCTAACGCCAATCACTAAACATAAACACCTAAAGCTAAACCCGTTGAATTAACTATGTTAAATCTGATATAGATGTACACCGTCGAATATATTGTCACTGCAAGAATATTAACGCCATAGAGCTGAAAACTATGAATTATGAACCATATATACACCATTCTTGTTTCCTACTTATTGTTATTTTTGTAGCCGGCACTTTTTTAATTATGGTATAATTCTGTTTATTGTTAATATGTTTGTTGACTTAAACAAAAAATAAGAATGAAGAATCGAAAAGTTAATCGTATTTGTAAAGCATTCCAAACTAGTTTCATTTTGGTCCCAAATTTAATTTGAGTAATAATTTTTATAAATATTTAAGTATTATTTCAATCTGAAGTGAGATGCATTCGTGCTGCAATGCTTTATTATTATTGTACATTTGAAAATCAACTTTATATTTATGTATATGTATGTAAAATCAATTAAGGCGTACGCTATATTAGCCATTCATTTAATTGCTTGCGGCGTTTATTTAAAACAGATATCAAATCTATATATTTATATACATAGTACATATAGCTCATTTTTAAATTGTGTAAATAAGATTAGGGGCGGCGATATGCTGAACTATGTTTAAATAAAAGTCGCATATTATACACAATATTAAATTTTTATTTGTAATAAATACGCAAAAGGTTCATTGTGTTTTGTTCGTTTCAGTTATGCATCTACAGATTCTTCTTTTCGTTGCAGGCGTTTGAGAAATCTGATATAGCCGGGACACTAAATTAAATTGCATTAAATTCTTGGCTAACTTAATTTATTATTATATACGTTTAATTTTCAATGTTGTATTTATGACAATTATAAATAGTTATGTTTTGAGATTTTGAAAACTAAATGTACCTAAAGAATTCCTTTAATATGGTTTTAATATTGGATAGCACCGAAAGATATGCAACATTTTTATGACAAATTAAATGAAAAGCCCGGCGCCGAAGAGTAGGTAATTCTTACTGAATGCAATAATGTTAGAGACAACAATCATGTATGTAATTTTCATAAAACTTATAGCAAAAATGAATCCCAACAAATCAATGTAAATCTAGCAAAATTATACATATATAAACGGAAAAAATGACAACTATTAAAATGTTTTATGACAATATTTCTACGCTGCTGTTTGAGCTAAACCTTACTGTATTTAGTTTTAACAACTACAACATCAACTACTTTTCTCAAACAATGTTCGTGTCCTAAACCGACATTGACCCCATTAAGTCACGATAGAAGCGACCACTTGTTGATGTTTTAAAAAAAAATTTAGAAAAATTTGAGTGCAATAACATAAAAAAGAACGGATATTAATATTTACAGCAAAACATAAAAGAAATTTCGTCTTACATATAGTTTCCTTTTCTTGGAAATGCTTCTAAAGTGAAGAAAACTGAGCAGCTTTTTTTTAATTAAACTGTTATTGCGTTTCTACTTGTTTCTAATAAGTTTACAATGAAATCGGTCAGACCTGTTCCGGATTCCGCTTTCAAAGGAATGACACAATTCCACAATTCCCTTCAATTAATTATTCGGTTCAGTTGAAAGAAACAAATTTTATATTCATCCTGCTACAATATGTATGAAATATTATTATTAAGAAACTGATTGAAAGTGAATTTCGATTAAAGTTTGTATTTAATATTATTCAACAAGTACAAGCACACGATCTTTACATAATAAAATCAGAAATACTTTATGAATTGTATAAAATTTATGTTGAAAAGAAAAATAACAACAAAATACAAAAAAAAAAAAAACGTTAGTCCAAAATAAATGTGTAAAATAAATGGATTTCTTATCTCTGGGCTTGGGTAATGGGCAAAAAAGGGTATAATAATTATTGTTATATTTTGTTGTTATTATCGTTTGTATGAAATAATTACCTATTTAGTTTAGTTTGGCAACTTTACTTCCAATGTGTATGTCCAATTTGTAGTTGAAATACGTTTATAGTTTTATATATATTGTTTAACAACCCATGAAATAGCTTTCAACAGGTCTTTCTAAAGTATTATATTCAATAAAACTCCATACAAAGTACTACGTACAATACAATATATAACATAACAATACAATAAATACTTGTATACAAATACTTTAAAAATGCCTTGCTTTAAGAGAGAGATAAGCCTATCGATATGTCCTCGCCGGCACAAGGAAAATGATAGGCATTCGATGGCGCCCAAGCCAGTGCGTCCACGTGCAATGAGATATCATGGACTCTTAGGCATGTCAATTGCGAGTCAACATCTAATTGTTGATGAAAAGTGGACGCCCGATTCTCTAACAGAAGAATTTACAAATTTGACTGAATTGCTGAGTAAGTAATCGAATTATCTATGGGCATCGTTGGGGTATTCAACTCTGCTTTAGAGCGTCGTGTGATCTATAAGCGCCATGAAACAAAGTCGATTCGGAAGCGTCTCTTGGAAAAGAGTAGGTTACTGAAGATGCAGTGTACCGATGGACGTATCAAACTACAGAAGATCTCCACCGGGAATAATGCACATAAAATACGGAATTTTTTGATCAACCATAGGGATATGCAACGACTCTATCAAAAAATGCCCATACACCAGGTAGCAGATAATATCAATCAGCGAACCTTTGTGCTGCGCAAGGAGCGAGATCGTTTAATATATCGCTTGGAACAAATGAAAAATGAATATAAAAAGTTACTCGTTAGTAAAAGACCAAAATATAATAAATTTATATTTTCTAACCTTTGTCATCAACAGATTAATCGCTCCAAGGTGGAAAATCTTTCCAAATATGAAAATGAATTTGCGCTTGAGGAGGAGATTATATCACGTGTTTTACTTAAGAAAATTGAAAACTCAAATGTACGCTTGAAGGCCATAACAACCATCAATACGACATATAAGAAAATAATACAAGTTCTATTGCAAGATGAAATATTTTATGAACCAATTCTACACTCCCTCGAGGACGACATGGAAGATCAGGCGAACTTCATAAAGAATATTCTTTATATGGGCAAACCGGCCATAGTCAGATTCAAGGAGCTTAACAACGAATACAGAATGCTATTAGATAAATCGAGAAAGAATCTTCAGGCCAAAATGAAAATGCTGTCCTCGCTGAAAAAGCCACCTGCCGTCTTTGTGCCAGTTACCGAAAAGCACCACCGAATTAGCACAGAAGAAGTTAATGAGCATTATGTGCGTCAAACACGGAGCATGATGAAACTAAAGTCAGAGCTAGCGACCATTGAGAATACTATCAAGAATTTGAAATTTATTACACTTTGTTCTCAAGCCAAGGAGATCTATCCTCGGTAAGTGTTTTTCAATAATTATGCGATAATAACTAAACATTCTTTTGCAGGGTTAAGCATCAACTGGAAAATAATGCAAAACTTAAGCTTACCATTCAAAGTGATTTACAGAATCGTCAGATGCTCAGGAACAAAATGTCATATGCACAGTTGTTACAGAACGTCTTGTTAAACAATCTTTCCGAAGAGGAAATGAAGTAAGACACTATTATTTTTATTTGTCCTATAATTCCATTTGATTGTAATTTGTAATAGTCGACTTGAGCGCATCAATGACTTGAAAGCAATCTTGCATGAGGACGACCAATTTGAGAATAATACTATGGATCATATAAAGAATCGGGCAGATGCTTATGTGATTTTGCGGTAAGTATAAGAAATAAATAAATAAAATAAATATTTCAATTTATATTTCTTAATAGAATATGCCTATGGAATTTGGTTGAAATTTTGCGACATGTAGATCGTCAGCCTAGAACATTTCATGCTCATTATCGGAACTCGTATCTGAAGTTGCCGCTGCTGAAATTCGAGATGCTCAATGTGTGTGCTGCAGCACCAGAGTTATACGAGGAGGATGGTTTAGTTAAGCTAATTTTCACGATGGACCTATTTTAATTAGTTTTTTTTCACAGTTGTCAAGATAATGCATCTACTGAAGCGAAAGGTATACAAGTTGATGAAGGCTTATGAGGCGACTACAACGCCAGAGATGATAGAACAGAATAGAGATACATATCATACCATTTTCTTAGCCTCTCGCGGTGTTTACGAAAACGTTGAGGAAGATCAACAACAAGGAACGGTGATCGAAGATGATCAAGATAAGGCAATGGCCAATATACCAAATCGCAAACAGATTAAGGCCCAGAGTGCCAGACTTCTGGAGGAGGCCTCCAAACGAGAAGACGCTGATTAAGAGTGCTTAGCTTCCTACTGTTAGTTAGTTCAGTTTGACTTAACTAGCTTAAACTTAACTTCACAAAAACTATGTGTATTTATAAATATTTATATATATGTATACTGTTAGTTTACCCCAAAACTCTATAAATTATAAATCTTTTATTTTAAGTAATGCTTTTCAAACTGCAGCAATTGATTATGTAAAGTTCGGGCTTACCCACATTTGTGATATCCGAATTATCAAAAAGTAATATTCAATAATCGTTTTTAATTTTCAAAATTAATTCAATCATAATTCATTGTATTGAGGAAATTGTGTTTTTTCCTAATTTTTGGTATTTTTACCGCGAGTTCAAATCTCGGTGCTCACCATTTTTAAGTTCATGTGCAATGGCGCAGTTGCTAGAGCGTTGGCATAGCATTCAAGATATCCTGAGTCTGAGTCTCGGTCGACTCCTTTTGCTTATTACACAATATTTGAATGTCCTTGTTTAGGTTATCGTATTACCCTATAAAGAAAATATACTTAATAAATGGAAAATGTAAATTAAGAATCCTGATCCAATTTGGGTAAAATCAATCTACTATATTATAATCAAATCTGTCATGGAAACCATCGATCAGAAATTGAAATTTTATATGCAAATCTTGTTTTTTTTTGCGGATGTACATTGTTATATCTTTTTAAAATTACAAGGGCTTAAAATACTAGGTTTTTTAGATTTGGCCAGGCTTTATCATAACAGAAGGAGTTAATGTATAATGTATTTTTAAATGTATTTGGAAAATGGTAGAACTAACGGCTTGCGACTGTGGATTCCGTGATAAATAAATTACGCTAATGTTTCAAAACATTTAAAAAAATGTATTTGTATAAATAAATATTCTTATACTCAGTAACCCATGAAACTATTTGTGTATCTTGAGTTTAATCAAACTCAAAAAGACATTCATACTTTATACATTAGTTAGGTACACTACATAGTTTTAGGATAATAAATAATATAATAAAAGTAATCTCACAATGCCGTGCTTCACGCGAGAGAAGAGCCTCTCGTTCCGCCCTCGTCGGGATAAAGTAAATGATAGAGATGTAATGGCACCAAAGCCAGTTCGTCCTCGCGCCATACGATACCATGGACTCTTTGGCATGTCCATTGCGAGTCAGCATCTGATTGTTGACGAGAAGTGGACACCGGACTCCCTCACAGATCAATATAGAGGCTTCACAGATTTACTGAGTAAGTAATCCAATGAGGTTAATATGATGGGATAAGTATAAATTTTGTCTTAGCTCGTCGAGTAATCTACAAGCGACATGAGTCGAAGGCGAACCGTAAGCTGCTCTTAATGCAGAGCAAGCGATTAAAAATGCAGTGCTCTGATGGACGCATCAAACTGCAGAAAATCTCGTCTGGAAACAATTCGCATAAGATACGAAACTTTTTGATTAATCATAGAGACATGCAACGTCTCTATCAAAGAATGCCCATTCATCAGGTTGTAGACAATATCAATCAACGGACTTTTATATTGCGAAAGGAGCGAGATCGTCTGGAATTTCGTTTGGATCAACGCAAGCATGAATATAGAGAATTATTGGTATGTACTACTAAATATATGAGGAGTATATATACTATCATTCGAATTTAATCACGTTTAATATATAGCTTGATCGCGCTGAGGTGGAAAATCGTATTAAATATGCAAATGAGTTTGTACGAGAGGAGGACTTGAAATCCCGAGTGTTACTGAAGAAAATCGAAAACTCAAATGTGCGCCTGAAGGCCATCACAACTATCAATACTACATATAAGAAAATAATACAAGTTCTCTTGCAAGATGAAATATTTTATGAGCCAATTCTGCGCTCTCTCGACGATGACATGGAAGATCAGTCAAATTTCATTAGGAACATTCTTTATCTGGGTCTGCCGGTCATAACGAAGTTCAAGGAACTCAATACTGAGTATCGAGCGCTGGAGAACAAATCTCGTAAAAATCTTCAATCAAAGATGCAGATGCTGAACTCACTTTTAAAGCCCAATAACGCTGCCGTCCCTACACATAAAGCCAAAGAGGAATTGCCGCCAAGCGCAGATCCAAATCGCTATGTACGTGAGACACAAAGTATGACGATACTCAAATTGCAGCAACTGTCTATTGAAGATACGATCAAGGAGTTAAAATTGGTGACATTATGCTCACAGGCCAGGGAGATTTTTCCAAAGTAAGCTCTCTTATCAATAAATTTAACAGGTATATTTGAAATTTCTCTTTGCAGTGTAAGAAGCCAGATGGAAAACAATAAGAAACTGGATCGCTTGATCAAGTTAAATATTTTAAGACGTGGCGATCTTGAGACCAAAATGAAATGCACCACAATGCTCGAGAGCGTGCTAATAAACAACCTATCAGAGGAAGAAATTAAGTAAGCCACTTCGTAAATATCATGTATCAATAATAATAATAATAATAATAATTTAATAGTCGGCTGGAGCGCATAAGCGACTTAAAGCAAATATTAGAGGCTGATCTCAAATTTGAGGCGGAAACTCTGGAGCATATAAGAAGTCGTGCCTCTGCTTACGTAATATTCCGGTAAGATTTTGATATTATAAAAATAGTAAAATAAGTAGTATTTATATTACATCATACAATTTTGTTTCAGCTTATGCCTATGGAATCTTGTTGAAATTTTGCGGCATGTAGATCGTCAGCCCCGAACGTTTCGATCTCATTATCCGAATTCATATCTGAAGTTGCCTTTGTTGAAATTTGAAATGCTTAACACCATTGCCGCTCCACCAGAGTTATACGAGGAAGACCGTTGCGTTTATATTATATATTTTAAAAAATGTTTATTAATATTTCACTTTTTATACAGTTGAAAAGGTGATGTTATTGCTGAAGCGCAAGTTATACAAGTTGATGAAAGGCTTCAAGGGAGATATGAATTCAACTATTCAGCAAAGCAAGGATCAATATCACCATCTATTTTTGGCTAGCCACAAAAGTCACTTTGTCGATGATGATGATCAGAACTCACTTGTTAACGAGGATGATCTTTTGCAGTCTAATAAGATGACTAATGTACCCAATCGTAAGCAGATAAAGGCCCTAAGTGCCCGACTTATTGAGGTTGCTGCAAAACGAGACGATGCGAACTAATAATCTGTGTATTAATATTGGTTACTTTAATACACAATACATTTAATACATAATAAATGACATGATTGTATAAGTTAGTTTATTAGACCCTGTGCTTCAGAAGTGGGGAATGTGTGTAACAAACGGAAGAAGGCATGTCCAGCCTAGATCTCAGACAAAAGTTGGCATTTAAGTTCCTGTATATCCTAACTTATCACTTATAGTCTTTGCAGTTGTTATACGCTATAAGTTCTTTTGTGTCCTGAAATATGATATGTCCGATATGATAAAATCTGTAAAATCTTAAGAGAAATATACTTAAAGTAACCTTAGAGATTGATTTCATGTGTATTAATTCAGAAAATGTATTATAATTCATTCAAATTCATTCGTAAAGAACACTTCGAGAGAATTGTTTATAATAAATATAAATAAAACAAATAAAAAGTATATAACTAAATACATATATAAACACATATATAACACATACATACACAAAATGCCGTGCTTTATGCGAGAGAAGAGTCTATCATACCGCCCTCGGCGTGACAAGTCAACGGATAGAGATGTGTTGGCGCCCAAACCAGTGCATCCTCGCGCTCTAAGATTCCATGGACTGTTTGGCATGTCCTACGTGCGCCAACATGTTATGGTCGATGAGCGGTGGACACCCACCTCGTTGACTGAGCAGTTTGGTGGAATGACAGACTTGCTAAGTAAGTGATACCATATACTATATAATAATATAAAGAGTAAGATCTAGTAAAAATTGTGCTCTTAAGACCGTCGTGTGATCTACAAAAGATACGAGACGAAGGCCAATCGGCAGCGATACTTTCGGGAAAGTAAGCGTTTGAAATCGCAGTGTCGTGATGGACGCGTTAAGCTCCAAAACATTCTCACCGGGGATAACACCCATAAGATAAGGAACTTTTTGACTAAGCACCGGGATATGCAACGTCTTTATCAAAGGATGCCCATTCATCAGGTTGTGGACAATATCAATCAACGAACATTTGTTCTGCGCAAAGAACGGGATCGTCTAGAGTTCCGTTTGGATCAACGCAAGCACGAATACAGGGAATTGTTGGTTTGTAATATCTCGGAATCTGTCAGATAGTTTTGTACCATTTATGTATCATTAGCTGGATCGTGCCGTGCTGGAGAATCGCATCAAATATCGGAATGAGTTTGTGCTGGAAGAGGAGCTTAAATCGCGAGTGTTCATCAAGAAAATTGAAAACTCAAATGTGCGTTTGAAGGCTATTAAAACTATAAACAATACCTATAAAAAAATAATGCAAGTCTTGCTACATGATGCTATATTTTATGAGCCCATTCTCCGCTCTCTCAGCGCTGATATGGAGGACCAGTCGAATTTTATAAAGCATATACTCTATCTGGGTATTCCAGCTATAGCTAAGTTTAAGGAACTCAATTACGAGTATAGACAGTTTGAGGACAAGTCCCGTAAGAATCTTCAAGCGAAGCTTCAAATGCTGGCTTCGCTGAAGAAGCCACCGCTTACCCAGATAACCCATGCCAGGCACAAAGAAGAAATCTCTAAAACGGCGGACCCAAAGCGATATGTGCGTGAGACTCGAAGCATGATGATTCTCAAGCTGGTTCTGAAGACCATCGAAAGCACCATCAAGGAAGTAAAATTTGTGACTCTATGCTCACAGGCAAAGGAAATTTATCCACGGTATGCATTTCGAAATGATTAATAAATCATGCGACTATTTAAATTGTTGGTAATAGCATGAAGAGCCAGGTGGACAACAATGAGAAGCTGCATCGCTTGATAGAGAATGATATGCTGGCCCATGAGATGCACGAGACGAAAATGAAATGCGCGAATGTACTCAGGGGTGTGTTGGTTAACAATTTGTCTGAAGAGGAAATTAAGTGAGCCATTCATAAAGAAAATAATTGAAATGTTTGTAATTATGCACAAATCATACCTTTCAGTCGAATTGAGCGCATCAAGGACTTGAAAAAGACATTGGCTCAGGAAGAAGAGTTTGAGCGTACAACTCTGGAGCATATAAAGAATCGTGGCGATGCTTATGTTATGCTACGGTAAGGTTAAGAACGAAGTACCGAATGTATGTATGTTTATATTATCCAGCAGCACTTTCTTTCTTTCTTTCTCTTCCAAGAAGAGAGCATCATTGAAACAAGCGGAGTCTTTTTTTTTTTACATTATTCTTTAAATGTATTTATCTGATAGTGATTTAGTAATTCGATAATTCCTTCTCCTACTCATTGATATGTATTTACAATTGCAGTGTAAATATTTGGAACCTAATTGAAATTATGCGGCATGTAGATCGCCAGCCCAGATCTTTGCGCTCTCATTATCCGAATTCGTATTTGAAGTTGCCCCTGCTAAAATTCGAGATGCTCACCATGCGGGCTGCTGCTCCAGAGATTTACGAGGAGAACAGTTGAGTTAAACTTATCTACATAAGAAAAACTTTGATTCACTTGCTACTGTTTTTACTCACACAGTTGACAATGTGATGCATCTGTTGAAACGTAAGGTATACAAACTGATGAAGGGTTATTTGGTGGAGATGAAGCCGGCAATGATAAAGCGCAATAAAGACGAGTATCATGCCGATTTCTTGGCTAGTCGGTATTACTTTGAGGCCACTGAGGATGATGAGCAACAAACTGTCTCCCAAGAGCAAGATCTGTTGCAGGAGAACAAGACTATGGCCAATATACCGAATCGCAAACAAATTAAGGCGGCAAGTGCCAAATACCTTGAAGACATGGCCAAACGCGATGAATAAATTGAAGTTTCATATTAAATTTTGAAGTCATAGACTGAATTAGGCATAGAGTATCAGTTATGTATATGTCCAGACTGTAAAATAATAATGAAATGAACCTCCCGCACAATAAACAGCACAACAAACAATGTATAAATCGTGAGCCAAACAATGGAAGTGTTGGGGCTATGACGATGTCCGTCGAAGTCGCTAGTTAACTTCATGTAATTGATCCAAAATTGCTGCAGACCGTCGATTGTAATGGGATTTCATCGCTCCAACTTAGACTTCTGTTTTCAGATGTTTGTTGTTTCAGAAGCACTGCAACTATAGCAGTTATTGTTATGCTGTTGCCACATTAAATAATTGGAAGAGAAGAGTGTCCATCCATCTATCTATGAGTTGCAGGAAAGCTCGTGATAAGAGACCTCTTTAGTTATCTCATATTCTATACTAGTAAACTAACTATTGTAAAACCAATAATTGTATTTGTATCAGAGATATCACTTATATTTAATACACACAATAACAATTGGGTTCACACATCACTGAAGGTCTTTAGCTTTTAATGTTGTGTATAAACATATCAATGGACCCTATTAATCATTTCCGATGCAAATTCAACACAACTTCCTCTATCCACAGCAAATATGAGCAATGCCCGACGGTGTCATAAAAATGTAACAACTTTATTTGCCCGAAATGAATAAGTGTTGCCACTGTTGTGTTGCTAGTGATCACAGGCAACTTGGGCTCATCAACTTCAAAATGAAAACAAAAAAAAAATTGAAAAAAATGAACCCAAAACCGGAGACGTTGACTGGAGCGGGTCTTTTGAGTTGAGCACGCTTCAACTTCAATCTGAGTACATGAGTGCACTTGTTTCTGTACTATGTATATCTCTGATGATGTTTTTGTATCTGCGTACACGATATCACGCCGGCCGCCGTCAACGACAACGACAACGGAGACGGTGATGATGATGCTGGCGAGGATGGGAACACGCGAGATCCACACATAAGGCCCAAATGAGGTTATGTAAGCTCCGCTTAGACAATCATTGTGGCATCGTGCTTCAGCCTCTGAGCCAGGTCAATGTTTATTCATTTTACTCGCGTATTCATAGTGTGAATATCATACGCCCTTTATGACCGTTGTGGTTTGACTGTCTCTGACTCTCTCCTGATATAACACCGGAAAAATGGGTACAAGTGCTAAACATTAATAATATAGTTGCTGATATTTGCGGTTGCCCTTAAAAGTTAATTTGGTGGCCCGGCACAATGAAGTTATTCGAACAAGTTTGTTGCGGTTTATTTCTTTTGCTCTAAATTAGTTTATTGTGTAAATATATAATATATTAATTGTATTTATAAGTACACAACTTGTCATTAGATGTCAGTATATTTGGGAAATTACTATGTAATTTACATATTCAATCCACATATACGCAATTATATGTTTCAATATATTTCTATAATAAATTAATTGAACAGTAAAACAATTTGAATTGAAAATTATAAAGTTTTTTTTTTGTAGAAATGATCGGCACTGTAAGGAGTAGAGACAAATGAGGGCAGCTGTCAGGTGTCAGATTTTATTGACCTGCATCCAACAGACATATAAACCTAAAAATATTAGTAGAAAAACTAATTTGTTGCGCCTCGCCCCAAATATGGTCAGGCAAGTAATTCAATTAAAAACACATTCATCATAAACATATCATAGACGAATCATAATAAATTACACAAGTTACGGAAATAGTGTCGAATTAATAACGAAACATGATCAATCACTAGGTGTGCTCCCAATTGTGAATTCTTTGTATAATTACAATAAAAAAGCGAACTGGATAATTTCACATGACCCGATGATTCGGTAAAAGAAAATGTTTCATTCAAACAATGTAAATGGTCATAACTAAGGCATTTCGAATGTCTGCAAGTAAACAAGACCTATTTAACCCGATACTTTGCACTCTTGGCCCAAACACGGCAGCAGTTGCAGTTCCTATAGTTACATTTTACCATCCAACGGTTACAACATTCCCAAAAGCCACAGCCCACAGCCTACAAACAGAAAAGTAACCACAGCAAAATGGTTTCGTTTGATAATTATGAACCTTCTTGAATATTGGCGGCAGTTTGTGTTTGAAATTATTCGTGAAGGAGTCACAGTTTCGTGGCAAAAACAATTCGTAGTCAGTCAACTTAACGCGGTCTGCGAAACTAGCCAATTTTATGTTTTTCTACCAGCTGAGTCGTGGCCAGCGTTTTTTTTTTTTTTTTTTCATACAATTTGTAAACCCAAGACGGACAATGGGTAGAAAGAAATCCTTATCTTCAGCTTGGTGTTTCTTTAATACTCTTACATAGGAATTTGACTAACAGTTTTTTCTCAAAGATTTCTTAATGGTAGGCGAATATGGCTCGGAGTGTGATTTTATAGAGTTGATATTAGGAATGGGATAAATCGGCCAAAATCCTTTTCAATAATAATGGAAGCTGAAGAGAGTGAGTTTCAAAAGTTTTCTGTCATTATTTGATACCATTAAAATTAAAGTGTATTTAAATAAGTGTTAATAATATATACTATTCAAATAATATAATACACTAAGAGTATTTCATAGTAATTTCCGTACATGCTAATTGTAATTTATTAAAGAAAACTATTTTTTTTGCTTATCATTTACATGAAGTACATGTTGCAAACTACTGTTGATAGTGTCCTAATCTCTAGATAGTAGGGTATATAAGTGGATTTGCAGCGAGCATGCAGCTCCTTTGAAATTATCTTGTCAATGGTTGCGCTTCAATTGCGGTCCAGCCTCTGCTTGGGCTGGGCCTTTGTGGACCGCATATGTTCAGATGGATGGGATGGTAGGTAATCCAAGGCAGCTACCATCTTCCCTTCCCTTTGGGCATGTCTGGTTTTTGAGGTGTGTTCCGTTCCTCCTGTGGAGACCGATGCTCGTATCGTGCAATATTTCTTCTTCATTTGCCGACATCATTTACATATGGTTATATAAGTCGCAGTCACAGTCGCGTCTATTGCAGAAAGCGAATACTGCATGTTTTATTTAATTGCCAAAAACGGCAAATGGGTTGAGAGAAAGACCCATAAATTGACTACACATGTAAGACTAATCATTTTAAGCAATTCAATCCATGCAATTGGCATATGAATCCCCAATTGTCTGGGGATCATGGGTGCGTTGTCGTTTCCCAATTTGCTATCTAGCTCTCATTGTGTCCAGCAAGAGAAAGAAATGCTACAACGACTTGGCAAGCAGAACTCGCCTATGCTTTGCGATTTAGCTTTTATTATATCAACGAAAAAAGGTTCTTATACTTTGATGTCACACCCATTTCACTCGCATCTAAAGCTCTAACCAAACCCGTTTTTGGTCAAAACAATACTTAATAAATATCTGCTATAAATAAATCTGTGTCACCAGCGGAGCTGCCCAACAAAAGCCCAAATGAATACATTTAAACTATTCATGATTATGCAACTTATAAAATTAAATGAGAATGTCAGACACGCAAACGAATACAAAAGATGTTGAGCAATAAAACTTGCTTCGGATTCTAACTGTTAGAATCCCCCAGCTAAAACTAAACTTTCCCAGCGCCAAAAAATCTAAAGACTTGGACAGCGAACTGAACTTGGCCGTAAGTATTAGAAAACGCAATGCAGAAATATAGCAATAATGTTGTTTAATCTACCTAATTAAGTGAGCCTCATAAATATTCAAAAATCATAGATAAGAATAACAGCTAAGCTTTTGCCGATGTGATTCCATGCTGCACGTTCCCCTTCGTGTTGGGATGCCATTAAAGCATTCGTCGGTTACCGAAGAAGTTCTAAGACACAGTTGAGCATTTCAAAATCACTCTTATAATCATTATAAATATGAATTTCCTATGCTGAAACTCTTAAGTTTGGCATCAATTTTGGGCATAACCAATGATTATCTTAATTAAATATTATTATGATAAAAGACAAAGTCAAAGAAACACCCAGTTGTCAATGGCACAATGCAAAACAAATACCAAATTGTACAAGCTGCTTGTTAGTGTTTGTTATACCCTGTAACTTTTGAAAGTGGGTGTTTTAATGCAATCATTTGCTATGATCTTACACGTCATTAAGGCTGAAAGCACAAAATAAATATATGAATTCAGTATACAAAAAATAATATAGTGGTGTATTATGTATAGGGTAACCCCTTAGTGGTAGACTCTTCTCAACAAGTTATTGTAATTATGCAATTGTATGGCATCATAGTACGATTCTTGGCTTCTCGCCAGACAACCAGCTGCCGGTCTATGCAAATTTTATGTCTTTATGCCGATGTTAAATAATTATATACATACAGCAGTGGTTATCAGCAAATTGAAACAACAGCCGAAACGACAAGACAAGACCTTAAGACCCCAAAGATCCAAACCATTGACGATTGCAGCAACGCCCACGATTTTGGGCAAGTCAAATGCAAGGCAACTCCAGCTTGTTGCCCTTCAGCTGCAACGTCGGCAGCTGCCTGGTATTGTTTTTGCAATTTGTGTGTGCATTGTTGTGCCTAACTGTAAAGCGTGATAATGCAAACATTATAAACTTCATTTCATTTGGATTGAAATTGTCCAGCCGTGTGGTATCGCTTCTCGTCTTTCAATACCTCAATTAACTCATTATGCGCATGCACAACTTCTGTTTCTGTTTGCTTAACTCTTTATGCATGCTTTGTATGTTCAAGAGATGCCTATCAGTCTGAACCCTACACGACTATTTTTTTCAGAAGTCAAAGATCTGAGATAGTCTCTTGGGAGTTCGCTTCTCGTTACCTTAGAACTTTCGAAGCTTAGCAATTGAGAAATCGTGAGGTGGTGGACAAGACAGTTCCGTTTAATGCTTGATTTTAAACTTTTTTGTAAATAATGATGTAATACGTTATACGAGTAAATAATGAAGTTAAAAAAGTAAATATCTATTCTCTCTCTTTTCTCCAAGATTCCAAATTCTTCTTTTAAAAACTATCATTGTAACGTTTCAGTAATTATTTTATTTCTATAACTTGTATATTTATTTGATGAAATGGTTTCAATAATGGGGCAATTGCCATAATCGTCAATGAATGAATAGATTATATTTTTATGGAATATTTACAGATTTGGATTGGGCTGCAAATATCATAAGGTAAACGCTGTACATTTTTATGTATAATGCAATGTTTATGAATTTACCTACCGCTGTTGTAGTAATAGAATTGAATATTGGGAGTTCCAATTGTTAGGTTCTTGACCATTTGCTCATCTCATAATACGAATGGATTTTTGGCGTAAAAATAATATTTAACCGTGACAAAGTATGAAAAAATATTATTGGGAGTCATTGCCCGGTGGCATATTTTGTATTTATCTCTTGACATCAAACTTATCAGAACCGATGCCAATGAAATAAAACTTTCAATAAAAAAAAAAAAACGATTGTGTTTATAGTAATGAATATTTTTATGATAAGAGAAATATCTGCAAGATATTAATATTAGTCTGTGTTTTGAATTTTTGTTATATCAGTTGTATTCATGGCAACTTGAGGTTGATGTTGTTCTTCATGAAGATTTTTGTTGCAGTTGAAGATCAGGAGAAGGAATGGCGTTGGCCAGCTGTAACGACGTAAGATGTGCTGATGTTTAACTAAAGTGGAATTAGATGAATTTGTTGAGAATTGTTGATGCATATGATGGCATCATGATATATCTTCCACAGCAATGACAACGCTCCAAACCATCAGTACAGCCAAGCAGCTTAGCATACAGAATAAAACGTCAGCTCCAACATTCTGCTCGCTTTTGGGCAAATCCATTGTTTATCGAAATGTTACAAATTTCTTTTAATTTTGATGTGCGAGTCCTAAATGTGCATCTGGCAAATAAATGTGGGAACATTTTCAATGAAAAAGTTGACTGGCATTTGATTAATATGGCATTTTCAGAAGAACATTTAACATTTGAATGGATGCATAGATCAGCTTCGCTTTAATATTTTATGGATAAACAGAAGAATTTTAAATAGAACAAATTTATTAAAGCACATAGGGGAGTTTGCCGTATAATACATAAATTGTGCGTCTGCTTGTGTATTTTTTTTTATTTAGGGGGACTATGTAATGTATCTTGGAAGACATCTTCGGGTATGAATCGGGACACGATCAAGGTAAGGCTTGTCACTTATATAAGAAGTTCGATTAACTGTATATAATAAAATAGAATTTGATATATTACCTATAACCGCCACCGAAACTTAAGCTGGGCGTCAAAACGTATGTGTTGATTATGGCCATTTGAGATTTGCTTGCTGCTCGTCTCATAGTTGAGATAGTTGTTTTGTGGATAGTTGTATTAGCGAAATTTTTGTTTATAGCAACCCGGGACTATGTCTCAATCTTGACGAGAGACATTTGCCCGGTGGCATATGATATATATATATTATATATATATTTTAACTTCAAACTCATCAGGAACGACCCGATAGTTTGGAACTTTTAAGTGACGCCTCAGACATGGAACAATTCGTGTGCTTTATGACAAGTGAGGCGAACTTGAGTTGATGTTTTTAATGAAACACACTATTTATGGGCTTCTAAACATATAATCTGAAACGGTAAAGTAAGATTAATTATAATATAAATATTTCATTACATTCGAATAAACTAACCGAAAACATAGGTGTACTTTGGTATCGACCGCTTTCTCTCCGGCTGCTCCAATATAACAAATGGTCTCTGCGTCTTTTGCTCTTTGTTGAGAAGACTGCACCATTCCGGGGGCCAGCCACAAGATTTAGAAGAGAGTTCTTCCTTGTGGTCCAGTGGCTGCCGATTACCGATGCCCGTGAGCAGAGTGAAAAAGCTCAACACGATAAGCAAAGAGATCGAGAAGAATATGATAAAAACCATAAGTTCCTCCAGAACGATCCTGCAGTGTTCAGAAAAAGTAACAGGTTGTTCAGTACCGGGTGAATTTTGCTTCTCTTTAGACATTGCTATTGAGAAATTGATTAATTCCAACAAAAAAAAAAGAGGAAATTAAGAAAATAAATATAATTTTCACATTAAAATTTTGTTTATTTAATTTTGATGCCGAAATTACGAGTCGTGTTTAGCCGAAATATTATGATTTGCTATTATAAATGTAACATAACCATAATAACATTTTTTAATTTGATTTCTTCAAAGTGAGAAAAATAATTGTTTAACAATTTGGATGTCGAAATGATGCTTTCAGCTTGAGCTAAGCAGCTGAAATGAATTGAAATAGGGGTCTACCGTAGGACTAAAGCTAGAATTTCGAAATTCATCGCCTACTGATGAATTATTTTCACACTTGGTCAGCAAAAGCCAACTTTCTCATTCTCAAACTCATTTGACGACCAATCGGCATCATTTCAATTGGTGTAATTGAAACCCTTTAACGGTGTTTAAGAGCCCATTAGACTGGCGTTTGATGTGATTGAATTATTGGACACTTAAATGGGCGTCCCAAAGGCAGCCAACTGGTGATGCAGTTGATGCATGCTGTCCATGTCTAACACCCGGCTCCCTCCATGATGATGGAAAAGCGTGAAAAACTTTTGCGCAGTTACCAATTTTGCGCCTCTTTAGCCATTTACTTATTGTTGTTATTGCTGTGCTACGAGTATGCACTTTAAGCGTCATCACATCTCGGCTCATTGCCTTTTCCCAATTGGAATTGGAAGCCTTACATATTATTGCCTTGGCTCGGTTCAGTTGTTAATGAAGATGTTACCGAATGATGCCCACGTCTGGTACTTCATTAGTACGGAAGTGATACACATGTTAAATTTGGCCATAGAAAACTTCAAGTGGGAGATTTACTTGATGCATGTGTACGGTAATTGTAATTTAATTTGATTAAACCATAACAGGTTACGTAATGCCTGTTATTTAACATTTATTTTAAGATACGTGCCCGACATTGATAATTATGCCCACAGTCCATCAAAATTGGTGCAAGAGTATCATAAAGTGATGCAAGTTATGTTATATTTAGTTGACTGGAGCCGGACCTAGAGAATAAGATAGGAAACTGCAATAACAATTATAAGAATCATAATAATACAATAATTGCACTTTTCTCATCTTTTCAATGGATTTTAATTCATTTCCTTATACATAAATACATGATCGCAGTTGTTATATCATTTAGTTGCAACTTTAACTGCAACAAAGTGCTAAGTGATAAGCCCAAGCCCAAGAGGTGCAGACAGGGCCAACAATGGTTCAACGCGATCGTTACACAATAACCCACAAAAGACCTCAGTTAAGCGTCGAAAGCCCCAAAGCCCGGCCCGAGTAACCCAAAAATTGTCGTAATACAGTTTATAGCTTTGAGCTTCTAACAAAAAAGCGCCAGATAGGTGTTTGGCTGTGTGTGTGTGTGTGTGTGGGAAATTACTGCAACGACAAATAAATTACAACAATGCTTAAGGTCAAGTGATTTTGTGCAGAAATAAGGCATATAGAAAACATATTGTTGGATTTAGAGATGCCATGGCTGCTTTTTTTGATAGCTGAAGAAATGAATAGTTGGCCGCAAAGGAAACGTGCCTAGCTCTCAGCACTGGGGGTCAAATGCCGTAAAGGTAACGACGAATGACTGCTGTTGAATCATCATCATCGAATTTCAACAGGGCCAAAAGCAAGTCAGAGCCAAAGCTGTTGCCAACACGTGGAACTCTTTTAGCTCCCCGAAAAATTGATTGCCACTTTAGAAGGCCATTCGACTGCTGTGGTAGGAATCAAGAATGTCTACAATTGCAGACAAACGAGTAAGTTCATTGGGGCTACACTATACGAACTCATTGGATTGCCAAAGCCGGTGCTGTGCCTCTGACATTAACCATCGTTGCTGGGAGTGTTAGCTGGCATCAAATTATGGCGTCAATTTGTACTATGCCTGCTTATTAATTATATTCGCATTAGCTTGTAATTTATTGAGGAGCAATACAGCTTTAGAAGATTGTGTGAATCGGCAGTTGATAATTAAATGGTTCTGATCCTTCGAAAGATTGATCGAATTACTAGATAACATAGAAATGTGAAAATAAGAGGTTCCTCAAATATCACAGAATTGTCGGAAAGTTACAGATGAGGTGCTCGACTGTATAAGACCCGGTATTCATATCTAAGCCTTAATATACAACATATTATTAGAATATGTATTAATATAATAATATAAAGACTTTCCATTGCAAGCGCAAAATCATAAAATCTTAATAAATACATACATAGTATATGTAAATACCTCGGTAGTACATACTACATGTTTGCAAAACTCAATCTCCAGCGCGCTTAACAATAATTTTGCATAATTGAAAAAAACTTAACAACTGCAAGTTTTGTAATTTTATTCGCGTGCACATTTTTTTTGGGAACTTGTTCGTTTTATTTTTTGGGGATTTTTACACCGTTCCTTAAAATATAAAGAAAGAAAAAAACATCACAACAGGCAACGTGATTTCCGGAAGATGAAGCGCAACAAAGGCGCCTTTGCAAATGTTGTTGCTGTCGAATTGATTGTGGTTGTTGCAGTTGCAGTTACAGTTGTTGTTGTTGTTGTTGTTGCAACTACGAAGAAGCTGAAGAAGAAAGTCGTGCGGCAACAGCTGCAAACGGCAGCCGCAGCCCAAGTCAAGTTGCCATCCTGTTTTTCGTGCGAATAATGTCATTTGTGTTTGTTTTATAACCAAAATTACAACAAGTTGCCACAGCAAACGACAAGGGGCAAAATAAACATGCAGCTAGCATAATTGCTGACTCTATCGAACCAAGAGGGGGCGATGTTCATTTACCTGTTATCTTTCTCTGAAGAAACAGAACTTCGCAATCATATATGGAATTACTGATAGGCTTATTTACTGATTTCTTAGCTGAAATCGTGTTTTAGTCTCATTCAGTTGTCACTTGGCAGCTGATGGACAGACCCCACAGACCCAAATTAAATTAGTTGACAACCAGCGGAAAAGTTAACTATTTCTTTAAGCAAACACCTGTCTTGGTTTGCAGTTCCAGATTGGTTTACTTTAGATTTGTTGGTGGGACTTCAGAAGATTATTTAAAGTATTTGGTAATATAAAAAAAATTGCATTTAGTAGTAGTAGTAGAATTATTCAATTAACAATAAACTACTTAAGATTTAGTGAAAAACAAATGAAATAAATAATTTTATTTATTGAGAAAGAGAGTGAGAGACAGAAAGTTTGAGTAACAGAGACAAAGTTAAGAAAACAATTTAAATTTATTATTTGTATTATTTTCAGCTTTTTTGCTTTTGAAGATAAATTGTGCGCTGAGTTCATTAAGTAAAAGAACACAGTTCAACTTTCTTCGATGTTCATCGCAATTTCCCCTACAATCCCCTACCACCATCAATCAAACAAGAACTTTTCAGTTCGTGATTGCATAATCTAAAGTCAAGGTCAAGAACATAATTACGTCATTAGCTGACGTTGCCTTCTAAGTATTTTGCAAAAGAATTAATTCCGCATTAATATAAATCATTCTGTGAATATGTGTAAAAATAATTATGAAAATAAAGCTGTCATGGTCAACGTAAATTAGCATTAAAGAAAAGAGAAAGAACTCGTCAAAGATTAAAAGCTTTCGTTAGCTTTCGTTAATTATCTGTTTACCAACACAAATGATGTTTTTGCCCTCTGGTGCCACAGTTGTCCAATCTTTTCGACCATTCTTGGATCATGGCTAATTCTGTGCTATTCATATATATTTTATTTAGCATTTTTAAGATGCTGTTCGGCGAAATTGGAACCTCGGAGTGTGGCACGAAATTAATGTTCTAACATATTTTTATATTTCAGGTATTAAAGGCCAGACTGAGATGAGACTGTGTAAAATATAATCTTGAGTTGTGTATGTGCCTGCGTCGTGACTTAATGACCTTTTGGCTGCTGTTGCTCGCATCAACTTGAGCATATTAATTATTATTGGCAGACACTTTACAAGGCAGCCTAGCTAGAAAAAATATAAACACAAAGAGTTTAATGACGGGCAACGCTAATTAAAGTTTAATTTTTTATGCACTTCAGTTTCAGCATTTAATTAATTATTTCTCTTCTCTATTTGAATGGATAGAACCTGTCCTATTCTGCCTGCCTGTAGTTCACTTAAGGTTATTTTTAAATATCATACATATTATTTAAGAAACACCATCCAACAATTGCCAATTAACGCATTCGTCTTCACTTACAAAACATTCATAGTTAGACACATCCCTAATGAAGTCTTCAAAACTTCCTTCTCTTAACCATGTCCAATGCACTTTGCAGCCAGCTCTACGCTCGACGCTTGACCTTTCAATTAATCATCTCTAATTTATTTGTGCACACCTAAGACAATTTTATAGTATTTTATATTTATAACAGTAGTTGCTTGTCAGCTTGTCTAGTTTTCCAAAAGTCTATTAATTTTCTCACCAACAGTCAGGTTTTATAACCAAAACACAACTCTGATTTGCATAATTAAATATTTTATGAAGATTTTTGTTTCTTTTTGTTCTGTCCAGCTAAATAATATTTAAATTAAACTTGTTTATAGTGAATGCTACTTAGGAGTCGATTATATTTGTATTTAGGGCTTGCAGAGTTCAATCAACTTTCGATCTTTCGATATACAAATATTTCGAAGTTATCAAGAACAATTTAAAAATATCGTTTCTATATCAATGGCAATTATATAATATAGTAAAATAATAATAATATAATTCAATAAATAATAAAAGAAAGCGCCATCGAAATATGCGAATTCACTCTTACAATAATTAATTATCAAATGATTTTTCTACCATTTTAAATAAGAAAGAATTACGCAGTTTATCTGTTTGAAAGGCTCCTAAATTCGATTGTATAACAGACCACAAATGTAGTGCCAAATTCACTTAGCTCCGGCCTCTATTTACAACACTCGCCATAGGCGATTCAAAAAGGTAGCGCCACGAAATTGGAGCAGATAAATATTGGAAATAATATTTAACAATTGCAAAAATTGATTTCCAGAGAAGAAGAGCAGACAATGGAAACGTCATATCATCTAAAAACTTACAAATACAATAAATAAAAAAAAAAAATTATAAATGAATGCGATATATGCAATGACACAATAAATCGAAAAACAATTTTGGGCCAACTGTGAAATACTCCTAACAAATACAATATTATTTATCTCAAGTTATCAATGGAGATCAGTGGGTGAGTGGCACAGCAAAAAAGTGAAAACAAATACATATTCGTATAAGAAAGGAAAAAAATGCGCTAATTGTGAGTTATGTGCGCTCGGTTCGCCTATTGCCACACAAAGGATGACATTTTGCATCAAAAATGGCCTATTAATGGTCACTCAGAGCATAGGCCGGGCTCAAACAATAGCTATAGCAATAGCTACTCGAAGTGCTTTCTTTGAACAATCAAAAATAATAATAACAATTGGAGTCGGTGGAGGAACCACAAATCAAACTCTCATAACAATGAGAAATCGCTCGCATTAGCCACAATTGTTTGGCACTTTTTGACGCTAGTTGAAATGCATTGGGCCACACACAATGTAATTGTGGCTTGTATACCCTTGTACAGGGATCGATTCACTTTATAACTATTTATAATTTGATACAAGTTTTACTTTTGTATGTATGAATTTATAAACTGAAAGAGTATTTCATATTTGTTATTTCCATTTTAGTTTTATTTAGCTTGGCTTTGGCTTCCGACAAGTCATCCGCAGTGGGTGAGACTGGCGAGTATTGTGCACTAGGTCAATATATGCTTATCGAGCCAATCAGCTAACTGCAATTAGCTGAAATTGCATTTAAGTACTCGTAAGTGCAAATAACAGTAAAAACTGTTACAAATTCTCTGAACCACCGGATAATTTCCGCTTGTCAGCAATTGTAAGAAACTGTTCCCACTTGAAAGTTGGCGGTTAGAAAAAAACGTGTGAATATTATGAAATTGAAATTGCTTTTGGATGCAGCAGCATTTGCAGAGCTGAATGTTGTTTTACTTACTGTAAGTGGAATACATTCCCGAAAAAAACTAAAAACCAACATTTCAACAGAAGCACTAAACCAAAAGTGAGCTTAATTATGCCTTTTGTTGGTTTTGTGTCGAGTAGAGCGTATTTATTATCTATTGTGATCAGCTGAAATTTGTGTGTCCTGTCATAAAACTCATTTTTTCATTGGTGCTGAATTTCATGCTTTTAGCGAAAAACAAAATAAAAATGAATAATTTCTCGGAATTTAAAAGTCATTGTTTGTTTTTTTGCAGTGTGAGTTCATTAATTTGAATTTATTATTTTCATAATCAGGAAAACATCTAGGAAAAAGTGTTTTAAATATTGTTGTTGCCGTTGACTTATAAATTGCAGTTTTCATTTGATTGTGTACTCTATGTCTTCATTTCTTATTATGAATTTTTTATTTTTCTATTATTAAATATTAGTCCAATATCACTTTGTATAAACAATTATGATTGGTTTCCAATATGTCCTCCAATTTGTCATTCATTTATTTTCGATGATTCCGAGGTTACTAATTTAATCATCATGAAGTTCATTAATGATAATAAATGTGTTATATATTATAATTAAACAAAGCACCATTTACAACACGTAATCCATAAATATTTGGATATGTATGTGCTTTAAATAAAAATATGAATATATGTATAAATAGATGTGTACTTTTTATTTTATAATTCCATATTCTTAACTATGCAGTATGTATCCGGTTGTACATATCTCTATACCTTATGATAAGCTACCGGAAATGATAAAACTATATAACTTAATCATATGGATTATGATTATCAAAATGGGCGTAGAGACCTGATTAAATTTAAAATGATTTCACATATCTCTGACTAATTTACAACTATGAGACTAATTGTATTAATTTAAACTCTTTTCTAAAACGCGTTTCCAAGAAAGATGAAGTAAAAAAAAAATAAAATAATGAAGCACAGCATATCTGAATGTCTATTATTCAGACATTTTCTATATACACAAGTTAAGAGTAAAAGTAAATTAAATAACTAACTACATGAGGTTGTTTCCTCGTCGATTTTCGCCAACCGAAACTAAAAATTATATATTTCTATAGCCACAAAATTGAAATTGAAATGAGTTCAAGAGTTCAGGATGAGCCATATGTCCTCTATTGTGCTTTGTGTTTTGTGTCAGTTGCCTTGATGGAAATGTCTGAAATGAATTGTGAGTACCCGTAACAATATTCACACTGTCACTGGCACTCACACTTATGCAACTTATGCAATGAGTCGCTGACGTTTTGGCGTGGCTCACTGTACCTAATGCCAAGCTCAAGTCATCTTTGAGTTTCATACGCGTCCCATACGCAAAGAGAGACGCGACAACAACTGCAACAACGATTAATTTGTTAGCAGCTTGCCTTTGGTCTCGGGCAGGAATAGGCCCAATATGGTGAATCCAATGGCACAGACGCCGGCCGACATGTACATGGTGGCAGCCAAACCAGGGCCAAAGATCATAAGCGGATAGATCTTGAGGGAGACGAAAATGAAAGCGCTCAATGTGGCCATACATAGGGAGGTGCCAATTGAGCGTATCTGCCAATATGTTCATTTAGTTGTTATGTATGATTGTTCAGATTGTTGTTGCCACTTGCACTTACCTTGGCCGGCAACTGTTCGATGACAATAACAAAGATGAGCGGTATGACACCTATGGATGCTATAAATGCCACCCAGCACATCAACAGCAACGACAGCCAATTGACTTCAGCAAGAAACTCTTTGGTAGCCAAGTTCGCGAGCAGTGCAATGCACAACTCACCAATGCCCATGCCTGCCATGGAAGTGAGCAACATGACCCGACGTCCCAGACGATCCACAAGTGCAACGGCACATAAAATGCCCAAGACTTGAGCAGCACCTACAATAATAGTGCAAGTATTTGCTTCTATTTGCGTCTCCAGCTGATTGAAAATGTGCGAGGTGTAGTTGAAGAGAGCAAAGCTTCCCGAAAGCTGATTGCATACGAGCAGCGTAAAATTGAGTCCAAAGATTTTCAATGTGGGCCAATTAACTGTAAAGATAAGTCATACCTTATCTCTATGATCTATAAATTTTAATCTTTAGCTGATTACTCACAGAAATCTGTCCAGTTGACACGCTGCCTGACACCGCCGCTGAGCACTTGTTGTCTGAACGTCTCGAACTCCTTTTTAGCCGAATCATGAAGCGTTGACTCATTTTCTGAGTCTAAAGCAGGTAGATTCTTATAGAAATAATATGATTTCTCTGCCAGGGCATCTCGACCCTGTCGCACCAAGAATTGTGGTGTCTCTGATAAGCCGATGATGGCCAACAGATATATGACTGGCAGGGTAATAGCAATGCACGGCATAAGGTAGTAATTAAGATAGGAGCTCATGGTAAAGCCCACAATCATGCCAAAGCTAACATACATCATTGCCATGGATGATAGTGCGCCGCGTATGCTGCAAAAGTATAATGTACCCGGAAATCCCAATAAATTACTCATATATATAAATCTTATAAAATGGTTAGTCAAACACATACACAGCCTATCTCTTTGCGAGTGAACATATCATTAGGTTCAATTAAAGTGTTTCACTTATTCAGTAATAACATTTTGACTTCACAATTAGTACTGGACTAAATCAATCGTAATACTCACTTGTTATCGGATATTTCTGCTACGAATATGGGTAATACCACATAACATCCACCACCCGACACACCGGCTAAATATCGTCCAGCATATAGATACGTCACATCTTCAGCCGAATAGATAAGAATCCAATAGATCTACATTATCAAATAGTTGAATCACTGGGAAACAATCTGAAAGCACTGAAGTATTGCGCTTACCATATTGGGGATAGCCAGAAAGAACATGCAGGTTTTACGGCCAAGTCGATCCAGTAAGAGACCAAATATAATGTTGCCCGTCAACGCCCCCCAGACCGATCAGTGAACCCACCCAGGAGGCCTCATCAATGCTGATGGGATTGCCAAGAGGACTCTGCTCAGAGCCCAGGAGCGGCAAAGATGGCGCTAGCCAACCGACTCCAACACCATGTGTAAACGTCATGATATGAACTACAAATATATATGTCGATTACTGGGTCAAGTTCAGTTACAATTCGAATCGCACAGAATACAAACCTGTCATTGTGGCTATGACCTGCCATCGATATCGCGCACTAAACACGCTCAACTTCTGCTCGTTGGTACTGTACACCATTTTGTTAAATTATTCAAAATATATGTAAAGCTTTTTATGTGTATTTTAATTAAAATATGAAATGCTTAATTAATATGCACGGCTCTTCATTCGCGAGTCTACTGAACATTCTGAATGGGCCTTACGAATGTTTTTATAGTGGAAATCACGATCTCAGCTTTTTATAAATGCTCCATAAAATGCTTTACTGAGATTAGATAGCTGCTTGTTTTAAGTGATTTTCTGTTATTTTTGACTACTTCACTCGAATAGTTTTTCGCCTCGAACGTGAGAAGTTTAAGTGGTAATTGGGGAATTTTGTGTATTATGAAATAAGAACTTCTGCATTAAGTTTGGAAAAAATAAAGATAAATCTGGGCCACTCTTAATTTTAATTACAAACAGTTCGCTTTTAAGTACAAAACAAAGTGTTAAAAGACAATTTATTCTGATAACTTCAGAGAGAAACTCATTCTATTATCAGCATTACTTGCACTTAGATATGTCAATCAATCCATTGAACTCACGGGGATACTAGGTATAGGTCCTACGTTAATCTTAAGTTGATACACACATTAAGTTGAGAGATTTTCTTTTCATTAAATTTTTATTATTAGTTGTAAACTACTTATTTCATAATATTTGTAAATGAGTAAGTAAATATAATTGTTGTTTTTTCAGATGAACGTAGAAGTGGAAGGTGCCTCGACTCTAGCTTATCTGGATTTACAATTAAGTTATTTGACAAACAGCCAGAAATAGAAGAAGAAAATTATGGCTTATTTCCAGCAAAATTGTGAGAAGATAATATAAAACTCATTAAACAAAAATATGTCTATGCCACGTATTAACCATAAAGCCAACAACTTGACAACAAGCTGAGAGAGAAGACCCATTTAAGATTTAATTCAGCGACTTTTCGCATTGATATTAACAATTCCCTCCGATCGTGTCACAATAAATGATTTTCCTGTGATCAAGTTATTATCTGTAGTTCCTGCTCTCTGAAGTCACCATCACAAACTTGGCAACAACTCTCCGGTCCCACAATACCTATTTCGATTGATAATGATGGATCTCTGTGCTACCAGCTTGTTGGAATCTCAGCCTCCATATCGAACTTGCATAAATCATCATTGAATTTAAATTTTTTTTTCTTTTCCTCTTTTTGCTATGCATAACTTGGCTTGGCTGGCTGCCCCGCGTCGTGATTCGTAGTCAGAGTTGTGTAGGGTCAGAGTTCAGGCCCTCCGGTTCGATGTGCAGTTTGTAAAATGTTCAATAAAAGTTACATTTTTGTTGTTAGTCGCGAATTGAGTAGCCATAATCCAGACACAACGTGCCATATTATGTCTCCGACTCTCTCAGTTGATGCAAATTGAATTCAATACACGCAAATACTTGTTATCGAGGAGGGCAACTCACACAATGTTGGTGGCCAGTCAGGTTTTTATTGTCTGCTAACTACTACATAGATCTTTCATCATTAGCACACGATTGTTTTATAATTTGAAATGTTAAACTGTCACTCTCCATGGGATGATCTGTAAACAGTCGTTTAGCTACTCCTTATCCATTTATTTCCGTTGCCATTGAAATTTATTTTCACTCGTTTATCTGGAAATATTCAGATTGGCATTCCCATTGAATGATTCGCTGCGTCAAGTTGACATAGAGTGAACTTTAAGTTTACTTTTAGAGTAATATATTGACAATTAATGTAAATTTAAGTAAACCGATAAGATCAGAGACATATAGGTTGAACATACATGAAATTTGAGAATTGATTTATTGTCATTCCCATGCGCAGTATAAGCATTACGTGTTTGCATTTATTTTGTATTTTAAATCAATTTCAATTTATGTTGTCTAATTTATTTGATTTTTAATTTCATGTATATACTTTCCAGCACAGATTTATTTCAAACATCAAAAATGTTTACTGCTTTCAGGAACCTGAATACCTTCATAAATCAAAAACTTTGTTCTAATCAGAAATTTTAATCTTAACAATTTTGGGATTTTATCCAGAATGTTGGAGCGTAAATTTCAACATTTTTGGGCAGCGCAGTACAGAAATGTGAAATATTTTAGATTCTTGCCGTTGGATAAAAATATAATAAATTGTCGTTCAACATTTAAAACTGGAGTATACTTGTAAGAGTTAGGGCAGTCGTTCAAGATAATAATACAAAGCCCAGGAGTTACTTAGTTTGGCCTTAGTTCACGTATTAATTAGATTAATTGTAGATATTTGCAATTAGTTGAAGAAGCTGCTGAAATTTGAATAATAAAATCAACAAATTGCCACTGCCAGCGCTGAACCAGAAACCTACTGTGGCTTATTGCAGCTGAAGAAATGATAGCATGAATGGATGAATAATTGATGGCAGCAACAGTAGCAGAATACAACAACAATAATAGCAACAAGAGTACAACGAGTACAAAAGCGTTTTATATTGTTCTCATGCTGTGAGTGAGGTCTGAACATGTTGACAGCTGGGGCGACAAACGACCGCCGACTGCTGTGTGTGGGTGCAACATGTCAGTGGCAGATACAAAGGGTATCTGCCAGATATTCGTACCACTAGAAGTTTGTATATTCACCTCATCGAGGCCATGTGCCTCCAGCCACACCGAAAATCGCACGTTTCTATGCAAATCTTCGCTGCTTTTCAATCATCAACACGGCTACAACAGCAACGACTTCTCGCTTCTATTATTTTTTTTCGGGGATGTCTGCGGATCTGTTGGGTCGGTTGGATCTTTTGGGGGCCGTAGGTAATAATTATCGCTTGCATTACGTATTTCGGTTGCTTCTCGCTTTTGTTTACGATGCCAGCGTTGCGCCTTTTTTCGACTGTGTGGCAATCTAACTAAGCTGCTGCCATAGAAAATGGGTGTTAAAATTAACGGGACTTAAATGGTTTTTCAATTTTACAAAAGCCATCGTGTCTTCCATTCGATTGCAAGAGCCAAGAAAAAAAATAGAAAAAAAAATTAAGAAAACTAAAAAGGCAGAAGCGCCCTCGTTCCATGTACTTTGATGGATAGTTTGGGGTTAAATATAGGTTAGATTATGGCTTCTTAACTGCGGCTGCGATGATTTGACACTTTGCAGTCGGCCTGCACTTAAATACCTACAGCAAAATGGCAAAACGACCTTTTAAGGTTGTTGCTCAATGCTGGCACAGCTGCCATACATATAAGTAATTGACTTGCCTATCAGACATGCAACTGAATTGGGGGAATGTGTGTTATATGAATAAACTCTACAAGAGAGTTCAATGCAAATTGATAAACAATTTTACAGTAAATGCTGACATGTGTTTAATTGGCATTTATCCTTGGGCGAAATCCATGCTCTTAATGCCAAAGTCTTACACTTGAAGTTCTTACTCAGCCCGAATATATCTTTAATTATTACTGAAATGTGCTTCTAATATATAAAATGAACTACTTCCATTGTGATTGTAAGTGTGATACAATCGAGATTACACGACTAACAGATTTCCTGTGAGTTACTATTTTAAGTTATAATAAATTATAGTTATATTTACATATGAACATATAAATAGATAATAGTGCTATTTCGTAAAACACTTTGGCACTTTTACTCTACCCTTTATACACAGAATCCAGGGTATACTAAGCTATTCAATGTCAACTATATATATTAATATTAAGTACAAGAAGCCAGCCCCAATATGAAATGCAGAAGAAACTCGCCATTAAAACCACGTTAAGCATGCACAGCAAGTTCGCTGTTGCAGTCTTTCGTCTCAAGCGTTGGGTGATTACCGCCGTCGCTTCTGACAATTACCCGGCGCTTTTATTAGAATCCAATGATGATTCGTTCATGTTCCATCAGGCAGACAGTCAGCCAGTGCTGATGGCTGGAAGTAGATAGCTCCAACTACTGGCAAATTCGTGGGAATATTTGTATCTGCGATTATTTAAGCATTTCCTATACCAAAAAGATAATCGAAGGCGCGATTCATGCGCCGTGTAATGTTGCCATCTGCATCGCGTGGATAAGGAGCTGTAGTTGGGGAATTGGAGGTGAGGTTGCAGAAGGAAGCAGTAGTAGCTAAGCAGAAGAAGCTGTGCAGCCAAAGCAAAACCAAAACCTAAAACCGAACTCAAACTGAAACTCAAACAATAAGTTATGCAATACAGACGCTTGTCAGTGCTCTGAGTCAAAGTTGTAGTCAAAAATGACTGTGCCCGTCATCGTCAAGAAGCTAGCAAATCATAATAAAACTGTCCACTGTCAACTCTTCAGCTGCCTTCTCTCTACCAGTGGTCCATAAACAGACACAACTTCAGTCATAAAGTCGTCACTGACAGCGTTTCGAATCAATAATTTGAAATTTATTTGCCCTCATCCCACCAGCTGTCAGTTGGCCCTACAAGCGCCGCCATTAATGATATGTCTGGCAGCTTCCCTTTCTCATCATCAATTGAATGCCTCATTCGAGTATTTTCTGTATTATTATCAAACTATCAAATGTTGTTTTGGTAGTATTCTTTTTCTAGAATTTTATAATAAAATCTATATTATTAATTGCCTTACAAATTTTTGTTAGATTACATATTTGTTCTCCTATATAATATAATATAATCAATGATAATGTTCCAATGATGATAAATATAAATTTACACTTCAAATATTTCGAGGATTTCAAGTTTATTTTAGTTATTTTATAATAGATTAGATTATAAATTTATTTTATTATAGTTTTCGTCTTTGGGTCTTCGATACAATTTTGTTACTTAACAGCAATGTTAACGCTTAACAGTCTCTGTAAGCATACTAACTGTACACTGCAGAGGCTTCAAGCGTCTCTCTCTCTCTCTCTCTGTCTGCTTGATCAGCTGATCGCTGGACCGGTTGCAAAGACAATTGCTTTTGTTTCTTTGGCTTTGCTTTTGGCTTTATTTTAACTTTTGTTTGTATTTTTTTTGTGGACTGGCTAACATGGAAATGTTGTTGACTTCGAGGAAGATGTTCGCTCATTCGGGTTGGGACGAAGATTTGCGCTAGCTTCGGCGACTTGCCGACTGATTTTCTTGCTGTCTCTGCTGGAGTCTCTTTGTGCGTTTTTGCTGGAGAAGAGTGCGAGTCTGGGGCCGAGTGGGAGCGCACAACTACTAAAGTTGGACGCCGCATTTGCCAATTGAAACATTCAAATGTGAATACCGTACGGGTGAAGACGTCTTCTGTTCGGATTGGCTCCTCAGTTTGTAGTTAAATTTACAATATTTTAAAAATAATTTTTATTGATAAACGAAACTGTTGTGCATGCGAAAATTAAATTAGTGCATTTTCAAGCATATTCTTAAAAGTAATCTAGCTTGAAAATATAGTGGTCATTATTAAATTAAGAAAATTGTAATAAAACAATAATTTGCAGACTTTCCAATGAACGATAATTACTATATATTGTGCGTTTAAAAAAAGAAGAGAATTGTGAAACGCGATAGGCTGCACTGTTTTTTTACAAAATCACTTTAAATAAATTACGTAAAATAAAGATTTTGTTTAGAGAAAAAAATAAGCTTTAAGTAATTTAATTAATTATTTTATCTGCTCAATATTGTTGAGTTTTTTTTATATTTTTTTAATGCTTTTAGTTTGTTATGTTTTCTAAAACATAATTCTCTATTACACTAATATTTCTTTCATGACTTTTTACCGCCACTGCCATAACAAATTTAAAGTGATTTTGTTTTTTTCGCATAACTACAACCTAATCGTGACATTTGTGCATTAGATAAGCAAAACCCCATGGAGATATAAAAACGAAGAAATCAAACAATAAAACTAACATTATAACTAATATACGACGAAAAAACTACGAATAAGAGCGGAAAACTCTATAATAATAATAAATAAACTACAAACTTAAAGCAAAACATATTACTTCACTCACGAAACTGAAAGCAATATCACTTTGCGAGCACAGGAAGAAGTTGCTGCCATAGTTGTTGCCACAAAAAATTTGACATTGAGGCTGCTGATGCTGCCGCTTAAAGGTAAGTGAATGCTCTGGGGTCAGGAATCTTTACAGCTGCGTGTTAGACTGCAGGAATGTTGGATCACTTGATGCCTCTCACAAATAAGTGTAGTGGCAACATGGCTTTATGACTTCTGTTTTGCAATTAGAAACTCTGAGATTTTGCTTGTTCAAGTGAATTTTCTTTAAATGAAGTTTATAGTTGACCATGAAAAGTCAGTCAAGTGTTCTTCTATTCGTTTGGTATTGTCATTTAATTGTTTATTTAAGTTTTTGCCAATATAAAATGGAAATTCATGACTTTAATGACTTAATAATGATTCAAAGTCATTACAATTAAATGGCAACGATATCAGCTGCTTGTTAAATTAATTAGCAGGCCGTAATTAACTTAAGATATTAATTGTTCAATTTGTTCTAACTAAATCTGCATAAAATTCGCATATATCTTTCTTGATTAATAACTTAAATATCAGATATCAATATTGCAGCTTTGTTTGTTTTACAGTTTTTAATTGTTTAGTTTTTATTCTTTCTACAATTTTACTGCATAAATTTACCAATGGAAAATGGTCAAAACCAGCAGCTGAGCCCAGCTGGCATTGTTATTATAGCATCAGAGATAATGCACAACTGTTCAAGGATGTACAGAAGCTGCAGCAGCAACATCAGCTCAGAATTGATACCTTGGGGCATTTGGTTTCTAGGCAGCTGCAGTGCTTAGTTAGATAATTCGAATTGCAGTCCACAAAATCACAGTACAAGCGACAGGCAGAAACAGAAAGTACTTACTTGTGCAGGAATTAGGAAATGCGGCTTAAATGTCAAGAGTTGCTACACTTTTCCAGCCTTGTGGCGTAAATGAACAAAAGAAAAGCGACGTTGCTTAGCCAAGGAAAAGACAAATTTAGGCCAAATGTGTGACTTAACATCTTTCACATCACATAAACACAAGCACACATATACAGAGACCTGCACACCCACACCAAGCGAAGGTGTTTAGTTATTTTGCTTTATGTGGCAGGGGGTTAAAGTTTAGCTGGGAGAAAGAAATAAAACTGGTGGAAAAAAAAAACAAAACAAAAATAGCTGCTTTAAATGTAAGAAAATGCTGTATACAATATAATTTTGCTGGCTGTTGTTATTGTTGTTGTTGCTAGTGTTGCAGATGGCCAGATAAAAGTTCAAAATGCGAATGTTGTTGGTATGGTTGGGTCTTGTCTGACTTGGTCGACTTGGGTCTAGTCTGGTCTGGTCTGCTCATTAACATTGCCAGCAAAGAAATGGCAAATAAATTTAAAAGTCATTCAAGCAACAATGCCCAAAAGCAGACCCACCCTCCACACTCCACTCACGCGAGTACACCCCAACAACGATCACTAACAACTACAACTTTGTTGTCTTCTATTTTGGTTGTAGTCGATATTGTTGTTGTTGTTTTTTTGTTGCTATTGCTGGTATTGTTGTACTTGTATTCATTCAAGTGTTGATGCGTTAACTGGCGCTGCGTGCGCATCGTTGAAAAGCCAATGAGCCGCAACTATTGCCGTACATCGCACAGTCCGATCAAGTAAAAGTAACCTAATGTATCTTTTTCTTTTTAATGTTTTTTTTTTTTTTCTGCCAAGACATCAAACCTTACGATTGTTGCTAGCTTTTTTAGTGCCCATCTTTAGTGATTAATGAAGTGTAAATAATGTACATGTTTTCTGCATTTGATGCTGCTATAAGATTTCAACACATTCTAAGCGAACTGGCTGTTGTTTTGCTTGTTTTTCTCCCCCTTCTATACTCATATGAAACGCACGTTGTGGTTAGTGTTGTTGTTGGCATCTCATTGTGTTGTATTCTTAAAGTGCGCAACAAGTTTGCTTTGTCTTGTGTTCCAAGTTAAGCTTCATTACAAGTTATGAAAACACAAACACAATGAAATATCCAAAGACTTTGGCAACGAACTTGCTAGCCGCCGCAAGCAAACAAACAACAACAACCACATCAGCGGAGCAACACAAAACAAAGATAAACAAAACATCAGCCAGTTTTTGTCATTTGGTCAAATGTCAGCTTTGCTTAAAGTGTAATAAATAAATCATTTGTCACTTTTTGTAGCTTGCCCTTTTTACTTTTTTGGCTGAATAACGCAAAAACTTTGGCAACGAACTTGAACTAATCAAAGAAATACATACTTTTCCTGCGAGTGCTTATGAACTTTAAGAAACGTTCACATATATTAAGCATTTAAATGCACAAATGCTATTTAAAAATCAAATTTCAGTTTCTCACTGTTGAGCGAACGCATAATTTAACTTCATGCGTAAAATGTTTAGTGACCTCATGATCTTAAATATGATCATTATGTGCATTTAACAACTAAATGCCAAGTTCTTAAATTACAACAGGCAACAACTGAATCCACTCATACACTCACAACAGATGCACATTCATCAAGCCACATGCGTTTGCAAATTGCGTAGCCATATAGTAGTTAGCTTAAATGGAACTCGCTTGGATGATGGCATCTAGCTTGATATACGGGCAGCAGCATGCGGTTAAATGTCAGACCAAAATACTGACCTCCATGCTCGGACAGGCTACATTTGCATCATGCCATTTTAGGGCTGTCATTCATTGGCATTTGTTTTGGCCGTCTACAAATTTCAGACTTTGCCCAACTCTTATTTATACATAGGCTTTGAAGTATATCGAATTGAATATTCGCAATTGGAGCATCTTTCTTAAGTCTTTTCTGTCATCCATCTATAATATCAACTGTAGTGCTCGTAGCAATAATTCAATGTCAGTCAATTCTTAGATCTTGCGAGTCTGAGCTAAATCAAAGAAACAAAAAGCCCGCATAGGACAATTCTTTATTGGATAATAGCTCAATAAAAAGCGTTATTTTGCATTTTTATTAATGCAAAATGTGCAAACAAAAGCAAAGTAAATAATTAAATAATCTTAATTATCATCTTTGATGTGGCAATATCGAAGATGCTAGAATCTAATGCGGGCTACAGAACAAGTTTGACGCTTAAGATCTCGAAAGTTATCTGATTTGGTTTGTCCAAATGCAAAATCGATTTACAGTTAGCGCTAACCGCATCGCAGTTTACCCAAGAACTTGTTTTGAAAAAGACAAATATAAATTCTACCTCTCATCAGGATCTATATCAAGCGTATGACATCAGAAACTCAAAGGATGCGACTTTGTTTGCGATGTTTAACACGCAGTTCTTTGCTGCTTACGAACAGGTTCTTGGTATTATGAATCATAATGATCATATACATACATACATACATTTCATATACATATGAAAGTGTAGGCACAGTATGTGGCTTAGAGTTATGCGCCTAAGCTCATCTTAAAGATGTCGTTGAATTTTATGAGCTGTTCATCTTAATCATCTCATGTATTGTTGGCTACCTTTCGATTCCGTTTCGGTTCCGTTTCCCAGGCTGCCGTCATTGTTGGCAATTTGAAACTGTTATTGCCAATAAATATACCCGCACTTGTACTTAAGAGGAAGCCGTGAATGATTGACTATTAGACCACTACTTAAGTAGGCATCATATGCTCGTAGTAGCGCGTCCAATTAGAAACGCCCAGCACTGGCAGAATCATAAATCAAAAACACCTATAATTCCGCATTCAATTTTTAATTTATAATTTTTTAAATCTTTTTTTTTACCTCTTGATATGCTTGGGTAGGTCATTTTGATTATGTGCTTGAAAGACAATTAAAAGCGCGAAGGCAACAAATGACAAGACCTCTTAACAGTCATAATATAGCCACATTGATGTTTTCGACAACTTGTTGTCTCTGTCATCATGTCGCTTTGATGCTTACAAGCGCGCAGATGGAAGCGGACTGCAAAGTCAAGTTTGTTGTCCAAGTCTTTTGTTGTTGTTTGTTATTTTTTAGAATTTCGAAAGGAGCACAATGTTATGGCGCACAATAAAAGTCAATAAATTATTATTTTTATGTCAGACTTTAAATGTTATACGTATTTGCATTTGCATATTACAATTTTTTTTTTTTTTTTTTTTTTAAGAATAAATTTATTACAATTACTTAAAAAAAAAAACAATCAAAAACGAAAACAACAACAATTTCAATTAAAACGCATTTTATACGCCTTTCTACATATTTTGACATTCTTAAAGTCAAACTAATTAAGAAATTAATTTCTCATGTAATTTCCGCTTGTATTACATTTTCCGCTACTAACACACTGAACTCCAAACATTAAAACAAGTATAACAACAACAATGTCCATTAAAATCATAACAAAATGGATATCAAAAGTAACTTTCGTTTACGAAGTAAAACCAAAAAATAAAAAAAGCGAGAAAAAGAAAACGAAACAAAAGTATTAACAAAACAAAAAAAGTCAGACAACAGCAGCGGCGGCAACAAGAAACAATTACTCCAGACAATGAGCAACTAATTCGCAGCTTCAGATGAGACATTGGTGGCTTATGAGCAATATATCTACACAAGCATCTGTATCTATACACCATGTGCAGTCGCTTGTTTTGTGTGAATGTGTATATGATGAGTGCGAGTAATCATAAAAAGGCCATCACGATGAGGAAAAGTGCGCTGGTGTTGTATAAATTAAAGAAAAGCTGTATAGAAACAAAAGCAAAGAAAATTGTTGGCCATTGTTGTTGGTTAATTAATCAGCAGCAGCATCAGCAGGAGGAGTTAAGGAAAAGCCGTAGCTGATTATTTAACCAAGTGACATAAATCTTCAAATTTGGTAAGAAAAAACACTGACCCACATATTCATAAATCAGATATCAAAAAAAAAAAAAACTCAAAAAAAGGAATCGAAGTGTAATGCAACAGTTGTTACCACTTTTTGGATTGGGGCAATTTTCGACCAGACAAACTGGCGGCAGAACAACGCCAGACTCCACAGCAATTACCTATTAATTGTTGTTATTGTTGTTGTTGTCGGGGTTGTTGTCGTTGCTGCGACTGCTGCAATTGTTGGCAGCATTGCTGGCGCCGCCTTTGGTTGTCATAAATTGCGCTGATGCTGTTTTCGCTTTGCCGGCAATTGCTTCATATCAATTGAAACTGCCGCAGTCATTGCGTCTTTTGTTTGCTTTGTTTTGTTTTGTTTGTGGCGGCTTTTAAATTTTCCTCTTTAATATTTGTCTTTTCGCATAGATACACTTAAAATAGTTAGAATTGAGCAGTGATTTAATAAATTTATCTAATTTTGCAATATTTTTATATGATACACAACTTAAATGTGAGTCTGTACGGCTTAACAAATTTATTTTTTGTAGATTTCATTGTAGAATACAATTAAAAGTGTGAAGTATAATTTATAACGTGATTGTTGATTTATATTTAAAATTTAAAATTTATATTTAAAACTTATGTTGTTATTTCTAATTATAAATGTAACATATAATATAAATGTAACATGCAATAAGAAATTCTAACATATTGTCAAACTTGATTTTAGACTAACATAGCGTTTTGTTTATAATTTTATTAATTAAATTTCTGTATGTTTATTTTAACAATTTTTAAAAATATTATCTATTCTGCAAAAATATTTAGTTTATCTTTTTGAAAGTTTTTTAGATACTTCATAGTTAAAATATGCATAAAAGAATATATACATAGAATAATACAAGCTACAACTTTCATGTGATTTCAGCTTAGCTTTTGAAAAACAGGTTCGTTGCGTGAATCTTTTATATGCAGTTCGTTGCTTGGGTCATTTGACTTAATTCTTGATTTTAAATTGCTTTTGGTTATAGTCAATTATCTTTGATTTATGTTAAGTATATACTATATATATTCATTTACTTAAGTTATATTAGAACTCTAATTGTTTAATTTGAAAAGAAATATACTCATCATGAATACTGAGTTATGAGTCTCTGAATAATAAGTAGTTATGTGTAAAATATACCCAAAGCAATTTGAAACAACCAATAAAGCTACATGTTATAATTATAATTGTTGAGCAAAACGAAAACAAGTATAAGTATAGCATATAATAAAGATAAGCAACAGAAAACAAGAGTCTTCATTTACACAATCATAAAATGGGGCGATTGTTGGTCAGCGGAGCGAGCCATGGGCAATTGGCACCCTCTAGCGGGCGGTCCATCGCTCGAGGGCATATCTCGCATGAAAAATTGCTGCGGTACGGTGACCTAAAACAAGGAAAAATCCAACCCGTTAAATGCATTGCTTTGCTTTACAAATCACTCGCCAATTTGTTGGGCCACAAAAGTGAACTGAGTTCCATTTGCCACTGCGCACTAATGGTGTATGTTCCGAGTGTGGTCGCGCGGTGGGCGGCACTGTGGGCGGTCCTGGTTGGGGGCAAGTGTGAAGCAGCAGACAGGCACGCTGGCACGAAGCGTCGAAGTGACTTCTGGCATCCACTTTTTGTGCCCCGCTAGACAGCACACAAATTGCAAATGAGCAGAACACAAAAACTGCACTGCGGAAATGCGCAAGAATTCTTGTGTAAAAAAAAAGAAGACAGAAAAAAAGACAAAACATACCGAAATCGTATCAAAGACACAGCATACCGAAAAAGAAGAATTTGAAACACTTGCCATTGGCAAAAAAAAAAGAAAAAAGATCCATTGCATATGACCTCAAAATCTATTAGCACGTCGAACTCTGGCGGCTATGAAATGCAATCACAGCCGCCGCCCCCTTCGGGCAATTTTTTTGGTAAATTTTCGGCTTCTGAAAGCATTAATGTCCAAAAACTGTGAAGTAGCCCCAAAGCCACACAACAGCAGCAGCAGTTGCAGTGGCAACAACTTCAGTCAAACAGTAGAGCATCTCAGCTGTCTAAGCATCTGAATCTGTGGCACGTAGGTCAACGCATCAGCTAACCGCATTAAATGCCCCTTACAGCCGTCTACATCGCCTGAGCGAACAGTGAAGTCTGTCCGTCTATCTGCGTATCTGACGGCCTTTAGCTACATCTTCAGTACAAGAAAAAACAAAACAAAAATATCTGTTTTGTTATTGCAAAATTTACATTGATGCATATTCACACCTGACTTTGTGTAAATGGAACGTTCTGTTATATAATATTGCATTTTTTAAATATTCCACTGTTCCAATAATTATTATTATTTTTTTAGTATCTCATATAATTTTGTGTTCATCTAAAAAATAAAAATATTTTAAGCAATGTAACATTTTCAATCAATTAGATTTACAAATGTAACTTATTGAAAACAAACAATAATGACCAGTTTTTTATTGCAAACCGTAAAAACAAGCATTATTAAACTAAATTCCAGCAAAAATATTTTTGCGTTTACTGCGTTAAAAATATTTATATATATTTTTGGAAAGGTGCATCCACTCGCATTTGCTACATGAATATGATCATCATCTGACTGACATGTGCTTAGCTCCAACAAATAAGTAATAATACAAATTTGCTGCTGGCCTAATCAATTATTCGTTATCTTTGCGCATGATTAACCGCATTTTGTATTTTGCCGTTACAGCGAGAAAAAAATTGCAAACAACAGCAAAATGGTTAACCCGATTCACAGACCTTACAACATCTACCGTTAAATTACCGTTGTTTATTCAAAACATTTATTTATTCAACTTTATTATAATTATACTTTAATTATGTAAATATTTAAGCGCAGATTAAGCTCGGTACAGCTTTGGAAACGAATAGAAGGCAAATATGAGTTAAATTCAAAATGTGCATCACAATTGTTGAGGGGTTCCAGCTTTAAGATGATACTTATCACACAGATGTACCAATATGAAATATGATTTTAATTGCTCAGAGCTAGCAAAGTTTATCTTCTTTTTTTTTGACAACATATTCTCTAAATGAGCAAATAAACATCGTAGACAAGCACAATGGCTGGCACTTTCAAAACTTCAGACTTTGGCTGGGAAACGTCAAGCAAGTTGAGTTGCTTCTCTTTTATGCATTTATAATGTTAATTTTCACAAAATTAATTCAAAGCTGGGTTTGAAATAAGTGAATGTATAACAAAAACATTTTAAAATGTTTAACATTTTAATTTCGTTTTGTTTGCTTTTTCAACTACTTTGTGGCAAAATGTGACTAAATATTGTAGCGATTGATAATTAATTTAATAAATTAACATAAATTTATTGATGAGAAAGTGTTAAAACAAAAGGCAGCGAACTTGAACTTGCTTATGATTTATTGATGCGTTAACTACTTTAAGTATTCCTTCACACAGTTATATACACAAGATTGGACATCGCTTCCCACTATTAGGCAAATGACCGCATGTCTGCACCTGCACATCAGCGTTCCCATGCTTCGGCCGATATCAAGTTTTAGCAATTTTGCTAATGTTTATTTATTTTATTTTTCATTTTGTTTCATTTTGTGATTGCATTGAAGATGCGGCAATTTTATGCAATTTTCATAACAGGAATTGTCAGCTATTCCCTGTCTGCGCCTCTGGCTGCCGTTTCATAATGCAGAAGGGGCGCATTTCGCATGCCTTTTGCTAAAGGTGAAATTTTCGTCGGATTTTCGTTTTTCTGCTATATGCACACTTACACAAACAAATTGAAATGAAAACAATTTATCTTTCTTTGCTTTGCCTACTACTCGTAGTGAGCAGTGCTGGCCCACACAAAGACAGTGCAAAAGGTTCGGCATGGAAAAACAACATGCTGCGCACGAGATAAAAATGGCAAAACAAATAAATCAAAACCCCAAATAACACGTATACGACATGCTGCACAGTGCCAAAGTTGAGATAGAGCCTCGACTAAAATATTTGGTTGTGCATCGGTATGCATGCCTCAGTTTCAGTTGCCATGTGTTGTTGTATGCAGTTTCAACACTTTGCCAGACAACAATAAAAAATATAATATAAAAAAAAAAGATAAAAGAGAGGAAAAAAACAAATGCTTCCTTCATGTCAGCGCGGCAACCGTAAAGGTTAAGCGGCAACTTGACAAAAAGGTTAAAACGATTTAACAGACATTTGGCAGCGACGCGTCGCGACGTTTAAGTCCAGACCCCACCGATTGCCTTCAGTAAACACCCGCATTGCGTCCTGGACATCACTATACAGTGTGTGTGTGTGTGTGTGTGTGTGTGTGTGTGTGTGCCTATGAGTGAGTATGTGTGCTTGAAGGCGGAACAAATTTCTTGATTGCCGAGACCCTCGCCTAGGAAAGTGCAGCCTCAGTACCAAGTCCCCAAGCTGTTTGCCGGCTGCGGCGTCTCCTCATTATTATTTTTATTGTAGCTGCTCCAAACACCTGTTGCCTTGGGCCACGTTGACATTTTTGTTGTTGTTTTTATAGCCAGTTGATAGTGATTCAGCAGCATCAACAGTTGCAACTTCCTTATTTGTCATTGTAGTCTTTGATATTTCGATTTTTGTTTTGTTTTCTTTTTCATTTCACTTTTGCTGAGGAGTCTACCATGTGTCGGGTATCCATTTATCATGTCTGCGAAGATGATTGAATTGCATTTCTTGTTTTTTTTTTTTGTCCGCTTTCGCGTATGAATTGTGAAAACACTTCATGCAAATATGCATAATTATTAAGTATTATCGAGTGACTATTTAATTGACATCATCAACGTTAAAATATCAATTAGCACTACCAAAAAAAAAAAAATAAATTTAAATATAAATAAAATACAGTCATATTATGTAAGAAAGTTATGTGGAATTAGAGATCTAAGATAATTTAAAAAACGTTGAAAACAAATATATATATAATCTTAGATCTTTAGATTGGTTTTAAAATTTGTACCAAAGGAAACATTTTTAATTTCTGTATTTATTTGGTTCAATTGATACGATATTGCCTTATTTATATTTTTAGATCTCTTAGTACGCCAGAGAGCAAATTAATTCGACAATTAAACAATTAGTTATAATATAAATACAAATTAATTTGTATTTGTGCTGAACGAAAAAGGTTAAATCGACCTTCTGAATAAAATGTTTGGGATACAAATTGCAGTCAATTTCAATTTGCTGATGCCGTTAGGAAAACCTTGGCAATGACAGAATCTATTTAGGTAATTGCAAATTGAAAAACGTGCATTGAGTAAAGCAAATCCAAGAATGAAATTCAATATTAATGAAGCATTAAACTCAAAGTAACACTTGAACTTTAAATAAATGTACAGCTATTTGTCTATAATGAATCTCGTTTTATTATTAAAATCTAATGTCAGGTGGTATGATGTTGGTTTTGTTTGTTGGCGTGCTGGTGGGTTGGCTTGTTGGTTAATTTATGCATGCTTTGCGTTATTTGATGAAATTAAGAATTAAATTTAGTTGGGAGAACAAAAAAGTCGCAAAGAAGAACCCATCCACGGCAATCATCTTATTTGAAATACAAACCACAATTTGAGTCAGGCGAAGAATCCACCAAGACAATGTGTAAGATTCGCTTTCGCAAAAGAATAAAGTGAAACCACAGTCGCAGCCCCAACACGATCCTCACTCGGCAGACCGCCTGCAATTAATATTAAATTGAAATTTATGTGAACATAAAAGGTATTTCCATATTTTTTATATTCAATTTGGTCTGTTGTTGAAAACGAAATTTAGAGTGGAAGAATACTTGCTAGAAGATACGGGTAAAGTTTACGTATTAAAAATAGAGCTATTGGATCTGAAATTATTCCAACCATTGAAAATGATTTAATTGAATGCAAAGAGTGTCACTGGGTAAGCCGGTTCGTTGGCTTGACTTGGCACTCTTTCAGTTGATATTGTTTGCAGTTGTGCAAAATTAAAACAATTATATGAAATTATGCAAAGTGCGCAGCAACAACTACAAAAGCAGCAGCACCAATAACAAAAACAACAGATGCATAAATGAGCTGACGGAAGTGACAACGATTCCAAAGTGAATGTCTGCAGTGTCTGTCTGACTGACGGACTGACTGACTAACTGACTGACTTACTAACTGACTAACTTAATACCTGGCACAGCTGTTTTTCCCTAGATAAGCCCCTGTGACAGGCTTTATTTTACCTTTATCAAACATACGCCCTGTGGTGCTTCGTCTAACTCAGATTAATCTGCTCATCTGAGGCTGTATTTAATTTGTAGGTGTGCAATTGCATTATGTAATCAATATTTTGTACTTGTGGTAAATGCAATGCGTACTCTCGCACAATTATTTGTTTTTTTTTTTTTTATTGTTTTTTACTTTTGTTTTTTTTTTTTTTTTTTTTTTTGTGCTTGTATAATTTCTATTATCTAATATGCCAGTGCACAGAAACCCATATGTAATTTACTCGTCGCTTGGCATCCCACGAGCTTAAGCAATAAATATTCATACTTTTGTTAACAAGCCAAAAATTAATTGTTGCTTTTGTTTACTTTTAGGCGTTTCAGTACACAAAATGCGGCGTACACAAATCCATTTGCTATGCTGTGGTAAGTTTTACAATTCAATAACAGAAAAACATTTTTATTAAATCAACTCAAAAATAATAAATATGTTAAATATAAGTTTTCAAGGGTTTTTCGAAAACATTTAATGTGAAAGGCAGTTTTTTATTGTTTCATTAATTTTTCTCTAGAAGTCATAAAAAATTTAGTTAATTAAAATATGTATAAAAAATGCAAATGTTTATATTAATTTCTTGCTTAATTTGTTGAAAGCTTCGCACAATTATTGTTGATTTAATAAATAATAAAGCTACGCCCTCAGTTTCAACAAACGCAGACATCCTTGACCTTGTCGACTCGTAAGATTCCCACAATACATTACCACTAACGGCATATTTAAGTCCGACCGAAGTGAGACTTGACGCTTGTCGGTCTCGTTGACGCATTCGCACATGCGTATCTACGGCTTAACGTAGGCAGTAAATCGGTAAAAACTTTACAGCTAAAAAGCTGGCACAAAAAGCGGATTGCGGCAAAAGTGTCTTTGTCTAAGCCGACTTTTTTGCTGTATCGTACGACAAAAAATGAAGTTAAAAGGTAAAAAATCTTGATGATCAAAGATTAAATGTGACTTTTGTTTAGACCTGATGTTAATTAATGGATCAACTGAGGTGAATGCCTGGGAAATGTCTAAGAAATGACACTCTGACACGCCATTGACCCAGAAGAAAAAAAAAAAACAAGCATGCAGAGATAATATAGAAATATATTAGTAAATTCAACAATAAAGAAATATTTATCTATTGAACAATGCAAATAGTTAAGTAATTACGCGTCTCAATTAAAGTTGGCAAATGTTGGCTGCCCCGCTGCGTGGCACACGAATTGTCGAAGATGCCCCAGCGCATCGCTGCCACATGGCTTTAGGGTAATGATGTTCAATGGCTTCTTTTTTATTTTGGGCGTTTCAATTTTGTTCAGCGTTGCCAATCAATGTACGCAAATTATAGGCAATTGTTTAATTATATAAGGCAGCAACACCCTCGATATAGCGGACGCTTCGGTTACTGATTCATGGACAATTGAATGATTCATATAATCACGACGATTATGCAGCAAGTGAACCTTGAATATTGTGGTTATTTTGACTATTGAGCAACTTCTTCTTTTGAGCGTTTCTTGTGTCTTGTGGTGTCGTCTTCAATCCAGCTGTAGTTCATCAGCAACTTGACTCTTTTCTCCCTACTTCTCTCATCTCGTACATTTAATTGTTTTTATGCTTAAAAATGTAATTAATGCATTTGAGGGCCTAAGGTTAGTTACTCTCAGTCTTGATTTTAGCTGCTGATGAGCCAGCTGATCATCACAGTCACAGTGACAGTCACAGTTTTGCGTAATTCGGCAATGAGTTTACAAAAGTCAAGGTCTATCCAGTTGAGTTTTGGGATTAAAGACTTGAGCATCGGGATGCTTATGCTATTAGTGTTAAGCGAACAAATAATAAAAAAAGACATGGGCAAGATTATAAATGAGTTAAAGCTGTAATTAGTTTATTTTTGAAGCAAATGTTACTCCTACAATAATTACAATGACACTAGCTTAAAATATCAATTTTATATCTTCAAATATTCAAAGTGTTAAAATCAAAATAAAGTTGAGCAACACTTAATCTAATCTTAATCTTAAACTAATATAATTAATAAAAAGATTAAAAAAAGGTTCAGAGTCTAACAACAGATTTATTGTGATAGCTTAATTTGGATTATAATGAATTTGCGCATTAATAAAAATCTGATTAGCGGTTTAAATTATTTATTTATTGATATCTTAACATAATCTATGTGCTTATAAATCACATACCTTAGAACTAAATACTATTTTTTTTATTTTCTTGTTTTGAAATGTATTTTTGATTGATTATGAGAGGTTTTATCAAATCAATTTTGTAACTCTTTTATAGCGCTTCTATTGCTGGCATATTTCAGCCAATCAAGTGCTGAAACCAAGGTAAGCTTTAAGGTGGTTCCTTTTACTGATTACACTACTAATTCCAACATTTTGCAGTACCGCACGCCGGCTCGTATCTTGGCCAAACAGACGGGAGCCACACAGTTCGAGGAGGAACGTTACGAGGCGCACACAAACTGCAATGAGCACAAGCATCATTTGAAGAAACGTGCCTCCGATGAGGATGTGGACTATGAGGTTTATCAGGGTGTTGTTGGTCGACCGGGCATTGATTTTCCCATCTATCCACGCATTCCCAAGACTACATTCAGTTGTCGTTCCTATGGAAATGGCTACTTTGCCGATATGGAAACAGATTGTCAGGTGGGATTGCCCCAAATTTATTGATTTAAAGTTATTGATTAATCTGAATTACATACAGGTCTTTCACATTTGCGAGGAGGGTCGCAAGATCTCGTTCCTTTGCCCCAATGGCACTATTTTCCAGCAAAGCGAGCTTACCTGCGACTGGTGGTTCAAGGTCAACTGCCTGGGCTCCTCGGGCTACTACGCCGAGAGTGCTGAGATTCTAAACAAACAGCGTGTCCATCGGGTCCGTCCTTCGGTGCCAGTGCAGGGCTTCAACATCGTTGGCGGCGGTCTGAATATTAAGCCGAAGGTTACACCTGTAGTTGGTCAAGCTCGTACGGGCCCACGACATGGCAGCAAATCAGATCGACGCATTGATTCCACAGAGGATCTTCATGCATCGCTGGAAAGCGTTGACTTCGACGATGTCTCGGGCGAGAAGCAGCGCAAGGTTTTACCGAGCATTGACAACAACAGCAATGATCATGAGACGCAGATCACCGCAGAGAGTTCCTCATTTGTTAGCGGCAGCGGCAAAAGACGCAATGGCAATATCAACAATAATAGCAATCCCAATAGTAACGACGATGCATCCATATTGAAGCCGGCTCGCAGCCGTAGTGGTACCTCTCAAGAACGCAGTTCCTCTCCCCGTGTTGGTGTTGTTCACAATGAGTCACGGGAGCGTGCTCGGAATGGACAGCGTGGACAGCAGCGATATAAGGATCTCGATAGCGAGGAGCAACACAGCAAAGAGAAAAACAAGGAGAAGAATTCGCAACAACCTTCACTCAAGGATAAACCGGAGTTCTATGAGGCACACTCGATACGCCCCGTGCAGCATACGACGCCCTACTATGTTCCCAGCAGTTACTCCACGGCACGCCGTCTAGAGCCCAGCAAGTCGACACCTTTCTATACACCTACCGTACCCAGCGTTTCCAAGTCCAAGAACACCGAAGGTAAATTTAATTATATTAAGGGCGGACATTCGGCGACCACTCCCAATCCGAATCGTTTTGGTGTTCCCGCCATCTCAGGACTCTTTGTGGAATCTTCAGTTGCGCCCAAGAGCTCAAAGCCCACACCCAGCGCCAGCGTTGAACTAGATAGCACCTATAGGCCGGTGATCATTGGCATGCGTCATCACTACGATGTGGCTGGTTCCGGGGAGTTGAAGCGTCTCTCCGCACTGAGCATCAACTCGAATGCAGATCTGCCCCCAAAAAAATTGAGCGAGAGTCGCGATTATTTGCCTACAACACCATCACCCTCAGCCACCAGCAATGGACCCACATATCTGCCTAAAAGGGCCGCTGCACCTAAATCCAATGCGGCTACAGCTGGTGGGGAGTCACTGCTCTTTGCACCCAATCCTGTGAAGGAGGAGTCCGTTTATCGCAATGTTCAAGATATGCTGAAGACCGTGAATCTGCTAAAGGATAAATTCGAAGATGTCGAGTTGAATGCGCAGCCAGCCACATCTGCCCGCGCTGGCCTAGAGATACCGCCGTCGTCTGGCCCAGATGCTCTCGTCTCTTTGGCCAAGTATTTTGCTCAGGAGCAAAATGAGTCGGGAAATGCACTGGTAAAGCCGGAAAAGCATGGTGTACATACAAAACTATCGGTGAAAGCGCCGCCTCCTATTTTACCCATTCCGAAACCCTCTGATACCACAGCCACATTAACCACCTCCGAGATACCGCCAGGAATCAGCGAGCTGGCAGATGACATCAAGCAAAGTCTTTTGAGCGCCAAAACGGTGCAGAAGTACAGCACTTTGTTTGGACTGAAGGCGGCCAAGGGGCGAGGGCAGGCTGAAGGCGATGCAGACATCAGCAATGGACTGCTCTCCACTCAGCTGAATGGGACTCAATCTCCGGAAAATGGAGCAGACTATCAACCGTTTCCACAAATTGGCAGCACGGGTTCAACGATTGGCTCATTAGCTGAGCAGCCCGAGTCACGCAAGATTGCCCAGATCTTCTCGAATGCATTGACCAGCTATTTGGATAATCCCGGCAGTTTCCGGGCGGAGCTGGCAGCCCGTGCTCGTCCCACCGAACCCCCAAATTTTAAACCTGTAACCACGACGGATCCCTCGTTGTTCAGCGATGGCACCGCCAAGTATTATTTGCCTACGAAATCCTTACCGGAGGTTACAACACCTCAGAGCATTGCTGTTGAGATTAATCATAAGTTTGATTCAACGCCTGCTCCAGAGTACTCCACAACCACAGAGCTGTACGAGCTGAGCACCAGTCGGGTTCAAGACTCAGAACTGGAGCTTTCAGCGGAGCTGTCACCGCCCAGTCCCGATTCCGGCGAGGGCGAGTTCCTTCAGCAACAACAAACACAGTCGTTTGTAAAGTCACGCAATGATCTGCTGAAGGACTCACGACCACAGAAGCTAATAACGACACACAAGCCAACGGAGCATCCATGGGCATTGAAATCTCAAACAGATTTCCTTGATCCACTGACCATCAACGATGCGCTGATGAAGGAGCAGCGTGCCACCACAACGACAACATCATCCCCCTTCACTTACTTACCCAAATTGCTTGCCAGCACAACAACGCCTTCTCCGACACGTTACGAGTGGGATGACATCTTCAGGAGCTACGACATTCCACGCGATGCACTGCCCTCCAGCAGTGGTCTGCAACGTATTGCCAACAAGCTGTTTGGTGGTCTCAACGAACAGGAGGCCCTGCATCTGCGAAATGTCATGGCCAAGGCAGAGCACGATCGTCAAGTGCTCAGTCTGTTGTTGCTGCTGATTCAAACCTGCGATGATCACAATGGCAAGGCACTAGAGCGCTCCCGCAAGCATCTTCTCAATGCATTGATTGACATCGATAGCAAGATACCCAGCAAATTGGCCTCACGACAGAAGGTTGAACTTGGCACGCAGACGACCACGTCACGAGTGCCGGTCACCACATTCCGGCGCAGTGGTGATTACTACACTAGCACCACGCCGGGCTATACGTCAACCACAGAGCTGCCATTGTCCACTAGCACGACGGCGTCGGGCAGCTACGAGGAGACAACAAAGTTTGAGATTCGAGTCGAGGATGTCGACGATGTTGATTTGGCGGCGACAACAGCTGCGACGCTGTCGCATCCTGAGGTCAATTCCGATCGTCGGGCATTGGAGCTGCTTAAGTCATTATATTCGCTGGCATCGAAGTTTAGCAGCAGGCGATAGGGTTGCCAATTCCAACGGTTCCCAATTCCTAATGGTGGCGCTTGGACAGGGTTGCCAGCGCTTCGGAAGTGTGTGCGAATAAATGCTTAACTTTTAGTCAACTCAACTCTATTCTCCTGATTCATATCTTAGCCTGAAACTGAAAACTTTAGTTAAAATTTTTAATTGAAAACCTCTTTGATTTAACATTTTGAAAATTATTCTCTTTCTTCTTGTTAATTAATTAATTTTTTTGGTTTAGCCAATGCAAATTTCGCAATTAGTTTGTAAATATGTAAAAGTTCGAAACAAAATATTCAAAGACCCCGAAATACTTCCAGATGTTATTAAGAAAACTCAAAATACTCTTACAGTTATCAGTATAATATCATCGAGTTGTAATAAATTAGTTCTTAGTTGTAATTACAAATACGAGAGTATTTTGGCCCTGAACTTTGAACAATCCACATGCCTATATGTACCAGCATGTCCTTATGCTTTGCTATTTTTGTAAATATTTATTTAACGTTAATAAAGTACATATAACAATAAAAATATAATATTTGTTATTTTTTTCGATTATGGTTACTTATGGATTAAATAAATTTAGAATGAAGATCATAATAGTACCAAACAGGTCTTTGCTGTAAGCATTTGCATATGTTCACATACATAATCAAAAGTTGAGGGTTACGTCATTTCATTTACATGCAAACATTTCCATTCTGATTAACTCCCTTATTTTTAGACTGATCAGAATTTCCTATATATGATATTTTTCAAGCATCTGTAAATTTAGAAGTGTCTACGCTGTGGCCATAATATTATTTTTTTTTATTTTCGATGGCAGATATTGAAAATTTGAAATAAACTTAATCTGCTTATGGTATACAGGAACCTTCATGCCAAATTTGGTGCCTCAGACAATTCTAAATACGAAAGATTGACAACTTAAATGTTATTAAAGAAATACATGAACGGTGCCAGCTGACAAAACCTATAATTCTATCTCTGTTTAATAAAACAACTTGTTTAAGTATCTTTATAAAGAATAATATAAACAGAGGCTAATGCAAAATTAAGTCTCATAAATCGATTAAACAAGACGGCATAGTTAAAGATACATTTACAATAAATCAATAACCATTAAATAAGTCAACATGGATAATCCAAAAAACACATAAGAGTTAGCACAAATTCGATTGTTAATGCAGTATGTGGATATACAAACGGGAAAGGTCAAATAGAACAAAAGTCATAAAGTGTTCACGTAATCAGGTAAAATTTAAATATTTTTGTAATTTTCTGTTGCATACATTTGGAAAAATTTGAACGTCAATTGTCAATTGGCATTAGTCAAGGGTAAAACGGAATCAGATTTGAATTGCATTGCACTTGAAATGCAAAGCATATTAATTAAATTACATATACGTAAGAACGCGAAATATTACGTATACGTGGGGGTATAGAACAAGCATTGGCCTAGGATCGTCATTCAGATATATGTATTCTGATAACTGGCTACAGCTCGTAACAATGGATATTCCAATGTCATAAATTTTGCTAAAGCGCAAGCACGATACTAACTGACGAACTGTCGAATTGTCGACGAATATCTGTTGTGTCGGCCTGGGCAGCTGCCACATAAACATAAATTTCGCAAAGATGCAGCGTCGCCAAGCTCAAAACATCATCTATAAATGCCTCTCGCCGGTCTCAGCTCAATTGCAGTTTGTTCTGACGTGTGGTGCAGCTCACTGGCAAGCCCCAAGGATCAGAAGGACTTCTATATATACGTAATAAAAACATCTTTTTGCCATGCTAGTACAACGCTTCGCTGCTGTTTTGGCAGGTGAGTTAACCAAACACAACTGCTGCTCAGGGTCAGAAACTCAGAGAGTTAAGGTTCAACGTTAGCGCGTAACTCAACAGTGACCGACCGCCTCTTCATTATTAGCACTTCCTTTGGAGCAACTGCTACCGATTCACATGCTGTGGGTGTCTGTCTGTCTAAGTTTTTGCTGCCTTGCATATTTACGAGGCATGCGTCTTCTTTTTGGCCACAAGCAACAACAGCAGCAGTCGCAATTCTTGACAGCCAATTGATGTTACAGTGCGTTGTTGTGTACAGTGGCTCAAAACTGCAATACCCGGTCGATTGTTTGAAGATGTTAAGATAAACGATAAAATGGGATTAAGTTGAATTCACTTAAATTTATTTAACACTTTCAATTTGAATTAATTGGCAATACAATTTTGAGAATTAGTTGAAGTGAAACTAATTTAAAATCAGGATTTTGCTGGATTTGGAGTACAATTTGAACTTAAATTAATTTAAAATTATTATAATTAGATTGTGCTTAGCTTTTCATAATAGATTAAACTAAACTCAATCATTTAATATTTCACTATTCCGTTTCTCCTTCTTTGCACCACTGTGCCAGACACTTTAGTAGGAAACTGATAAATAAACATCGCAATGTAGAGCCATCCGCATTTACTATCAGTGCAAAGAATCGCATCTGGCCAACGTACTTGGCCCTAAAATGGACATGGGCCGCCCGTTGTCGATGCAGCAGCTTAGCTCAGTTCATTTCAATTTGTTGCGTCGAGTGGTTCAAAACTCGGAGCAATCAATACATAGATAGTTCTTTGTTAGATATTTCGAATTAGAAAGCTTTAATGTTGAGTTGTTCACTTGTTGCAGCTCTGCTGCTGTTTTGGAGCGGAAGTATCGCCCAATTGCAGGTGCAGGTGAGTCTGGATCAACAAAACAGTCGCAACTGGATTAATAACCTTCTTTTGGCAGGCACAAAGTGGCTATAACTATGTACGCCCGGATTTGGCTGCCACAGCAGGAGGAGGAGCAGTGGCGGGTCGTTTATCACCTGGTGCCTATCCAACAGGAACTGCGTTACCCTTGACGGCAGCGCCGGCCACAGCCTACGGTGCAGGATTGTTTCCATCGCCAGCTGTTGGCTATACACCCAGTGGCCAGGCAACGACTGCCTTTGGAGCCCCAGCCGTGAGCAGCGGCTCTAATCTGCCCAGACGGCCATCGGGCACCGGCTTACAATCCGCATCCTCTGCTTCCCGGAGCGGTCCTTATGGCCCTCAGGCCCAATTTGGCAATGCAGCTGTGGCCGCGACGGGGTCACGTTCATCCACTGGCGATGATTACAATGACGGTGCCGATGGAGATTACTCTGCAATTCCCGGTGTAGCTGGTGTGGATTATCCGGTTTATGCTCAAGTCCCACGCACCAACTTCGACTGCACTCAGCAGCCACTTCCAGGATATTATGCGGACATTGAGGCGCAGTGCCAGGTCTTTCATATATGTGCCCTGAATCGAACGTTCTCGTTTCTCTGTCCCAACGGCACCGTGTTCAGTCAGGAGACGCTGGTGTGCGTTTGGTGGAATCAATATGACTGCGTTTCAGCGCCAAGCTTGTATGCCAACAATGCATACATCTATGACTACAGCGGTGGTAGCTCCAGCTCTAGCAACGTCAATGTGAATGCCAATATCTATCGAGGAGGCCCACAGGCCGTTAATACAGCCTATGGCGCAGTGGCTCCATCTTCGTCTCCAGGTGGCACGCTGCGAGCAACTGGAACGCCCCAAATTGCAGGCTACAATGCAGCCCGTGGTTCATACCCGTCACCCACGCCCACACCGACACAGTCGCAGTCTTTGTATGGAGGTGGTGCAATCATACGGCCAGGTGGCGTCTCAGGAAATGTGGACCCAGGTGCTAATCGAATTATTCCAGCCACAGCTGCTGCCGGCTTAGCTGCTACAGCGGCAGGCATATTACCCGATAATGCTGTTGGCAGCTTTGCCCAACCCGTTGTAGTCGGTAATCGGGAGTATCTGCCACCAGCTGGTGTCGGGCAACGTCAACGAGGCTCTGCCGCATAGTTGAATAGACGAACCCAATTGTATCTGTACCCGGTTATATGGCAATAGACTCATCGCCCTTAGGATTAGCATAATTATTAGCATTTATCTACATAAATCCACATTTAGGAGCTCCTTATCGTTCCCCCACTTTGCTTTTAGTTAAACTTAAATTCATATGTATTCATTGCTAATATATAAATTGCATTTGTTTAAAATGTCTACTCTCTCATTTACAACAATACATAAGTGAAATGATCAGACTTAAACTGGAAAATCAACGGAGCTTCATTGGCAAAAAAACCAATTAGGGAAATGCTTAGCTCCAAGTAAACATTTGTTACATTGTTTAATTCCAAAAAGACTATAACTATATACGAACTAATAAGGCTGCAAAGAAGTTTGTGAATATCTTCAAGCTATATTCAAAATTTATTCATTCTCTCAGTTTATTGAGTTCACTAAGAAAGTCAAATTGCAGTGAATTTTTAGAACTTCTCCGTGTCACTTTGGCATCTTTTAAAAATTTTCCATATTCTTGTTTAAAATCAGATCTTATAAACAATTGTTTGCCCTTCTTTAGCTTGGGTTCACCCTGCTTAGGCAAGGGGATAGTCGGATTGAATGCCATTTGCGTGCTGTCGTACTGCCCAAAGAGTTCATGGGCATTACTGAAAATAAAAAAGTTATATGTAACTTGTTTTGTCACACAAATTAAAAATATGATGACTTACAGCTTGCCGATGTCCGTGGGAAGTGCGCCTTCACCTGAAGCTGGTACACCGTTTGCAATGTGCGCTGCCATTCGACGTACTGTTGGATGATAATGACGACCCAATAGGGCAAGCTCATAGAGCGCTGTGCTGGCAGCATTGCAGTACTCGGGATCATCCAATTCCGCATCATAGCGGCCGGAGCCAATTGTCGTATCTGTATCGAGCAACGCATCCAGCACAGATGTCAGCTGGAATGTCTGCTTAATTGTGCCCAAGGTGGCCAAAGTGCCATTATGTAACAGATGAAGACTGCCCGTTAGCAGACGCTTTACAAATGCCATAAGACGCTGTTGGCTCATGTTGCGCCGTCGTTTGACAAGCACTTCATCCAAAGTACGTAATATAATGGCGAAGTCATCGTGATTCTTTCCCGCTTGCACAACCAACATGTTGCGATAGAAGTGCTGATAGAAGCGTATGGGATCTATGTTCAAAACCTCACCCTGACCTGACAATATAACAAAGATTGTCTGGATGCAGTGCAGTTGCTCTCGATAGCCCAATTCCTGCTCCTCTAGAATACGATTCAGCACATCGATGAGATCGGCGAAGAACTCCAGATTAATCACATGTGCAAATCTGTAAGAGAAATATAGATTGTTAATAGCCATTAACAGGACGAACTTTATGGATAATATTTACTCTGCCAGGCCCTCTAGAATGGCACTGAGCACACGGGATGTGGGATCATTTTTCAGAACACGAAAATAAATGGTGAACACCATTTTGATAATTTCTGTTAACTTATGATGTTTTGTCTGTTTGTTCTCCTCTGCGCGCGTCTCTTCCAGCTCCTTGTTGACCTCGGTGAGTTTCTTTCGTCGCTTTCTCTCTTTCTTGGACAAGCTGAGAAGACGTTGTCGATGCGACTCCAGTTTTTTTTGCTTCAGTTCATTTTCCTTTTCGGCATCCAGATTAACATGCTTTATTTTAAGACCCATCATACACGTAATACACTCCACATGCACATTGTTTTGCTTAGTCTTAATAAGATGATTGATGCGTCGCACAACAAACAACGTCATGTCTAGACGCTTGTCGCCATTGAACAGCGAACGAAAACATTGATTTACCGCCACTCGCATTGCTCCGTAGTTACAATTTAGCATGTAGACAAGTAATTGGGCTATATTTTGAACGTAATTGAAGTAGGGATGCGCAATTAGCAGATCGCACATGCACTGCACCGCCACGGTGGCCATTTTGATAGATTGCGGAGTCTTTTGGCCACCACGTTTGTTAACCTGAGCCGTCAGATGCTCCAGTTTCTGTAGAAACTTCTTGAATTGCTGCAGTAGTGCATTTTCAAATGTGACACGGTCCAATGTTGCTTTGCGCACGGTTTGCATCTTAGTATCCACCTGACCCACACGATATTCAGGTAAAATATCCTTGAAAATTTCCGTTACAGAAACAATCGCCAGCTTGCGAACTGCCAGCAAATTGGGAACGCCAGTTCCTCGATTCATCTCGTCCATTAACTCATAGAGTGCGTTAAAATTGCGCATTTTATCTTCCGGTTTCTCAAGGATACCAGAACAAATTATACCTATGCGATACTTTTGACGCTCGATTTCCTGCTGGCGTGCTATTAACAGATCTGTGGTTGATATCAGTTTCTGCTTTGGTAAGGGCGCTGCATCATTAACCACATCATCGTCACTGTCTTCATAAGCCTCGTCAGTGCTCTCTACATCAGCATTATCATCTTCAGCTTCGTCAACTTCCTCGACCGCCTTACGTTTTGGTTTTGGAATATAATCCACTTCTGTAGTCCGTGTTATGATTTCGCCATCGCGTGATTTAATAGGAAGCAAAATGACTTTTATTTTTTGTGCCGCCTGTTCTTTTTTGGTAGCTGTTGCATAGGCCATTTCGAGGCCCACTGACTGCTGCTCCACTGGTGCAGCCTTTGCCTTACGTTTCCGTTTGTTTGCCTGCAGCAGGGCCAAATCATCGCCGTCCAGCATGTCTGCCACGTTGTCTAGGAGCATGTCACCGCCGGCGTCGTCCTCATCGTCATCCTCATCCGCTTCCAGCCCACGGAATAAACCAAGCGATGCTTGTTTATTGAATTTCTTGCGCTGAGCTAGATTGTCACGCTTGTGTGCCTTTTGCGAGAAGATATTTTGGCCCTTCTCACGTTTCGAGCTTAGCTGTTCGCGTTTTTGTTTGATTTTTTGTTGTTGCTGTTTACTCAGTGGGGTTTTCTTTGACTTCAAATGCGCGGCACGCTTTACCGAGCTTATTTTCACCTTTTTCTGCAAATGACGTGTAAGCTTTTATCTGTGCTAAGCGTCTCAATATTATATGTAATACTTACCGTACCCATAATGATATATTTTATTTAAATACACTTCCTATTTCATTAGTTAACATTCGCTAACAATCTAAAAGCATGTGAGCACATGGCCTTTAAGGTTGCCACTAGGTGCAATTTTTCAGGGATGGCACAGCCGATCAAGTCAAATGGAATTATATTAAATAAAATTAAATTAATGCTTAACTTTTTGTTAAATTAATTAAAAAATACAATATATTTTAAATACAATTGTAAACAATAAATTCTATATCAAGTTAAATAGTGTTTATTTCCATACTTTAATATCGATATGATAATGCGAGTTATCGCTACTATCGATACTTAGTTTCTGGTTGTTATTCCAGTTCAATTGCCAGCAGCTGTGTTGCGATTTGTTTACATTTGTGTACATTTTAGGTATTCGGTTATTATTACGATGTCTGATGAAGAGGATGATTATATGTCTGACAAATTTTTATCAGGGTAAGAAATAGGTTATCCGTTATCGTGATAAACTGACTGACATATAAACTTCGCTAATTAGGCTTCAAGAGGTACGTCCAAGCTTAGTTAATAATCGCGCTAAGAAGCGTCAAATCCAAGTACAGACGAAGCAGGCGGAACACAACAAGCGACAACGCGAGGCTGCCAAAGCTACCACCGTTGATCAAGAGCGCCTCCAACAGACCTTAAGTCAACCCCTTGCTGCAGACAACAAAGGCTTTCAACTTATGGCCAAAATGGGCTACAAGCCAGGAAAGGGGTTGGGTAAAAATGAGGACGCCCGCATTGAACCGATTGGTATAAGTATTAAAAACGATCGAGGTGGGCTTGGACGCGAAGCGGCCATTGCCGAGTTAACTGCCAAGAGGCAGGAACTCCGTCGTCTGCATTTGCTACGCAAGGCGGGAGTTGAATCATTGGGGGATATCAGTACAGAAGCATACAGACGGCGAGCTACGCAAAAAGCCGAGGAACGCAAACTACTTTACGATGTGAAACGCTGTCAACAAACCTGCGAATCGCTAGATCTAGCAGCAGGCATTCAAGAACCTGAATTGGACTTTTTCTGGCCTCCTAAGTCAATAGAGCAGAATGATGAGGAAGATACTGAAGCAGGAACTGAGGAAATCTTGGAGGACGAAGAGAAAGAGGAACAGTACAGTGCAGAGGAGCAGCTGGAGCTACTGACGACCTATCTACGCACTTCCTATCAATTTTGTTATTGGTGTGGCACGCGCTATGAAAATTCTGAGGACTTGAATAGCAATTGCCCTGGTTTGACACGTGATGAACATTAGTCTAGGATATTCATAGTGTAAGTTTTACAAAATACATGCGTATTTATATATTACAATAAATCGTAGTCAAAAAACAGTTATTTATAGCGGTGTAATAGAATTGAGTTGGAATTGAGGCATAAGTACTGCCTACAGCTACACGCGACCCTCTAACTTCTGTATAAGATCGTGCGTCTGCTCAATGATGCTGTAGATAAACGGTCGTTCCATGGGATCAATGCGTAGCATATACCTAATAAGGTCGTGCAAGTCCTGTACAAAAAAGCAAGATTAAAATGCAGACCAATGTTCTGTCTTGTTTGTAATATTAAAGATACCTCTGTGTAAATGGAATCCTCGGGAATGTTCACATTGCCGCTGAGTACCGCCAAAGCAACGCTATCACCTCGCTCATAAATAGGATCGAATGGACTGCTGAAGTAACACATGGCATACAGAACACATCCAAGACTCTGAAAAAGAAATAAATATAAAGTCAAGTGCACGAAAGCTTTACTTAATTACTCACCCAAATATCCGTGCGCTCATCAATCGTGCAGTACGTTTTTACAGTGAATAATTCGGGGGCACGGTAAACAATTGAGCTACGCTCCTCAGCCTCATCTTGAAGTCGCTGGGCATCCGACTGCCCGCAGATTTGTAGACGAGCCTCCGTCATAGACCCGAGATCCACAATGATGGGTTCAAAAGAGTCCGATAAACATATGTTGGCAGTTTTTAAATCACGATGCGCCAGAGGCACTGGCGTCGTCTCGTGTATAGACTTGAGACCCTCGCAAACGCCCAAAAAGATTTGCAATATCTGCGCCTCCGGCATGTAGTCCTGCTTACGGGCTCGAAGCTGTAAATGATCTGATAGCGAACCATGCTTGTAATAGGGTAACACAATGAACAACGTGCTCGTTGTATTTATCACAATGTCCGCTTGACCATTCAGCTCGTAGTCCACTACACGTATGACATTTTCTGAATTAATTTTACGACAATTTTCGATTTCACGAAGAGCAATATTCTGATCCTCGATACTGTGGCAGGTGATTCGCTTTATCGCGTAGCACCGACGAGTTGTCGCATTTTCCGCAAGGTCAATAAGACTGAAACCACTACAAATAGTAACAGAGAGATAGCGATAAGGAAAGTGAATAGTGGGAACGAGAATAAGATGCCTCTATCACATAGAGATTGTGGCACTCAACTCATCGTGAAAACATATTGGGAAAATAGATTAGCTAAGGGAAGTATGTACATATCCTCAATTTCTTTTTAACAATGTTGTGACGCTGAGTGCAGGGTATTACTTATCTAGATTGCCTCAATCGCAATAATTTTGGTGTAGTATATTTGATTTAGTTTACCCTTGTGCGAGACGTTCGCGTACTCTGTAGCGGGAGCCGTTGATGTTAAGCGTTTCTCTGCTGCAAAAGCAGCCACGTTTCATTATCAGTGCCCATCCAATGCTGTGCATTTTACTTTCTCTAATTAATAATTTACAAATAGCACAACTGCAAGCTTAATAAACTAACTAAAAACAACAACTAATTGATATCGCGCTGCTCAGCTGTTGGCAAAGACAGGGCTGTTAGCGTGAACACATGCAGCTGGCTCGCGAGGTGTTGCCAGACTGCTTTAAAAACCAAAACCCTTCCACTTATATTTTGTTGACTCAATTTTAAACGTTAATTTAATTAAATTAATGACGATAACAACAGACGATGCTTGGCAAGATTTAATTGCCATCAGCGCCGATCCCCCGGATGTGCGCGACAAATGCGAGCAGTGCAAGTATGTAACAAATGCTACAACAAGCAAGACATAATAATAAGTCTTCTTTCTTAGGCGACCCGTCGTTGTCTGCTGGTGTTCCGCCTTACCTGAGCCACCGCTTGCGGTAGCGTCACAAATTGTGATACTACAACACCCTGCCGAGGAGAAGCGTTCGCTGCGCACAGCTCTAATGCTGCAGCTGGGACTGGAGCCCGGTAAATGTGTTGTCTACAAGGGAAAGCGATTTCCCAATGTCCGTCACAGTGCGGAATTGCAACGAGTACTTGACTCACCCAAGACGTTACTCTTGTATCCCAGCAAAGATTCAGTACCATTAGAGGAAATCGATCGTAGTGCTGGACCCTACACTCTAGTTCTTATTGATGGTACCTGGCCACAAGCGAAGGCAATCTATGCCAGCAGTCCGGCACTGCATCGCTTGCGACAGGTCAAGCTTATTGCTGTGGGGATTAGCGACTACATTATACGTACACAACCCACTGAGGGCTGTCTGAGCACGCTGGAGACGGCGGCACAGTGTCTGGCGGTGCTGGAATCGCAACCTGAACTGCGCCAGTCATTGGTGCGTCCACTTCATGCGCTTTGTAAATATCAGCTGGACAATGGAGCCGTGGAGCATCAGTCCAAGGAGTTCTTGATGAAAACCAATCAATATCCTAAACCTATTGGCAAGAGGCTCAGTCGGTTGTTAAACTACAGCAATACGGTCTGCGGCAGTGTCAGCTCTTTGGAACAGCAATCGGTTACCCAAGAATCTTGATTTAATAGCCATTAAATAGCTAATGCATTGTGCCCGGCCGAGGCAACACAAACATATATATTTAGTAAACTATTTGCAATTTTCTACACAATATTGTCGTCATTGTTGTCTTCATCAGCAGGCTTCCGTTTGTTCTCTCGTATTTAGACCATGGGCTTGTTTCTGGCGTCGGTCAGCGCTCTCAACATAATACACTGTGTAATGGCGTAAGCTCTGACACAAGCATTAGCCTCGTCATCTGCAAATATATTTATTACAGATTTGTATTTCTTCGTATGTTCGAATTTTTCTTTACTCACTGCGCTCTGATTCACAGTGTTCAATGGAATCGCCAGTGGCCGGCCACAAATATTTGCGCACCATTTCTGAATTCAACTTGAAGTTATTCATAAATCCAGCCTTTTCGAAGAAGCAGCGAAAATAGCACTACAAAACGTGTAATTACAAATACTAAATAAGTCAAATTCTAGAGGTTGACTATATATTTACCATGCTTGTTGTATCATTTTCATCCAGTAGCTTGCCAGTAGTATTGAACAGTAGAGTATTAGCTGTAAATATGTATCATATATAGAAATTTATGAGTTTTGGAATAGATTGCACCTGATCCTGCCATGCTTACATAAAGATGTTATAAAACTCTCATTACAAATTCGCGAGACCTCATCAAAGTCAATTAAATCACTATTTCTCGGCGCCTGTGTGGTGGTCGATATGTCATCCACATCGCCATCAAAGCTATCATAGTTATATGATAGATATATACATTATATCGCCATTATCCTTGGCGCGATCCTGAAACGCCATAACACTGCCGAAGCAAAAGCTCAGTACGGCTAAAAGTGCAACAGATATATGTATATTTAGAATCATTTTGTCAACGGTAAACTGACTGCCTGCAGCGGTGATCTCTTTTTATATAAAATATTGAGATCAAATTAAAAATTTATATACACGCAAGATTCTGTTAAAGTAAACAATATTCATGGAAATGGCGTGCCAACAAAGTGGTCCATACGGTAAATACGTTGACACAATAGAAATAAAGATACAGTTCTAGTTGAAATTGTTTGTCTGGAAATCGCTTTACTAGGTTATAAATAACAAACTGATACCGCTAAGTAAATGTGTAAAAGTGAATAGCTAATTTTTCTGTTTACCGTTCATCTGAAATTAGTTTAATTTGACAGAAATAATGTAATAAATGCGGTTAGATTGTTTCCGCAATTTACCATAAACTATCTATTTTAAATTTAAATTATTTCTCACAATGTATTTGATTAGAAAAATTACTTTTCTATCTCATCTGATAACTTATTTCCACTTTTCAATCTTTTCCACTTACCATACGGGACAAGAAATTCCATGGCACAATCTTTTCTTGCGGCAAAGAATTGCGCATGCTTTTCCCGCTGAACTGAAGCATCATCTGGTGCAGGATATACTTCTTCACCACTTAAGCCTTTCCAATACAAAAGACTCGTCAACAGCAAAAGAATTAGCAAGTTAAAGCGTGTCATTATTCGAAGAGCACAAAAATTAAACTGCTAATAGATATTATGAATGATGTGCCTTAAATAGAACTATCCAACAAATTATGAATGCACATCGATCAATTTCAATAAATTAAGAGAAAAATCGTTTAAACTAAATAGTTGCACTTTAATCGAACAATAAATACATGCGATAGCAATATTCTCATTCATATATATATAATACAAAATTAATAATATTTTAATGAACGTTAAACGAAGTCTAAATAATTCAAAAGGTATGGTCGTGTTTTTCAGTTTTTCTGTCATCAAAAACGTTTACAAAAATTAGTTAAAATAGAATAAAGTTAATTTAACACACATATTGTGTGTCGAAAACTGTAGAATAGATCGCGCAACGAGGTCAGTGCTTAGAGTAAGAATCGTAATATAGAAATAGTTGATATAGTATAGCCAATAGATTAATTGTAATAAAGAATAGTTTAGTGCTGGAACATTATAGTTAATTTCACTTAAATTTGTATGATTTTTATTGCGATTTAGTAAGTTTCGATAGAATTGCATTAAATTACTCTATGCAGCGTCCACGTTGCATCCACACGTCAGACCTTGGCTCCCCAGGCCCGTTTCAGCAGGTAAGCGCCCTTTTCTGCGATCATCACAGCTGGGGCGTGCGTATTGCCCGACGTTACCTTGGGCATTATGCTCGTGTCCATCACTCTCAATCCTCGAATGCCATGTACCCTCAGCTCATGATTGACAACGGCCAGAGGATCCTGTATCGGACCCATTTTACAGGAACCAGCCTGATGATTCTCTGGTCCTGTGTTTTGCCGCACCGCGCACTCCCAATAAGCATCGCTGCCAAAGGTATGCGACTCACAACCCTTGACCACGGTCTTGTCAAGGCGCATGCCGTACTGCTTGAGAGGAGAGCTCTGTGAGAGCCTTATGGCAATCTTGATGCCCTCAACAAGCGTCTTAACATCATGTTCATCAGTTAGATAGTTGGCAAAGATTCGAGGTGGATCGAGAGGATCGGCTGACCTAAGTGTGATATATCCTCGGGATCTGGGATTCAGCACAGCCGGAAAGATTTGTATAGATCGTGAGTTATTTGACAGCAGCTCTCCCACTTGACCCGTACGTGCGCAACTGGCCAAGTAGCCGCCAAAGTAGAGCTGCAGATCAGGCACATTTGGTCGCTGAGCCCAGCGCGAGGAGAGCTTGGCGGTGACATCGGAAATGCCCGTGCCTGACATTAAGCCATCGCGGAATAGTAAATACTCCATGGCAGTGGCCCAGTTAAGAGGCGCTGTGTCCGCATCATCAATAAAGAAGTTGGTAAAGAAGGCCACATGATTCTGCAGGTTCTTGCCCACGCCAGGCAAATTATGAACTGGCCTTACATTCACCTGTTTCAGGTCTTCCTTTGGACCGACACCACTGAGCAGCAAAATCTGGGGTGAATTGACGGCGCCGGCACTTAATATCACTTCCTTCTTGACCATAATCTTGCGCGTGCTGCCAAACTGATCGCTGACCTCCACGCCAAGCACGTTTTTCGTGTGTGGATGAATCAGCACTTTCGTGACTGTCGTGTTTAGCAAAATATGCAAATTGTTGCGCATGCGTGCAGGTCTCAGGAACGCTCTGGCGGAACTGTATCGAATGCCATTGCGTGCCGTCATTTGGGCGATCATAAAGCCAGTGGCATTCTGGCCGTTGAGGTCCTGCACAGAGTAGCCCATCTCCTCGCCGGCTTTGAGGATGGCATAAGATAAGGGCGGATTATAGGGAAACTTGCCCACTGGCAGAAGGCCTCCCTTGGCATGATACTCTGTACCCACGGCATCTAGCTCAAGATTATCTTCAGATTTCAAAAAGAATGGCAGGACATCGTTGTACGCCCAACCGGGGTTGCCTTGTGCCGCCCAATCATCGTAGTCCTCACGATTGCCACGTATATACATCATGCCATTCATTACCGATGTTCCACCGAGGACCTTGCCACGTGGCCAATAGCATCGCTGCTCCATGGAGGATAGACATGCCATTGTCTCCGGTTCCGTGTTGTAACGATAGTCAATGTCGCTGCCGATGAAATTCAGAAACATGGATGGAATTTGTGCACCCACCGGTTCGTCACCACCTGTAAAGATATTTGAGTTAATGTAGGAATTAAGTTGAGGTAATCTGTTTGTTAGAATCGGGGTCAGCTTCCATCTCTCTCTCTCTATCTCTCTATCTCTTTACATTGTTATATCCAATTTGCTAAATGAGAAACTTAAGCTGCTTCTATTTTCTGTTTCTCTTTGACAGAAACAAATACTGATTTAAAAGCGATTCAGAAATCGTTAGAATGTCAATGCGCGTGGCTCTGACATTTTCAAAGCGTAATTGTAATTTTAAAATTTTGAATCAATGTTCTAGAATTTCCGTTTTCGATAGCTTGCGCCCACGACATTTGGGGATTTGAATAGTCATCAATTAATTAAATCAATTTAAATAAAAGGAATTGATTGCTGGCTGAACCGTGGGAGCTGAAAATTAACCGCGTGCTGTCCAACTAATAATTTAGCCTGTCATTTTGTCAGCCGAATACAAACAAACGTCAATTGCCGCAAATTGCGACTAATTCAACATTCAGTTACTTCAGTTAATAACTTGTTATAGAATTAATCTAATGAAATTCTCGATACCAGCATTTAGCTTTTTGAAGAGCCAAAAATCAAACAAGATTCTCAATTTGTTTGCGCCGTGAAATACGAGAAGCCAATTAGCACTTATGCAACAATATATTGGCTATAAATAAATAAACAAGTCAACAAAAATTTTATTATTTTGCATCTGACAAATGTACAGCGCTATCATAAATAATTCTATGGAATTTATAATATTTCAGCATTTAGTAAAGCCGTCTCGATCCGAAAAAAAGGTTAAAAACCTAAAAGTATTTATTAATTCGTTTAATAAGTACTTTAAAACCATCATATATAAAATGTACAAATATTGGTTTACCAGCCACTGCTAATAAAACGAAGCGAACTTGGATCGCCAACTTGCATTGAATACGTCAATTATAGAAATAAAATTTGGTTTCAACATTTACAAGCAACGTGATATTTAAATAATATAATTTGTATATTATATAAATAAGTAAGTGAAAAATAAAGTTATTTTGACCTTTACCAAATACATCCGGATAATGATGCTTAGATCTTGCAGACAGTTGGCATTGAAAATGAATAATGAAGCATGAAATGAAGCATCTGACACGACGTGTATTGTCAGAATTGGGGTTTAAAAAAAGTGTCAACCGTATGACAATACAAATCATGTGCATCCAGGTTGAACCAACTTAAGCCACGAAATAGAGCCACTTAAGTTAGAACAAGTACTTACTCGTAACAAGCACTTATGGCACTCATAATATATGATCAGTCAGTAATCACAATAATAGTCGCTGTTAATTGTACTTTAGGCATTGTTAGATCATTAACACCAACGCATTGACAACTACTTCTATGTATTTATTTTGTCGCATGGTATTTCAGTTGACAATTATAATAATTAGTGACAAGGCATAATAATTGTTGCAAAGTAACCATTATTTGAAAGGGTTACAAAGTGACACTAACCCCAAAAACAAGCCAAGCAGTACACAGCTGTAGTGATAACGACAAATTAATGGACATTTTGAAGGTCAAAAGATTATGATTAACAATATACAATGCAATTTCTAGCAGTCTGGCTGATAAATTAAGTGATCTCTAATTGAACTAATTTCACTGCATGCAAATGATTCTGCATTTGATTTATGAAATTGTGAATTTACCTGACAAGCTTGAATCAAAATTCCGTTTAAACTGGACACACGTGTATCAGACAAAAAAAAGACTTTGTTTGAAATATATTTAACCAAAGTTGACGTGTTTTAATGCACAATTAAAGTAAAAGTAAATGATAATAATAAAAGTGCTTAGAGGTTTGATGATTTGCTGGGTAAGGTAAAATCCATTTTCTTTTCCCTTCAATAAGTAGTTTTATTGTAATATGTAGTCTACCAAATATTTGCTAACGTTCCGAATAATTAGGGAATCATATAGATATATAATAAGATATACATATACCACAAATTGAATATGTTTTTCAATAATTACTAGTATAAATATATCTTTTAAAATTAAAAAAAGCAACCAATGCTCTAGTCATTTTCAAACTTGTTATTATAAAGAGCTAATAAATAAATATAAGAAAATAAAAGTTAAAATATTGTTTGAAGCAAGAGAACAAATAATGTAAAACGACTTTAATATGTCATAAACAGAGTGAATGCCCTGCATTGCAAATGAACCACATACCGCACCCTTCCCAGAATAAAACTTTAAGTATGCGCATTTTAATTCATTCATAAAAAAATGTGTTGAATGACAAAAAAAATGGCAATTGTTTAGTGCGTTATTGCAGTCAAGCGTAAAATAAATATCTTTGGAACTGGACACAAGAACCAAGGGGCAGATACTTCCATATTTACATAGACACAAATTAAAAGTAGGCTAACACTCAATGCATAACAGAAAAGAGAGATACAGATAGCCTGAGGTTGGGGATAGTCCGTTTATTTTACATAATGCTTAGGTCGGTTGCGGTGGCTTCTTTGCCACATTGATGTTATTGTTGCAAGTTGCTGCTATTGTTAAGTGTTGCTCAAGTTTCATTAGCGTTGCTGTTGTTGTTTTTGTTGTTGTATTTTTTTTTAGCTTGTTGTGGTTAAGCTTCAATTACTTGTAAACAAATGCCACATAACGTGCCGCTAATTGCCCACAGCGGCTTAGCTGGCAACATACTCGAATATGTTGCTTGCAACTTGTTGCAAAGCCAAAGCACAGTCGCAACATGAGTTGGACAGGCAGTTTAACAGCTGTCAAAATCAATATTTTTCCACTTACCGGCTTCAATAAGCAACACCTTCCATTGCGGCACCTCGGAGAGACGCGACGCAACCACAGAGCCGGCTGAACCACCGCCAATGACAATGAAATCGTACTCGTAATCTGGTTCCGAACGAAACTGTATACATTAAAAAGAAATTACATTAAGTTAGGCAATTGTCTATCATAATTTTAAATAGCCAAGCTTACCCGTGAGCTGGCGCGTCCACAGGGATCCTCCAGATCGCATTGTGATCTTATGAAAACCTCGAGTAGACCCATGAACAGCATAAATGCACTGCCGCCGCATGTGGAGGCGAGTGTTGGTCCGGTGGGTACGCCCACCAAACAATCACAGGCTGATGTGCTGGTGGACATGTTGTCTGCAAAATATGAATTCAAAAGACTTAAACAACAAACTTGACTTTGGCTATGATGGCAATTAATGTAAATTGTGAATAACAATTAAATTCACATTTTATTAATTATAATAATTTTACCATTAGTCGTGGCCTTACTGCAACTTATAGCATCAGAAACAGTGCCAAAATTTACTGAAGTACTCCGAAAACAATGCTTTGGATGGCGTCGCTAAAGAGGCGTCACCTCCGTACTCAATGCACGCGAATAATCCACAAAATAAAACAGAAAGCCAAACTATTTTTGGTACCTTCGGGTAAATTGCCGCTAGCATTGGTAATAACAAAAGGCCAACAGAGGCAGAAGCGACTGCAGAAGTCATAGCTCATCATCAGCGCGGTCCAAAGCCACTTGGCCCATTGATTGCCTGATTCGTTGGCTTTATTCAGTTTGCATAGTTTCACATGACCTTAGCCCAATGTAACCAAAGTGCTGGCTTTTTTTTTTTGTTTTCTTTTTTTAGAATTTCAAAACTGCACGTTGAGTTCATGGCACTGATTCGGATGCTCGGGCCTAAAACAGAAGCAATCCAAACAATGATTGGGTAATAATTATGCCATTTGTTGGTTTCATTTTAAGTCGGCAGTGTTAAACTCTGAACCCTAAGTTGAAACTGCAAGTGATCCCTGTCATAACTGAGCAGTTCGTGGGTAACATCATTATATTTGCATGTAAAATTTAATAATTTAATTTGACTTATAATATCAATTTTGTTTGTTTTTGTTAATCACCTTTTACACGTGCAGTCAGTCCATTATTTAAAATAGCTCATTTTAAAAGCTATACATTTTTTCACACAATGGTTGTATTTTTGGAGATGTCTACGACGTGTTTGACCTCAATTAGACTGAACAACACTGCTGAATTGGATGCAGCAATCAAATTGCAATTTGTAAGCACCAAAAACAAATCCAAAACCAAAAACAGAAAGCCAAACACAGAATCAAAAACGAAAAAATATCTCAACCGAAAACTACACAAAATTCGAAACAAAGTCGAGAAGTTGAAGCAATTGCTACAGTTTGAGATTGAGAGACAGGCCGAGTTGGGACAATGATGGCGCGAACATTTGACATTTGAAACACGATTTTTGTTGCATTGGTATACGATTTGGCCTCAGTCACAGTCGAAGTCGCAGTACCTATTTCTGTTACATTTTCAATTTCATGTCAGCAACGGCAAAGTTGAAGGATGACTCGAAAGTAAAGCAAAGCATACGCAGTTTGCGCGCGCGAGGGTGAAAAATTAAAAAGAGAGGCAGTTGACCTCGCAACGAGTTTTTCCACCAAGTCCATAAACAACAACAGTAACAACTGCAATTGCCAAACATAAAACCAGGCGAACTTCAAAGCTCAGAAAATGCGTGCAGAAATCGTGCACGGTTACCTATTCCTATAAGAGAAATACAAAGTTACTTAAAACCTGTCCGAAACAACTTTTGGCGCCAAATGTTTTATGAATGTTAGAGAATTATTCAGAAAGGCTTATTCAAAATATATATATTATATAAATAGATTTCTTTAAACTTATTCTTGACATTTGAAATTATTTCAAAGCCGATGCTAAAATGTAGTATGTGAACTAATGGATATGGAATTGGTTTTATTCTCGAATCAATTCCGGTTATTGAGCTGGCTTAGGTAGCTGTAGATGAGTGCATGAGATGAGTGAGTTAATTAATAAAGCTGTATCCACATTGATAATAACGATTTAAATCTTTCTACTTAACACTTCCTTTAACACATATTGCCTTACAATCGTCTTGCTATCTCCTTTATAATTATCTGTTATTTGCATATTTACAACTATATCGCCTATGCGTATAATGCCTTGTGCACTCATGCGATGCGAGTGTCGATGGGTACTCTTATTGTATTCGTACTACTCGTATATGATATCTTCACTGATATCGTTGGCATTGTCTGCACTGGCGTTGCTTTTGAAGGTTTCTTTCTGTTGTTAGTCTGTCAGTCAGTTATTCAGTCAGTCAGTCATTGAGACTTCGTGTTGGTCTCGTGCTTATTGAAACGACGATACGTTGGTGTGAACAAACTTATTATAAAAGAAAGATTGTCTGCAATCTGGCATACTCGTATATTTATGTTTCCCTTCGGCCCCTTATACTTATTTTTAGCGATTTTTGTTGTTGTATGGGTGCTTATTAATGTGGGAATCATGCAGTTATTAGAATGTTAATAATAAACTAACAGAATTTATGCGTGCCATGACAAAGGTGTCAGATTAAAGCGTGCGATTTTAAGTGAATTGTGCAATATTTTTTGACGCTTATAGACAGCGTAGAGTCAACGTCCCAGAGTCTAAGTTTGGGGATTCTAAACATAGTTTGCTTAAGCCTATTTTCTATTAACTTAATATAATCGTCAAGGGTTTGGCTTTCTTTTTGCAATCCTTACCACAAAATTGATGGTAATAAAAAAGACCATTCAATAAGCGACTAAAAACCACCAACAATTTAATGAGCAACACAATATGTGGCAAATTGTAGTAATAAATTTCACCAATATAGCTCAGTTTAGCTTCGCTCTTAGTTTGAACTGGTTTTACAAATCAAAACCAACTATTACCCAGCAACAACATATATATATATAAAAAAAAAGAAAAATAAAATTGAATAAGTAAATAAAATATCATAAAAACGAGTCAAAAAGTTTTTCACTTTTAGGTAGGCGCGTCAAATTGACAAGCTGGCAAAATATACAAATAATTTCCAAAGAAAATAAAACAAAACAAATAAGAAACAGAGTACGAGGCGAAATGTGTTACTGCTGGAGCTTTGCTGTTGATGTGCAGGCGCTAAAGCGGATCTATAAATTAACAGCAGCAGCTATCGGAAAGGCCATGCAACAAACTGTGAAGCGGACAACTTGTTATCCGTAGTGCAATATTGATAACTGAACTTCACAATGGCTATTATGCGGTTGCAACGCCGGTGGTTGGCTATTAGAAATTGGCCAAGAAATCAAACAGTGTGGCGGCAACAACATTGACAACAACAACAATAACAACAATACCAAGCAACAGTGGCAGCAACAGACCCAACAACCACGATAGCTGCAAAAGCATTCGCAATTTAAAGGAAGCAGCAGCGCAATGTCTGACTAAACTTGGCCAATGTATCTCGTAGTTTGTATCTGTATCTGTGGTATCTTAAAATGTGTGTACAATGAATGTATGTGTCTCCCTTACTCGGATGCTGGTGTCGGTCTCATGGCTTAACTTCCTATTTTCACTTTCATTCGTCATGCTCTTATGTTGCCCATAGAAATGCAACAACAGCAACAACATCAACTGCAAAAACTACAACAACTACATTATAAAGTGCTGCCAAACTGCAAGCGAGTGACTTGGATTTTTCTCTGTTTTTCTTTTGCGTATTTCACTTTGTCAACGCGCTTTCAACATTGTGCGAATATTTCGCTGTGAGAATTTGGCAATTGCTCATGTTGTTTTCTTGTTGTCATGCTCATCACGTAATTGTTGCAAATTGTAATGTTGAAAATAAAGATATTTAAAAATTAAGTATAATTCCCTTTTTAATTTACCCAAATACTTAGAAATTAAAAATTTCTTAGTTTGTATAAATATTTAATAAAAATATATTTGATTTATTTGTAATTAAGCAACTGGAGGTTCTTTTTTTTAAAGGTTATTTATAGTACTGATTGCGCTTTACTTAGTTGCAATTGTTTTTGTAATGATTACACATTTTAATATCGATAAAAATCTAAGAAAAAACAATAAAATACAAGACAATACAATTAAAGGTAAAAACAATAAACAGTGAATGGAGGTGATTTCTACAATTGTTAATATTTAATTATTTCCAGTTAATTCGTAATTAGCATAGCACGTTTTTTTTAAAGATGTTATTATCGAGTAATCGAATAAAAAACGGAAATGCCTATTGAAACGAAAAATTTTCTTTAAGTTATAGAAAAGCCAACAGAAAACGTGAAGAGTGAATCGTTAAATTTGTGTTTTACATAATTTATTTAAATTTTGCTATGTTGCACGAAGTACGTGATTGAATATTTGCAACATTTCGCTACTTTTTTGCATTTTCGCCGAAAATTTCGGTTGCATTTTTCTGTTGCTGCAACAGCAATTGCAACTCCAACTCCAAACTCCATGTAATACCCTTGGCTGCCCAAGCCAAGCACAGCCGCTGGGCTGATGTTGCCAATTACGTTAGCGCTGCCACCAACAACGAGCTACAACAGCAACAACAGAAACAACAACAACAACAACACAATAACAACAATGTGACCACAATTAAGTTTAAAGTGAAATTCTGCAATTGCTGGCGCATCATTTGGACGACGCGAGACTGAGATGAGCTTTGTGTCTTTGATTGATCGCTGGTTACGTGCTGAAAATGAATAAAAGAAAAAAAAACCATCAAAGCAACAACACCAAAAACTGCAACTGAAATGTGTTGCCGAGGTGGCCCCCAGGCGGATGCAAATGTGGGCAGCCCGATGACGTTGACGTCAACAAAGTGCTCAGGAGCTGCCTATCAACTGTGGCACGTCTTGGTTTTGGCTCCATGATTTCTGCCGTTGGCCAGACGCTAACAACACTTTTAGTTTCATTGCTAAATGACTGAATTTGTTAACAGAGCTGTTGTTGTTACATGTAATGTTGTTGTTGCTGCCGCTTTTGCCTCTTTAATTGCTATGTTGTTCAATTTTCTCACGCTTGTCGCGAGGATAACATTTCTTATATGTAGTAGTCAACATAGTCAGAGGTTAAAAATTGCTCTTGTGTGTCCAAATAGACCATGCATCTTCAGTTCATAACCGGATTTAATAGTAATATCGCTATCAAAGTCACCAAATACCAATTTTATGCACTAAATAAGTAAAACTTGAACTTTATTATTTTGGGCTATTAACAAACGAGCAAGAACAAATCAAAAAATTGAAAAGCTGAAATGAAGCTAAGCACTTCGACTATGGGATGCACTAGAATGTAGTTTAGGTTCTATCAACTCATAATTTAAAAAATTAAAAGAAGAAAGCTTAGATCAGAGAATGGAGCCGAATACCCCACTAAGTTGATGTGATTAACTAATTTAAGAAATGACAATGCTGACGCAATGCAAAGCCTTTTGTTCGTGTAAGATGCTTTCGGCTTTCTATTGTATCGTATACAACATATATTCAAATGAATGAAATGCTAATTAAATTAGAAGTGTTCTTGAAGAAGGGCCAATCGCCAGCTATTCTCATATGACCCAGTTCTGGTATTCAATTTTATCACCGTTTGTTGCACAAAAGTGTGCCACTTTTTGACTAAGAGTCTGCCATATCGAATTGTAAACAAATAAAGCGAAACCGAAGATCATTTAAATGGCAAATGGCAAATGCAAACAGTTAGAAAAACAGCTGAACAGAAACATAAAGGAGCCAAGTAAAAGGCAACGGGCAATGCGGAGATTGCAGATCGCATTGAACGAGTGACTGAATGAATGAGAGTCAACCAAAAAGGGAGCAACAACAATGCAAACGAACAAACAGCTAACAACAAAAAAGTCAATCGATGCCGTTCAAAAGAAGCAACAATGGCAAAATTCCTATAACAACAAACACAGACACATGGTTGGCTATTTCTACTTATAGCACGCTCCCAATACACGGCGATGTACAAATTGTATCTGTCGCTGACATTTCGACATGACTCCAACTGCGTCTGCGATTGTGACTCGTGTGTTTGCGTGTTTGTGTTTGTTGGCAAATACATAAGCTTTTTGAAGTTTTCGGTTAACTACATGCCAATTCGTTCAAGCCGTAGCACAAAAGAAAGCGGCTTCGGTTTTATGGCGTGGGTGTCTCGCGGTCAAAGCACTCTGCTGTTCAATAAAATGCTTAAGTTTGAATCAAAAATTCATTGCCCGCAGGGAAGGAAATGTTGAGATGCCGTTGATAATCAGGAACAAATATGGCAATTGTTTCTGTTTTGTCTACTGTATGCCCTCAATATGGGAATATGATTGATCATCGTCATGCTTCGATTTTTGGGATGCCTCTTAGAAATGTACAATTAAAGGCAGAGAATTTGAAATGCAAATTAAAATTGCTTTCAAAATGTGTCTTAATGAGTTCAGGTAAAGTCAAATTTTTTATTCATTCTTTTATTGATTTACATTATTTTGTTTTCTTGATTAATAACCAGTCGAAAAGTTACAGTCGAGGTGCTCGACAGTATAAGACCCGGTATTCATATCTATGCCGTTATATACAACTTATTATTACAATAAGTATTAATATAATAATACAAAGATTATTAATGGCAAGCGTGATATGTTAATTTGAGGGCAATGCTTTTCCACTCGAAAAGAATTGTCTAAGCAGCATTCATATTTTCATGTAAAATATAAAAAGAAGAGATTATTCACCACTTCATCACATCAAATATTTTGTAATAAGCAAGACAAATCGACCAAGACTCGAACTCAGGATCTCCTGAATGCTGTGCCAACGCTCTAGCACCTGCGCCATTGCAACTGACGTCAAAGCCTGACAAATGCATAACATATTCTCGCATTCCTCTCATTGTCCGTTTTGCAAGTTTCTATTGCTTCAATGATTCTCTCTGAATATCGATCACTTTTAGAAGAGAGGGGGAATAGAGAGCGGCGGTAACTGAGAGAGAAATGCCGTTACTTTTTTTGCATTGCTGCATATGCGTGTACATGCATACATATATTTGAAATCAAATTTCTAACAAAACTTTGTTATTTCTTCTTCTTATGACATATTGGCAAAATTAATAACATATATATAAATAAAATAATAGTAAAAAGTTAATTTTTATAAATATATAAAAAAAAAAGTGAAATAAAAAATGGTCAGCACCGAGACTTGAACTCGGGTACTCGCACAGAATGTCTTGTTTTTGTTGTTGTTACATTTAATGCAATTAATTGTCGCTAAAGCTGCCATGAGCTTGTGGTAATTAGATATCTTATTAACTGCTTTGTTTATGGTCCGATCTTCATGCAATTTTCACAAAATGTCCAGACATGAGCACACATTATGTGTGCCAAATCTGAAGTATGTAGCTATATATGGAGTCTAGTTATACGTTTTATTCGATTTGCGTGGGCGGAAGGGGGCGTGGCAAAATTCTAAAACAAACTTGATCTGCGTGCACATTATAGGAGTGTTGTCACCAAATTTGGTAGCTCTAGCTCTTATAGTCTCTGAGATCTAGGTGTTCATACGGACAGACAGACGGACAGACGGACAGACGGACAGACGGACATGGCTATATCGTCTCGGCTATTGATGCTGATCAAGAATATATATACTTTATAGGGTCGGAGATGCTTCCTTCTGCCTGTTACATACATAGCACAAATACATAAGCCCCTGTACCCTTTGGGTACCGGGTCTAAAAAGTTATAAATTTCGCATAAGTTTGGGGTTTTGCTCAGTTTTCGTTCACTCGAATATTAATGAGTGCAAATTGTTTTCATTTAGCGATAAATTTAACTCCAAACTCGGTGAGTATTATTATTTATATTAAGCTACAAAACATTTTTAATATCGTACTGATAGATTTGATATGTAATGAGATTGAGCGGATATTCAGATGGATTTAAATCGATATTTAAGATAACTTTATTCGCAATAAATAAGCGCTGCGAATCTCTCACAATGCCGCAAGCTTCCGTTGGTGTCAAGAAAATATGAAACCGAAAACCAGGCTAATTTCCTATTACTGTAATAAACGATTTATGAACTGCAATAGCGCAACACTTTAATGCAGCAACAAGACCGTGTTATTTTTTCCTTTATTTGATTTTTTTTTTTTTTTACCAATTAACGACATACATAGATACACGCAAACACATTCATGTATGTATAAGTATATAAGTGAGCATAAAATCAAACACATTAGCGGACCCCCAGATCAAACTCGCAAAAAAGAAAACCTGTACAATAGGCAAACCGTTCGAAAGACCCGCAACTAAACAGAAATGATAAACAAGTCTAGAGCTAAAATCGTGAGACTTATACATATTCGTAATACTCGTAAATGTAAACATCTAAGAAACCAATAGCAATCTATAGAACCCCGCAACAAAAACATTTTAGAATGTAACAGCAAAAGATTTACCTCCATCTTGCAGTTGAGTACTGATTCTCAAATATTTCGCTGCATCGATGCTTCCTCAAATACCAAAAACGAACCCCGACAATTCATTTAAAGGTGGAGATAATTGTCAAAAAAAACTTTTATACTTACATTTTCTATGTCTGTGTCCAGTTGTGGACTTGTCCCCAGTTTCCTTTTCTGCTGCCACACAATCAATTAATTGTTTAGTTTTTTATTATTTTTGTATTGTGCAGCTTCTTATGGGAAATGCCTTTTTGGCCAAATTGCACAACTCAATATGTTCGAAAAAAATTTGAGAAAATTATTTTTCAATGTTTTGGTTTTGCAATTTATTTTATTGGCACACACACAGTAGCACACACGCACAGTACTTAGTTTTACCTTCTTTGGCTCTAAACAGCCCACTAGCCAGATTTCAGTTTCGGGCCTGTTTAAGATCTGATCTCTGCAACTTGTTTCGCACTGCGCGCAATCGCAGACCGTCGCCGACTCAGCGTCTCGCCGCTAAGCGCGGGTCTTTTTAAACTCCCGATGACCAATACGAAGCTTAAGCGCTCTCGCGGTTCGTCGTTAACTTGGATTTTGAACCACTGGTTCGCTAAGCTTAAGCTTAAAGCTCACGCGTTGCTCTCAAACTGTCTTCACTTCGCGACGAGCTTCTTTATTGCAGGTTTTGGTTTTTATTTCTTTCAAATAATAAATAATATAAATGCTTTAATATATGTATGTAATGTTATGTTTTTAGTAATGAATTTTACTAAATTATGTGTTATTTTATGTGTTTCGACCAGTATGGCAAATTATTTTGTTTATTAAATTGTAATTACATAATAATATACATAATAATATTATATTATTAGTATTTTATTTGAATAAACTCCTTATGTGTTAATCGAGATAACATGATTTTTAGTCTAATCATCCCTAACTTAATTGTGACTCATAAGAGATATTGTCATTTTACGCCAGTGTTGAACAACTTTCATAGTTGCAGCTTACACTGAACCCCGCAAAAGTGTTCAAAGATGTCACAGGTTTCTTCAACCACCATTGAAAGTAAATCCTCCTGCAATTGAATATAACGAGTACAAAGCTCCCGCGAAGAAACCCACACATAATGTACCGAGTGCGTCTACTACAGAGTGCGTCTGCGCAAGTTTAACGATTTGCAGGTCAACGACGAGTTGGCTCAATTCACTCGAATGGCAATATAAAGTGCAATTGCTGTGAAACTACGTTGTAAATAATTTACAGTCAAAATATCATATAAACTTGTGTAAAATATAAAAAAAACTATTGGAATTGAATCAGAAGTTAAAAGTTAAAAATGTAAGTTTATATAAGGTTCTCGAAATGCAAAACTTATGCCAACAGCGGACACCATAATAAGAAAAAAAAAATTAATTAAAGCATATAAATACAAATCACTAATTTTGGGTTAAAATGTGTTTAAAATTGTAATTAATATTAATATTCAGTAAAAATAAATTAATTGCGTTTTTATTCAATATGAACTCTTGCCACAAATTACTCATAGAACTTGATAGACCTGAAAAGAAATACGAGCTGCGTGATGTGGGGGTGGCTGGATGATTCATACGTCTTAGACACACACACGTGTGTGTTCAAGTCTAAAAACCGTGCATGTGTGTGTGTGTGCAGGATATGTAATGAAAATAACAACATGAGTGTACAGCAGCTGGAAACTTCGCAATAGAATTGTGGTAAAATCAATGTTCAGGTGCAAAAAAAAAGACTTTACGGGCCAAAAATTTTCTCTTCTTTTCTATTCTACTCTTGTTAACAATCTAATTCTAATTATTATTCTGTGCAGCTACACAAACTTCACAGAAGAGCAGAAGCGAAAAGAACGTTGTGAACGGCTAAAGCCACAAGGCGTTTAAAATGACTGACGAGTATATGCCAGATGTCAGCATGATGGACACAAGTAAGTAACATATTGTGGCCAAAACTAATAGCCTACTAGCTTACTAATAGAAAGTTGCCGAAGAAGTTCAGCTCGCTCAGTTTGTCAGCAATATTTATTATGCGCTTTTTCCAGAAGTGCCAAGGGAGCTATACCAGTGAATACACTATGTCTGTCGAGCCTGTTTACTTCTACAACTAAGTAAACTTAGTAGATTCTCAACAAGTGAGAGAACAGCATAACAATCAGTTTAAAGAGTTGTATTGTTCTCTATATATAATTTAATTATAACCGGAAAACCATTTCTTTTATAATGTCAATAAATTCACTACTTCAAGTTATTTATACAAATAAGAGTAATTAATTTGCGATATAAGGAAGATTACTTTGGTTTTTTCAACATTTCTTAAATTCTCTATCGATTCTTTTTGCCATTTCTGTAGTTGTGCCCGCGATACTTGGCCTCACTGCAGCAGCAGTGTTGTCGACGGTGGCATGCATTTGTGCCAAGCAGATGCGCATACGTAACAAGAAGCAGAATCAGCATGACTCCTCATTCCCATTCCAACCAACACGACGTCCGACTGCAGTTCGGTCACCGAGTGGACAACCACCGCATTATCTGAAGAAATCCCCTTCGCCGACTGGAGGCAAGCAGATGGGATTGCTTTCACCCATGCAGGATCAGTCGACATCGCCGATAGCACCGCAGAATATGAAATATGCTGAGGAGGATGAAGCGCCCATTCAGCAGCAAGCCCAACAGCAATCGTCAAGCAAATTGAATGTTGTGGACAATGCCAAGCAGAATAATCATCATCATTCACCGGTGGAGACAATTGCCAATGGAAATGTGACCATTACATTGGACGAATCTCTGACCAATGGCAAGGAGTTGACCATTTCGGATCAATACGGTAAACTGGGCACAATTTACTTCAAGTTGCGTTATTTGGCCGAGCGTAATGCTCTTATGGTCTCCATCATACGTTGCCGAGGATTACCCTGTAAGGGCGGCGTTAGCGGCACTGGGGACATTCCCACGGGTATGAATGGACGCACACAGGCAGCCACTGATCCTTACGTAAAGTTGCAACTGCTGCCGGAAAAGCAGCACAAGGTGAAGACACGTGTGGTGCGGAACACTCGCAATCCCGTCTATGATGAGGACTTCACCTTCTACGGCCTGAACATGAACGATCTGCAGAACATGAGCTTGCACTTTGTTATACTTAGCTTTGACAGGTATTCGCGTGATGATGTCATCGGTGAGGTTGTCTGTCCCCTCTCTTCTATTGAGATTGGCGATATATCGAAGGAAGCACTATCCATTAGCAAGGAGATACAGCCACGCAGCTTGAAGATACGCGCCCAAGGACGTGGAGAACTTCTTATCTCTCTCTGCTGGCAGCCGGCAGCTGGCCGTTTGACCGTTGTTTTGTTAAAGGCGCGAAATCTTCCCCGAATGGATGTGACCGGCCTGGCTGATCCTTATGTCAAGATCTATTTGCTCTACAATGGCCAGCGTATTGCTAAGAAAAAGACGCACGTCAAGAAGCGCACTCTCAGTCCTGTTTTCAATGAGAGTTTCGCCTTTGATATTCCCGCTGCTGAGGTAAGTTACATAACAGTCGTTCTAAGATTCAAACTATTGATTACCTGTGAACTGTGAACACATTTGCAGGGCACTGGCGCCAGCTTGGAGGGCGTCTCCCTGGAGCTGATGCTACTTGACTGGGATCGCGTGACCAAGAATGAGGTGAGCCTGAACCATGCACTAATCCGACAGTAAGTACTCAAATCCATTTCTGTCTCTTCCTGTAGGTTATTGGACGCTTGGAGCTCGGAGGACCCACATCAAGCAGCACCGCTTTGAATCACTGGAACGAGGTCTGCAATTCGCCCCGTCGCCAAATCGCCGAATGGCACAAGTTGAATGAGTAATCAGTTTATCCTTATTTAATTGGAGCAGCGACCCGGCGCTGGCGCCGCAAACCCAACATCAACAGTCAACCGAGTTCATTCTTAGGTTTTCTTAGTTTCATAATTTGATATGTTTTCAATTTTCATTGTGGATACATTAACAATTTCATTTCATCATCGTAAATAATCTGCGTCATATTCAATTTACAAATTTTTTTTTACAGTTTTTGCAATTTTGTTTTATATGAAAAAAAGAAATAAAGAAATGAAGCAAACAATTATATATACCAAATACTAAATAAATTAAATGTATTAGAAAATGTTTAGTATGTAACAATGCATGTAAATGTAAGATAACAAATAATTAACAAACATACATATATATATATATATATATATATATATATATATATATATATATATATAACTAAAACAGGTACGCATACGTTAACCATATGAGAACCTCCTTTTGTTGCTGTATAAAAGTCACATTGTGTTGCAGTTGGTGTATTGAAAAGAAAATTATATCAGAAAGTAAGCTTTTCTTATATTTTCTGCATAATACAATTATGTATTACATTATTACCTGAAGATAAATATATTTTAGTCCAGTTGTCATTACTATGCCCACCATTAATACATTTACGCATTTGGTCTTTGTTTATTCTGACAAAACAAATGATATATTATGTATACTTGTGTATTAATAGTATACTAAATAATATTTAAATTTTAAGTCGAAATCTCCCATTATTTATATATTACCGAAAACAAGAAAATCGAAGCCTCAAAATAATATATAAAAGAAAGATAAAAAAAAAATGCAATTGAGCTTTGTAGAGTGTGAAGAGTTTTGAAGAGTTTCCGATGTGAAGAAATGCTTTCCGCTTATCACCCTATATAGACTTATTTATAAAACCACAGAAAACAACTCAAACAACTGAAAAAACACGCAGCAAATTGCTTAGGCACCAAAAAGCTACAAAATCACACACAAAAGAACGAACAAGTTAAAACCCAATAACTAAACAACACAATAGAATAATATTTATATGATGACGGACATACAAAGATGTTTAGAATCAAGAATAAAGTATATAATGTAGAAATACGAGACATATGACATACGAAATCATAGAATGCTCAATGTGGGGACAGAGCCCAAAGCATTACATAAACAATTACTTATAGCAGCACTAACTACAAGTACTTATAAAACATTTTAAATAAAAACTAAGCAAAGCTTACACGCAAATCTAACAACAAATGAACTCTTTCTAAAGATACAAACACTCTGATCCTATATACTATATTTTATAAGATGCTGAGGGAAAACACAAAAAAAAAAAAAGAAACAAGAAATGTAGAACAAAAAGATTAAGAGAAAATGCATTAGTTGCGAGCACAAAAGCATACTATAAATATATCCATAATTATTAAAAGAAAACAATTTCAATTTGTGTCCACAATCAAACTTCAATTCGTCTAAAGTACATACAATAAGAAAAACAGGCAGATTTTCATATACATAATAATATATACATACTTATATAAACTATATCGAAATCCATGAATATAATAATAATAAATACGAGTATATACATACATACATATACAAGAAGTGCATAATTCTATATATACATACATACATAAATGTGTTATAAGAATGACAAGAAACATTGAATGGTTAATTTCAGTAATAAAAACATATTATATTAAATAAAAATAATGTGTGATGGGTTGAATTTGAATTCATTTAATAATGGTAAGTTTACAACTTTAATTACTTTGCGGTAACAAAATCTAAATCAATAAAAATAATTTAAAATCTAATTTTTAGATCTAGCCGCTATATATTCAGACAATATCAGGAGGAGTTCGTACAACATATAGTATAATATCGTTAAAAAACGAACACATAATTAAACTCAAAATGTATAAATAACGTGAAGCGTAGAATAAATATAATATTATACTTTGAAATTATTTTTTCAGTGTTTTAGCACAGATTTGCTTTCGATTTCAATACTGATAGACGGTTGCAAGCGATGATTTTAAAATTTATTTAGTTCAGTTACGGATAGTCACAACAAGCGATCAGTTCGGTTTCAGCGTGTTATCAATTTGCTTTCAGCGTTTTCTATTTTAGAAGTATAGCAATGCTATCAGCTCTAATTGTGATCATTTTGGCTGCATGTCAACTAGGTGAGATATTAAATACATATTAGCTTAAAAAGTGTTAAAATATTGTGATGAAAATATAAATTTACTTAAGTGACATCAGTTATTCATCGTAATAATTTACAAATATATATATATATATATATATATATATTTATATATATATATTATATATATATATATATATATATATATATATAGAAATATTATAAAGTGCACGTAAGAATAAATGTTAATCATTGTATTTGTGGTTCATGACCTCTTCGGTGCGATAGTCTGAGTATAATAAATGTACTGACTGTATATTGGTTTCTCTCTCTCTCTCTCTCTCCTGCTCCTTCATTCATATTCTCTTTTTATGTAGCTACGGCTGGCGCAGAGAGATGCAAAGGCGATCAGTTCGCCTGCGCAAATGGATCGGGTTGCATAGACAAGAAGTTAAAATGCGACGGTTTCAAGCACTGTACCGATGGCAGTGATGAGACCTTTAAGTCTTGTTTTGACAACACATGTGATGAGAACGTTTTCCATCGATGCAACTATGGTGGCTGTGTGGCCAATGAACGCAAATGTGATGATGAATGGGATTGTTGGGATAAAAGTGATGAGAACAAATTTCTCTGTGCAAATAAGACACATATTAATGTGTTGTTTGACGAACTGCTAGGAAGCTGTAGGTAAGTTCTAAATGTGTTTCTCTTTAATTTATCGAATTTATAGTACTTTTTATGTAGTCAGAATTTTGCAGTCAATTGCGATAAGCATTTGGGTAGGCGTCAAAAATGTTTGAAATGGAGTGAAATTTGCGACGGGAGGAGGGATTGCTCAGATGGCACTGATGAATCTATAGAATTGTGTTCATACAGCCTCTGTCCACCCAATTCCTTTCGATGCGAGAACGGGGCCTGCATTGACAGTGAACGCTTCTGTAATCGCGAAATCGACTGTGCCGATGGAAGTGATGAGATTCCCGATTTGTGCATCAAGCCCATACCACGTCAGGATACTGACAATAAAACAATTGATGCTGGCGCAGCTCCTGTACATCCTCATCCTCCAGTGCAACAAGAAACAGCTTGGAGTTTTGGATGTCGTTTATATCCCCAAGAAGGTATGCGTGTAACAGACTACTTTTCTGAATTTAGCTATAGGTCAGATGCCGAAGTTCCCTTAAATACTGTTGTGACCATGACCTGTGATAAAGGATACGAGAGCTTTGATTCGAAAATAAATAAATGTTTGAACTATGAATGGACGAATGCCTTCAGTTGCGTGCGAACTTGCACACAAAGCGTCGATGTTCGCAATACTCACTTCATGACGCAGTGCAGCTATAATAAAGACTTGACCGACTGCAAACAAAATACTCTAATGTTGGGTGCCGAGTTGTTAGTAGCATGTGCTACTGGCTTTAAAGCTGCAGGTGGTGTCAGCCAATTGGGAAGACATACTTGCAATGAGACTGGATTGTGGTTTACGGAAGATGCTAATCCCAAATGTGAGGCCATATGCGGAATAAAGTCAATACATCATCCCGATATTACGCCCTGGACTGTCAGTATATTTCAGCGTAATTTAACAAAGAAAGATAGCTATGAGTTTAAATGCTCTGGCACAATCATTTCACCTTATGTCGTGCTTACTGCAGAGAGCTGCGTTTACGATCAAGAGAATAGTGAGCAAAATCATATTTATTTCTCTGTTGTGGAAGGCGATTACAGTGTCAGCTACAATCAATTCGAGGATCATGGTTACAATCTGCACAACATTTCGGATATCCACATTGTGTCTTAGTAAGTTTTAAATAATGTTACCCGAGCTGATTCATTTATATATTGCATCTTTTAACAGCAAAGCGAGCCAAAAGTTGGCAATTATTACCCTGGTAAAACCGTTTAAGTTTGGCGCTAAGATCAGGCCTGTTTGCTTGGAACCAACTTCAACAGGTGACGATGTTGTTGTTGAATCCAACGGTGAATTTGGCAATTACAAGAAGGGACAGGCTCTCACCATATTTGAGAATGACAAATATACTCTAACGCATCTTGTGGTCAACCATCAGATGAGTTATAATGTTAAACCATTTATGAAACCCATCGGTGATGATATTACAAAAAGCGAGCGCATTCTTTAAACATTTATTTCACTTTATTATGGTTTGATTTTAGAGCTAAATAAATGTCAATTTACATTAACTAAAATACACACACACACATCTTCTATTGGCAATTATATAAACATGAATGTATGCACGAGAAATATTTTATTAGATTTATATACTATTCACTTTCTTTTTTCATGTTATTTCTGTAATTGTTTTAAGCATCATTCCTGTAGCTGTCTTCCATTTGCTATGCTAAACATTAAAATCGTCATCAATTTTAGTTGGTTTCATTTATTTATGTTTCTACTTCTATTTCGGAATTCGCTTTAGTTGTGATGTTATTATTAATTTGTTTTATTTTTTTGCATTTTATTTTACATTGAGAATGTGGAATTAAAGGTTAACTATTTTAATTTTAATTATCAATCATTTTCGCTTTTTATTTAATTTTGTAATACAATACTTTTGAATGCCATTCTACATGTAATCATTAATTACTGACATTTAGTATGTAATTTAGGACACATACAGTTGAATTTTCTTAGATAATACTTAGTTTTGTTTGTCCTATAATTTAGTAAAAACTTTAAATTAGTATTTAAATTTTGCTTGTGTTTTTTATATAATTTTGATCATTTCAGTCTTACCAAAAATAGTTATTTCAACAGATTTCCCCTTTTCTTTGAATTCTAGAAGTTCTTCCACGCTTCCTTTTGCCAACATTTGAACATTTGAGATTTAGTCATAGTTTTAATCATATTTTTTGCCCTTAATTCAAAATAGTTTTTAGTCTATCGCATAGTTTTTTTCTAGTTTTTAAAACACATACAAACTTTAATGCTCAATTGTGTTTTTATTAGTTTTCATTTTTGTTTTATATTTAAAAACTTCTTTGAGAAATTTCTGTATTCAATACGATACACGTAATTAATTGTAATTTACTCATTTATTACGCATGTTCTGCAAGTTCTAACCTTAGTAGTTTTATATGTACATATCATTTGTAGTTTGCAGTAGCATTGATTTTGATTTTCGAGTTTACTGCGAGATCTGTTTGTGTATTGAACATAACTATATATTATGAGCATTTAAGCTAAATATATGCAATTGAAATTTAGGAGTTTTGAGCTTGAAGTTAGTTTAAGATGTCAATGGTAAGTACCGTAGTATCAACAGATATAGATTTATTTGTTTCGGAAGATTGAAATAAACAATAATAAAAGCAAAAAAAATATATATTTGGGAAGCAATAAATTAAATACCGATACATTTTTCGGATATATAACAGTTCAGGAAATCTGATAGCATTAGCAAGGAAAAGGGTCTTCAAAAGGGTCTTTGGGTTGAAAATCTATACAAATTCATCAAAAGCGCTATAAAAAAGATGATAAAGAATTCCTTTGTCCCGTTAGATACCCATGCTCGACTGGAAATTAATTTAAATTAAACTGGACGGTGTAGTTAAACTAGAATAAGTAATACGTATAATTGGCATTTTACAATATATATAACTTAACGAGATGTTTATCAAAATAATTATTCGAGTACTTAACTTAAGTTAACTATGTGCGTGCACGTGTATGTTTCAATTATTTTGAGAAGAATACGCACTAGGACTAACTACAAATTAATACTGTACAGGATGCGCGACTCCTATGATACGGAATATATAAACTAATAAACGGGCCTTGAGCTCGTATTGCATACAATTCGGCGGTCAACACAACATTTTATATATATATATATATATTATATATCATCATATGTATGTATAAGTAAGTACAATAACTAGAACGAAGGGGTGAGGTGGAGGTGGGGGCGCTGGCCAACTTAAAAATACGACGTTAGCTATCCTTTATCTTTGCCAGGCCCGACGCTGACGCCCAACAGATGCTCACCGGCCATAAGGCCCGCCGGTTGATGCGCATAGTTCCGTATCTGATGGAGCGAGATCAACTGATTTGGGAAGGCATTGGCATTGTTCTGGCTGACATTCTTGTTAGGAAAGCTGATGGCATCGTAGAGATAGGGTCGCTGCGCCATTGGATGGTGACTCAGCGAGTTCAAATGCGGAGGCATCGAGTTGATCGGCGTGAAGGCCGAATTGCTAGTGCTTTTCGCTAAAGATGCTGCATCATACGGACCAACGGTGCTGGGTGTCGACACTATGGAAAGATCGAACAGTGTTGTCCAAAGTTGTCTCTACTTAGATTTCATGGGATTTATCTTACCAATGTCCTCGCGCACAGGTTCGGGCATAATGCGATGATGCGGCTGCAGTTGATCTGGCGCATGTCCATTGCTTTGACCGCTATTTGGCGCCGTTGGCTGAGCATAATGCGCCTCCATGTGTTGCGGTGGTGGTTGTTGTTGTTGTTGCTGTGTGTGGTGGAGTTGCGACTGTTGTTGTTGCTGTGGCGGGCCATGTTGCTGCGGTGGTACGCCTAATTGCGTGTGATGATGATGCGGCTGTTGTTGTTGCTGCTGTTGTTGCTGTTGCTGTTGTTGCTGCTGCTGTTGTTGTTGTTGTTGCTGCTGCTGTTGTTGCTGTTGTTGCTGCTGTTGTTGCTGCTGCTGCTGATGCATTACCTCCATTGCATTGGCGGCAGCCGCCGAATCGGGACTTACCTTTGGCCAATAGCTATTGTCGCTAGGAGCTATTGAAACCGGTGGCAACGCCAGATTGCTGCGTTGATGTTGCGGGTTAGATGCTGCTGCTGTCGGGACACTGCTCGGATTGCCGCCGGCCGCAGCAGCAGCTGCAATTGCAGCTGCACTACCGGGAGCAATTGGCGGTCTTTTGTCCGTTCGTTCCGCGTGCTTTTGCATGTGCTTGGTTAGGTAGGTTTCCTGGGTGTACGATTTGCCACAATACTGACATATGTGCGTCTTCAGATGCTTTGACTCCTTGTGCTTCGGTATGTGTTCCAGCAGAGAAGGCTCATCCGAGAAGCACTTATAGCAGGAGTTACATTTGAACGGTTTATCCGTCTGATGGCAGCGCGAATGTGACTGCAGATTGGACAGCTGGGAGAAAGCCTTCTGGCAGCCAGGATGCCGGCACTTATACGGCTTGTCGCCCGTATGTGTGCGTATGTGTTGCTGCAGGTGCGATAACTGCGTAAACTTTCGCTGGCAGATCTCGCAGCGATACGGCTTGATGCCCAAATGGATGCGGGTGTGCTGCGATAGATACGACGAGTTGGCAAAGGCCTTTGAGCACTGCGTACACTTGTACGGCTTTGCCTCTCGCATATGAATCTGTGTGTGCAACTGCAAGTCCGCCTTAGAGCTGAAGATCTGCAACAAAGAAATTACACATGAGAGAAGAAAGGAATACATAAATTATCTCATGCTAGATAGATTAAAATGAAATTAACTAAATTTAGCTGCTGTTTACTGCTGTTTGCCCTGCCCCTAAACCATCATCATCACCTTGGTTTCCTTCACATCATGGGGCATATGATGCGGTGAACTGGTCGACGATGAGATGCCATTGGCATTGGATACGCTGGAAACACTAATTGTCGTCGTATTTGGATTCGAATTGGAATTCGCATTTGGATTTTGCGGATTGCGTTCGTTGAGTGTTGCATTTTGCATGCGAATGCCACCGTTATCGACGCTATTGCTGGTCACCACAATGTGCTGATTGGGATTTGGATAGATGCGGGATTTGCGACCTCGTGTGGACCCGGTTGGTGCTGTGGTGCCGCCACTGCTGCTGCTGCTGCTAACGACGGCATCGTTAACCAACTTAGTGCTGACGGTGTTGCCGTCGGCAACTGCGTGGGTGGAGCTGCTTTCAAGATTCGGTTTCGGCTGATGCAGTGCCTCTCCACCGCCACTCATGTGATATTGATGCTGTTGTTGTTGTGGCTGTGGCTGATGTGGTTGTTGCTGTTGCTGTTGCTGCTGTGGTTGCGGATGAGGATGTGGTTGTTGGCTGTAGCTAAGCACCGAGCTGCGCAAATCCGGCGTATTGGAAAATACGCTAAGCGGACCGAGCGCCACACGTTCATTCAAACTGTTGCGCAGATGATCAATTGAGCGATGCACGGCGTGGCTATAATCCCCACCAGTGGGCGGAATCTCTCCAATCAGTGGTGAATTGTGATGGTAGTCGAGGCCACCACCAATCGGACGATACTCAATTAAACGGCCTTCCATTTCGTTTCTTTTTTTTAGTTGTTTAACTATTTAATGTCTTAATTTCTTATTTTTATACTTTTTCTGCACAAAGTAGTCTCAAACTGTATGTTCAACTGGTTTTTATTAACTTGAACAACAAAAAGATTACATTTTTGTCATTTCACTTGAGTTACATTATTTATTATATATATTATTTAATTGTTTTATACGGAGGCGGCATTTATGAATGAGTATATTGGTATATTTAAAAAGAATTCAAATTGTGCAACATAAGTGAAAAACAACTAAGCAAATGTCAAATAAACTGTCTGTCAGTCCAGAGTTTTATTAACATGATCAGAATATGATTACCAGATTAAATGAATAAATCATGTGGGAGTAAATATTTTGAAATCTAAGGAAACCATTTCCATTCGTGATACATTCCTATTTACAATACGGGATAATTTACTGCAGAACTCCATACATTCATTTCAGTCACTTTTGAGAACAAACCAAACAGATACTCTGTTTCTATCGTTTTAAATAACATCGATCGAGGCGGTAAGGAATATACTCTACTTTTATAATTTTAAGTCTACATTATAGAAATGTTTTTTTAGACTCTATACTTTAAATAAAAAGTACATAGTCTTCTAAGTTTGACGAAAGCGATTTGTGCGTAACAGGCAGAAGGAGTCATCTCCGACCCTATAAAGTATATATATTCTTGATCAGGATCAACAGCCGAGACGATATAGCCATGTCCGTCTGTCAGTCTGTCCGTCTGTCCGTCCGTATGAACACCTAGATCTCAGAGACTATAAGAGCTAGAGTTACCGACAACACTCTTATAGTGTGCAGGCAGATCAAGTTTGTTTTAGATTTTTGCCACGCCCACTTCCGCCCCCGCAAATCGAAAAAAACGTATTATAAGAGCTACAGACGCCACACTTGGCAGATTTGGTACACATAGAGTGTGCATGTGTGCGGACGCTTTCCGAAAATTTCATCGCGATCGAACCATAAACAAAGGAGATTTTAAGGAATGAATGACCTACATATTCATAAGGGCTGAGCAGCATTAGAGCAACAACAACAGCAAGACTCGCTACGAGTGCGCGGGTTCAAATCTCGCTGATGACAATTTAAATTTGAGTTTTATTTTTCAATTATTAATTAATTGTTGTTATTTTATTTAAATATATATTATAAATTCTGCATAATTTGTCAGAAAGTTGCAAAATCTTTAAGAAATGTAAATAATAAAATTTAGTTAGAAATTCGAATTTATGTACATATTTGTCAAATGCTAAAATTCGTGCTGCATAAGTATTGAGATTGCTAGCTGTGAACCTCATAAGTCAGTAGCTCAACTTAGAAGACGTGGGATTTGCAAGCGAGAGGTATGGGGTTCCAAACTACAACGTCAGCTTATAATTTTCTTTTTTTAATTTTGCCACGCCTCCTTCTATTTTGGGTCCTCACGACTGCAGTCGACTGTAGTCTTACCCTCCTTCAGTTGTAAATACTGATGCAAGGTACTATACTGTCGCATGCGCCTCGACTGATCCGCTTGTTTTTTTTGAACTCAGAATTCTACCGTAGAAATTTCCTATTCAAATTTGATTAATATGATCATTTACTACTTTTTTACTTTATAGCATATTTGACTTAAAATAGTAGTAAATAATTAAAGGCATATGGCTAAATGTCTTTAAGAAACCCAGTGCAGTTTGTCCAGTTGGTTTGTCAGTGAACAGTGAATATTATTTGCTTTAAAGAATCGAAGTTGTCTTTTGCCTGTTGCATCTGTTTAATATATCTTTTTTATATTTCTATCAATTTTTTTAGGTGCAAAAATCAGCGAGAATAGACCACAAAAACGGATTTATCTCGACTCGCTGCACTGCTAGCGGGATAGAATTGTATTTTTCCAGTTTGTATTTTGTTTGCCCTAAATCTAACGCTATTTTTACTGCGTGCTTTTTATTTTGCATTTTCAACTGCATGCCGACAATTTTTTTCCGAAGTTTTCCAGGCAGCGGAAATATTTTTTCTCGCTACTACGCATTTGACTTTTCTGATTTTAAACTTCCCCTCCATCTGTTCTGTGGCCAGAAACGAGGAGCTTTTTCAATTTGACTATTTTCCTATGCCGTGTTTTCTTTTCTCGTTTTGGTTCGCTTCGATTAGATTTTTTCCTATATAAAATTCGTTATTTGTGTAAATGTTTGCCTGTCCCCGACTGTCTGTGTTTTTATAGGGCGTACATTTTTTTATTCTCCTTTTTTTATTTAGAGGGCAAGTCATTGAAGCGCAGACAAGCAGCAGACATTCTGCATATTTGTCAGGTGAAAGTCCTCTTTGTTTTTATTTGCATAGCTCCATTTATTTTTTTTTATGTTTTGTATTGTGGGTTTTTCTATTTCTAAACGCCGCGAATAATTCATGTGTTTGTTGCATATTTCAACATTCGTGAGTGTTGATTTCTGATATACACGAGTACTAGAATGAATGCGTCACTATTCCACTATTTATTTAAATTGCGCTTAGATAAAAATGCAAGTTCGTTTGATATTCACGACATTGACCTTGATTGCAGTTTTGTGGGCTCCATTGAATTCATTGAATATCTAGTCAGATTTTGCAGTTGAGTTAAATGTATTGTCAAATTAATTGGTTAGCGATAAATTAATTATGTATTGGCACTAATAACAATATTATCATTTCAATAATAGATGATTTGCTTCTCTTGTAAAATTATACCTATTAGTATTTACAATCGCTTACAATTAATATAATATGATTGATTTATAAGTATATTTTGATCTAACGAAATATATTTTTAACTTTGGAAATATTCTAATTGAATTGGTTCTAATACCCAAGCGAAGACAATATAATATATATACATACATAGGTATAATTGCTTCTAATAGAAATTGTAGTACGAGTTTAAATATATAAATAAATTTGTTGTCTAATATTTAAGCGATTCAATTATAATGAATTTGAGTTATCTGAAATGTATTTGGGCCGCCTATAAATTTGGATAGTTCCTATGAAATGTTAAAATTCTTAAAAGTTTGCCCTATCAACAAGTTTCTAAAATAAGACTTCAATCACATTTTAGAATAACTATTAAACACATAACAAGTTATTATAAATATGTTATGCTGAATTATATAATTTTTACAAATTGAATGGAAAATCTGTGAAGATGTAAATGTAATAAATTACTCTCAACACTCACGCAGATAAACGGCAAATTTATTTATTGGAGGGGAAATAGTCATATACATTTTTATTCAACCACAATACATATCTGTATTTCTTTAAACACCCCATACGTTTATATTGTATAAAATGGTGCAAAAAACTATATAAGAAAAATATTAATGATTTGAATTAACAGTCATATCGATCTATGTAAGTTGGTTTCTTCGTCAACAGGATTGATTAAATTGATTTGTAATATTAAGACATTTTAATTGCCTAACTAAGTTTGTTTTCATCTACGGGGTATTATCCAGACAATAAATTGAATTTTACTGGAGCATGCTAGCTAAATATAACATAGATTTAAAAATGAGATATTCTCTTTTTATTACATTTATTCAATGTGTTGAGTGTTTCGAGCATATATGAAACATGAAACATACATAGGTATGAGATATGAGTATGAGGTAAACACACACACATTTATATAAATTGATGTATATATATACATATATACATAATATATGTACTTATATACGCTTTATATAATGCACCCAATCCTAAAACAAAATTAACAAAAGAACAATTAAAAAATGTGAAAAATATATTGAAAAACTGGGGAATGCATTTCTGTTTATGGGTATGAGTGTATGTGTTTATATGAGTTTTTGTTTGTTTGTGTATTCTGTTGGGGCGAAGGAGTAGTTCGGCCATTTAACTAATTAACATTTGGCGGTTTGGATACATTTTGAGCCTGTCCCCCAAACTCAAGCTATTATTTTTTATTAATTACTGAAAAATGTATAAAAAAAATGCCTGCTCTTTTATTATTCATAATTTTTTGTTATTGTCGTTGGCTGATTAATGCATTTTCACACTACTTTCTAGCGCTTTTTATTAAGTTCTACAAATCACAAACATTTTTCCGAACTGTTTGTTTTTTTCGTTTTATTTTTGTTCAACGTGTATGCAAGTTATTGTCAGTTGATGAAATATTCATTCCATGGGACGATCCACAAATAATTTTTATATTCATTTAATTATTACATTTTTTTGATGCCAATGCATTTTAATGATATTTAATTTCACATTTGCTGTGGCTTTCTCTGAACACGCTTGCTTGAGCTAATCATTAATTAATTTCACATCACTTAAAATATGCAATTAATTGTTATGCTCCGCCTTAATTAAAAATAATATATATTTTTTTCAGACAATTATAATATTGTTTTTTAGAAGCGTACGAACAAATTTCCGGCCACTTTTCCCGACTGCGAACGATGTGAACGCCGCAATTGTCTTTGATTAACTGATCGCTCGCAAATTTAAATTTACTCAAATGTCCTTAAAAGCTCACAAGGTACATCTGGGAGACTGTATATGTGTGCAATGGAGCGCAGAGAGGCGTGGCAAAACATTGAACAGCTGTCCCATTAACGGGATGAGGTATTTTAGTGGCGCTTGCTGGGCATCTTCTCAGCATATCAAATTTCCCGCATACCCAATCCTGTATCTCAGTATCATGCCTGCTATACTTCAGCCCGGGGCTCAGTCTCAGGCTAAGCACCAAGTTAAGTCTACCTCAGATTCAAATTCAGGTGTTTGGTTTACCCAATTAGCATAAGCACGAATGATTTTTAAAAGTCACAGTTGCAATGCCGCATGCGAGCAACTCGAATTAGTGTGAGATCAGCCTAAAGATAAATGACCATGGCCTGATCAGGTCGAGATGGGTAATCGAGCCTTAGATTATGTCAACTATGTGTAGTCAACAAGCGCATAATTTAAATTTCAATTTGGTTTTAAGTATTGCATATTATTTTAATTTGAATAGGAAATTCTTGACGGTATATAAGAATTATTGCGACACAAATTGTATAATCATTAATTTCTTATAAAAAATAAGCATAATAATATAGTTAGGAAACTGTATTATATTATGAAACTAAATTTTCTTGAAGTGATTGAATAACTTTAAGCACTTCTAATTGCTTTAGATTCAATCAAATTTTAGTTTAATTTTTAAAATTATGCATAATAGAATATTGTTTAAGAAATTTAATAGTCACTTTAATACAAACCGAAGCAACTATCAAGAAACACTATTAGAGGACATAATATTTATGGAAGTTTCTGAGATAGTAACAGATTATCGAATATACAAATAGTTTCAATTGTAGAGTGAGAGTTTTCTAGTTGAGTACTTGTGCTGTATCATACCGTCGGAACATGTAAATGTAAGCTTCTTCTATCTTTGTAGTAAGTAGATAAAAACTGAGAATAATCTGACCTTGATATTGAACATAAGGAACAGCTGATATGCAACACACTCACACTTGCACACACATAAACACAGGGAGCGTGGTAAAGAAAATTTATTATTTATATGCTCACACACACAGTCACAGAGGTAAGGAAAATAATGCCAGCTTTTTGTCGGCTTGACTTTCTTTTTAACGCTCTTGCGCGTGATGGCCGCGTCGCGACGATGCAGCGTATTAGTTACTCGCGTATCCTTAAGATACACGCATACGCACACAGACACAGACACAGACACTGAACACTGACACTCACTCACGGTACGGTTATGTTTGCGTTTCTTCGTTTTTTCTGTTGCAGCAATAAATAAACACAGCGTGCAATTGAATCGAAAGGAAGCAGCAGCTGGAAAAAGGCTAAAAGCGCGCACACTTTTTACCGGAAACGGAAACCGAAACCGAGTCAAGTGCGAGTTCAAGTTTTGCCTCTATTTTCTGATATTTTGTTGTCTTTTATTTGTATTTGTATTTTTTGCTTGGTATGTGTGGCGTTACTACTTTTTCTTAGTCTTGGCGCGAGGACATCGACGATGGCGCCGACAACGATGTGAGCCGAAGACGTTGCACGTTGTTTGTTGTGCCTGTGGTTCTGGCTGTTGTTACTTTTATTGGCGGCGTCTCAAGGAACATGTTGCGCACACACAAAAACACACAGCTGAACTAAAGTCGCGCGCTTTGCCCTATCGAGCAATGAGCATCAAGCCGTCGACCGTCGAGCGTCGAATCGTGAAGCGAAACGCGTGCCGAGCCCACAGCACGATCCGTCACCAATGTAAAAACTCAACTAAAGCGATGATGAAAAAATCTGAAACAATATATTTTTGGGGGGTCGTCACACACACACACACACACACACACACAAATAATCACATACACACTCAGGGGGAGATGCAAAGCGACGCACACAGCTGCAGAAGCGGCGGTGGCATCGACAGCCATGAGAAGGCAACCAGACAGACAAAACGCGCACTAACACAAACGCAGCGACATTTCAAAACGCAGCAGCAGCAAAATATGCTAGTGTATGAGTGTATGAGTGTATGTCTGTCTGTCTGTGTGTGTGTGTGTGTGTGTGTGTGTGTGTGTGGGTGGCGGCCTGGCTTACTAAAGGCCGCCGCCGGCCGACACAGCGACAACAACAATACTATCAACACACAGCAAAGGGGCGAGCGCTAACACACACACACACACACACACACACACATACACAGACACAAGCTGGCAGCGTCGACTTCGAAAAAAAAGCAGCGACAACAACAACAAAAAACTAAACGGGCAAAAAAATGCCACGCACACACACAGAAAAAAGCGGAAAAAAAGTTTTGGTTGCATAGGCGGCGTCGCTGCTGGCGCTATTCAAATGCTGCGCGGTCCAAATCGACTGAGGAGCCAGCGTCGCAGCCACCTGACAGAGCAGCGCCAAAACAACGACAGCAGCAACAACAACGCCAACAACAACGACAGCAACAAGGAGCAGTCGCCGTCAACATTGACCCAAACTCAATTTGGAATGGGGGAAGTTTGGAGCCGACGATGGGCTCTAAAAAACGCGCAAAAAATTGTGTAAAAAATGTAAAAAAGGGGAATTTTTGCCCACGCACACACATACACATTCAGCTGTAGCTACAGTGCGCACACACACACACACACACACACACACACATTCTCGTACAAACGCACTGAATTTTTTCGCTGCCAACATCGTGTTAGCCTTTGCCGCCCCCAAAATTTCTGTCCGCTTCCCCTCCCCAACCCTGGCGCAGCCCCAACCCAATGGTCTGGCACTTTTTTCCAGCATTTTGTTTTGTTCGACTTTGATGCTGCCTTTTTGCATTTTCCCTTTTTTTTATATTCTTTGTTTTGATGAGTTTTTCCACTTCCCATTGACTTTGCAGTGGGCATTTGGTTTTGCATTGACTTTGCATTGACGATGTGCAATGTCGCTTGAAATTGCTGTGGTAAGTATAAATCCAAATAAACAAAATATGCAGTTAACACCTTTTATAAATATTATAAGTCAAGTTATGGAATATAAAGTAAATAAATCATTCAGATTTGAAATGTAGCGCACAAAAGTAGGCAACACTTCGCAACATTGCTTAGTTCACTAGTTACGGTCACACTAACACACCCCCCGCCCCGTAATTCGGGCGGTCGCCGTTTTGGAGCACTCTATCAGTCTGGCGTTGAATTACGCCAGAGAGAAAACCAAAACAACAACTTGCGCTATGAAAAAAATGCTGCAAGCACACACAAACACATGTAGAGTACAAAGCACACTTCAGGCAGCCTCCGCCCTGACCTAAGCCACCGCGTGGCTCAACTGCCAGCAGCAAGTCTTATTCTCTTATAGTCTGCACCCCCCCCACAATCACACTCACACTCACACAAACACACACACACCTAGATGGCCGCAAAGCGCACTCCTTCCTCTGCGCTGCAGCTGTCGTTCCTCTCCTACTCGTCGCCTTCGTCGCCGTCGCTGCTATTCCTAAGTTCTTTTTTTTCACTACATTGCAACCTTGCCTCGACTTCTGCTCCAAACGCTTGCTACTCTGCTTGCCCCTCTCTGTACATTTTTTTCTTATTTCTTTGCATTTCTCTCATTTTCATTTGCTGTGCATTTTTTCCATGCAGCGTCCCCTTCAATTTTTTTTGTGGCCGCCTTGTCACAGGAAACAATTTTTTCCATTGCCTCGTTCCATCTCTTTCGCACGTCGTGTTTGTGCCCCGTTCAAAAACAGTTTTATTTCCTTTTTTTCAAATATTTTTTGCTTTGCTTTCGTTTTGCTTTTCCCCTTTCCATATATTCAGCGCCCCCAGCGCACGACTGAGCTCGTTTGGTATTGCAATCGCTTTTGCTTTTCCATTTGCATTTGTCTTTGTTCTGTGTTTGTTTTCTGTTTACATTTGTTTTTAGATTTTATTTTTTAGTTTTTTTTTTTTCAAATTTAACGAAGTTGTAGGGTTACAAATAAAGTATGTTATACATTAACAATTGCACATTTTTTATTAAGGATTGTATGATTGAATTAGCCAAAAGCCAATAAATTAATATATTGTATGTGCTTAGAATGTATTATTTATAAAGTCATCGATTGAAATAATAAAATCATATATAACGCCATTCATTGAATCTGTTATGCTGTTATTCTGTATGTATGAAATTGTTTTAAAATATATTTATCTTTATAGGTGATAATAATTTATCTTTATCTGTGATAATATTTGACACTTTTCGAAAAATTGTTACCGTTGTTGCGTGTAAAAATTAATTAACAATGTGGCAACACTGTCAGAGGGTTTTCACGCTATACTCCTCTCTTCATGTTGAGTGTGCTCGTCTGTTGCTTTGGCTCGATTTTAGTAAATCTTTTTTTTTTGTTATTTGTCAATGTCGATTTTTTAGTTGTTTTGTTCGGTTTTTGTATTTGAATGCAGTGGACATTTGAAAGCTCAGACACACACACACACGCACACTCGCACTGAAAATGGCAATGGCAAAGGCAAAGGCTAGGTGGGGGTGCATAGAGTAGTTACGGGAGAAGGGTGGGTGGTGGGTTATCGTGGTTACTTGCATGTGCTTATTCCAATGCGTGACAGGCGTTTGTGGGCTTTGAATACAAACAAAACAGACGTACGCTTTCGCACTCGCGCTCACACTTGGCCACTTACACCCACACACACACACACACATACAGATATACTACACACACATTGACTTATATAGATACATGCACATGAGCATTTCAATACGCATTAATAACTACACGAATTCAATGCGACGCCCATCACAGACATACACACAAATGAGTATACCTCATGCAATCGCACGCACATACATACAAGCCCATACTCCTTGTTTGCCGGACTGTTGTCGCAGTCGCTGCCGTTGATGCTGCTGCCGCTGCTGCTGCTGTGGCTGCTGCAACTGATGCCTAAAAAACGGCAACAAAATATAAAAATCAAATTCTTTTTCGTCTTTTGCCCGCCTCGTTCGTTAATTTTGCTCGTTGCTGCGCGTTATTCGCACCCATCCCGCAACAGCAGGAACAATAAAAAATGCTCTCTGCTCTGTTGCCGTTGTTCGCTAAAAAATAGAAGGCAAAACGCTGCGCCGGCAAGTATGGAGCACATTTGTCAGACGCCAAAAAACAAAAAAAAAAAAAGATATTTTTTGGTTTTTGTTTTTTCGATTAGTCTAACATTTTCACTTTTTGATCTGAGTCCTCTGATTTTTTTTATTGTTTTTAGGTTGGTTCACAAGATTTTTTTGATATAGTATTTTGTTTGCCAGCCGCAAAGCGTTTTTCCATGAATTTTTCATCCATTTAGCGCGGCCATTGAGCCATTTGCATCGCGTTTAGAATTCATTGATACCTTGGTAAATTGTTTTCATGCCGATTTGTTCTCCAATCTCAGCGGCACGACATTGAGTTGTGTTGAGTTGTGCTTTGATTTGCTTATTATTCTGCATTTAAATAGTCACAGTAGCGAAGAAGACATTATTTAAATTTAATGGATTTTACAAATAATTTTAAAAATAATAATAAGTAAATTTGAGTTCAACTTATTTAGAATAAACATATTTGTGCATAATTGGAATTTTTACGCATTAATAAAAAATATCTCTGTAATATTTGTATTATTAATTCTATTTTATTTTATTTTTCACTTGTATTATTTATTCGATTTGTTTAAATTAATTCAATAAGTTAGGATATCAAAATTTTAAAATTAATATATTACCATAACTCCACAGTAAACTTTCTTCTGGCAATATAAATACATATTTGAAGTCATTACATTCTCACAATATTCGATTTATTCGGAGCGTTGAGCTGTCTTCAATTAATTAGTTTAAAAGTTGCTTAATTCTTAAATTTATTCACATACTGTTTAAATAAATAAAAATATAATATATATAATGAATAAATAAATATAAATATAAGGGTCTTCTGCTTCTAATACTCGATATATTAAACAAAGTAGCTACAATATCGTCAGTTGTAATCTGTCAATTCAAGGGAATTGATTCACAGTTATCAGCTAAAACGTGGGGAGACTATATTCTATTTCAAGCTGAAACTCTCTTCTCTTCACTGTGTAACAGAGCTGGGCAACTATTGAAACAACTTATCGAGTAGTTTCGGTTCAAAGGCAGGCGACAAACAATAAGCCAACATACGGAGAAGTTAAGTTTAGCTTGAAAAATACTGGCCATGCAGCTGACTCAATAAAAAGTGACAGCTGATTTAGTCAGTATATGCTTGTGGAAGGTGTATAGAAGTATATTATAGTAAGTATATAGAAGTATACACGCAAGCAAAGGCAAACGTATCACAAATTGGCGATAGCTAAAAAAAACAGACGTTGTCGTTGTTGGACTGCGTGGCAGTCCTATTATTTGCTATTTCCTATTATTTGCTGCCACAAAGCGCTGAGATGCAGACCAGGGACAGAATTCGACGTGAATATAATTCATATAATGACCTGAGTAGACAGTTTCGTTGGTATGATGAGCAGTCAATGGACTCACTTGAGGATCGCATCGAGATGAATCCCAATGGCTGTAAAGACAATGAGTGCTACACAAACTACCCCTGCCATCAACCATCGCTGATGCTTCTACGCCAGCACAATTTCAAGCTAAAGGTGTATTATTCCAACGTGGGTAACTGTGTGCATTGCAACAAACGGTGAGTTGATACTTCCATCTAGCAGAATGCTGAGATTCAACTATTGATGTTTATAGCATTCGCTTTGCCGTGGCCAGCTTAAGGTGTCGGGATTGTCCACTGCGTTGCCACACAGAGTGCTGCGATCAACTGACAGTGAATTGCATACCACAGCCTCTGGTCAACACGAAACGTGGCCACTTGAGTGACTTTGCACCTTGTGTATCGCCCATGGTGCCCGCATTGATTGTGCACTGTGTTACGGAGATTGAGATACGTGGCTTGCAGCAGGAGGGTCTATATCGCGTCTCCTCCACCCGAGAGAAGGTGAAGCGATTGCGGAATAAGTTGCTGCGTGGCAAGACAACTCCTCATCTGGGCAATAAGGACACACACACGCTCTGCTGCTGCGTCAAGGAGTTCTTGCGCACCCTGCAGCGTCCGCTGATTCCCTTGTACCACAGACCCGACTTTATACTGGCCACACAACTCAGCGATCCCTTGGCTGCCGAGGAACAACTGTATCTGGCCGTAGTGGATCTACAGCAGGCACATCGCGACACATTGGCCTTTCTCATGCTGCACTGGCAACGCATTGCCCAGAGTCCATCGGTCAAGATGTCTATCAGCAACATCGCTGTTATATTTGCGCCCACGCTTTTCAACGATGTCGACCTCAATCTGAGCAATATTGTGATTTGGCAACAAGTTCTGCGAGTGCTGCTATTGCAGTCACCTGCCTTCTGGGCCCAGTTTCTTGAGGTGGAGCCACTGATGCCAGCATGTTCGCTGGACGATGATGAATGGAAGCGTGAAACGAATCTTTCCGCCAGCGTGCACTGGCAATCCGTAAAAACATATTTTAGATCTATGGTAAGTTTGCGAACCACAAAGAAATTACTATTATCTCAATAAAATAAATTATTGTATTTAGGTTAATCTTGCTGACTGAATTTTAACTGAGAACTGATAACTCGAGTTGAGAATGTCTTACATAAAATTCTTATCACAACTGGAATAATATAAAACAGGGTCTAAGTAATGCGCGCACATTCCAAAGAGAACCCAAATGAAATCAATAATTCCTTAAAGCCAACTGAAAGTTTAGAGTAGCAAGTTAAATTCTTAAATGCGAAATTGAAAATGGTAAAAAATTAATATTTCCCCTGGACTATTGTGTGTAGTTTATTGTTTATATTATTTTAAGCAGCAATCAAAACACATAGTGAAATATTTGTATGTAAATAAATAAGATGCTTAAAGCGTTAACGAAATAACAAATGAAAATAATAAATTAAAATCTAGTTGATATTTTAAAAACAATTTTCAGAGTACTCGACAAAAAATTGATCATTTCATGCAAAATGCAAAATGGGAAATGCAAAATACAAACAATAAACGAAACAAAACACTTAAATGCAACGGACGAGTGCATAAATAGACACACACGCACACTTGTCAATGCATTGGAAAAATAATAATGTACATATAATGAAATTAAAAATAAACAAGTTGCAACCGAGCACAGAAAGAGATGCCACCATTGCGCAGGCGAGACAGCAACAATTGAATTCAATGTGTGCGTCTGTTACTAACCGCACTAAAAATTGGGTTCCAATGGATGAGTAGCTTTTTTATTCGGTCGATAGAGGGCGACACGTTAGCATTAACCAAATGCTAATGCCAAAGGCCGCTGACCAACACACATGCACATGCATACGCACCTACATACACACACACACACACACACATTCACCCAAACGCAGCCACGCAAGCAGGGGCAATGGCTAAATAATAGGGCAACCAATACCGTCGCAGAAATTTGCAATGCAGAAATAAAAAAAAAGAAAAGCGAAAAATAAAATAAATCTGAAATATATGGTATCATGTAATCGACTGCGAGATACCACGTCTGAACATAACTTCATAAATAAACCAGTCGGAAAGGCTACAGTCGACCGCAACTGACAGTATAATACCCTGTACAGGTTTATATAATAAAAGTATTTTGATAATAAATACTTTGATTATAATAGAAGCATGTACATAACAGGTGTTTAATGAATACTCTTTTCAAACATTATAAGCTGGCTGTCACGTCACTTCATTTACGTCTGCACATGTGCTGCCCGCAACGCGCAACGATTCAATTGAACATTTACTTATATTTCATTTCTGTTAAGCTTGATCTGCTTATGGTATACAGAAACCTTGATGAAAACCTTGGTGTCTTTAACTCTTATAGTTTCTGAGATTATAAAAAGTCCATTGTGAAGAAAAACAAGCGGATCAGTCAAGCGTAGGCAACAGCAGTGCAGCCAGTGCAGACTCATAATTTAAGTATTTTGATTATAATAGAAGTAAGAACCTAACAGCTGTTTAATGAATACTCTTTTGAAACATTCATATGTACACACTGGGTATAATTAAGAACATAATTTTTTAAATCAATTTAAAATATAAACTGAGATTTAGCATGCTCAAATTATTGTTTTAGAATAAAAATCTGGCATATTTTACCAAAAAGTCATTAAAATATTATTGTGATAACTCTATATACCTGTTTCATGCATTTGCACAAAGTTATTATACAATATTACGTCTATTTTCAATGGTCACAGGGTATAAAAAATAGAAAAATAACAAAAATCAACGGCAACAATAAACAGAAAAATAAAAATAGTTTACATAATTCATGCATTATATCGGATAAAATTTTAATGCCCTGCGCTCGGTGGGTGTGCGTATGCCTATGTATGCACGTGTATGTGTGTGTGTGTGTGCGTGTGTGTAAGCTGCGCAGCTTGGCAAAAAAGCGTTGCCTACTTGGGGGCGCGTGTTAAAATTATTTAACAAATGGCACGTTTGCAATGTATGTGAGTGTGTGTGTGTAAAGTGTGAGAGTGTGTGGCAACGGGCGGCATGTATGCATAATCGCTTGCAGTTTTTTAGACTTTTTAGCCTATTTTTATTGTTAATTAAATGAGGGGAATAACAGACACACTGACAATTTGTACATGTACTGTCTACATGTGTGAGTTCATCAGCTTGTAAGAGTGCAAGAGCATGCGGTTTTTTTTTGCCACTTTTTTTTTATTTTTCTATTCTTTCCGAGCGTGGTTAAACATTTTCGCTCGGTTTTCGCATGTAATTTCACTAATTGATAGTGTGAGCTATTTGATGTGACCCTTCTCATTTTTTTTTTTATAGCACATCCTCTGCATCCTGCACATGCCATGTCCAGTACCTCACTGCGCTGTGCGTGTGTAATTGTGTTAGTGCGCATACGAAGTTGCCAGGCGAAGGAAGATGAGTGAAAAAACGTCAAATGTAACTAAAAAATTGCAGTTTAAAATAATAAAGGGGCGTCATGTGTGTGTGCGAGGAAGGCGTGGCAGCGCCTAAAAGGCAACAGCAATTTGATGCCATACACACACACACACACATGCTCTCACACATATACACATACACACCCACGATTGCACGCACACAAGTCCAACAACGTAGCGGTAATAATAACATGACGCAAAAAGCGTTGTATATTTTTGCGCATATTACGGTTAATTTTTTATACCCTGTACTTAGGCAAGAGTCGTTCAAAGTTAACTAAGGGTAATGTGTATAAATAGGGGATTATGGCATTATAATACAAATCTGCATTTCTGTAACTCATTTGAATGCAAACGTTATATATTTTCGAGCTGTTACAGGGTATACACTAATCGAGAATTCTTTCTAGCATAAATTTTTTTATATTTATTTTCATTTGATTTTATGTAAACTACTCTTCATTTTTCCATTTTGTCCATGTGGGTGTGGCAACTGTTTTTATGAATCATACCAAATATTTAAATGGAAATATTTTCAGAATCAGATTCAGAATATTTACAGGTAATATCAGAGCAGAAATCTAATTAACATTGTATCGAAACAGTTGCTTAAATACATAGCATATTACCCCACATTTGCCCCACAAATTAAATATCCCTCGACTGCTTGATTTTCCTCAAAAGCTGTGAGCATCGCAAAAACTATTTTAAAATAAATTATTATTGCTGAGACAACTCGATTCGAACAGGATGCACGTGTTGAGTGTCGAGCAGCTACAATATATGTATATCCTCCCACTTTTCAAAAAAGTGTATATAATTTTGTTGGCCAACAAAACGTCGAAAAAAAGATGACGTTTGCCCCTCCTTTTCAGTTGAGCAGAAAAGTAGAGCCAAAAAAAAAAAAAAATACCCGAGAACTGGAGCGCTCACTAACACGATAGGCTGGCTTTAGCTGTACCTCACACAAACACATATATACAGATATAAACGCATACACATGCAGATATACGTACGCAACCCACAAGTGGACATGCTGCTGTATATGCTATATGGACATGGAGATGTGGCCAGTCAAAGGCATTAAAAAAAGTGGCTCATGTTGCTGTTGGTCTACAACGCAGATGAGAGTGCAAAGTGAAGTAATTCCAATTGAAGCTGTGCTGTAGCTGTATCTGTAGTTGAAATGCATTGGCAACAGCAGGCAAGAGGCTACCGCCTGCAGGGGCAGAAACAACTAAGCGACTGCCAAAGCAGTACGCAGCATAACGAAGAAAAAAAGAAATGCAAAGTGTGGGTAATTAAAAACGTAGCAGCCCAGCAGACAGTTTTGAGCGTAGAAACGCACTAATTTTCAGTAGTGCAGCACACACACGCACATTCATAAATTCGCATGTATGTGTGTGTGTGTGTGTGCTTGAGCATAAAAAAGAAATGCAAAATTGATACAAACACACACACACACATGCATATGGCAACTGCGAATTCACTCGCACGCAGCGACAGCAGTGAAGACGAAAAAAGAATGTAGCATACTTTTAGGCATGCTGCTATTTCACTTTGCCTCACACAAATGAACACCTCGCCGCCGCCTGCACATGCAGCTGTTGTTGCTATTGTTTTTGGCTTTTCAGCAGCGTCATCAACATCACCAGTCGTTCTACTGTGCGTATTGTATGTTAGTGTGTGTGAGTGTGTGTGTTTGGTGGTGTGGGTATGCGCCTACCGCTCATCAGTACTCGTCACCACAATTTGTGGGCGTTCTGGGTGTGGCATATCTGCCCAACATATCATTCGTCCAATGGACAACAAATTTTCATTGTCGACGCTGTTCTTACCAAAAATATACATAGCAAGAACCACATAATCAACAATAACAACAACAGTAATAAGAATAGCTACAACAATTTTGCTAGAATTTCTACAAAATTTTTTTATCTTTTCTGGGCGTTGTTCAATTTACTTTCATTTATTCGAAGTCGAAATTAAGGACTTATTTTCAAATTTTGGTACAGTCGTAAAAGAGTCTGTTCAGAGAACTTTATGATCTTATCATTTATAATTTTTATTTTGTTGTTCAAAGGACACAATTTAAATACTGCTCTTAATCTCTTTATTCGATACCAAAAGTTTAACAATTTAATGTAAGCTATTATGCTCATTGTCTTTTATTTTAAAGAGTGCAACACTTTGGAAATTTAAGCAGCGCATTCACAAATTATTTTTAAACTGATTACAGACAGTTAATACTGTTTATACAGTCTATTTCTCAATTGATTGTTTATTAGATTTTTTCCGAAAGAAATTAACAAAATTAGCTGATACTGATTATAGGTCGAAGATTTCTCTAGCTGCGTATAATTATTATTGTTATTAATAATGCAATACATTTATTAAAAACGGATTTTCTTAATCAATCGATTCGAATTGCAATCAGTCTCTATCCAAAATCACTTTCTCTGGATGGATTATGTGTCCCACGAATATCACGCACTGAACACTCCAAAAATCTTAAATTGCCACCTGCGTTTTAAACAACAACAACAACAACAACAGAGTTGAGAAACTCATTAAAAACAATAAGCTCAATTAGCTGCAATTGACACGCTAACAAATACAAACACACATATCCCTGTATGTATATATATATGTACATATATATATATATATAGGGACGCATTCAGGTCGATGCATAATTGACATTTTATGAGCGGCTGACGCATCTGTCGGCCTCAGCTAGAGTGTCATTTATTCAATGCCAGGACGGTGTTGTTCCCGTTTTGGCCAAGAGTGCAAGCCACCAAACTGAAATCTGAATGAAATGTGGGAAAAAACGCACTTGATATGATCGGCGTATGAGACGGGAAAGGAGAAAGAAAGGGAGACGAACCAACTGGCTGGGCGTCGGAAATTCGAAACTTTGTCCCAAGCAAATCAACTGGAAAATTGTAAACAAAAAGTCGTCGACATCCATCGATGTGTTCTCAACATTCTCGAGGCTAAGTGGCCGACAATTTGTGCAAGGCCGTCGGCCAAAAAATATTAACTGTGAAAACCTTTGGCCTTAACTTACAGTTAAGAGCAATGCAAACAGCGGCAATAAATGTATTTGTTCGTTTGTTAATCGCATACAACTCACCTGTGGGCACATTTTGCATTGATACTTTCGTCCACTGCCGCCAGCCGGAGCATGTCCTCCTGTTCCGCCCACCGCGGGTCCTCCCATTTTACTGGCATTAATGGGCTGTGGCACAACAAGCAGAGCTGCCGCTGATGCCGCTGCAACTGCGTTATTATGATGATGAGCAGCTGCTGCAGCGGCGGCAGTCACATGATTGCCATGATGCCCTCCGACACCCAAGCCTGAGTTGCCACCTCCTGTTCCAGAACCAACTCCATTGGCGCCACTGCCAAGTCCCAGGCTGCCTGTTAAGTAAAGTTCACATATGATCATTGACACATTTGATAAGCAAGAAGATATTATCTGGGAAGGGAACTAATCAGTTTATTTCAAGAATTATTCATCTTCAATGACTTCACATGAAGAAGAAGAAGGGATATCATTTAAAAGCCGGCTCCAAATGTATTCCTCAAACATTAATCATAAGTATTCCAATTAGTAAAAGAGAATGTGCTAATTGTGCTCCATTTATGCAACATTTTGTCTGGTCATCAGAAGAAATCTATCCCTTTGAGATGATCAAAATAAATAACTAAAGAGCGTTTAAATATCATCAAATATAAGTTTAAATTCTTATTGTGTTTTTTATTTATTGCTTTATAAAATGAATTTTTTTCTGAAACTCTTACATAGAATTGAATGGAACATGATGTTGACATGTGCTTAAGAACCTTAAAAGGCCAAAAGCTTGCTGGGAGTTGAAGTTAGACTTACCTTGCCCGGTGACTGCGGCATGATGCTCCAGACGATTGTCATCCAGAAAGTGACCTGCAATTGAGTTGTTTGATTTAGTTGATGTTGAATTGTGTCAGCCGTGGCGCCATCTAATGCTGCTACAGTGCCACATGGCTGTCTATCAGTTCAGACAAGTACAAGTCACGCCGCCGCGTCTCTCTTCAAGTTACCTACGTTCACTCACGTCACGTTTTCCAATGTCGTCGCAGTTGGCAACAGGCAACAGGCAAGTCGCAACTTCCACCTGCCACCTGCCGCCTGCCAACTTGCCACTTGCCCCTCGTTGTTAATCTGGCTTGTCTAATTAAACTTGGCCGCTCTGATTGCCACTGGGAAATCTCTCAACTGAGTTACAGTTTATGTGAAAATAGTTTCACATTTTCCAGCTCGTTTTTTTCCTATCATATTCTTTATGCCTGCCTGAGTTGAATCCATCTATCAATTATTGAGTGCCCAGCGCATTTGCGTGCAAAAATGGTGTGAATCTGTTGATGAGTTAACTGATGATGACTCTGGGCTTAGCCAGGAGAGGATTAGCTGACTGTAGATCAATCACGGACGATGGGGCGCCCCGCTGGCATGTCAAAAGTATTTCTAATAAAACATTTACAGACAATTGTTGCCACCAAATCAGTAGCAATGCCCGTCAAGTTGTTGCGGTTCTTGTAATTGTTTGTGGGGCCAAGCAAACATTTTCAGTGTTAATTACTGCCAACAATTGGCGCCAAGCGGAAAAGTTGTCTAAACCAACTGTCAAGCGGTAACCAGGGCAACATCCAGCTTCCAGCTATCAGCAATATGAGCTACTAGTTGCAGCAGCAGCAGGCACCTCTGAGTCATGGCCAGTCAAGCCGTCTTATTGTTAATTTGTACAAGGAAAAGCCATGGGCTTGCAAGTAAGAGCCATTGCATCGCATAGATACATCTACATCTACATTGTTGGCCGCAATGTTGCAGATGCTTATCGCAACAATAACAACAACAACAACAACAACAACAACAACAACAACAACAGCAGCAGCAGCAGCAGCAGCAGTAGCAACATCAACGGCAACAACAACAATGTTATTGGCCAATTGCCTAGCGTTGACATTATCGGGCCGAGATCATTGCCGCCAACGGAGCTAAACGATATCGATATCGAGCCCGAGCCCCGAACCCGTTTTTCGAACCCTTTTGGAGCGTGTTGCTGTCAATGTTGCCGCTGCCAATGTTGTTTGCATTTTAGGAATTTATGTAAACATGTTGTAAGCATCTTGTTGCCAATTGTTGTTGCTGCTGTTCTTTCAGTTAAAGGTCAATTTTTCGGTGCGCTCCGTGGGAGTATCTGAAAGTATCTGTGGAGTAACTGCAATGGATAACATTGTCCGCTCGCCTTTGTCTTTGCCTTTGGCCATCGTCATGCCGCACGCGTGTTGCAATTTAACTTTTATGCAACGTATCTCTGTTGCAGATTCCTATCTCTTCCATCAACTCTCGCGCGCTCGCGCTCTCACCCCCAATCCGAATCTGCTCGAGATTCGTGATTATCGTTTCTTGTTCTTGTGAGCAATTAATTAACTAATGGAGCACCAAACTGCTCCGTAAAGCCTGTCATTCAACTTGGTAACTATTTTGTTGGCCATGTAAGCAGTTTGGGGTCATGTTCAACCGCTTGAGGCAGGTCAAAAGATGTCTCGCATTTCGTTAATAACTTACCTTTTTGCAGATTGTTGTGTAGGTGGTGATCGTTCATTTTGGCCTACAATATAAATAATAGTCAGCTTTAGATAATTGCAGATAAAATAATTGTTTAATTTTTACTGCATTGAAATTTATAATTCAAGGATGTAATGCGAATATAAGCATTTAGATATAGAGCAATTTCCTGTTATACACAAAGACCGTTCTAAAAATGCTATATAAAACATAGTGTTGGCTCAATATTATTGTTTAAAATATACTTAGAGACGATAAAATTAATACTTTTCCAGAAAGATTAGCGCAAAGAAAGAATGTGTTTATGTAATGGGGTTATGATGCTTATGACAATTTGACAATATTTGAGTAAATGTTCTTAATACTTTGTCTTAAAACATACTCAATTTATATTTATATTTGTATTATAACAGGTCTTTAAATTAACTTTACCAACGCTATAAATATAACAATAAAATCGTTAAACAATGTAATTGAAATCTATGTAAAGCTTGTTATGTCAAAATCAAGTCTGATGTCTAAACTCTTGTTTATTTCCCTGAACATTAGGATATGCATAACTATTATACTAATAGCGTACAAAATAGTACATATTTCGGTAGGAAATGTATTATTTTCATTAATAAATAAAATGTAATTAATCATTAAATTCTATCAACCAATAATTGATATTTAATAATCCTAATACTATTTTATTATTAAATTATATCCAATCAAATGCATCCAAAGTGAATTAGCATTGCTGTCAAAATAGTTAAACTTCTAATGATTTCACTAAAGGTCATCAATAAAGTGCAATAACAAACAATTGAAGCTAAACCGAAATATTGTGTGGCATATGCGAATACATTTTCAACGGTTATCAATGCCATTTATTCTATCCGCAATAAACCAGACAAATATCTGACAATCCAATAACAATATGCTCAATTCAAATCGAGCATGTGACAGAACTCAAATATAAAACGGGAGAAAAGTAAACAAAATCAATGAGAAAAAAAATATGAATATCAAATCTAACCCGGTAAAAGCAAAAGTGGAAACAAATTCTAAAATTAAAAAAAAAAAAAATGAATAACTTACTAGAAGCTGCGGCTTCTGCTTTCGATGGCCTGTAAATTGTGGATATAGGTTAAAGGCATCGAGGCTATATCTCTATCTCTCTGTCTATACTCTCCCGTTCTTTTCTTTGTCTCTATATGTGGGCCAGACATGACCTAGGACACATGCCACGGCTCGAATAAAATGAAATATAAAATGCAAAAGCAAACAGCGAAAAAAATAAAATAAAAAACCGTCACTTTTTCTAAACATTTTCTGATATGCTTAGAAAGAAACACAGGAACAAAGCAAATCAAATACAAATTGTCGGCAAAATAAAAAAAAATAGAGTTATTTGTATACAAATATACAAAAAACAAAAACCAGTCCAGTCACCGAGGGGTTTGCAAGAGGATGGGGCTTGAACATGCCTGCCCCCGTCTGCTAAAAAAGTAAATAGAAAGAATAAAAAAAAGAAAGAAATAACTACAACAAATGCAGAGTGGCGCCGGCACGCAAATTTAGAAATGTTTTTGTTTTCCCTATTGTTGTTGATGTTTTTGTTATTGCATTTTTGCTTTTGTTTCCGTTTCTTTTTCTATTCTTTTGTATATCTTGCTGGAGTCGTTTTTATTCATGTGCCATAAAGTAATAACGCATTCAATGGGCATTTAACGGCACTTGCTTATACCACTTACACCGCTAACACCACTTACACCACTTTGCACCACTTACCTCATATTCCTGCTTCAACGACATCGGATGATGCTCGCTGGCATGCTGATGACTGCGCGGTGTTGGCGGCCAAAGATTGTAATCGCTAATATCCTTGGCATGCTGCAAAGACCAAAAAATATGTGAATAATGCCAATCTTATTACAATTTGTTTTTCGAATGAGGTCATAGGTATATTTCAAATTATTCCTTTTTGTTTTTAAAGAGTAGAACATAATATGGTATGAAATTAACTAATATTGCTTAATATACAAATTCTGATTAGGGAAAGTCAAGTCCAAGTCCCTAGTCTAGAGTTAAATAAATTGGGTTGCGAAAATCATTCTAGAAAGATATTTTAGCTGCTACAAGTTCTTTAAAAGCATATACTTTATTCTTATTTTTATTGATTTTAACGTCAACTAATGGCAGTCGACTTAAATATTTATAATACATTTAAAGAAAATATATTATTTTGTAATTAAAATGAGTTCGAAAAATAATTCATGATTGAATAAATTAAATTGAAGTTTAAGTCTGCTGAATTTAACAATTGTTGCAATTCGATCAATAAGGATTAAAAGAAGTCTTGGTTATTACGAGCTAAAATTACGAACGTAAGATACTTGATAGTAGAAGAAGAAGACTCTTAATTTAATAATCGAAAAAGTCACTGAGTAATCGAATAGGTTCACGCAAAACTAAAAACTTCATCTGCCCAAACTCAATTCTATACTGATGTGCCGGACATTAGTAAGACCACACACACGATACTTGTTTCAGCATAGGCCCAACAAAATTAGTATAAATTAATTTAGTTGTATAGAGGTCGTCAAATTCGTTAGACCATCGTTTGATGAGCCAAAGTACTTAGATAGCCTTATTGGCATTACACGAAATATGAAGTTCCAATTTCAACTTATGATCTAGAAGAATTCCTAAATCCTTTACATGAGTAAAGTTCTTAAAAGACATCCGATCGGGTATGCCTTCATATCATCAGTATAGGCTTAGAAAAAGCTTTAAACAAATAATAATTTACAATAAATAACATTTCGAATATTCCAATAATCTGAGTCTTAAATGAAGTATTCTTTATTTAATAAAGTTGAAAGCATATTTCAACATATGTTTTGCCTTTTACGGTGTAGATGAAATTGTCACGATAAAAAAGATACTTGTGATAAATTTATTATCAAGTTTACAATTTTATTAATTTATTTAAAATTAAAAAAGTTGAGTACAGAAAAACAAACAATTTGAGAGACTTAAATATCAAATTTGCATAAAGAAAGCTTTTGAAAAATTACGAACATAAATGTATGTTTAATAAAAATGAAGTGCTTTTTTTGCTATTCATAATATGTGTTCAAATCAATTAAATATTAATATTTTGGTTGCAAGCTTACTTAAATGATATCAACCCATTATTCTATTTGTAATATGAGTTTTTAAAATAACAGAAAAATGATATACTTGATACTGTCTGTGCTACAAACACAACAATTTATATATATATATATGTTTGTACATATATATAGAAGAGTGTCAATTGAAATAGAAAACCGCGTTACACACAATCGAAGGTGTCAAAGCGACGGCGTTGGCGTTGGTGAGCGACAAAAGTGCGGCGGCTTTTGGTGCTAACAAAAAAAAAGTGGAAAAAGTGTTGCATATCGCAAGGGGAGTTGCCGCAGCGTGTGAAAGCGAAGCGTATGTATATGTGAGGTATACATATAGAGGGATGAATGTGTGTGTGTGTGACTGAGTGTATATGTGAAGACCACGTAGAGTTTGTTTTTGATGCTTTAGTTGTTTTTAGTTTCACTGCAACCAAACTCACATCATGTTTGCGTGGGCATCTGTGTGAGTGTGTATGTGACTGTTGGATGTATGCTTCAACAACTAGTTAGTAGGTGGACAAACGAAAATGTAGAAGAAATGTCGACAAAAAATATACAAAAAAAAGAAACGCACACATACACGCACATCATGTGCTGCGCTGCGTTGGCAGCTGCTGATGAAGATGACCAGAGCCAAAGCCAGCGACAGAGCCATGGACATCAACGGAAGTTTTCTCTAACCAACATGCTAGCCAGCCAGCATTAAAAACAACAAGAGCAACAACAGCAACAACAGCAACAACATCAGCAACAACAACAACAACAACTAGTAGAAGAAGGCGTCGCATGCCTCACTCCAATTTCCGGGCAGACGCCGTGTTCGGTTAACTGCAGCACGCAGCAAAATAGAACAGAACGAAATTTCGAAAAAAAAAAAAATAAAATTCAAAATGAAAAGAAGCAAAAAGGAAAGTTTGGTTGAGCGCAGCAGCAGCGCTCTCTATTGCCATCACTGTCTTGCTCTCCAGCTCTTCTGCTCACAGTCTTTCTCACTCTCTCGCTGACCAACTCCAAAACATTTGGAAGAGCCGAGCGCACATGGAAAAAAATCAAAACAACATTTTTTTTAACCCCTTCACAACGGCTGCGGCTGCAGCAGAGTCTTTGCAGTCGACGTCGACGTCGTCGTTGACTGATATCTCACACTTTCTCGTGGCGCTTTGACTCATCCTGGCGGTTGGGTTGGGTGGTGCAGTTTCTATGACCAGTCCAACGTCTAGCACAATAAAAAAAATGTGCAAAAAATTAGGCGGAAACGTGGATTTTTTTATGCAATTGGAGCTACAGAATATCCAAACGCAATCCCAAAACCCAAGCTCATACCCATAACCACTTTCCACTTCCCCTTCCCATACCCCTGCCACTGCCACCGCCCATATACGAACCTACTGTCGAGCCCAAAGCAAAACGCGCTTTGCACAATGTAGCAACCTTTGACCATACCAGACAGACTCCAACTTTACATTTCGTTGCTGTTTTTGGGGAACTCTTCTTTTTTTTTTTTTTGATTATTCAGTTGAGCTTCTCGTACTTTTTTTTTTTTTTTTTGGTTGTATTTAACTTCTTTTGCCTTCATCTTTTTATTCATGTTGTCGCTGTCTGCTTCTATTGATTTTTTTCGCATTTAGTCAGATAGAAAAATTTTTTATTTTGTTCTTCCATGCTCAAATGCTTGACCATCTGTACAGTCTTTTCCCCTTAGCTGTGGCCAGAGGTTAGAATTTGTTCTTATTGTGGAGCTCAACCCGCTCGAGTTACAAATTTATTCAACTTTATTGCAATTACTTTAAAAATTGAAGTTGCCAGCGGTTGTCGCGGTTTGTTGGTCGAACTCCGTCAAACCGATACCAATTCCAATACGAATGCCATTTCAAATATCGTATAGCTGTAGCCGGCACTGGCCCCATTAGTCAGTTTCAGCCCAGTTTAGCCTCAGTTTAGCCCCAGTTTGAGCCTCATTCCACGTTGCGCTTTTGCTTCGCTTTTGCCTTTCAATTTTCACTTTTTTTCTCTTCTTTTTATATTTGTTGTTTTTGTTTTTGTTATTGCTCGCTTTTCACTTTGCCGTCACGTTGACTTTTTTCTAATTGAAGTATATAAGTATTAATTGCAATGCTTTGTTGTGAGGCGTGTTGCGGTTTAGGGTTTCCTTTCTGGTCGGTTCCAGCCACGGATGGCAGCACGTTTGACCCACGGCCTCGATGACTACACTTTTTAATTGGAATCTTAAAGTGCCGAAGTCACAATCTTAAACTTCATCAAAGCATTTAAAGATAGTGATGGAGGGAATAACTAATATTTAATATATATATTTAATATTATGTTAAATATGTATTATTTTGTTAGTTCCCTGACAACTTTGAAACACTGGTATAATGTCACACAATCCAAGTTGATTGCTTTGAAGCAAACTTTGAGTAAAGAAAATTAAGTGCAATTGCTTTCAAAATTAATTAGTGAACTTGGCAAGGCTTTCATTTCATCTCTTTTCCCCTGCCACTCCGAATCCGTAACTAATTTCACTAATGCAAGTGACAACAACAAGTCTTACGATTGTTGACCCCAAGCTGGACGACGTCCATTGTTAAACTTTAAAAATTAATTAACTACGGATATCCTTTAAAATCAGTCAGCGAGCGTTGTAAGTCTTAAATTGTTTTGCCGGGGCCATGACCCCACTCGCTAACGAGTGCGTTTTTGGACGAAACAAGGTTTGAGGAGAGAACCTTTTTAGCTGTACCCGTCCGCGGCAGTCCACGGTAGTCCACGGCAGTCCGCGGCAGGTTCGACCCTTCGTTGTCCTTGGAGACAATCAATCTCCATTCAAAACAATAATTTCGCTGCACAAAAAAGTGAAAAGCGAACTCAATGAACACCAATGCAAAAAAAAAGAAAAAACATTCAAGAACACACCAAATAAGATTTAAAAAAAAATAATAATAATAAAAGAAAAGGAAAGGGAAAGGAAAAAAGGAAAAAAAAAACAAAGTATAACGCGTTGCGCAAAGAAAAACTTGTTTACATCTTGAAAAACGCAAAAAACGCAAAGTGAAAAATGCAACAAAAAATCTGTAAGATTTTTTTGCTGCTTTCCTTGTGGCACGCGAACAACTTTGCAGGGCAGTCAAGAGCAAGGATATTCGTGGAAGGAGGAACACAGTGGGTACAAAAAACAAAGTGGGAAAAAAAAATATTCTCTGTGTGGGGAAAAAAAGGGCAAATAACATTTGACGACGCTGCTCAAAGGATTTCTGTTTTTTTTTTTGTACGTAGCGTCTGTCTGTTCAGGGGGGCGGAACAGGGCAATGAGGGGAAGCAGCAGCGGAAAGAGGCATCGTTCTTGGTAAGGTGGACATAGACTGGAACTAGGACTGGGGGAACTGTATTTTCTTCTTATGCCCTCGTTCCTGCTAGTCGGTCGTGTAGTAACAGACGGGCGCTCAGACAGCCACGGTTTGAGTTTGGTCAGTTGTCGGCTGAGGTTCGTCGAGTGAAAGTGCAGCAGGTCTGGCAGCGGATGCCCAACTGGATTAGGTTTGAGAGAATGAGACTGGCTAACCACCTGGGAGTCGAGCTAGCCACGCATAACTTCACAGAGTGGTCAATCTCTCTCTCTCTCTCTCTCTCTCTCTCTCTGTATGAAGTTGAGTTCTTGAAGTTATTGAGTTTGAGCCATCCGCGAAAAGTAATGGGTTGTTTATTTTTCAGTCCGCTGCGGGTTAAGGCCATTGTATATTTAGCTGAGTTTGGCACATAGAAGCTTTCACATAAGTCCCAGTCTCAGAAATACAGAACTCTTTAAATAATATTTGTGTTTTACTAAAGAGAAACACATATCAATTAATCAATGTATAGAGAATGTTGTGACGGGACTAAAAGACTCTAATAAATAATTATTGTATTTAAATTATCTGATCAATTTTATAATTAAAATTTTATAATTATTGATTTCTAATTAAAATATAGATAATACAGCCGAATGTAGTAAGATACCCGGTTCGTCCTTAGGTGTTTTAACCGTACTTTGGGTATCGGGCTATTAAAATTAAAAGCAATATAGATGCAAATAACAACTAATAAATAAAAATATAATAATTATTACAAATAAAACAACACATAAAAAAGGACAAAATAATAAATAAAAATAAAATAATTATTATCAATCATTCCCCTTCTCACTTTCCGCCTTCTTTTGCCTATATCATCACTATTCTTCTCAAGTTTCTCTCATTTAAATTACTTAGTTTGGCAAGTTTTTTATGAACTTTCTTCCATATCTTATCCCAACTTTCTTACTTGCCCCTCGCTTACACTGTTCAGCGCTTTTGTTAGCGACAAGCAAACACTGCCAAGTGCAGAATTCAACTTACAAACTTTCGCAACTTTTTCTTTACCAAAAAAAAAAAAAAAAATTAAGAATAACTTGAATTTTTTTCTGTAGCTGACAAACTGTGTTTAAATGCCACACCCAAATGGTGGTAAATAGAGAGAAGGGTAAGGAAGGAAGGGTCAGGCTTATACTCACATCGACATTGCCATTCCACATATAGTGCATGCCAACTGCGGCGCTGGGATCGTGATGCGTCTGGCCGGTCATATGCTCGGCCATCACAGCGCTCATCCAATGGACCAGGCCTTGGGTGGGATTTTGTCCCTGCACGCCGCCGATCGGCATGTTGACAGCGGCAGCAGCAGCGGCAGCGGCGGCCACGGCAGCAGTGGTTGCGTTATTGTTGCTGTTGTTGTTGATGTGGTTGTTGTTGCAGTTGTTGCTGATGTCGTGACTTTTACACGTGGCAGCAGCCGTTGATGATTGCGCTACCGTTTCCGGTGGTGATTTTATGGAATTGCCGTAGCCCGGACGCGTTTGTGATGCGGGTTGCGTTTGGGCCTGATTCAAATTAATTGCGGACCCCGATGTCGCTTGTTGGCTGTCGTCCACGGGCGGCGTTGGTGGTGTTCCTGGCGCTGAGCCTGGCAATAGAGATGACCCAGGTCCGGGCTCGATTGTTTGATGCGAATTATGCTGATTGTTGTTGTTGCCGTTGATGACTTCGCTATGGGGTCCGTTGCTAGCTGACCATCCGTAGCCGTTGCTATTGTTGTTGTTGCTGTTGTTGTTGCTGTTGTTGTTGCTGTTGCTATGAGGCTTCTGCAAAAATAAAATTTGTTGTTTTACTTTCAATGAAAAGGGTACTCATATTTTTTTGTTGTTCGCATTGAGCATTAAAAATAAAATGATTTTTTGATGATTATTCACTTTTTTTCATCTCAAAGCTGTTGTTTCTGTTTCCGCAGAGCAACATCAACTTTTTGGCCACCCATAATTAGCGTGAACAAACAAACCAAATTTTACTTTTTTCTTAACCTTTTTTTCAACACAGAGTATACAAATAAGTTGGTGACGGGTTGCTTTTGAAAGTAAATACTTTAATTGGATTTAACGGATAATTATGACAGTTGTAAGCTCAGATGAAGTTTCAAAAAGACTTGGCAGTAGAATTATTAAGTTTACTACTAAATATTAACACTTATTCAATCAAAGTAATATCCAAATCATTTGTTTCAACAACTGATTTCAACAACTGTAATTGTATATAAAATTCACAAAGTCTGAGTTCAGAGGCTAAAACAATATTGAAGACGTTTTTTCAAAGATATGGATACGATGGACTCCTTAAAAAGGCTGAAAAAAATCTAATAGAGGCAAATCAATTTTATTTTTCTATAAATTTAAGTTATAATAATATTCTTTAATTTGAAAAATATCTATAGATTTAAATTATAATAATATTCTTTAATTTTAATAATATATTTTAACTATAAAATAAGAAATTCTAAAAATAACAAACAATTCTAATTTATTTTCAAATCTATAAAATTGCACAGTTTTCAGCTAACTTCCATACTAACATGTTCTGACGTCATCAACGTTATCAATTTCTTAGGAACTCGTTTTTGCACTGGAGTGTCCACTCTATCCTGGCTGCGCTTCGCGGACTCCACGGCGGCCACACAAACGGCGGAGAACAACAAATTGGTCGACAAATGGTGGTGTGTGCCAGGGGAAGGGGGTAAACTATTTACTCCATCTTTAACAGGAGATGTCGGCGAAGGCGTTTGGGGGTAAAAGCGACTGGCGTCGGAATGGTGAAGATGTTGTTGTTGCTGCTGCTGCTGCTGCTGGAGAACTGCGCTGGCGAAGAGGCTTTTGTAGAATTCGGCAGGCGTTAAAAAATGTGATGGCGTGGGCGTAGCAGCTTTAAGTACATCCATGTAGCTGTCCAACTCATGGGCGCGAAGACGCCTCAGCTGATCCTTAAGCATGATGCTGTTCCACAAAACGTGGCGCACAAATGTTGGCAACACTTTTTTTTTACAGTTTTTTTTTTTTTTTAAAATAGGTTCCAATTTATTTCAGATTTGTACTGTTTGCTTCTAATTAGTACATTACTACCTTCATGGCAGCTTAACCTAATTATACATTAATATAAAAACATTGACTATCTTATAATATAGTTACACATATAATACATAGAATTATTTTGATATTTACATTTTTACATTTTTACATATTTAAATTAAGAAATTAAGATATTCTTCTGGCAGGAAGATCGTGTGGATGAATCCTTTTCAGGCGTCTTCTGCCCGCATACCTCAGTAGGCGTTGGGCAAGCGTATTTGGGTGGCATGTCAATTTTTGACAGTATTTATCCGCCTGTAGCTGCAGAACGTCACCAACCATAGGTACGCCTAAGTCACGCTCAATGTCTCTATTCCGCATGTACCAAGGCGCATTGCACATCCTCCTGAGGATTTTGCTTTGAGCCACTCGAATTTTGTTAATGTTTGTCTTGGCGGCTACTCCGTAAACTTGAAGCCCGTACTTCCAAATTGGGCTCAATATCGCCTTGTATATGGAAACCTTGTTCTGCAGAGAGAGCTTGTTTTTTGGCGACAACAGCCACGACATCCTCGCCGCCTTTGCCAGGATTGTTTTTTGCACCATTGTTGTATGCCGAGCGAAGTTTAGGCATCTGTCAAGGATGACTCCGAGATACTTGTAGTGCGATTCATGACTGAGGATTGATCCCAACATCCTAATTCCTGGACAGAATCCAATTCTTGTCGCGAATGTCATGTTCGCACACTTACTAGCATTGATGCCAATGTTCCACTTACGGGCCCATATCTCGAAGCTCCTGACATATTGTTGCAAGGCCTCGGCGGCAGTGCCAAGAGACTGGCTCCTGGTAAGAACAGCGGTGTCGTCGGCATATGTTGCGATAAGAACGTCCTGAGGGTCAACTGCTCGTACTGCACACGGCTTCGGCATGTCGACTGTGTATATGGAGTACAAAGTTGGTCCAAGTACACTACCTTGTGGAACTCCTGCGCATATCAGTCTTTCAGAAGATTTGGCACCATCGACAATAACGCTGAACGACCTGTCAGCCAAAAAGCTGCTTACTAGCTGGAATAGTTGTGGAGTCAATAGCTGCTTCAGCTTACAACGAAGACCATTGTGCCAGACACGGTCAAAAGCCTGCTGTATGTCCATGAACACAGCCACAGCATACTCTTTCTGCTCCATAGCCTCCAGTGCAAAATTCACAACTCTATGCAATTGTTCTGGTGTACCATGTCCCTTACGAAAACCGAACTGCCACTTTGGTATCGCTTGAGATACGCTCTCCAGACTAAGGATCCGAGTTAAGATGACTCTCTCCATCATTTTACCCAATGCCGGAAGGAGACTGATTGGTCTGTATGAGTTGACCTCCGTTGGTTGCTTCCCAGGCTTGGGGATCATGGTAATCAGTGCAGACTTCCAGATCTTCGGGAAGTGTCCAAGCCGTAGAATGCTGTTGAAGAGCAGGACTATGAAAAGCACTGCCTTAGGCGGGAGCAGTTTAATTGTCCTGTTATCCAGATCGTCGTGCCCAGGGGATTTTTTTTAATTTTAAATCTTTAATTAACAGTGAGACCTCCTGGTATGTTACTGGTGTAGCAGGAGGGGTCATTTGGAACGGTCTATTCAGGGTTGCTTCAATATGCCATTGCATATAGTCTGGTGATAAATTCAACGGCTTGAATCTATTCTCTAAACTGTCTGCAAAAGTTTCGGCTTTCTCCAGCCCAGAAAAGCACCAGCCGCCTGATTGATTTTTTAAAGGAGCCTTGGGAATAGCCTGTCTCTTGTATTTACTTGTGAGCTTCCAAAGCAGGAAATTAGAAGAAGCGTCGCAACTTGCTCTGGCTAGAAGCTCATCAGTTTGTGTTTGCCTTGATTTGGTGAGCACTTTTTGTAGCCGATTCGCTATTCTCCTGCAGATTGGTATAAGTCTCTCATCACCAGTCCTGACATATTCCTTCCGGATCCTTCTTTTTAGACTCAGGAGCGCGGCAGCTTGAGGGGACAACTCAGCTCTATGATGACGCTGTTGATTCTGTGGGGGCGCCGCTGATGCAGAAACGGCTGCGGATTTGAGGTGCTCCATAAATGAGGATAGTGCAGCATCTACTTCATCCGAGTCATTGAGTCTCGTGCCCAAATTAATCCTGTTTTCAAGCTCAGACTTAAATTTATTTATGCAGCACCCGGGGCCGAGCAGTCTTTTTCTACCAGGCTTCATTTGCGGAGAAATATGGAGGGTGGCAACAACAGGCAGATGATCTGATGAAAGATCGTAACGGCTTTCTACTGTGAGCTTGTTATTCGCAATTCCATTGTATATAAAGAAGTCTATCGCTGAGGGTGTCAGTTGCCTGTTATACGAAAAGAATGTTGGATTTCCAGTAGCTAGCACTTGACATCTACTATTCGCTAAAGCTTCTTGCAAACGGTTACCGCGACTGCATGCCCTTAAGCTGCCCCACCATCGGTGCTTTGCGTTGAAATCGCCTCCTGCAATGAATTTGTTGCCGAGTGACGAGAGTACATTATCGAATTCTGCCGTAGACCACGCTTCATTTGGAGGGAGGTATACTGAAGCCAATGTAATGTTCCCGTCGTTGGTAGAGATGCTAACGCTTGCCTGTTGCACCTTCCAGAGTGAAATTGGCTCCTTTTGCGAATGGATAATGTTGTTTTTAATTATAATGGCAGCCCCACCTCTGCAGTACCCGCTAGGATGATTGGCGAAGTAACAAGAATATCCTGGGAAGTAAAGTGTCTCACCTGGGCAGATATGGGTTTCCGTTACTAACATAACGTCAATTGAATTGATACTTAGAAATGTCATCAATTCGTTTACATTTTTACGCAGTCCTCGTGCGTTCCATAACCCAATTATTACTTTAGGATAATTCATTTCGAAATAATTTTCTGGACTAGGTCCCTAAATGCATTATTTGACTCCATTAAACCCTGGATACAATTTAGCAGCTGGTCCATCCTGGAGTTCATCTCGTGTATGGCCCTTTCTAAAATTGCAAGTCTGCTGCTGTATTCTTCCTCAATTGCGTTGCTCGTTCGAGCACTCAGCTGCTTTGGTGTTGAATTGTTAGCAGTAGAGTTCAAGTTACGCCTCGCCATATCAGCGTAAGAAAACCCATTCCTGACAACTGTGTCCGTTATAAATTGGTTTGTTGAGAGGTTATCTCTGCGTAGTTCGCTTTTGTGGCTTTGTGGCAGTCCGTTTTGAGGCAATCTGGTCGGTGGCTTAAGTTTCTTCGTCAAGTCAATCCTCACTTTGCATCCTTTGTAGCTGGATGCGTGATTTTCACCACAGTTGGCACAAACACTGGTGTCGCCTGAGCGCATCCTACAGCAGTCAGACCCTGTTGGGTGATCACCTGAGCATTTGCCACACACTGGTTTCCTGAGGCAGTAGTTACGGGAATGTCCGTAGTCTTGGCATTTTCTACATTGCACCAGTTCTTTGCTAGGCTTCGACTTCATAACTGTCACCCTATGTCTTCCAATCTGCGTAATTTTTAGTGCTTCTGCAGCATTGGCTGTTTGTTTAATGTCAACAAAAAACATGTTTTGCCTAGTTTTTGTGTTAACTATTTTTTCATCATCATTTTCGTTAACTTCGATACTTTGCCAGTTAGGCTTCCTGGGGCAGTAGGTGTTCATAACTTTGAATCCTTTTTCTGCAAAAGCTTTTTCAATGATCTCCTTTGGGACGTTAGGATGAATATCTTTTACCACCAACTTAAACGCCTTGTCTTGCCTTAGTTGATGATGCCAAAACTCACATTTCCTCTCACTTAATACTTTGATTATAGATCTGAATGCCTCTGCATTTACAGCGTAAATGCGAGAAATTCCAGATCTGGAAGTGCGAATGTTATATTCCTCAGTGCGCTTGTTTAAAGCCTCCTCTAACTCGTTCATGTTGTTTACATGCGGCACACAGATCGCTGGCGGCTTCGGATATGATTTTTGTTGCTGAGTACCTTCGTCATTAGCTGTCATTGTATGCTCCACTGGATCATCCATTTCCATCAGTGCCTCCGCTTCTTCAGCGAGTGCAGCAAATCGGTTGCTATGCAGGAGAGGGGAGGAGGGGTTGCTTACGTCTTTCCGTCCTTCAGTTAAGTTGACTACAGGTTGTTTGCCCTTAACAATTGTTTTTGTGACCATTTTACCTTTGTGTTTCCTACGCAGTGATACCATGGGCAGTTGAAAAGAACAGCTATTAGTGGCTGCGCTTTGGCTTACCTCACGCACAATGTTAGGTGTTGCGCAAATGTATTGGGACGATGTTGATGCTACAGAATATGTCAATCCGCAGCTAACAGTGGTCGTAGTAGTAGTACACGTAGGAGTCGCTACCGAGTTGCTCGTTCCGTCTAAATGCGATATCCTCATGTCTGAGATGAGCGATGTACGTAGGTTTCTTGGTGATTCACCAGCTACAAGTTTCATCGCCTCGAAATCCAACGACTTGTTTCCAGGCCGGGAGTGAGAAGATGTTTTGTTATTCATTTTCTTAGCAAATCAACAATATTTATTTACTAAATAATGCGTTTGCTTATTGTTTTTGCTGAATTTGTCTGCACAAGATGAGTTTAGCTGATAACAATCTTGCACAAAGTTCAGCGCTAGCAAGTGGCAGCGAGCGCGGGGGCGGGTAGCGGCTGAAGCGCTAGACTAACGCAGACGAGCGCCAGCGAGCGCAGAGCAAGCTCTAGCGAGCGCGCGACGCGGGGTTTGTTGCTTATGCTCTTATCTCTGTTTTGATCAGATGCTGACGCCGACACCGTCTGGGCGGTGTCAATTGAAAAAGTCTTGCAGGTGGATAACTAACAATAATTAACACAGCAAAACACGACCGTCGGCGGCGACTGTACAAAAGCGACTGATTTTTTACAGTTGACAACAATTTCACTTTCGATTTGTCTAACTGCGCGCCGTTTGTGCGATTTACACATGCACATAATTCCGTGGAAAACCCCAACAGCAAAAAAAAACCAAAACAGGAAGAATTCGAAAACAAAAAATGTGAAAGAAAACGCAAATAAACACACAAACTTTTTCTGGCTTCTTTTTGTATCTTTTTCTTTTACTAAACTTTTATTTTATGTGGAGGGGCTGCATAAAAAGTTTTCCAAGCATTTGATATGCTTTATTTTTAGCTGTGACGAGTTGAGTTTGTTGTTTCCACTTCCACTTCGACTTCCACTTTTTATTTTTTGTATTTTTGTATTTTTAGATGTAGTTTTGTAAAACAAATACAAATCATTTACGCCGAAAACTGTCATCAAACGACCTTGAACAAGTTTAACCTCTAAATGTGTTTGGGCTCTCTCAATGTGTGTGTTTTTATTTTTATTTATATTTCATTTTTTTATTGCACACCGTTATGCACTTTGTTTAGTTTACAGTTTGTCGAGAATTTATCTATGATGTATTTGATGCTTCACGTTGACTTTTGAGGTTTATTTTCTATATCCATTGTTATTACTGCATTTTGTGTCGTTTCAGTTTTATTATTTTTTTAATAAATCATTTTTTTTTTTGCGTTAGGGTTTAGATTGTCGCTGTTATGAATGAAAATATTGTGGTTCGGTTTAGCCAATGTAGCAAAAACAAATTTTTTTATAGAAAAACTTTTATAATTTAGAGCAAAATTTAAAATAAAAAGAAATGTATATTTTTAAGAGAAACTGTCAACAGGTGTTAAAGTAATAAATAAAATGAAGAGTATTTTTATTATATATCTGAATTGATAGTCTTATCAAATATGTGTTAAAGAATAGTCTATTAAATGAAATCATGAAATTGTGGAAATTTATTTTTAAAATTTTCTAATCTTCTTATTATTTTGGCAGTGTATTTTGGTCGTAAATTAACTGACTTACTTTAGAAAATTCTAATTAAGCTTGTGTTATTATTAAGTATTATATTATAATTATATAATGTTAAATATATTGGATTATTTTATATTTTGCACATAGTAGGAACTATTTGTTTCAATTTTTGCCGCTTTTTTCGTTTTATTAGTTTGCACTTTGTGTAGGAACTTTAGTTGCAGTACTTAGACCTTATAAGTTGCTAAAATATAACACACGCTCAGTTCATTTAGCAGATATTTTGATTGATTTTCAAGGGTCAGCAGCTCGATTATGTATAGTCTACCGAAGCGAATGATACGACAGTCCCTTGTCTTATATCCAACGTAATGTATTTCCCGGGCTTTATTTTTCTACAGAGTCAAACTGGAGTTAAACGTTATGCATATTACGTATACGCCGCGTTGCCTTGTGAAATATATCTGAATGTTGTATTGGATATGTGTGTGAGTGTGTGTGTGTGTGTGTGTGTGTATGTATGTATGGTAGTCGAGTCCTTGTTTCAGTCCCGTCCGTCTCAGTCGTGTAGTCAGCGAGCGTGGAATAGCTTGCAACAACTGAACAACAGAATCTCAAAGTGCAGCAGCTGAAGCTGCGGCAAAAGAAATTGCGAACGCGCGCGAAGCAGTCAAATATGTATACAAAGAACTATACAAATACATGCACACACACACACACACACATACACACACACACACACGCACACACGAACCCAAACATATACAAAGCACACATTGTATGTGTATGTGTAAAAGTGTTTTGTATGTTGTGAATGTTTTTCTTTTTCATTTTTTCCTTCTGCTACGCTGCCAGCGTCCCTGCATTGTCAGAGCAATCTCAGAGCTGTTGCTGTTGTTGTTGAGTATTTTTTCTATCCTTTTTTTTTCTTATTTTATAATTTTTGCTCCTTGCTCCTTTTTTTATGCATGCTGCCGTTATAAAGACATACATTTGGAGCGCACTGCAGCATTTTCTTGTAAGAAAACGAAGCGCATAAAAAAAATATAGCTGAATTTGCGCGATGTCCTGCAGGCAGTTGTGGGCGATGGGCGATGGGCGACGGGCGATAGGATGGACAGGAGTAGAGTGAGTTCCATGTAAGAAAGATGGAGCTAGGGTATTATTTGGGTTCAGCATGGCAGATTGATTTTCTTTTATATGGTTTGCCCATGTTTCTGATTTTTTATTGTGTTTTTCTTGCTTCTGTTATTTCACATCATGCATACACGTATATAAAGGGGCGGAGGTATGTGTGCGTTGGATGCTAAAAAGTTCTTAAGGACCATTATTATTGCTACTGAAGACGAGTTGGGTGTTAAGAATTATATACTCTATGTTAGAATCTATTAAACACGAAAAGAGTTGAATGTATGAATAGAATTATTGATATAGAGATTAGTTAGATTTAGTATGTAAGGCTAGGCGCTGAAACTAATATGTAAAATGATATCAAATCATTTTAATTATACGAGTAAATCAAGTAATTTTCTCTAAATGACTGTAAGTCTTTCGAAGAACCTGGTAACACAACTACTGTGTAATCAGTAACATTAATATAAAGTCTGAGTCTCAAATTCAGCAAGTATCATTGGTTCCACATCTCTGTTCAGTCTTTAGCTCAACACGAAAACAGTCAGCAGTCGAGTCTCTTAACTTCAATTCATACGAATTGGCATTCAGAAAATCAAGCAGCTCAAGTGAAGCGATCCAAATGATATTTGAATATTTGCAGGGAAAATGAAAAGTTTGCTTCAGTACAAGCTGGAGTCCTAATCCAGCAGTTGAATTAAACTGTGGTGAACTGAGGCATGTGCAGCTATTGCGTGGATCGCTAGTAGTTCTTAAAGATGTATTTTTGTTGGTAAGCAAACGTGCTTTAGTGTTGTTTTTGTGTTGTTGTCTTATTCGCGTGGCGCCACCTAGCGTGAAGAGGTTGAAAACACGCGACGCGGACGCGGTACGTCGCGCGACGACCAATATATTTGGCCAAACCCAAGTGAACTGAAGACAACGACAGTTGCAGCCCGCCAAAGGCAATGCCATAGCACGGACACATGCAACAATCGACGATGCCGGCGTCGACGCTGGCGTCGACTGTGCCGGAAGCAGCGACCAAGATGCGACTTATGGCAGCAGCAATAGCGGCCATGTTTGTTGTAAGTAGCAGCAGCAAGAGCAGCAGCAACAAAAACACCAGCTAAAAAGGCGCGCGTGAAAAGGAAACTCAAGAAGTAGAATCAGGAGCCAGGTCCACGGCACACTCGCACACACACACACACACACACATGCATTTAGTGCATGAACATAAAAAATCCAAGAATGTGTGTGTGTGTGTGTTTCTCATTTCTACTTTTTATTTTTATTTTTTTTTGCCTTCACATGGAGCAAAAAATAGCAGCGACTGAAAGAAATACATTGCAAAAGGCGGCGACGAGCAAAAAACGAAATAATAACAAAAAGTTGTAAAAAGAAAAGCGAAACCGTGTGATGTCCTGGCTGACACACACACACACACACACACACACACACGCACACAGCAACAGCAGCAGCAACAGTCGCAGCGCCAGCGCGGCGACTTCACATCGAAGAAAGGATAAAAACATTCAGCATTCAAGCGGACTGCACTGCCAGCGTCAACGTCAACGTCAACGTCTGCGTCAACGTCAACGTCAGTAAGAACGTCAGCTTTAGCGTTTGCCCGTTACCATTTCATGAGCGCCAATTTCTTTTCCTTCGTTTTGTTTATTATATTTTTTTTTGTGCTCCCATTGTTGTTGTTGTTGTCTGGCAATTTATATGAATATATTTCTATATTCTCTATTTTTATAGCTTGTTTGTCGTTCTCTCAAGAAGCAAACAAGTGGCCACTCAAACCTTTTTTTTTTCATTCTATATTTCAGTTGCATGTCATGCTAACTTATACCCAATGATTGCTCAACTTAGAAACATTGTTGCTGCTGTATCTCTGTTCTCAGCTTTGTAGCTGGTATCCTTTTTCGTTATCCTTCCTCCCACTAGAAGTGGACTTTCTTGCAATTGTTTTCTTTGCTTTTGTAGCGTTTTTAAGCGGCTTTGCCTTAAAAATAACTCAACAAACGGAACAAGAAAACTTTTGCTCGCACTTGCAATTGGCAGCGCTGCCGGCGCTGACGTCGTCGCAGACGGCGACGGCGACGGCAACTTCGTAAATGCAACGTGCGCATTGAGCACAAATGAGAAAAACAAGAATCCTGTCCAGGAGTTGAACCATATGTTTTTATGTGTATGCCGTTGCGTTTCTTTTTTATGTGCAAGGATTTCGCTGTTCCTTGCAAAGAGCATACTCCCTTTAGAACACACACACACACACACACACACACACACACACGCACACACACATAGACTGAATAAACGAAACTCCTGCTGCAATCGTTGATAAGAGCCAAAGGATACGCTGCTCCCTTCGCATTTACCAAGATGAAGATACAATAAACGTGGCCTTTAAGATGTGCTTTTGCTGGCAGATACGAGTATTGCATTCGCCGATAATTGAAACGAATGTGAAAGGGGAGGAAAATAAAGAGAAAACACTAAACGCGTAAAGCATTTAAAGTTACTGCAATAAGGAAATGATCTATTCTGCCATGCATCTATTTTAGACCCAATATAAAGATCACAGTGCCTTCAGATATTCTAAATTTATGCGCCATCAGTTCGGAGTTCTTATTATGGAAATAGCTCAGTAATGAATATAAGTAAATAATACATTTCCATGGATATTCCGAGAGTGGATTATCAGTTTCCAACTAATGTAATATGAACAAATTAAATTTGAACAACTTTGAGGGTTTTTCACATGTTTAGATACTTCACAAAGAAATTTTAATATAAAGTAAGACTTAACTAGCACGCATTCTATGAGCTGTATAAAGTCAAGACGTTCCGAGATTACAATGTATTCCTTGGCATTCCCAAGTGTTCATGTGTGTCGATATATCCTTATTCAACATATATAAGCGTTTCTTAAATCCTGGTCGCAATCAATATCAAATCAAGCAATCTATCAATCAATCAAATCAATCAAACTAATAGCCATCGGTTAGTTCTCATTCTAATCAAGTTAAGTGAAGTGCATTTAATTGATTATTCAATAGAGACTATTAGACTTGTATTATAATTAATAATATAATATTCCCATTAATTAGTTAATTTATATGTTATGCATTAATTAAAATATATATATATATACACAATTTAACAGTAAAGAAGGACACTTAAGTCTCATTTGTCTTATATTGTCAACTCAACCTCAGCTCAAATGATTGAGAATTTGAGGTTCTGCACTGACCTGACTCTAATGAGTTTCTGAGCTCTGAGTCACAGTAGATACAGGAGACTCTACAAGTGGTCGTTATTCGCTATAAAGGACATTTCCTGTTTATACAAAGCATCAAGCAAAAAGCAACCTGTTACATATGCAATGCTCCATTTCAAATTATCTAAAGTTATTTGTATTGAGAGCTTTTTTGTTAAGAGCTTTAAGTGCGAACATATTCGCTACATAATTATAGCATATCCTGTACACGAACCACGAAAAAATATCCTTTGAGTGGCACATAAAAACCTGTCGGAAGCTTCAGCTTTTTGCACTCAAGAGCGTAAAAAAATACTCAAAAATTAGATATGCTCTTCAAATGCTATAAAGAGAACTTCTGAGAGTCTTTTGTCTCTCTTTTGCACTTTAGGGGTGTCTGCGTGTAAGTGTGTGTATGTGAATTGGGGGCGTGTTTGTTGTCATGTTTTTTACTCACTTTCAAGCTTCGCCCGTCGCATTATTTTTCTCTTTTTTGTTGCTTTTAAGTGTTATTGGATGATTTTATGAAAATTGATTTGGAACACGCCCCTTTGAGGTGGCAAGTGCAGCTGCTGCCGTTCCACTTGCATGTCGCAAGTGAAGAGTGACAAGTGGCATGGCCACCTGCAATTGTTATTAATTATAACTCACCCGAAACTGATGATCTACTGGACAATCCAAGTTCAATGCATAGTCCTCGACAACAGCGCCCAGTGAAGATGCGGATGCTTCGCCGAAAACCTGTTCGATCTTGATTGGAGGACTTATTAGGGATGTGCCTGATCCTGCTGTTGTTGCAGCTCCTGTAGCTGGATTGATGCAACCGACGGCGGCAGCTGCAGCGGCTGCAGCAGCGGCGGCAGCAGCGAATGTACCCTCGACAATTATTGGAGTCGCCTCGGCGCCTTGGCCAAGTCCAGCTGCATTGCTATTGCTGCAGGGTGTGCAGGGCGTGGGTGGACAGGGCGTGGCCGCATGACCGTCGTGATAGGGTGTCACAACAAACGATGGATACGATCGAAACTGATGGTACTCGGTATGTGGATGATGCGCCAGCTGTGGTCCTTTGTACCAGGTACCATGCATAATCATTTAAACTGATAAACTCCTGGGTTGTCCAAACCTTTTAGTTTTTACTTTTAATCACTTTTCAATAACTGAATTTTTTATTCTTTTTATATTGTTTATTTTCTCACACTGTCACTTAACTTGCATTTGCCAATTTTTTATCTTTTCATTGTAAAGTAATTAATATTATGTTATTTTAGATACAGTAAAAGAATTCGGATAGAAAAAAGATACGAATTCCAGAATCTGTTATAATATATAATAATATACATTTATATTTAAATTGTTATCTCAGATGTAAAATTACATAAAATCGCTACTAGGTTGACCCAAATTTTGTGAAAAGTATTAAGTAAAATATAATTCAATATATAATTCAATTGAGGTGCGCTTTAAACTGTTTATTTTAATTTATATAATAAGAATCTAGTATGGAGTCTTACTCCATTCAATATAATTATATTTCAAATTCTTATTACAATTGATTGAGAATATAAATATATATATATATATATATTTATCATATAAGCTTGCCACTTTAAGTAAATAAGTATATATCCCAAATGGAACCACAGTTCTTTGTTTATTTAATGCCAATGATTTATTATAGTTGTGAGATACTATTATATTATTTTACAAAAATAATAAGACAAATTTATTACTAGATATATAAATAAAACCATAAAGTATTTTTAAAGCTTAGCACTTTGCAAATTGCAAATTTCAAAATATTGAAATATATCTTTCTATTATTCTCTCTTTCTTTCATTTCTAGATGTTTCCAACATTATTCACTTTTCATTTATAAATGATTCCTCTCATTTCTCATCTGAAACTGAAATACTTGTTATAAGAATTAATGATTGTTAAGATTGATATTTGATATTATTTCACATTTTAGCACTTATTAGTATATGCCGATAATTACCAGAGTAAAATCTATTGCACAGATATTCACATAATTTGCATTCACTTGAGCAACGATTGATTCGAATATTCACTGCACAACTTTTCTGTTATTATTATTATTTTTATGTATTTATTATTATTTAGGTAGAAGTGAACACCTTATTGGCCTTAGCTTTCTTTGCTTTACTTTTGTTGTGTTTAATAATTGGTTGCACTTGGTTTTGTTGCACTTTAGCGCGCTTGTTAATTGTGATGCAGCAAACAGCTGCAACTGCGGAATGACGAAAATGCGTTGCACTTGGCGACTGCAACAAAATTCTTCGCGTAACGCACAAAAACTCGCAGCTCGCCGTCTCCGATGTGCACTTGAGTCTGGCTTGAGGCTGTAAACGCGCGCGCTCGTTCGGATACTGTGTTGACTGGATACTAGAGTGGATACTCGATACTGGGTACTGGATATTGGATACTGGACACTGTACACTGTATACTGTATACTGGGGCTGAATAGTCTCTGTGTCTGTCGCCAGTGGTAGTCTGCTTAATTTGGCGCTCGCAGTGTGTGTGGAGCACCAAGCAACGGCGCAAGCAAAAAGTTGCTGCCAGCTCGCAAGAATTCCGAACTCGAATGCTGAGTGCTGCCACGAAAAAACATTCAAATGCCTCGCCGCGAAGCGTCCAAATCGCAGCCACTGCGTCGACGGTAGCGACAGTGGCCCCACGAGTACACACACACACACACACACACACACACACACACACACACACACACACACACACACACACACACACACACACACACACACACACACACACACACATACACGTACTCACACTCTCTCACTCACATAACAGAAGCTCGATTGCTCTCTCAGTGGCTGCTGTGCTCTCGCTCTGACGGTGCACTTTGGGGGAAACGGCGACGGCGCATGCGCAGCTTTTTACTCCTTTTTGGCGCGAGCAGCAAACAAACCAAAAAAACAACAGCAAAAAGCTGTCTCACCTCTTCTCTCTCGCTTGCTCTTTGATTTACAAAAAATTGTTTGTGGTTTTTCGAATTGTTTCGTTTTTGCTGTGTGGAGCAGCTCTTGAGCAGCTTTGATTTGATTTCGGGCTTTTTGCTTGAGTGCATTTGCTATGACTTTGAGCATGAATGAGCATGTTGCTGCAGTTTGTGCATTGAGAATAATACGTGGGCGCATTTAATATATTTAGAAAAAATCAAATTAAAGTTCTACCTTCTATTGTTACATTTGAAAGTAAGCGGGGCATTCAATATCACATTCTGGCCGAACAAACTCTTTTTCTATTCTCCTTTTTTCGGCAACTTTTTCTTCAAAATTATTGGTTAATAATCTTCTTATAAGTTCCGGACTTGACCATGGCAGATCCCAATGAAGAGATTCCCACAGAGTCAGGTGATGCACCACCTGTCGAGGAGCCCCAGAACCTGGAAAATCTACAGCCCTTAAGTGACAATCCAGAACCTAGACAAGAACAGGACAATATCAACAATGAAGAAGGCAACGAAGAAAAAAGGGCAACAGAAAAAGAAAATGCAGAAGAACAGAATAATGATCGACCAATGGGCGAGAATGAAAATTTGAATGAGGATCAAGGCAAAGAATATCCAGACGAGAATGATGGGGAAGATAGTCAAAATAATAATGTATTGACCTATGGTTGTTCAATTATTCGTGCCATTATTTTCTTTATGGTGGGCTGTACCATCGTCTCAGATTTAACAGGGATCGTCCTTTGGCATTGCCTAGAGAACAGAAATCATTGAGTGAAAGTACATGGACATAATGACATTTAGAGAATTGACTCTTCTCATTTCCAACATTTAAATTTTTGGTTCTACGTCCTACAGTCAGAGAACAGACTTCAGATACAGATATAATAGATTTTGAAAAATGTAAATACATAGCTAATACCATGTTTCATCAATAAATGTAGATTCGATATTTGTTGTCCTGTCAGAGATAAAGTGTATGTTATTTATGCGGTGTGCTGAATTATTTGTAAACGAATTTCGAACACTACTACATTGTAAACAATATGAGCTTAATATGAGCTTGAAAATAATGGTTAAGTCTATGCATTTCAACGTTAATCATCTTCAAACAGTGGACGTTAGGCTAATCAAAGAAAAAAAAAGTACTTCAAAGACGTCCGACACGATGGAAGCACATTAACCCATTGACCAACTTTGAGGATCGAGCTGACGAGCTGCAATAATGAGCTTTTAATACATGTAATATTCAAATTAAAATTTTTGCTGCAAATGCCGTTAACAAAAACGAAAATCAAATACATAACCGTATAACTCCGGTGTTTTTTTTGTTATTTACATTCATACAGAGACATTTACGCTGCCAATAATCGCACGTATTCATTTCAAGTGCACATAAAAACACTCATAAGCAAAGCAATCGAAGCTCAAGAGCAGACAACACAAAATAAACGTGTGCTCTTAAAAATCGAGAGCGAGAGAGGGAGAGCGAGGCAGAGCGAGCGAGAGCGCAATGGCAATACACGTATCCACGCTAAAGGTTCGAGCAGTGCAGCACGTCAAAGGCGGCGGAATTTTTATTGGAGCACTTGGCGTTTCTTTCTTTCCTTTTTCTTGTTTGTTTTTGCTGTATTTTTTGCGCCTCTCTTTCTGCTCGCCTTTGGATTGGCATTTTTTCTGTAGCCGTTGCAACGTCGGAATTTGTTTTTCTTCTCTTTTCGATGGCCGCTTTACTCTATTGTTGTTGTTGTTGTTGTTGTTGTGTTGCTCTGTGTATTGCCGGGTGAGTTAGCGGGTAAAGAATTGAAGAAGATTTTCGGCTCGCTCCCTGCTTGACAACAGCAACAATTCCGTGGGGAAAAGTGCCTGCATAAAATTAAAAAAAAGGCAACCTGCATGGCATTATGCAATGGCAGGTTAGTTAATCAATGCAACTGCAATTGCAACTGGAACTACAACTGCAACTACAACTGCAAGTACAACAGCAACACTGCCACCTGGGAGATTATGCTGCAGTCCAGTCCAAATGGAATGCGAATCGCTCACAATGTTGCAATGTTTGCCATTTTTGCATTACAAGGAAATTACTTTATTTAACGCTCGATTATCCAAGCACCGACGGCAAACTAACTATGTAAACTCTATTAAAATTAATCACCGTCTACCATCGCTTATCAGCTTATCAGCTTATCGACTAATTTGATTATTTCATTCAATAAATTCTCTGATAAAAAAAACCAACGGCAATTAGGTAACTTTTTTATGCTTTCTCATTTGTCCCAGGCGACGAGTCGCTTTTCGTGACATTTTCCATTTGTTTAAGTGCAATAACTATTTTCCTTATCGCCATCCGTCTGTCATTTCACTTGTTTGCACTGTCATCAATGCAATTTTTCCAGTTCATTTTTGTATATGCATATACATACATATGTATATGGATGTGGCACAAATAGTAATGATTGAGTATTGCTTAACATTTGAATTTTAAAATTATTTATTTCTTTATATATGCAACTATATCATACAAATGTTTTTCAAGTACAGATCATTAATTAAAAATGGAATATGCAAAATAATTAATTTATTTATACGACTTCTGAAACTTGTTAAATGAAGTGTTTTTCAGAGCTAAAAAACTGAAATAAGACTTTAAATGTTTAAAAACCTCATATATCAAAAATTATCTGCAAATAAAAAATAAAACAAAAAGTCGAATTACCTTACTTAAATAAAAAATTTAATAAATTTTCATTTAATCGTTCCTTTTTCAAATTATTTGAAACTATTTTAATAGTTTGTCTGGCGATTCCTCTAGAGGAGTTGTTATAACTTGCAGGATAGATAGTTGTTATAGATATTTTCATCTGCAGTTTAATGGAACTATTGGATTATTTAAGGAATATCTTTCGAGAACAAAACCACACAACTACCAGCTGCCAACAATTTGAAAACTTTCAATATTTATAAGGTAAGAAATGCATTTTTGTATTTTCAACTTATTAAAGTTGACGTACAATTACTCCATAATAATAATAAGGACTTCACTTTTAACCACAATGTTCTTTAGTTCACACATAATATAAAAACTTAAAAAAACGACATGGAAACATGCTACATTTTGACGAAAACAAAGCTTAACAGTAGAAACCACAATGGGGAATCTTGAAAATGCATTTTGAAACATTTTGGAAAATTACTTGATGAAACCGCAGAAGGATTGAAAAGGGAACAGGACATGGACAGCTGTGCGGCGCCATTGACGATGCAAGCGAAATTTGAAAATGCGAAACCGCAACAGTTTTAAAGTGAATATTACAGCTGGGAGCTGAGAGTTTGAGTCGGAATCGTCATGGTTGGTCATGGACGCCAAATTGGTTGACAGACTGACTGGCAACGCTGCAAATGGCGCAGGAGCAGCGCTGCCATAGGGCCGAGGCACCGATGGAGCAGAGTAAACCGCAAGGGATCGGCTACGAGGGAACTTCAGTGCTCCGCCTTTTTTATGCGCATATGGCGAACAGACGGGAGCGAACCGCTTTTTGCCAATTGGTTGAAACGGGTTGAAACCAGTCGACAAGCGCGAAGTCAACGCCGTGCACTTGCTACGTATTAGTGCGAGCGAGTGGCAAAATAATGGACATGAAAAAGTTGAAACAGCTTTATCATTGGGGCATCGTGAGCGAGAGAGCGTTAGCAAGATTGCAAACAGTGCGAGCGTGAGGGGCTTCAAATTAAGAGCGCATCGTTGCTCTCTCTGCGCTCTTAGTTGACAGTGCAGACAACACGTGTTGTTCTTGTCTTGCAAAATATTCGAGTTTTTGTTTTGTTATCGGTCGCGTATTTTGTTAATTTAATTAAACAAAAACGTTTTGTTTGTGTTTTTTTATATCAACGGTTTTTGCACCCAACATAAAATTGGTAAAGGCGCATTTGATTGCCGTCGCCGTGCACGACTCGCGCGCAACTTTGAATATGTTGTGCACTCATACAGTTGCAACTTTTGTTGTTGTTGTTGCACATGTTGTATTTGTCATTTAATGACTTGTGCTGTTAAGTTTTAATTGAAATATCACACATTTTGTGATTGCAATTACAATCGCAATCACAATTGCAATTGTATGTGTATTTGACTTTCCTTCCATTCGCTTTTTACGTCATTATTCTAACTGTAATTGTCTTCGTTTGTTCTTTGCTCCGTTGTACTTCAAAATGAAAATCGCATGCATTGATCGAGCTTTAAGTTGCGGCTTGCATTGGGCGAAACTTGATTTGAATTAAATGGGGATAAAGAGAAAGAAGAAGTGGACCCAATATTAAGCTTTCGGTAGCTAGGTTTACTGCCTTTTACATACATTATCACAATACCATTATTTAATTAGTGTAATTACAGTAAAGTTATCCAATTTCTTAGTCTCAGAAAATGTAGGTTAGTTACAACGAAAAATCAAAGTGTGTAAATGTTAAACGGAAGCAAAATTATGTTTAATGTAGAACTTGCATGTTGCCTCTATAACTGGGAAAGTACTTGAAAATAAAGTAAAGCTTCCGCACGTGACTTCCGCGCCAGTCGCTGATGAGGCAACTGGGAAACAGGCAGCAATTGAGGTGCAACTAACGATGGAGATGGGACCATTGAGGCTCAGAGTACAGGTAATTGGGCATCAGAGTGATGCAGTTGAGGCGTAGGCGATTAAAAGGTGATTAAATCAATTGCGCCAGACAGAGCTGACAGCAATGGATGGCCAAAGACGAGCACCACATCCAAATCCAGCTACAGTTACAGATACAGATACAGATACATATACAGATATAGATAGTGATGGCAGTTTTGTTGCATTTGCGGATTCGGATTCATCTTGAGGCATCAGTCAGCTGTCAGCGGAATTGGCTTAGCTTCTATGTTAATGCGTCCCAAAAACGTTGACATTTATTGGCAGTTATTTATGGTGGGCATGGTCCGCCAGAGATTCAACACCTTTTTGTTGATGCCTCCACCGCTGGCAGCTGCGCTCCAAAACGAGGAGGCAACGTCAGCCGGCTATGGAAAACACTGTAATTGCAGTGGAGGCCAAGCGAAGGTGCCGTGTTTGGCACATGAGCATGGCACGCGCTATTGACGCTCATTAGAACTAACCGGGTTGGAGCGAACTTGGTTCCAATCTGGATGCAGCATCGATTCGATTCGGTGTACCATGTCCAATCTCTTTAAGGCAGTCTCCAGCTGCAATATGTCCATAAATTTATTAATAATTATGACAATTTATGAGTAAAAGTGTTTGGTCTGTGCCGCTGCCTTTACGGACAATATCCCCAAGGATTTGAGCTAGTTCCAGTTAAGCCGTTGGAATCAGTTAACCTCCAGCGTTTGACTGGTTGGTCTAGTTGATTGACTAATGAGTTCATTAACATTTCTACGGACATCTCTATGGTGGGTATTCAAATGGTTGCTATACCACAGTTCTACCCACTGTTGATCTGGTTCCTAGAATCATCAGGCAACATGAACTAAGTACGAAGACTATGAAGACACGTGCCTCATCTTTAGTTGGTTCTCAATGGCGAGCCATGTCCATATTGGCTGGTGTTCGATTTGTCGCAGTAGCCATAAACAGACATCGAATTCCGAACTGGGTGCAAGCATCCTATACATCCCTATTCATCCGAGTACTACTCCCCACATACTACCACTTGTTATGAATGCTAACAAAATATTTTAAGTAGACTCAACATGCTTGGCAACTAGAAATTCTCAAATATTTCTTGTATGAAATCTTGTTTTATTTTATGAATAATATTGAATCTAATTATCGTTTGAGAGTATCTAATAATATACATATAAATGCATTACTTTTGTTATAAATAACAAGCGAATTGGAACATTTATATTTGAATCTAATTATATTATCAATTTTTACTTACATCGAATCTATCAAACCTTTTTTTAAGGTTTGTTGTTTTATTCAAATCAGTATTACAATTCATCTCTAGCAAAGGTGTATCTATTTTTGGAAGGCATCAACTTCCTGAATTTCGATTTATATGTGGTTGTTTCTCGATTCATCTTCTGAGTGACCTCCTCATTGTCTGCCTGGTCATATTGCTGATTTTCTACTTCCATCTCAGTTGACTCTTGTTCCAGATGCCCAGAAAATATATTGTGAATGAATTGCTTAAGCTGGCCAGGTATGTGGATATCCTCGTAATTGGGAAACAGATGCATGTGCAGAAATGAATCTATGACTATAATCGGCAGATCCTCTTCCGATTTGTCCAAATGATAAAGAGGATGAGCAAAGATTTTGGCATCGGCAGTGAGAAAATTAATAATTTCTAATTCATCTATTAGCTCTATTTCGATAACTTTCTGGAACTCTTGCAACGATTTCACATCACCTTTGTTGTAAAAGAGCATCAAAAGGGACGTCCCTCCTCGGAAATTTCCTCGGCATTATGAAATGTTAATTCCCTGACGAGCGGTTTACATTTCTTCTGGATCCAACTGAGCATCTCACTGTAGGCCGTCATGCTCCCTGAATATTCGTTATCCAAATCCAAATCAGTGACAGGAAAATTCCGGTAGAAGGTAATTTTATTCTTGCCAGTTGGATTCAAGGACATCGCCGCTTCACCGAAACTCACATGGAACTGACAATGATCTCGCATGGTGATGGCAGTCTTTCGAAATACTTCATATTCAAAATGATCCCTATTCTCAAAGTATCCAATTATCAAGTAATTCGGGTTCTGTAGCTTCTGCAGGTCGTTCATTGACAGGAACTCTTCAACAGGATCTCGCAGTTCGTTATAGGCAAATTGAACGATTGCATCCTGCGAACGTTGTCCACGATATTCCTTTTTCCCAACTCGTCCAAATCTTATGATCTTAATTGTGGGATACTTGCCTATATTGAATCTGTTCTCCAATGCCGGGTTTGCAAGACAGTCAACCTTTCCTAATGTTATCTTACCATCCTCACCAAATGCCAATCGCAATTGATCAGCGGCTGCATCGAAGATGGGCATGAATTGCTTGCTAAAACTGCATGTGTTCGCAAAGAATAGAATCAGCACCAGATCATTACCATGAAGTATATCATGTAGATTTTTTGTATCCAAGGCAATCGCTTCCCCAGTTGTTGATTCTAACAGCTGACAAAATGCCACAAGCAATGCCACGAAATATCCGAGTATTTGACACATTTGTAATAGCAAACAAATAAAAACTGCAACTCAATTGTAGTAGCTGTGCGTTCTTTATGTACGTCTTACTAAAATTTCAATTCGTTCTGTTGTAAATTAATTCGTTTCATGAAATATTCAATTTCTGTTTTTCCACTAAGAGGTATTATATTTCCTACAAAATGGAAAAAAGATTTGAGAGATGAAATGATTCAGTTCTATACATTTAATCATAGTAAAAAATCTTCTATTCGTTGCCCTTTCTCGATGGCCTGAAAATCGAATCACTTCAGAGTTTCATATACATTTTAATTCTCAAACAAAACTATAATTTTATAAAAATTCTTTATTTTTATTAAAGACAGTATGCAATATAACAGTGAGCAACATTTTAAACGTTATAGACAATTGATTTGTCATCTTAAGATACATTTTTTCTAATTATATAGTAGATTTCCACGCTTCGGCTCAACCCAAAAGCCTTATGCAAAGTTTGGTCCGTTAAAATAATTTTATGGTAGCTACTACTATAAATTCGAAAATGTACCAATTTTAATTTTGATTTTTCAACGATATTGGTTATAGTCTAAATTCTTATCGGGTTTAAGACAAATACATTTTGGAATTAAAATCATAACAAGAACCGCATCTAATGGAATAATTGTACTTAGCTATTTACAAGCATTTAATGCCAATACTATTTCAATAACAATTTCTAAATGCAACCAATTAAAATATGCCATAATTACGAGTACGAGAATTCACTCGTAGAACCGGCCGAGGTCTTTGGAAAGCCCATAATCGAGCAAAGCCAAAGCCAGAACCTGATGCAGAGCCTGAGCCAGAGTCAAAGGCAAACCAGTCCCGGCGCAAGTTGCAATGTTAATGACATAATTTTAAAAAGCATTTCATGAATAGCCATTTGCCCAGTGTGTATACTGACCACAATGAGACAAAGAGAGCCACAACAGAACAGGAACTTAGATTCATATCCCCATGCTTTTAAGAACTGGTGTCTGTTGTTGATGCTAATTAAGACAAGTCTAAGCTGTGGCTATGTTCATTATCGTTTATTCATTCAGACATTTTTAGCTGAATGAATGTAGCCTCGTTTCTGAAAATCACCGAAACATACAATCTATAAATATAATGAACGTTCTCATCCCAGTTCTCATCGCAGAAATAACTGAATGTTTGACGTAATAATCGCAGCTGCATGCAAATAATTATTGAATTTCATTTAATTTTTTTAATCATATTTAAAACTTTTTTTTAATTATAAAACAGAAATGTTTAATTAAGATTTACCGTTCAACTAATTTATAAATATAATGATGCTCCTTTAAATAATGCCACGCTGAAAAGCACGACTATCGTCACAGCTCTAGATCAGACAGAGTCGTGACTTGTCATACCCTGGATGGGGCTAAAAAAGTCACCGAAATATTTGCTAGTTATGCTTATCTTGTGCCTTGGCATCGTCTCGCGCGACATGAAGATGCATGCAACCCCCGTGTCCTTGGCACCCACAAGCGAACGGGCATGTCAAATTACTTGTATATAATTCACATCCTTTAGCTGGTCCTGTCGAGTGATTTATGGGCATCTTCTGTTTCCACAGAATGTTTCCAAAACGCTGCTCTATAAATAAATATATGCCAAGTTGGTCCACATTCCAAACTAATGGGCAAATTGTTTGCCTCAGCACTATTATCCTTTTGCGCTGGCTGCTCGGCTTTTTGGAGACAAACACACGCCGCGCTGAATTAAGTAATTGCTGACTTTTGCCATTCCCAGTCCTGTTGCCATTGTGAGTTATACGTTTTCGATACGAAAATTTGATATTCTGACCACATGCTGTGATTAAATTGTTATGCCATCTTTTTGTGCGACATCTACAATCCACAATCCACACGAATTTTGGAGGTGTTCTCCTCTGTTTTCAGTTTTGCAATTGAAAATAGTTTTGTGCACTGATGGGCAGCCAAAACACAGAAACGGAGGCGTGTCTCAGATTTCTCAGCCAGATTATATATATAAATAAGTTAAGTACTCTGAACCTTGTATAAGTACAAATTGTTCGGATTATAAGAAGAGAATGGAAAAAACGGAATGTAATCGTATACACTTGAACTGGGTTTACAAATGCTTTGAAGTTAACAATTACAGAATGTTTCCAAAGATTTCATTATTGAAATATTTTATTATTATTATTAAATAATTTAATATATTTTCAATAGCTAAACATTGTTTTAAAAATAATAAAATAATGAGAATGCTAAAATAAATAGAGAACTAATTATATTTATCTTTGATATAAGTAAACCAGCAAATGAGTTCGATATATGTTTAATTAGATTAGAAACTACTAAAAAAAAAATTAAAAACATTCCTAATGAGAGACTTACAAATTTTGTCAACCCGAATTCGTATGCCATTTATCATAATGCAGAAAATGTTGAAACTCTAAAAACACAACAAAAATTTGCGCAACACTTTGGTATGCAAATTTTAGTAAATTGAAAACTACAGCAGAGCATTGCGAAACCACAAAACAAACCCATTGAGAAATAAGTTTTGTGTGGGGGTTGTCCAGGTCTAGGTTCAGGTCCAAACTTTAAGACGAACATGTGCATGTGTCATAAATTAGAAACTGTAACTTGGGGTGTTACCTTTTTGCTTTTGACCAAAGTCAGAGTCCGAGCACACACTTAAATTTATTACAAATAACTCTTGCTTTTGTTTTTTAGTGCTTACATTTTGTTTAAAACTCATCCAGTACTCGGTATGAGGTTTTTCTTTTTTAGCTAAGCAAACTAATCAGCGTTTGTAATTTGGTCCGGTATGCGGGGCATGGTTAACGGTTACCAATGCGCTGGGCCATTTGGCCAAAAGGCATGCGGCTAAATGAAGTGTGCACATTGCGACATCCCCTTCAAGTCTGTTTCTGTGTGTGTGTGTGTGTGTGTGCAGTGAAAAGTAAACAACAACTCGGCTATTATAAATCTTGGCCTAAGTGTTGTGGTCATTTAGCAAATGTCCAGCATGAAAAGTTGTGGGTGCAGTCCACACAAATGGAAACTCGTTGCCAAGGTTGAGATTGGGCTTGAAAGATGCTTATGATTTATAAAATATATTAATTAAAAGGTCCGAAATGTGATAAAAACAAGGAGAAGGAGCAAAGGAGGAGCATTTGGAGTGTGGTAAGGCGACAATGAATCAACTATGAATGCTCATCATTATACCCTGTGTGCAGTTTGTACAGATGTGTGTAACAGACAGAAGGAGTTGTGGCAGACCCTATAAAGAATATATATTCTTGATCAGTGTCAATAGCCGAGAAGTTTGAGCCATGTCCGTCTGTCGATCTCACCCATAATAAGAGTTAGAGACACAAAATTTGACATGAAGCTTCGTGTATGCCCTCTCCAGATCGAGTATATTTTAGATTGGAGATACCTCACCCCATACTCTTACCAACTAACAACGGCCATATTTCTCAGCGTAGATACTTCTAGCTTAATAAGTGAGTGAAGAATAGAATTAACAGGGTATTAAAAGGTCGAGCGCGCCTGATCCGCTTGTTTTGAGTACAATTTTAAAGTCCAATTTAGAGCACATTAAATTGGCATAATGGCTATGTCTCGCCATCCACACACACACACACACACACACACACACACACACACACACACACACACACACACACACACACACACACACACACACACACACACACACACACACACACACACACACACACACACACACACACACACAGAATAACTCACACAGATATACAATAAAATACATAAGTGTTAGTGCTGTCAAAGTCAAAATAAACGCAGCGACAATAATGATTTATGTGACAATGGCTGAGAAAAGAAAAATCCCAAAAGGAAGTCAAGTCGAAGACCCTTTGTGGAAGGCAGATTTGGTTTGGGGAGTGTGGCTAAGGGGGTGCTATATACCACGAAGACATATGAGAATTTGGTGACATGCGAAAGTCTCAGTCAACTGCCAGGCAAGGAACGCACTACCCTCTCTTTCACACTCTCTCTCTCTCTCTCTGATAGCAAAGAGCGCGACAAATCTGTATATAATTCAAAAGGCAATGCAGCAAGAGAAGGGTGAGTCAGAGTAGGGGGAGGGGGCCTGAATGAGAGTAGCACGCCCACAATTCAATATTGAAATATGCCCACATTTATTAAATTACGCATACGAGTCATAAATCTTGGCTAGAAAATTAGCAAGAGTCCATGGTAAACTGATTGGCTGAAAGTCAAGTAAAAATAACTAACGAATTGTCTTTAATTTTTGCAGGTCCTTGAAGTAAAATACGAATAATATGCCAAGAAATTGCCAATAAAAACTTTTCGCCAGACAATAAAAGCTTTGCACCCTTGGGCGTCAAAATGTCAATGATGTTGGTCATAAAACGATTTAGATAGAGATATTGACCCGCCCATAATAGGTAGTTATTGACTGCAAATAAAAGATTATGCTGGTAAGAAGAGTTTATTCAAATTGCTTAAATTTAAGCAAAAACCAAATAAAACAAATGCCATTATTATTGTAATTATTAACTCAAAATGTAACTCTGTTTTATGTAATGAAATAGAACATTTTTAACCCGAGTCAACATTATAATATCTTCATATATTATATATGTATATATTCAGTAATTTCCACTTAGAGTTATACACTTGCATTGTTCATGACAACTAGGGAAATGGAAGTAAAATAGTTTAATTATTTAATTATTGTTTGCACACTTGATGATGAGACAATTTTACTAGAAATATCACAGTTAATTTTCCAATCAATCAAGCAATTCAGCCATATATTTATTAGAGTAGATTTTAGTTTATTTAATATAAAGTATACGAAAAATGAATAATTCAATATGCAAATTGTCAATGTTTTCCTTCTCGATTCTGAGCTACTTCCTTAATCGTAATGCCAAAAATTTAAAGTACATCATAATTGATTTTGAAACAAAAAAAAAATATCCATCCAGGCCATTACCAAAATTGAACTCATATAATACACACACACATACACACAGTTGGCTGTGGGGATCCAATCAGCTCTGCAGTGCCCAGGCTAGGGAAGGACGAAGTCGTGTTACCCCTTGGATGGCGTGCCAGCTCATAAGGCAGAGAAATGCAAAACCGCCATAATAAAGGATAATGTCGGCGCATATTAAATAAATGACTTCCGTCCTCGTCGTTGTCGTCGTCTAGGTCTAGGTCTGTGTGCGCCCCCCCACAACGTTTACTCAATGAAAACAAGCAAAAGGATATTGAAATGAGTTGGTGAAAATGCAAATTCATGCCAATGGGAAATGACGTGTGCAGAATTTCACAGGCAACGATGATCTAGCGAAATTTAAAAACAAACACACAGTCGGCACTCTCGAGTGTTTAATTACAAAGTCGGCACAAGATTTAAAAGTGAATTAAAGGGGCACAGGAAGTGTCAATATTTCAAGTTGTTCCATATTTTCGGGCTATACGGGCAAACGCACTCCACTCTGATCTTTTGCCCCACTAATAGGAGTATGGAAGGGTATATAAGAGGTTCTCACAGTAGGCGCAAATAGGGATCCCAGCAGTAGTAGCAGCTAATTACAAGGCCTCTTGCCAGACCTGGGCTGGGCTTAATCGCTGTTTAAGTACACGGTAGTGGCTTAAACGCGAATTACGCCCAATGTGCTCACTCGGCTCGCCAGACTCATGACCATTTAATGTAAACAATAATTAAAAGCATGAAGTGCCAGTCTCCAGTCTTCAGTCACAGACAGAGTACCAGTCATTGCCGCAGTCTCAGACTCAGACTCAGACTCAGATTCAGAGTCTGTGCCTGAGTCTCAGTTTGGCTCTTAGTTAGACACCCTTCGTCGCTTTCGGCGCATAATTCCCTCAGTTTATGGCTTAATAGCCATGAATGCAGACGCTAAGCGTTCACTTCTTTTCTTGATTATACAGGTTGGTACTCGTTTGAGTACTCATACTCATATTCATATGTAAACCCATTGGCTTCGGTGCTTTATTAGTCATTCAGTCAGTGGAACGGCAACGAAAGAACCTCTAGATTTATGACAGAATATGAGTAATACATGGTTAAGGCATACTACGATTTTATAGGTATATAATTTAAATCAATAATTTTGAGACCATAAAATATAAATATTATATAAGCAGCTATACCATTTGTATGTCTACATGAGAACAGGGAAAAACCTTTAAGATTTGAACGAAAAAAAGCTCATACAATAATATTTCGATAGAACAGAATTATATTTCTATAGAAAATATGCATAAAGCACGACAAATTAGTAATAATTATATATTTTGTAGCATTAATTAAATAAACTTATTACATAACAAGACTGAAGAGCTTGAAACCCATAGAAAACACAGTTGGATCTCTACCAAATAACTATTTCTAGTGATTTAATTATTCTCAATATTATGTACTTTTTATTATATTATTATACATTTTTCCTAAAATAATATGCATTATGCATTAATAATAAAAATACGAAATATACAATTTTAATCAGCAAATTAATCAAACATAATAAATATTAAATATTATTGTGTTCTTGAAATCAATTTCTTTATTCAGGTTTTTAAGTTAACTTCATTAAACTTTCAACTCAAGCAGGTGACCAGGCGCCTGAAGCCAACTAATACTGACATATATTATGTTCTTCCTATATCCATAATTATAAAGGATGCTGTGCATTATCAATGTCAACTTTGATGTATACTTTTCCTATGCACCAAAGGATAAGAGTAGAAATGATTTTATTTTTCAAATGCAGCTGACGTTGGCTACAAATTTAAATTCGTTTATTAAATTCACCCCTAAAACTCCTTTTTGTTGCACTTTTGGGGCGTGGTGTTGCTGTGACTTGGCGCAGTACTTTGTGCGCAGCCAAGTTCTCCTTCAGGAAAAGTAGGCGTCTATGCAGATTTGCAGACGCTGCAAGTCCTGTGTACACTCAACTCTCAATAAATAGAACTTTAGAACTTTAGGCACCGCCCACAACAACGTCAGTATTTGTTGTTGTTGTTCTTCTTGTTGTTGTTGCTCACAACGTGTCGTTGCAGTCGTTGGCAAATTTTAGGGGATGTGTTCTGAAGCAGCAGATTTATTTAGGAAATTGCAATTTTGACATTGCAGCTGACTATGTGTGTTTTTCTCTCTACGTCATTGTCTCTAGTCTCGAGGATGTCACTTTTGTCTGGGTGATTGTGTTTTTTTTGTTTGCCCCAACGAAATGTACTTTCAATTAAAGTTGGCCACAAATTAGAAGTTCTTCTCATGCCTGAAATACCGCAGCAGTAAGTTCAGTATCATCCTAGTCTTTTCAGATTTTAAGCCAAAACTAAAACATAAACAATAATAATAATAATTTGTAATCATAATTAGAATATGTTATACTACTTTATAAAATGAAGAATGCTTTTTGAAGGCATTTCCCAGCATTAAACAAACCAAACACGACTCGAGTACCCCATGCCAAAACACAACCTGGAAACGTGTATTTTATTATCTCTCATGACCCCTTCTGTAGCCGTATTCATCCCAAGGAGAACCCAACATGCGCTTACCAAGTCAAACATTTATCAAAACTATTTGTACGTGCCGAGTACGAGACTGGGGCTCCAACAGATATGGCAGTTAAATTTCGCAAAGAAAGAGAGTGAGTGAGAGAGAGAGGGAGAAAGTTAGAGAGAGATAGCGACAGGGAGAGAGTGCCGCCACAAGGAGCTGGGGCGCTAGTAATCGTATTTTTTAACGAAAATATTTTTACATAAATTACAATAACAGCGACAGCGACAGCAGCAACAGAACAATAAGCAAGATGTCTACCAGCAACACAAACAACAACAACAATAACAGCAAACACAACAGCAATATTCTTGGCATATAATTTAGTGTCGCTTATGAAATAAACTTATCTAAGCGGAAATAAAAAGCCCTCTTCAAGTACACACATATATGCATGTCTGTGTGTGTGTGTGTGTGTGGGAGCTTGTGTGTACAAACAGGTTGTTGTACCAATAGCCGAAGACGTTCTACACATGCGAATCCACACATAAATTTTCACGTTGCGGTAAAAAAAAGTATCTGAGTATCTGAATATCTGAGCTGAGTATCTGTATCTGAATGTCTGAGGTAAAGCGATGGCGTTGAAATTTAAATTCTTAAGAAAGTCGTAAATTATTTTTAGTGGTTTATAAAGTCAACATTAGGGTACATGCTGTGTGTGAAAGTTCGGTTAGTTGTGGGCAGAGCAAGTCAGTTGGTGGGTTCGTCTGAGAGAGGTCGAGCCAGTTAATTACGATTGTGAATTGACGCTTCACTCATCTGTACTTGAATAACTCATTACAGCTTCCGCTGCGCGGCCCGCAGGCGGTTATGAGTGCATTCAATGCACTCCTTGACAAATGATATACATAGCAATCATCAGAGTGCCTGTCTTGGGGTCTGGGTTGCATCAACAACGTGCAACTTTGTGCCGCATTTCATTCATTCATCAAAGCAGCCACACTGTAGGCAATGCGCTGAGAATGAGATTTTGCAGTTGCCATGCTGTACAAATAGACACACAGTGCTGCGACCGTTGACTAGTAATTAAGGCGACAAAACACTCATAAGTGGGCGTGGCACTCATAAGCGTCTGGCATACTCGTTGATGTATGGCAAGCGTTTAGGCGTCCCAGCTGGCCACAGTGCAAGTGCAACAGCTGCCGTGGCAGTGGCAGTGGCAGTGGCAGTGGCAACTATCGACTCAGGTCGTAGCGTGAATCTCCAGGCGCCAAGATTAAAGACATTTTTCTGTGATTTATATTACTTCAGGCGCTACTGTCGCCCGTGATAAAGTTGACTCCAACTTGCCAAAGACCCTATGCATATATTCAAGATCTGTGAGTTCTGTTCTTTGGATCTGCGAGTTGTTGCAAGTTTGTTGGAAATACTGCTAGTTTGCAATTGAGGTTACTAATTATATAAGTTGAAAAATTATGTATAAGATCTTTGTATACTCTAAATAGGATATTTATTGTTGGTTATTGTTATTGAATCTATTTCTTTGTTATACAGATTGCCTATTAGATATTGTCTTATATATCCTGACAACATTTGTTCAAAATCGAACTACTATATCATATAGCTCTTATGTGGATAATAGATTTTCAAGTAATTTTCTATGCAAGAAGTAATGGAAATTATCAAACGATATTTACACAAATATTCTCAAATATACAGGTAAATAAACTACAATAACCCCTCATAGCTTTTAAGCTTAAAGCATTTTTTTATACAACAAAAATGAAGGATTATCGAATTTATGAGCATATTCTGCTAGCTATATCAAGTATGCGATGAAATTGATTTAAATTCAATGCCAAATTAAGTGGCGCTATAAAGCAGCGCATTTAACATTATGGCTGGTGTTGGGTCCATGGAACACATGCCAGTCACAGTGAACCCCAAAGAGCGCCACACAGGCCGACAGCCAGACAGACAGCGAAACAGCAAAGACAGAAGTTAAACAGCCCGGCCCAGGCAGGCGGCCTGCTTGTTTAACATAATCCTGTCCCGTAAGGCTGACAAAATGCGTCGGCAATTTGTTTATTGGCGCTGACTTTGTCGTTGTATCTGTTGTTGTTGTTGCTGTTGTTGTTGTTGTTGTTGTCGGCAAACATGCCACAAACTAAGCGCTGCAAATAAATCACCAAAAATATTTCAACTACACTCGCTGCGTGGAGGCAAAGACAGAGTCGGACTTGGAATCGGGTTTGGATTTGGTTTCGTAGCTAAAGCTAAAGCTGGAACTACTCACACCGCCGGCATATGTTTTCGACAGTTCCTTTGGCAGTCGGAAGTTTGCAATGTTTCAACAGGAAGCGCTTGATATTTGTTGTTGCTGTTTGTTTGTCAGTTTGTCATTTTGTTTGTGCTCTGTGGACTGTTATTTCGACTTTGGCCTGACACTTTGACTTTTGCATTGAAAGACACGCATTGTATGCGACATCACTGCCATTGATGGGCTCGGAGTGAATTGCGCTAATTCATTTGTCAAGTGCCTGGTGAAACTTGTGAATCATCGATGATATTGATGCTCCATTGTTTGCACATCAACCAGAGGAATAACACTTTGGGTGAGATGGTTTATTGACTTTCTAACATTAAGCTGAAACTCTCAGCAATAATTAAAAATTCTTTAAATTTTGCACTACCTAGAATAATTCCAAATAATTTATAGAAATTATGTTGCTGACCCAAAAAAATTAAATCGCATTCTTAGCGACTTTACAATCTCATAAATCAGCGTGAAATTCCTAACCAAATGGTAACAAAGGAATGTTTGCGTTCTGGCAACCATTTTCAAATTTTCCTTGCATTGTTTTCACGTGAACGTTTCACCAAGGCGGTTTTTTCTTTCGGCACATATCAGTGTTTGCTTTGTCAGGTAACATGTGAAACATAAATTATATGGAACAAGAGCACACATGTGTGTGTGATTTAAAACAGCGCAAGACTAAATGAAAATGTAATGAAAAGAAAATTGTAGCTGACAGCCCCTGATGGGGTTGAGATGCGGAACATTTTTGTAAAATTTTAATGAATGTGTGAAGTCCTTGTACGAGTACTTTTGAATCAGATCCTTAGTGATAAGCTCTTAGAATGTAAAGTAGCTTAAGAACATCAACGAAAACATTATGAAATCATTAAATAAAATCCCCTTTAATATGATTAAACTCAGAACATTTTAAAGAAGAATTATATTATATTATATTATTTAAATAATTAAAAATAGTTTTGAATATATTTACTCAACTTTAACATAATATTAATAAATAAATATTTATTAATTTATAATTAACAAGCGGATCAGTCGAGCGCGCGACAGTATAAAACCCTGTGCAGTTTTATAAATTAAGTACTTTGATTATAATAGAAATAAGAACGTAGCAGGTGTTTATTAAAGAATACTCTTTGGAAACTCTCATTTAGCATATGATTTCTGCTTATTTCTTGCTTATATCAGCAAGCTTTCACATATGTATACATATTCAATCAAAAGCTGAGTGTTACGACACTTAATTTACTTATGCTTGTGGCGTAGTAGCTCGCTATCTCGCTCGCACACATGTGCACTCATGGTAAGCAGACGCATGTATCACAGTCGTTCGCTGTCTCGCTCGCACACATGTGCTGCCTGCTGTTCTACGATTCAATGGAAAAATAATAACTTTAATTTCTTTGCTGATTTTCTGTCTTATTTATAAATATGATGAAACTTTCAGCGTTCCTTCTATACATCATTCTTAACGCACGTGTTAAGTTAGAAGTGTCTACGTTGAGAAATGTGGCCATAATTAGTTTTTTTTTGAATTGCGGGGGTGTAACATAAACTCGATCTGGAGAGGGTATACAGGAACCTTGATGCCAAATTTGGTGTCTCTAGCTCATATAGTTGCTACGATCGACGCGTTCATACAGACCGACAGACGGACGGACATACAGACGGACATGGCTCAATCGACTCGGCTATTGATACTGATCAAGAATATGTATACTTTATAGGGTCGGAGATGCCTCCTTCTGCCTGTTACATACATTTGCACAAAATTATTATTCCCTTTTTTGCCCATTTTTAATGGGCACAGGGTATAAAAATATGTTTGCATTAGTATTCTAAACTGCATCAGTGAAAAAAAACAATTTTAGTTTGACTTAAATAAATAATTTAATGGTTTATATTACACGTTAATAAAATTAAAATATGTGTAGATTCAATAAATTTTAGATTGGTTACTGAATTCCATTGTCAATTATATGTATATTTTCGGAATATTTCAAAGTAGTTAATATATATACTTTGATAAAAATCTCTTAAATCTCCATAAACATAGAGTATTTCTAATCTTAATCTCAAATGTCTGTATTAATTCTTCTACTAATATTTTTGTTATCCTAATTTAATATAAATATTAGTCCATAAATAGCTGACATTATTTAAAGTAGCATTTAAGCCCCTTCTAATCCACTGTGCCCCAAAACATGACCCCCCAGAGGTTGCAGAGGCAAACAAAAGCTGACAGCATTGCCGTTGGCTTTGTCAAGTGATACACAAACACACACATACACACTCACACATATGGGTATCTATACCTTTAGGTGTGTAAGTGTATGTGTGTGTAACCTGCCCCTTTTTAAACCGCTTAATAAAGTCACTTAAGCCCGACCTTTTGACTACGTTACAATTGACACGAGGAGTGTCTGTGTGTTGGTGTGTGTGCGTGTGCGTGTGTGTGCGTGTGCGCTTGTTGACAAAGGCTGTCCTGTCGCGCTGCCATTGTAGTTGCTGTTACAAGACATATACACATTCAGTTAGCCGCAAGCAGCGTGACATCATGTCTTTTGTTGCGGTCAACCGGAAAACTGCAAAACATGTCGCCCAAAACAGGCACAAGCCACCCGTCTCTTGCCCCCTTGCCGGTGTCCTGTGCCTGTGCTTGTCCTTGCTGCACGTTTGTCATAATACAAATAAAAAAAGGATCACAAACAAGTCTGTCAAGTTTTCAACTTACAAAATACCTGTCGCCGTCGTTTATTCAAGAGTGTACGTGTCTGTGTGTGTGTGTGTGTGTGTGTGTGTGTGTGTGTGAATCGCACACTTAAATGTGATAAATACGCGCTACATAAAATTGTGAATCATTAATAAAAGCTGCCTTTGGCAAGGGGGTTGCTTGCTTGGCCGGAGACGTAGTGAAGCGAACAACCCTCATCCCACGTGGAACAGTGAGTCCTCCACAATGATACTAGATAAACAACAGAACGTTGTGTCCAAAATGATTTCATTTGTGGGAATACATTTGCCTCATTCTTCGCCGGACTCAAGTAATTTGTACAATTTTTCAGCAGCATCATGTGTTTGCCCGTATCATGGGCATTATCAGTCGTATCCTCATCGTTGTCCTTGCTCTTCGTAAAATTGTTGTTTTGGCCATGTTGCTATTGCTGTTGGTCATTACGGTCATTAAGCTGCGGCTGTATATGTGGCTGGATCTGTGGGTATGCCGTCGGCACTTCACTCTCCACGCGTCTTAATCCTTGTCCCATTTGACGGGTTCTCTGTGCTCTTGGCGTATTCGTTAGACAGCTGCACTTGGGCCGTGGGCTACCTCTCAGAACATGGCCACTTTGTAGCTGCTAAGCCCAGTCTAACATTATGACGGATTGCCCTTAATGTTACCTTTAATTTGATCAGATTTTGACCGCTGGAAAAATTGCCTATTATGTGCGTTAAGTTGGGGCATTTTCATAGTAGTCGAACCATTTTCAAGGTATCTACAATCTATATAGATTTAACATTCTCATTGTGCAGTAAATAATCTACAAATAGTTTTAATATACAATATTTGACATGCATAGATTATCCGATGATTAATCGTTCATTTGGCATAAATTATCTTAAAGAGAATACAAGTATTGTGTACGGGCTTACAGTGCAGGCTTTAAGTTAATGAAACGATAATCCATTGCATCCTTTGTATAGTCGAAGGGTTGTGGTGGAAAATAAGATCAACCATCATTAAATAATATTAATTATTGGTATCAAATCTAATCATATCTATACTTTATCTTAAGATAAATCTAAATTTAAACAAATATAAGCAATTTTCATCCAATTGCATTACTCTACAAGATTAATGCATTGATTAATTATATCTAACTTAACCTCATTTATGAATCATTCGTATCAGCTGTAAGTCAACGCTCTTACTTTCGCTAACATTTTCACCAAGCCAATTTGGACATTTAGTGGCATCAAGGGCATAGTCTGGGACTAAAGCTAATACACAATAAGTGTGTCGTGCGTGTCGCAAAACATCAAAGTAAAGTGAGAGAGAAAGGGAGAGAGAGAGGACCAGAGAATTGAGCTCTGACTGGGGAGCTTGTTGATCATAATCGTGGAGCATCATTATTGGCATCGACTGCAAAATGCTTTTGTGACTGTGCCGCCAACGTCTGAACAGCTGCTGTCGGTGGGCAGCTAATGTTGTGGCTCCTCCATAGACAGAACTTTCGATCGGTGGTAGCTCAGTTTGGTCTACGCATAATTAGTGCAATGTTGTTGCTCATGATTAATTCGGTTTAATTAGAAATGCAGACAATGACGAAATTAATTCAATAAAAATTCCAACTTGTTTTCTGAACCCCAACGCGGATCTAAAACTTCTGTTGTTTTTCTCTCTCTCTCTTATTTTATTTTTCTTTTCTTTTCTTTTTCTTGCGCTGATGTTGCAACATTTTTGCTGAGCCTAAAGATCACAATCTAATAAATTATCATTTGCACTGCAATCGTCAATGTCCTCAACCTTCAATCATGTTGGGGGCCTTTGATCAGCTGCCGTGCCCATCATGGTCGTCCTATGCTCCTTTTTTGGCTGATCAAAATTCTGACCAGATCGAGACTGAGTGACAGACGTTTACTTAGTTGTTATAATTCTGGTCGTGTTGATGTTTTATTGGATTTCGTTTTCTGTATACTCGTAGTTAGCTTGGCAGCAGGGTAGGTAGGTATTATTTTTTGGTAGACATCGCACATTCCTTTTCTGTCCCGGTCTTGGACCAGATTCTGGTTTCCGAAAACCAAAACTCAATACGTCACTGTGAATTTGATGATCCTTTGATGGATTTCTCCCAGCAACATGCCTGAGCATCCCAAACGCCGTTAGCTGCGGCAAACTTTGCTAATCTAAAGCAAAATATTTCAAATATTTCTGCAGCTAACCAAAAAATCAGTAGCTGTCCCCTCACCGAAAGAGGAGGGAAAAAAAGGCAAGCAGAGAATGACTTGGGCCAAGCAATGTGTGGCATCCATGTGAAGGGCAAATATACGAGTATTTTGACGGTCATTGGGCCGATTTTTGACTCGATTTTACTTTCCGCACTATTTGCGCCAAATTTTCAAAATGTTGGCAGCTCTTTAGTTCAAGCAAAAAAAAAAAAAAAAAAAAAAACCTAACCCCAAATTGGATCTTCACTCAATTGAACAAATCAACAGCTTTTCCAACAGTCAGTAAGGTCGAAAATAACAATAATTCCAACACCTCACGCAGTGCTGAGCACTGTTGCTGCATCGTTGAGTTTTTCCTCTCCGTCGCCCCCCTACCTTACCCTTGCCTTCGCCCCCTCTCTCTCTTCGCGGGCCTTCTCCACTTGCTAAACTCGACGCTCACCATTTAATTGCCACACTTCCGACTTCCGTTTTCAAAGTGTTTTCTGTTTTTTTTCTCCTATATGCTCAATGCGGTTTTTTCACCGAGTTTTCCATTTGAAAAGTGGAAGTTTCAGTGGGTTTTGCCTATCGAAAGTGGTTGGGCACGTTGTCATAGTCGTATTTATATGGGTTACTTGTTTGCATGACACTTTCATTTTCATTGTTTTCTATTTGTGAATATACGATTTATTTAAATATATAATTCATATAATCATTTATAATTTCAAACCTATTTATATCTTCTTATAATAAATTAACAAATGAGACAAAAATACTTAAAAAATATCATATTAAATTATTATATTAAATAAAATTTATATCTGTATAATGATTATTATTTTTCCAGCTAAAAGGATATAGGATACATGGATTTTATCTCAACCACAGATACCACAGTTTCTCCCGCTAACAATTCCATATTTCTTACCAGATTTTCGAAGCCCCAATTAACTGTTTCCACACATATTCTCTCTGATTCTTTAAAACGACCACTATTTTAATTATATCTAATGATTATAGGCTCGCGGTAGCAGCTATCGCAGTATTATTCCATTTTCTCCTTTTTCAATGATGTTATATATTATTTGGTATATGAAGTTTATTTAAGACTAATTTTAATGCTAATCACACAAATTAATTTTTAATTACAGACCACTTTAAAAAGAAGAAAATTAATTCAAGAATTGATTTATTTATTTCACACAGTCCTATAAGCATTTTCACATGTCAATTTCGAATCGCAACTCAGTAATTTACCATGTGCCAGTCGAGACCGGCGAATAAGTCGTAGATACTCGTAGTCGTACTCGCCTAAGTAAAAGTTTTTGCTACCTGCGGCAAATATACTCGTATTCGTTGTTACGAGAGTGTGTTCGACTCATATTAAGCTATGAATTTTCATGTTATTGTAACTAATTTTCATTTAATGCGTTTGCTACCATGAAGAAAAAGCAGTGAAGTAGTTGAAGTAGTTGAAGTAGATTTATATGAAAAAGGTAAGAAGATACTTCAGCTGAATATTGCTTGACCCCCTTCTAGTAAGCAGCTACGCCTCTGCGAACGCTGTCGCCAGCCGACAATCGCGCAATTTTAATTGTAGACCATAAACTATCGAACGTATCGCATGCGTATCGCATGGAGTATCTAATGCCGGTCGCAAACCCGTTCACAAAGGAAACTGCACAGACGTTAACGTTAGATTTGAGCCACTGGCGAATAGATTCTCACAGTCCCCACCAGAGGCAATCCTGAACCACGTCGACGCCGACGTCCACGTCCGTTCGTCGAACGAAAGTGGCAGCACCTGATTTGAGCGGCAGTTGTCCACGTCTGTCACTCAGCCGCTCAGGCGACCATTCAGTCAGTCATTCAGTCATTCAGGCGCTCATTCATGCATGCTTAGATACTTATTGAAGTTGCAATTGAAGTTGGAGTCGGAGACGGAGTCAAACTCGGAGTTGAAGTTGGAACTCGCAACAGCTTGGATTGGGGGGGCATAATTCAATTTCCGCTGGCGTTGAGACGTTCGATCTCTAGTGTATCAGTTACCCATATTGACACATTGATTTAGTGCTTACATGGACCGTTTGCCATTTGTTTTGATATTGATTTATATTTTCAGTTATTGATACGTTTGCTTAAAAGCCCCGATAGCTGCTGCCTGATTGAGCGATTAACGTAGCGTTCCATCGGTTCGCAAAGTATGTCAATTTATGTCAGACTCTTGAAAGCCTTCAGTCTAAATCTATACGAATGCTTACATAAGTAAGAGCTAATCCCAATATTGTAATATCAATTAAATTCACTTCTTTATCTAAGAATCTTATATTGAATCCTTACATAAATATCTGGCAATCCTTTTAGGAGTATCATAACATATATTAAAATAGAATTAAATACAGTTTTAGAATCCTCATTATTTAGTTGCCAAGTCAATCCTTCTGGAAGTCTATTTCAAAGCAAACAACTCAAATTTACTTTACATTTCATTACATTACATGAGCTATTAAATTGATGTGTCTCTCAAAGCGAAAATGAACCAAATAAAATTGTATCTGTTTATGGCTAATTATATCTATGCTGTTTGCATGTTGACCATAGGTTATGATTAGGCTGCTGTTAACAAAGCAACACCTCTGAACAACTATGATTGCGCTAGACCCCTGACTGATTATTGTATGCGTGTATATCTAACGCAATAACAACAACTACATCAGCAATAGCTTCAACAATGCCAGAAACAGAAACAACAACAAACGAGAAACAAGCAACAACTCTATCGCGTGCAAAGTGCGAGACTCGTGCTGTCTCTTATGGCCAACAGTTTGGGTTCGGTAATGATGATGATAGCTTTTTGATGGTAATGATAGGAAAGGGAGAAAACACATACACATGCACAAATATGAACATTGTGTGTATAGTTTCTATGTGCTATGCAGCATATGTGTAATTGTACTCATCGCAATCGGAAGTCACTGGGAGAACTTTGATTGAAAGTGAAATTTGCAAAGCCGCAAATGATAATCGTTCAATCAATTAAGGTTAATTACAATTTAATGCAATTGGGCAAAGCGCAAATTTGGAAATGCCCATGAGAAAAACCATTTGCCGTCGATTATGCAAAAGATTCACAAGTCTCTTCCCACCTCCCAAACTCCTCAAACCACTAAAATCGAAGAACTGTTAGTTTTTAAACCAAAACGCGATGATCAGCGGCAATTCGTATTTTTTTTTTTTTTTTTTTTTTTTTTTTTTTTGTTGTTAGCCCATTCGTGCCAGGCCATAATTTGTTGGATCCCATTTGGAAATTGCAGTAGCCAGGCCAAAAAGTTACTCAACAAAAAAATTGTATATGCAAGATATTCTAATTTGTTGCGTTATTATGATTTATAATTTGAAATTATTGGGCTACTGGCTTTTTCCTGCGGGCATTTTTGGCTGCCGCGCATGCAAATTTTTATTTACCCTGTGCAAAGGCTATACAAGTAATGTTACTAAGTATGTAAAGCACTGAAGTAGATACTTGTTGAAAATTAAATTAAATATTAACTATTAATATTCTGTTATTATAAGATATGGATAATATAATAAATACATTATCTAGAATGGATTTCCTTTTATAAAAGTAAAGCTGTAATGCTATTTTTAGTTAATATGTTGTTCGCACTGAAATAATCCAGCGATTACATTATTTGTTGAAAAGATAACTTTGAGTATAATATAGTATTCAACAAAGCTTTCTATTTAGAATGGGACTCTTTTATAATAATATATTACTATAATATATTTTAGAAGAGTATATAATATTCGGATTGCTTCACAGTTGTATATATACTCGTTATAATAATGCCTCTTTTAATTTTTGGAAATTTTTGATTAGCTCTTTGGCGCTGCTTCTAACGGTAATGCGTTTTGGCCATCTCGCTGATTGGCCGCTGCGTGTCGTTTATAGCTGCCAATGTATGTTTATCTGTCTGGGCAATTTGCATAAGCCAAATGATAATTGATATGGATTGCTTTGCTGTTTTCAAGGTTATCACGCTACTCACTCATTTCCTGACTGGCAGGTTGTGGCAATTTGTCTAAGGATTTTAACGTTTAACCGCTTACAACCGTTGCAATTATGGTTTATCGCTAAGTATCCACTCAGATCTTAACCACTTCCCAGCTAAGTGCACAATTAGTAAATCAGAGAAAAATAAAACAAACAAACAAAACAGAGAGAGAGAGAGAGAGAAACAAATGTAGTTACAACAATGAAACCACCGTTGCACGATCCTCTGAATCTGTTTCTGGGTTGTCTCTCGCTCTGGTTGTGAGACTGGACCTGGGGCAATGTTTTCACGTTCGTTTTGTTTCGATTGATGATTGTCAATCAGATCAAATTTAAACGAAGGTTAAGAGTTGCATACGTTTAATCTTGCCAAGATTCGTTCAACGAGACTGTGGCAAAGCCGCAAGCAAATCATTGAAGCGCGTAAAACGTAGCAAGCAGGCATGCAGGCAGGCAGCGGATGCAGCAGCAGTTGCAGAATCTCCTCCAGCTCCTCAATGCACCAGAGTCATGGTAATGATGCGATGTGATAGAGATGCGGCGCCGTTGATTGCGATCACTCTGCCGTTTACTGTTTACATTTGTGTTGCAAATTTACAGCTTCAACTGCAACAGGGCGGCATCATTAGCCGCAGTCGCAGTCGCAGTCGGAGTCTCAGTCGCAATCACAGTCGCAGTCGACAGCTGGCAGCCAAGGTCATACCGCTGCGATGAGGCAATCTGTGGGCTGAGCTCTATTGCAACAAATTAACCAAAGTGATGATGCGTAAAGTGGCAAAAATGGCGCAACGCAAAACGAACCATTGAATCACCGACCCACCAAAACCAACATCACAATCCGGAAATTAGTTTTAGCGGTTTTACGCCATTGGCTTTTGTTGGTGGTGAGATGGAGCCATGTCACATTTTGGGTGACAGCTGCTCGGTTTACGCCCACATTTTGGCACGTTGTCTTTGGCCAATTAAAATCAAATTTCATCAATTTTATAAAATTCTGTTTCAACATTTTGGCACTGATGACAGTTTAATTGCTACCCCCAAAGACCACTTTACGCTGAGTCCAAACATAATGCTGTCATAGCAGCTGCTTTCCATTAACCAGAACTCTCTCAGTTTTGGTATCATTTTGTGGTATCATCATCCATTCGACTACCGATGCCACTTGATAACGGATAAGGGAGACTCACACAGGGGCAGCCGCCTCAATAGGCTTTCTCAGCATAAATTTAGAGACATTAATTAGCCCTCATTTTGTGGCCACTCTAAATACTCACTTGAGAATTTCCTCTCTTTCTGCCAACGACATTATCATTATGAAATTAAATTATGAGGGGCATTTTGAAGGGCTGAGCTGATGTGTTGCTATAAGGGGAACAAATTATGCTTGCCTAATGTCATAAAGTGCACAATATCTTATAGAGCATAATATCAATTAGTTTAATATTTAAAAAGCACAATAAAATATATTTTCAATTGAATTGAATACTTTCAAAATTAGTTATTTCTTCCAAACTCGTCTCGAGGATTAATTTCTTTTAAATATCATTATATATGAAATTGATACTTATTATATTTATTGGTTATATTCATTACAAGACTATAATTTGAAAAAAAAACCAAAAACCATTACATTCAATATAGGTTTTATACAAGTCATAAGGATTCTTTTTAGTTAATATCAAGTGCCCAAGGCCCTTAGATATAAGGCCCAACAATATATTTCTACTGACGAAATGCATAATTCTGGTACACAGGCATGCCTATATATTATCGGATTTTGATGCTGATCAAGAGTATATAAACTATCAATCAGTAGCCATCACCATTCTATATATCGATCTATACATCTACATTTCAATATTCATCAATCTTTGTAATCCTTTCCATAGGAGTACCAAATAGTCCTTTACTTATTATACTTATTCGAACAAGTAAAATATATTTGTTTTACGAGTACTAACAAGTTCGATAATAAGCTTTTTTAATTTACTTTTATTTAATGGGACTACTGACAAATATAGAAGAAGTATTGCCTCTTACACATTGCCATTTTTACAGTTTTGAGCGATGCCAGAAACTGCCTAACTCTGGCTTAATGGCTAGTTGAGGGCAGTTTATTAACAAGGGCAAGCGACAGACACTTTCAGCACGTTTAGCTCGACTTAATTAGCCAAGTTAAGATCAAAGAGCGAAACCACCCAGAAGCCCGGCACTTAAACAGTAGTAGCTTCCGTCCATGCTTGACACAAATTACCAAGTTTAATGCGACAGGCCTCTGACTCCAGACTCCTCCTGACCGTGTGCAAAAATTAACATGACAACGGCAATACTTCAATAGCCAAAGCATGATGCCTGAAGCCTGATGCCCAAACCCGAGCCCCAAAAGCCAAGAGTAAAACACACTCGTACACACATAATGTTGGTGTTAAAATGGGTATAGCTGCGTTTTATTATGATTATTATGATTCTCAACTGGCAACGACGAAAAATTACAAATCATCGTACAGCGAGCGGCACTAAAATAATCTGACGAGCAGCCAGTCAGCCCGACAACCCGACAACCCGACAGCTCGACAGCTAGACATCCCGACAGCCAATGACCATCAGTAGAAGAACCATCAACAGACCCATCAGCAGCACCAGAAGCAGAAGCTGAAGCAGAAGCAGAAACACCGATGCAGAAGCGTTAGCGGTAGCAACGGTAGCCGATCCAGTGCAAGCCAAACAACTTTAATGGCCAACTGTTTTGGCCAAACACTGGCAGAGAGGGAGGTAAAAGCTGAGGGGTTCTGGCTGGCTCGAATGTGAATTCCGTGCATTTGCAATCGCACTTGACTGCATGCACTACGTCCGGTCGGTCAGTTGGGTCAGTTGGTAGCTGCAGCAGCACTAACTGATGTTGAATGCCGGGGCCTAAGGGGAGTTGCTGTTGCCGTTGCCGTTGCCTTTGCCTTTGCTGTTGCTGTTGCTGTTGCCGCTTGATGACGACGTTGAAAAGTTTAACGCGTTTTTCGCGTTGTATGATCATTATCGCAGTTTTCGTTTTACGAAACTTCTTCTTTTTCAACTCATTTGGCATTTGGTTGCACTCTTGTACCGTGTGCCACAGTTGCTTGTTGCTTTTTGGTGATCCATCAATTGCAACTGTTGATGTTGCTGCTGTTGCTGCTGCTCCATGATATACACTCATTGCTTTCGCTTTGCTGTGAGTTTCAGTTTAGAGTTTTGTTACCATTTGTGGGGCAGTCGCACCAATCTCTGGGCCAATGTAGCTGGGCTTGATTGCTTCTGTTGTGGCATCAAAAACAAATAAAAGCTTAAATTGTTTTCAGATCATAAAGCAAAAAATGTTTAACCCATTGATTGTCTGCTGATTGCCATTTATAGCTCCCCCTCCAGCCCTTTTTGTTCTGGATATTATTATGAGTTGCTTGATTTTGGTGGTTTTGCAGCTTCACAGTTATGTTTCTCAGCTCATTGAGCTAATGAGCCAAGCAACATGGTCAAGAGCCGCTTCTTAAGAGTCTATCAACACCATAGCCGATAAATGTAAACAAACATCAATTCGGCATGCTCGTATCGGCGAGGCCACGCCCCAAAAAATATTGTGCACCACATGTTACGTATACGCAACGTATGTAATTAAAAGAAACAAGATGAAAATTGGCCAGGCAAGACATTTACGAGCCATAAACTCATGCCACATACATTGTAGTCAGTAGTAAAAAAAAGCAAGCAACTAATTGGGTCAAAGAGATATGGCGATGAGCAGTGAGAGAGAGCGGGAACGGGAACGGGAGCGGCAGCGGCAGCGGCATCGGGGGGAATGTGTGTACACCTGTTGGCAGGTGAGCGCGAAAAGTGACCGCAATGACGTTTCACTTAGGGCCTCGTCTGGCTGTCATAAATAAATATATAATTTTTGACAGACAGCAATGACACGACCTGGCAATGGTGACAATAGAAATGATGACATGACGGATAGTGCTACGCACCACTTTATGAATACACTCGAACTCAAACTCGCACTCGCGCTCGCACTCTCTTTCGCATTCGTATTTGTGTGTGGTGCACCTTTCGTCGCCTAATTGCGTCCTGGAACACATTTTGGGAGTACTCTGGCATTTTTGCCACAGCTACAGCCACAGCCAGAGCCACAGCAAATGGCATAAATTTAAATTTTAATTTACTGCCTTGTTGTCAATTGAAGTCGTGCCCAAGCACTTGGAACCCGTTCCAGAGCCAGTCGAACCAGAGCTACAGCCACAGCTACAACGACAGGTAAAGGTAACAAAAGTTGCTGCCTGCTATTTTATTTCATTTCATTTATTTATTTTGAGCTACTTGCAAAATAATTGCATAAATAAATATTTTAAGAAAAAGGTACGAGCTGATCTGGAGCTGAAGTTGGGGCTGGAGCTGGAAGTGAGTGCGTTCAGCAAGCCTTCCTTGGCTATTGCCGTCGCCGAGTCTCTCCTGCTCCTTAATTTGTTGCATTTTGATTACAATCACTAACCGGCAGGTTGTCCACTCAGCTGGCAGATGTGGCCAGACGCCGGTCCATGTACCTCCACCTATCTCTCCTCCTATGGCCAGATTGAAGTGTAGTGATTATTTGTGTGTGTAACCGACGGGACGTTTCTACCTGTCCAGCTCCCATTATTATTATCATTCTTGTTACTGTAGTTGTTGTCGTTTGTCTGTCTGCCATTCTGGGACAATTTATCAATGAAACGATGGATTTGCGGATGTACTTTGGCCAGTTGACGCTGACAGGCATTAGGTGCATGTAAATTTTGGCATAGATATGCAAAATCTGGCCACAAATGGGGCCAACTCTTTGGGTCAACTGAGGCTAATGACGCGCAGCTCTTGACTGCACACGGAATAGGTAATCAGTTTGTTTTTAAATATTAATAAACATTTCTCGGAATATTAATAACAAGACATGTTATATTAAAATTCAAATGTGAACAATACAAAATAATACAAAAAGAAAATGAAAGATTGTTATAGCAAATTTTTTAAAATATACATATAAATAGGGAGGTATATAAATATTTTTGTAAAGAAACTATCAACTTATCCCGATGTGATTGTTTTTTGTTTTATATGATTTGATTTTAGGTTATATTATTTAATTAAAAACAACGGCCAATGGCAATGAAGAAAAAGAATATGTGAATCAGACAGATATACATTTATATTATATTATATTTTATAAAGATAAAAACAATATTAGCTAGGTATATTTGTTAAATAACTTTTCCACATATAATTTGGTATTATAATTTATATTTATAAGTGTCGATTAGATTTGATCATTGGCAAAATTGGCAGTCATAAATATGACATGTCAACAACTTAATCCAGCAGCTCTACAGAAAAAACCAAATCTTCACACACACACATAAGGGCGAGCAATTGACATATGCAGGCTCGATTAACAAGTGTTTAAATCACAATAAAACTTTAAATCCCACAGATGAAGCCATAAAAAACTTTTGAAAACAAAACAAGCCCAAAAGAAATCCAAATAAACTGTCATTGGCCCAGGGGCAGCAGCAGCATGCAAAAACTCCCCCCAATAAGCGGGAGTAACAAAAAAAAATAAGAAAAAAAGAATGGGGAAAAAAACCAACTTACGCATCCAAAAATTGGTCAATAAAATCAACGACAAAACTTTTGCTTAGCAGCGGAGTATAAAGGACACCCAGTCAGAAAGGCAGTCAGTGCACAACAGGACAAGCCGCACATTCACACACACATGCACACATTGTCATTCGCACACACACAATGCGAATGAAAAAGGAAAAAAAGTTTTGGCGGGGCGTGTGCGTCTCACAATGGTGGACAAAAAACATTCCCAGGGCAATAAAAATGACAACAGTTACAAAGTGGCGGCGGGAGATACATATTACAAAGGCAAAAAGACAGAAAGACATAGAGACTTAAAGACAGACATTCACACACTTGTGCAGATCAAGCCAATTTAACAGATGCTTTAAGTCAACCGTCTCCTTAATCTCATGTAGGATTAACGCTTTGTAGAGCGAACTGCAAGTGGCTGACCGAGGGATACGAATATGAGTAACATTCATTCGATTCAAGTGTGCATACGTATGTGAATGTGACTCACGTGACTTGAAGTTACGTCTGGTCTTCCAGAATACCCTACAGATGTTGTCGGTAATGCTTACGTTCAGTTGACACTTGCTAATAATATGCTGATGCTTGAACAGATCAAATTCAAAACAATGAAGTTGTGACTTTCAGTTGAACAATGGTAAATAATTATTAAATTAAATTAATTTTTTAGTAATTTAACGAATTTTAAAACACTCTTAATGTTGAGTCTACCAATTCAATAATTCAGCAAACAGAAAGTCAGCAATGGAATAATTTTGATAAAAATGATTTATATAACGTGTTCTATAAGTTAAAAAAAAAATATCTTATAATATACATTGCCAGTAAATAAAAATTTAATATTTATAATATTTATAATCAAAAATATCTGATATTTATATAAAAAGAGTCTATAATTAAATATACTATTATTTTTTATTAGCCACAAAAAAAATAATTGAATTCAAATAAAAATAGGTCCAAATAAAAGTAATATTGTTAATACAGTTTATCAATTTATTTTATTTCTATTCTATTCCATAGACAATAATTATATAAGTGCTTTGACATTATCTGGTTACCGAATACGCAATTCTCTGACTTTAGCCGCCAGTTCGACTTGCAGTTATTTCACTTTTTGTTTATTTTTTTTTATTTTTATTTCAAAATCTCGGCATAAATTCCAAAACATGCACACACACACACAGATACACACACAGCTGCGGACAAAGCGAGTCGAGAGTATCTTTTGGCTGTGCCCGCAAGCTTTGCTTTTTCTGCAGATACTTTGTCTTTGCTCCGTCTGCGCTGGCAAATCCTTTAGACGACGTCGCATGTTTGCCTTTTTTTGGCACTTTTTTTTATAAGATTTCATTTCATATCATTTTTTTCCCTTCGTTCTGTTCTGTTATTGCTTGAGTTGCCCATTTGCGGCGTTTTGACCCGGTAGCGCGCCGTTTTTTTTTTTTATTCACTTGCCTTTCCTTCTCCCTGGTCCTTGGTGTTGGTTTGCTGCCTTCGGCTATGGCTGTGGCTGGTAACGTTGCTATACCCCAACCCTTTGGCCCCTGCTCAAAATGAGCCACTTAATGCGATGAGATTTTTGGCGTCTGGCGACGTCGACGTTGTCGGCGTTTATCAAATAAATATTTTTGAAATATATAACAAATAATGAAATGCAGCAGAACAGTTTGAGCAATAAGCTTAAATTGGTGTTATTAATTGCAGGCAATTGATATGATTTGTTTATGACTGAAGGAGTGAACAGAAGTCACTCTGGGGCCTAGTCATATCTCTCATTTCTCACACAGATAGATACATTATCCCATTGTATGACGTATCATTAGTGTCTAGCCCCGAAAACAAAGCCACCAACTGTGTTCCACAAATGAATTAATTGAAACATTACCTAAGCAAACGTCGCCCCAAACTGACTAACTTGGCCAACTCACCCAATCATTGGGTTGGCTAATTGAATTTCATCCACAAAAAAGGTCCACGCTACGGTCCACGTGTCCTCTCTAACTAGAGCTCTTTCCTTGCCTCGCCTTTCAGCTCTCCTTATCCCCCTTGTCGTGTTGATGTTTGTTCACTTGTATAAAAATGAATGTCTCGCATTTTAAGTGTGCCTCGTTTTTTTTTTTTTTTTTTTTTTTTGTTTTACCATGGCCCATGAACATTGTTGGTATGTGTTTTCACGCATAAAAATTAAAGTCGTCGAGCTTTTGTTTGTGTTGTTCCAGGGGGTTTCAGTTGCCAGTTATCTTACCTATCCACCTCTTGTAGGTCTACAGCAAATGGCTTTTGTTGTAAATGTGGCTATCATTAGTTTGCTGGCAACTTAACAAGACATTGATGCAGCTTAATTATGTTTTAGATATAGACAAAGATGATCGCGATGAATAGGAGTTGAAATGGGAGCAAGTGATGATATAAAATATTAATATTTATGTACTTTTGCCTTGTGACATAGATTACAAATAGAGTGGGTTAAATGGCAAAATATATCCATATTTACTCGTATTAAAATACAACTTTAATTTTATTGTATTTTATATTTGTGTATGGAACTTCTAATTATGAAAGACATCGTTTAATGATACACAGATTGTTTTAGCTTAAAATCTCTATTTATGATCAGCACCCTCCTCTCTCTATCCTATCCTCCTCCTATATCTCTAGCGCCGCCTCTGGGCACTTTTTGCTGGACCACACGACACCCGCACACAACCCACGGGATGACTTTAATTACATTCAGTCGGAAACTTTGATGGGAGCAAGACAATTCATTAAAGCTAAACTGGACTAAAGTGGCTGTGGTCTTTTATGGGAATTTGCTTGAGATACAGCTTGATGAGCAACTGTCCAGTCTGGGCTGAAGGTGGAGCTGGCCACACCCAGCAAAGCCGTTAATGATGTGCACCATGGTAGATGATTGCGATTGTGCGATTGCTAATGCCCCAAACAGTCGACTGAAATGAGATGGATGGCTGACTGGCTGACTGGGTGGCTGAGTGGCTGGGTGTCTGTGTGTATGACTGGCCTGGTTGACACGGAGTTCAAGTAGCGGGCTGCATCTCAAGATTGACTAATGGCAATGAAAGCAACGCGACGACGACATACCGTTGATTGATTGTTTTTCCATGTAAATTGTGCGACAAATTAATCAATGCTAATGACATTTTCAGACCGAAAACAAGTTGCCATTTGCAGGTTAGCTCCAAGTTTTCACGAAACGAAAACGAAAACGCAAACGGAAATGTCTAGAGATGACCGAGCTATGAATGGAAAATAAACAAATTGCATTTTAAGCGACGACTCATCGGTCCTGTCTCGTCCTGTCGCAGGATCTGCTGGTCGTGTGTGCAATTTTTCAAAAAGGCTTAAGGTCGCTCCGTTTCCAGATAAAACTGATTTACACTGGCGCAATTGTTAATTACCCCTAAGATATTAGATTTAGTCGCAAGATGCTCATACTCATTAAAGCAACGCATTCTCTTTGGCATAAATTGTACTTATCTTAACAATGATTTTATGCTAATGTGTCGCAGCGTCTTGTTAGCACCAAGATCCGCAGATAAAGCGCTCCAAAGATGCAAGACAAGCCGCCAAGTGCTGGAAGCGTAGAACTGGCCAAGACAGTTGTTACCCTTTCCAAATGTTTCGCAACAAATTCAGGCCTCACACAACTAGAATTACACGTTCTCTGCGTCTGGTTGACGCCCACTTGGCCATAGAGGCAGTGGCGCAGGCCATTGTCAACCCTTTCTGCTTTTCTGTTACCAATTACCAGTTACCAGTTCCCTATTCCCTGTTGCCAGTTCCCATTTCCCATTTCCCAATTGCAAATTTGAGTTTTACTTCCAGTTTGCACCCTTGATATTCGGTTTTTGTCATGCTGCTCTGCATCCAAGGGGTTGCACTTTTGTGGGCTGGCAGTTAGTGAGCAGCTACAAGTACTCTGAGCATTCGTAGTACATCTATAATTACGTCACCTTTGGCCGCGTTACAGCGTTACAGTCACGGCACACACCCAACAACTTAGCCGATATTTGAGTTACGAAGGAAGGTTTCGGAAGAAACAATAACAATTGCTTTATTTTACCTGCCAAAGATTGAAATATATGCAATTTTTTGGTAAACATTAATAACGCATGCTCGCGTAAAAAAATCGAATCAATACTGAATTTAAATATTTATCCAAGCAATATTTCGTATTGTAGATTGTTTTGACGATATTTTGATCCTGAAACTACATTTTTTATAAGACTTATCTATGTTTTTTAGGCTAAGTACCTTGACTACAAACTTATAAGTTATTCTTTCGATGTAGCTTGTTATAAATATTACATTATTCGTTTCATATATTGCGTTGCAGTAGAATTTAGAATAATCTAAATCTTTAAGCTTGTGCTAGAAATTTAAAACTTTAGAAAAAAAGGAATCCTGACGACCACAACTAACAAAGACATTGCTAGACTCAGACAACATCTTGACCACAACACTTACAAAGGCAGATTAGGGGTAGGACAGGGAAAGTGACTTACTTATACTCTACCAGCAGGTTTGCTGGTCAATACTTGTAATCGGCTTGGAATATATTATTATAAAATTTGTAAGCCGCTTCCGAAAATATATACATATTTCCCAAATGCAACGTCAACTTCTTTGGGTTGTCCGCAGCAACGAAAAGTTTTTCTGAATATGATTTATATACGAGTATGGAGTGTCAGTTGTGCAGCTGGGCGTATGGGCAACCCTGTGTTGACACGTCTTGTGGTTAGGCAGAAGATAATAATAGCAACTGAGAAGAGAGCTGCGTGCCGGCCTAGTTTTTCCACAAATATTCGTAGTCATAAGTAGACACTCACTTGTATTCAAAATTGAGCTGACTAGCACTTTGAATGCCTTGACTGTCCTCTCGCAGTTATCACAGCTCTTCCCCGTGCAATGTTTTTGCTGATTTTTCACACTTGCCCGGCCCTGGCCAGCTGTTGCCCAGTTGCCCTTGTCATCCAGCTGGCACACTTCTTTCTTTTGCTGTTTCTCTTTTTTTATTAACTTTTTGCCCATTTTGGTCACGTTTGATAAGCTTCCACAAATAATTCATGAATGGGCAGGCGCATGTGGCCAGCTGTTGCTGTAACAGCTCGTTCTCGATGTTGCTCGATAATTTTAAATATGATTTCAATGAGTTTATAAGTTTGTTTATTTGCTTAAGTAACAGCCAATTGCCAACTTACCTCGCCATCCACACTTCACCTACGGGGTTGATTCAATTCAACTTGATTGATGTCTTTGCTTCCCAGCATTTGTAGAGAGTCATTAGCTTCGGATTCTTGTCTGTCCTTGCCTGTGTTCAATTCCTTTCCTGCCATACCCCGCCATACCCTGCCACGCCCCTATGCAGCGAGTGGCGTTGACAGCTTGCCAAATTGTATGCTAGAATTTCGACTCACACTAGCTGAGATAGAAGACTCGTAAAGCGCGTCCTGGGAACGCATCATTAACATCCGCATACTTAGGGTCTGTACTTGGAAAAGCGATTTCAATTAAATTTACATTTCTTTTAAATATTTCTAAAACAACACAAGCATTATCATAAAGTGATGAATTGATTGAATCAATTCAAAGATATGATACGAATAGCAGAAAGAAAATTGCACAAAGAGTTAATGAATACTTGTTATTTTCAAATTGAAATTGAGTTAGGTATCCAAATATATACGTATGTATATATATATACATTGTTCTATATGCATGCAATCGCATTCTCTCTCATTCGCACATATGTTGGCATAGCAATGATATTCAATGAAAAAAAAATTCCTTTCTTTCTTTTTTGAATGGATTGATCTATGTTAAACTTCTAAGATAAATGAGATTTTCGAACGAAATAGATTATTAAATAAAATAATAATATAAATAAATAATTATTAAAAAGTAAAACTAAAATTCGCGTACTCGCACAGTGTCAGTGAAAGCTTACAAATACATATTTAAAGAACTCCTAATGTTAGCAAAACTTGAAACATTTACAGTTTCAAAAAAACTCTTTATCAAGCAGAAAATTGCTTTTTTACTTTCTCAATTAAGTACAAAATATATTCCATTTAAATAATAATTTGTAACATTTCAGCCCACTGTGCCCGCATTCGGTCTCCAAAAACTCCAACATAATACCACAACATACAACAGAAGCACAAAGGGGAAGACATAAAAAATATCACAAAATGGCGACGCTCGAGTCGGTCATTTGAGAGCGGCTCTCTCACGCACATCACCAACAACAATGTGAGAAAAAACGAGTGATGCACATTTTGCAAAGCCTCTTATAACACAAGCCAATTCACTCAATTAACTCTCGAAGATCATCCACGAGTTGCTGGCAAGTTTAACTTTGACCTAACATATAATTTGTTTCAAAATATAAACATTAAAATACAATTTATTAACAAAAAACACATAACAAATAAGACTAAAATGGCGCTGCCAATAACTTATATCAATGTGTAAATTAAATATGAATTTAATCTGCAGTGAGGCAAAAAAACGAGCATTCAATAATCAAAATGTTTTTAAATTAAACAATAACTATGAAAATTTCATACAAATTAAAGAAACAGAAAACCAAAGCTTAAAAAAATACACAAACAAAGCGAGACACCTGAGACAGCTTTGAGACAACGTAACAGGTTGCAGCTTCTGCACAGATGCGAGTCTCAACAAGGACGCCTGCTCCTTCGCAAGCTGTTCCACTGAGACCTAAATCGATAGCATTGTGGCATAGAGTAAAGTCCGAGCCATAGCTTGTATATAGATCTTGCCGTTCCAGAAAGAAGCTAAAAGTAAAAGCTGAGATTGAGAGAATGAGACCATGAATCGCTCCTGCTCCTGCCCACGCACTGTGCAGTATTCCTTTGTATCTGTACGTAATTCATGCCGAGCGGCCAAGACTTAATATTTTACTCAACCGGAAAGTATAACTTGAGGCTGAGCAAATGATAAACTGTGGAGTGAAGTCAAAGTCAGATCAGGCAACAGCAAAGGAAATGAAGAGAAAGAAGGAAAGGAAAGTCTCTGCCACATGCGGTCGCAGTCATATTTGGCTTATTATAAATGACCGAATGTGAACTGCCTGTCATGTTTTATCTTTATTTTCGTGCATTTTTGGACACATTTCTCTAGGGGCGGAGTGGAATGGGGAGGCTGCTGCCGGCGTGTCTGCACATTTTCCATTTTCCGATGTGCCGATTTTGTTTTTCTGTCCGCGAGAGACACAACGTGATGATAATGGCGCTTGCAGGCCGACTGACGTTTCTAACAAAGTGAGTCGCATTAAGGATAATAGAGGCAACTAAAAGCAAAGCACAACAACATGAAACAAAGCAGAGACAACGCCAAAGACAGCGACGACGACGACAACGACGACGACGACGACGACTGATGATGGGCTCGATTTGCGCGTCATTATCCTTGCAGGCACAGGACATAGTCTGCTTTCTATGTATGTATGCGTGTCTGTGTGTATGTGTTCTTGGGTGTGTGCTCTTGCCACAAGGTCTGAATGTCCATCAAGTGTAAAGACGCTGCAACGCCTTGTGCCTTCCGTCTTTCTCCGTTGTCCTTTTTGCGCATCCTGTGCCTGACATTTTCGTCGTCATCGTTCTGCGTTACAAATGATTTATGGTTTGCAGCCCGAAAGTGGAGCTCAAGTGGCGCACCCGACCCACCCCCGACTGTAGCAACCCGCTGACAACTTGAAAACGCTCTGCAATTGACAATTGTCCAGGCTCACGACCTGAGGCCATGTTCTTGTTAGATTTTGGCCAAGCAAGCAGCCAACGAACAAAGTAAACAAATATTTATTAAGCAAATTAAAGACTAGCTGGCAAATCCCACGAAACAAATGACTTGAGGATTTTGATAAAAACATTTTGTAGTAGCCAACCTTCAACATGATGCGGCACTTTCCCAACATTCCCAACAACCATTCGGTCATTGGCTAGTCGAATTATGTGCTCTAACGCGCCTCCCAATCTTCAGTCATCATTAGTCAATGCTTTAAGCCCATTTAATCAATGGCCCAAAAGCAGCTAACAAACTTGGCCGGCTCAGTTGTCGGTTGTTCGCTGTTAACATAAACCATGTTGCGTGTCTTTCCTTGCCAACAAATTATCCAAAATTAAACGAAATACCTCACGTGCCATATGCAATGTGGCAGCTGCTTCTGCCGCCTGTCGACTGCCATGTTGCAAGCAAAATATAAGTAAAAACATATTAAAAAGGGAGCCGAATACACTAAGTGAGAGGGAGAAGCAGTGAGACAGAGTGACAGAGATAGCAACACGGACTTGCTCTCATTAAACAATTAAAGTTTTTATTCTCCTTGCAATTTTTGGTAATTTGTGGGCTTAAATCACACAACTATAAACAGATCTCCATCTTCAAGTCTGAACATGCATATGGCTACTGTTTCCCTTACCTGCTTTGTATTCTTATAATTTTAAGCAGAACGAATCTTATGAAAGTCTTACAATACCAGCATTCATTTGAGAGCATATAATTATGTAGCAGGAAGATTTTCATTTATTTATTTAACCTAAACATACGAACATACGAAGAGTCCAGCAAAATAAACTAGTTAGTTAGCTAAATGACTCATTAACTTCAGCTACGTCGTACAACTAGTCCGGACACGGTTCTAATCATATTCACAATGTAATTCGAGGGTAGGGGTAATTAATTGAATTGATCTGCATAGAAAAGTTAGCAGAGCTTCATCTTTCTCTCTCAGCTTACAGATTTATTGTAGATCTATTGTAGGTATTTGACTAGTCCTTATCAAGGCCTCCGCAGTGTGTGCGACCTGCCGTGCTCTATTCCGCATCACAACGTCCAACTCAAATCCCAATACTGTCTACTGTCTGTGGAGCTTGAGATCCATGTCACTGATCTGGGTTGTTGTTGGTTAAGAGTAAATGGTACATGCAATCTTAAGTAATTCGGTTTGTTTTCCATTAAAGTTACTAGATTTCAAACCAACTAACATAACACCCAAGTGACGTACACACTCATATACATTAAACTGTTGTCTCTTGTGGTCGATGGGCCCTCGATGACACCGGTTTCACCTGCCTATGCGTTTTATGTTCCCTTTGAGGCGCAACATTGGAAACTAAGAGAAGCACTTAGTCTCCGCATAGAAACCCTCTTATCTAATATGGAGCCTGATGTGAAAGCTTTTCCAACAATGCATCCACAATTACAAAGATAAATTTGCAACCTCAAAGATCAAGAAGTTAACTGTTATTCCATACAAGCCTTTATCTATGTTAGGTCAACTTTATAGCGTCCTAGCTACCCCCGGTTTGGGTTCTGCCGTGAGCCTATGTCAGTCAGTCAGGACAAAGAATTTTAAATTTCAAGTATAGATTTATATAGATTTTTACTACTACTAATTAACTACCTTATTAATAATCAATATACATATTGACAGTCAGAATTCAATTAACTGACTTTTCTTACTTGAATGCCTTAGATTCTACAGCATTTGAAGGTAAGTTTCACTTTTATGTATGCAATTAATTGAGTTATTCAAAGTTTTTTTTTTCCATTAAATTGCTTGAATCACTTTACGCTTTCTATTATATTATTTTCGTTCTGGTTTATTTTCTCTTAATTCTCAGTTAATGAGCGTATGTTCAGGCGTATTATCGTAAATTAAACCGTCAGAATGTTTCGCAGCTTTTGGGGAACAACTGTGTAAATATTTGAATTGCGATGTATTATTTTGACTGTGCGCAGGTGATTGAAATGTCGATCGTAAGTTATTACCAAGTCAGCACTCAAGTGCGATCGAATATCAGAATGTCAGGAAATCATATGAAAAGAGTATTATTTCTGTTTGCTTTGCTTACAGTTGGAAGCCAGGCGAATCCCATACGTGGCCGGAAAGGAGCATTTGGTAAGAGTCTCTAATTGATTTCGCAAGTCTCTTTTTACTTCAGTTTCCACGATTCCAGGCATTGGTCTACTGGGCGGCGCATTGATGGGCGGTGTTGTTGGTCATGCAGTAGCCAAGGGATCAGGATCAAGCAAGCCAACAGCTCCAGCAGCGGCGCCAGTGGCTCAGGTAGTAGAGAATGGTGTTCCAGATGCTCATGGCTGCTATAAACAGACAATCAAAGAGCCTGTTGTGGGCCATAGTAAACTGTACACTGAAACTGTTCATCTGGTCTGTCCCAATGGATCACCACCAATACAACCTCAGCCAGTCGCAATGCCTGCACAATTGATTCCTGTTGCTCAGTCACCAGTAGCTGTTCATCATTTAGTAGCTTATACAGGCTCAGTTCCCACATCTAATCAGACACAAGGTTTCAACTCTACGCACTCCAATGGCACGCAGACCACCACACTACTAGTTCATCCAGGCCCTGCCTCAGCTCCAGCTCCAACTGCATCTCGACCTTCGGGCTTAACTATAGCTTATGTAACCGCTCCAGTGGTGCATGCACACCATGCGGCGCCAGCAGGACCTGCTCACGTGGTTCTGTTATCAAAGACAGTTAAGAAGCAGAAATCCGCTGCCGCTACACTGAATGTTTCGCATGGACTACTAATTCTCTTAGTATTGTACTGTTTCAGTCACAGCATGACCTTAGAATAGACTAATACATACAAGAAGTATAAATATAATGAAGGTACCTTATGCCCTCTCCAGATCGAGCTTATGCTAGATTTTCGATACCTTTCCCCACTTCCCCACAAATCGCACTACAAAAAATGACGTAGACACTTCAGGGCGTTGAAGAATGTCATATAGAAGGAATGCTGAAAGTTTCATCAAGATAGGTGCATAAATAAGTGAGATTTTCAGAAAAGACAGTGAAATAAACATCCATTACAGTTTTTTCCTCCACCTTTTATCAAAAGTGGCTCATTTTCTTAATTTTTTTGTTCACTTTTACAAAAAATCGCAAAATAAAATTAAAATTAAAAAAGCGCGCCCATTTTTAGATGACCGCCAAGATGTGTGGTGGTCGCCCGATAAATTCTAAAGTATGACCAGATATCATCTGTAATTGATCTGGCAGCACTTTCAAACAAATAGCAACAAAACCTACAAAAAATTTACCAAACTGGAATAAACTGCGAGGATGTCGGGTATTTTCCACGAGGAAGCCTTGGAAGCACTAAGCTACGAACGCTCCAAAACCTGGTCAAATGTTATCAAGGTGAGTTTACACATATCCTCTACCCGGTCGTGAACTAAGTGGTGACGCTACTATACTTTTGCAGTATTATGAGGAGAAAGATGAAGGCAACGAAATGGATGTTCGGAAATTTGATGATATATTCAAGGACCAAGACGAATCCAGTATTGTTGCACTTGAAGAAGCGAAAGATGAAGAAACGCAGGACGTACTTTATAAAACAACGCAGTGCATGACCAAATCTGAACTTATGCAAATGCTATGCAGTGGAGATAATAAGGAAATTCTGGACCAAACGCTGCCAATCGTTGAGGAGCATGTGCGCAAGTGGAAGGAATTTGGATTGGATCGCATACTAGACACATTTGATGCACAGAAGATAGAGGAGCATGTGGGCGACTGGTTGCGCCGAAACAATAGCGCCTATAGTAACGAATCCTTGTTGCAACTGTCCCCGCACAAATCGTGTAGCAAGCGCTACAGCACAGATGACCAGGTTTATTCGACAAGCAGCAGCAACGACAGCGAAACCGAATCTATGCACTCTGTTGACACCGCTCGCTATGTACGCGCCAGTCGCAAGCGCTTCCCCCTTTCAGCTGTGAGCAAGTGCAGCAGTCCCATGACGACAATCAAAATGTATCGCACTCTGTCACGAAAGAGAGCTGAGCTGCGTGCTAAGTATGGATGCGATGAGCTTAACGAGGAGCAGGAGCATCGTCATCACATGCAGGCTTTGCATCATCGACGCAAACAGAATCTAGGATGCGAACAAGGCGGTGATCTCATCTTTCATACAAATCCCAGACATTATTCCTGTATCATCAATGGCCAGCAGCGCCGTAAGCAACTGCGAAAGCGTCGCAGCACCTCGCCCATAATTTGTTCATCTTCGTCCAGTGAGGATGATCGTGAACATTTCCGCTGCGATTGCTTAAGAAATACTGCCTACTCACGCTACGCAAATCGGAGCTATCACAGTCGTAATATCAATTCCAGCGATTATTCTTGTAAGCGATTGAAATTGGGATCACGGATAGTTCAATGTCCTAACAACGATCGATTGGGTTCTAGTGTGGTGCACATTGCAAACAGATCTACACAGTCCTGGCTCATTGAGAACAGAAGCTGCTCCAGCAGGTCAAAAAAGTGTAGGATGGCCTTAACATATCGTTGCAAGGCACGTAAACAAAGTATGCTGTATAGAATTGTGAGAGGTAATGTGGAGGATGTGGATTTGAAATTGTCGACTAGATTTACTACAACTGAAGAAACCAAAGGCAATGAAGACCAAAGTTATAGCTCAGCAAGTTCAGTCGAATCGGTGTCAACGGAGAAATCTACCTGTAGCAATTACAGGGTGACATGTAACACAGCTACCTGTAATCGGTCAAGCCAGGCATGCAGCTCTACTAATCATTCCAATAACCAAGACAGCTGCACAAGGGTCTCATCCACAGCAGTTGCTTCGCAGCAATCACCATTCAGCATTACTACAAATGGGATTCTTCTGTACGAGCCTCCACAATCAACAGCATCAGCGGACGAAGCTCGAGACATCAGCACATGGAACAATTGTAATACCAACTTTGAGCTCACGGAACATATTCTCAGTCCAATAATTGGACAGCGCAGAGCACGCAAGTTCCTTAAATACTATATGGGTAGTTGCAGCTTTAACAGTCGCTACCATGTTTATTATCGTCCATCGACCAAGCTGATGGTGAAGTTAAGCGGCACTGCCAAAACTGTTGATTCAACACCCTCCAGTTGCAGCGAGAGCGATGATGAAATCTTCGAGATGCTCGGCCGTTATGGAGCCATTCACACTGTGCTGAAGAATAACACTGGGAGCACTTGATTCATTCAATTTATTGTAAAATAAATAATAATAATATAATTAATTTATGGAGTGAGAAGCTCAAGTTATCATTTATATACATATATGTTATAGCTTATATATAGCTTCTAGAGTATTTCTACGGCACTCTACATTTCGCTTACTCGCTCACATAGAGAGCCATGTGTCTGGGCATTTGTAAGTATACAGCAGGGATATCGTATATTTGTTTATTTTAAAAATAATACTTGGCGCCTGCATCACAACATATAATAGGGATGTTTGTTTTGATTTCTAAGTATTCATCGATAAACAACATCGCATTAATTAGAAAATACTAACATGTCTCCGGGCGAATGGCAACGGATGAGTTCTACCTAAACGAGCGGCAAATTCGCTACATAAGATTATATATTAAAAAAAGGGGAATATTTATATATTAGTTTGCTATGATGCTTTTGCAATGTATGCGATTAGATTTAAATTTCCTAACTGATTAAATATATTTAATTATCCAAAGCGAATGGTGATTGTATTTTATTTATAACTATTGATTTTATTGCTTATACATTTATCAGGTTCTAATTAGACATTGGAGATGTGTGGCAACTTTAACTCAAAAGGCACTGTACTGATATTTTAACTCTAAAGATACTGATTTCTTAACGTAAGTATTTTTGTTAGCCGGATATTCGGTCACACTGCGTAAGCCGGCGTCGTTTCATTCATATTGTTGTGAAATTGGCGCACCCAAAATCCAGTTAAATTAGAGTAAAGCACAATGAGCACGTGGGATCCTGATTGTGATGTTGAGTTGACCGACTCCGATGATGAAATCGCAATGAAACGCGATTTTCATGGCCGCGAGGCTATCCTCTTTGTGGTCGACGCCAATCTTCAGGTACATTTGATTTTATTAGCACATTTAATTCTATGTCATATTGTGATTTGCTTATATAAATTGTCAGACTGAACGACTGATGGATGCATTTAAATTAATACGGGGAGCTTTCATATCAGGTATGCTGGTGAATGGCAAAGATCTGATGGGACTCATATTTGCCAACACAATGAACAGCCCGACGCCTCTGGAGTCTCAATGTGTGTACAATATTGTCGTCCCGGCAAACTGCGCCGTGTTCCTGCCTTTGAGACAGCTGACGAAGTCCATCGTGGAATACTATTTGGAGTTTATGGAAACGGCGGAGGAGATATTTGCTACCAAATATGGCGTGGCCGAGCCCAATGGACGTGGCAGCTTTTCGCAGATGATACGTCTATGCATTGAGATGTTGGAGAAATGTGGTAAGAAGCTGAACAATGCCAAGATTGTCTACTTGACGGACGTGGAGGAGCCGCACCCACAGTCCAGCAAAGAGTTCCAAGCGGCGCTGCACAAGGCAAGCGATCTAGAGGGAAAGGAATTTGAATTCCAAGTCATACCTATGGTGGATGAATTTGACTACGAGCCGTTCTACAAGGAGTTCATAACGTTGTCAAGGGGTAAGAAACACTACATAACTAAGTGTAAGCGATATATGTTCCCCTTTTTGGCGTGCAGTTGTAGCCAGCGAGGTTTTAAGATATCGCAGAGCAAGCTTAGCAAATGATTCACTCGCATTCAAGTAAAGTTCAATTGGATTGCGCTTTTGGATTTGCTTACAAAACCGAATTAATTATTATCTTAGTTATTATAAATTTTAATGTTATTATTACTTGCCTATCAGCTATTGAAATCGATGCGTTTCGTGTGCCGGACGCTCAGCTGCAGCGGGATATTCTAGAGGACCGGAAGTTGAGGCAGGACTTTCTGCGTCGTTGCCTGGGACACTTTACATTCTCATTGGGCCCCAATCTCACCATATCCGCTCAATTTTATAACTACTTTCAACGACGCTCTTACCCCCAAAAGGTACACATAATGCGAAGGGACAACAGTGTCGTGCGCAAGAAGCGTATGATCATGGTGAGAAAACAAGATGGGGAAACCCAGGAGATAACCCATGAGTATCAAATCAAGTCAACGGGAGGCTGGTACGAATGTAATGTAGGCGATCAGACTCTGCGGGTTACCACGGAGCAATTAAATCGCGTGCGCAATTTGCATCCGCCTGGCATGATGCTGCTGGGATTCAAGCATCGTTCCGCTCTGCCCGAGAACATTTATAGCAAACCTTGTAGCTTTATGTACCCAGATGACCAGAATATACTTGGCTCCAAGCGTCTGTTTTGTGCACTCTGGCAGCGTTGTCTGGAGCGGGAGAAGATCGCTGTTTGTCTGTTCATGTGCAAGCGCAAGTCCGTGCCGCGTTATGTGGCCCTGGTACCAGTTGAAGCAGCTCAGTCTGACGACAAGAACTATCACTCTCTGTTATCCGGTGATGGCTTTAAGATTGTCTACTTGCCGGAAGCCAAGGATATCCGTCATATAGATATGGGCGAATGGAATAACATTGGCAATACAGCCACCGACGAGGGAGTTGAACTTTTCCAGAAGGTCATCAAAAAACTGACCGTCGACTATCAGCCAAATCTAATTAATGATCCCAATCTCGAGGTGCTACAATCAAATTTACTTGCGCTCGCATTAAACATTAAGTCGGATCAAGAGGATCTCAGTCAGCTGCCAGATCCTGCAGTTCAGAACAAGCGCATTGAAAAGTTTATTCCTACATATGAAAGCATCTTTGGAGATGAAATAGAACCGGTCAAGAAGCGGGTAGCCAAATCAGCGGCCGAAGGAGCCAGCGCACCAAAAGTGGCTAAAATCGATGAAAATCAGGTGAAGTCGTATGACTTTGTGGAACAGTTGATTAAGGACAAACGCCTCAATATCTGCACTGTGCTCCAGCTCCGATACATATTGGATAATCATTTCGGCGACAAACCGGGCAAATCTATTACGAAAGCTGGGCTCATTGAACGAATCGAAACATTGAGTGTCGAATCAATTTAGTCTACGAAAATCTATTAAGTTATATAAGTATTAATTTTATAATATTAAGCTACAAGTTTATTTATTGTTAGAAAGTCAGTAATCTGTGTTAAGGAAAATTTAGAGAACTCAATAAAATGAAGCATTGTGATCGTAGATCTTTAATCTTTTAATTAATATCAAAACTAAAATTTGAAATTTATAAATAATGATTTCTAATCAAATTTGAAATTTGAAAGAATTTGTGGCTTAAGGTTTCCAAATATTTTGGTAATCTTTTATAATTTAAAATATTTTAAAACTGCAAGAAAAGAGCAAAGAAAAATTGCATGAAATGCTTTTATGTTTATTGGGTATCTTACTACTGCGTGAGCTTGAGCGATCCGCTTGTTATACCCTGTACACGGTAATATTATTTTGTACAGTTTTATTTAGGATTTGTCTTATATACAAAACAATGAATACAATTAATTAATGTCGAATTATTAAAAGAAAATAAAGCATGCTGTGTTTAATTGAATCAACTTCGAGCTCTAGTTTGGTATCGAGCACAGTTTATAAAGGTGAAAATACAAAGGAAAAACTACCGAATAAAAAACAAAAAGTACCAACTTTATAACGGATTTTTTTTTTTTTTTGTATTTTAGTAGTAAAAGTAGAAGTAGTTGTTTTAGAAGTATTAGTAGAAGTAGTAGTAGAGCTAGTAGTTGAAGTAGCAGTAGAACTAGTAGTATATATAGTAGTAGAAGAAGTAGTAGAAATAGTAGTAGAAATAATAGTAGAAGAATTAGTAGAAATAGAAGTAGAAGTAGTAATAGAAATAGAAGTAGAAGTAGTAGTAGTAGAAGAAGTAGAAATAATGGTATAAGTAACAGAAAAAATAGTAGTAGAAATAGTAGTAGAAGTAGTAGTAGAAATATTAGTAGAAACAGTAGTAGAAATAGTTGTAGAAATAGTAGTTGAAATAGTAGTAGAAATAGTATTATAAATAGTATTGGAAATAGTAATAGAAATAGTATTAGAAATAATAGTCGAAATATTAGTAGAACTAGTAGTAGAAACAGTAGTAGAAATAGTTGTAGAAATAGTAGTTGAAATAGTAGTAGAAATAGTATTATAAATAGTAATAGAAATAGTATTAGAAATAATAGTCGTATTAGTAGTAGAAATTGTAGTAGAAGTAGTAGTAGAAGAATTGGTAATAATAGTAGTATTAGTAATAACGCATTTTATTCTTAAAAAATAGTACCAACTAAAGTACCAATAATAAAATAAGATACCAGATTTGGTACTAAAGCACCAAGTGTGGCAACCGTGTTTATACACAGTTGGATCGTTTTTGTCTTGCATTTACATTTGACATGCTTAATTCTGTAGTTACGGTAGATTGCGTAATTTGGCTCTTAACCCGAATAACACCGAATGGGATGTACTTGGAGAACACGAGAGAAAGTTTTTTGGCGGCTTTTGAGTTAGAAAACTTTGCACTCGGCTTTGTCCAATTCGCAAATGACTGAATCGCAAAAGGTGTGTTCTTGTGTTTCTCTAGTGCAAAATGAGTTGAAAATTATGAAAACCCTACCAAGGGGGCCAGACGGAGAAGGGGCAATAGCGCCCACACGCACTTGCAACAGTTTTCAGTTATGCGGGTAAAAACATAAACACAAAATGAAAAGGAAGTCGTGCTATGGGCCGGAAGTTGGCGTTACTTTAGCTTTAGCCAACTTCAAGATGCCCAACGCACTCGCCTTTTACTTTCTTGGCACTTTATTTTAATTTTTTGCGGCGCCGCTACTCGTGCTAAACTTTTTTACTACCACTTTTCTATGCTGGTTACTGTGGAAATTGTGGCTAAGTAGAAACTACTTTAGCTTGTGGTTTGCTCGCTAACTTATCCTTCAGGTCAGTTGGCCAACTCCAAAAAAAAAAAACCATAATGAGAAGAATTCGAAAAAGACAGTCAGTTGATACTCTTACTACAATTTATGATTTGGAATCTCATTTCTGTCCCTTTTTGCTGGAGAGTGTATTTGTAACTCGTAAGAAGCTCTTGTCCCATTGTTTTTTATGTTCTTAGGGTCTTTAATTAGTTGAGCTTTAGATTAACAACTTCTTTAACAAGATAGACATAATTTTGTTGCGTTTCGGCGTATACGTAGTATGAGCTACTTGAGTGAAGGGAGCGTTTCTTTCAGAACTTCGCCAGCCTGTTGATACAATGTTGTATCCTTTAGATCCTCATTCAAGTCGAGGAACTTTTGCAACATTTCATGATGGATTCGAATCTGTCGAGAGTTCTCTGCCAATAGCAGCTGAAAGTCACGAATGTGACATACATGCTCCAGCTTCTTGTGAGTCGTGGCGAAGTGTTCGACGGATATGCGAAAGCGTTTCTCCTCGTTGGCGATCTGATGTAGATGCAAATTCTGGCGATTCAGGAGGAAGAACAAGGAATTGATCAAGTCTTTCATATGACGATTGCGTACATCTTCCATGGCGTTAGATGGTAATAAATATATTTTAATAATAATTATAATATTCAAAATTTCAATCAATTGAATTTGTGCTTTGGATTGTGTTTAAAGTCTAACAATTGATGGCCTGCTAGTTAACTAAATAAAATTGAGACAAACGATGACTTATCAGTTGCTCAATAAAAGATAGAGAAATAAATGATATACATACAAATAATATATTGCAGTGAAGCCAGAAAAGTCCAATCAAACTAACTTTTATCAAACTACCAGCCATTCCAAAGAGCAGAGTTAAAATAAGTTGAACTGTACTCAAGGTAACCAACAGCAAAGTGACAAAGCTACAAATGTACGACGATAATACTAAAAAAAAAAAAAAAAACAGTTTAGCCTGATGCAGACAGGCAGACAGAATTGCATTCAGTTATGGATGAAACACAAGGAACAACTTTCAATTCTAAGCGGAGTTTGTTAGGTTATAACTTCCCAATTAGGATAAGCACACACATAATCTGATAATTATATGAAAGTACTCTTATTTATACATGGAGTTAAAGAAAACAAAGAGAAACTCCCAAAGCTGTCAAATTTGCATCTATCAGTGGAAATGTACAACGAGTTAGAAAGTGCAAGTTGGGAGGAAGGCTACAAAGTAGCCAATAAATTGCTGCATGAGATTGAAATTTTGTATATTCATAAAGTATTTCTCTATAAATTAAAATAGAATAGTAATCTAATAAACTAGTTGTCAACACTCTTTTTCACTTATGCTTCTCTTTAATCTTGTTGAAAGACAAGTTAATTACGTTATTTAGCTATTTATACAGGAAGTCTCCAAAAGATTGAGTAATCATCCGCTATTAAATCATAATCGGCAATTAAACTGGCTGCCAACCTGTATCTGCCGGATGACATCGTCAACTATCAATACGAAATTTACGGATTAAGGGTTTCTGTGGATTGCCTATGGTAATGGAAATTTGTGATTGATGCATGATTGATATGCTTTTAAACGATGAGGAAAATACTAATTCCAATTTCCTAATTAGCTATAGGTTTGCGGCTTATTCCCCTGCAGCCACATTTATTCATTGAAAGTGGTATTAAATGCGCTAATTTGTTTCTATAAATCGTTTTCAACTGAGAGAAGTTTTCCATCGGTAAACACATAACTACAAAACTTAAATAAATATAAGAAACAAACATAAACCGCAAAGAATTGGTCGGGTCATGTTTCAAAAACAGTTTTGTGTGGGTGTGTATGTAGTGTGCTTCAATTGGGTCAAGCGGAAGTGCCACTAAATTCATTTCCGTTGTTGCCGCAAATGCTTAAACTGGAGGGTAACGGAAGGGAAAAGAGAAAACCAATTTTCATATAGATGCATATTTATATTATAGTTATAGAGATATTATAGTATATTTATTATTATAGTTTTTTTTTTTTCAACACAAAAATAAAGCGATAAGAAATATTTATAAATTGTATTCCGTACTTTTTAAGCAATGCAACTGTTTGACAGAAAGTGCATTCATATTTCACTTTTGTCTAAATTGTCTAATTGATCAGGATTTTTTTTTTCCTAAGCCAATTAACAAAAATCGAATGCAGATAGAGTGATAGATTTAAGTGTGTGAATTCACTCATAAAATACCAATTTTAAATTCTATTTAAATTCGTTATTCTATTGTAAGGCTTGAACATTTGCTGCCTTCATTACATTTTGCCGAGTTGAATAGAATTCAGGGTAAAGACAGATTGAATTGTAGCCATAGCAAAACCACAAGTGGTGTTTAATGAAATTATGCAGATGTTCACCTCATTTGCTTAGATACATGTGAATGAAGACAATTCAATACGTTACTTGAATATTGAAAAATGCCTTTAATATTTAATTTTTTATATAACTATAAACCAACTTTATTGTAATATTATTATAGCTATCAATATGTGATTAATTTTTAACTTTTCTTTGATGTATATTTCATTCGAAATTGTATTTAAAATAGAAATTATTTATCTTACATAATTAAATTGGATTTCACTATTGGTTTGACTTCATGAGAATAAATACAGAGAAATATACATTAAATTTAACCATTTATCATCATTTTATTTATCGTTAAATTTAGTTTGACATTAATTTCAATGAATATATAAACATACTCGTACGTTGAAATTGCTTGGCATGAAAGCCAGAGAACATACAAAAGGCCTTAGATAATAATGTTGTGTCTATTAATTACAATTACCCTGCGGCTACCTAACAATTATGCAACTTTGTCAATTTAGCATGCAGTCATGATAATCCACAGCAGAGGTAGAACATCTACTTGCATCGAAGACAACCTGGGGGCAACACACACAATGTGTGGCATTCGGAAGCTGTACTTGAATTGATTGCTTGAGAGTGTGCTTCCGGAAATGCACCAAAAGGTTGGCATATTGGCCAAAAGCCAATTGTCACGTGGTATCTGCTGGAAAATCTACAATTGAAATTGAGGTGAGGCCAAGCTGTGTACAGAAAACTTAAAATTAATCAACGAAACTTGTAGTTCAATCCCGCTGCGTATAAGTATCGAATTTTACCGTCATAAATCTATTTGAACTTAATAGTACTCATGCTTGACTCTCTGTCTATAATAGGACTAATAAACGGAATCAACAAAAAAACACTCTATCATGTGTCTGTTTGTGTGCATAAATACTCCACTTAATGTGTGAGATACAGAGTTGAGTATTTAAATTAGCTGTTTCATACCATTTTTAAATTGACTTAAGTGAAATTTTCTTATATGAGGCGCCTTGTTGTTTATTTATTTGAGCCGATTTTGGTTTTAATACTTTAGAATTCATTTGCAGCTTAAATCTGCAATTCAAATCCCAAAATAGAAGTAAGCTTTCTATAAAGACTTCAGATTAGATGCGTATTAAACACATACAATGCCAAAAGCTTACACCAAGTCTTAAGAAGGGTCTACACAAAATGTTGCCAACTTTTTGGCATTTGTACTGCAGGAAAATGCAAAGTAACAAAAATAAAAAGGATACTGAATAAGAAATAGAATTGAAAGCATAATATTAACATGCAAGGTGTTGGCCTACGATTATTTAAGCAGATTTTTTTTTAATGGGTAATTTGTTGTGCAGTATTTAGAAATATTTAAATTTAAATTTTATTTTACTTGAGTGTATTAATGTGGTCCGTATAACACAATGTATTAATGATATATTAAATATTAAATTCAATTAATATAGCTCTTAGATATTAATAATGATCGAATTTTATTTAATCACATCTTAATTTAAGCTAAAAATATTTCAACAATTTTGAGTGTACTAAAATAAATGTTTTCTTTTATATTTACAATCTGTTTGCATAATATTTTGATTATTTTCTATTTCCAATGCACATTTTGCAACAGACAATTCATCAGCAGCTGCTGAATCATCTGCATTTACACTGTTCTTAATTTGTGCGGTTGTATGACAACCTCAAACCACGTTCGGCTGTCAACGTCACGCAGCCTGCGTAGACTCTGCAAATGAGTGATACATGTGTGGGCTTGTGTGTGTATGTGTGTGTGTGTGTGTGGGAGTTTGAAAGATGAAAACATGGGCGGCATAAGAAAAAAGCGCAGCAAAGCGTTAAACCGTTAGTCGAGCAACACCAACTGCAACAGCTGCTGGCGACACCTTGCAGGAGTTGTTCCTGTAAAGTGCTAGACAGAGAAAAAGCGTCACAAGACTGACGTTGCGAATACCACAAAATGTATATATGTGTGTGTGTGTTGCTGCTTTGCATACACACATGCATTGTGGTTAAGCAATTTGCGCCAAACGAAATGAAAGTACTAAGCGCATTGGCCGTCACATCTATCTGGCCCCACACACTCACACACACCTAGTTTATGAATCTGTCTGTGTGTAACTGGTATCGGTATGTGTGCAGCAGGTGCGATATGGCAAAAGCTGTCATTTAGCTGCATGTCTGTGGATCCATTTTTTGCTGCCTGTTCTGTGGCTTGTGCTAAATTTCATAATTTTTGCCAGCAACTGCGACGAAAGCTCCGTCTCCTTCTCCTACTCCTGATGTTTCTGTTCTCGTTCCTGGTTGTCTCCCAGTCACGTGTCATTCATATCCCGCCATAAACAAAATCAGCGGCCATGTCCAACCATCCAGTGCAAAAGCACCCTTTCACACCCTCACCCACCATAACCATCACCTCGTCGCTGTTCCTCCGATCCTTTGGCACTGCCGTTGACAGGCGCATCGTTTGTTACTTTGTCCGCCTTATTTCGATTTATTTTTATGTGCATTTCCCTTGCACTTTGCATTGCGATTTTTTTCTTTATATTCCATTTTTTTCCCAACCCTCGGACTTGTTAACTGAAAATACTTTCTCATGCGTAAAATACACGACAAGCTTTGCCAGCAGTGAGAGGCTGACGTATTGAAAAGTGAGTTTGATGGTGGCAAAGGGCGGATTTGAAGGATTAGATTGCTGGCTTTAGATGCCAAATAGTCTGGGCTGGGGGAAGGTATGGCGGATACGTGTAGTCTGTCTGGTTTGTTTAGCGTGCAGGTTTATCGATTTGTATACGATTGCACATGTATATGAACTTGATGAAGTGTTTGACCAAATGTTTCCAACGGGTTGCAGGAAACCATTTTTCAGGCTTAGTCTGGCAGCTAAATGAAAACCTAACTAGAATAATGTAAGCACTTACAAATTAAAAATGTACTCTAGCTACATTTTAAAATTATTTTAGTAACTATTCAGATCTATTTACGATCTCTGAGTTCGTCTTTGCAGTGTAATACTTGGCCAGTTGTTCAAGCAGAAAATAGCAACGCAACAAAAATGAAGATTGCAAGTCGTTTGCTAAAAACTCACTGTAATTGTTTGGAAATAAATACAAAAACAAAAAGTGAAAACGTTTAATTAAATATGCAATGTGAATTAGCCAATAAATATACAAAACCGGAAAATCAACAGCCAATTGGTAGAGCAATATCAATGGTAAATATATGCAGAAAAAAGAGGGAGAAAAATAACAACAACGACAACAATAGCATACCAGCAAACACAATTGAAACTTTGCCACGCTTGGAATATTTAAACTGGGCAACGGAAAAAATAAAAATAAAAAGAAAAACCGAATAAGGAAAAAGTTGCATCGGACTGATATAAACAATTATTAAAAGCAACCCTCGACTGGGGGGCGTCCGGGCAATATCCATAACAATGGGGCAGCGGCTGCTGATTGTGGTCCCACAATCCCTTTCCTTCCTTACGACTCTCCCTTGGCCAAATAATTAAGCCTGCCATTCATTAACCAAACTTGGATGGGGCGTAACAATACAACTGAGGAAAGTTGCGTCCACTTTTGTTGCATTGTTGTGTAATGTAAAAACAAAAGTTTTCATACTCACACATACATGTAAGTGTGTGTGTTTGTGTGTTTGTTCAACCTCAATCGACAGATCGAGCAGTGAATGGACTATTGAAGGCATGTAAATGGTTTCAGTTAACAGCAAGCGTTGCATACTTTTGATCTGCGTATTGAATTAATGTTTCCCTTGCCAATGGCTGCCGAATATTGCAAGCAGGCACTAAACTTGGTCCAGTCAGCGACTTAAATTCGTTGTTAACGGCAAATTCGTTGTGTGAGGCATCTACATCCAATTATAGAAGTTTGTGTGCAGACGATGGATGGATTAGATAAGTTGAAAAGTCCCCTCGATAGTTCAGCTTAATGAAGCACATTGTAAATTATGGCTTAAACATAATGCTAACATATTGATTAAAGTCTCTTAAACAGCTGAATATGGTAAATAGGTTTATGAATTACATGGGTCAAAAGGGTCAAATAAATGCAACACTTGTCTGGGTTCTTAACGTAGCCACTAGAGAAGCCACTGCTAACAGAAGTTTTAAAAAACTTCACAAGCTCAACGAACAAAGTGTTGAATATGCAATGGAAGGACTATGAATAGAATAGAACAGGACATTGCTAAAGCTGGTCAAGTGAACTCACAAATGTGTGTACATTGGTCGAGGCGGTCAAGGGCTTATCAGAGGCAAAAGCTTTATGTTACGGGCAGTGCGAGTGCCGGCAACAACTGCAAGTAACTTGGCACTTTGCTTAGCTCCCAAATGTGCAACAAATACTTGGTAAGCATCTGGGCACAGTGGTGACTCAAGTACGTGGCCGCAAAAATAAGTAAATGAGCATTGCTGAATGTTCAATCATCAAGAAAACGCCCATTGTGTGGGTTATTAATGCCACGTTATCAGCAGCGGGTTCCCCATAAGTGGCCCATAAGTTCCATTGCTAATAAATTTCATGGTTCTAAATGGGGAACAACATCAGCATCAGCTGCAACTGGAGAATTCTGCGTGTTGCTTTCAGTTTGCCCACTGGCTGTATAAAAAGCCAAAAAATTAGCATAATTTCTGGAGCTGCGACGAACCACAACACTTGCGGCCGCAGATAAGGCGTAAAATGAACGCGACTTTTCTGTGGATGTGTGTGTGTGTGTGTGTGTGTGTGTGTGAGTGTGTGTGTGTATGGCAACACTCTTTGTGTCTGTGTGCCTCTTGTTATTTCGGTTGCATCGTGTTCATCTTGCGTCATATGTGAGCCACTGGCTGCATTTGAGTTTTTTGCGCTTGGCCATGAAGTAGCTTGCTTGCTTGCAGCTTGTGGCATAGATACATACGCAGATACACACTCGCATCCATATGATTTGCATAAATGCTCCACAGCGACATATTGCGGTATTCAAGATCTTGGACAATGCATGCGCTGGGATACAAAATTGAAGATGAAAATAGCTAATATTAAAGGACATTGGGTTTATTCAGAAAATAAATATCATAATATTTATAAATACAAATGTAATTATTAATATTTAGTTTGGCTAACAAGCAAATATAAATAACATAGTAATCTTCTGTTATCGTTTCACGGGATTGTCGTATTTAAATATTATTTCATCCAATTTAATTTTTCGGTTCAGATTTGTTTTCCAAATCCACATAAACAATAGATGAAGTCGATGCCTATTCGCTTGACATTACTCTTCAGTCTGCGATGAGCCAACACACTGAGTCTTCATCGAATACAGATCGACCTCATGTCGATTTGTCGCAAACAGCTTCGCAGCAAAGGGTCAACTATTTGCTGCCTCATGCTGAGGCATCTGGTTGCATAAAAGAGTACACGCCAGTAGGTGATGGAGTTCATTTGCCGCAACAACAACTACCGTTGCTGCCACTCATAGAACGTACCAGGCCACGCCCACACACGTTGGTGCGAAAGGTAACGGTTGTTGGCAGCCACGTTCTCCGTTATGTCAGCAGGAACAGCAATTTGTTCATGAGGCGGCACCTGCGTCATAACTTTCAACATACGCGATTGTCACACATCGATCCACACATGAACTTTGGAGGTGCATTCAATTACGATCAGGAGAATATCGACTGGCTGGCCAACAATGATGAGTCAGAGTCCAGGTCTCAGTATTTAATGCTGCAATCTAATCCTGAAAATAGCTCCATATTGGGATGGCTCAACTGGAAAATATACCTTGGCATGATATGCATTATTGTAGCACAGGCTCTGTTGAAGCTTTCATTTCAAGAGATGTACAATATGAGCTGATGGCTTCACTTCAAATCTTATCCATCAAGCAATAGTCGAGAGCCTTGAAACAGTAGCACAAATAACATAAATTTCACATCAATAAATCATAGAAATACCAAGCTATTATCCAACTTGTTATTAAACGAGCTTGTTCTTGGGGAATACGTTGTGGAAATCCTTTATAATAATAAAGAATATAATTTTATATTTATTCAACGTCAAAGCAAGACAGGTTACTAAAATATTGTATTAACACATTAAGTATTATATATATATTGAAGTTTCATGTCTTTTCCATAAACAACAACTTTTCCCACTCCGTTAGACAGAAGTTACCAAGGCCTTCAAGCTTCTTTAATTGCATCTAACTAGCTCCCATAGTTGCAGTCATTTAACCAATCAAACATCACAAAAATGTAATAAAATTATTATACCCTTTTTTGCCCATTTTTAATGGGCACAGGGTATAATTATCAGAACTTTGAGTACTGGGTATCACTTCGCAGGTAACAGGTCTACAACTTGAATTGAAGTAAGTAGATAGCACTGATTGCGTATTTCTGCTTTCTTCATTCTTTTATCCAATTAACTTCTTTGCATACGCATATGTACGAGTTCATATTACTTATTTATATCGATTCATATCGTACTTAATAAATGTTTCGGTTGACTTCGAGGGAACCAAAGGAACCAAGACGAGTCGGGTTCAACTCATATGGCGAGCAAACGTGGAAAAATTTCATTTGATTACCCTTCATATGCTCAGCTTCTCAACAGCTTATTCCCAAAGCTGCGTCATCATGTTGTATACCCTAACCGAATGTGTATTTGTATATATTCATGTGAGTGTATGAGTAGTTGCTTCATAATTCAAAGTGGAAATTGTAAACTCTTCTCGACAGAAGACCGCACTAAGAAAATGAATGATTGAAATCATCTCCCCAGGCCTTTTACCCGCATTCTAATACGTGATATTCGAAACCGACACCAGCGTGATCCTTAAAATAAATCGAAATGTCAGTGGCAGATAGAATGCCTTACTGCGTGTTGCATTTCTTTGGAGTCATTAATAATTGCACACGGTCACATGGGGCGTATGAGCAACTTGGCTAGTAATTTACTTTGATCAACTCAAATTCTAAATCAGCAATAGATGTGGCAATGCCAACGCCCAACTTCCCACTGCTTGCACATTTGTTTCGGGTCTTACTTTAGCCACTCGGCACTTGGCACTAATTAAAAACGCTCGTTTGCTAATTTAAATACCAGAAATTGTTATATCTACTTTCATTTTTCAGTTCCACTTTGCCACAATTAATTGCAGCATGTTGGCATAAATTAAGCGCTGGCTTTGTCCTTCCTAGTGCCACTTCGAATGCGTGCAAGTACGAGTGTTACCTGACCGCTTCGTTGCTCTCTGCATACTCGTACGATCGATTTAGTTTCCTTATGCCCTTACCATTGGCACTTGACTCAAGGTCGCCAGCAAGAGGAAAACAAAAATGGAGTACATTTATCAGAAGTATTGCACTACTCGTTTTTATTATACCCTGTACAGGGATATATTAACTTTGTGAAAAAAATTTTTGTAACAGGCAGAAGGAGACATCTCCGACCCTATAAAGTATATATATTCTTGATCAGCATCAACAGCCGAGTCGATTGAGCCATGTCCGTCTGTCTGTCCGTCCGTCTGTCCGTCTGTCCGTCTGTATGAACGCGTCGATCTCAGCAACTATAAGAGCTAGAGACACCAAATTTGGCATCAAGGTTCCCGTAACACTCAGCTTTTGATTGAATATGTATAAATATGTGAAAGTTAGCTGCTATAAGCATGCAAAGAATTCGTAAGCAAAAAATGAGTTTCAAAAGGGTATTCTTTAAACACCTGTTATGTTCTTACTTTTATTTTAATCAAAGTACCTATTATCAAAATAATTTTAATATTGAAGCCTGTACAGGGTATTATACTGTCGAATGCGGTCGACTGTAGCCTTTTCGACTGGTTTTATACTTCAGATTTTGCAATTCATTAAAAAAAGAATCGAATTAAAGAGCTGTATTTATTTCAAGAACTAAAGGTACATATTTCTGAAAAACCTTACTGATTGGTCCATTGGTCCTGGCTCATATTACTATAAATTGGGTGTTCAATCTAACAACAGCCGCCACCGCCACATCCGCCACAGCAACCGCCACAGCAGCCTCCACAACAGCCATCACAGGGTCCACTTAATGATCCACAAGGCCAACCACAGCCGAGAATCATCATATGTAAATGTTCTTAAAAAAATTCAATATCAATAAAGTAAATAAATAAAAATGAATTATTTATTCTTACCTTTCTGAACTGGACCAATGAACATTTTGAAGATTAATGGGAATTTGTACAAAAAATTTGATGTTGCTCTTTTAAAGGCTGTTAATATACTGAACTTACTTAATAACAGCTAAACGCTCGTCGAAAAAAAGGGTGAATGATTTATCAATGCCAATTTGATTATTGTTTTAGTTTGTTTTCTTTCATTTCAACGTACATTCGCTTATTAATGAATGTATTGAGATAATGCTAAGTAACGAATGTTATAGTATACATAAATTCTGCAATTAAATAATTTACACAGTTAATTGATAGTATGAAGGCTATCCAATTAAAATATCAGAGTCTTTCGTGTAGTAATTGTTTATATTGATTTATAAAAATGGATTCGCTTTATAAGGGAAATCATTGCGATGGGCCATATGAATATTCTCAATATTCATAACCCATTCCGAAACTTTATGCGAAAAAATGTTTTAAGCTTGTTTTAAATTAATTGAAAACCCGAACTTCTAAGCCATACTTCAATCTATTTTTATTGTAAGAAAATTTAAAATTAAGTTTAATATAATATTGCAATAGTGGTCGTTGTCTACGATCCCGATTCAAATGCATCGAAATAAGTTTTCCACCTAGCAACAGCCGCCACCGCCACATCCACCACAGCAGCCACCACAGCAGCCACCACAGCAGCCACCACAGCAACCATCACAGGGTCCGCTCAACGATCCGCAAGGCCAACCACAACCCAGGATCATCATGTGCAAATGTTCTATGTAAAAAGAAAAAAAATTTTAATTACTTTTCATATAATTTAAGAAAATTTTGTACCTTTCTGAACCGGGCCGATAAACATGTTGAAGTTTAAATTTTTGGAAAAATAGTGATGTTGCTCTAAAAGGATCTGTAGTAAGACTGGAGTTATAAAATAACGAAAACATGTTTGTCAGAAAATTAACGATGAATATTTCAAAGATGCTTTGATTCAAATTGTTTTCATAAGTTCGTACATTTTTATAAAGCCATACAATGTGCTATAATACATATAATTTTCATTTAATAAACATAAAAAATACGAGTTTAATAGAATTATAGTAAAACAAGAGTTCATCTTGATACTATATTAAAAAATAATCTATATAAATTATTTATTTAATTGTTTTCTCTAAGCATTTATTTAAGCTAATGAACAATTAATTATTATTCATTAATGTTCATCGTCAGCTTCATATCCCAAATCTGATTTGTATGAATTTCCCCACTGACAACCTTTTGCCACTTCCCCAATTTCTTCGATGCACTTTCTTCGCTTGATTCCGATACTTTTTGGTACATTTAAGTGTCTCTTTCGCCTATTGTGGGAATTGTTGGCATCCTCGTACGTCCAGTAGAATCTTAGCTGCAAGGGATTTTCCCAATGATGTTGCCCTTTCCGCTGAATCGAGCTTAGGTCTGGTTCTGGTGCCGATTGCACATCTTCGAAATCGTTTGATATGTAAGAATCCATTGGAACTGAAGTTGGATTGTACCAAATTGACGAATCCGACTTTGATATTATATGTTCTCGCTGTTCATCCAGAACCAGATTTGACAATTTACTCAGACATTCATTTAACATTGAGTTCATTTCCATTTATCCAAACAAAACAAAATTAAATTTAAAGTGGAAAGAATTCCATTCTGATGAAACGTCAAGACACTAATAAGAGTTGCCACTTTAATGAAAAATATAATATAAAGTATATAATGCGATTGCAAGTGGGCAACTTTTTTGATTAATCGATTATTCAGATAATTTTCTTTGATTATGATTCAACAAGTGAAAACGAAATCAATAAATAATAGGTTATTCATCGAAAGTATTTCAACAAGTAATTCAAGTATTGTCCTTCACATATGCTCCCCATAACTAAGTTTAGGCATTATGTTTTTTTTTATTTATATTTTTTTTTATTATAATTTGGTTTAAGCCATTTTATATTCATCTCAATAGTGTTGCACTTTCTTCCATTCTCTCTTTCTTTTTTGAACTGTTTAAATTTAAGCTAATCGTATTTATCTACAATTCTTACAACCGAAAGCAGCCAATGAATAGTTTTATTTATATTCAAAATTTTTAAGCTTGCTTTAAGTCCTGCAATATGATTTGCTTTAATGCTTTTGGATTGCTTTTCTTAACCTTCGTTCAATGACAAAAAGCAATCAGCTCTTCATGGTTGTGGAAACAAGGGTGAAAGTAACGGTTCAATGAGAAGGGTGAGAAGTTCACACTAACAAATGAAATGAACTGTAAGCTTTGTGGCATCTTTTTGTGAACATTCAATATGTGGCTGACGTTGCAATTTAAATGAATTAAGTCACCAGCCAAATGACCCTCAAGTTATTTGTAGTTCGGAGGCGGTGCCATTGGACCATGTGTCCGAACTAAACTGGAGTAAGTATTTAAGTCAAATGGAGTAAATCCTTTTACCGAATCAATTTAACAAAGAAATGAAATGAAGCGCAGACAAAAAGCCAACCAACTAAAGATGGCGACTGACTGTGAGATCTATGTCAAAAAGAAGTAAAACTTGATTACTGACGAATATTAAATACTCTGAAAATACAATTATATTAACAATTTCTGAATGGTTCCTATATACTTAACAATAAAACAGAGAGTGTTGTTTGCATATTAGCAGTCAGGTTTAGTTGCATGTTTAGTCCAAAATGGCGTAAATCTGTTTTTAGTCGAGTTTCCAAAACCTTGAGGGAGATTTAGCATAGTTGGGAGGAGTATTTGTATATTCTTCTTCAAAAAAAGTATAATACATTTTGTCAGGGTGTAAATAGAAGAATTAAATTCTTTTTAGCAGTAGATGACAAGATTTTATAGAAAAACCAGCAGACAAAACGCTTAAGCAACTATTGGGCATATACGTTATTTAAGGGTGGCCACAGAGATGGTGGTAACCGACTGGGGACAGACGAGTGTGAAAGACGACATGCGAATCGAATCATATATATATTTTTTGTAATAGATGAATGTGAACTGTTGTAGTATGTGTTTCATGTATGTCATTGATATATAGCTCGAGCACGAGTCGAGTCGGACAATTCCGTGATACAGGAAATGCACGCAGACATTGAAGAAGGCAATAAAAGTGGTAATGTCACAGATAAGGACGAGGACAGCAGAGAATACAATAGAACAAAAAAATATATTAAATCGAAATGGTATCATTGTAATGGTAAATGTTAGTAGCTTAAGACTGAATCGAGGGTTTCATAAGAGCAAGGCAGAATATTCTCTTCACATTTTTATCCATCAAATAATTTATATTTTGATGAGAGTGATTCTTATAATTCCATGCTATAGAAAGTCACATTTTAAAAAGGCAACTTAATTTCCTCCTGCCTGTATGAACGTCTCGAAGAGGATATGTGCACCTATAAAGAGGGTTGTCTGAGAGGGAACAGATATGCGACATGTGTACCCAAATTAGCGCGACAGCATCCAACCGACTACTACATAAAACATAATATGTATATACCATCTAATTAAATATATCCGTATGTAATTTTGCAGTTTAATTTGCGCAAAAAGTGAGTATAACAAAAAAACAAACTCGCACATAGTTGAAAGAGGGCCTGACTACAGTGGAACGCAAAGGTATGTACACCGTTTAGCTATTAACACATTGGTCGACCTACGCTAGTTGACTTCTGCACAACACTGTACTTATTCACACGGCAGCCAGGCCACAGTATGGATACGCACGTGAACCCACGGCTAGATATATTTACAGACACACACACCCACACATACTCGTAGACCGACATAACGACACACACGCATGCACATTTGGAGCGCAGCTTCCGGCAAAATATTTCAGTTGAAAATTTTTAATGAGCTTGAAATTGTGCACAGTCCAAAAATAAATAAATACTTCGCTACAGAAAGTATAATCAAATACACCGTCGAATTTATATTAATTGAAAGTTATAACCTGTTGGCCAATCAACAAGGATATACCCTCCTCATTCACAGGCTAGTGTTGTTTTAAGATTAAAATATGAGAACAAATGAAAGCGTATTAACAAAGGTATGGCCAATATATGCAATGAGAGAGAGAGAAAAACTTGATAAAAGTAACAAATTTATGAAAAGAGTATAAAGAAGATAATTTGATGTTAAAAAATGTTGATTGAATTTCAGGAAATTTAAAAATAAATTTATTGCTTATAAGTTTAACTTTTGTAAGTAATATATAATACCATATATCATAATAATATAATTTTTATATGATGTCATAGTTGAGTTGAGTTAAGTCAAAAGTCGGTAAATGGTTATTGTTAAATCCGCTGGTAGATCTGGTTATTGTATGGTATCTACCAGTCGTCTATCTGTATTTTTTCGAACACTCATTGCATTTCTTTCCGTGCAGCGGTTCATTGCTGTTTCGGTTTTTTTTTGTGGTGTTAATGCAATGTATGCATAAATATGACACTTACACTTACTCCTCATACTGCCACTCGATATTGGTGTGCATGTATGTGTGTGATAGACAGTATGTGGTTGTGTCTGCTTATAAATCTCGAAAATATAACATGGCAGCAGTCAGCAGCAGCAACAGGATATGCAGCGTATAAATATATGAGTAGACACAAATATATATAAATACTCATAAACAAACGAACATACATATGCAACGGTATGTAAGCATGTATATTGTTCATATGTACATATGTACAAAATTGTGACGAAACTGCCTCGTCTATCGTCGTGTGATTTTTTTTTCTTTATTTTTCTGAATGACACTGTCAGCAGCAGCAGCAACAACAACAAAAACAATAGCATCAGCAGCGTGAGAGAGTCTGTCTTGCATTTTGTTTTAATTTTACAGATTTACTAGCGTCACACAGTTCGGTGATGACTGAAGTACTGACTGAGAGCCTCAGGCAGCCATCAATGCTGCATGTTTTCAAAAGTTGTTAACTGTTTATCAAGCCAACCATTCATATATTCATAAGTTACAGACACATACATGCATATACACATATATTTGTATGCATATGTCTCGAAGGGCGCGACGCCATTGCTTCTTGCTCTATCTTTCTCTTGCTCTCTTTCTGTTTGTTTTTCTCTCTGTTTCCATCGACCTCTCTTTCACTATTTGCACGGTATTTATACACAATGAACATTTTTGTAAAATAAATAGAATTTTACATCATTTTCATAACATTTTAAAATGTTTGCAGTGGATATTTTATTAACCACAATTTTAAAATATCATAGTTTAACTGTTTGCCAATATATCTGCGGTCATTGACACGGTGCAAAAGTAAATATAGAACATAATGAAACGAAAGAACTAAAACTAAATAATTTATACGCATTTTTGCAAACAACAAATATGCATAAAAAGTATATCATCTTACTGCTAATGGATAATATTAACAGCTTTATTAATAGCTTTCATGTTCTTTACATGAAAATAGATACTTTCTCCTTGCTAACATAATTACACTTTAATGATGTGGACTAGCTCTGCTTTCAAGAGAGGAATACAAAATCTTTCGCCCAATGCTCGCATTAATAACGAGTCTAGACGAATAAAAGCGCTGCAGGTTCAGTATTAGGTACACTCCCTGATACATATATACTGTTTCGTTTTACACACTTACCACGCCTATATAATAAAGTACAACCAATTTTCTAACTTCAAATTAATGTTTTACTTGATTTGTCGGTGACTTGTTTTCTTTTCAATATTGTTCACGAATGTTATTGATCTTGTCTATCGCAATGTGCATAGCTTGCTAAGTACGTTTTTAACGAACAATTTCCCGTTTCCTGATTTTCATGCTTCAAATCAATTGAAAAGTGAAAAGCTCCAGTTCCGTTCATCGTATCCGTATCCGTATCTACATCCCCAAATTCAATGTGACAGCTAAATATGTATTTAGCTTTAGGCGGAAATGAATTTGTCATACTTTCGTCGAAGTTGTCAACTTAATTAGCAAATAATCGCATTGTTAAACAGTATTGATAAATGTAAAAATGTTTAGGCAAGGTTCACATACATATAATGATTGCCATTTCAATGACCCTGCGATAAGGGCTTGGCTTGGGCTGTTATTACAGGTACGAGCACATGCAGCACCAAAAGTAATAGAAAATATTGCGTATGCACCGCACAAAAGGTTGGAAAATGATCAAAAAGCGCGCAAGTTATGATTTTCAGTTAAAACTTGGCTCATCAAACGAGTTTTGGCGAAAATTACGTATACGCAGCGTGAGCAATGAAATCAAAATCACCCGCTGGTTAATAAATGGTTTTATGTGTGCAACTGTGATACTGTGTTGCTGCCGCTGCCAGGCAAGCCGACTGATATCAACTGCAGCTGTTGCTGTAGAGTTGCATCGAACAGTTGCCCCAAGTTGCATATGCGCTTAGAAATACAGTCAGTTGACAATGCGTCGTGCTGTTTTACCGGCTTCTCGCAGGCATCGCTCTTCATTTTGATTCAGCGTTTGCTTTTATTTTCCACATTTTGTAGCTTTTTCATACCCTGTACAGGGCTTTATTTACTTTGGTAAAAATTGTGTAACAAGTAGAAGGAGGCGTGGCAGATCCTATTAAGTATATATATTCCTTATCGGTATCAGTCCGTCTGTATGTTCTCGTCGATCTGAGCAACTATAATAGCTAGAGACACCAAATTTGGCATGATAGTTCCTGTACACTATATAGAAATCAATTGAACTATTTACAAGCTAATTATACCCTGTACAGGGATATATTAACTTTGTGCAAAAAATGTCCGTCTGTCTGTCTGTCTGTCTGTCCGTCTGTATGAACGCATCGATCTCAGCAACTATAAGAGCTACAGACTCCAAATTTGGCATGAAGGTTCCTCTATACCGTCCGCAGATCAAGTTTGTTTAAAATTTTGGATACCTCTCCGCCTTCCCTCGCAAATCGATCAAAACTCTTTATACCCTGTTAACAGCATGTATTTCTGAACGTACATATTTCTAACTTAACAGGTGTTTAAAAAATACTGTTCTGAAACACATGTGAAAGTTTCATAAAGATCGGTCCAGGAATAAGGAAGACATTCACAAAAGAAAGTAGATGGAAAAGACTAGAACATTTTGCAATGAATCGCACTGCTTTACCAACAATTATAATTCATTGCATGCTTATAGCTGCTAGCTTTTGCAAGTGAGCAAATTCTCGTCGATAAGCTGAGTTGTGTTACTTCAAATGTCATACTGCTTGCTGGCAATTATATTTCAAGTCTAAACGTAATGTATGAAGAGATTTGTAAAAAATAATCATTTAAGAATTTCAAGAATTGATTATTCTAATGATCATTTGCTTTTTAAATATTGGCGAGCAAGTGAGATCCATGAAAAAACTAAGATGTTTTTTTCCATTGAATCGTTGCGGTTGCGTCAAGCAGCACATGTGTGCGAGACGTATATGAAATGACGTAGCACTAAGCTTTTCATCAAAAACTTGCTGATTAAGCATACAAAGAATTCCTATGCTAAATGACAGTTTCAAAAGAGTATTCTTTAAACACCTGTTATGTTCTTACTTTAATTTTAATCAACATATATATTATCAAAATACTTTTAATATAGAAGCCTGTACAGGGTATTATACTGTCGAATGCGGTCGACTGTAGCCTTTTCGACTGGTTATAAACTGTATTTCTGAATGTAAACACTAATTTAATAGGTAATTTAAGAATACCCTTTAAAAATATATGTGAAAGATTTATAAAGAACCGTCCAGAAATATGAAAGAAATTCAGGAAATAATGAAGAAAGATTTACACTTTTTGTACACATACTCGATCAAAACCTAACTGTTAGATCACTTTATTTTGGAATTTAACAACTCTATAAAATACCACATTTAAGATTGTGAGGTTGCCACTTATGATTGCAATATCGATTCTGGGAATTGGGATATTTGAAGTTAAGTAATAATTAATATCAAAATACTTACATTATAGAGAGCTGTACAGGGTATTGTACTTTTGCGTGCGCTCGACTGATCCGCTTACTTTTTTAATATTTTTTTCTTTCAGATTTCCATTCGTATCAGGTTACGATTTGGACCTTAGTGTATTGTTCCAAGTTACCGTGGGCAAAGGTTGGGGCAATGTTGGCCCAATCGATTGTAACCGTAACGTATGCGGTTTTATTTACTGCTCGCTCGTTTTATTGAAGCGCTTTATATTGTTCCGTTGGGCAGTTGCTTTGCTGGCCTTTGGGAATTGTAGCTGTATTTCAATATTGCACTGTCAGATAGACCACAGGAGCTTAATTGAGGAAGGGATCTGCCTTTGAACCGCCAACAGCAACACGAATGTAACTAAATAAACATTTTTTTAAAAATAATTGGTCAAATCTTTAATTATAGAGTTTCCTATATTCCAAATACACAAACTAAAAACAAAAAAATAAGAATAATATGTCAGCTTATCACCTTGAAGTCAAGTCGCAATGAACAAATGCATCAGCCAGCAGAAGATAGACAAACGCATGGCCAACATGTGCAATTTAACCTTAGACATGCAGGCCACGCGCATTTTAGCGAGGACGAAGGAGGGAACGGAATCCTGACAAAGATACAAAAGTCCAGAGCAACAAAAAACCATTTTACTGGGCTGCGGATGTGGTCGGGCAAAGAGGAAGGTGCGAAACAATTTCGCCAGCACTTAACCATTTAAACCCGAACTGAACCGAGAGAGCTCATTTGACCCTGGACATGGAACAGTACGGGGGATCAGGATCAGAACGAGAAATGTCCCCTGCTCCAACACCTGGAATGGTATAAGAACTTTGAGACAAAGCATGTACATGTGAGAGTTGAACTGGATGTTGGCTCAAGATTTGACTGGGGTTGTATGGGAATACAACCGCACCACACCACATGGCACCGAACGAAGAAAAAATAAAAAATTAAAACCGCAAAAGGTTTAAATTTATAACCAACGCGACGTTGCCACGGGAGGGTGACTAGGATGTAGATGTGTGGGCGTGGCTAACAAGCAGGAAAATGAAAGCCACAGTTTTTTTTTTTTTTTTTTTTTCTAAAATCATATTTATTTGATACATTATAGCCTACTGTTACTATTAATAATAACTTATACTACAGTGAATTTTAATTTCAACAAAATATGTACATCTGTATGTACATACTTAAACCTAGATAATTGGGTGAGATAATATACATGTTAATTGAGGATTATTATAATGATCTGTTGTGCAGATCAGATGGGTGAACTTTCTGGAGTCTCCTTCTCGCCCTGACTCCATGGATTCGTCTGCTTCTCAGGAGCCTTTGCGCCAGCTGGTTTGGGGAAGCCACAGTGAAATGCATTTTAGAAGTTGAATGGCGCAAAAAGTGTTGCCTGCTTTTGTGACAGCGACGATTTGAGGTCCTGACCCCGCGCAGTTTTCATTGGAATTTCTTTTTATTTTTTGCTCTTCATCTGTTCTTACCTATCCCTACCTCGTGCTCTGGTCAGAAACTCAACTAAACTGAACTGAACTGTACGGAATGGGATACTTTTTGCAACGAATTGTACACACAAAAACTTGTCACATGTGCAACGCAACATTTCCTCTGTGTGTTTAGGTCTTCCTTTGTGTGTGTATGTGCATATGTGCATGGGTATGGATGTGGGTGTGTTGTGCTCCCTTTTTTTTGTAGCTTTTAGTCGAATTTCAAATGTTGCTTACTCTGCTGAATAGTTGTTCTCGCTCAATTTTCAAATTTTTTTTTTTTATTGCTCTTTGGGTGGCAATCTGAACTGTGACAGTGACACTGAATGAGTCTGCAACATTATTAAACCAATAAATTTAGACGAACACCTGCAACATATGTCGCATTAACAACAAAACTTTAACTTCAACTTCAACTACTAGTACTACTACTACTACTACGCTAACACGCAAATCTCGCATATTGCTCACTATTTATTCAGCTGCCACCCATTTTTGCATCTGTGCCTGTTAAGTATACCAAGCAGCTTAATATCTGTTGGCTTATCCGCTGACATAGACGATTCTAGTTCTCCTATCACTACCCTCCCCCGATTTGTTTGTAACAATATCTTGCGCATTTTACAAACACACATTAATTTATAGTGGTTTCCCTGAGCTGTTCTGAGCTGTAAAAGCACGTGATTTGCTTATTCGAGTAGCAAGCGTACTGATGCTTCTGTTGAGCGGAAAGGGGTTGGGGAAGGGGAAGGGCAGAGGAGCATGTGGGTGGGATGACAACAACGCAGGTGTTTCGCTAGCAACTGATTTGTGTCATTCTCATTGTCGATACTGATTTGGCCAAATGCTGGTGCCACAGCTCGCATAAATTGCTTTGATTTAATGACATTGCCTGTGAGCAATTACTGACTCAGATATCAAGTATTATTGAGGTGCTCTACAAAATGTTGTCAATTGCATAATCCATAATGTATTTGTTGTGAAATTGTATTATTACTATTGTGAAACAAACATTGTAAGAGTAAAAGGTTGTCAAAGTGTGAGAATAGTAATATTTATTACTTTTTACAATTAAATATTACATTCTTCTAATTGTTATAAACATACTAATTAACAATAAGAAGGAAACCATGTCTATGCTTTAAGCTAATTTGCAACTTGAATTTAAAGAACAATAGTTATTAATTTAGAACTTTATTAAATTTGTCAAGTTTTGAGTAAAGCTATATGCATGCATACGCATGAGCATTATGTGAATTAGGCAAGAGTGTAGTAACAGTTAAAAAAAAAAACAAATCTAGTAGAGCACATACAATCTGGCACTGAGCGGTGTCAGAAAAAAGCGACTAAAAGAAGAATACTCCAAATACTTCCACTGATTTTATTGTATTATATTTAGTTCGTGAAATGTTTAAATTTTAATAGCCAACTTCCAATTTCTGTGCACTTATTCTCGCACAAAAAAAGGCTTTATAGTTGCTGTTGCTGTGGCATGTAAGAGAGACCGATAGACAGTTCGGACCAAAGCACATTGCAGACCAACATGAAATCGAACTGACAGCACGCAACAACATATAAGAGTTTGTATGTGTATGTAACTTGTGGGGAGAAGTACTTTTTCTTGCTGTCTTGTTCCATAGCTTGGTTTTCCTTATCGGAAACGAGCTTATTCCGTTCAATGAACTGAAAAATATTGTTTACCTTTAGGTTTTCACAGCTGCTACTTCAGCTGAGCATAGTTTAAATTGCGATTTCGATTCGTTATTCCTTATATGAGTCCTATTGCACACATTGTTCATGTCTTCTTTTTATACCCTGTGCCCATTAAAAATGGGCAAAAAAGGGTATAATAATTTTGTGCAAATGTATGTAACAGGCAGAAGAAGGCATCTCCGACCCTATAAAGTATATATATTCTTAATCAGTATCAATAGCCGAGTCGATTGAGCCATGTCCGTCTGTCTGTCCGTTCGTCCGTCTGTCCGTCTGTCGGTCTGTCTGTATGAACGCGTCGATCTCAGCAACTATAAGAGCTAGAGACACCAAGGTTCCTGTATACCCTCTCCAGATCGAGTTTATGTTAGATTTTCGATAATTTCCCCCCCCACCCCCGCAATTCAAAAAGAACTAATTATGGCCACATTTCTCAACGTAGACATTTCTAACTGAACACGTGCGTTAAGAATGTTATATAGAAGTAACGCTGAAAGTTTCATCAAGATCGGATTATAAATAAAACAGAAAATCAGCAAAGAAATTAAAGTTATTGTTCCATTGAATCGTTGAGTAGCAGGCAGCACATGTGTGCGAGCGAGATAGCGAACGACTGTGATACATGCCATGTGTGCATATGAGTGCGAGCGAGATAGAGAACTAATGCGACACAAGCATAAGTAAATTAAGTATCGTAACACTCAGCATTTGATTGAATAGCAATACAAATGAGAAAGCTTGCTGATATAAGCATATAAGGAATTCATAGGCTTCTTTAATAAACACCTGCTATGTTCTTACTTCTATTATAATCAAAACACTTAATTTAGAAAACTGCACAGGGTTTTATACTGTCGGGCGCGCTCGTCTGATCCGCTTGTTTTCCATTGAATCGTTGAGCAGCAGGCAGCACATGTGTGCGAGCGAGACAGCGAACGACTGTGATACAGGCGTCTGCTTACCATATTTGCACATGTGTGCGAGCGAGATAGCGAACTACTACGACAGAAGCATAAGTAAATTAAGTGTCGTAACACTCAGCTTTGATTGAATATGTATACATATGTGAAAGCAAGATATAAGCAGAAATCATATGCTAAATGAGAGTTTCAAAATAGTATTCTTCTATTATTTAAAACTGCACAGGGTTTTATCTGTCGCGCGCGCTCGACTGATCCGCATGTTCTTCGATGCATTGATGCTAAATTTATCATTAGCAAATATTACTTATATGTTGCGTAGACTGTCATTGTCTCAGGTCAGTTTCAAACCAGTTTGAGTGGATTGCCACTGAAGTTGTAAGGTGATCTCAGCTTAGCACATTTTGTGGCAAGCACGCAAATATTTGCAAAATGTTTAAAAGTATTTCATTGCTTTCACGGCCCGTAAACTGTTTCAACTAACTTTTAATTTCCTACGCATTTTAATGTCATTTACAATATGAAAAACAAAAAAGAAAAAAAACAAGGACTAAGGCAACTAAAGAAATGAAAAAAGAAAACGACATTTGACATATTTTAGACAATGGAGTTTAGCTGGCAACGCAGTTCATACCCTTCTCAATTGGGCTGACATTGCGAATACGTAATAGGCGCGTGTGAGCGCTTGTGTGTGTGTGGTTTGGATAGGGTCAGAGCAAAGAGAATATGTAAATTATATATGCAAAAAAATATGATGATGACAAAAAGTTTTACGTTTCTGTTGCTTTTGAACTTTGCTCGACCAAAAAGCATTGCACAAATCCGTGCCTTTGTCAAACTCGAAAACAATTCTCCGGCCACGAGGTAACCAAAAACAAAAAAAATCACAAGGCATTTAAGTTTTAAAATATTTTAAATTATAACAAGAAGGACTATTGTTTCTTCTTTCATTCTGCCTTTTAACTCGCAGTCTACCCATACAACCAGCAAAAGAGTGATCAATCTGTAGACCATAGATTTGTAATGGCAAAAGCTCAGATTATAGATTAATAGAAGTAAGTACCTAACAGGTGTTTAAAGATTATTCTTTAAAAACACACATATATCATATGAATTAATTCCCTATTTGTCAATTTTTGATGAGCACCAGGTATAAAAAGCTTACTAACAAATTGAAGGTATCAATTTTAAATGAAGTCAAATAAGAGATTCTCCGGTAATATTATAAGGCTGGATCTTTTATTAAAGCATAGTTGGTTACTGCTTTCAGAAGAAAGATGGATTCACCAGAAAGTGAAATAACTTGAAGTTTTTATGTTGTTTGCTTTGCTATACGGCTTAATCTGTAACGATAATTTTATTGGACATTAAAAACATTTACGTGACGGAACATCAACGCCAGTTACAAAATATTAAAAAGCCATCCGAATGAGGCATAAAACAAAGCAAAAAATGTAACACGAGACACAATTTGGTCGCTGACGCGTGTGTGCTTGTAATGACAATAATAACAACAACTTGGCAACTTGACGTATAAGAAAAGTATCACATATCATGGCCATCAGTCATAAACTACTATAGAAGCAGCCAGGCCACTTTGCCATATGCGCACGATCGACTACGACTTCGTCGTTTCTTTACGCCAACATGACATAAAACGTCACTGGCATAAAAAGCTATAATGTCCCGTTTACTTGTAAGATAAACAATAACAAACAGTTGACTTGTTTGTTCTTCTGCCAAAGTCAAAGGCCGAACTGCTGCCAAGTAATAACTCAGTCCGGGCGTGCCACATGCAAGTCGAGGCACAGGGCACGCCAAGCGTTTCGGCCAATTGATGCACAGTGATACAACAAATGTGTTTATGCTTCTCATGAAACTGGCAGAAGGTTTTAATTGTAAAATAGAATTATTTTTTTTTTAAGTTATAAATTCTCTGCCTAAAAGAAATATGCAGCAATAAATACAAATTAAATTTTCGTATTTTGTAATGTAAACATATTTTATATCTGCCGACATCATGTTTACAAATGTAAAATGATATAAAATTTAACGATTATTTGTTTTCGACGCTGATATTTAGATTGCTATTAATATATTCTTCGATGCTTACAATTTGTTTATGGCAATTCGTACCATTTCGACAGACAAAAACAAAACAAAGCACATTCGAGCTGCCGTTACAATGACAAATGGCAACTTAATTCAATTGGGCCAATTTCATTCCCTTTTTGCTATAATTCGACAAAGAGACTAAGAGACTCGGCCTTAAAGACACGCGTTTGAGTACAACTTTTCTTCATACACGAAAGAAGCGAAGCAAATCGACGAAATATAACATGTATACGCACTGTCTCCTGTTTGGCGACACACATTGCGTATACGTATTTTTGAACGACGAATCGACGCAGAACGCTGTTCAGGCGTGCAATTTATTATTACAGTTGGGCAAATATCCAAAATGAAAGCTGTCAATAAAAAATACGTCTATGCATATATTTTGGTCAACAAGATATTGTTCAAACCCAATGGTTAATTTAAAAAATAAAATAGGTATGTTGGCATTTACAGTCTTAATGTGTAAAGAGAATATAGGTCAAACATAATGTACAGTTGCAGTTGATGTTACCGGAAAATGAAAATGAACCATAAATTTATGATTGCTGCCATGTGCTGGCAATGCCGTACCCGTTGTGCCCTCTGTGGTTATTTATTTATGCGTCCCCAACAAATGCATTATTGAAATAAAATAGATTTGTATCGCAGGTGTGACACCCATTGCGCTCTTCTGTCTCTATGCATTCATATCTAACCCCCTACCCGTCTTGTCTACTGACCGCACTTACAAGCTGCGCTGCCCACAAACCAGCGTACAATAACTTATCATTCCCTTCCTGACCGCAGTTCACACACCCTACCATATAAATTCACGTACACACGCACACTCTTAGGTATACATTTACATACATGAGCGTTTCTGTAGTTGTAATATCCCTAGGCAGCAACAGGCCTGCAACATTTTGTGTGTTGTTATTGACAAATGTATTTCCAATTGTTTCTCCAGTTTCTCATATGCCCTCCCTTTCTGTCTCCTTCCCTCTCCCTTCTCTCTTTAGTGTGTCCTTCACCTGGCTGCTACGTGACGCTTATTACAATTTTCCTCACCTGTGTGTTTGCTTACATGTTTTATTGAGCTGCAATAATTTCCGTTCCTCTTTTTTTCCCACAGCTCTAACACTGCGTTGAGGTCAGTTACCATGAGAGGATTACATGAAAATTTAAGTATATAAATATAAAAATGATGGGAAATAATATTTATATTTTAGTAATATCTGTTTATTATTGAAATAATATTTATTATTTACATAGGGTATGCCCATTAAAAATGGTCAATGGTATAAGCATCAAAACTTACCCCTTACCACTAAATCGAAAATAAATTTTTAGAGTCTTTTTAAATTCCCATGAAAGAGCTTAGTTAGTTGCAAACTTTCTGATTGAATATGTAAATTGTGTACAAATATTTTTTCAATTTTCTGCCGCCATAAAAATAATCAAATATCGACTATAAATGTGGAGTTATAGTCCAATGGCTTTATATATCAAATGCACACTGCACATGCCCCATGTCTGTCTGGAAATATTTGGCACTCGTTGCCAATCTGAAAATCGAGCCTCGTTTTGCCATTGTCCATTTCTATCTGATAATATTTTGTTTTTTTTTTTTCCTTGCCATTGTTTAGTGACTTTTTCCGTACAAACACTTGAATATTCCATGCAGCGTGAATATGCAATAAAAATTGCAAATGATTTTGCACAAAAATCAGATAAAATAAATAAAACAACAGTCAGCCTCAAACTAAAATTTGCTCGATGATAACCAGCAGAATTGTAAATAACAAAAATGTTCAAATCAATTTTTGTTTAATATAAAACACTTTCTTTTGTTTTTAGTTTTGTTCACCAGGAAATATCCCTCGAACTGCTAAAAAAATACTTGAACAGGAGTAAATACTCCACTTTTCTTAATTATAAACAAGTTGATAAATGAATCTCTTTTGTTTATAGTATTTTTTTTTAATTTTATAGTTACTGAGGACTACTCTCTCTGATCCATCTTACGAGTTCAGGATATCATAGGAAGAGTTACAAATTCAGCATTTAGCTTTTGAAAGAAGCAATAAATTGAAGTTTTTGAGAATGTGATTTAAATGTTGAGCATGGAAAATCCACAAAAATCCAAAACTAGAATAAAAAACGTGTATGAAAAAACGTATGGGACAATCTTAATTTTATCCGTATGTTGTTTGTTTACATACGATTTTTTGTGGCTAGACGCATCAACATTTTGTTGTTGCAACTGACCAAAAAAAAGGAAGCTCAACAATTAAGCTGTATGTAAAGATACACAGACACACAGATTCATAAATTGTGTTGTTGTTTAGTGTGGACATCAATCAGGAATAAAAATTGACCTAGAATCAAGCCAAAAAAATGTAAGGTCGATAAGCAAAAACCAGCTTGGAATATTCAGCATTGCAACTTCTACTATCAAATTATAAGCAAGGTAACATTTTGACCGATGAATGGTCAAGACTAAGACACAAATTTGCATAACAATGTGTATTAATTTGAAGAGTATTTTCTTGAAGTTTGTCTACATAGTATTGGCCATTATTAGCGCTGCCCAACCTGCAGACAAACAGTCAATTTTTGTGAGCTGGCCAACAGCATAAATGTGATAGCAACAATTTGGGGTTAAATAACAAGTGGCTAACAGGAGTCACTTGGGAGGCGATGCCGTTGCTGAAGATTATTTAAGATGCAACTGCATAGAACAATAAATCAAATCATAGAATTTTTATTCCTCCTCTTGCTCTTAGCTCTTTAGCATGTCTCTTTTTGCATCTATATTCTCAGCAAAGATAACGGCAAGTGAACAAACAGTTGGCTACTAGGATTTCATCTGAGATGCGGGCAAGTGGCTTGTGGCCAACAATAACTTAATTGCAAAGTCATGTTTGCTTTGTGGTCATGTATTGTATGCTAGTAGCTACCTGTTTCAGTTACTGCTGTTACTGATGTTACCTCTACTGCCTCTGCCCTAGTTAATCCTACCCAAACACATACAGCTACACATTACTGCAAACACCACAAGGCACATTAAAGTGGCTTTCATGGTCGATGAGAGGGGAATGCATGAGCATGTCTTACAAATCAGGTTAGCTAGTGTGAATAGCTTTATTGGGCGAAACTGAAACCGATATCTGATAATGTGCCAGCTTCCAATTTACTAATAATCTATTAAATATAATATGTGAATATCGATTATTTATATAATTCACTTTAGAAATTGAAGCGAAGAGATCAATCCTAATGCCTATTTGCATGCACATAAATATATAAGACTTGCAATAAATAATTTAAGCGGTGAATCTCTGAATAATGATTATATATAGAAAGCTTATTATGAGATTTCGTAATCTAAATAAAATTGAAATATATCCATTTTTATGGTTCTTAATATAATTAGTTAAAGAAAAATTAAATGCTAAACATTTTGAGTTGAGTGGCTGTGCAAAATTTAAGATAAAAGTGTTCAAAAAGTTGAAAATGTTAAATTCTGAATTTAGTCCAGAAACTTGTACATGCAGCTATTAGCAACACATTTAAAATAACTTCACAAAAAAAAGGAGAGCTCAGAAACATACAATAAATATTTGGCCAACATTTTGATGTTGTTGCCCTTTCTCGTACTGTTGTTGTTGCACATGGTCGCTGTCAGGAACATAAAGTTTAAAATTGAGCTGGCCTGAGCAAAAGCGAAGCAGCAGCAACTTTTAGTTTTATTGTCATTTCAATGTATTTCCGCACTTTTAACCGCAGTCGCACATGCCTTGTGACCCAGCTTCAAAAAAAAACCTCCAAAAAAAAAATAAAATGAGATAGAGAGAACAAAAAAGTATTTCAAGCAGCTTCGAAGCCATAAAAAACTGCATTTGGCAGTTGTCGCCGAAAAGCAAACTACATCATCACAGCGCTCTGTTGTATCTCTTAGCCAGTCGCAGTCGCAGTACCAATTTTTATTGTGTTCTCTTTATGCTCTATCAAAGGTTATTACGATATTGTCAAAGACTGTGTTACGCTTTGACCCCAATAACTGTTTTTTATCTGCGAAATGCTCCAGCCTTTCATGGCATCGACTATTAGTTTGGATTGGTGTGATTTTTCGAATTAGTTGAATAATTTTCTATTAATTTAAGAGAATTTTAGTTTCGGCTTGCCCATTATATTTCTTTTCTAACTATGGTTTTATTTTAACATTTGGCGCAATGTTGCACAGATTTGCGTGCCAACGACATATTTAAAATGTTCAAAATTATTTATAATTAAAAGTTGGAATCCAGAAAGTTTTTCGACTATGCCGCTGCCAGCTTATAACCCTACGTACCCCACCCACCTTCTTTACACACACACACACACACACACTCATTCCTGGAGGCACACAAAGGCATTGCAACAGCGTATAACATTTTTTAATAAAAGTTCTGGAACAGGCCGGGCAGCTCTCGGGCAGTTCGAGGCAGTCGTAACCGTAGTCGGAATGATTGTTATTTACGCAATGGCAATAATAATCCGTAAATGGCGTGCATACGTACACAACACAAATATACACACATATAGAGACTCTAATAATGTAAGTCAGTCTGTGTGTATATACGATACCAGCAGAAAATTCAATATTCCTTTTTCTTTATTCAAAATTCCAATAACTCACAATCAGAGCGAGTTTTTCGCCTTGCTTAACTTCATTTCACATGGTTGCGGCTTTGTACTCCTCTCAGTCACTGCAATTTATGTATATATATATATATATATACGTGTTTTGTTTTTCTCTTTCTTTTCAGCATTCCTACTATGCTCCCCAATAATCACATTTATTCAAATATTTATATGTTTGCTTACAAAGATGTAAGTAAATATTTCTATGCAGTTTATGTCAGTTCATATTTGGCTGCTAAGCAGTACTAAATCAATACCGATTTCAACCTAAACAACAAAATAAAATAAGATTGCAAAAACCAAACAAAAACAATTTAAAATATTATTATATAATATTGTTTACATTGATTAATTTTCTGTAATTTGGTTCTGTAAATAATTAAATATAAATATTTATAGATATTAAACGCTTGACCAAAACTCTTCGACCATAAACACAAAATCTGGTTAATCTATGCTCTTTAGGACCAAAATATAAGAAGGCTAAAATTTGTAAACAATTTCGTTTTAAATTTTTTATAATGCACAAGAAAAATGAACTGACTATGGAGTTCAATTCGGAGTAGTGTCTCCATAACTAAATTTTTAAAGAATATCTATTATACAATCATTTAAATGGCTTAAGTGACTCCTGTTACTCACACAATGCATTGCTTAAGATCGAATAAAACTCTTTAGGGTTCCTGCAGACACTATTTTGGTATACGTTGGGTCCAATTCACAGCTGTTTTCAAGCTGTCCAATAAAAGTCAATAAGCATACTCTAAGATATGCGCATTTTTCAATTAAGTATTTGCATTGCGACACCAAACAATGGCGAACAACACATATGTATGAATGTGTGTATGTACGCATGTGTGTATGAATGTCTGCATATAACAAAACACAAATTCAAATGGCATTTTATGCAACATGGTCTTGCATGCGCTGCTGACACGATGGCAAGATGGGGATAGTAGTGGGGAAGAGAGAGGTACGAAACATGTAAGCCATGTATTTCATTATGTACGACAAACTGCCTGACACGGGCGGCTAATAACAGCTACGTTGAGCATAGACAGCCAGTCATAGTAGCAGTTCCTGTAGTTGTTGTCAGAAGGCTATTCTCATTGCCATTACTATTGCCAATCCCCATGCAAATTGCGTTGGTTGAAAAAGTAAAAGCTTAGTTGATACGGGTCAATAAGCTTGCCTGCTTACAGCAAAATCAAATTAGTATTAGCCGAAAACAAAATTAAGAAATAACATCCAAGCGGACACTCACTGGCACTTTCCCAACCCCAACACCAGCCCCAACCACACCTCCAGCTCCAAATCCATGCTCCTGCTTATGCTCCTTCTCTTCGAGGACGCTTCCATGCACATGACTGACCAGCACAACTTTAAATATGTAAGAGCCGATGCCCGGAGTAAGCGTTGCAGCTTCAACCTTGTACAGTGCCTTTGGCAAGTCAATGTACTTGAGTGCGACCAGACTTTGAATGCTGTAACGCCCAGCCAAGTTTGGGTTGGGCCATCGAGTTTTTCTGAGCGCATTAAGTGAAGCGTGGGCCTTTAGTTTAAAGCAAGTATTTGTTAAGTGCTGTGATTCGATTTTATAGTCTGCAATGAACTTTATAGACTGCGCGATTCTTGGTTTTCGTTTTTTTGGGCTCAGTCACTTCATCAGAAAGTCGATTACGAAATTCCATTTCAATTGACGCAGGGAACTTACTGCCTACGTATCCGCTGAGGCATCCGTTATATATGTATGCAGGAACTGGAAGTTCCATTGTCATATATTGATTTATTAATCCGCAATTTATGTGAATAATATTACTAAAATAAAAACAAAAAATTAATAAAATACAAAAAAATAATAACCTGGAAGCTGCATTACTCAAACGTAAAACAAGCGAGATAAGCGGAACAGGAAGAGCGCATGTCAAGTGTTTAAATTGTTTTTATTTTTAATTTGATATACGAATTGCCCGCCAACTGCAGTTTATTTACTGAAGGGTTATACATAAATGAGATTTTTGTATTATAATGCGAATTATGCAAAGAATTTTTTATTTAAATTTAATAACAAAAGCTTTAGTTATTGATATATGACTATTTCTCACCGGAACTCGATCGTAATTTTACTTAACTAATAAAATAACTAAATAACTCTTCAGATTTATATTTATATGAATATATAGAAATTATAAGTTAGCTAGCTGACTAACTGTTCTAAATCAGGCAATCAGCCAGTCAGAGATATTTCACTTAAGTAAAGTTAGCTTAATTTTCATGTGCAAATAACTAAATAAATCACATAAAATTAACAACACACAGACATTTATTTGCGGCGACAACTTTCACTGTCAGCTCATAAATTATTAAAAAACAGTAGAGTCGTGTTAAAGAGAGTCAACTTTGTGCATAATCAATCAACGCATGATGATAAAATCAAAACATTCGACTAAATTAAGCAAGTTGTTGGCCTGGCCAGGCTGGCACTGCCAAGTTGCTCAATGATTCAGGCAAAACAATAAACTCAAACGGCAGCTCCAGCCAAGTGAAATTGTCAACAACTTATCAGCGGTACAAATGAGCTGCTCTAATTCTGGATGATGATGATGATAGGGGAGCTACGAACTGTGAGGCACTCACATTGTCAGTGCCGTACAGTTTCCGTTTCCGCTGCGAGCAATGGCTTCGCTGCTGGTGGCCATTGCTGCTGCTGCCTAATCGGGCATCGTTAGTCGCCGCGGGGGTGTTAACCGAGGTCATGCTGTATTACTTGTCCATTGTAATGATGTAGTTGTTTTTGCTATTACTATTATTGTTCTTGTTGTTTTTGCTTTTGTTGTTGTTTTAAATGCGATATTGTTGCTCAGGCTACAAACAATCGCATTAATAACAAACGGCATTGAAAGCCCATGTCATCAAATGGCCCAGCACCAACTCTGTCTGTTCCTTTGTCGCCTTGTTGGTCTGCCCGCCTGCCCGCCTGCCCGTCTAGCTGGTAATACTCACTGATGCTGATTATGGCTGTTTATTTGTGCACGAGCACAATGACAATGCCGTTGTATCATCATTAAATGGCCAAAAGTCACGCATTTACGGTTGATGGACGAAAAATGACGACTGACAACGGCGACCTGCACAAGTCATTGGTTCTGGACACGATTTAATGGCAACAGTATCAACAATTACTGTGACCAGTATGATTATTGCTGGCCCACTGTTAACCCACAACAACAACCCCAATCCCCTCTGTCTCTGTTTCTGTCGAGTGTTGAATGTTTAGCTGTCATTACGTGTCAGTAAACCTTGATCAGGCCACTGTCTCGTACCTTTGTACCTCTCATGCTTCTGCTATTGCCTCGGGCACATCATCGATGTCCTGCAATTGAAGCGGTTGTCCACGGCGACTGTGTTGTTATCATTTCGGCGTCGGCTTTGGCTTTGCTATGGCGAATTGAATTCAGTGCCTACTGTTCGGTGTTCAGCTTACAGCTGTATAGGGGTTAGTAACAACAAAGGCCCAACTAGGACTAGCTGGTCAGCCCACAAGTTCCCCTGTATCCCAGTACGGAGGCCATTGCTAGCAATCCACACATCCGTTTCCACAGTCCATTCAAATCCACTGACGAGCACATCGGACATACCAGTCAATGCAATGCAGGAGTGTGAGTATACAATTAGGCTACTGTTGACCAATTGCCGCACTTAAGCGGAACAGTTCAGGCCAGCGAGGGCCGGTCGCTGGATTTCAAATCAATTTCGTTGTTAAATATGCAAATGCTATGTTCAATAACGTAAATTCTATGAAGAGCTTATCATAATTCATATGTAAATTCGATATAAAGTGCAGTAGTGAATTAATTAAAATTACTTCATAGCACATTCTTTAATATCTCTTGATAAAAATCGTCTCAAAAATTCTTCATCTAATAAAAGACGTAGTTTTGCCTGCCATAAAACTACTTATTTGGCTGACAATTAATTTTCTATTTCTGCCTGAAGGGATGCCGTTTTTTAACGCTTTCAGCTTTTATGTTTTTTTTGGAGAAATTGCTTATTGTACCACTCCTCGTTGGCTGGCAGCTTTCCCGTTGACAGTCAACTATGGAAATGATAAAACTCAAACAAGAGGCTGCTCTGACAGGCACTAAAATCAGCAACAGCAACAATAACTACAGCAGGCAGCCAACAGAACAATCGGCTACCGCCTGTTACAACAACAACAGCAACAGCAACAACCGAAAAGAGCAAAGGCAACAACAATGGCTAACAACCAACAACAACATTGGTTAGCTTCCGCTTTACTAACTTTTCGCAGTGCGTTTTCAGTTGCCGTTGTTGTTGTTGGTAATCCTATTAAAAGGCTAGCATGCTATTCTTGTCGTTGCTGTTGTAGCTGGCTTTGTTTGTTGTTTCATTTCAATTCGCCGAAACAAAGACTTAAAGTGCTCACTCACCTGATTTTCTAGGTTTTAGTGGCCACCCACGCTCAAAAGTAGGCAACACTTTTCGCATTTTCGTACTCACGCCAGCTTCGACTCGCATGTTTATTTAAAACCAAAAACACTAGCAATAAACAATAACAACAAAATTGACAACAACAACATCAACAAGCAGAGCCCGGCTTTTGTTCGTCTGGTGTTGGCTAGAGCGGTTTAACGAAGGGGGTGAAAGTGCTGAATGGAGGCAATTGTTCAGCTGAAATAGACCTCATTTTAGGCCAGCTATTTGTGATACTCAAGTGTGTGTAATGTTTGTGTGGGTATGTGTGCGATTGTGAGACTGAATATATGACATATTTTTTAAGAGTACCTAAGCATCAACAATCGTTGAGTGGTGCTTCAATTGGTTTTGTGATTAATGCTCTGATTGAAATGTTTATTATGACCGAAAAGAATATTTGTAAGCCAGAATAATAACTCATATTTAATATGATTATTTGATATCGTGTCAACTGAAATATTTATATTACTTTCCACTGAACTAAGTTGTTCATAAAGAGATTCATGTGGAATCTCTTCAGTTTACGTGTGGCGGGCAAATAAAACTTCTCAAGAATGTTATGTGCGATGCAATAAATTTCAGGCACACCACACAAATACGCACCAACGCTTACACTCGTAGCTATTTATTACGTTTTGCAGTAAAGCAACAGCTTCAATATGGCCAACTGATCGACCGATATCATTGGCTCTCCTTTCTGTTGAATCCTGCATTATCCTTCCACCCATATTCGCACAACCCCACATACTTATATTTATTGTAAGTTTTGGTTGTTATTTTTTGCGCAGCTTAGAACACTTTTAAACTGCTTTGATAGAGTCCTTGAGGCATTTACTTTGATTCCCACTTCTTATGTTTCAGATGGGATGCCTCCGCTCCACCTCTCCCACACATTGGCAAGTCTTTGACCCTGCTTTGCGCTGAGCTGTCATTGAACTGCACCCACAGACAAATTGCTGTAAGTCACAATAATCGTCATCGTCATTTCAGTCCATTGGGCAGGCAACTTTGACTAACCAGAGAGTGCGTTGCGGCCTCATCTAAAGATGCCATCACCATGGCTTAATATAGCAATAGTCGGTACATTTTGATCCTTCATTGGGGCCGCTGTCACGTCTCCCAGTATTGCCAAGTATTTATTTGGACAGAGTCTGCTAGAAATCACGTCTCAGCTGACACAGGACATGTTTATGGCCATTGAACTGTGAACTGTGTTGGGGCCAATTCTTCGACCAACTCTTTAAACCATAAATAACTGCAGAGCCTCTCATTATGCAGTCGGCAATTTGAGCCAAAATCTACGAAAAAATACTCCATCTGCTGCTCTCCAGTTATCTATTGCCCAGTTTCATGCACGTTTCGTCCATTTACGTCTATCGAAAGAGCACTAAGTAACAAAATACCGTACAAAATCCCACACACAGAATGCAACAAATTTCCAGGAAACGGAGATGCAATATAACAGTTTCATATCCACTATAAAGCTTATCTACATTTTTTCGGTTCCTTTGATACATTTACAATACAAAACAAATGTTCATTTTTAATAATGTTTTATTATTACAAAGCAATGTCAAAAAGTGAAGAAAAAGTACAAAGTGAAATATCAAGATAACTAATTATAATTAATTTCTAGAATTTTAAAATTGTTGTCTTTATATTGTGAAATGTTTCATTAGTTTTATTTATATTGTTGTACATAAACATTATATCATTGTTATCAATAGGTTAAATCATTAAAATCTTAAAATTAAAATCTTCAGGCTATTGAAACACCCCAACACACTGGCTAATATACTTAAACAAGCCATCCCACCACCGCCTCCACACGATCTCGCTACTAGAGTAGTGTTTTAACAACTTTCAAAGTTGCACTTTTTTCTTCTTTTGTTTTTACTTAGATATTATTATAATATTAGATTTATAAACTACTGTTGCTTCATCACTAATAAAAAACAATTAACCAAAAAACTCTTGATTTCTTCATTGAACGTGTAGTTCAACTATGTTATTGCATTTTGTTAACCAGTGTAATTGAAATTGCTGCCACTTGCGCCGCGAGTTCAATTGAAAGGGTAAACAAATCAGAATGTTCCCAAAAGCATGACATTAACACACAGCACCAAGTGGCAGTGGCACTATCATGTGGGGCAGAGAAGTACGAGGGGCCTAAAGGCTCAATTCGAAGCCGAACTCCGACTCAAAGCATTTCTAATTTGTCCAACGCTGAGCTCTGACGCTGATGTATGGCAATAGACATTCGTGAATGGTAGCGGAAGTGCCTAAAATGCGACAACAAGCTTTTCGAGGCAGACCCGCAAATAGATTTGGAATGTGTACGCGGAAACGACAGTCTGACAATTGCGAATTGTCCGGCAGAATTGTGGTTGGTGAGGGGGTGGGAAATGGAAATGGTAACTGTCGTCAGTCTTTACATTTCGGTTTGTTATGGCAGCGCCTGTATCTGTATCTGTATTTCTTTATCTATCTGTACCTCAGTCTGTTTATTCCTAACAGTTGTAGATTTGTCAGCAGCAATTACTGTTGATCTCGAGTGTTTTTGGTCACCTTTTTATTTTTCTTATGTTGTTGTTGTTATGGCTGTTGGAACGTATTCCCACGTTCAACTCATCGCATTCAATTTGCTTGATTTTATTTCCGTTTTTCGTCGCTCGCTCAATTTCTCGTCCTTGTTGTCCTTTGCCCAGCGGCACTTGCAGTATGCCTACCAGCATTTTCCTCATTTGCTACAGTTTTCTAAATTTTTTTTTGACATGATTTTGATTTTGATTTCTCGCGATTTTGCCATCGCGCTCTCTGCCACTGCAACTTGAGTGTGCAATTTGATTTGATTTTCAGCAGTCACGGCATCGTTCTGCCAAGTCCTTGTGGCATGTCCTCGAGATGGGCAGTTGCGGTCTCGTTTTCCCTTAAAATTGACGTTGCCAAATTTACCCACAGCTGCAGCTCCAGCTCCAGCAATAGCTACAACTACAAAGATTGTCATTTTGTTTAATATTCGACAGTGAAGTTTGAGTGTTGTTTTACTTTTTGTCGCCTTTTTTCGTTTTATCATCACTATTTGCTGCCTGAGAGGGCAACTATCTGTGCCAGGATATATCTCTACTGGTATTGGTGTTGCTGTTTGTGCAACTACAGGATATGAAGTGCTGGTCGATTGCCACTGAGTCACACATACTTGTAAGTGTGCCACGTTTTCAATGTTGTCACTATGGCTTATTTGGGGCTCTGTCCCCGTGTCCTAGTCAATATTTATGCTATCTCATGATACTATTTATTGCGATTGTCATTGCGATTGGTTGCACTAGCAGAAAATCGGTAATGCAATTTTCCAACTGCATGTTATCATATTAAAGCTGCTCTTGCGAGTACTTTGGTTTATTTTGTTATAATAGCCGGTGGGATGGGCCATAGGCCCCTATATATATATTATTCATAATATAATAAAATATATTTCAGCTTACGTTTGTTTTTAATTGTAATGGAACTATATTTGTTTTAAATTTCTATTTCTTTTGTTCTCAGTTGTAAGTAATTTCAAAATAATTATTTTTTAATCAACTACAACTCTTAACCAACAATAAACTATCAGTGGCTTAGAAGTAGAAAGCCAAGATTTTACCATAAATTAATAATAATTTATTTGATATAATCTTAATTTAATAATAATCTTATAGCGTTAATTTTTCATTGAAGAGAAATATAGAAAACTCTGGCAAGCCGGTGATGACTTAGGTAACTTAACAATATTCTGATTCTGTTTCGACATAGCGAAAGTTTCCTATATTCGTTGTCATCCATTTAAGAGTTATTCAGATGTGTTTAATACACTCAGCAGGAGTTACATGAATCAACTTCATTGACGCAACGGTAAATTGTGTCCTATATGCCTGTATAGCTGATGAAGGAAGGAAGTAGTCATAGTTATCGTTTAATGTGCTTGCCATGCATATGGCAGACAAGGACATTTTCAGTATGCCGCTTTACGCCTGATTTGGCAAGGACACACGGAATGACCTACGCCACGAGTCGCGTTAGGTCGGCGGGAATAAACAGACAAGATGACAACAATGTCTGGGGACAATTTTGGGGTGTCTGTTGTGCACGTTGTTTCGATGTTGCTTTCATTTTCAGCTGTCCTAGGTCCTGCCTAGCATCTTCCTATACTTCTGGTTTCCCACTTGGTTGACTTGGTTTTATTTGTTATTCATTGAGGGGTTTTGTTAGGGAAATGTGTACTAGGCAACTGGCAGCCTAAATATGGCAGTGGGATTCCATTGTCAGCAGCCGAAATCCTCAACTATTTCATTTCATTTAATTTGATTTATTTGCTGGTCGCTCTCGCTTAACTCTTGTGTTTTTTACTCAATTTCTTTTTTCATTTGGAATTTCGGCCGGGGAACGCCCCTTGGTTAACGCCGCCATTTCATGCCAAACAGGAGTGGGGTTGCTCATTTATAATGAAAACACACAAATCCAAATTTACACAGTGATGCAGCCGGGCGGATTGTATCCTTGAAGTGTGCGAGTTCTATGTCCTTGAGCCATAAAATCTTCACAGCGTGCTTGGCTCATGTCGTAGGCCGGGTTAGTTGAATTTTGGCATTGACTCGGTCAGAGAGAGGGAGCTCAGCTCATCTCTGTTGCAGGCATTTCTGTTGGCAGGCAAAAAATTTGAAGCCAAAAGATTAAAACCATAAATTCTGTTGCGCTTAGTAGCAGTAGTAAGGACAGACCCAGGCCCAGGCCAAGGGGTACACTGTACGAGCTCTAAGAGAATTTCTCTTACTAAAGTCAAATTGAAAACATAGACAACTTCAATTTGGTCGCAAAATTAAATTATGAAATAATTGTACATATATCTAAAAGCACTCACAATGTGATTCTAATTTTAGTGCACAGGCAATTATTATACCCTGTACAGGGATATATTAACTTTGTGAAAAAAATTTTTGTAACAGGCAGAAGGAGGCATCTCCGACCCTATAAAGTATATATATTCTTGATCAGTAACAACAGCCGAGTCGATTGAGCCATGTCCGTCTGTCTGTCCGTCCGTCTGTCCGTCCGTCCGTCTGTCCGTCTGTGTGAACGCGTCGATCTCAGCAACTATTAGAGCTAGAGACACCAAATTTGGCATCAAGGTTCCCGTATACCATACACAGATCAAGTTTATTTTAAATTTTGGATACCTCCCCCCCTTCCACCGCAATTTGAAAAACACTAATAATAGCCACATTTTTCAGCGTAGACACTTCTAACTTAACAGGTGCGTTAAGAATGATATGTAGAAGGAACGCTGAAAGTTTCATCAAGATCGGTTTGTAAATAAGACAGATAATCAGCAATAAAAGTTATTTTTCCACGGAATCGTAGAGCAGCAGGCAGCACATGTGTGCGAGCGAGACAGCGAACGACTGTGACACATGCGTCTGCTTACCATGTGTGCATATTTGTGCGAGCGAGATAGCGAACTACTGCGACACAAGCTTAAGTAAATTAAGTGTCGTAACACTATGCAAAAAATGAGAGTTTCAGAGGGGTATTCTTTAAACACCTGTTATTGTCTTACTTTTAAATTAATCAAAGAACCTATTATCAAAATACTTTTAATATAGAAGCCTGTACAGGGTATTATACTGTCCAAAGCGGTCGACTGTAGCCTTTTCGACTGGTTTTGAAAAGAATTTGCGTAAATTTTCGAAACTGTGCAATTTTTCAGATCAAACTATTTTCTTTTGGTATGACTTTGCCCTTAAAGATTAAATTTATTAATTTTTAGTTTTACTTATTTTATTAACTTTAATAAGAGTAAATAGTATATTATATTTATTATAATGATCTGTAATTTGCATTAGCTTTTGGTCAGATGCATTAAGTCATGTTTTACCTTATTGATTAAATAAAATATTGTTTAAACTGATGCTTATTTAATTGCCTTCACTCCCTCTTTTGTCCCATTTTTCATTTTTGATGGTTCCTTGACAATGCATCACAATTTGAAGTCAATGGCAATCGAGTCTCGAACGTGTAAGGTTGATTTCAGACTGCTTAATGACATTACACATAAGTCATATATCCACATACACACAGAATCACACTCTCACACACAGACAGCCCTTACAGACACGCACGCACACATTAAGCGCCTTCTGCAATCTTTTGAAAGGTTTTCGGTTAAAATGTTTTGCATATTTTTACGGAGAATGTCGAGTCTGAAAAGCGAGCTTGAGCATGAGAATGGGCAAGGGAAGGGGAATGAAAGCCAGCAAGTCATTGTGGGTTCGTCTATATACATTGATAGATACATAGTTGATCATTTCATTATGGTTTACTTTAGTTTATTGATTTTACCAGCAGATGGTAAAATGATTCGCAAATATAAATATCAAGAGTTGTTTCTTCTACGCTACTAAAGATTCATTAAATATTTATAACTTTTGCGAGCAATCGACTGGGTTGACTGTGGTGGACGTGGGTCTTTATAAATAAAGCGTACATTGAATGCCAATTAGGCCAATTCAGGCCAAGAATTTAAATGAAAATAACTTTTAAATTTCAGACAATTTATGCCTTTGCTTAGAAACCACAGCAACAACAGTTTAATGTCAGATTTTGTTTTTAATTGACGTTGTTTTGTTCACATTTTGTTCTGTTTCTGTTATTGCAATTTAATTAATGTCTTAATAGTTTTTGCATTAAACGATTTTACTACTTTGCTTAAACCATGTCTCGGCAGAGCCGTTTCTTTCGGCCGAGGTCCTCTACTTCTCATCGAAGTTACAGATTAGTCCGCTCAGTGGAAGAATCGAAACTGGATATACCAACAATTGATGAGAATAGTCGATATTGGTATTTCACTCATCGCCACAAGGCGGATAAGAATTACATCAAACTGTCCTATGAGGCAGAGGCAGAAATAAGAAATGAAACAAGGCATGTTGCAAGACCCTCTCGAGAAGTTGGCAGCCGTGAACCTAGTTATACCAAATTCAAAGTACCATTGTAAGTATTTAAATTGCACATTCATCTATCATTTGATTGCTTTAAGGCAACCTCTCTTAGCCAGATGATCTGTAAAGAAAATTATTCGAGCAGTGTTAAACGCTACAATGAACAGTTTTGCAGCGAGATAAGCAACCTAATCGATAATCAACCGACCGCTCGAGAGGCAACCTATTTTGTGCGGTAAGCTAAAAGGAAAACGTTGAAAATATCATTCATATTCATTTGCCACAGCATCGTATCCTATACGACTCTATGGCCGCCATATCATAATGAGAGCGAGATGATAGATACGAGTCGGCGATTTTACGCTCTAACTCCAACAGAGCGAAATCGCTTTCAACATATCATGTCAAATGATTACTCATATACTTAAGAACCGAAAACCATTAAAATATCTGTATATATATATTCATATATATTTATATATATATATGTATATAAATAACCGATAAATTAGGAAACCTCAGGACGACTCAGGACGGTTCTAAAATAGCTGAAACCAAATATCATGTACAACTACTTGTCAGACAATAAAGATTAATGATGGATTTGAGCAAGGAAAGATATTTATTTCATGATCTAAAAGAATCTGAACTGTATATCATAAGCACGTATACTTGCAACTCCACAAAAGGGCAAGTGGACAAATGGGCTAAGCAATTGCATATTCACTGTCATTGCCATTGGAATGCAGAATGTTGCAAAGTTATTGTAGACTCAGTCTGAATATTTTTGCAATTGTAATTTATATAATGGTCTTTCTTTGGTTAGCTACGAGTGCATTTCAAACACCGACGAGTGGACAAAAACAGCAGCATAAATTCAGCAAAGAAGTACAAGCAGAAACATTCCAAAGTGTTCATTGCATATTCGATCTACATAAACAGTTTCCGTTTCCGGGCAAACACATTTACATGGCGAGCAACTCCCCAAACTCCATCGTGCATTGACGTTGTGGATGGTGTGATGCTCGGATGGAGCATCATCAAGGCGACCCCAGCAATGGCCACCATCCCTGTCATTTACATTAAATATTAACCCAAAATGCTGATAGCCGCCACACATTACAAAACATGTTGGACAGCCACCAAATGAACTTGTTGTTGTTACACACAAAAGTAAAAATAATTTCCATCTTATAGGATTTTTTGTAATTTTTTTTTTTTGTATATATATATATATATATATATTTGTTGTTACAAAAATACCCGAAAAGTGCCACAAGCAGCAAAAAATGAGGCGAGCGAACGCAAATTTTTCACTTCACTGAATTATTCATGAATGCAATTTTTGCCAACAAATAAAATATAAGCAGCAGCCTGCGCTGCCTTCTGAATGGCGACGTTATGCGGGTCGCGTGGGCGTGGGCGTGGCATCTGAAACTGCAGCTGTGCGTTGTTCGGTTGCCTCAAATGTCATTGCAATATTTAGCTTAAATTAAAAAAAAAACAAGCGGATCAGTCGAGGCGCATGCGACAGTATAGTACCTTGCATCAGTATTCACAACTGAAGTTGGGTATGACTACAGTCGACCGCAGTCGACAGTGGGAGACTCTGTACTAATCGTGAATAGCAAAATCTACGCATTCAAAAAATATTGTACAGATAGCAAAACGAATCTTCCGAGCCTCGAACTCGCGATCCCTTGATTCACAGTCTAATGCTCTACGCCCTGTGCCACCGGCAAACCGACCCGCAAGCCGACAAGATTAAAATAACTGAATTCGTATTTCCCATTCATTGCCGCCTTGAAAGTTTCTTTTGCTCAAAAAATTCTCCATAGTTTTTTTTGCATTGCTATGTACTATGCGGATACATAGAAAGTATTCTCTAATGCAAAGCAATCAATAGTGAACAACACAAGTGCTTATGTATTGGTTTTATTAAATTGCAAGTACGTTAAAGATTGCCTGCATTTGCAAAAAAAAAAATTTAAAAAAACTTTTGCGGTCCGAGCAAGCTTCGAACCCCAGACCTGTCGCGCGCAAATTCTATGTTCTCTAAGCTAAGCCACTACTTCATATAGTTCGAAGACGGCAATCTCTATACTTATGCAGCACGAATTTTAGCATTTGACATATATGTACACTAATTCGAATTTCTAACTAAATTTTGTTATTTCTATATATATATATATATTTAAATAAAATAGCAATAATTAATTAATAATTGAAAAATATAACTAAAATTTGTAATTGTCAGCAGCGAGATTTGAACCCGCGCACCCGTAGCGAGTGTTGCTGTTGTTGTTGCTGTAATGCTGCTTAGCCCTCATGAATTTGTAGGTCATTCATTCCTTAAAATCTCCTTTGTTTATGGTCCGATCGTGATGAAATTTTCGGAAAACGTCCGCACGCGGGCGCACTTGATGTGTACCAAATCTGCCAAATGTGGCAAGTCTGTAGCTCTTATAATAGGTTTTTTTCGATTTTCGGGGGCGGAAGGGGGCGTGGCAAAAATCTAAAACAAACTTGATCTGCCTGCACACTATACGGGTGTTGTCACCAAATTTGGTAGCTCTAGCTCTTATAGTCTCTGAGATCTAGGTGTTCATACGGACGGACAGACGGACAGACGGACAGACAGACAGACGGACAGACGGACATGGCTATATCGTCTCGGCTATTGATGCTGATCAAGAATATATATACTTTATAGGGTCGGAGATGACTCCTTCTGCCTGTTACGCACAAATCGCTTTCGTCAAACTTAGAAGACTATGTACTTTTAGTACAGAGTCTAAAAAAAGAAAAGCAACTGCGAAAATATTCAAGAAAATGGCTCACGAACTTTGTGTGAGCTATGGAGTCGTATGTCAAATTTATGATGTTTCCCATTTCCTTAGCTTGATATTTATTTTTAGCATTTTGAATATCGCGACTCTTTTCAATAGCTCTGTGCTTAATTTACTGGAAATCATTTCAGACTTGACAGGGTCGAGCTTATTTTTTTTTATTTATTAGCCATAAACTCGTTATAAATAATATATTAAAATATTTTTATTAAAAGTGCAAATATTGACACATATTTTCAATATTGTGAATATGCCAAATAAATCAAACGGCTCTAATGATATTTCCTTCGTCTGTTATTTTCATTTATTTGTTTGAATTTGCATTTTGGCTGGGTTTTGTCTCAGCAAGGCTCGACTTCTTTGGCAAACTTTGAAGGTGTTAACTATGTCTGCATTGGAAAATAAAATGATGCTATCAGTAAGTACGTTAAGTTACAACTGAGAAGTGCCATTAAAATAATCGCTGCAATAACCGCATTTTGCACAAATTTTCACTGTAACTTTTTATTTTTGGATTTTATTTCTTTTCTTTTTTGTGGCTTTTGTCTCTTACCTTTTCGAAGTCAACAAGGAGAGAAATTTGCATGAATAAGTTATGGATGCGCTAGTTGAACTCAGTTGGGCCTGGGCCATCCAAGGGATTGGGGCAACTGGCACAAGTCGAGAGCTGTCGCTGCCGCTGCCACGGATGCTGCTGCTGCTACTGCTGCTGCTGCTGCTACTGCAGCTGCTGCTGCTGCTGCTTCTGTCAGCGCAACATATTGACACAGTAAACTGGTTAGGTTGTCAGAGTTCGAGAGGAGCCAGCTTGCAGGAAGGTGCATTGAAGTTTCAGAGAGTGCGCGACTCAAAGGTAAATCCTCAATATGCCAAGACTTCTAAGCGGTGCATCCTTTTTGGCATGCAGTCTCTGCCTTTGCGTAGTATTTGTATCTGTGTGTGTGTGTGTGTGTGTGTGTGTGTGTGTGTGTGTGTGTGTGTGTGTGTGTGTGTGTGTGTGTGTGTGTGTGTGTGTGTGTGTGTGTGTGTGTGTGTGTGTGTGTGTGTGTGTGTGTGTGTGTGTGTGTGTGTGTGTGTGTGTGTATGTGTGTGTGGCTCTGTACGTGCTATGAGGCATATGTACCAGAGCCAAGTCAGCAGTCGCTGCTCCTGTTACTGTTGCCCGGTTTGCGTTGTATTTACCAATTTCTACACACACACACACACACACAAACAGACACACATGAAACATATCATCGCTAAGAAATCCATGCTCCTCCGCTCGGCATTCTTTTTTGGGTTATTTAACTCAACGGTAAGGTTTGTTTAAGGTCTCGTCAAAGGGCGACACACAATTTTCACGAGAGAACCGACAGTACTATATCCCTATCCCTCTCCGTCTCTCTCTCTCTCTCTCTCTCTCTCTCTCTTTCACTCTTTGTCGGGTACAGAGCACCGATATCTTTAAAGCGCCATTTTTCCCGCTATTGCGATGTGGTTCGGTTTTGATTTTTCTGTTTTCAGAGTATAATTAACGCACATGCGCACAGAGAACAAGAGAGGAAGAGAGAGAAAGAGAGAGAGATAGAGAGAGGGAGAGAGAGAGAGAGGCAGAGAGAAAAATTCACTCGTTTTATGGTAATTAAATAAAGAGTTCCTGTTTTCTACCCATTTAACCTCTGCGTGGATAAATCAACATAAAAAACAAGAACCTCAGCCGCCATTCTGTAAGAACAATTCAAATCATTTAAAAAATTAAATATTATTAATATATTTAAGTAGTATACACAAATAAAATTGTGTACTAAATGAAATTAAATGTTTTTCTTATATATATAGCTTAACATTGTTATTTGTATTATTTTATTGTATAAATTGTATTTTCAATTTCCAATGTTTTAGTATTGCAGTTACAAAGTATTTTTTTTTTTATTAACACTTAATGGCAATTGATGACATTCTAATGTAGATAGATTTTGTTGTAGCTAATAAAATTGTATACTTTATAAGAATCATTTAGTAATTTCGAAAATTGTAGACACTTTCCCCACTCGCAAATCCCTCTATTTTCCTGTACTTAAACTAGCAGTTAGAGATAATGGGTAAAGGGATATATTTGTCTCAAATACCCCTGTATGGAAGGCCCCTCTCCCATTATTTGAGTATTTAGGGAGTTGGAACGTCGTGAGTTGAGAGAGCGGTTCTCCAGCTACCATTGGCAAGAGGCAAGACGAAATGAGCCGAGTTGAACTCTCTTGGCGTAGGTCGTAAACAGATGCAGGTGAAGTGTATGCTGGTCAGGAGCAACAACTGTGCTGGGGTCTATCCATTTTAACGAGCGCACCTGAACAACTGCAGCTGATGTGTTCATGTTACTTTATAGCATCTGCACTTACACACACGCACACACTTAGGTTGTGTGGCACCAATACACATATAGAGATTTATATATTTTTGTCACACATACTTAAAACGTCTCTCCGCTGATACTTGGTGACTTGATTTCTCCTTCATTGGGTTTGGCTGCAATTTCTTGACCTGATCGTCTTGGCGATGCAGTCAGAAGCATTTACTTGCGGTCATTAATTTTGAATAGGAAAATGGAAGGGGGGGAGTGGACTGGGAATCGGAGGGTGATTAACATCAATCTGCTGTTACAGTGGTTACGAGTAAAGTCTATAAACAGTTCGTGCACGTCGAGAGTTATCCAGGAGCTGGTGCATCTGGCTAGATCTGGGGGCTGTTGCTTTTATTGATGTGTTTGTTGGGACAATTGGAAGGCGAAATTCGATGGAGATGCAACCCAGTGACTTTAAGCTGCAGCTGCCGCGACATGTGGCATTCTTAATGTGGCGAATCTGACAGTTGCCATGACGTTGACTTTGGCTTATTTATCCGGTTTTTGCCCCAGCACACACTTGCATATCACGCTTTGCTTCTTATTCTCCCTTTTTTGACTGTGCACGAGACTCAATTATGTTGGATTGACATTTGGCGAAGGTTTTCGCATCAATCAAGTTAACTTTTTCAACTGCAACTGGGCGTATATGTAATGGCTAACAGCACAGCTGCAATATAAACACATTGCATTTTGCAATTTATCGTTTTCTGGCGTTTTCCGGAGTGAGTGCAGGGCTAAAATGACCTGGAATTATTTTGTTACTCTTTTTTCCTTAACATTTTGTGTTGTATTTATTTATGTACCTTATATACAGTCTCAATTGCTTCTCGAGACCACGCAATTTACACAAGTTGATGTTACTATTAAATATATTGGACGCCCTTTAGTGAAACTAAATCTAGCGAGAGCAGAAACTTGAAGTGATCCTGTCGAATGGTATCGATTTATCGGTAATCATTAATCACATTAATCAACAGCATATCAATTGATATTAATCTTCGTAACTAATCGAAACTCTCATTGTAATCCCTTTTATAATTTCATATTCATCAAATATACCAATGTCTCCTCCGTGGTTACTTTATTAGAAATTCAAATGTCGACTCTCGTTAGCCATTAGACATATTATTGCCTATAAATATTTGCTTTTATTTTTACTCCACCCAATGAAAATTATTTCCGGTGAGTGGATCTCCTTACCCTCGTATCCTTTTTAGCCAGCCACACCCACAAGTCGAAAATGTTATGGCCTAAACAAACAGCAAAACCAGAGGCAAAAGCAAAAATAGAAGCGAATGCAATCACCTGTAACACAAAACTGAATACACAAACAAAACAAAAGGAACACATAAATTTGTAACCCAGACTTTGATGTTGCCAATTCGGGGCATCAATTGGGGTCCGCGGATGTCCTGTCAAGGATTGCGATTATATGGCGAGTGTCTGCCTGAGCCGTCGCGTTTATTTTAATGCCCTGATTATGGACGGCAAAAACCATGGAGCCAATAATAAAATAAAAACAACTGAAACGGTTTCAATGTCGGGATCCCTTTTTTTTTTTTGGCCCAAAAATAACTCAAAGGGCTGGCCCAAAAAATTGGGCCCACTTTTCAGCTCTCTTGCTCTCTTTGGTGCTATTGGCAATTTCGTTTTTGTGCTTCTTATTTATGCACATTGGCTGGTTACTTTGGCATTTTTCTATTTCACTAAACTTTACAAGAAACCAAGTTTATTGTAAGCTCCATGCAATAGCTAAGAAAAATGAAATCAAATGAAAGGCGACTGCACAAAGCAACAAAGTGGCATAGCAAAGCGGGTTTCCTATCTACTCATCCGCGTCTCCTCTTCCATATATATAAATACACCCACACCCACACACTTACACAAACACAATAAGAAGCAAATTTGTTTGTAAGCAAATACGCGATTCAGAATTTCGTCATAGCTTTTGCTGTGATTATACTATTGCTCAAGGTATGTTAATATTGCCCGCAATATGTAACATAAATATTTAAAATTTGCATATCAGAGAGATAACTAAAATTGATGACGTAAATTAAGAGCCAATTAATAATATCAAATCATATATAACGATGCTTCTATCGAACTTTATTTACTCGAGAGAGAGAGAGTGAGATCGAATATCAAAATTGCAAAAACAAAAACACAGCATATTACGAATTATCTGATAAAGAATTCACTGAATAATCCATTTTTATAAGTTTATACATAAATTGTTATTATAATCAAAATGGCATTTCGCAGACAGGGTATTTCGAAATCCATCATACTCGACTACTGCGATTATACATGTTAGATGCGCCTTTTTCGCCAAAAACCTCAGTCGGGCTTTCGAGCTTGCATTAAAATAAATGAAAGGAAGTAAATTTTACACAGAATATGCAAATAATGCTGACAACAATGACTGGGCTCTGTGTGAGCGAGTGGGCGTTTTGGGCATCTGGGCGTGGCTTGTGTATGCCTGGCTATTAGCATGGACGGCACCGATATAAAAAAAAGAAAAACATTAAATGTGTCCCATTGTACAACTCCCACCAGAAATCAGAGATGTGTCTGAAATGTAATGTAAATGCGAGTAAATAATGCAGCAAGCATAAATGGTAACAATTATGTTATTGAATTCGAAAAATGGAAAATGGCACAGGGTTTTCTATGTGCAGCCAACCATAAAGCAACTGAAGCTTGCCACAATTTCTTTTGTACAGCCTTAAGAGACTATTATGAAACTGACTTAAATACAAAGAAAAGAATAAAGTATTGTTTGGCAACTGCACTGCTTGACTTACATATTTTACAGCGCCTGGAGAAAACATAAACATTCAGATACAGACGCATCTTTGAATGTGGTGAGTCAAGTTATTGAAATAATAATTAATGCAAAGTCTGGCTGCATAACTTTTTGGGCATAGAAAGTTTAAGTTTATTTATAAAATTGTCTAAATGTCTGTAATAGAAAATAGAAAATATAAATCTCAACTTACTTTGTATATTTGTCTATTCTAGGTTATTGCATTTATCAATCATTATAAATATATAAATTGATGTAGAACATCATCTCAGAAGACAACCTTATCTAATTGCTGAGTTTTCGAAAAGGCTTAACACTTATGGAAATTGATCCACTTAATCGCTTTTCAATTACTTAAGCACTTCATTTATTCATTGTATTACAAGTGTCCAAACTGGCAGCCGAGGCAAAGCGTGTCAAAATCCCGGCCAGCTACTACAGCTGTTCATACCATCAAAATGGTCACTTGGACCGGACCACCCATTGTCAGATGGCAGTTTGTACCCCCCCTTTTTTATTCTTCAACAACCTCTACAGTGTAGCTGGTGTTTTTATTGTGCTCGCTGCTCGCTTCGACACCATTAATCCGCCTGAAATGAAAGGTGAGCGATTTTTTCGCAAATCCAATTTGTTGTAAAAAAGAAGAAATGAAGAAAAGAGCACGAACCGGAGAATTGAGGTGGAGTTGGGGTGGGAGTGGGTGTGGGAGTGAAAGTTTCGCTCAAAAATAAAGCACATTTTACAGTGTGATGCTGAACATGAACAGGGCAGGTGAGGGGAGGCAAAGTTGTGATGCGACTTTAATACGCGCACATTTAAGCAGCTTTCAACAATGGCAGTTGCTCCGCCCTCAAACCACCTGAGTGGGTGTAAGGGGTGGCCCATCACTACTTGTCAAAAGTGTCGGCGTTAAGTGCAGCTTCATTTCTTCGATTTAGCAGGCAACGTGGCCCCATCATCGGTACCCGTCGGCGGGCTTATCGCCAGTTAACGTCAAATGATAATGCCCTCTAATGTGAACGTCTTTCAGGGAAATGCGCTCCATTGATTTCGGAAAAGTACTGAAAAGACTTGCCAATTATGCAGCTGCCATATTGGAAAATCAATAAACGGACACTTGTCAGCTGAGATCGTTAGTTTGATATACTTAAAACCTGCATGTAGTCAACAGTCATTCAACTCTGCCCATGGACGCTTTCCGACCACCAAAAAGAAAGTTGCAAAATTGTCTCAAGTGTGTTGAAAGTTCTATAAAGTTGCCTCACGTTGCCGGCCGACGCGGCACTGTGCGTCATTTCCGCATTTCTTAGTCGGCTGAATCTCAAGGGGCAGCAGCTGGAACCACCACCATGCGCTATTCTTTCGAAGTCGCCACCTGGTCCCATTAGAGTCAGGTAATGGCAGCCACCTTGTTGAGCCAAGTGTGCGGTTTGTGTGCACCCAAAGGCCAAAGTTGCTTGGCGAGCAGCAACGAGGCCATCACATCTCGAGTGTTCAGTCTTTGAACATTCTTCGATGAACTTAATGGCCATTGAGTGTGCGAGTGCGAGTGCGAGTGCGACTCCAAATGCGAGTACACTCTCCGGCCTGGACGTGCTGTTCCTTACCCAAAAACCGTTAAATGATTATGAAAATAGTTGGCAGCCCGCTCGCATTGACCTCAGCGAGCGGTTGGCCAACCGCTTCAGGTCACGCCCAAATAATTTTCAAGTGTTCTTTTGCTAGCACTCAAGAATCGACTTCAATTTCTGAATGTCTTGGCTGGATTCTAGGGTAGATTTAAATACCATGTTATCAAAGAAATGTAGAAGAATTATTGAAGTAAATTAAAATAATATTTAAGTAATTAATATATATATATATATATGGAATATGGAATACACATATATTACATTATTATATCAATATATTTACATGCTCTGGTGTTAAATTGGTTACTTTCATCTATTTACTATAATTAGCAGCTCTCATTTGATGGCAGCCCCAATCAATTGAAATTTCACTTGAATCCGTCCCATTGAATGATATGCGATAAATATGCAAAACCGAATTTATACAAATAAAAAAAAAGAAAATAATTTAAGTTTTGATTTTGTTAGTTTCCTGTTTTGTTGTTGTTGTTGCTATTGCGGGTGTTGTCAACAGTCATCAATTATTGGCGCACACACACATAGATGTATGTAGATGTATGTAGGCATAGAGTGGGCAGTCGATGGGTTTCGGATCGGCTCGGGTTGGTTACCAGCAGCAATCCTGCCAAGAGCACAAGTGACACTAGCGGATGCGTCCAACTAACTAAACTATGCAAATTGGTTATTTTATGGCCGCACGACGAATCCAAGGCTAAAGCGTGGCATGGAAAAGAACCCTTTTGTTGGCTACAAGGATAATGTAGGGACACAGAAAATGGGGACCAAGGACAACGCTGGCTAATGGCACAATTTGAGCAACTAGCTGGATTGAGGATGCCGCTGCGGATGCGGAGTCGGATATGTGAGAATTCAATGACATGGAAACTAACAAAATAAAATTGATGAACAAAGTGGAGAAGAAAACAGAAACCTTTAAAGGACACATACATACACACACCTACACACACACTTATACAATCCAGAAATCAGCGCAAATCAAACGGCGAAGCAACGGAAAAATTGGGCACAGCTATGAGGTCCGGTCTTGGGACCGGTAAAGAAGAGATAGACAGAGAGAGAGAGAGAGACATGAACCGAAAGACAGAGGGAATTGGGGGAAAAAAGTAAAACGTAAAACGGAAGCTCAGCGACAAAAGGGCGACTGCCCCAGAACAACAAAAGATGCTGAAATGGGCCGAGCCATGGACATGGAACAATGCCTCCGACGCTGCCGGAGATTGCAGAGATGGTGGGTGTGGCAATGAGCGGCAGCTGAAGGGGGCGGTTGGGCATGGTCGGAGCATAACTCGTGGCATGCTTCCGTTCAATTTGAAGCCTGTTTGTTAGCCAAGTAGAAGAAAAGCTGACTGCAAAAACAAAAGCGGAAACGAGCAGTTGGCGGCCGATTGGAACAATTGCAGCGCCAGTTGTGCAACAACAACAACAACAACCACATCAACAAACGGGGAACGAAGGCGCAGTGGTGGCAAAAATTAAACAAACATGGCCAACGATGGTAGCTGCTTTGCTGCCGCCATTGTTTGAACTTATTATTGGTACAGTTCGGAGCAACAACAAACACAATCATCGCAAACCATGCCCAACTGACTCCCTGACTTTCGGACTGCCTGACTTGTTATTGCCTTTCCTCATTGAATATCGCTTGATTCTTTGCAGTGACTTTCTTTCTTTTCCACAATTTCCCGCTTCGATTTTCTCCATTTTCAACATAATTTCTGCGCTCTTTTTTTTTACTCTATACATATCACGTATGTATCAAGGGTATAACAATTTTATGCAGATTATGTAGCATAGCAAATTTTGAAACTGTTGTTCCATTGATTATTCTTTGTCAAAGTAAAACAATTAAATTTCTGCTAAGAGCGTTGAATTAACGTTAATATATGATGAATCATGTTATGTTAATTTGTTTATGAAATAGTAAATTTTAGTGCTACAGGGTATCATATAGTCGATAGTTTTAGCATTTCCTCTTATTATTTGTCTTGCCTAGTGGAGTTGGCATGTGAGCGTATAATTTGTAAAAATGTAAAAAATTATTTGCCTCCACGACATCGTCGTGGACGCCGGAAAGAAAATATTTTTTCATCATTGCATTGCTGAACCGGTCTGAAACAGGAAACGTTGCGGTCAGCGCCTCAAGTAAAAGGTTTCAATTTTAAATTAAGCTGCGTTATTGTTGGCATTGGGTTAAGAACAAAAAGAGCATGGGATGCCGCAATGGATATTCCCTTTAATTGCCACAACTGAAGCAGGAATGGAACTTTAATTGGACAGAGATGATTGTCAGATCAACGCTTTAAGTGTGCAACTGAGCAGTTGATACCTTAAAGGATATTCCGCGCTTCCCTTTATTGTTTGCTAATCCAATTGGAAACATTGATGTTGCTGGTCAAGTTACCACCTGGTTAGTTAGGAAATAGAATAGGATAGCTATAGATAATATGTGCTGCGTATTAAAAAAAGAATCAATTCAGCTAAAATTGATTCCGACAACAAAACTTCAGACAATTTCACGCTCCAACACCGAAATTGACTTCAACTTTAGACAATCCAGGCAACCCACTCTGCCCACTCACTGAGCATCAGATCAGCTATAGTGTACTGCCAGCCATTTAGTCAATGTAATACTGTAAATGCTTCATATTATTGAAGGTGAGACAGAAAACTAGATACTTTGTCAAAGATTGAATATTATTAAAATGTTTACAATTAGATAAATACATAATAAACCTCATGTTGTAACGATAATAACCTTTGCCAAGGTTGTATCATAAAAATCAAAGTCAAGCTATAGAATAACTGGTAATGTTCTGAAAGGGCTGCTAGATTTTAATGCAAACATCGTGAAGGACACCAAATGAAATGAGGGCTGGCGGCTAACAACAACCACATAATGATGGCAACACCAATGACCATGACCAACAGCAAATGGAAAAGAAGACGACCAAATCCCAGCCGGCTGACCAAAAATCATAAGCGTCAAATCGACGGTGGCAGCAAACGTAATTGGAAATGATGTTTCAAATCTCGAGCTGAGTGAAGCATTAATGACACTCCCGCAAGCAACGAGGGAACTGATTGTTATTGTTGTTGTTATTTCCGTTCTTCTTGCTACTGTTGCCAATGACAACCGGACGGCGAACGAGAATGACGTTGATGATGGTTGACGGCTGTGATAACGTGTTGCCGCTAAACTAATTGAATGCGATGCCCTTTAACTAAGATTAAACAGCGGCACCAACAAAGACACCATGGCCATCAGCAAGAGCAACAGCAACAGTCGAGTGGATGAATATTTTCCAATTGCACTGTGCAGCAAGTAAATAAAATATTATAAGAATGTTATTAGATATTTTATTTGTTGAAAAATATATTAGTAATATTAATATATTTAATTACTAAAATTATAATAATAATCATAATTATTGTCCTAAATAATAATAAGTGGGATATGGTAGGACAGTGTTAAGTGTGCGCGGCATTGCAGAAGCGTTGGAAGTCAACTGCGTTTTGCTGCCAATCTCTGGTCTGCGTACTTACTGAAATGCTCTGAAATGGCATTTCATCTTTATAATTGAATTTTAATTTGTTTAGAATGCGCTTAGAAAGAGAGAGAGAGAGTAAGCTACACGCCAAGTGGCCATTGCGGATGTTGGCCGTTGGTTTGAACTGGATCCTGCCGCAGTTCGCTTCACAAAATTTCTTTGGCCAAGTTTTAGTTTTTTAGTCTAACGATTTTTGCAATTATTTTCGTTGTTGTTGGCTGAGTACTTTCCACAAATCGATTACATTTAAGTCGTTTTGTTTGTCGGCTTTACGTGCTTCCAGTCATCGTCATTGCGATTTGCAACTTATTTTCTTTACGGCTTTCCTTCTTTGTTTTTTTTTAGCGTCACTCGTAATTTCATAATGAGTTGACTTAATGGAGCCCAACTGTTGAGGGAGTTCACTTGCATTGTTTTTTCCCACAAAAAGAAAATTATTCACGCGACCATTAAATAATAATAATAATAATGAAAAGCAGAGCTAACACATAGTGAGCTGTGATTTGGTTGAACAATTTGCCTAAAATGTTGCACACCAAATTTAATAAGAATATATATCCTCGGGGTCTGAACAGAATTTTCTCGGAAATTTTCCGTTTATTCAGTTCCACTTTTTTCCGCTTTCCGTAGTTTTGTTGTATGCCTTGCACGATTTGTTGATTTTTATTTCCACGCTTAATTGAAGTAATTTTTATTTTCCCAACAATATTTCTCTGCTTAAGCGCCTACCGAAAAGGAAAGTTCTCAGTTCTGCACGCTTTTACATCATTCTATGCTACATTTATAGCTGCGGGGAATTTTCATTTTCTCTTAATTGTTGTTTTTTGTGTTATTTTTTTTTTTTTTTTTTTTCATTCACTTCAGCCAACGTGCAAAGGTTTGCCTTGGCGGCCACTCGAAATGCCAAAATAATTGTAAGGAAAAATAATGTAAAAAAATATGCAAAATATAATAATAATGTCCGTTATTGTAAAATTAATTAAAATTTATTTTTCTACGTTATGTTGTTAATATTAGGGTTCTGGGTCCACATTTCGTTTGCCATAGCTACACTAAAGCTGTTTAGCTGCTGTGGGAATTGAGAACAATAAAATTTATGTCAAGCAAATGACAAAAGCATAATTTTATGACAATTTTAAATAAATGATTATCCAGTGCCACGTCTAACATCGAATGCGAGTATAATTACACTTGCCACAAACAAAAAATGTTGGCAAATTCCGCAAGGGATAAGACCAAGAAGATAACAGAACATCTTCCATGTAACCAGACAGCGCCGCGAGTGTTAAATGCGTCAAATCCGCCAAATGTTGTTTTCGCTGGGAAATTAACATTTATTAACTGTCAGAACATGCGGAGCTTACCAAGTCGGATGCCAAATCACTCATCAAAATGCATACGTTATGCCAGACAGTAAAAGCGACTTTCTGCAGGGCAATTGAAGGTGGAAAAGTTACAGAAAATTCTGCATGGTAACGTACATATGTATATTAAATAAAAAAATTAAAACAAAAAAGTTTTTTTTTTCTATTTTTTGTTTTTGGTGAATTTTTGCACGTTGCTTCTGACATGTGTGACAAAATGTCAAAAGAAAAACACATGAAAATCCACACGCAACATGTAAAAAAGATATAAAAAAAGGGAAAACAAAATTTAAATAGAAATATTTAAATGTCACTTGCGCTTTTGTCGCGTTCTCGGCGTACATGGCGTATGCGCAACTTTTGTCTACTTTCCGCATGTGTTCGTGGCTCCTTTTTAATAGAATATGCTCTTGGAAGCATAAAGTGTTCGCCTTGCGTCCGTATGCAGCTCGCGTATTTGATGCAAAAATCTGCGATAAAATGCTAAACTTTCCTTCTCTCCACAGCCCTCTTTGGAGGGATTACCACTACGTCGGTAAGGACTCTGATATGGCTCTACACTTGCATGTGGCCTTGCAGCAAATGTTTTTGTCATTACCGGCAATGCGAACTAAATATCTACGCCCACGTTCGCAGGGAAAAAACAAAATAAAGGGATAACAGAGACATTTTCAACCGAAAATGTCAGCAAATTAAATGTAATTGATTTTCATTTCGTAGCTAGCTCTTTAAGTTCTGGTGTTGCTGTTGCTGTTGCTGTCGCTGCGGCAGCACGTGGCAAGCTCTGTAAAAGCAAATAGCCCGAATGAAACTGCCGCATGAAACGCTACGCGGCAAACACATGCTTTGAAATTAAACTTGCAAGCTGCAGGATTTGCTCTCTCAAGTTTTATCAAATTTGCTGTACAGCATTTTTCTTTGCCGACACACACACACACCCACACCCACTTACCCACATAAACCCAAACCAAACTCAAGAAGATTCTGCATTTCCCTCGATGTTAACACGCGTTTCTGTCGTTTCTTGTAGCTTCTTGGCTGCAGTCGAATAATGTCACGGTAATGCTAGCAGCTTTGTCCTGTCTGCTTGTGGTCCTTAAAGCTGACAAATCTTAAAACGTGAGATATCTTTAACTATATTTAATATCCTTAACTATTCAAAATGAAAGTCTTCCGAAGTATTAAATTGTTTGGAAAATCTTAATGAGACGATTAAATGTTATACTGGAAACATGAAAATGTTGAAAGTTTCCCTCAGCGATTAAATAATTCTGATTTTGAAACATCATGTCACTGATTAGACAGTTGGAGCTAATGGTATTGCTAATTTTCAGGTATCTTTTTATAATGATTAGACAATTAATCTGTCATATGAAAGCCGCAGTTAACGCACAATTTGCCTGTCTGCCACACAATTTGTGGCGTGTGGATAAAGGATAAAGAGCCGCTGCACTGAAATAACATATAAATTATGCACATGCCTCTGTATTTACGTGGCAATGCCCAGAGCCTTATAAAGCGAGTGAGGCAACGCAGAAAGCCATACAAAGTCGGGAGTTGGGAGGGAGCAACAGCAGGAATAATAACGAGAAGAAAAGCTGCTTTGGCAAGTGAAAGTGACCATATAAAATGATAAAGTTCCAAGTGAAAATAATTCTATGGATTTTTATAATTTCGGCAAGATTTTTATGTGGTGTGCAAATTGAAAACATAAATTCCAATGACCTGGTCGCCTTGGAGGACTTTTTGCGCTACCAGCGCTTAAAGCAAGTCCTTGTCCTGCGGCTCCCACAATCTGGGCAGCCCAACTGGACCCAGGAAATTGAAAGCCACAAAAAATTACTGGCCAACTATATGGTGCAATTTTTTACCCCCCAAGAGGGTGCAAATTTCAAAGAACTCTTTTACTATGAGGCGCCACGAACTGCGGTATTTGTTGAGGCATTTGAGAGCGATGCTGCAAAGCGTTGGGTATTTGAAGCCGCCTCTGAGGCGGGTTACTTTAACAACAGTCAAGCATGGTTGATGCTCGGTTCCAGTAAGGCGAATCGAACAGATGAGAGCGTCATTGAAGAACATTTATCTGCATATAACATATACATTGATGCGGACATAACCGTGGCAATGAGAAGGATGCCATGTGGCAAGTGAGTTGCATACGTATTTGTAGTTCAAGATTATAATGGTTTCCGACCGCAGCCTCAGCTTCAGCTGGCTGTTGTACGATATCTATAGAGTGGGTGAACAGGCGCCGTTGCATGTGGAATCGAAGGGCGAATGGAGCTTGGCCGGTGGCTATCAAACTTGGCCAAAATTCAAAAGCAGTTGGATAATTCGACGTAGTAACCTGGGCAACATCACCCTGATTGGCAGCACTGCTGTAAGTTGAGTCTGGTCTAAAGTGAAAGCAATTTAATCACTTTACCCTACAATCTCCAAACCGCAGTTGATTGAGAAGCCGCCTGGCTATGACGACTTGAGCTATCTAGGCAACGATAGACAACTCCTTCAGCTGGATCCCATGCAACGGAAAACCTTTCAGCTTTTCAAACTTATGGAGAGAATGTTTAATTTAAGGTACGATTCACAGTCGGACTTACAGAAGGGAGTAATAATCAGTGTATCTTGCAGACTAGATGTTCGTTTCACCGACAATTGGGGGCAACTGCAGCCAAACGGCAGCTGGTCGGGGGTCATGGGTCAAATTACAAGCGGTGAGGCGCACTTTGCCCTGTGCCCCATACGCTTTGTACTAGACAGGCAGCGTTATGTGCAATTCTCACCTGTGTTGCACACACAGCTGTAAGTGTGTGTGTGTGTTTGTGACTCATTTGAATATCAATTACTGCAACTTAAATCTTCGATACAGCATACACTTTTTGTTTCGCCACCCGCGACGTAACAGCATTCGCAACATATTTTTTGAGCCACTGAGCATGCAGGTCTGGTGGTGCGTTCTAGCATTGATTGTGTGCAGCACATTACTGCTGCCGTTGCACATCGACCTGGAGCGACGACAAAACACATTGCAGCAACACTTGCCGGCAATGGGTGGACACGTGGCATTCATTTGGTTCACCATATTGGAAACGTATCTGCAACAGGGTCCAGCAGTTGAACTATTCCATCTGCCGTCCACTCGCCTGTTGATTAGCGCCAGTTGCCTTTTCAGCTTTATGCTGATGCAGTTTTATGGCGCCTTCATTGTGGGCTCCATGCTGTCGGATACACCACGCAGCATTGTCAGTCTCCGGGCGTTGTACGAGAGCAGCTTGGAGATTGGCATGGAGAACATCTCCTATAATTATGCACTGTTTACCAATACCTCCAACCAGCTGGTTAGAGATGTCTACAGCAACCGCATATGCCATGGCCGACCGCACAACATCCTGGACATTCATCAGGGAGCGGAGCGTATAAGAGACGGAGGGTTTGCCTTTCACGCAGCCATCGATCGCATGTACCGTCTGCTCATCGAGCTGCTGGACGAGCAACAGTTCTGTGAACTTCAGGAGATCATGTTCAATCCACCCTATGTGTCCGGCTCTGTGTTGCCCAAAAGTTCACCGTGGCGCGAGCACTTGGCCCATGCTGTACTCCATCTGGGCGAAACAGGTCTGATGCAGTATAATGACAAACTGTGGACGGTACCGAAGCTTGACTGTACTCTAATTAAGGCCACACAGGTGGAGGTGGACCTCAAGCACTTTGCACCCGCTCTCTTTGCACTGCTGCTGGCCATGTTCGCCAGTTTCGCCGTGTTCCTCGTCGAGTTGCTGCTCGGATGGCTCAATGTGCAGCGCAAACTGAGGCGAATGTCTAAGTAATCAGCACCTAGCCGTGTAAAACTTCTTTGATTCTTTCACTTTTTGTGTGTAATTCTGTCGCTTTTCATGATTTGCTTACTTGGATATTTTTGTTAATATTAAAGAACGCTTAATAATGTCAGTGAATGCAGCTGCAGTTATATCCCTCTACAAAAATGAAAAATGCAATTAAACTGAGAACTAAGTGTGCTCACTTTTTAAATATTAAGTCGCAAATGAAGAATGATTAAAGCTTTTTATTTCAACTATTCAATAAACTATTTATTATAAGCATTCCTTAGCAACCCAGTTTCCCCTCATACTATTTAACTTGATTTGAGTATAATCTAATAATAAGAACACAAAAATTAAAATCTATATTGGAATTTACACTTATATTGCGATACCCACCTGGTAGATACGAAAAATGGGATGTTAATAATATTTTAATATTGTAACCAAGCCATTCAAGTTAATACAAACTGCAAATGTTTTGCAGAAATTACAGAATAATCGTATTATAATGCAATTTGTGATTGCCGCACAATCGGACCCTATAAAACTAAATGGCTATGGCCTGGTTATTTCTTTGTAAGCATTTACTAGCTAGCGTCACGCATAACCTTCAATTAAATTTTCATAATGTGACACAGACAAATAGCCCAGCGACTGGGGTAAAGTGCGACTGGCTGTGATCTTGATAGTCTCAATGAAACGCAACTGACTGCAATTACACCTGACAGGTAGAAAAGTGCTCCGGTAAAGGCATGACATGACTCGCAATGTTCACTTGCGTAATTCAACTACCTTATCTCCCATATACACGGCAGACTGCCTTGTTTTTAACCTTAAAGCAATTACATTGTGGTGGTTCATTAGAAAAGTTCCATTAAGGAAATGAAAATGTAATGAAAATATGCTTAGCGTTGAGGATGAAAAGACAAATGTTTTATATACCAATTAAAGTCTACAATAACCATATTTGTCTGTATTGCACGACTTATAAATATAATTATATATAAATTATATCAATTTATAATGATATTAAGCTCATATTCGGAAAATAAAATTAGTAATTTTAAATGCTTTTGGAAAATAAATTGGTCATGTTTAACAATGCGATGGTTATGACTATAATTAGATATTTAATTTATATTTTAACTAATCGGCTGCAATTTTTAAATGAATTATTTACTAGTTATACTTTGTGGTATGTAATTTGAAAATCGATTTGTTTTCTGATGAACGAACGAATTGATTGCATTGCTGATTGATATAAGTATATACAAACATATTAGCCATATATTCAATTCAATCGAATCCATTTGGATATATTCAGTTGTCTTGACATGTTCTTCCGTACACACGTCAAATTATGCAAATTTACATCATGATTAAGCTGATTTTGCTAGACTCGGTCGTTGGACTCATCATCTTCATCATCAATATCATCATCATCGTCCTCGGCCTGTGTTTGCTTAGCAATTCAAATGAATTTACTCCAGCGCATCATGCCCCCAGTTCTAATGCCATTTGGCTTGTTGGTGTTCAGGCATTTAACTACATACATACATACATATCTATATCAGCTCTTCGGGTCTTTGGGTCTCGTTTCTCGGTCCTGTCGAATCCAGCTCGACTATTACTTGGTATATAAATTCGAAAAATTTGTTCCCGACGGCCTGGCCATTTGCTTGTTCTTCTGGCCAAGTATCAATTGTTCGGCATTGGGGCTATTTATGCATTGTTGTTATTACAGTTAGTGATGTTGTTGTTTTTGTTGTTGTGGCTGTCTGCATGTGGCCTATGCATGTACTTTATTGCCTAAGCTTATAGTTTTGCCATTGCTGTGCTCCATGCTGAATGAATTTATATTGTTTTTCAAGTGTTTAAATGTTTGTTTCATGCCTCTGACGTTTAACGGTCGTATACATAATATAATATCTGCACGTCTAATTTTATTGCGATTACCGTATTATGCGTCGAATGGTCATAATGCTGCTTCAGACTGGCTTTTGGCAAATCTCGCTGAGGCTTAATAGAACAAAATAGAACAAGGTCAACTAAAATTTTATAAATACATTTCTACGGAATCAAAGTATGTCCGTCAAAGCCAGACGGGCAAGCCTTAGTTATGCCAAAAAAAAAAAAAACGATTTACCAACAAATCCTTTTGGATTAAGCTTTCAATAACGATTTTTAAACGGTTTGGGGGTCTCCAGAACACTGCTTTGTGCTTCAATTCTTATTAAATGAATTAATTTTATTATTTGTTTGCAATTTTACTTTGAGATTAACAAATTTTTAAAGCTCCGGTTATGGGCAATCCACCACTTGATTAATTAAAATAACTATAATTATAATATTTATTTCTTATTTTCTTAAAGTAACTTTGCGTTTTCTCTTTTAACAGCATTTACAATTATTTCATGTCAGTCAATGTGGCAAACCAGACACAAAATCTGGCCGCAAGTATAAAAACAACTTTTCTAAATCAATATTAATTGCTGAAACTCATTCAACCATACATTAATAAAGCCATGTTGTGGAAGAGAGAGAGAGAGAGAAAGGGAGATAAATTCCCTTGGTTGCTGCGAGAGCGAGACATAACAATATGTAATATTTTCACAATTTATGCTGTCTCCGTTTACTTGAGTCCTGCCCCTCTTCGTCCCTCTGTCCCCTTATCTTGGGTCCTGTTCTTTCCGATTGCGGAGTGGAAAAACTTTAGAAACTTTTGCGCAGCATTTACACGGTTTCCTGCTTGCCTTTTACAACAACTCCTTTCCCATTCCCTTTCTCCCTTCTCTATCACCTTCTCCAAGTGTCGTTGGGCTGCTGCCTTTGGGGCTCCGCTGCGCTTGTAGCTCGCCTGTGTTATGTGCTTATTATAAAATAATTAAGTCCTTTAGGAAATTATAGTTTTTGTTGGGTTTTCTTTTTTGATTTTGCCTTTGCTTTCGCTATTGCAACTGAGTTTCTTTTCTCGCACAATCTCTGCCCGATTTTGTTTTACTTCTTCTGTTCAGCTGGCGGTATTTTTCATTTCCCACTGTGATTTCTGCTTATTTTATACACAGTTCTCATGAAACTTTTCCACATCCCCTTATTTAAGGGTTTTCGATCCCACTCTTTTCATTCCAATGATGTACTTTTCTAGAACAAATACTAGACTACATTATTTGTTAGTTAACAAATCTATTTACATATTTTAGGAAGCAGATCAATCACATATTGTTCATAGCGTCAACTCAGAGAATCGGTTACAGTTGCTGTTTACTTAACGCTTAAGATATAAATTAATTACTTATTACTTGCATTGACTAAAATGTAAAATAAATTGGAGTTATAAACTAAAAAAAAGTAACATTTTTCTTATCTCCATCTTCACATTCTTTTGTCAGAAAATGAACTCAACCTAAGTGAACCATTTCATGCCTCTGCCTCTGTGTTTATCTGCTGTTCTTGGCGTATGAGTAATTTATGGAGTATCTAATTAATTTCTGCTGTCTGCGTAACTTTTGTTAATTCTCTCTGTTTGTGTCTGACTCGGCATTGGCTTAATGACCAAACCACACCATGGCTATGTCGATGTCTATGAGCATGTCTCTATTAAGAGGAATCGTTGAATTTGTTGACACCCAGACTACCAGTGGTAGCCATGCATCTCATGCGAGGGACAGGCAACCAGGCAGACACTACATGATCTATGCGATGCTGTTGCTTCATTTAAATTTATGTATCACCAGCTAGAGCGCACTTTAAAAATGCATCACATGAGCCTTCTATCCATGGAGTATGACAAGTGTCGGTCGGCTATAAACAAAATAGTTATTCCACCAACAAAGGCGCAGCAACAGCCGACACTTGATAAATGCCCGTACGATGTACGGACAACCAAACAACAAAAACAAAGAGCACAAAAGAAGTTTGTGTTCCATGAGTATGTGGAGTTCTCTTGTAGTACGCATTGTTGTTGCTGCTGGAAACATGTGTCCAGTTGGAGACAACTTATCTTTTGCCTAGAAACCAAATTTATTTGACAAAACAGAATATTCTTATTCTAAATAAACAAATATATGAGTTAATACAAACATAATATATAATACATTCTAAGGCTATAACAATCTGTCTCCTAAAGAGAGTTTATATTTAATTTCATCTAAGACAATTATAAGATTTTATATCACATATTATAATAGAAATAATTGAAGCATAAAGTTCACACTTAAATAAATGTGATTATTCAAATTATTCACTTAGTATTCATCATGCTAGAGAGATGTTTAGCAAATAATAAAATGTTCAAGTGATGGCTGCTTTCCAGAGCTAATGTTTCCCAATTCTAGATAATCATCTATATCTTGACCGACTGATTCTGTAGCTCCTTAACCCTTTTACCCTCTCCTCTATCATAACGTGTACTAATTTCTGAGTGGTCAGCTTAAATGAATTATCGAGTTTTGAATAGAAATTATCAGCTCAACGTATATTATATTAAACTGTTTCATATGATTTAATCCTCACAGTGACTTATCGTGCATGTGTGTATAATGGGGAACTTAAGTAACTTAAGTACATGTAAGACATTCGGCTATTGAGTTGAGTTCAGTTTCAAAGGCACAAACAATAAACGCGAACGGAATTATCATGAACTCCTCCGGTGCGAGCTATTCACTCACTGCACTCACTCTATAAGCTCATTGAGAAGCTGATAGTCAATCCAGCTAATAGTTGACATTCAGAAGTTACTGATAGTTTGCGTGTGTGTGTGATTTGCAATTGCTATTGTGTGTTTGTGCATTTACCTGCAAGGAATTGCAGCAATCAGGAAAATTGTTTGCAGAGCAGCATCAAAGATTGTATGCAAAGCCAAAGCGTTGGTCCAAGAACGTGTCAAGATAATTAGCGATGATAGGCAACATCATCTGAGCTGACCTGTTAACTGAATTGCATACAAACAAATTCACGATATAAACTACCAAAATTACCACAAATATTGCGATCATAAGGTCGTAACGTCAAATGCAATTTAGATTACGAGACGAGTGATGCTAAACAATTGCGAAGTCAGTGCAAAACAAGGCCAAAATGACGACCAAAATCGAACCAAAAACCGTTAATCAAATTAAAATTTATTTGCCATTTGGCAAAGAGCAACACTGCTAACAAATTAATCATGGTCCGATGCTTCAAAAATAACAACATGTGCGTATCGTCGGCTGCAGCTTCAACTCCAATTGCATTCGCATCCGTATTTTGTATCTGCTTCTGTATCTGCATCTATATCTGTATCTGTAACTGTATCTGTATCTGTATCTGTAGCTGTAACTGTAACTGTTTCTGCGGCTTGTCTGCATGTACTCTGCATAATTTGGGGACGCTTTGTTTTTGGGTCATGGTTTGTATTTGGGTCTGGTTTTGGTTTTGGTCTTTGGATGGTTTTTCGTTTGCCAGGGCTCAGTGCTCAGTTGGTGCATAAATTTGCATGCCAATTGGTAGTTGTTCGACGAGCCTCGTTGTTGTTGCGCATTGTTACGCTTCTGGTTTTTGTTGTTGACGATTTGCCATTTTAATTAGCCAGAGTCCTGTCAAATGCCTTCTGCCCATTTACTCTCTTGTCTTCTCATCCTCGCAAATATCTGTCTGTCTGTCGAGCATTTGGTTTAATTATGAGTGGATCGATTTGATTTGAGGTTGTGGTTGCTCTAAGGAATGCATCTATCATGCAAAAGACGAAACTATTAATACACCAAATTGGTATACTCATTGACTCTGTAGAGATTAAAACATATTGCATTATTAGCTTGACACAACAATTCAAATAAATATACTAAATTGTTGCCTGTCATGAAGAGAACCACATGAATTAAATATGTCACATACCGCAAGAGTCTGTTTCCGTTAATGCTGCGCATCCGTTAAAAGGTACATGGACGCCTACCAATGCATACTCATACTAACACATACACACTCTTGTATAAGCATATGACATTTGTGTGCATATTATACTTGGTAATTTCGAAACCTTTTTATTTTGCAGCCACAAACTTTTGTATCCGTTAATATACACACACTATGTATATAGCCATAAAATATTTGTCAAAGTTTTTGACAACAGCCAGACACACCCCACACATACACACATACATAAATAGACACAGACAGCCAATCGCGCTACCATTTCCGTTTCCGCTTTTGCAGCACACGTTTGTGTCTGCGTCTCTTCGCATATTCACCTATGTGTGTGTGCGCGCTTATGTGAGTGTATGTTTGCGAGTGGGTGAGTTACACACATTTGTGTAGGCGATTGTGTGAGGCTCGCTTGTTGACAATTCTGCGGTAAATTGCAGCCAACTTCATGACAAGCCTAATAAATTACAATCACAAGTAAATAAATAAAATAGAAAAAAATTAAACAGGAGCTCGTTTGTGGTTAGAGACAAATACACGGCTCTAGGTTCCAGCTGAGTGAAGCCATTAATTCCTAGTGATATAGTTCTTTTAAATCGGAGACATTGAGACTCGCCTATTATTGAATAATAAAAATTTTGAACAAAGAGGAATAAAGCTTACAGAAGTTAAAAAAAAAAATAATTACACTAAACTATAAATTAGCATGTCACCTAAGTCAACTAAGTGTAAATTGTGGTCAACTCTGGTCAACTGTTGCTTTGACAGCAGCTTCTTAATGCTGTTGATGAATTGTCTGTTGTCTGAATTGCCGCAGTGTCAACTAATGTTTTATATATATAAAATGTATTATAATTGTTGCTATATCTTATATTTTAAAATGCACTAGTATAATAATTAAGAATATTTAATAGATTGTAAATATATTTTCAAGTGGACCTAAGATAATCTCTTTTTAACATTCTCAGCTCTAATGACTTTAAATTTCAAATGCTTTAATTTAATTATTGTGACAACTTCCGTGTGTGCACGTGCTACATTCCACACAGTTATGCAACTGTTATGTGTATGTATGTATATATCAGGAATGGACAGTCGGAATACGTGTTTTGAGCTGCAAAAAGTGTTTAGTTTCGGTTTTACAATTACATTTCAACTGCTAATTTCCTTAACTTTGACGCAATTAACTCAATGTAATTATATAATTTAATTGCATTTAAACTAGAAATTAAAATAATTAGGAAAGTGAATAATGAATAGATACAGCTTAAGTTACTTTCAACATTTTGTGAAATTTCTGTTTTCCCACAGAAGCCAAAGTATTTTAATTATTAAATTTATCACATTTCATATGGAGTTGGAGTTGCAATCTGGGACTTTAAGCGTGGCACATAAGCACATAATTAAAAGTGTTGCCTTCTTGATGACAACTAAGACGAAAGACTGAGACTCATGTTGCACACTGGCAGCACCGGAAGCAGACCAAAGGAGCGGAAACTAAGTCAACAACTTTCCATTTTGTCAATGGCTGTGCTGTTTGACTTGGTTGGTTTCGTCGTTGCATCGTTGCATCGTTGGCTGGTTGCCTGTTTGTCCTCTTGGCTCGCCTGTAAATGACACACTCTGCATATGAGACTAGAAATAATTTTTCAATTCACAAATGAAACTTTTCACACACAGCTGCAGATCTGAGCAAACTTTAAAGTTTGCAATTGCAGCAATGGGACTCCCCAAAGAGTTGTGGTAAACCAAAACCGAGGTCGAGCTGTAACAGAGAGGGGATTTGGATTGCATGTTGCCCAGTTCAGTTGCAATCGTCATTTGCAATGTACTCCGCGTGGTGCTGCTGCTGCTGTTGCTCTTGCTGCTGCTGTGTATTTCTTGGGGTTTTTCTCCATTTCTGACTGCTTTCCTTTTGGCGACGCAAACTCCAGAAGGAAATTACAAACCAAAGTAAACGCCAAAAGCGTCGAGACCGAGATCCAGTCCAGTTGCCGCAAGGAAGTTGTTGATGCAGGACGAGCGCCGGGCGCTGAGTGTCAGTGTCATATCCTGTGCCAAAAGTGCACACAGACAACATACACTTCCCCCTCCCTCTCGTTCCCTCACCCACCCTCTCGTTATGCCCATCGTGAACTCAGCCCAAACCGGCGAGCAACTGCACATTACAAATGAATAATTTATGCGCGCGTTCAACTACAGATGGACGGAGTTGGAGCAGTCTCGTAGCCACTCACAATAAGGACTGTGATGGAGAAGGGAGAGCGAAAACAACAACAAAGTCCTGGTCAGCACCAAATGAGTTGTGGCAGCGTCTCTCTGGTGCCGTAAAAGCCAAACCAAGCTAAGTCATGGCAAGGGAGGAGTCCGGTAGCTGTTGCTTGGCATAAACTAAAATTTTGCCCAAAGTCTGGCCTGCAAATTATATAGCTACGGGCTGTTAGTGGCACTGCAGCTGGATGTGGGTCTGCTTCAAGTTCTGGCCGGGTGGTGTGAAAATTATCTGCTTGGCGCGAGGCACCACCAAAAAGTAGACGGAAGAAAGCTTCAGCTCAAAACTTATTAGTGCAAAATTTTTGCCTTTGCCTAAGTAATGGCCAAGTGCATATCTCTCAACACATATTGAGTTATGACTTAATTGGATAAGAGCCAGCTTACACCCCACACACACACCACAACTGTTCAGCATCCCTCGGTTGTCCTTTGCCGGGGAACTTTGTTAAAAGTTTTCCCAACCTTCCTTTTGGCATTTTCACGTACTTTAAATGGCCGCAAGATCGTGTTTTCGGGTTCCGGTCGGGTAACTGCTCTTGCCTAAGTGACGGTTACGGAGGTGACGGTTTCTGGGATATTGGCAAAGTTCTTACAGTATGCCTAGCACTTCTCTACAGATTTGGGTCATATTAATTGTGTAATTGATATTAAGCTATAAATGTTAGTTAGTTATGTTTACGAGAACATGATATTATATTCACTTTTAGCAATTTGCAGATATCAGAAAAATTTATACAATAACTATAAAATGCGGAGCAATTCAGATAAATAATTTTTTGGATTGAATTTTATTTTTATACCCTGTGCCCATTTTCTGTCTTATTATACCCTGTGCCCATTAAAAATGGGCAAAAAAGGGTATAATAATTTTGTGCAAATGTATGTAACAGGCAGAAGGAGGCATCTCCGACCCTATAAAGTATATATATTCTTAATCAGTATCAATAGCCGAGTCGATTGAGCCATGTCCGTCTGTCTGTCCGTCCGTCTGACTGTCCGTCCGTCCGTCTGTCGGTCTGTCTGTATGAACGCGTCGATCTCAGCAACTATAAGAGCTAGAGACACCAAATGTGGCATGAAGGTTCCCGTATACCCTCTCCAGATCGAGTTTATGTTAGATTTTCGATATCTCTCCCCCCACCCCCGCAATTAAAAAAAAACTAATTATGGCCACATTTCTCAACGTAGACACTTCTAACTTTACAAGTGCGTTAAGAATGTTATAAAGAAGGAATGCTGAAAGTTTCATCAAGATCGGTTTATAAATAAGACAGAAAATCACCAAAGAAAATAAAGTTATTTTTTCCATTGAATCGTTGAGCAGCAGGCAGCACATGTGTGCGAGCGAGATAGCGAACTATTATGGCACAAGCAAAAGTAAATTAAGTGTCGTAACACTCAGCTTTTGATTAAATATGTATACTTTTGTGAAAGCTTGCTGATCTAAGCAAGCACAGAAATCATATGCTAAATGAGAGTTTCAAAAGAGTATTCTTCAATAAACACCTGCTACGTTCTTATTTCTATTATAATCAAAATACTTAATTTATAAAACTGCACCGCTTGTTTATAAACCGATCTTGATGAAACTTTCAGCATTTCTTCTTTATATAATTCTTAACGCACTTGTTAAGTTAGAAGTTGAGAAATGTGGCCATAACTATTTTTTTTTTTTTAATTGCGGGGGTGGGGGGGAAAGATATCGAAAATCTAACACAAACTCGATCTGGAAAGGGTATACAGGAACCCTTATGCCAAATTTGGTGTCTCTAGCTCTTATAGTTGCTGAGATCGACGCGTTCATACAGACAGACGGACAGACGGACGGACGGACGGACAGACAGACGGGTACAGGGTATAATAAACACCTGCTACGTTCTTATTTCTATTATAATATAAATACTTAATTTAGAAAACTGCACAGGGTATTATACTGTCGCGCGCGCTCGTCTGATCCGCTTGTTATTATTAAACGACGATATTAAAACAAGCGGATCAGTCGAGCGCGCGCGACAGTATAAAACCCTGTGCAGTTTTATAAATTAAGTATTTTGATTATAATAGAAATAAGAACGTAGCAGGTGTTTATTGAAGAATACTCTTTTGATTTCTGTGCTTGCTTATATCAGCAAGCTGTCACATTTGTATAGAATCAAAAGCTGAGTGTTACGACACTTAATTTACTTATGCTTGTGTCGCATTAGTTCTCTATCTCGCTCGCACACATATGCACACATGGTAAGCAGACGCATGTATCACAGTCTTTGCTGATTTTCTGTCTTATTTATAAACCGATCTTGATGAAACTTTCAGCGTTCCTTCTATATAACATTCTTAACGCACGTGTTAAGTTAGAAGTGTCTACGTTGAGAAATGTGGCCATATTTTTTTTTTTTTTTTTTGAATTGCGGGGTGGGGGGGAAATTATCGAAAATCTAACATAAACTCGATCTGGAGAGGGTATACAGGAACCTTGATGCCAAATTTGGTGTCTCTAGCTCTTATAGTTGCTGAGATCGACGCGTTCATACAGACAGACGGACGGACGGACAGACAGACGGACATGGCTCAATCGACTCGACTTTTGATACTGATTGAGAATATATATACTTTATAGGGTCGGAGATGCCTCCTTCTGCCTGTTACATACATTTGCACAAAATTATTATACCCTTTTTTGCCCATTTTTAATGGGCACAGGGTATAAAAATATTGTTCCTTTGGGATTAATATTGAGATTGTTTTATTATCGAATTTGCTGTGACGCAAATTGAAAACTTGAGTACTTCCAAACTGATTATTTTATCGAAGTGTTTTTAAATAATTTTACTAATGATTTTCACATTAAACAATGGATCACTGATCACTGAAGCGCATGACACAGTATAATACACTGTAAAATAAAAAGAATTTTAATAATTAGTATAAAGCTGCATATATATATTCAAAATCGATTTCGCGACGATCAATTTTTAATATAAACTTCCAAAAATGAAGAAAAATCATAACCCAATACATCTTACGATTACGGGGTATATAATTTGCATGTCGATACTTCTCGATTATTGATATTCCCAGCACATATTTATTATTCATTAATAATTGTATAAATTGTTTCTTTATCAACAATGTCGACAGTTTATAATGATATTGTTTGTTTGAGCGAAACTTAAAGAGTTCGAAAATCTAGAGTGACGCAACCCAAATGCAAATGTTTCGTTTTTTATCTATTTCAGTTGTTATTGCTGATGTTGACACAGTTGTGCCTGATACAACAAGAAGACCAGCAACAAGAAAACCTAAACAACATCACAGAATAAAGGAATGGTAACAATGACAAACTGACAGCGCAATTTGTGCTCATTTGTCTGTATACTAGTGTTGTATGTGTGTATGTCAGAGCATGTCAATCCATATAACGTATACGCCCCTTCGGCCATGCGAAATGCCGCTTGCCGTTTGGTGAATCACAAAAGCGCATTTTGTTTGTCAATTTGCAAACAATTGCATTGTCACTTGTGCACTTCGTTCTGTACACTATTCTGACATTCTACCCCATTCTCCCTTGATGCAACATCAAACGACGCCTTTGCTGTTCCACAATCATTTTAATTTATAATTCAACTCTGTCAACTTGTCGTCTAAAACATTTCCAATACACTCTCATCAGAACTACAACAGGTCGATATAAGGTACATTCAAAAGGAATTTCTTCAATTATAATATATTAAATTGATTTGCTCATTCTCTTTGACATTAATTTTAAATGGGAGTCGAATCCAGGAATGGATGTTCAAAAACTAACGAAGACGAAATTAACTGTGGACATCATTAAATGCCATATCCTTGAACCGAAAAGTGTAGCTGTAAATATTTTTTATCAAAGTTAATCGGTTAAATATTAACTTATCATTCCGATAAATGTCTAATTGTTCATACTTTATCAAATGCATTTTACGCCACTTTATTTAGCTCCCAAGCGAACTGTTGGTCGATAATAGTTCTTTTAACCCAAGAGTTACATTCTTCTATAAGCAATATGTTTTCTCATGCAGAGAGAGCATCTGCTAGTCGTTTTTATTATACGTTTATATTGATGTGTGAATTGAAAGGCGCGTCGATCAAAGCAACCAAAACATTCACGCACTCGACTGCACACACTTTCATTTCAAATTCATAGCTTTTCAATTTGTGTTCTGTCTGAGAATTTTTTTATGCCCTGTTATCTTTTTTCTGTGCTTTGCTTTTTTATTTTCATGATGTATTTTCAGCTTAGCTAGAGAATTGATCAAAGAGATTTTTTCACACTTCAATGTTTCAAAATGCATTCGTTGCCTGCCCATTGATTAAAAAACTAGTTTCCACATTTGAATGCAAATTAAAGGCGGCCGTTACAATTGAGTGCATTGCATAAAAATGGGGTTTTATTGAATACCAAAGGCAGCAGCACTTTGCCGAAAATTCTAAGGGATTTAAGAGAAATTTAACTGATGCCTAATTTGGTGCCACTAGTTTTTATAGTTGATGAGATCGACGCGTTCATACATACAGACAGACGGCCCGACGAAGAGGCAGGCGGATAAGGCTTAAGCGACTCGACTGTTGATACTGATCAAGAATATATGTACTGAATAGAGTGTGTCACGCCTCCTTCTAATTCTAACATACTTTTTGAACAAAGTTAATATACTCATAGACAGGGTATAACAACACTTTTTGGCTTTATTTCCATATGGCATATATTTTACATATAAATATATATATATATATATATATATAAATATATATATATATATATATATATATGAATTTATGACCTCGTATACTTAATCACATTCTTATCGCATTCTTTTGCCCATGCAATGCAAATAAAATTCGCTTATTTATTTAAATTACCAATGCCCAAAGCACCGATAGCAATTGGTTTCAAATATTTTGGTTTCAGTATGTAATGTTTGTCAAACGCGAACAGTTGACTTTTAATATATACAAATTGACTATAAATATTTTAATAATTCAAATAGTTGCCAACGTCATCAACGCAATTTCAATGTATAAAGTTCGATATTTTAAAGCATTTGGCATTTGCCTAATACTTCAATATCTGCAACTTGGTAATAGTTAATATTACTTTCTTTCAAACATAGAGAATTAATTATGAATAGTAACAATCAATTAATAATAATAAATTTATTTATAGCAAATGTTGATGCAAAAGAACAAATCGCCTGCTTAGACCAACAATTCCAATGCAAAAACGGAGATTGCATAAGAGCTGATCTAAAGTGTGATACAAGGTTTGATTGTAGTGATAAAAGTGACGAGACATTTGAGCAATGCTATCAGTGGGAATGTCCGAATCGTCGTTGCTCCTATGGGGCATGCTTCGATGACTCGCAATTCTGTGATGGAAAGATGGATTGCTGGGATGGTACAGATGAATTTAAATTCCATTGTGTTACCGATGAAGAGAAAGAGGAGCTTTATAAGAATGCAATTCGTGGGGAATGTAAACACGAGACGTTTACCCAATTCCAATGCCAGCAGTCTAAGCAGTGTATCTCATATAATCAAATATGCGATGGGGTTGAGCATTGCCGTGATAAATCGGACGAATCAGATGAGCTTTGTGTAGGAAGTGTCTGTCCCGAAGGATCTTTTCGTTGCGCCTATGGAGCGTGTATTGCAGAAACAGCTGCTTGTAATCATGTTATCGATTGTCGCGATGGTTCCGATGAGTTAACTTCCATATGTAAAAGTTATAACATTTCCCCGAACGCATATTGGGATCATTCACAATTGGAGATCTCACCCGCAATTGCACATAGTCCCGACTATGGAGTACCAGCTATTGTGACCTCTCCTTTGCATGAGGAGAAAAGTTGCATTGTGACGACAGATGACAAAGCTCTCCGAGTGAGCACACTGTTCAATGGCCTGCCGTATCATGAAGGTAATAATGTGTCCCATCAGTCGGCAGTCCATCTCCGTTGCGGCCCGAAGCATGTACTTAAGGGCAGCGCTATCAACACCTGTGACAATGGTAAATGGAAGGCACCTTGGCCCGAATGCATTAAAGTCTGCGACCGCAGCAAGATCACAAACGATCCCAGTATCAATGCCGTTTGCAGTTATGAGGGTCGGATCATTGACTGTGCCAAGAAGCCATTAATTGTTAACACCATTGCTGAAATAAAATGTGCTCAGGGCTATATTCCTGAAAGGGCTGGACCTAGAAGCGAACGGATCTGCAATAGCAATGGCAAATGGGAGCATCTGAATGCATCTGAATTGAGAGGATTCAAATGCAAACCTGATTGTGGCAAGATTTGTAGTACATGTGAAGGATTTCCCTGGTTGGTCAGCATATATCACCAAACGTCCAATAGCAACGTCGATTTCAGTTGCCAGGGCGCAATTGTTGATCCGTTTTATGTGCTAACTACCGCTAGTTGTTTTCCCCCAAGTCCCGTGTCCCACACTGCTCTGGTTGTCCTTGGCAACCATTCAGTTGGCTTTAACCTAGAGCAGGAGCACGGCTTCGATATAAGTAACATTGCTAACATCGAAGTGGAAGAATTGTAAGTTTAAGAACATATCTGAATAGTTTTGAACAATAATATATCTGGTTCACTACCTACTTACAGTAAACCTTTTGCCCTGCTCAAAATGGTAAATCCTTTCATCCTCTCAGCCAAAGTGCGACCCGTTTGCATGAAAGATTTCTCAGGGAATCTATCTCAAAAACACGTGGAATCATGGAGATATCTTGGAGAACCTTTGGTGCAATTAGATAGCCAGCAAAATGTATATGCTCTTACACATGTTGTGGAAAATGATATAGGTATTAGCTTCAATCTTACAAATATACTTAAAACCGAGATCAAGCAGAATCAATTAAATATGAATTAAAAATATGTCAACTGTTTAAATTAGTAACCGAAATAAATTATATTAATAAAAAGGAATAAACTTTACTAAATTATAAAATATGTACTAAATATAGAACCAAAACCGATCTTAAATGTCAATCAATTTTGACATAAGATTACATATTCTGTCTGAATTGAATTGAAATCTAGGAACGCAATCGAAATGTTTTCAGATCAGTCATAAAATTGTCAACACACATTATTTGAAGCACTTTACATTTTTAACTTGTTTTTACATTTTTAATTTTTAATTTTAAATATTTTTTAATTATTTTTATCGCGGACGACAATGTCTTTTAGCATAAATACAAATACACCTTTGGCTGGATTGAAGCCTAAATTGGAGCCATGGGAAGTAATAGGGTGGACAGACAGCCAATTGACCAAGTTGTACAAAGATTGGGGAGTTTATTTTGGTCGCGCGCAGCATCTAACAACTAGCTTGCAATATCTTAATAAAGCCCTAGCTATAAACCCGCATGATTCAGAAACACTAAGAAGACGTTCTTACATACGAAGAATGCAGGCCAAAGCTCCTGAAGCTCTTCTGGACTGTGCAAAGGCGAAAGGTTCTTGATTAAATATGTAATTTTCTTTTACTTGCCTCAGTTGTGTAATATTTTCAAATTATGCAGCAATTTTAAGAAAATACAATCCGAACTTGTTTGATCCAAAACTAAATTTGGAAGCTTGTGATTCACTATATGAATCGAATAGACTAGAGGATGCCTTGGGATGTGTTCAACATAATGTAAGATATTTTAGCAATACTCAAGCACAGACAGTGGTGAATCGCCTAAATGTGGTAAGTAATTTAAACATTTAACCTCTAAGTACATGAGTTAAGCATGAATAACTTTGTAGATCACTGAAAATATAAATGATACACTTTCAGACGAAACAGCACCAGCTGTGCATCGTCTTATTGAAAAAATGACTACAGACTTAGCCAAGCACTCAAGTTTCGTAAAGTCCGATTGTGACGTGGTTAGCATTTTGGAAAAGAACGTAACTATTCATTGGACATTTTGGGGATTGTAAATTAACATATTTGAATGTTCACAGCCCGAGGTGCTTTCGCCTCTAGAGAAGATGAGACGAAAGCGAGCGCTTAAGATCTACAATCAAAACTATTTAAACAGATGCTGGGTAGATGTTTCTTTCCTTAAGAAATTACGCGAAAATCCAAATCTCTGCATAGAACAGTTTTCTGAGTCGTCAACACGCTTAAAGTCGATGACTGATAATCGGTACCACACAGTGCGTAATTTTACGGTAAGATCCATTCGAAATATATTCATGATGGCAGTGTACTCAAGTTTCAAATCTATAGAAAATGTTACACACGCGCTGCCCCATGTACAGTCATCATATTTTGAAGTATCCTAGCGAGGAACTGTATCTAAAGTATCAGCAAGAGAATCTCTTTCGCTTACAGTATCAAACGAGGAGAAACATGTTTAAGATTCTGCGAACCATACGAAATCTGATCCGTGCTAAAAATCTACAGGTGAGTCATTTTACAAAATAAGAGTGAGTCATATATATGTTGTAATTATTTTTTAGAAATTGACAACATTTGTTGAAGAAGTTATGGGCGATTATGTAACAGTCAAAACGCATCGAATTATGCCTTGGAAATTTGAATTCATCAATGAGGTCTATAACTACTTGGGTTTAGCTCGCATTAATGAATACAAAATTCCAAATGAAATGAAAGTCTTAACAGGAAGAAACCGTCTATTGACTCTGTTCAAGTTACCAATAGATACTGGAATTAGCACAAATAAAGCTAGAGATAGCATTCTACGTTTAATCGTAAAACGGACCAGTGCGATTGATTTGAATGCAGAAAAGATTAAGTAAGTAAACATTTCTTGGCATAGAATTTATCTGTATTGAAAAGATTCAGATTCACGCTATGATTAACTAAACCGACTTAACCCTTTAGATATCTTACATCACGCTATGAATATCGCATGCGATTCGCCAAGTATCCCATAGAACGCAGTTATCTTTTGCATGAATTAGCCCAGACGCATTTAGACAACACTAACTTTGATACCTGTTGCTTGTTAGCCCGAAAATCCATAGAGGGTAAGTACTTGGCGTTAATTTAGATAACTCTATGGGTATATCAATCGATCCCTTAGAGGCTCGAAAGGGCAAACACTATATTTGGGCTGTGCTGAGTGCACTTGTGGCTTGTAAGGCTCATGCAATACTTGGTAAAGTAGAGAAGCAGAAGGAAATGTTAACTGAAGCATTCAAAATGTCCAAAAAGCTGAAAAATATTGATCTCTGTCTGTTCATCGAAGTATGTCTCAAAGTAAATAGTGAAGAAATTGAGCTCAAGAGGCAGCTGATTACACCCGAAGGCAGTTTTAAGAAAAAGCAACGTAAATCTGGGAGCAGTTTCGAGGTATCACCTTCAGAAACTCCCCACTAGAGGTTGAATCGTCTTTTTAATTGTATTTTATGTGTGCATCGTATGTGTTGCAATGCACCATTCCCATTTTAATGTATCCAAATTAAGAGCGCTCCCTGTGCGTCAACTTATTTGAAAAAGCTAATTCCGAGTTTTACCCTTTCTTACAAGTGTGTACTTTCCAGTCAAAAGAGTGACAGAGAAAAAAGCCGCAAGAAACATTAACAGTAACGTCTGTTAGCCTTTCAATCATTGCAAGTGCTGCAGCACCAACATCAACGACAACAACAGTAGCTCGCCCAACTTCTCCTGCAACTTTCAACTTATATATAAACATTATATGTTCCTGTTGCTGATGCTGCTGTTGTTGCCAACATTTTTAAGGTAAACTTTTCACACGACCCATAGAGCGTGGGCGAAACGTAAATCAGGATTTCTTCAGATTTCTCTTTTGGCCGGAAGTTGCGCTAACATCGCACAAAAGACGCAAATAAATGAAGCCATTTGTTGTGCTGTTAGCTGATTTTTGATGCAAAGGTTGCCTTGCCAAAGGTAGTTCACAGATGGCAGTTGGAAGTTGGTAGGTGGCACCTCGCAGCTGGCAGGTTGAAAAGTTTTTGCTACCTGCCATTGAAAATTGTTAACAATTTCCATTAGTTGCTTGTCATTTAAATTTCGTGTGTACATTTTTAAATTCAGCACGCCATCCTGCAGCACACCTAACCCAACCTCTCAACCTCCCAACCAAACAAACCCAGTCAGCCCTCAACCTCGACCTCAGCCCTCAGCCCAAGCCATCTTCCGTTTGGCCCATTTGGGCTGTCAGCCACTTTTAGCTGTAGGTGTGTGTTTGGGGCAGGTCATGTTGCAGGTGTTGGCTAACTTTGTTCATAGTTGAGACAACATTTCGGGGGACTCGAGGGGACATACAAATGATGTACATGCAACGGAAGTGGATAATTTAGCAGCGGAAATTATTTGTCGCCTTTTTGTCAGTTGCAAATTTAACATAATTTTTCGTTAATATTCACGACATGACTGTAATTAATTAAAGCTCAAAAGGTTACTCCGATTAGACTCGCACTGAGTACCTATAATGAATAGTAACTATATTCTTCTCTTATTTGTGTTGGATATGGCGTCAATTCCAACTGGAGTTTACTTTATCTGTTTAAAGCTTTAACAAGTTATCGCAGATTGTTCAAAATAAAGCTGTTGCTCCTGCTGGAGCAGGATTAAGAATGTCTTCAAGCTTCTGCTTTGTACATTTTGTGCTGCAAAATTACACAAAGCCAAAGCTATAAGAACAAAGAATGTAGTTGGTAGTTGATGGTAGATGTTGGATGGGGTGATGGGGAATGGGTGATGAGGGAAGAGGGAAGGGGTGAGTTGGGTTAGCAACAAAGAATACAATGAAGCCAACTGGCAGCAGGTAACTAACAAACTACGACTCAACTTTGTAGACAGACCGGAGGCATTTGTTTGTTGTTATTCCTGGTGATGGCGACGGTGACGTCGAAGTGGAAGTCGACGCATGCCATAAAAACGCAGCAGGCAATTAAAAGCGCAGCAAAGCAAATAAACGGACACGCCCTATGATTAAGTAACGGCCACAGCTGTTAAAAACTTAAACTGAATGAAAGTCGCACTCCGCCCGACCTTAACTCCTCTCTAGATCCAGGTCGACCTGCTTGGTGTTTATGTAGTTGCCAACTTGACGTAGTAGCTGACTAATTAGTCATAAAATTACATGACACAGAACAAGAACGAGTGAAGGAGAGCAGCAGACCAGGAGAACATTGAACGGAAAGGGGGTGACATCCCACAATGGTCCTGCAAACAGCACCCACAGTCGAGCAAGCAAGTCAAAGTGCAAAGTCCCACCGGAAGCAGTTGACGCTTGCGGAAATGCGTGCCTGTCCCACTGATTAGGGTGGCAGCAGCTGGTGGTTCATGGTGGCGGTTTTCATTTGTTGCCTGGAGTGGTGCGACCGGTCTGTCTGTCACTAATTGCTGATTTCCCGTTGCTGGCAACGGCAACTGGCACAGGAAAAGGAACTAGGTATGGACCACATGATGCACATTTGAAAAACTTTATAAAATGCGAATGTAAACTGTGTGCACACTTAGCTAAAGTTAATCACCAAATTGTTAAAGCCAACATGGAAATTAATTAGTTACAGTACTCGTGGTTTGCTGCTTATGTGGCTACTGAATGACTCATACTAGGCATTCCACATTTAAAAAAATAAAATGAAGAATGAACAAGCTTTGAATCTCAAGATTGAGATATCTTGTTCATTATTATTTATACTTGAAAACCATAAATTTGTATGATCTTACACAGTTATTGATGGACTTATAGTATAGTTATTATACGTGATCATGATGATACTCGGCTGGGAGTAACATATAGCTAACTGTTTAAACTGGCTTTAGAAAAGTTAGTTTTCCTTGGGAAAAATTAGTTCTTATCAATTTGCAAAGCTTTTCAATGGTATCAAATTTTTCTTCCGTAGAGTTAAACTTAAATTAAAATATAAAACTATACTCTGTATTGTCTAAATTGATCTAATAATTTGAGCAATAGCTGAATCTCTGGATAGAAAATGACACTAATCTGCAGTTCAAGCCGTTGTAGTGTAATGAAAATATATTTAGCATAGATTTTCTGTTGAATGAATCACGTTACCATCTCGAATAGAATGTACATATTTCTGAAACTGGCTCAGGGTCTGTAATGTTGGAAAGCCTCCACATGAGCATAAGCACGGATAGGGGCAGTCACAGAGGGTGAGACAAACAGTAGAGATAGAGGGGAGACACAGAGAGGCCGCACACTTGCCACATCACTTATTAGCTTTATTGCTTTTAACAATTTGAGCTTCCGCTGCTTGGCAGCGGCAACTAAAACGTGTGCTGATTAGTGGCACAGTCGTTCTGGGCTGTTGCAATTCTCGTTGCCATTGCCGTTGCAAGTTGGTGTACGTTGTGTGGGAACGCCATAAATTTCTGTGGTGCAAGGCAGGCAGAGTCAAAAGCAACCCACGATGAGAGGCGCATGCAACATTTAACATTGCAGACAATTTATAAGGACATTCATGGCACACGGCACAGGCGATGGCGATGGTGTTGGTGATGGTGATGGCGATGGCTATGGAAATGGGAATGAAGTTGGGGATAGGAATGGGACTGGGAATGGGAATGGGAATGGGGACTGGCGACGGATGCGATGCAATGCCCTGGCCTCGCATAGGCCAGGCACATGCTTGGCACTTGCCACAATGCTACGTTCTGCTACGGACCATTCCACGTCCTTTTTTCTCGCATTGTGTTTGAAATTCAACATTTAAGCCACTTATGGGCAAGTTGAACTGGCATTTCAAAGGCTGCGACGGCGACGGCCGCAGGACAATGCAGGTTACTAAGATTTATGGCAGACATGGAGACAGTCAGAGAGTCTGAGCGAATGATAGTGGAACAAAGAGAGATAGAGAGAGAGTCAGAGTGGGGGAGTGATAGAAAGAGAGAGAGAGAGAGACAATGTGATGCCTTGACGCGCTTTTACGTGCCTCTTGGTTGCTGTGGCATTCACATTGTGGCTATGGCTGTGAGTAATCCTTGAGAGCATCACATGAATGGTAAGCGCCCGAAAGCGTTTAAAATAAAGCAATAGCATGTGGCATGTAGCATGTGGCATGTAATAAATGGTCATATGCCAACTGTTAACTGCAATTATCTTAGCATTAGACTAAGGTACAGCTCGAAAGTGCATCTAAATCTCTCGCATATCTCTCTATAAATTCGCATCCCATTACTAAAGACAGCTGTTAAATTCTCCTCTGTTTCGAGTGTGCTGCCAATTAAGAAAAGTGTTTTCCCAAAAACTCTACTTTCTGCTCACTGAACAGTACGAACTCAGTGTGTATGTGTGTGTGTGTATTTTTGTGTGTATATGTGTGCATGACTGAGAGAGTGTGTGCATTTTGGGCCACTTACATCTGTTGGCCAATTTTATGAAGGGAACTTCGTGCATCGAAGACAAAGCTGTCATTTAAACAGTAGCCATAGCAGCCATGCAAGGGCCATACAAGGACTGGTCCTGCCACAGGATACAGGCACACAACACTGGGGCCCATCATTGGGGACAGCTTAAAGTGTTGGATAGAAAAGTGCATGCAAATTAGAGTCAGAAAGCCAGGGGCTAGCGCCTGTCCAGGCAAGGGGGCAACGAGGCGACAAGGATAGCTAAACCACAGCTGAATGCGACAAGGATTCCTCCACTTTGCAGTTTGCTTTGCATATAGCAAAATCTGCGGAAAATTAGATTCAATGTGGGGGCGTGCTACACACCCAAAGAATGGGTTGTTTAGGGTCTCGGGAGGGCCATATATAAATTTTATTTATTTTGTCTGCCACTCCTAAAATATAATTGTGGCAAATTCTGAATATTTTTGAAGCCTGGGCGAGACCTTACATGCAAATGGTGTGTTGATCTGCTATAAAACAAGGCTTGCCATGGAGAAGCACTGCAAAGTGTTAAATCAAAACACTTGGAAGCCACAAAAGGCGGTAGACCCAGCTTTTTGCTGCTGCCACAAAAATTGAATACATTGCAACTGACAACACAGCACAGACCACTCAAATTGCGGTATGATTGTTTGGCTTTGTGTGGCAGCATTTGTAGACCCCAATGAATTCGCATTTTTTGATGGAATATTTAAGAGTTTACAGAGAAAAAGACAACAAATAAGAAAAGTCCAATACTAAATGATTGAATAACAGATATCCTGTATTTAAATATAAGTAACTAATGATGTACAAATATTCCCCATAAGGCCAGAGATATCTTCTGTGGAGTATCCCATTCACATAACTTAAGTTACATTCAAATGTAAGGAATTTTTATACAGCGCAGTCAGCATCTCGGAGTGATTCTTTATGCGTTAAAACAAAAGTTAATACAATGCCCCGCCCAGAGTCAGTGCAGCAGCAAAAAAAAGCTGCCACCCGCCTACTCAGAGTCAGAGTCTTCATGTGGATTCCTTTAAGGACGAAAGTAAATCAAATAAATTCGCATGTCGCTGACAGACAACTGAGAGGAGACTAGAATAAAAAGAATGCTGGGGTGGGGAGTAATCGGGGACCTGGCCGAAATGATATAGACAATGCTTATAAATAGCGAGAAGGCAATTCAATGCGTGACTTGACTTACCAACTGAAGGATGTACTCGAGATGAACTTCAACTTTTAATCAGCGATTGACAAAAAAAAAAAAAAAAATAAAAAAATGAAAAGAAGGAAGAACACGAAAAACACAACTATTAAAGAGGAAATGTTATAGTGTCGCACATAAAAACCGGTTGCCGAGTATCTTCACTGCCCCCTAAAAAATAAAGGATGGCGATGAATTTGATAAGCCTGCTGATAAGCACAAGGCAGACGCGATGTCGCTTAGTTCACTTCAAAATGGCGTCACAAAATACATTTTGAAACGAGCAGCGAAAACGTGAGTTGATTAGCAATAACCCAACTTTTCCATATACTATATATAAGTGTGTGTCTGTGTGTGTATCTGTCGGACTGTGTGTCCTTGTCTATCTCTGTGTGTGTGCGTGTGCCTGTAGAGCACCATTTTGTTCCATAGCCAAGACAAGTTTAATGGAGCTCCTAAAAGATTTGAGCAACCAAAATGGCTTGCCACATCAGTTCCTCAAGCCTGATGGCCAATAAAAAGTGTGTACATTAAGTGCTGCATATGGTAAACACGTTGTTAGCATATGTCATAAAAATAAGCCTTGGCGAAAAATACTTAATTATATGATATTATTAAAATAAAATTATTAATAATATTTTTCAATCGATCATATTATTAAAGAATAAATTCTTTTTAAATATTATACATATTATTATGTTAGTTTTAAGTAATCCAACAATACACAAATTAGTATATAGAACGATGAAATTATGTAAGTTTCGAAAAACAATTTATTTTTAAATAAAAATTTAATTTTTGACTTAATGTCTTTTTATACCCTGTACAGGGATATATTAACTTTGTGAAAAAAATTTTTGTAACAGGCAGTAGGAGACATCTCCGACCCTATAAAGTATATATATTCTTGATCAGCATCAACAGCCGAGTCGATTGAGCCATGTCCGTCTGTCTGTCTGTCCATCTGTCCGTCTGTCCGTCCGTCCGTCTGTCCGTCTGTATGAACGTGTCGATCTCAGCAACTATAAGAGCTAGAGACACCAAATTTGGCATCAAGGTTCCTGTATACCATACGCAGATCAAGTTTATTTTAAATTTTGGATACCTCCCCCCCCTTCCCCCACAAATCGAAAAAATCGAATAATAGCCACATTTTTCAACGTAGACACTTCTAACTTAACAGGGGCGTTAAGAATGATATGTAGAAGGAACGCTGAAAGTTTCATCAAGATCGGTTTGTAAATAAGACAGATAATCAGCAATAAAAGTTATTTTCCCACGGAATCGTAGAGCAGCAGGCAGCACATGTGTGCGAGCGAGACAGCGAACGACTGTGACACATGCGTCTGCTTACCATGTGTGCATATTTGTGCGAGCGAGATAGCGAACTACTGCGACACAGGCATAAGTAAATTAAGTGTCGTAACACTCAGCTTTTGATTGAATATGTATAAATATGTGAAAGTTAGCTGCTATAAGCATGCAAAGAATTCATATGCAAAATGAGAGTTTCAAAGGGGTTTTCTTTAAACACCTGTAATGTTCTTACTTTTATTTTAATCAAAGTACCTATTATCAAAATACTTTGAATATAGAAGCCTGTACAGGGTATTATACTGTCGAATGCGGTCGACTGTGGCCTTTTCGACTGGTTTTGAATGAGCAAACGTGAAAATGATTTCGAATTTCTAACAATTTCCAGGAAACTTATAAATATTTACAAATGCTTAAAGAGTAGTGAAAATCTTCCTTTCTATAATTTCTTTGTTTCCAGAACTCAAACTTTTTAAATATTTGCATTTAAGTAAACTTTTAATGACAGTCAGACAAAATTAGGATAATTTTAATATAATCCATGAGGGACGATTTGCCAAAAGTCTTATAGAATATTTAAACCAGGTCAAGCTGTAGCCAAAATTGGCAAGCTTATTGCTAAAAGGATTTAATATCGCAACAACTCAAAGCAATAAAGGATGTGGCCTTGTTACGTAGCTGCTTTGTGTGCCCAACAAATAAAGCTGACAAAACTCACTCAAAATTCCAGCCAATAAACCCAAATGGCAAACCCCAAATGCAGACATTGACAAAGTTCTCAAATATTGGCTGTGTCAATGGGCAAACACAACAAAACACAACAGAACACAACACAAGAGAAGACACAGCAAAACACATGAAAAAACTGAAATGCAATGAAAACAAAGGAAATTAAAAGCATAAATAAAAGAGTCAACCCTCAAATGTAGCCACTATGCCGACCACCCGCCCTCTTGCCACTTAACCACTTCTCTTGACCTTACTCAGCCAAGTAAACGATGAAGAAGAAGAAAACAAACTAGTGAAAATTATGAGCAAGAGCCTGGTCTTCAAATGGGATTGTGAGTATGTAAGTATTGTAATTCATTTGCTGAACAGTTGAGCAGCTGAGCAAGTGAAACGCACGCGACAAAAAGAGTGAAGCCATAAACAACAAATAAAATACAAAACGAGAATTAAATGCAGCCAACAACAATAAGAACAGCAACAACATCGCCACAACAACGGCGACAAAGTGCACTAAAAATTCAACACTTTTCCATTTGTCTAGGTTGGCTTTGGATCGGGGTGCTGAGCTCTGGGCTTGTTGGTTTCTTCTGCTTTTTTGTTTAGTTATTTTTATTTTTTTTGGAACAAACCCGCTCGCCTAACGTAGATAAATTGCGTTAGAAAAAGAGTCGGCGTCCCGGGTCCATTCGTATAATTCACTTTTGTCAGACTCATAAAAATTGTTGAGTGACATTTGTTTGTGTTTCCCGTTTGCCGGCTTTGCCTATTGTTTTTGTTGTTGTTGTTGTTTTAGTTGTTGCTGCTGTTGTTGTTATTGTTGATACTGTTGTTGCTCCTCACTGATTCCGTGTCACTGCAGCCATCTTTTTCTTTTCCACAAGAACACACACACTAACACACCTACACACAGCAAAACGCTTCGTTTTTGTTTTTGTCGTTTCGTTTGTAGAATCTTTCTTTCTTTTTCCAGTTGTCATATTTTGTTGTTTGGTTGTTGTTGCTGCTATTGTTGCAGAGCGCCTCGTGTTGCTGTCTATTTTGTGCCTGCATAAAAGAAAATTAGAGAGTTTTGTTACAAAAATATAAAACATTTAGGGTTTTTCTTTTCTGCTGCTTCTAATGTTTCAGCTGTGTAGGTACACATAATGACAAAGGCTTCCGCTTTCAAATGGCTGCACAACAAAAATGAAAAACTACACAAATCGCATGATATAAATGTGCTTGCATGCGACTCTTACATGCCCTATTGTTATTGAATTTAAATGTTTTGATTTCTCTGTTGTTGATGGTGTGGTAGAAGTGTTTAAAATGAATTGCAATCTCGATTCGACAATGAATAACATCAAATCACACATGCATACTGTGGCAATCAGGAGTGTAAGCCACCCAACACTAACACACACTCACAGACACACACAGTCAGAGAACGCATTGCAATTTACGTGCTATATACGTATGTGTGTTTTTTAAGTCAACATTGGAAGTTGGCTTGGCATATTGAACTTTTAGCACCTACCCTTAGCATTCTTCTAACGAACCACAAAAACGTTGTGCCCTCTCTGATCTGCCACACCTCAGCCATGTCGTCCTGCCACCCACATTCAACTGAAATCACAGCGTGCTGTACGTGCAGAGTCCCAACTGTCCAAGCGATTGGTCGCGTAGCCACTGCCAATGCAACGGTGCTTATTAACAATCCTCGGATGGAATTGGTTCATCCTCAGTCCCTCTCTCTGCACATTTCCTGATGCTACTCGCACATTAATGAAGTGCTCGTGTGTGGGCGAAGAACACAAGGAGCGACAGAGTCAGAAAAGCTAGAGTAAGTTGTTGGCCAGCTTCCAATCTGAGCCCTGATTACATAAGAAATTCATGTTCAAATTCAAATTTAAAAAAAAAAAAAAAACTTTCGAGCGAGACTTTGCTGGCAGGTAAAAGGATTCTCAGACAGTCCGCGATGGGTCGTGACATTGCAGCTTTAGAAGTTGGATACAGAGTGTACTTTAAGATACTTTCCTGGTAGCTTGTTGCCCTGCCATTGGTTGACCATACCCTTGTTATCCTGTCCATTGCAATATAAAATTTTCCAATGTGCTGCATTCAAATATTATCAATTTGGTAGCTAACGATTTCTTCTCGACGCTAACTGATTGAATTGTTACAACGTTTTACGTGTGCCGCATTGCCAATGCGCTTCGCTTTTTATCGCTGCTCGTTTTGGTCTGACTGCGAGGCCAGACCTCGTACAATTCACATCGATGGAAGGGCGGCACCAGCAAAATCAATTTCACTGAAATAAATTGTCGAATTTCTGGTATAAATTGCAAAACGCTTTAGCAATACTTTCATACTTTCCTGCATCCAACAACCAGCTGCCATTTGCTGTTGCTCCCGCTCTTTGTGGTCAGTTGAAATGATTATTAAAAAATTCTATAAAAAAAAAATAGCTAGTGAAAATATTTACATATTTATTTACGAGAACCATAAATACAAATTACATATTCCTTTCTTCTCGAATGAAGGTAATAAATCACTGTGTTGCTGCGACCTGCATGTCATTCAGCCATCTCATTAGGATTCACCCTTGATATTAGTTATGCATTAATCTATTTAATTATATTGTCAAAGGCTTGGGTATTATTGATGCCCTTGGATTATGCCATGATTTATTAATCAACAAACATCGAGGGAAGAAAGGTCATTAGACTGAGAATCTTTTCAGAGAGAGCACATAAAATTTATATAATAATATCTAGACTATTGCCTGCTAGATAAACCTAGCATAGCTACTTAATAATATTTAATATTCTTTTAGCTGAAGAAATCCATTTTATGCCAGTCAGTGTATTACAGGCATAAGGAACTTAACAATCCGAATTTGTATAATCCAAAAAGAATGGATTAGTCAACCAATGAATGCAATGAAAACAAAGTACGAGAAATGCGAATGTTTTCGCTATTCATCAGCGGCAGCTTCATTATGTTTGAGAGACGATATAAATATATACAGATAATCGCCATTGCTCATACGTCCAGTATGGCGTGTTGTGTTAAAATGCTCTTCTTGCTGCTAATTGTTCCTAAATGACAATGCAAATTTCAGCCAAATTCTATTGGCTCGTGGCTGCTGATGCTATAAAACACTGCGCAAAATAGCCGAAAAATTTGTGTTAAATAAGCGGATAAAAGCACTGAAAGTTTTGCCACTTGCCCGCATCGAATCGGTTTGCCTCTCCTCCTGTCTGTCTATCCACGCTGATGACCACGCTGGGCGCCATTTCCTGTTTTATTTTGCCAACTCATCATCGCAACACTCTCAACAACACTGTGTGGCATGCGTTAAATTTAAAGACTACTTTCGGGCATCTCTTAAGTGATGGCACGTTTCAAGTGTTTATTTCGGTTTTTCATTTTGATTCCCATTTTCATTCTCATCAAGCGTGAGTCGCTTTTCATTTTCAATCCCCATTGGCTTCACCCCACTAGTTTGATTACTTGCCAGTTGATCAGATTGAGTTGATTGCCCTACACATGATGTGTACATTAACATTTTTATTCAATTTGTGTATGACGTTTGCTCAGGTTCCATTTCCATTTCCGCTATGACACACATGAGTCCATTATAGTTGACAGCGTTGCCAAAACAAATTTATACAAGACATGTCAACGTACAAGTTCTTTCTCCTTCTATGTCTCCCACACTCACACTCTATCTCCCTGCCATTCATTTATTTGGTTTGCCTGGAAAACAAAGCCGAAAAATATAATTTTTTGTTTAACAACCACTTATTTAGATTATATTTGCTGATTTCCACTTATGTTGCACTTAATGTGAGCATGTCAGAACATACTCTTGTATCTTGTATATTGTATCTCTTATCTTTGCGATATATCTGGCGGTGGTGATATTTACGCTGTGTATCAGTTCCCCGATGTTTGCTAAGTTGCCGGCACTCGAACATGATTGATAATTTTGATGATTCATGCGTATCATTCGGCTTATGGCTTGGTATTGTGTCTTTCTCAATCTTCCTCTCTGTAATTTCATTCCTTTTGTTCGTTAGGTCTTGGAGGGTCACATGACGTACATATGTCTTGACATTTATGATAAATTCATTTTATCTTGTATAATGCTCGGTATGTGAAGGCGAATTTAATTCTATGTGAGTTACTCTGAACTTCATACGGAATTTTGAAAGCTAGTTAGCTCAATTAAGTGGCAAGCCAGTCTCAGAGAACTTTATACAATGGCTACCAACTAAGTAAACAACCACAGCCCATTAAAATTAAGCTAATTAAAATTCAGCACGTTCACGGAATCGCATTTCGCCACACAGCTACTCAACCACTCAACAACCAAACACCTCATTCCCGACACAAATCGTGCCATAAAATAGTCAACAGTCAACAGTCAGAGGCCACACCGATGCCATTAAAAATATTGTAACACATTTTGCCTATTAATTGCGAACAGTTGCAAAGACTACCCACAATTCTGGCCAAGTTCTGACTTCTCAGCAAGACAGTTGCAGAATTCGCAATTTGTTACCTTGAAGGGGACCACTCCGAAGCTGAAAGCGCTCTTGATGGAAGGTGGTTCGGCCCCCAAAGCATTCGTCATAATGAAATTTTGCAACATTGAAAGCATTGCTGAGCTGCCGATTCATGGAAAGATCCATAGATTGAGGCAAAATATTTCACATAGCTCTGGGTTTCCTCAATAATGAAAATGACAACTATAAGTTCATTTGTGCATTGGGAGTCCAAATGGCTATCAAGTTTGTGCTCACCTCAAATTTTGACGTAGACATTGAAGTCAAGCAACTGCGATGAAACTATAGTTTTTTCTTACATTTTATTGAGAGATTGCAATAATTTTTGCTGCTACTTAAAATCTGTAATCGGTTGACAGTTTCATTGAACATCGAAGCTCCTACGTAACTGCAATACATTTGATTGTCATTTGATCCAATATATTCATAATAAGCAAATGAAACAACCTAGACACACAGTTAGCTCGCATGTTGCCATGGGAGTGCGAAAATAAATTGCGAAAATTTGCGGCAAAACAAAATTCATGCCAGCAAGTTCAATGCATTAACTTTTGCAGAGGTTCACTGACAGATACAAGACTTGGTCTCCCCATGGAGCAACAGGGCAGCAGAGCAACTGGCAGCAAAATGACGAATACGCGACCTCCATTTCGGTGAATGGTTGACTGAATGACTGAGTAAGTGAGTCTGAGTGTGTGTGAGTCGTGCAAAAGTTCAGACATATTTATGGTAATTAAAATTGATTCGAAAAGTTTAGATTGTCTCTGTGGTTTGATACCGGTGTGGGCTCTAAAATTTGCTGCACAGCTTTCATCATGTTTGAACCATGTTACAGAGTGCACGAGGTATCTCTTTGGTTTTACGTACGTGGAGGTAAATTTTGGTAACATGACGGCATCGTCAGCGCCATTGGCATTGGCACCCAGCATGTGACAAAACTTTCTAATTAAAGTTTTTGTGTGGCATTGCGAGAACCAACCCTAAACCAAATTCAACCCAACCCCAGACCATCCGCAACTGCAGAGAAAGCACCGAAAGTTAGCAAGTTTCTACGTGTGTGTTTGTTTTTGGTGTTCAAGTAGAAAGTTTTGTCGGTGCCGGCTTTTTAGGCGCAATGCGTAATGTTTCGCTGCGATTATGCTGGCTATTCGAAATCATTTGCATTTGGGGTTGAGGTTGAGTTTTAATTAACTCCCTGGCCAATTAGACAGCCCATATGGCCAATCAATACCCGGCAAATGAACGCAAATTAAATACACCAAGCATTTTGATTTTCGCTTTCAAGCCATCCTCCGCTTTCTCCACATCGTCCCTGTGTCCTTTTCATATCTCTGTTTATTTCGCCAACCAGCGCATTCATACAAAAATTGTACGCACTTGTTCAGACAAATTTGATTTAATTTATTCGTTTGCAAATTGTCAACGCGACAACCCCTAACGATGTGCCGCAGCCTTTTCCTGACCAAGCAACTGAGCTCGGAATATGAACTTAATGAAGGCGAAACCCACAAAAACAGATATTATAATTTTAAATTAATTTTTTTTTTTTAAACTCTCGCATAAGAGTACTTAAAATTGTAAGCCTTAGTTATATTTTCATACCCTGTGCCGCTCTTAAAAACGGGCTAAAAGGGTATAATAGCTTTGTTTAAAATATACTTATTTAAATTGAATAAATAGATCAAAACTGATTCACGTAATTATTAATATTGATTTAAAAAATTGTGATTAAGCTATGGACTTAATATATTAGAAAGATAGATACACAGATAAAAAACAATCAATGGGTAGTATGATACCCTGTGCCAGTGCCAATAGTTCAAATTAAAGTACTGAAATACATTCTCTTGTTAAGTTTCTAACTTTTGTTTTTCTATGGCGTAAAAGTTGTTTTAAAGGTGCACGGTGTAAATTAAATTGTAGCTTACTTTAGTTTTGTTTTTTTATACAAAGTTTAAGCATTTAAATCTATATTAAGTTCCTTCATTAAGCCTGCAATATTTTGTAGTCAAATTGAATTAAATTATATGCGCCCAAGTTGAAAATATAAGTTGCAACTCCCAAAACTGAAAGTTTTGTTGAGCAGTAAAAAAAAACTAAGATGAAAATATGTCTTATACAGTTGTTCCACCTCCTCGTGCACTCCTTTGCCTTTTGTCCAGTGCAATTCACTGTCTTTAGTTGTTCTCTAGATGCAAGTGCAACACAAAAACTGCAAACAACTTTCATAATTCATTTCTGCCTGAGTGTAACAATTTTTGCACTTTATGACTTTCGAGTGCGCCCAGCGAACGACTCGAGTTGGGCCCGCAAATCATACAACATTCTGAAGTCACCCAGTCATCCAGTTACCCAGCGGGTAGCCCCACGACTTTGCCTTAGCACTGAAAACTTAAAGTTGCCAACATTTGGGTTACACTTTTTGTGCTAATTACAAAGAAACTGGCAGCGGCAGTGGCAGCTAAGAGCGAGAGCAGTTGGTCGGGTGGCCGGTTGGCCTTAGCTGATGGACGGCACACTCCAGTTGGCAACAACCGAAAACGAAAACAAACTTGTGGTCGAGAACAACAAACAGGCAAGGCAGTAAACGGCTATAACCCGTAAGAAGAAGAAGGGGCAGGAGTCGTTGCCAAAAGCAAAAAGTCAACGACGAGCAAAAGGCTGCCAAAAGGCAAAGCCAATCCAAGGCAGGGCAAGGCACGTCGTGGCATGGCATAGCATGGCATGGCAAGGCCAAAAGCGTGACCAGGAAGTTGTAAACGGCTCAGCCAAAACAAAAGCACCGACAACATAAAGTCTCTCTTATTCCATCTCTCTTTCTCTGTCTACCTCTCCTTATCATGTTACCATGTTCGTCTCTAGCTAGTTCGAGAGCAAACAGATTGGCAGGCAAAACGACCTCGCTTGGTCAAAATACATGGCAGTAGGAAATGCTGGCAGGGCTTGTTTACCTGCGAGGTGCCAACCAAAAACAACAGGCGACTCCGGTTGCAAAGCAAAATGTTGCACAAAGGCGAAGATGTTGCTTGCCTCCACAGGAAGCAGAGTGTGCTCACGGCGCTTGCAGTTATTGCCGTGAACCCATGAACAGAAAAGAGTGCAAAGCGCTTAATCAGTTTCTCAGATATTCGAGTTGGGGGACAAAACTGAAACTGAATTAAATGGACATAAAAAATATAAAAGTGTTATATATTTCTTTAATTATTTCCACTTTTAAGTGAGGTCCGACTGAAACAAATTTCAACTGAAATTCAAATTCGCTGGTAGAATTCAAACGGCAACTTCTGCCAACTCTTAAACAATGTTTATGCCAGTCGTTGACACGCATCTTTGGCTACATTCCTCATCGATTGATAGCAACAACAATTTTTCGATTTATATGCCCCCCCAAAGAATAACAGAAAAATAACTGTGTGCACTCAGAAGGGCTACGAGGAAGACAGGTAAAATAAGGACATCGCGTAAGAGTTCCAATGAAGGAACCAGGCCAACAGTCGTCGGTTTCCAGGTCGCAATTGGGCCCGCAACCATAAACTGTAATATCACACACGAAGCACACACACATACATATATACAGACTATATATACAATTGCCACATAAATATAAATAAATACATATAAATAAATAATACAAAGGGGAGTTGGAGCTGCGCATAAAGCACAATCGAAAACAATAAGATGGCCAAAAATAAAAGCAACATGCGAATTGTTGGCAATTGAAATGCTTGAACAAATGGTTTTCACAAGGCTTGTAGCATAAATAATTTGATTTTGATGAAATTGTGGCACGTAAATTTTGAATGAAATACGAATAAAGTAAACGAGATTGATAGAGTTCGGTTGAAGAAGCTACAGATCAAGCTGAAAACACTTGAAAATTCTTGAAATAATTCAAAGATTAACTTTTTCTTTTATCTGCTTTTTAATTTATAACCAATTGAATCATAAAGCAGCAGTTACTGGAATATGTATTATTAATAAAGAGGTATTACAAATAATAATAATTCTAAAGAATAAGAAATTTATTAGTTATAATTTATACACATTATTGCAATTTTTAAAATTCAAAGTACATCACAATAATATGCTATTCGATTATAGTTTCCCTTTTATTGAGCATTTCCAATTGATGGCAATCGTATTAAGAAAATCTATAAATTATCATTTGATCTGATGAGCGACAAAATGCTTAGAAAAATAAACAAACTTATCAGAAATAACACAAACCACATTTAAACAACGTGCTGCCGTGCAATTAATCTCATAAGGCAAATTGTACACAAAATCCGGTTCAGCATTAGACAAGCCAACAGCACTCAATGGTGCTATGAAATGTATTTGTTTATTTAATTTATGAGCCTTCACACAAAGTTTGCGGTGTTAAAAATCAACGCCAAATCATTTGCATAACTTGCAGATGTATCAGCAGAGAAGAGAGTGAATAGACAAAGCTTTGGAAGAGTGGAAATACATTTAGATTTATATAGAAAGCATTTGGAATTCCACTAATTCACTTGCACCTCTCTGCAAGGGGGGGGTCAATTTGTATGCAAATGAGGGCGTTCACTTTGCACGAAATGTACAAATGCCGATGTACAACAAACAAAAATAAATCTAATAAAAGAAAAATGTTTAAAATGTTAACCTGTTTGCGATTGCGTTGACGAAAATCAATTAGTAAGTTAATAAAATCAATCTTAAAATGCTGCTCACACAGATAACAGATAACAGGTAGCAAGTAGGAAGTGGTTAGTTTCAAATTAAGACTGGCAGCACATTTCGACAGTTCCATTTATCGTACTTGGGCGATCATATGCGGGATAAATTACATCCGGTACAACAACAACAGCAACAAGTATCAGTGTCGCATCTTATCAGAGAGCCAACGAGTAGGTACAGATTCGTCCGTGAACCGGAAGAGTTCAAGCCCATAAGCCTATATATGTACCTGCAACGACTGTTACCATAAAAAAAAAAAACAAATGTTGCCCCTGTCCCCCAATTAGTCAGAAATTCCATGTTAATCAGCTCGAAGCAACATCAACATCAGCAACATCGGAAACCCGTTGAAGACTAATCCGGTTATTAAACTTTACACTCGTCTACGGTTGTGCGCAAATTCTCGCTCTTTAAATGTGCTTCACTTTTTAGTTTTTCAACCGGCGACTATAAAAACGAGGCGCATGCGCTGCGCATCTTTTAGTTGACTTAAATTCTCCGACGCGATAACTCGAAAGTTCAAAGAAATACAACAAAATGACGCTTCGTACTGTGAGTGTTCAAATTGAACTCAAAATGCTCTCATAATTTAAGAATAATGCATTTGAATGTGGTAAAAGTGCTAAAGCAATAAATTCGGAATACCCTTAGTTCAATTTATCATCAAGTTATTAGTGTGATACAGACTACATAACTGAATCAGAATACCCTTTTGAGAAGGGTATTATAAGTGGCTATTAGGCATAACTAGTTTGTCTGGATAAGCTTAAGCATAGAATAATATAAATAAATTGAAATAATTAGTTTTTGCATTAGCATTTGCATAACAAACTGGAAAATTTGTTAAATAATTTTTTGCTCTCTCTCATATCAAATAACATTCCATTAGACGAATACAAAATATGCAGGAAGACAAAGCATGGCAAGGAATTTTCAAGTTTTAAAGTCAAAAGCCAAGACCAAGGCAAAGACCTCCTTCACATTTGCATAAATTAAATGAGTTTTTAAACATCAATTCATTTGAATTATGATGCCAATCATTGTATAAATAATGCACTTAATCTAATCGTGTTCTTTCCATAGATAAATAAATACAAAAAATCCATTTTAAAAAACCCGTTAAAGAAAAACCAAAATCCAAAGAACTGGAAAGTTAAATTAGGCGAAACTAAATTTGCATTAATTTTAAACTAATATATTGAATGAGTTCATAAATATTAGCAAACTATAATAATGTTAATAGCACTTGCACTCCATTTGTGTCACTTTGTATTATAATTTATTGTGACTATTATAGCCATGTGAAAAAGCCATTAAGAATGTCACTTGGCCTTCGGATAGCTCCTATGATTTAATAACTATTATGTTCTAGGGGGAATGTCGCTTCTAACCATTGATTAGCATACAATGCAAGGTTACACTAGGTCCCCTTCACACAACGATCTTGAAAATGCTGCCCACAGCTCAAACGTGGTCATGCCAAAACACAAATCTTATGTTTGGACTAAGAGCATAACCAAATGAGCTGCCATAAAATCAGTCCAAAAGTAGACAATGAACAAAACTGCATAATTTGTGAGCGAAGCAGAGCCAATTAGATTACGCAAACAAAAAAACACATCACTCTAAAAAAACATCATTCATTTTTTGGTATAACTTTACGAGAGACAAGCTAACATCCATTTCCCAACTATTTCACAGTTATTAATCGCAGCAGCCGCACTGATTTGCCTCTGTGCCGCCGATGTTTCCCACATTAATCAAAAGTCGCCTCAGGACTTATTGGTGCCATTCAATGATTTATTGCCACCGCCTCTGGAGGAGCTCTCGACTACGGAGAAAGTAACAGAGGAAGCACCAGCTACGAAGCCTACGAAAAAATCATATTATCAACAGCAGGCCAGGAGCAAGGACACGCACCAAGTTAATGAAAAGCCGAAGATACAGCTACCATTGGATCTACTTCCTCCGTTTGCCGATGCACCATCGTCCAATGAATCTGAGCAGCCACAAATCGAAGAAGTTCGCACCACAATACATCAGCCACTTGTTAGCAGTCGGCCAACCGCAACCACAACAAAGAGCGTGCCACGTATTTCAAAGCCACAACCGCTACACTTTCAGGCACGTGTGGCACGACCCAATAGCATTGCCAGCGATGCTTTAGTATCGTCGATAGTTCCAGCTAAGTCGGGTTTCTCGCCTGATCTCATCACTCAATACCTAACAAATTTCCAGCTCACAACGCGGCGTCCTTCCCGCGGTCCACTGCCAACGCTGACGCCCTTTCCCCATCATGTTAAAATATAGAAAGTTAACTAATTTATTTTTAAAGAAGACAGCAATAAAATTAAATTAAAACATCATAAAGAAACTTATACTAATTATTTCAATATTTGCTTCCTTTATTAATTTGCAGCAATTTAAATTAATTCTCTGCAACCACAGCAGCTAATTGATATAGGTTTATGGGATAGGCAATAATAATCAAAGCAATAATATTTAGAAATATATTAAAGTAGATTAATATTTTATTATATTATATATAATCTTAGAATTATTATTTCTTCTCAGTCTGATATATAGACAATACACCTGTTATTTATTTGATATTTTATTACAAAATAATATACAACATTTACTTTAATTCGGAATCTAGCAAAGTTAAACAAATTTTTCGACGACTACGGCGACAACAACAACAATACACATGTTCACATGCTCACTGATGGATGACGACCACAGCTGTGCTCATTCTCGCAGCAATGCAAAAATAAAACATATAAAACTGTTGACGCTGAACTCGAAGCACAGATAAAGAAGTTTGCAGATAAGAAAAGAATTGTTAAAAATTATTATTGTACGTTGCATTGGCTTTCGCGCACTTTACGCACAAATTACAAAAACGAATAGTGCAAATGTTTTTCAGACTCTTGGTCTCAATTTGAATGCTATTAATTTGAAAATAATTAATAAATATAATAAATAAATTGGATATAAAACTCTCAGCAAGAAAGTGAGCAATCAGTTACGCTCTGCAACAATATAGACAATGATATGTTAACTATTTTGGTCAGTTTGTCGAACTGGTTTATGTAATGGCTATACTTCACTAAGCTTAGAGTATCTTCGCAAAGCGGAATTCATCACCGCGTTTAATTAATGGCTGTAGGCAAATAACTTGGTCGACACTGAAAACCTCTGTCTTCTCTTAAACACATATTTGTATATACAAATACGTTTACAGCAATAGATAGAGATATATATTGATATGTATGTAGATGGATACAAAATTCTTGTAGTTGCACAATTTACCGCTGTTCTCCGCTCGACAATCTGTTAAGTGCTAATTATCGCCCTCGCCCTGACGTGTTTGACGTTCATATTGTCTTTGGTGTTGTTGTTGTTGATTATGGTGTTGGCGTTCGTGGTGTTGGTGGTATTGCTGTTTCTGTTGATGATGTTGCTGACATTCGAACAGCCGCAAATAAGTCGTATTTGCATCGCATTCCAGGCCAGATCCCGACCAACATCAATGTTGTTGCCCTAATCAAATCATTGCCAAACAGATTAGCCATATTTATGGGCGTCGTTTGTCACTCCGATTGATAATTGTTGTTGCCACTGTTATTATTGTTGTTGTTGCTGTTGCTGTTGTTGTTGTTATTATTGTTGTGCAGTTAACCGCGTTAATTACACAGCTGATTGACATTAATGCCTTGTCGCAGTCAATGCAACAGCTGACTTTAAATAATTCTTGACCTCAGGCTGACGAGGCAGCCGTTGCATCAATTGGTTGCAAGCCTTTTTCGATGATTAATGACATTCATATTTGTTTAATCTGTCATAATATGCATTTCATTATTGCTTAAAGGTCTTTCACTACTAACTATTTTCAGACATCGGTTTAATTTTAATGCGGCAATAATAATATATATGTTAAGTTGCTTGGATATTTTAATTATTACTTATTTCTGATCAATCTTCACAGTCTCTCTACAACTTTAATTTAAAAAGTTGATGAATATTTTCAATTATTAAAATATTTGTTACTGTGTATGGTCAACTAACTCATATTATTTATTTATTTACTTGATTTGCAAAATATTTTATTCATTTTATTCCAATGTTGAATCAAAATCAAAACTAAAAATTAAAAAAAATTATAATCTGTGACGGTTGCGACTAAAAATTGATGGTAAATACAAATATATATGTATATGTTATCTTTCTCCTACAAACCAACTACGGTCTAGAATGTTTTACTATGTATGTTTGTTTTTGAAAAAAGAATGTCTCCATTATCAGCACAAACCCTTTTTTTTGTTTTTTTAATAACTGCACGGCGGAATGTTAAGTTATCAATCTGTAAATCTATCCACACATACAGAGAAAACAAATTAGTGTGTTTAACATTAGATTAAATTTCAGATATGCAGAGCATTTATGCTGTTAAGTTTTTCAATTAAAGTGTGCAAACAGTCAGCAGGCAAAGCACTTTATGATAAAATGTTTACTGACAAATTGATTTAATTCCAATCTAATGAGTTACAGTTTATTATGAAGCAGCAAATGTCTGTCAGTTTTTCCAGGCCAACAAACTGGATTTCAATTTAAAAATGCTAAGCACAGTCAATGTGTAGCTCAATATGTTTACTCAGCCAATGTGTACACTTTAATACATTTGAATATTTGGTTACAGAAATGTGCAAATAATGGATATTAATTAAACAATTATGTCATAGTATTATTAATTTAAATATTATATACATCTTTTAAATAAGAAATACTTTCGTATTATCTGTAAATATTTAGACCATTTTCGATCTCTTAGACTTGTAACCAATCAATTAAATCAGTTCAGTTGGCTTTCCGAAGGGTATCATAATAAATGATACGCTCTTATTTAAAAAACTTTCTTTTCTAATGGAATGCTATTAGATGCCACTGCTGGTTCCAATCTCCAATAATTTCCAGACGAATGTGCGTATGCTTATAGCTGTAGAGAGGGGATGTGGAATGTGGGGAGAGGTTTGGAGCTGTATTAAAAATCGCTTTTAACAAATGGGGCCATAAGCTCCAAAGAAAACTTTTAATGTTTTAATTAAATAAAAATAATTACCCTTTTGCTGCATAAAATTATTTTCCGTCAGACAATCAAAAAAAGCACAACTTTATATTTTAACATACCTGAAAATACTTTGAATGATAGGTGCATCGGCTATTTGCCAAAAAATATTGTGATTTTAAAATGACGCGCAATAAATACATGAAAATTGCATTAAGATTGGTGATGCACATCAATCAATCATATTAATATCAAATAGACTGCAGTATTACCTAAATAAGCGTAAATGCATAGAAGCAAGTAGTTTTTAAAATCATATATAAATATTTTGAGCTACGCTCATACATCTTCATTTGTAATGCCTCAATTTACCTGATAGTTGATAGGACATAGCCATTTGACATCCATGTTGAAATTTGGTTACATTTCGTTTTAAAATACAATCTTGGGAATCCTTTAATTAATGAGTATATGCCCACAGCTGTAGGAACAGGAAATTAATTAAAATTTTCTGACGAATGCTGTGCTCATTTTCCTTCCAATATAGTCAAAGACACGGCTCAGTACATGAAGTGCATGGCACAATATGATTGTTGGATAATAGATTTGAAAGAAATTGATAGTAAATATTAAAGCGACGAATGATATGATTTTTTTGATGCTTTGCTGGAGACTTGCATAGTCTTCAAATGCAATTTTCAGCAACTTTTTTAATTCCAAAATTTTTACTCATACAGCGACAGAGCATTTTCATTTTGCTTGCATATACAAAAATAATTTTTAATATGCACATGTTGGACGCTCCAACAAGGACGTCGCGTTGGCTCCTGCTGTTGGTGATGGTGATGGTGATGGTGATAATGATAATAATGCTGCTGCTGATGAGCAGGAGTGCTGCTTCTGTCTGGCATCCAACATATCACTTTAATTACAGAGCGGCAATTATAAAGGACCAGAAAAAATGGTAAGCCCGAAAGTATACGCAGTGTTGATACCCTTCGCTGATTCACGAAAAGAATAAAGTTCACAGCAAAGACAATGTGAAAATTAAAAGCTCATGTCCTATGCGGTTCCACAAAAGTAAAACCCTACATACAGATCTAACTACTCGACTTTTAAAGCTGTTTAGAAAAATGTACTTATGTTACAAAGCCACAACATAATGCAACCCTTTTATAGCCTTTTGTAAATATAGAGTATGAACATTTTGCATGCGAAAAGGATGCAGAAAAAAGAAATGGATTGAGCATACGATTGAAGCATTGATTGTTTAATCAGCGAAACGTCAATATTGTTTGCTCGCCATTAACTGACAGTCCTCATAGATGTTTACCGGATGTGAGTGAGTATTAATGCCTCGCTTCGGTAACAATAACGAAAATGGGTTTTAATTTGAAAATAATTGCACATTGCACATTGCACACATGAGTACGATCTCTCTGTATGGTTATTGATGAAAAACATTGTGAAAATATTGATATATCATAAAATTCGTTTAATTTCATTTCCAGCGTCCAAGGTGTATGACAGATGCTCTGACTCTGAAGTTATTGAAATTTAAATGCAAAACTTTCACTCATATGCATAAGCTTTCTCATTTGATTATACTTACAAATTGTCTGAATTTTACATATACTCTCTCTTTTCCTGTTTGCCTATTTTTGTCTCTCTTTAATATTTGCCTTTCAGTTTGATTGAAAAACGAAAGCCGCAAGTTCATTGAATTACATTTCATTTCATCGAGTGCTTCTTTTAATTGATATATTGAAGTCTTAGAATTGAAGTCTTAGATCACCCATGGATAAAACTAATGCCAAAATGTAAATACAGCTGTTGCCACGAAGTTTAAGTTCGAAAACATTTTACTTCTATATCGGTACACTGTGGCATATTACTACCAAGCAAATAAACTAATTATTACAATTTTTGTTTATTTGTTCATTAAATATGATATCAAAGTGTTTAAAAATTTATATAAATAAATAAAATATTTACATATTTAAATTCAATGGTTTCAAGGTCTGTAGGATATACTAAATATTGGAAAAATATTTAAGAGGAAACATAAAGCTTCGCATGCCTAACTAATGGAGAGCAAACAAATTGTTGAACGACAAACAAATTCGGCAAATGATAAAATAGATTGACATTCAAAAACGGAAATGGCCAGAACTCAACCCTTCAAAACAAGCACTAGAAATAAGTTAAACGAAGGTCTTGGGTATCACAAAATATCACAAATACTATATAGCTAGCAATTGAGTTGGATTCCATTCAGTGGCTAACTGGCAGAAATGTTTGACATTAAAATAAATAATTCATTTACTCAACGGCAAAAGTCGTGTAAATTTCCCAAAGTGTGTTTGGGGTTAAGACTCTGGTGAGTGGGCTGGTACACCAAATTGTTAGTGGGAGTGGAGAAACATAGAAATTATTAATAATTTATTTTAGCACATTTCAAGGATTTTGCGCACCGGCCACACGTTTCAGCAATTTCCGGACAACAAAACCGGAAAAATACTCGAGAATATAATAAATTTTCAAGGCGTTGAATCTGAGTAACTTGCTGAAGTCTCCATGGAACCCAAACCTAAACTTGTGCCTTGGCAAATGGTTCACTCGGGCGAGGTCAAGCGATCTAAGTGCTGGACAAACTGTTGCCTAATCAATGACAAAAATTACACACGAACGGTTTTCGTTATTTACTATGATTTCTTGTTGCCTTTTCCAACTTTCCCTTCACTCGTATAATTCAATTCAATGTTGAAGAGGAAATTAATTTTTGTATTAAGCGCTTAAGTTAATGAAATTATTTTTGGCCAACGAGTGCGCAAAATTCTCAAATTCTCAAATATGAATTGAGATTTGAACTTTAATTTTTCTTTACTTACGTATCGTTACACAATAATTGATCAAAGTAAAAAGAAAACTTAAACTGCTCATTAAGCAGCTTAAATATTTTGTATGGAGCTGTATTTCACAGTGACCTCCAAAAGTTAACAAACTCAGAAAGCGCCTTAGTTATTGTTCCTCTTAACACTGCAATGGAAATTGTCGTTGCTGAAGAAAAATAAAAAGTATTTAACAATATCAACAAAGCAATGAATGGGTCTAGAAATTTCCTTTTCGCTTTTCCTTTCACCTCTGCCCAGAGTCCAGTTTCCAGTGCCCATTAAACATCGCATTGAAAGCAAATGAAATCAACGGTCGCTTCGTATAAATTATTTTACGCATCGCAGGCCCATAGACAAAAAAAAAACTTAAAAATAAAAAAATCCACTCGAAGGACTGGGACAAATCAAAAAGCCTTCCTTCTCTTCTCATTTCAATGTCGCGTGTTTTTTCAAAGCCCTCCCTCTGGAGGTCAAAAAATGAGCAAATTTCAATGGCTCGGCGTTCGGATGCTAGGATGGATGGTGGTTGAAGGGGCAGGCATACGCGTGCGACTGACAAGCTTAGCTGAAAAAGACCATTAACAAAGTAAACAGCTGCGAGAGCATAGACTTACTGAAAATAGGGGCGAAGAATCTGAGTCGAGTCAGCAGAAAAAAGAAACCAACGAAGAATTTTCTTTGTTTTGACACCTCATTGTCCCATTTGAAGGGCGTGGTGTCAGGCAATGCTACTTTTAATAAATATTAAAGCCTGTTTTTAAAGTGCAAATTTCTAAGAGGGAAAATGAGAAAATATATATCATGAAATATGCAAATTTCAATAAGGAAAACAACTGGTATTTAATACACGACTTTTAATTTAAGAAAATGCTTAAATAAATATTTCTGATATCAAAAGAAGGCAGACTGATTTTTTGTTTTCGCTGAATTTGTCTAAAGTATTTGAAGCATAGTAGGGACAACAAATATTTAAGAAGAGCTTGTATCTTAAAGTTTCCACGTTCATTTCCTAGGTAACCAATCAGCGGATTCAAACAAGACATTTCTGCGATATGTACGTGCCAGCGCTAAAGGTTTAGCATTTGGTCATAGACTTATATATTGATGATGATTACTAAGAAGAATATGAAGCTTAAATAAGGGTTTAATGATTAGCTGAAATGTTAAATGAGGTATAATATTTTAATTGCCTATATGTACGAAACATGCTTATATAAATAAAAGTTGAGCCTTAATCGATTACTTAATGCCACCGCAGGTAGTTGTCTGGCCGGCGGTTGACAGACCCAAAACGGCACATATTGGTTATTGAAATTGTCTCGCAGGTGTCATTAACGTCAGTCGCAATTTGCTTGACTGGCAGACTAAAGCGGCAGCAATAGCAGCGGAAGCAGCGGAAGCAGCAACAGCAGGTGCGTCCATTTGCGGTGGGTCATAAATGGGCGCTGAAGGTCGCATGATAACTCGATGGACTCAATGGTTATGGTGGAAACTGGTCCTTCGGCTTGGATTGGCCAACGACAGCGACAGCGACATCGACATCGACAGCGTTTGGCATTGTCATTAATTTCGATTTATTGTCATTAAGCTTCGGCGATTGCTTTCTATTTAATATGGAAATATTTAATGAGTGCTTTTAATTTATGCGCAATTTGCTCTAGTCTTCAAGTATCTCTGGTAAACAAGAACGCACTTCCTTCGTTGCTTTTTGCTGTCGATTTGTGTTTACACTTTTAATTAATGCATGCATAAGGCAACGCGCTTAGGATATTGACTTAAATTTTATACTTAAAGCACCCATTGTTTGAATGTATATGCTTTTGTTTCGTTCGCTTTCGCCCCGCAGCACAAGAAGAAATTATGAAAGAGTCGCAGCATATTTTCTTGCATACTTTTCTTCCTTCTCTTTTTTCTGTTTTTGCACAAATAACAAACCATAAATAATGTCATACGCTCACAAATGGCAGCCAATGCTTGCCCTTACGCGCAACGCCCCCAGCGTCCATTTGTTCTTTCGGGTATTTTTCTTCTATGTGTATTTTTTTTATTTATTTTTTTTTGACTTGCCTTCGTTTCGCTTTTAGGCCAAAGTTTTTGAACTACTTGCACGTCGTTCTTTTTGTACTCGACTGCGACGTTTTTGGGGATTTTGGCAACCCTGCTGTTTTGTGTCTTCAACCGACACTTGGCCAGCTCCATCTTCTTTTCCTTCTGCTTCTGGCTGCCACGCCCCTTAGCCTCGGCCGCCCGCTGCTGTCGCTGCTTTATGTCGCCGTCGTCGTCGTCGTCGTCGCGAGACTGAAACTTCAATAGGGCGAAAATGATAAATGGCCACGCTGCGTTTTCTTCTTGGATATTCCTAAGTGAGTGTGAGTATATGTGAGTATGCCTGTATATGTAACTAAAAAAAAGCGTAAGAAACGCCGCATAATGTGTGAAAATAAAAATGGCCAAATATTTGTAAATCAACTTATTTCTTGCCTGCAGCACATTAGCAACACAACTTTTACAGCAAAAGCAACGAAAAATGTTTGGAAACGTATATTTAAATACCGCAGAGTATTGATAATTTAAAACTATATTCACTGATGGATAAATATAAATAAATAAAATGTCGTTAAATGTTGAACAAATATTAAAATAGTTTTTCTTTTCAATAATTTATTGTATTAACGCCGAGGAAATAGAAAAAATGCAATCTGTTGTAGAATCTACTGCAATATTAATTCAAATTAAATTCTATTTAATTATTTATTCTAATCCAAATTTTCATTTATAGCATTCGTCGAATAAAATTATACATTTATACATAATCCAAATGGCATTACAACTTTAGAAGAACCAAAAAAATGTATGTTTTTACAAATCTGTATTTAATATTATTTTTAATTAAATTAAAATTATCTAGATTGTAACATTAATAAAAATGTGCAAAACAAGCAGAATTAGTCATCATCAACAGCATTTCTTTCCTACTTTCTACCGCGAAAATCGAATAAAAAAACTAATTATAACCTATATATTTTAGCGTAGAGACCTCAGACTAAACAGGTGCTTGATAAATAATATACTACGAAAGATAATCAGAAAAGAATGAGATATAGTTTTCCATCAAATTATTTTCGTTCTATTGGTGCCAGACTGCTAACGACAGCGATACATGCATATGTAAGAAAGGAAATAATACCTCTTTCTGAATAGTTCTCTTATTTCTGGACCGATCTGTGAAACTTTCAGAGATGTTTTGTGAATCAACTTGTTGATATGAGTAGAGTATTCTTTAACCACATATTAATTCCTAACCTTTTGCACAATGTTAATATCATCCCTGGGTATAAACATTTTAAAATATATAAAATTTTCAAATGGGCTCAATGTCATTAAGCCTTAAATGTATGGATTGCTATTATAATCAATTTACTTAATTTAGGTGACTATCACAGGTAATTATATTGTTGCGCGAGCTGGACAGATCCGCTTGAGTTTCTAAAATATGTAACATTAATATATTAATTTATATATATAGGATTATGTTAGATATGTAATCGATAAGATAAATAAGAAGAGGAAGAGATGGTGAAGTGTGTGCAGAAAGACGTGTGCGAAAAATAATCAATGTGAATTTAATTTAATTTATGTTGTATGCTATTTTGATCAGTTCAACTTAAGTAAACTATATTATATTGAATACAAATAACACGTAAACCTTCCCATATAAATCTCAGCCTACATATATTTAATATTAATTATTAATGTATGCTGTCAATTAAGTAATATTAATTAGTTTTCACAACTATTCGCGAATTACCATTTAAGTTCTATGAAAATAAACGGGTACTCTAACTGTTATACACTTCATCGTAAGATACAAAATCATTTGCAATGTTTCTACTTTCTCCGTGTGCTGTAGCAAGTTGAAAATCGAATGCATGAAGTTTCCTTCTATGTATACACAATTCAACCGCAAAATCCTATTGTTTGCCAAATATGCTCTAGGTTTCTGAGAGTGTGTGCGAGAGTGCGAATTTGCAGAGTTGCATTGTTCGACACACCTTTGTCTGCATGTGGAAGTGTGTGTGTGTGTGTGAGTGGTGATTGTGTGGGGCACCTTGTACTAGTCTTAGCGATAATGATGTTTATTTAATGCATTCCAGGTGCAAGAAGTTGTTTGCTATTTGACGTTGCGTACTTAGGATTTCGAGCCACATCTCCATCCTACTATGCATATAACATAGCTTCCCTGCTACACGCTAATGCTCCATGCTGAATTGTTGATACGAGTAGCGCTCATTATGCCAAACATGGTGCCATTTCACTTCCTATACGCCCGAGCAGCATGCGACGTGCATACGATAAGCAACAGCAGCTAGCGTCCCTTACAGTTGTAATACGCTGCGTATACGTAATGCCAGTTGCGTTTAAAATGCAGCACACGTTTTTGCGGCGTTGCATTTATCGTGTTGCTGCTTCCCCGCCTTTCATGGCCTGCAACTCGTAAATAATGCACATAATCACATTTAAATAAGTAATTTAATTTGTGATTTTCACATACACGGCTATCGTTCGTTAAGTTGTTAAGTTTCCTATTGAGCTGATGCACAAGTAACTTTTGTTATGTATTTCATTTAATTTATCATTTTGAATAATACTTAAGACTCTGTACATGTTTTCATACACTTAGATTTATTAGAGTTTCATTCTTCATACAATATTAATTTAACTTATTAAATATATTTTTTAATAAATTAGTTAAAGATCTATGTTTAATGAAAATTTATAATATTTTCTAATAACAACTCACATGCTTTTCCCTATAAAGCAGCCTTATCTCTGAAGTCGTCACTTTGTCCGGGCGAACTTAAGTGTTTCCGTAGTGTAGCGGTTATCACGTGTGCTTCACACGCACAAGGTCCCCGGTTCGATCCCGGGCGGGAACAATTCATTATTTTTTTCTGATCATGACTTTTTTTATACCCTGTACAGGGATATATTAACTTTGTGAAAAAAATTTTTGTAACAGGCAGAAGGAGACATCTCCGACCCTATAAAGTATATATATTCTTGATCAGCATCAACAGCCGAGTCGATTGAGCCATGTCCGTCTGTCTGTCTGTCCGTCTGTCCGTCTGTCCGTCCGTCCGTCTGTCCGTCTGTATGAACGCGTCGATCTCAGCAACTATAAGAGCTAGAGACACCAAATTTGGCATCAAGGTTCCTGTATACCATACGCAGATCAAGTTTATTTTAAATTTTGGATACCTCCCCCCCTTCCCTCGCAAATCGAAAAAAACGAATAATAGCCACATTTTTCAACGTAGACACTTCTAACTTAACAGGTGCGTTAAGAATGATATGTAGAAGGAACGCTGAAAGTTTCATCAAGATCGGCTTGTAAATAAGACAGATAATCAGCAATAAAAGTTATTTTTCCACGGAATCGTAGAGCAGCAGGCAGCACATGTGTGCGAGCGAGACAGCGAACGACTGTGACACATGCGTCTGCTTACCATGTGTGCATATTTGTGCGAGCGAGATAGGGAACTACTGCGGCACAGGCATAAGTAAATTAAGTGTAGTAACACTTAGCTTTTGTGAAATAAATATGTGAAAGTTAGCTGCTATAAGCAAGCAAAGAATTCATATGCAAAATGAGAGTTTCAAAGGGGTTTTCTTTAAACACCTGTTATGTTCTTACTTTTATTTTAATCAAAGTATCTATTATCAAAATACTCTTAATATAGAAGCCTGTACAGGGTATTATACTGTCGAATGCGGTCGACTGTAGCCTTTTCGACTGGTTGAAAATGGAAGAGTTGTGCCTGCAGTCCAGTCCTGCCCGTTCCGTTACTCTATTCGTCTAATATTGGTCAATAATAATATAAATATTTTATGATTTTAAATTAACTCTTGCAGATTAAAAGCATTAATAATTGCCAAAGTATATTTTCTATAATTTCAGATATTTCCATTCTAATAAGAAAATATTTAACACTATCAAACTATATACTATTGTACTTTGTCTGTACTTTGCCAGTTATTTATTGGCACTTCTTAAACACTTTTGTGCTTATTATATTACTCACACATAGCTGTGGTTCAAGCCAACCTCATCCCAAAGTATGTTGGCAGCCAACAATTCGGGCATTCAGCTCTTCTTCAATTGGTATGCAACTTTTGCATGCTTTGCATTTTTATTGCACAACATCCGGTAACAAGTACTTTTGGCAGTAAGCATTCAACTCTGACCCTCAATCTCACTCTCCTTCAGGCTGAAAAACCAAACCAAGACCACAATGCCAGGGACTGGAGGCTGGATTGCCTGGTGTCTGCAATTTCAAACAGTTGTTTAACTGCTTGACTTAAAATGCAGCCACAGACAGATCCGCTGACAGGGACCCCCAATAGCAGTAATGCCAAACTGCAAACTCAATCTGAACCCGAATCAGAACCAGAATCAGATGTCGTCGTTTGTGGCTTACAGATTAAAGCGCGTACATCCGTGGTGATGGCAACAAGCCGGATGATGAAGAAGCACACAATGCCGCGCATGCGTTACCGACCAGGCCAGACCTGAAAGTGAACCGGGACCCGGACCCGGACCCGGACCGAGACTCAGACCCTCGCCGGTCAATGGCGTCCGGTGTCATTGCGCTTCCGTTTGAGTTGGCAATTTATACAGTTTTTCGCTCGGGCTGCTGCTTGTAATGGAAACTTGTCCGCACATTTACTTATGCGGCTCGCACTTTTGTATAACCTGTCCTCGTTTGTGTGGCAATGTTAAATTGATTTATAATTTTCCAGCGTTGCATTTTAACTTTTCCTGTTGCCAACACTCGCGTCCTGTTTGCTTTTGCATTTTGCATTTTGCATTTTGCATTTTCAGCCAAGGTCCGTCGCCCTATCAAATTAATTCCACCGTTCCTACAGAGAGTGTACTTTATACTACTTTATACTATAAGTACTATATGAGTCTCTCGCGGCTTTCATAAATGCCTGCACTTTAAGCCAAATTGCCAGCTGAACGCATTTGCAACTCGACTGCTTGCATTTTTATTGCACCTATTTTTTCAGAAATTCACCAATTGATTTGTTAATCAATTTACGCATGATGATTTCTGTTTACTGAATGCCTCATTATTTTTATCTCCATTCCATATTCCTCACGCGAAGAACTGAACTGATTCACAATATTTTCTTTATCTTAATTAATTCTCAGTACTTTTGTTGAATATAATATTATTATATTTAATATAACATTTTGTAGTATTTGTTAACGTTCTCAAAAGCCTCGGCAGTAAGCAAAACCCTTGAAATTTGTTATTAATATAATCAGCAAGTTACGTAAATCAAACTCAACAAGCAGCTTGCAAACCAACTGAACTGAAAAAGTGAAAAAAAGTTGCAAGAATAAGTAATAAACAGAGTTGGTCATTAAAGGGCCTTAGATGAAAATGAAACTGTAAATGAAGTCTGCCATCAAAATATCAAGGAGTCTGAGCATAATGTGCTGAAAGCAACCATTTAGAAGTCACAAATAATCAAAATAATGCCAGCTGGAGAAGCGATCTGAGGGCTAGCGTGGGGATAGAGGGCGTTAGGAAATAGGAGCAACGGCGGCAGATATAGAGCTAAGTAAATGACAATAATGACATAATAAAAAGCACTCTTAAAATACAGACCAAACATGATGGCAACTACGAATAGCAGCAGGACACACACTCTCACTCTCGAGCCAAACATCAGCAGGACAATAAAATGAACGTTAATAATGATAAGATAAAAGAAGCGAGGACAGCAAAGACAGCATCGCGAAATGGGGGAGTGGCAAATGTTAAAACAATAACCAGCTAAATGTGCGACAACGAGGATGATTGTAGCCACGACTTTGCCTGGAATTTGTCGTCAGCAAAAAGAGATTTGTTCATCAAAAATCATTGAAGCTATTGTTGTTGTAGTATAATCTAGGTGTATGTGAATTGTTTGTGCGGGGCCAGGCAATGACTATGTCTCTAATAAATTAATGATAATGCGAATATTTACCATAATGTAACTACTGATAATTATACTGGAGCTTAGTGTACAGCTTTCATATTCGCATTGTAAGGATGATTCTTATTTCAGAATCCTTGAAAATATACAAGGAAATAATCATCAGCAGCAGGTGAAAATGTGTGTTACATGTTACGGAAATAAGTCTAATAAATTATACGCGGTAAAACATTCAATTTTCTCATTTGCATTTAAAGGGAGAAGCAAACTCTGTGGCAATGGTATTTTCTCGACCAACAAACGAAGCGATAAAGTAATCCTAAATACCTGTGGCAAATCGAAAACTTTTATTTTTGTCAGCCAAACACACGCACACAACACACATACAAACATAGCTCCAATTTCTGTTACAGTCGAATGATTTTATTTCTGTTTGGTTTGTTGGTTGTTTCAAGCTAAATAAAACTTTGTTTGCCCTTGCTAAGGATTTAAAGTTTATGACGCAGGTGTTTGTTTTGCATTGGAGCAATCTACAAAAAAAAATCAAATAAAATTACAGGGGCGCCATGCCTTATTCCAAACGGTCGACGGAATAAGTTTCATTGCTTTACTTTGAGGTTAAAGTGGTTGGGTGATATTCATAGATTTGCGTCTGTATCTTCAGATTATATCTCTTCGTGTCTGCACAGTTCAGACAAAACCGCAGCATTCATTGCCGACTTTTCAACAGAAAAGCCACAATAAACAACCTACATGCCGTCCACAGACACCAGCACTGAAATACTCACACTCTTACTAAACTCATGCAATCATACACTCAAAGAGCTACTCATGTGGACGGCCACACACGTGCAAACAAATTCAGAATGTTAACAACATAAATGCATCACAAACATTAAAATTGTTTTTAAATTGATGCTGAAGAGCAAATCCCGGTTTCAACATGTCACTTCAACACTTAACAACAACAACAATAACATAACAACAACATAACGAGAACGACAAGAATAACAGCAACATTGATAATGCTTGATATTTTGTTTTTTTTTCTTCTTTATTGAACAAAAAATTGGATTAACAAACAATCCCACAGTGATTAGCTTGCTTAAAGGCTTTGTTATCGTCATTTGTTGTGACTTTTAAGAATGAACGAAAAATATATTAAACTGTAGATTATAAATATGGAGAAATTAACAAATGGTCGTATTTTAAACTGGGTGTATCATTTATTCAGCCTACAATTCGCTGCTCTGTTTATCAGATACATTACACAATTTTTCACACATCATTTGTTCATCCTTTTATTGATTTTAATCCTTTTTGTGGTCGTTTTTGCATATTTTTCCCATTTTATTATTAATATATGTCGTTGTTGTTAAGAAAAGCGTATTAAATATTATTTATGCGCAATTGAATTTACATACCATGTTCTCGTAGATATATTTATGACTTTGGAGGCTTGTTATTACTTTTTTAACGATATAAAAAGTTAATTATTAAAAAAAAATTATCGTATGGCAGACCTTTTCTGTATAATTTAATAAGAATTAATAATGAAATTAAATTAATTCTTTAAATAATAATAATAATTAAAATATTACTAGAAGAAACGTTCAACCCGACTGTCATTTACAATTCGAATGTCCCATCACTAGGGTACAATATTAATTTTGTTAATGATACATAGGAAGTTATTGGTACCTACAATTTTAACATTTTATTTCGTTCGCTTAATCTGCTTTATTAATTGCAGTTTATGTTAATTTAAATGTATAATTAACTTGAAATCAATAACAAACCGAATATTCATCCTATAGCTACCGCGTAATCTTTTTTCATAATGAATAGTGAAATGTGCGTACTGGGAGGGTAATATTAATCTTACTTCAAATTAATATGTCAATTAATCTCTGTACTGATTAATTGAAATAAAAGAAATGTATTTAAATAATAATGTATTTATATACATAAATATATATAGAGATATTGTGTATTATAGACCGTGAATACGCTTTTTATGCAACATATCGCATTCATTTCCATTTTTATTAGGGGCATTAACTGAAGATTGTGTGTATTAATTATACCATTTAACAAATTACTTCTCGATTGTCATTGAAAAATTCTTGAGTCAACTGGAAACCTCTTAAATATTCAATGAGTTTCACTCCGATTTCGTAATGCGTAAGAAAACTTGCAAAAATGTTGAGGCAATTACATTAACAATCTTGCGTGTGCTTCTTTTTTTAATGTTTCTTACATTTGCTCGTACTGCACAACGAAGAAGAAAACTGCAAAAGAAATTAATGCATAAAAATGCTTTTATTGACAGTTTTTTTTTGCAGTTTGCCACAGTTTCTGTTCAGAATGAGAGTTCTTGGATTCTGATTCGTTCTGTAGCTACTTTTAGCAATGAATTCACAAGCAACTGACAGCTTTTGACAGACGCACAAGAATGACTTGAAAACAATGGCCAAAGAGCAATGCAATTGCCAAGCAACTTCAAGGCAAAATTGAAATGCAAATGCAAAAAAAACAAGTAAGAAAGAATATCTTTTTAATTTCATTGAGTGTTGCCCCTAGACATTTGTTGGAGGCTACAATCTTAACCTCTCGCATACCCTGTTTTTAATCGATTTCATTATTTTTTCAAGGGCTGGCAAAAAAACTTTTTAATTACACTTTGTTACTGCGGATGAACTTCATCCGAAAGGTGTTATTTTTTGGCAAAGCCAAATACACTTTTCGTGCATGCAGCTTGTTCTGGGCAGTTTCCAAAGTCTATAATAACAAAATGAATTTTACGCATTGTCCCTGTCATCATCATTATCATTGCTATCATCATTATCACTATGACCATCATCATCATCGTCATCAACATGAACATCATCGTTTTTGTTGTTCGTCCAAGCACATGGCACAAGTTTGTGCAACACTTAAACTTTAATTGTGCAAAGTTTTGACCATGTCGCCTCCATGTCCTTTGCGTCCTCTGCGTTGCATGTGTGCGTGCTGATAGATGACGTTTTAAATTCTGTGAATGGGGTCAGTCTGTGTCTGGGGCACAAAATGCATAAAGGATTAGGGTGAAACAGACACAAGCAAAAAGAGCTAACCTGCTCTCCATTCTCTTACCCTAAACAGATAAAGCTTATTTCAGACCTGCTCCACAAGGCTTCTGAAAAGTGTGTATGCTCTAAGCATGTGAGTGTGTGCCACTTGGCGTACGAGTGTGTTTGCCAAATGATTTAGCAGACTCATTGGGTGCCGACCACAAATTCAATTTCCCCCATAAGATAGAACTGAAGTGCTTCCTACACTTACAATTTCAAATTACAACAACGATTTCATCTGTTATTTGAATAAGGCTAAAGATGAGATATATCTGAATTTCTTTTATTTGAATAAATAATAAAAGAAAAACTATTTTTATGGGGGAAATGGGGGACAACTGGATCTGAAAATAATCGTCTATTTATATTCAAAGGAGAGAAAATGTAATTTAACTTAATTGGCGAATATCTGGCGCATGACCAATGAACTTTACAACTACATATTTGCTTAAGTGAATAATGATGCGAAAATATTTTAATGGCTCAACCAATCAGAAGCACACCCTACACACACAACCCGCACACATGTAACTCTAACTTCATTTATTTACACAGCTTTCCGCCTTGATTCTGGTCGCCTGGTGAGCTGTCGACATAAACATGTGTGTATGTGTGTGTGTGTGTGTATATATTTGGGTGTGGAAGCTCGTCCCCTAGTGAGAAATATTGTTTTAGTTTATCATGACAGCACTTTTACAAGTTTTAACTGCTCATACATTAATTAAAAACTTAATAAAACTAAAACGAAAAGCGGACATTTGCAGCTGTGCGAACTGTTGCTCATACTTAAGTACTTTATATATAAAATAGTGTGAATTTGGGGTGTATGAGCTATGTGCAATCTGTGATATTTGCGTATGTGTTTGTAGATGGGCAAATTGGTGTTAAGCTCGTTTGGTAACGGAGAAGATTTTCATTTGATAACGCAAAAAAGTGCAGCTACAGTTTTGATCGCTCTGCTAATTGCGGGTCGCATTTGTTGACACATTTTTAAGCAAATTTTAAACAACTCTAAATCTGCGAGGAAAGACAAACAAAAACGTCAGCAAGAACTCAGCACAAAGTGCTGACCTGGCTGCAACGGAAAACCAAAATGTTCACTTTTGTACATTTTCTCTCAAAAACGATGTTAACCAACATGTTGTTTGTCCACGAAAAGGAAAGTACTTAAAAGCACGCCATAAAGGAAGCGTATACCGCGCAGACTGCAAACCAGGAAAATAAATAGCAAAAAAATTCAAAACAAAATGTCTGAAATAACAGTTGGGTGTTGGCAAGTAGCATTTGATTTAAATGCTAAAATACACAGGATGCGCATCCTGAAACACCGTAACACATAGAGGAAATTACATTGCAGCAGTGATTTGTAAAAAGAGATCTTCTTGAAAAAGTACTTTGAATTCCCTAAATAAACCAAGCAAATAATAGAATTTATAGACAGAATGTCTTAATTACATAATTTGTAAAATGTTTCAGCATAGGAATTTTATTCAATTGTGACAAAATCTTATTTGTATCTTCTTTGATACCCATCAAAGACCAATACTATCTTAGGGGCATTATTATAACCTCACTACCAGAGTACTTACTAACCTCATATTCTTTTGCTCCCTTCTCATATATATATTGTACAATTCAACAAAAGAAAGATAACTTGCCTAGATAGTTCTAACATGTCTAAGAAAATTTCGCTTAAATCAAACAAATGTCAACAATTTCCAATTTGCCAGCAGAATTTATTTGAATTCTCTACATATGAATGAACATTTTCTGATTTGTTCTTCAAGTTGCTTTTGTGAACTTTTTTCATAATTCTCGTATACTTGATGAATTACTTGCCAGCACCTTACAAAAAGAAATTGTTTGAGGGCATTTTTTTTTTTTTTTTGAAAAGGGTTTTAGTAAATTGTTGCTGTTTACGTAAAAGAAACATTGTGTTGATTTATTGAAGCGTACTGAAATATATTTACATACTTGTAAAGTTTAATATGGGTTTGTGCTGCGTTATTGTTTTCAGAATCCAACATAAGATGACAGCTTTGAGTTATGAACTGTGCGTGGATGTGAGTTTTTTGCCCCTCATTCAGGTCAATGAACTATAACATTTATTCCATAAGAATGCGAAAAATACAAGTGCAATGGCCGTTTATATTAGATGAAGATAGTTGCATCATGTGGTAAGCTTCACAGAGATATGACAAGTTTATAATTTGTCTGTCAACAACGCAGATGGGCAATAAGTTTTGTGTAAGCCATCCAATGTAGGTTACAGCAGATACGATTATGATCTGGCCATATTTCCTTGTCCGATTTGTGCACATGACTTATACATGTGACAAACTGATGCCGAAAAATCGTCTGCGCATTGCAGTTTTCCGTATGAAATTCGGCTCAGTTTCCTGAGGCCAACGAACCGAGTGTCAGGCGCATCCTTTTCAAACAGGCGCTGCCAGAACTTGGCTCCTTGCTTCCTTGTGGTGTTGATGCATGTCAAGCGCTTAACTTCCGCATACACACACATACACATAAACAGACAAGCTGTGAATGTGTGGGTGTACTCGTCTTAAGCTGCATTTAACATTTGACAGAGCCACACCCACATTTGGTTACATTTTTATTTCAAATTGGTCATTTCCGATGTTTTTTTGCCATTTTCATTTGTCGCTCAACTACTTTCCTTTTGGTCTCCATGCTTGGCCAGGACATGTACTCCATCATGCAAGTGACTGGAAAGGTTGCTTCCGTTTGACATATCTGTATATTTTCATATTTATGTAAGTACGATATACCAGATACTCAAAACAAAAGCCATTTTCCGGTACTTGAACTTCGCACGGCATTTTTCTTTAACGAGTCGGGCTCTTGTCTCCTTCCTTTTGGATCATCCTCCATATCATTCGAGCACATATGCACTGTTTAATTTGCATTTTTATCGATTTCGAATGTATACAAAATAAAGCTTAGCTTTGTCTTTGCCGCACTCGCTCTCGTGTTGCCCATAAAATTCCCATAAAAATTTCAGCACATAAGTATCCGAAGAGCTTCGTCCAAATTCCTCTAAGCCACACTTTAAAAGTGCAGCAATCTTTCACGAGTCCGTAACGCACATGTTCCCTTTTACTTGATTGCCTCACCGAATCGATCCTTAAAAAACAATTCATTTTATTAAGCACATATATACAAGGCGATTATTATATATTTATATTTATTTGTGTTTTTAATATTATTTTACTATTCACCAACTTGAATTTAAAATTTTCATTTATGTGTGGGAGTGACAAATTTAATTAATGTTTGCTTTAGTTTGTCGCAATTCTCATCATTCATGGATACATATTGACAAATTCTTGTACAACGCAAATAATTGCTTCTGTTTGTATCTTATTTATGCAATATGCAATATTCATGAAGCCACAATTCAAAAGAATCAGATTGCAATAGAAAACAGACATGAATAAAGCCAAACAATGGATCCATCTATTACATGGATGTATATTTAATTGCATATAGAAAATGACTGCAAAGCATATACTTTCACGATTTAATTTCCAATCAAAACAAATCGTCGACTAGTCAACAAATGAACAAAGAACAGTTTTCTAATTGGTTGGGGATCATTTTCCTGCAAATAACTAAATTGTTTGTCGAAGCTCCTATGGGTGTGTGTGTGTATATATATTTCAACATTGCGTGTACGCAATGTGAGCGAAGTAAAAAGGACAATGGCAAGAGCTAAGCCAAGTTAAAAACTGTAAATAAATAATAAAACAATGAAAATGAAATCAAATAAAACTAAATCCCAGATAATACTAGCCAATATACAGTCTATAATACGACACAAAGCCATATTCAGAGCTGCCTTAAGTTTGCATACATGCGTTAGATAAATACATTGTGTGCATTATGAGTAGTATTCGTAGTTACATTGTTGCTGCATTTGATTCTGCATAGTATGTGTCTATCTGTATCTTCATCTTGCTGTATGTGCTAATGCCTGGTGGCTTAAGCAAAGCTACTTCTGCCTAAAATACATTTAAAGCAATTAGAACTCCATACGCTGCAAGCGACCATACAGCTTTCTGCAACAGCATCAACAACCATAAGTAAAATACCAGAAAATAGCAACAATGTAATGATAGCAGTCAGTTACTAGAAGCTGGAGTTAGAGCAGTGAAAATATGACCGGAGGCAGTTGCAAGGCTTGTCTTGTCTCAGAGTATCTAAATATGTGGAAAATTGAATTATGTTTCATAAGAAAATAAAAAGCCAAGGCAATTTGTGGCTGACTCTGTTTAGCTTTCTGCTGAGCTTCAAGAACTAATTCATCGCCCACATAAATACTAGCAAAATCTTGCCAAACTAAAACACACCTGATTATATTGCATTGTACATATTGAACAGAATATACATTGTAACTGCAACTGTTGTGCGAATAAAAAACCATTGGACAAACAGCATCAATATCGTTGCTTACATTTTGTAGCACAGGCTGTCGAAAGACTTGCAACTTGCAACACCCACAACAAAAGCCAAACAACTTGCAAAAGTCGAGGCAAAACGCAGGCAATTATAATAAGTAAGGGAAACCGGCAGGCAGCAGTAAAAGGAACTTGTAGCACTCAGATAGCACTCAGATATATAGGCACACACAGACACACACACACAAAGTAAGGCAGTTGGCCAACGTGTTCCGTTGCTTGTATTTGTCTCTGGCAAGTTGGCAACACTTTTGTTTACTTTTGCACATTTCCCAAACAGCTACAACAACCGACTGAATAACAGTAGCTGGCTGTGTTTCAGAGAACAGTTTCTCCATCAATGTGACCAAATTTCAAAGATATTAATGATTTGCTCAAATAGATTATAAATATTTTTAGCCCCTATGCAAAGTATTTCCATTGGTTTTGTTACTTTCCGCCGCCTCGAATACATTTTTCGGAAGATGTGACAGGAATCGCTTGGTAAATTTTGGCATGTGCTAAGGGAAATGCATAGAACTTGAATGTAGACTGGGCATCCACAGGCACACAATTATGTGGAAAAGTGCAAGCCGAGACAGCCAGACAACAACTGGCAGTAACAACAATGCAAAAGGACAACCATTGTAATAACAATTACAAGCATATATACAGCAAGAACAGCAACAGAAGCCCTTGCACTTGGCTGTAATACTCTTGAAGTTGTCCCTACAACCCCAAACCACCCCCACTCCCCCCCCCTTTCCCAGCACCACCAGCTATGAAACTGCCTTTTTACACTGGTTTGGCTTAGTGTGTTGCATCGTTTGCTGCCAGTTTGTTGCTATTCAAGTTTAATTAACCTAAAAGTGCTTGCATTATTTAATTTTATTTTGTGCTGTCCTTGTTGTCCCTTTCTAGAGATGCACACTAATTTAGTTGAAAGCAAAATTTCATTAGCACTGAAAATGTCGCGTGTGAAAATATTTATCTTAATTCCATTGTTTTTGCTCAGCGTAAACTGTTGTTACTTGTATTGTTGCAAAGTTTCGAAGTAAGAATATATATTCTTTAATATCTATGCATTTGTATCTTAAATGTGCATATTCGTACTTCGAAATAAACTAACTATTGTTAGAATTATTTATCTATGATAATTTGACAATAAGATACAAGCATCATTGTTCCTTAAATGTGCATCAATTTAGATCCTCGCACTCTCCAGTGCGCGACCTTTGCGTCATTCTTAACAAGGTTCAATCAGGCACCCTGGCAAAGTACATTGTCCCCTTAGTCCCCCCCATACAACACAAATTGATACACTTGATATAAGTTCGATTTCCCTTATGCACATTTCGTTGCATCAGTAACGGCAAATGTATCAGTATTTTTATATGAAAATGCAAAAGCAAATTATATTTTCTCGGTGGCGCTTAAAAGGGAAATGAAATCAGCAAGTTCCACTAAAATTGGCATCAAGTCAACTATCGTCCCGGGCCATATGGCATGATGATGATACAAAATAGCAACCAATTGGCAGTCGTTGGCTGACTGTTGTGCACACTCACGCACACACACACACACACACACACACACACACACACACACACACACACACACACACACACACACACACACATACACAACGCAGCATTCAATTGTATTGTGCCGATTTTATGCTGCATGACTGCTCAATCATAAAAATTTGATTTTCATGCGTCAGCTGGCTCCATAACTTTCAAGGAGAAAGGGTAAGGATAGGGGGAATATTCTCAAACACATACGCACATTTTGATGGCGAGCTCTGCATGTCATTGGGTTTGTCAATTGGCAAGCTACTTGGCCCGTGCCTTGACGGGAAGAGCTCATAAAATCCAACTCAGATCAGTTCTTGACTGCAACTTCTTCAAGTGCTCAGTATATGACCGAGGAAATCCAAAAAAATAAAAATATAAAATAAATATTATTACATCAAGCAATCTTTGCAATTTTAAAAGGATATCTCTTAAAAGTGATAAAAATTCATTTATTCATTTTAATTGTATTTATTACTTTAGTTATAACTAGTACTAGTACTACTATTATAGCTTAAAATATAATATAGTGCTTATTTAATACAGGAATATAATTGTGGGGTTTATTTATAAACTAAAGACATTAATTATTTGAATTGTATATTTAAACGTAATTCTTCGTCGAGCTGCTGTTCTCGCAACCTATTCCCATCAAAGGCCGAACTGCAACTCTCGTTCGGCATCTCTCTCACGGAGATCTGCTTTCGCTCTTGTCTAGGGTTGTCAGTTGGCACTCGTTGGAATATACCAACCCACATAAATTCAAATTATATAAGTCAATTACTAACATTAATTACTTCCCTGAATTTATTTCTGAATAATATAATAATATTCATAATCTTCGACAAACTGCGACACGTATTAATAAATATTTTATTCCGTAATCAACATTGCAAAGAGCGAGCTCAAATAACTCGAGGGGATCCCTTAATCACAGTTGCGAGTATCTGCTGTTGGCGCGGATGCTACTTTCTGCTGCAGCCACAGTCGCATTAGTAATAAGCAGAAATGGCTATAAAGCTGCACACACTCAAATACACACATACTCTCGAATGCCGTGCCGCTGCATGCAATCTAGAAACGATTCTAAACAAAAGAAATCCGCTTTCATAATTTCCCTATGGAATGTACATTCCTTTTATTGCTACTAAGCGACCGACGTTGAGATAACAATGCAAACAGACTCACGCACACCCCACACACTGTCAGCTCCCACACACACACACACACACACACACACACAAATACAGGTCCAAGTCGACTCTCGGCTCAATTACAATTGCAATTGTTTGCCTGAATGCGTTTTGGTTTCGCGCTGTCCGCCGCACTGCCGCGGCCTCGCAAATGCTGAACCATTTAAAAAAAAAAATGATGTTCCGTGGCGGCTTATCCCTTGTTGCCTTTTCGCGATCCTTTCCCCCTTCTTACTCATTTCCAGCTACAATTTTAGCCATTTTAACTCATTTCGCTTTGCGCTTTATAAGTACGAGTACAAATACATTCATGTGGCTCATCCCACGATTTCGACTTGACGCTGACTGAACGCAGTGGCATTGACTGCTTGAATGCTTGGCTGGTGCTGTCGATTAGTTATTGTTCCCCTGACAACATCAACTACCATCAGTAGCTTTAATCAGAATATAAGAACGTGGTAAGTATTTATTTTTAAAGCTTGTTGGTCTATAGTATTCGAAGTATTAAAAAACCAAACTTAATGGTAGTTGGAAATAATAAAATTCACAAAATAAGATCATTAAAATCACGCATTCACAGCGTTATAAATCAAAGGTTAAAAGAATTAATCCAAATTCAAAAATGGAATTAAGTGGACATCTACTGGTCTTTCACAAGAGAGATATTCTCATAAAATGCCCGGAAAATTTCATTTCAATTGATTCTGCGTATACGTAATATGGGAGTTGGAACCTGGAGTTGATTAGAGGCAGCAACAAACAGCAATGTGTGTGTGTGAGTGTGTGTGTGTGTGTGTGTGTGTGTGTGTGTGTGTGTGTGTGTGTGTGTGTGTGTGTGTGTGTGAATGCACATTTTCTTCATTAGACGCAGTCGACAGTGGTTCAATGGCCCTTGGGAAATCTATGCCTCAGACAAGCCAGCAAACAACATTCATCATATACTCCATCGTATACCGAATACAAACTAACTGTGTTAGCCTAATAACTCTTTTGTTGCAGCCCAGTTATTAATAATCAGCGGGCGGCTCCCTACTTGAGGCTCGGTAAGTTGCTCTCTCAACTGTCTGTAGACGCAGCGTATATAGGATAGTTGGGAAAGGCGTTTTTAATTTTCCACAACGCTGCGCAAAGAAATAGTTTCAGTTTTTCCATGGTTCAGTTTAGCTTTCTGTTTTCATTCTTTCCTTCATGGGTCTACTGCTGTGTTGGGTTCCAAGTAAAGTTGCTTCGATTCCAATGCTATATATTGTTGTTGTTGTTGATATTGTTGTAGTCACTCAAGTGTCTCCCCGGGGAGTCATAAGTTTTGGGCTACGCTGCGCGTTTATGAAGCTTTTGATGTTTGCGCATCCAAAAAAAAAAAAAACAAAACCTCAAGATAAAATCTGTGCATAGTTTTGTCATCATTTTTACTTTTTGTTATACCCTGGTTTTACTTATTGTTTTTTTTTTTTTTTTTGTGGTGCTTGTTGTTGCTGTGCTCATCGATGCGGCAATTTAATATTAACTGGTTCGCTGATGCATTCAATTTGGTTTAGGCTCTTTCCTTCAACTTCTCTGCCATTAATAAATATTAAACGACAGCATTCTGGCATCCAGTGAATCCTTGTTATTTATGCGTATTAGCTGCATTAGCCTTCTTAGTGGTTTTCCTGTTGAAAGGCGTCTGCTTGTTCTTGTGGTTTCAATGGCTTATCCCATTCTTCTTATAAATATATTTGTTTATATATCAAATATGGTTAAAGCGTCGTTTAAGTATATCTTTCGAGTGGGCTAAACAAATAGATATCCTTTAATCGTCATAATTGGTTAATTTCTCTGTTTTGTGTTTGACCAACGATGCGAGTGCAGCCACAGACATTACTAGCTGATAATGGCTTGTGTTTGGAATGTAATCGATGTGAAATGCAATGGCTGACCATTTGGTATTATAATTGTTGTTCCATGTGCATTGTTCATTCAAATTTATTGAATTTATAGGCACATGTTTGCCATTTTGCCTAGATACGAGCTTGTCCCGAGGTAACTGCACGCCAGCAAACAGAAACAACAATCAAATTCCGATGAAATGGCAACCACGTGGATATTGCACAATGTTCTGTATGTATTATTCCCCCTATCTCTTTCCACATTTATTCCTTCTCTTCACACACATATAAATCCACATGATTTGCCCACCAATCGAGCAATGCACATAATTTAACTGCGAAACTGGCAACAAAGCTGCCTGGTGTCCTGTGACAGGCAGTCATGAGACTGACAAGAACAGGCATTGTCTAGACCTTGTCTGGGCTTACGATTGCAGTAATTGTTCTGTATCCTTTTTCTGTTGTTAACAAAGCCACAAATGCTTTGTTTGGCCAATTCACTTGCCAAAGCCTAGAACAGCAGGAGCGATAGCCACACAGTGATTAAAAATGTCAACTTTGGTCACAAACTAAGCCAAGTGTATGGTTTAAACAACTTACAAGCAAGGATATTGCGGATTAAGTGTAAGCAACAAGAAATGTAGTTACACAAAATATTTAATTAGAAAGTATAATGTACACATTTGAAATTCAAACGTCATTGTCATTTACTCGTATTCTTGTATTTACTTTCGCAATTTCAATTCAGTTATATCATTTTTTCCTCAATCATTTAGCCTGACTAGCTCTGTCTCCCTCCCTATCTAACTCATCTCCTTATTCTCTCTCTCTCTCTCTACCCATTTCATCTTACTACCAACTGTCAACGTTTCGGCACAAACAATTAAAGTACTTAGGCGCTTCAGGAGCTCCGCTTGTAGCCCTGCGAATATTCAAAGGGCAACTTGTCACTGGCACAGCACACCAGCAGCCTCTGGTTCCACATCGAACCCTACTGCTACCCCTACTCCTGCCATTACCATTACCTTCTCTCGGCAGAAGTTCTGCCACACTGTTTGTTTGCGGTGCACATGTGTTTCATGTGCGTCTGCCTGTCTGCTTGTCACTTACTTTTGATTTCCTTCCCGTCTCGTCGTGCCTGTTGTTCATTTTTGGCTACCCTATGTCCAAAATAATAAATATTAGGTTATGATGTTGTATTTTATAAAAGTTGTAGGAACAGAATATGCAAGACCTACAGTCAAATGCTTATTCTCTCTGGTAAAACCAGGTATCAGCACAATTCGAAGCTTGATCTAATTCACCACTCATTCGATCTTTTTTAAAGGGTATCTCCCATTTGACTAATGTTTTTGTTTTCTTTATCTTTTTTTTTACTTATGTTTCGCAGCTCATGTTTTCCCTTGCCAAAATTGTCTAGCTTTGATTTATGCCACATACATGCATTGCATACTTTTTTTGGGGCGCAACTGTCTGCTGCTTCTCTGCTTCTTCTTGTTGATTATTTTGGTATTGTTGTTGCTTTCGTCCATTTTTTGCTTAATCTTTTTTTGTATGTTAGAAATTAGATTTGCCTTTGCCTTGTGCGCTTTGAGTCTGTGCAAACAACAAAAGTAACAGCAAATCGCATATTTGTTGACGACTGGGAATTAAAAACGTGTTTCCCATTTCTCTCACATACACATGCGTGCAAGTGTGCGTGATTTACAGATAAAGAGTGGGAGATGGGTTGGCAAGATTATGCAAATTGCGTTTTGATGGATGAAACAGTTAAGTGATTCAACTTAAGCATTTTGGCTAAGTGGAGTAGTCTTAAATTTGCAAATTTTGCCTATTTATTTAATGGCACGCAATAATTGTTAAGACATTGAAAGTCCTTTCAACAATTTGTATGAACAAAGCCCAAACAAAATACATTAAGAAACTGCGAAACAAATTAGAAACAAACAACATAAACAAAAAAAGCAATTTGAAGTTTTTAGCCTGTTTAAAAATAATATAACAAATTTATGCTAAGCACAATTTTTTTAAATTCGATATTTTTCTTTTAAGCTGACATGAGCAATAAATAATTAAAGGAAATTTTGGCTTCTTAACATTTATTTGTAAACTATTATTTGATATTTATTCTATCCGATGGGGATAGATGTAAAATACGATCAAGACTCGAGTTATATTTTTTGACACTTACTTTATAGCTTTTTTTTGATACCACAAATAAATTTATATTTAAAAGTAAAGCCTCTTTATAAGTAGACAATTAAAATTGAAACTAACTATCGCTTTATATTTTTTATAATATAAAGTAATTGTACAAATAATTATTCCATTAAATGCATATTCTAAGCTATCAAAATTGAATAAGTTTTATACTTATTAAAACCTATTTAATTTTAAATGTTTACAGGCATATTTAAAGAACTGTTCACATCTGGAAAATGCATTTTTAAAATTATAATAAAACAATACAATTAATGTATAAAGTGCAGATAATAGAGCTTGTGGCATTTGTGGAATGAAGACAGAATATGTGTTAATACCGAGGAATTGTTTCAGACCTCCCAGCAATGTGATTTCAAAATGGTGCATGTGTTCATTGCATTGGCTTGGAGTAATAAAAGGGAACCCCAATTTCAAGCAAATTAGGAATACGTAACGATGGCGAAGTATTAAAATGGCAAACTGGGGGCAAAACGTTTCTAGCAATTAGTGTGTGCCACAATCTCGGCAAAAGGCTAAAATAAAACTGCAAATGCCAGCAGATGCACACACGCAGAGTCAAACACACACACACACACACACACACACACACAATTCGCAAATGTATGGCTGAGTATGTGAATCAGAATGAATTCTTCTGTAAGTAAATAGTTCTGCTTCGTATATGAGCATTGAGCACAGTCAGAACGGTACCATAATTGTTTTTGATATGTGCTGAAGACTTAATGGAAACTCTTGAGTGAAATGCAAAGAATAGGGAATGCCATTTGTAGAGAATATTGAACAGAATCTTAAAACAAATTCATTTTTACTTTTAAGATACGGTTCTTTTAAAATATAGCTATGTCTTTTTTGCCTTGGAAATACTTTACATATTATTATATTTAATTAGGCTTTTCCTTCATTAACTTAATTACATGCAAAACTTACGCAGCATTTTCCTATTGAATACTTTTAAACTGCGTCCCTGTTGCAATTGTTCTGCACTTTGCCATGCATCCACAGTTGGTTTTACTTGCTTCACAAGCCAATTGCAGCATTACAGTAGTCAACCCATATGAGCGCACACGCAACCGCACAAAAACATATATACTTACATGTAGCATTAACTTTTTCGTTATATTAATTGCCAACATTTGAACTTTTATTCAATTTACGAGCTGCGGAGCCATCTACGAAGGCAACTGTAAAGCCACAGCCTCGGCACAATCGCCAGCAAAAAGACAGAATAGATGGTTGAAGAGATGGTAAAGATGTGTGCGGGTACATATGTGGGTGTGTTGATGTGGGTGTCTGTGTATGTGCACTGACAGACGTTATTATTGTCTTTAACTCAAGCCTTTACTCTCGAATCTCTGTGTGTGCTCATATAAAACAGAAGCCTCGCATCTGAGCTGGCAACTCGCCTTATTAGCAATATCCCCAACTGAGGTCTTCGGCTAGCTATAAATACGTGTCATGTCTGCCATCCCCTACACACCCCCTCAGATTCTCTTTTACCCGGAGCTTTTGAATTTATGTGGACCCGCATTCGCGGGTTATTTTAGGCTCATGATTTTAATTTTGCAACGCGAAAGGTTAATTGCCATTCAACTTAAAATGTTTTTTATGTAATTGGATGAGGGTGAGTATAAGGATGTGGATGATGAGACTGAGTTTGAGAAGGAGAATAAACATGTGTTTTATGCATAACTAGTTTTTATGTTCATTTTGGGAATTGCTAAGATTTTATGTGCATTTTGGGTGCCATAAAACATGACTGGGCCACAAAGACCAACAGGAAGAACTTTAACCACATACAACATCAAACATTTATTCAAGCTGTTTTCCCCTTTCGCAACTCGTTTTATGTTTCTGCCAACTGACGAAAACTTTCAAATTTCAAGTGAGTTATTGTTTTTCTTATTAATAATACAATAAAAACGAATCTAAATGCAAAGCAGAAACGTTAAACTCAAAAAAGAAGCTTCTTACAAGCTTACATGTGATTTTTTATTCTCTTTACATTATTTTAACGACTGTGCGCTAACTGAATGCGTAATTAAAATGTTACCCAGTTCTGTATATTTGAAAATGGGTACTAGAAAAAGCAGGCGCAATACCATTAACTGTCATAACAAGAAAATATGATATTGATATTTTGTTCTAAACACAAAACTTAAAATTGACCAAGCCTTTAAAGAGCTTAAAACAGGCTTTGACAACTGTAAATATAACTAGATTATTTTGACAGAAAGTGATATTTATAATTGAAAACCAGTCGAAAAGGCTACAGTCGACCGCATTCGACAGTATAATACCCTGTACAGGCTTCTATATTAAAAGTATTTTGATAATAGGTACTTTGATTAAAATAAAAGTAAGAACATAACAGGTGTTTAAAGAATACCCTTTTGAAACTCTCATTTTGCATATGAATTCTTTGCTTGCTTATAGCAGCTAACTTTCAAATATTTATACATATTCAATCAAAAGCTGAGTGTTACGACACTTAATTTACTTATGCCTGTGTCGCAGTAGTTCCCTATCTCGCTCGCACAAATATGCACACATGGTAAGCAGACGCATGTGTCACAGTCGTTCGCTGTCTCGCTCGCACACATGTGCTGCCTGCTGCTCTACGATTCCGTGGAAAAATAACTTTTATTGCTGATTATCTGTCTTATTTACAAACCAATCAGAGTTCCTTCTATATATCATTCTTAACGCACCTGTTAAGTTAGAAGTGTCTACGTTGAAAAATGTGGCTATTATTCGCTTTTTTCAAATTGCGGGGGAAGAGGGCAGGTATCCAAAGTTTAAAATAAACTTGATCTGCGTATGGTATACAGGAACCTTGATGCCAAATTTGGTGTCTCTAGCTCTTATAGTTGCTGAGATCGACGCGTTCATACAGACGGACAGACGGACAGACAGACAGACGGACATGGCTCAATCGACTCGGCTGTTGATGCTGATCAAGAATATATATACTTTATAGGGTCGGAGATGCCTCCTTCTGCCTGTTACAAAAATTTTTTTTACAAAGTTAATATATCCCTGTACAGGGTATAATAAATTAGTTAAAATTATTCGTTTGTCATTAAACGTTTTTATTCATATATCATAAAAAATATTTCGAAATTAGACAGTATTCTACCCTGTACAAAATGTACTATTCATTGTTCTTTTTTTTTTAATATCTTTCTTACGGTTGTTGTACCGGATTGTTCATTTGTGTTTCAGAACTGAATTCTTCAAAGTTCTTGATCTGCGGAGAAAGATGGTGAGGTATTTATAATTTAAAACAAACTTGATCTCCGTATGGTATATTGTATCTCCAGCTCTACCTCTTATAGTTGCTGAGATCAACGAGTTCATACAGACGTACAGACAGATGGATGGGTTCTCTGGTGTCGAAAAGTGATTGACTAAGAGATATCACATAACACCAAAAGTAACGACTGCTTTTCCTACTTCGAGCAGCATAGATTTTCTCTTTATAAAACTGTGCTTATTTTCAACTGTGCTTATTCATTAATAATTCATCAGAATTTGGTCAATGACATCGTCGCCTCACTTTTAAAGAAATTTAACTGTCAATTTAGGTAACCAGTTAAAATTAAACCTAGATGTGATTGCAAAACTAATCACATGGTATCTCACGACCAAACTTTTTCTTTAGATTTAGTCTATCAATCAGTCAGTTTAATTTATTGAATTTATAACTGTGCCCAGGATATCTACGAATCAGTCACTCTCAACTTAATCGTTTTGTTTTCATTTATAGCTGTAGGAAAACGTTGTGCTAAATTCTATTTAATTACGGTAATAATTGTCACCATTTCATTTGGTTACGAACGCAGCACAGTTTTTAGTTGACAATATTGCGGTTATTATTCGGAAACATTTTAAAACCCGATGAAGATGATACTAATTTGCCTGCTGCAATAAAATTACATATAATATGTAAATAATAGTATTTTGTTGTACTGATAATTTAAACAAAGTGACCAAACGCTAATCAATGAACTTTTCACAGATTCTACACACATTTTCTATTGTTAATTAAATACAATGTTCTCAACTGTGCAGTCACATGGTAAAGTTTATAAATAACGCAATTGTAATGAGACTCTTTTCAATTAGCACATTAATATATTTAATTACAAATGCTGTGTCCAATTGAAAATATCATTGTGCCCGGTGGGGTAAAATTAAATGAAACTATGCTTGTTTATTGGTATGGAAATATCAGTCTATAATTCACTATATAAGAGCTATTTGTTGTTGCTATATATGTATACATAGTATATATATATATGTATATATAGTATATATATATATATATATATAAATAATAATTGTGCTAATAAGCCCTGGGGTTTGTCGTTCAAAATGCAATTAAAGTTAAAGCTAGTTCAAGGCAATCTGTACAATTGTAATAATTAACACAAAAAAACTCTTTCGATATATTCAGCTTTAATTTTTATTTATTCTTTAACATCTTACTGCATTTGTAGAAAGAAACAGTAAAGCAACATTCATTGTTTGTATTGTAAATTAATTGAGTAAATTAAACTTTAGCCCTAATTATTTATTTCGAGAATGATTAAACTAGAGTCCAAAAAATTTGGTTGTCTTCAGTATTTTATTAATTTATTCATCCGTAAACTATGGGCAAACGACATATTATTCACTTTTCGCCATCATTCGGGTTTGTTGGAGGTCACGTTGAGCCAAGTTTAGTTTTGTATGTGTGTAATAAACAAAAGAACATTATTGCTTGTTCTTGTAGCTGAGGTGAAGTACGATACGCCTCCAGTCGGGTAAAAACTTTCACTTTGACCACGCCTATTAACTTTGTTTCGTTTCAGTGGGTTTACTGGTTTAAGACCCAGTACCCAATGGGTACAAGGGTCTAATATGTTTGTGGCAATGTATGTATCAATCAGAAGGAGACATCGCCGCTTCTATAAGATTCTAGATCAAGAAGATTAATTAAGTTAAGTTTAAGTACAAGTATTTGTAGAGTGTTAGTTGGCATTGTTGGAGTAATGGGTATTTTACAGTCGAAACCCCTCGATTGTAGCGCCTTTACTTGTATTTTGTTAAGCCAGAAAAAAGCTTGCAATGAAGTTTGCTCCAGCATCGCTCACAAAGGCGCACACAACAGCAGAAAAAACGCAAAGTAAAAGACGTGGGAGTGTTTGAAGAAGCACCTAAGTAAACATTGCATACTTTTAGGCGTGCGACCGTCCCACACAGTTCCCGTTATGTTGACTCTATGTAAACGTTGTGTTTGCGGTTGTAAGACGTATGAGAGAGTAGGTGGATGGGTACGTTGCTATCTTTGGCGATGTTAAAAGTATTTTGGTTTAGAAAATGTAAATTCTCACTGACTTATGCAGTAACAACAAGAATCCATGCAAAAGGACTCAACACAAACATTGTAGGCAACAACAACAAGTTTTTTATTGCTTACCAAATGAGCTGCATTTCATCTTAGGCATTGTTACTGTACCTTGCCTTACCTTTCCTGCTGTGACTTAGTTTGGCAATTTAAACTCCCATAAGCTCACATTGGCGGCAATAAAAACGCAGTCTTTATGACGATATCCACACCCACATTGAGCCAAGATTAAATCTTCCCACCGACTGCTTATCAAATACGCATAACGCGCCTTGCTATTTCTTTGCTCTACGTGATTTGCAATTTTCCAATTTCCCAGGCGCCGAAAATAAAGTTGCGCCACGACACATCGAGTCTTACTAGAGATGCGGTTGTCCACATTCTGGGTTGGTGGAAGTGGTGCCCATTTGATATTCAACTATTTTATTTGCGTATTTCACACATCATCACAGTGAACACTCTCTAAATGCAACAAGTAATAATAACTTCATTTATTCTTATCAACAAAACTATATGCACTTAAAACAAGTGAACACCGATGGTCCAAATTACAGTCCAATATTCTTTTAGCTTTTGGTCATTCGATAATTAGATTAACGATTGAGTTCAGAAGATTCAGAAGAGTTTGTCTCTCTATCATAAACATGTCAAGTCTCCCATATCTTTTGTAAACTAGCCGAACCTTTTATTAAAATGTGAGTTGAATTTCCACAAAATTATTATTCATCGAAGGGGCTTTAGTCTAAGCAATCTCTGAAAATGTCTGTTTGTTCTCATGAAGTTTAGATCAGATTGAAATAATAGTGAATGTACATTAGAATTTATTTAGAAATCTAGCTTTTTTCAGAATATATATACAGTTAAAAGACGTTACTTTTCTGTTTTTTATATTTTTGATATAAATAATATAAATATGTTAAATATACCAACAAGGTTCATACTTAGCCAATTTCCACCGTAGAGCCGTCACAGATTTTGGTATCAGTTTTTGGTTTTGTTTGCACTCTGGCAGTGCACATTTGTATTGCATTTTATTTACGAGCAGCTGGCATTGTTGTGACTCTTATTTGTTGTTAGCATTGTTGTTGCTGCTGTTGTTGTTGTTGTTGCATTTGCCATACGCGATATGCGCTTCCTGGCCTGATACCTCAACTTTGTATTTCCGTTATTTCTTTAGCATTTCCTTAGCTGTGATGTCTATTTCTATTTTAGCTCTGCCAAGGCTTCGCTGCAAGCCAATAAATATTTTTGTGGAGCACGCGATTTTCGCTGCCTGCCTCTAGATGTGCTCTTCTGCCACTCCCCTTCTCCTCCGCGCCCCTTCACGCTAATGGCCGCTTCCATGTCCGTGTCTGCTGCCATTGTCTGCCACACCATTTAATGTGTTTACTAGATAATCGAAAGCAATACGCTTTCTTGCCTTATTTGTTGCTTCTGGCAGCTAGGCAAGCATCTGAATTTGTACTCGAACATATAAGATGATTGTAACAAATTTTTTGGAAAATACATCTTTAGATTATAATTTATTTATATATCTTGTATTTAGCATGCACTCTTTGAAAACTCGTATAATTTCTCTGGGCTCGCAACACGAGTTGCGGAGTAAATGTTGCAACAAAACATTTAAAATGTGCAACAGTTTAATACCCTATGTATGCATGAAAGTTCCATGAACATATTACTTATGCTAACTTTTATTTTATTTACTTATTTAATTTTTGTTTGTTTACTTAATTCATATTTTATATTTATTCACATTTGTTAAAGTATCTTTTATTATGCCAACTTAGACTGCAAAGTTGCAAATGGCAATTAGTTAGCAAGAGAAAGATAAATTCTAACCAATAACTTTGCACCTGTGCGGAGTAAGCCTGTGTAATTATTCATAGGGATACGTGTGATATGTTTGACTTGGAATGGCTCTTCCCAGCTATGGTTGTAGTTTGCACTTATGGCATAAACACTCAAAAGTAAATTGTTGTCTGCAAACCTGGCTTACTCGAAAAATGGGTAGTCAGACCGGTGAGCTCGACATGCTCAAGTGTCAATTGTTAGGCACAAAAATCTGTGTCATAGCGGAAACGGAAGTGCAACTATTTAGAATTTAGCTAATTTGATTGCATATTGTCAGCGCTGTATTTGGAACCATTGCATTTTATACACTCGTACATATTGTTGTTTGGGTGCTTCAACTTTTATCATATGATTCGCTTGGCTTTTCATTTCTTTTTGGCAATAAAACTTGGCACTACAACTGCAAAAACGGGTACAAAAAATATTTAGCATTGTTTGACTTTTAGTTAAATGTTTGTTTGTTTCCTTTTTCATTCTGGACGGTGACCCTGTTCCTTGTTGTTTATATTTTGTTGGTTTTTATTTTTTTTAGAATAGTTTCGTGATGGGAAAAGTTTTTGGCATGCACAAAATGCCGTTGGTTGTCTGTTAGCTTGTTAGTATTTGTCATTTATTTTCACCTAAATTGCTCTTAATTTTCGTATTAATTAGATTACAAGGATCTTCGTATGAAAAGTCAAAAGAGGGAAACAACGGGGTCAAAATCTTGTGGCCAAATGAAGTCGCTTAGTGCATAAGGAGGCGATAACGATAATCCGTGAAAATAACATGATTGAACATCGCTTAAGTTAAATTGATTACACAACCTTTTACAGTATTCGCTTGTTATATCCCGAGCCTCTAAAGCGCATTAAGAATGGGGGTTAGATCTTTGTTAAAATAAATGCAAAAGGTGGCACTTGACAGGAAGAAATACATGAAAATGGTAGCGAAGTATGCTTCCAAGTGATAAACTCCATATCTATTTAAAGAAAATATATATGACATTTATATGGGAAGGTTTAGGTATTATTTGTATTAAATATAATACAGTTTATTTAAGACCAATTGATCAAAATATCAAATATCGCAGTTTTCTTATTTCATTAAATTAAATTACATTCACAATGATTCTTTTTTGCACTCGTCAGTCTGCGCATGCTCTTAGATATCGTCTTCTTCTTATATCTCTCATCGATTACAACATGTTTTATTGGTTGATGATCGCACCAGGGTTACATAATCTAAATATCTAACATAATCCTAAATATATACATTTATCTGAGATCTATATCATATTAACGAGAGTCAAATTAAATTTATAATTTAACATTTTTATTTATACTTTATTCTATTATAAAAGATAACTCGTTGCGTGCAAGCAATATAACAAGAAAACGACTGTTCAATTAACAAGCCTGAGGCAGGAAAATGATAACTAGGTGCTCTACGTGAAGGAATGGGCTCACCGTAGCAAAATTATACTCTTGTTACAATCATTTACTGCTTAAAAATACTCAGTTTGCAAAATGAGGCATTAAGTCTTCAACTTATAAGTACAAAGAGGCAAGAACCCCAGCAGAAGTGTATGATAATTGCTTGAACTGCTAACGAAAATATCAAAACTAATATTGACAGACTGAAAGAACAGTTAGTTGTATCACGGACTCCATTAATTAAGTCAAACATAGTCCAATTTTGCATTTGAATTAGGTTAAACTTGTGTAAGTTTGGCACATCCAATATTACGTATACGCGCGGTAAACTAGATTTTATTATACTTTGGTTGTGCAATTAAACAAGTTCCTGCATTGGATACTCTCGATTACAAAATTAATTTAACAGCCAGCAGCCATGCAGTGAATTTTTTCGACAATTGGCGGTAGAGAGAGCAGTAAGCAGGACAGTTACAAGCAGTGCCAACAAGGCACAAGGACTTAGTAGGCCAAACAAGCCGCATTAATTAGTGGCCAAGGACAAGCAGGCGTTATGGCCTGGACACTCTTAGCTTGAGTTTTGCTGCTTCTCAGTTATCCAGTTACATTTTAGCTGCATGTTTTTGCATTTTTCTTGCTTCACAGTTCCATGACAAATTAGATGTTCTCTCGAGTGTCCCAAGAGAAAAGGCAAAAGAATTATTTTTCCAACAGTCCGTTCAGTTGCCTGTTTAAAGCGCGAAGCAGTTTTACGACATTTCCGCCCACAAAAGTATGCAACATATTCTGACCCAAAGTCTGATATGCATTGAGTGCATCTGCATTATGTGCGCGTGTGTGTGCATATATGTGTGCGTGTATGCTTTTGAGAGTGTGCTATGTATTTTGCGCTGACACTAAAAGCTATTTGTAAATTTCGTGGTTGCAATTATGTTTGCTGTGTTGTTAGCTGACCGCCACGCCTTTCTCTTTCCTCTGTTCTCCCCAGGATCCATTTGCCAACGTCACACTTTCCGCTCTTAGCACATACCTCTCTCTCGCTCTTTCTCTCTCTCTCTCTTAACCACACTCTTCACTTATTTTTTCTCCATGTGGCTTTAGTGGTTATTATTAGTTTGCTGCGGTTTGCTGGTTGCGGCCGTTTTGCCTGCCCTGCACTGTTCTAGCCTCATGGACATTGGACTGCCACGCCCACAGTAATAATAACTGCTTGTATGTTTATAGTGTATTCTGACAACATCACACATACGTACATATATGCATATAAATATTTATGCTGTGGGCTTGTATGCATGTGTGTATGAGTAGATACATTAAAGTTTTGGTTATTGGTCAATTTTCTTACCTTCTGCCAAAAATATTTGATTGCATTTATTGAACACAACTCGTATATATCTCTATCGAAATGAATATTTAACCAACCACTCATAAAACTGGGGCACAGTTCCATCATCAGCAATCTCTTGTGTTGAGAAAATTCTCAGCTCAAAAGTGAATACATAACTTATCATATAGCAAAGAGCCAGCTGCTCACGACATTAAAACAAAAAAATAGCAATATGGCCTTAAGCTAACAGTGTATTTACCTTAAAATATGCTAGCAAATACAAGTAATGTTCACACTTCCACACTGACCAGTAGCTTAAATGGTGGCTTCAATTTCAGTTTGCTACCACAAATCACTCAGTGGCATGAATTATTACTTCGCTTAGAACGTGCTCACAGTGCTAAAGTGTCATTACAGGGCCTAATGAGTCTAGCGCTCAACAATGCTACAAACCAGAAAGAAAATAAAAGTTGGAGAGTGTTAGCGAGTGAAAAAATGTGTAGCATGCAAAAAGGCGCACTACATTGTTCATTGTCTGGGTCTTATTTATGTTGCCATTGGTCAGACAACGTTAATAAACAATAGTTACGAATACCCTATGGAAATGGCCATTCAATGGATCACATGAACCACACAATTTTATTTTTTTTGAATAGTATTATTTTCTTATATTTTAAATTTAAAAAAATATATCCTAAGCGGAAATTCTATTTTTAATAAACATAACTTAAGTTCAATGCAGCATAAAATATAAACTTAATATAGACAAATTATTGCTTATTTATACACAACATAAAAATATATTATGAAATTCATTTGAAATATTTAAATTCATAAGCAGAAGTGAATATAAAGTGTAATAAATATATTTTATGCACAAGATTTAAATTTTATTTTGAAATAATAAAATTATCAAAGTTTTGACATCGATTTAAAATCAAATTAACAAAATATATAATTATTAAAGAAAATCAAATAATTGTCAAATAATTAAATTTTTGATTAGTTCACCATATTAATATGTATAACTGTTATCAGTATAATACTACAAATTAAAAATAGTAATCCTTCTTAAACATATTTCAATTTGTTTATTTGTTATAAAAGAGGTATTTGAAGAAGTAGCTTATGTTAACTTAAGAAATAGTTGCTTGGTTACCACTAAATGAAATATTAGCAAACTTGTAACTGCTGCTGGTGCTGATTAGTTTTTGGCCTGACGTGAACGGACTTATTAACACTCATACGTCACGTTGCCTGCGAGCCTTTCTATATGCTAAGTAGAGCAAGTTCATTGCAGCAGCTGGCTGCAAGGATCGTGGCACCACTTGAAGCACTCTCCACTGGTAGTGGGAAGAACCGCATAAATCGTAGAACCCAAAAAGCATAAAGCAAGCATGTCGCGCAATCATTTTCAGCTGCCACGTGCCTGGGCATACATTTTTCGCATTTTATGGGGCATGCTGCAAGCAGCAAGTTGCAAAGAGTGCTGGCTACTGTGGCCAAGAAACAAACAAACAAACAACTAGCCCGACTACGAGGCAACAGTAGTAACAGCTAGCTCAGAATTTTAAAGCTGATTACTCAATAACTTTACTGGTGAGTGCATAAAATGCGAGTCGTATCCTTGAAGTGCATAATTTCTTACCGTCTGTGCGAGAGCGAGTGCAAGTGCGAATGTGGGCGTTAGGAGGGGCGTGTATATGGATATTTCAGCTGCCTGCCAAGTCATTTTATGTGCACTTAAATTGTGTTTGTTATTAAAGTCTTTTACCCCTCTGTTGTTTTCACTAAACCGAACGAAATTTACACTGAAATTGAATTGCATTCGTGATTGTTGTTGCTCGAAGTGATTTTCCACCGAACTGTTGTACATTGCAGCATCCTTTCCGCAGGTAATTCAAGACACTTAAGTACATAATTTATGTTTGCAACGTAATTGAGTTGCTACTACGAAATAACGCTGCACTTAGGAGTACTAGCATAGCTGTATGCTAAGCCCTTTTGGATCAGCTAAGTGCAAGGATTCCAGAAACATAAACTAAGAATAAGAATATTAAAAATGTTTAATATGGCAATTTCTTAAAAAATATTATCTCCGTAATTTAGCATACTTAATATATAATTTAATGTGAATTTCTAAGTTTACTTGATTTTAATTCATATTGCGCAACTGAAGTTAATTCAATATATCATTTAGTAAAACTGACGTTTATATTACACAAAGCGCTGTCGTAATCATTCAATTAGATACTCCACAATAAAGGACACACAACACTGTCAAAGAGAATACCAATTGACAGCTGTTTTCTAATGCGGCAGTTACATCATAAATGCCACCCTCTCTGCAGGAGGTTCTATTGTGTTCTATTTTTGTTATTTAAATATATACAGTAAATTCAATTAAGTCACAGTACAAAAAAAAAAACGTTTTGTTCATGGCCGAAATTCAATTAAAACCGCTAATGCCACTTGTATTGCCCGAGCGCTAGACCACAGACTGTTCAGCTCTAAATACCTGTAATCCGGAAAATTTAATTTGATAAAAGTTGAACTTCAATAAGTGCCAAAGCTGGCTAGGCTATTATAATTGTGGTTAAGCCAGTGTGTATGTGTGTGTGTGTGTATGTTTATAGAGCACTTTTTGTTAAACGACCACCGCAACGAAAACCGCAAACAAATATGATCAGACATCAGGTTGGCTGCTGAAAGCAAAAACAGCAGCAAGTGGTAACATGGCAGATGAATATGGCTTACACACATACATATTCACAGTTACTGACACTTTGCAAACACCAAAAAGGCTTTAAGCGAAAAAGCGTTGCATACTTTTAAGCGCCCACAAAAAATGTGCTCAAACCGTGGCTGCCACCAAAAGTGCAAAGTGCAAGAGTATGCATATATAAACCCACAAATACAAATGCACCCAACATGCGAGAGTACATATATTTAAGAAATTATCTTTTCATTATGTGGCAACACAATAAAATGAGAAAATATACTCTTATGTCTGGAATATAATTCAAGATATTAAAAAAAGTCTTAAAAATAAAATATGCACAGTTTTGTAAAAAATAATCATTTATTATGATAGTTGTAATATTAGAAATTTTCCTTTAGGACTTATGATTATTCTAATATTTCTAATGAAAGAGTTGCCCGACTAGATTGTATAAAACTTGCATAATATAGAACTGTACAGGGTATTATAATGTCGCGTGCGCTTGACTGATACTCTTGTTTTTTTTTTTTTTAGTTTTTTTGTGATATACTTTTTGCTTTCCAAATCAAAATAAACGTCAAAATTATTAACTACGGCATATAAATAATATATTTTTGATCAGTATCAACAGCCGAGTACACAATCCCAATCGAAACCTAAGTGTTACGTTACTTTCTTTTAGAATTAACCAACACTGTCAAATAGCTCACTTGCCGACAGTTATGTTGCAAGTCTAAGCACAATATTGTAAATTTTATTATATTATATTAATTATATGCATTTATTATGATAGAACTAAGTAATTACCGATGATGAAAATTTGTTTAGGCTTCTTTTTAATGCTTTAAAATAAACTATTATAACTTAATCTTTAAAAAAATAAGAGTGTATTGCTTAAATGCAAAGAAGCAATGCTTAGCAGCCAATATATATTTTGCATAATTAAATTCTGATGTAATACTAATATTCAAAATAATCTAAATAATTTACAGTTGCCGCTCAGAAATTAATTCAAAAACTGTAAAAAATATTAAATTAAAAGCTGAAACAATCGGAATAAAATATGTATACCAAAGTACAGAGAACAGAGCTTGGACAACAAATAAAAAAGGTTCCTGCACATTTGGAACAACGAAAAATTCTAATTTATTGAGTTTACGCCCATTTTTACACGCTGCGCACATGGGCACAACACAGCGAACACGCCCCACCGCATGCCGCATAACCAGAACGGGGTCTAAAACTAAAAAGAGAAATTGAAAAAGGCAAATATGTAAAACGTAAAAAAATACTACAAACAATAAAAAAGAATTGCTAGACCCGATTCGACTTAGTGCGCGGCGCGTCGACAAATGAAATTTTCACGTCACACGGGACACGCGCCATGACCACGGTCGACGTGAGGAGCCTTTTGGATTTACCACACAAAAATTTTGGCATGTCCTTACAAAAAAATAAAACAAAAAATGGATTAAAAACTTGCAAAAATTTTAATGGAATTTTATTTTTCTCTTTCTCACTCCCTCTTTCTGTCTCTCTCTCTCTCTTTCTATATTTGCCTCTTGGTTCTTCTATATCTCTGGGGTCGTTGTTAGCGGTTGCGTTGCAGAAATTGTTGTCGTTGCTCCCTTTGATTGTCAAGCATCGGCTTACACACATAAATGTCACATACATATATTTACACACACATCCACCCACGCACATTTTTGTGTAGGTGTGAAGGTACACAGGATGGGAGAATAGAAGGACACGACGTCAGAGGTTAGAGGACAACCATTTGACTGAAAAACTAAACTGTCAGCTTGAGTGAAAAGTTACCCTAACTACAGGAATATATTTAAATCAAGAAAGACAATTTAAATGCATTGTTTAAGTGAGTGAAAATCGATTGAGAGCCTTAAAAAATATAAAAATTAGGTGCTAAAAATACAAAAGATAACATTTAAGTTACTTTCCAACAGAGTAATCCGGACACACGTTATGCAAATGGCCATTTGTGTGATCCAAAATTATCCAAATAGTTAATACTAAAACTTAGGCATTACAATTTCAGTATGATAAACTTCTTCGTTAGAAACTACTCAGATTAACCAGTTGCCTGAGTCCGTCTTTCAATTTGATTTGCCATTAACTAGCTTCAACTAGCTTTTATTAACTTTCTATAGTCATGTCGTAATACAGTGAACTCATTTTTAAAAGTTGTTTTCGCAGCATCCAGGTTGTTAGCTTTATCAAGGCTAACATTTTTGTTCAACAATTCGTTTTATTTAGTATAAATGAAAGATTTCGTTTGAATATATTTTAAGAAAAATAGAACCCTACAAATACCATTTGAAATTCCGATTGTTTACAATTAAGAATTCTGAAAAAGGAAGTTTAATATATCGAAAATCGAGTATGAATTGTATAGGTATTAGGATTATTTGTCAGACCAATTGTTGCAAAATCAATACTTCTTCACTTCCAGTCAAATAGAAATAAGAAATTGATTGAATTGTGCAAAAATTGTTCTGATTCTTGATTTTGAAATAATCTACCATGCTCTACCATACTGAAAATATACCATGATTATCGAATAAAGACAAATATGTAATTTTAGAAATAATTTCTATAATTTTCAATGAATTCATATAAGAAAATCTTACTTATGGCTTATGGTATCTATTAGTCCAGTTTTATCGTTGGAGAATTAGACTTCGGCTTGGTTATAGGTAAAATTTTAGAGAATATAGGATTAATCTCAATTGCAAGTGACTTGTTTAAAGTTTACCTTTAGTTTCCACTGAGAAACCAAACAATGCGGAAACCATTGCACAAAATGTAAGGCAGCAATGATAAATAAAACTAAGCTGGAATTTAACAGTATAAAATACGTATAAGGGCAACATATTTACATTTATAAAAATCGAATGTATATACAAAAGAAAAGCAGGCCTCAAATATGTTAGCTAAAGCTATGAAACCAAAGATAAAAGTTACGACTCTAGGCTAACTTAAAGTTTACCCCTGGTATAGAAGCTGTTCCAGAGCTGTAACTTCACCAGTTCAGGCAACGGCTTGACCTCGAACTGTTCACCAATGTTGAGACATTGGATGTCCGTCTCACTCTCAAGGGGGGGCAAACTTAAGGTTGCTGATGCTCTCGCAATTGGGATCACTGTTAGCCGCAAAACTTGTCCAGATATCAATCATGCCAGTGATGACCTTATGCTCAGGTGAACCCACCGCTGCTTGATGCGACAACATGCTGTGGAAAATGTAGCACAGATCATCGCCATGACAAACGCCACGCATCTCCTTGCCACAAAGCACAATGCGAATGGCATTACAGAGCTTGGAGTCGTGGTCAAAGCGGTACATATAGGTGGGAGCGCTACCCTGTCGTAGTCGGGCCAGAGCTGTGCGATATATGGGATGCCAGAATTCGCGGTAGGACTCCAAATCCAGGAATTTCATCATGTTGGCCTGGTTGCAGGATTCCTCGCCGAAGTAAGCACGCTTTAGCTGCAGAGCGTAATTCTCCGACAATTTCGGGTCAAGATTGTCACCTAAATCAATGGGCAGCACATTCTTGCAGTTTCCCACTTCATCCAGCGTAGCGGGACGACGCATTACCTCTGCAAATGGGGAATTTGTCAATAAATTGCCATTGTCCAATTCTCCATACTCACCTGGATAGAACAGTAATCCCTCAAAGCTTGTACCCCCGAACATCATGGGCACTCGGTTACTCCAGGGTTTGTGCATCAGCTCAAAGGGCGACTGGGCAATGACCGTGTGTTCGGTCTTGTATGGCTCTACGACGGGTCCAAATGCAAATAGCACTCGATTGTGTTTTTCCTCCTTGTTAAGCACCAAAGCCGTCGCCTTCACAATGTCTCCGCCCTTAGCTTCACGCAGAAATTTAAAGATCTCCTTGTCCTTGTTGTTACCTGTATAGCCCAGCTTCTGGGCCAGACGATAGGCCCAACTGTTATTCGGTGGCTGAGCCCAAGGACAAAGTGCAGAGCCGGACATCGCAATTGCCTTGTGAATTAGGCCCTCCGTCTGTGGACTCAGGGTAAGCAGATGTGTAGAGGCACCGCCTGCACTCTCGCCAAAGAGCGTCACATTGTTGGGATCCCCGCCAAAGGCTTCAATATTCTCCTGCACCCAACGCAGACCCAGGATTTGATCCTTGAGGCCCGCATTGCCGGGCACATTGAGCTCTGGATCCTCCAGACTGAGAAAACCAAGGGCACCCAACCTATAGCTGATGGAGACAAGAACCACATCCTTGGACATGAAGAAGTCGGGACTGTACATGTCTCGTGTGGCTTCGCCCACTTGAAAACCGCCGCCATAAATCCAGACCATCACGGGACGCAGCTTATCCGGCTGCAACTGTAATTACCGAAAAAAGCTGTTATCACCTTCAAAGTAAATGCTGCTAGTTACTATCACTCACATCCTTGGCATAAACATTTAGATACAAGCAATCCTCGGAGCCAGCGAATTTACTAAAGAACACATGAGTCTGCAATGACTTCTCGCCTGGCGATGTGCAGTCCAAATCACGATCCCATGGATCAGCCGGCTGCGGTGCCCGGAACCGCAGTTCCCCCAGTGGCGGCTTGGCGAATGGAATCTTCTCGAAACTGTAGTAGCTGCCGCCCCAAATTGTGTTTCTTTTAACGCCGCGCACCGAGCCAAGTTTCGTTTTGACCACAGCAAAGATAGCTGTTGTTAGCCGGCGCTGTTCGTACTTGAAACTGAGCACCCTGTATAAGAGAGAGCGAGAACGAGAGGAAGAGAGAGAGAACGGAAAATAGTTTCCGATTAGTTATGAGCCACAAGTTGTTGGCACTTTTTTGGCCTGAAATCAGACACGCAGCCGGGCCAACAAATTGCCGGCAAGGTAGTTTCAATGCCGCCGAGTGGTAACTCAGTGGTTGCGTTACGGTGTTTCATTGTTTTGAAAGTCTTTTGACCAGCCTCAACGCTTCATAGTTAATATGCATGGCAAGTTCTCTATTCACTGTTTATTTTTATTATTTTTTATTTATTTTGATTTTTGTTTTGAATTTTTGCATTCAGTTTTTATTGCCCTGCGGGTGTGTGGCATATGCATTTTATGGCATTTTTGTTGTTTTTCATTTTCAATTGCGCAGCTAAGAAAAATTAATCAAACATTTTATATTTCATACGCATTGCCCCAATGCACTGACATAGTTTAAGAAAGAATTGCATATAAATTGATAATTTCAGAGCAAACACAGTGAAAGGGGAGAACCACAGATAGAGAGAGAGAGGGAGAGACAGAGAGAGAAATCAGATACAAAGATAAACTTGTACGTGCTTGCCACACAGCTGAAAAACTCAGGTGTTTAGTAGAGTCGAAATTAACTTGTTTTCTACTCTTTCGAGTGGTATTATCAGGTTGCCACAAACCAACCTTTAGTTAGGTAAAAGGAGCTTAAGGAATGATTCGTTTGATACATTTCATGTAAAATTAAGTAAAGACCAGTTTACCAGTTATATAAGTTTTACTTTAAAAGGGTATTCAGACTTCAATGCCTTATTACTTTTATGACTTATGACTAAATGAACACTTTGAACTTAGTAAAATTAGTTTTGCTTACTGTAGAAATATGTAAGATAACAATATTTCTAGAGAATAAAGTTCAACAGGTGATAGTCAACAATGTTAATTTAATACTTTACTTGTAATAAAACTTGTTTTGGAACAAAAATTATTATTTAAGCCTGCCAATCAATAGGGTAGTTTACAAACTCGAATTGTTTTAGCAATATCATTCGATATAATTGAATTGAATTGAATAATCTGAGTAAATAATATATTAATTATCTATTTATTTATTTTTATTATTTATATTTATTTATAAATGTCTCGTATATTTCTTTTCTTTTTTTTATTGCTCAGATCGTCATATAATCAAGTTTTATTATGTCTTATATGTAGTTATAAATGATATGCCAGGCAATGAGGTTAGACTTCATATGTTATGTGTTAGTCTTCAAATATAAATAATATATTTTAACTATAATTTAGTTCAATAACAAACTAAAATAACAACAAAGCCAATTTCGTATAATAAGTTTTCATTAATTATAATAATGAACACTTTAATTAATAAAAGTATTTGACGATAAGTTTGCTTAATATAATTGTAGACTGCTTAGACAATGCTTATCTGTTTTTAGCTATTTATCAAACTTCTGATAAGCTACATTCGTATTGATTTTTGTTAGACAAAGGCAAACAATCACAAAGATTTTATAAATGTTCCTAAATAACCATTCAAATGAGTTTCAAATATTCATAGTATATAAGAAACTTGCGCTGTCATGCCTATTTAGCAATTTAACAATTCGACGAGTGGAAAATAATATAAATTTACCCGAAATCAAATTGAACTATGTACCTGGCGCTTTATCAATCTACTGTCTTGCATATATGTATGTTCATAAAAGTACATGTTTGTACGTGGGAAGATATAACTGTCTGATGCTTTATCTCTCTAATAAAGCGTTAAATGGAATCATGCAATTAGCGTAGTATGAAAAACTTGTACTTATAATTAAGTTAATAAAAAGTAGTTGAACTATTGAACTCCAGCGGGAACAAATTCTGAGAAATACAATCTTGAACTTGTTTGTACTTAAGAGTTATGTTCACTTATGATATCATTTTGCACTTAAAAAAGCTTTTGTTTGTGGAGAACTAGAGCAATTCTTTGCTGTACATACTTCCTAACACACGTTACAAAAAGCACTAATTTAAGTTTAATAATATATATATATGTATATATATTATATCAAAGATATTCTAATATAATCGCATAATATAAAAAATCAAATTTCTTTTGCCAATAGAATTAATATGTTATTTGTCTGCGTATTTGATTATTTTGTAATATTAGCCCATAATAAATATTAAAGGGGAGAAAACAATTTACTAGCCGCCGAATGGTTAATAAACAATTTGAAATGTAGGCTTATGCTAAAACGTGTTAAAAATAACAAAAACAATCGAAAATATACGAATGAATCAGACAAAAGACAATAAAAAACGACGCTAAATCGAGTGGAAGAAGACAAAAACCATCGATTAGTTTATGCAAAAAAACCAGCTGCGAAACTTGCGCAACAATTTCACCAGACGCAACATCTGATACAAGTATTAATGTGCAAGCGAGAGAGATGATAATAAAACAACTGACGATCGAACACGAAATCTGAAATCTGCAATCCGCACATGTAGCTGCAACACGGGAGACCTCAAAACACAGAAAAGCGACAATGCTTTTGTTGTTATGCTTGTGAAAACTTACTTAAAGGTGAGTTTTAACATATCCATGAAACGCACGGCCATTGTAAGACCTATTAGATCGCACCTTTAGTTTGCTTATAACACTTAATGGGAATAAAATAACCAAACAGAAAATTTCACGGCCCTACGCTTGCTTAGGCGCGGTTGGGGCAGGGAAAGTACATAAACACGAGCGAGTATGAAAATTACAGCTCACGCACAAGAAATACACAACACGAACCGTTCTGCAATGCGCCAGAGACGAGAGTGCGCCGACAACTGACTAAAGCTAAACGATCATGACGCCAAGGAAAACAATGGATGGAAGAGCGGATGGCAGAGAGAGTGCGAGATGGTGGGCAAGCCACAAAACATAAATATTAACGGAAGCGGCTCTCAACAAACAATTCACCATACGTCACACTCTCATTCACACTCTACTTCGCTATGCCGCGCTCTCACTCTCGCTCTCTCGCTCTAAACAGGTGTCTATTATTGTACTGCGACAATTTGAATAGAGCGAAACGGTTGCTTCTGGCGGCAAATTTATTTCCGCCTCTACTGCTCCGTTTGCTGAAAGCTTTTAGTTAACATTTCATGTGATGGCAACGCTGTCAAGTCAAAGCTACAACCGCTTTAAGCTTAACACATGTTAAAAAGCTTTGTGGCTGCTGCAGATCAGAGCACTGCTGTGTCGATTTCGATCCGTTTTCGATAAGTTAATAATGTAATCGATATTTATAAAAAGATGAGTAAAACTAAGTGCACATATTGCATATAAAATTTAAACTATTCCATAAATATGCGCAAAATTATAATTATTTTTAAATATCTTATGCATATATATACAGAGCATACGAATTTCGCCTAAAAATACATAATGCAAATACCTTATACGCAAAAGTAACCTCGAGCAAGGCAAAGAGAGCGTTCGAAAAACCTGCCAAAAAGCAAACAAACGAAAAACAAGCCACCTTGAACGCAGCCTTAAAACGAAACATAAAGCAAACGCCCAAGTTATTAAACCTAAACCTAAGTACGAAATACTTTCATAGACCAGAGCAAACCAAACAAGTGCAAAGACCTGAAAATGAGGTTTTCGTTGTCACAAAACAGTTAAGATACAGTTACGAGTTGAAACGATTAAAAGTGCGGTTTTGAACTTGAATTTGGCCAAATGACGCATTGCATTAAACCAGTTTTAGTTGTGTTTAAAAATACGACTACGAACAGAACGACTTAAGACCCTGTTTCAGACGAAGCACAGCCAGTTTGTGGTTTCTATTAGCATTATTTAACAGATTTTTAACAAAGTCAGTATTTTCTTAACTAAAGAATAATTATTCCTTTCCGCTTGGTATCCAGATCCATACTCTTCGGCTCAAATTTGAAAGTCATCTGGCGCGGTATACGGAGGCTCGCTTTCAGTAATGACTTCAGGAACTGGCACATCATCGCATATGGTTAAGCGTATGCACACAGCCAAAAAGCTGAATTGATTAATTATTTTAGAATAATATTTGAATACTTTTTTTGGACAATAACCTGAGCAGTAATAGATAACCAAGCCAAGAGGACATTCTGACTTCTCTCGAATCTGTCACAGATGCAACTGGATGAATCTCACAGTCTACTAAATGATGAGATCTATTTGTAACCACTTAAAAGGGATTTGCATTGCTTGTTAGCGTTTGATTAGCACTTGTATATTGACAGTGAAGTAATTACAATTGAGTGCGTTATCACAATTCTACTTAACTAAGAATCAAAACTAAAAATGAGGTTATAAATAATATATTACCTTATATCAAAATAATATATACTCGTACACGTACTTAAACCAAATTTATCAGTTACTATTATCAACTACAATCTTAAGAGAATTTATAAACAATTAATTTTATGAAACTCATTTGTTGCTATTTCGATAAGGGACGTTCATATGCGTTCATAGAAGAGCTTACGAAATAATAATAATAATAAAAATTAAATAATGAATCCATGCGTAAAACTTTCTGCACAGCGCTTTTATATTCCAGCACACCGGGTATCTCCTAATCTATGGATCTAGGGTACACAACTATCACATGAGCTGGAAATACTTCCAAACTAATATTTATCGTAATGATAAGTATACATATCTATTCATCGTAAAGATATTCCGATAATATTCCATTATGCTATCATAAATAATTATCAGTAATAATTAGTTGTATCATTAACAGCCAAGTCAACAAAAAAAAAAAAATAAATATTGTATTAATAATTAACAACTTGCCATTTGCACTTGAATTAGTCACGCTACGTTTTGAATTGTGATTGTTTCATCGTGCTTTTTTATAATTGTAATAATCTTTAGGGTTAAGTTTGTCAAACGTCAGCTGATACGCGAATTTTATTTTATTTTTTGGTTGAAAGACCGCGTGCCTGCGAAAGCGGCAGACGAGTTTATGATTCAGATTCACGATCGCGATAAGATTTCAAGTAGCTCACTGAATATATGTAGCCAGTGGGAATAACGTCAATCAACGGGATATTCACATAATTGAGTTCATAAAAGAAATCAATTATTATTATAGTACTTACTTTTGTAAATAATCAAAGTTTGTGTAAATGCCAGGTGGTTCTTTCTTTAACAATTTTAGTTTCGATAGAGCATTCACAATTTTCGACATTATTATTTTTGATAACTATTGAAAAGTTCTAAGCAATACTCAATGTTGAACTTGAAAGTTTTTCATTTATGTTTATTTGAAATACATTCAGTTATCCATTGAAATGTTGTCTTAATAAAATATGGATTTTAGATTTGTGTTAGTTTTGTTGCATCACATCATTTTGAAGCTTATAGGAATTAAAATTTAGTGAGCTCGAAATACTATGCTCATTGTGGAATCTAGAAAAAACCATTCGAAACATTTAAGATTAGCTTGTGCATTTTCAATAACATTTCAAGGTTTCGAACAGATAATCAAAGTTCTTCTTATTCTTATTCATATTTTCCTATATAAATTTGTTGCATTTATTTAATTAAACTTATATAATATACATATATCTTTCTCTGTTTATAAGAATCATATTCCTAAGTATGTAAAACTTGGACGAGTTTTGTTAAAAAAAATACATATCCAAAAATTATATAGTTATGTGATTACAAAATGGATAATCATTCAAAAGCCATCGCAAGATAGTATTAAAGCTAATGAGGGATTTCTCCCTAGCGCATCTGTACGAAAATCTATAATATGAGGAGAGAACTATAATGTAAATTATAATTTCTAATTTGCAGTAATTGGTAAACTGTTTAAGCGGCGTCTTGATAGACTCTCGTATAGTTGACATCGTTTTGCGAGACGTAAGGAACATGAGGGAGCTTTCACTCGATGTCGGGGGATACCCCATCTGTCCAGTATGGATTCGCATCATGAAAAGGTACTTTAGTTGCGACTTTCATTATATCATTTCAATATTCACTATAACTAACATCGATTGGTTGGTATCAACACCATCATCTAAGTAGGCTTTTAGAGCCATTGATAAACTTTAACAAGCTTAAATAGAACTTTGATCCTGAACAAACTTAACAACACATAGATGTATCTGTATCTGTAACTGTAACAGTTGCAATATCTAAATCTTTAAAGCTACGCTTTGCATTGCTTGAACAAGAAATCATAAAGCTAATGATAATGCTAAGTAGAGACTCCCAGATGATAGTGCTCAAAGCATTGGTTTATTCACAGCAGTTCGTCGCGTCGAAAGAAACTCTCCCAGACCATCAATTTGCGCAACTCGGGGACATCGATAATCTTGAGATCATCGGATATATTAAGGCACTTCAGCTGATGCTTCTCGAGCGAGGCGGCAGAGATGGGCTGCCACAGATCAGACTGATCGGGATCGAAATTCGGATTGCCATAGGTGGCAAAGTGTGTCCATAAGCCGACAAGCCTCTCAATACACTTGTATTCCCTGGTATGAATCTTTAACTTGCGTGCAAGCGAGTTGTAGAAGAGATAAGAGAGATCATCGCCGTGGCATGTGCCACGAACCTTCTTCCCGCAGCTGAGAATACGCAGATGATTGAAGTGCTTTGAGTCAAAGTCAAAGCGGTACAGATAGGTGGGGGCGCCAGGTGCGTGCTCCAAGCGCGACAATACTGTGCGATAGATGGGGAACCAGAAATACTCGTGTGAGACCATCTACAAATAGTGAATGTATGTGATAAGCAAATAGCGATTAATGTGAATACTCAAATCATGTTGTTATTGAGTACTCGTACACACCTGCAAATACTCGTGAAGCGTGTCCAGACTTGGCGTCTTATCGCCATAGTAGCATTGGCGAAGCTGCTCACCATAATCCTTGCATAGAGCACTCTCCCGATCCATATCCAGCTCCATGGGCACCACATAGCGACAGTCACCGAGCTCATTGAGGCATTTAGGATTCGTTTTTGTCTCGGAGTAAAGCAACAGTCCCTCGTTGGAGACACCACCCAGTATTAGGGGTATGCTGTTGCTCCAGGCTGTCCTCATCATAACAATGGGCTTAACAGGAACCACACAATGGCTGGTTACATAGGGCTCGATAACAGGGCCAAACGAGAAGCCGATGCGCTCCTTCTTCTCCTCATCAATGCACAATTCACCATTCGCCTTGATAATGTCGGAGCCCTTGGCATTCTTCAAAAATTCCCAGACTTCACGTTCCGTATTCTCGCCCGCATAACCCGCCTGTACCGCCAATCGATAGGGCCAATTACGCTGCGGTGTTACGGCCCATGGCGACAACGTATTGCCAGACATGCAGATGGCTTTGTGAAAAAGACCGCGTGTCTGCTCTGTGATCATCATATAATGAACTGATGCACTGCCTGCACTATCCCCAAAGATTGTAATGTTGCTGGAGTCGCCACCAAAGCGCGAACAGTTGGCTTTGACCCAACGCAGAGCAAGCACTTGATCCTTTAGCCCCGCATTGCCGGGTACATCGAATTCGGGATCCTCTAGGCAAAGGAAACCTACAGAGATCTTTGGATTAGTGTATACTATAAAATCAATACTCAAATCAAGCACCAACCAAGTGGTCCAAGTCGATAATTGATGGATATAACGACGACATCCTCGCGGAGCAGATAATCGGGACTGTAGCATTCACGAGAGGCCTCGCCAAACTGAAAGCCCCCGCCATAGATCCAGACCATCACTGGCATTGGTTTAGTGGGATATAACTAAAGAATAGCATTATTTTACAAGTGAATTATGAAGTGAAATGTATTGCACTACTCACATTCTTAGTATAGACATTGAGATAGAGACAATCCTCAGATCCATCAGTCATTTCGAACACAAAATGTTTTTGCAATGGTTTTGGACCCTGTGACGTACAGCTTTTGACCTCAGTCCAAATCTCTGGCGGCTGTGGTGCCTTGTAGCGTAATTCTCCAATCGGTGGTTTGGCAAATGGTATTCTCTCAAAACTGAAGTAAGATTGTCCGTAGATGGACTTGCGTTTGACCCCCTTGATGGGACCATATGTGGTGCTGACAACGGTCTTTTCGCTTGTGCGATAACGACGCTGTTGGACCTTGAAGTCGACCATTCTATAGATAGAATATATATATATATATATACAAGTTAGTTTACCGGATTTACGTATAGTAGTCAAATGCCATTTGTTTTGTACTGTGGCCCTCTGTTCAAATGTCGTCATCAATCAATCGCAATAAACGAAGCGTTTTCCGCTATCTCTGCTTATATCGATGGGCTGCCTTTTCCTCAATCATTTTCAAGTACATATATATTTATATACAAAAACCCCACTCGGCGATAAAGCTAATGCTTTATCAGCTCCACGTCGCGAGCCAGGTGTCCGTCAGTTTGGAATTTATCAGCCCACCCCAAAATGAGACCTGTCTTTTATTTGAATTCGAACAGGAGTAGCTAACAAATATATTTTCGCTTGCCATTTTTTTTTTACTTTGTTTTCGTTTTGATGTGCATGTGCCTTTGTTGCTTTGTTCTTAAAGATAATGTAATGTAATGTAATTAATGTAATGATAAAGTTTGAACATATTGATTAAAGAAGCTAAACTAACTTGCTATCTATTGTTCAATTATTAGTTAATATCAAACTCTACAATATTCGATGGTTATTTTTGAACAACATGTAATTCATCCACATATGAATAGATAATTTCCTTCGGTGAAATATTGATCATAATTATTCTATTAAATATATTTTGTCTATATATTCATCACATCATACACTCTCACATTTATGCCATCGTGAGAATTTTCTTTCACAACGAACATTGCAGTCTGAATTTAAATAGACTCAAGGTCATCGCATAATTGCGCATAACATTATATAATTATAGCTATTTCTCTGTGAAGACTCAAAATATATCTACATGCTTTTTAAACTAAGCCGAAAGGGTATTAGATCTCCGGCAAAGTGAAACAAAAACTATGAATTGTTTCGTTTCCGGAAACGGAATTGATTGATCTTTGAAATACCGCAAAAACACGAGAAGTATACTTTTAACAAAAAGTATATATACTTTATACATATATGCGATTGTTTCTGGTTTTGTCTTCGGTTTATCGAAATGTTTTTTTTTTTATCAATAGACATAGGTTGTGAGCTCATCGAATGAAACGTGCTTCAATTTTCAAACAAATCTTAAATACTTGACGACATCAACAGCACCAAAGCAACATCAACAACCTACACATTGTATCAATTTGTACACATATAGTATATGAATTTTTATTTTAGCAAATGTCAGCAAAAACGAAAGAAATATGTCATATTTATGCTTATTAATAGCCAGTCACGCTGTCATATTTTTTTCTTTGCTTTTTACTATCAAATAAGGCAATGATTGTGATTTTTCGAGTATCGCAACGCAACCCTGAACTTTGCCCTAGAAATTTGTAGAAGCAAACGCTGTGCTCCAGCTAATGACCAACCTGCTATAAAAGTAAAGGTCAATATAAATAATGTTCATGACTGGACGTGTGTCATAAAATAATTCCCAAAAATATAAGAAACACAGTGGGAAAAGCAAACAAATTTCTAATACTGGTTTTGCGTGTGTTAGAGTCATTTCGCTTTATTGGCCTGAAGATGGAACTCCCTTCAGCAAACACACACACCTACCTTTTCAAATATGGCAATTGTATAACTTAGCTCATGGTTTTCATTAATGGAATTTAATAAGCTGTAACGTTCAATAAACTTATACCAGATCGGCATATAATCCCATTTAATTTCTAGTATTCCCAAGTATTCCATGTTTTTATATTTATCTGCAAAAATCTTTAAAGGGGCATTGCCACGTTTTCCATTCTGAAATGATCGAATTGACGTTGAGTATAAATTTTCTTCAATATAAACTGATTTATGTGCTTAGCTTGGCCCCACAAAAAAGTCTTTAGCTATAGATTCGAAAATAAACCTAAATGAAAATAAACAACATCTTGCTTCATTTGCTAAAAGTGACGACAGCATATGAAATTAACATAAAATACAAATTAAGCAGATGCAGAACCATCCATTGAACCCAGAGATATTCGTGATTAACAAACACTTTGAATGAGACACATTTCCGACTTCTGCAATGTGACATTCTTCGCGTTGTGGCGTCTTATTATTTACAAGCCACAATTGCTGACATTGCCAAATATTGTATGTGGAGAATAATTTGGATTCCAACTGCCAAAAACTGGCAGAAACTAGATTTCCTCTGAATGATATAATGATCTAACAGACAATAGAGAGAATTTTGAAAAAAAAATTTGTTGAACGAGCAGAGAACAGAAGGTGTGAATCAGTTGGAATTTAAATAGAAAACTTGTTCAATTTTTGATTAACGTTAAAATTATAGTGTAAGATAAATGTAAATAAAATATTTAATAGATATTATTGGATTTTTAAAATAATTAAAATAATAATTATCACAGTTGTGTATAACTGCAATTTTCATATTATATGTTCCAATTGAATATATTTCCACATCGTTCAATCATTCAAATTTAAATCGTTGACTTTCCTTTCAAATAAAAACAATATTAGCCTTTATCAAAACCATAAACCAGATAAATTTTGTATAGGAATATCCATTAGAATTATAACTTTCCGAACTGCAAAAAATGCTCTTGGCACGCCTGTTGCATGTCCTGCCGAACCGTTCGGTGTGTCTTCTCTTGAGAGCTCCCAACAGAGGTCAAGGATTATGGAAAACGACTCTGCAGGTGACCAGGGGCAAATCATCCGGGTCAATGAAAAACAAATCTGTGCTGCCAACTCGTTTAAATTTCAAGCGAAGATTTGCAGAGGATTCGCAGAATCGTAATCGCTCGCAACTGGAGCAACGCACAAAAGGACCTTCACTAAAGGACAGACTGATGGGTCCGCCCAGTGAAAATGCCTATTCAATGGGCAAGGGAGCAGCAGCTGGAGCTGCTCTGATGGGACTCGTTGCACTCTGTTATTATGGCATGGGTCTCTCACAACAACCAAGTCTGTATGATCACTCGGTGATGTGGCCACAGTATGTTAGGGAGCGCATCCACGCGACCTACGCTTACTTTGGGGCCTCCTGTGCCCTAACAGCTGCGTCAGCCGTAGGAGTGTTTCAGTCGGAGGCGTTGCTCAGTCTGATCATGCGCAGCGGCTGGATTGCGACCTTGGTGACACTCGGTTTGGTTATGGGCACCGGCGCCTTAACGCAGGCCCTCGACTATGAGCCCGGTTTCGGAATTAAGCAGATGGCTTGGGCGCTTCACTGCAGCGTTCTGGGTGCCGTAATCGCCCCCATGTGCTTCATGGGCGGTCCAATTCTAGTGCGAGCTCTTCTCTATACGGGAGGTATTGTTGGTGCTCTGTCCACTGTGGCTGCTTGTGCGCCAAGTGAAAAATTTCTACACATTGGCGGACCATTGGCTATTGGATTAGGCGTCGTTTTCGCCTCATCGCTGGCCTCCATGTGGCTGCCACCCACGACAGCTCTCGGCGCCGGCTTGGCCTCCCTATCTCTTTACGGCGGACTCATTCTCTTCAGCGGATTTCTGCTCTACGACACACAACGCATTGTGAAAGCAGCTGAGATGCATCCACAGCGCAGTGCCTATAATTTTGATCCCATCAATCATGCCATGGCAATCTATATGGATGCTCTGAACATTTTCATTCGCATAGCGATTATACTATCAAATAGCGATCAGCGTAAGAAATAGATCGAGTGGATAAGCCAATGACAACCATCAAATGCATAGAGTCAAAATTGCTTTCAAAATTTACGTTTATCAATATTTTTTACAATTAATACATGTTAATAAGCAGGAATTCGGATTGGAAATAGAGAGTTCATTTGTGAATCTAGTATGGCAATGATGTAAAAGTTTTCAGTGAGATTTAGCTTTAGAGTTTTTATAGAATTTCTTATTAAAAACATCAAAAAGATTCCAAAGGGATTACGTTATAATGCTTAATAGCAACTTGACATCATGCGCACTAATTAGTTACTTTTTAATCATATAAAAACATAGAAATCACATAAAAGCTTCAAAATCAAAGGTGAAGGACATGAATGAGACCACTTCTAATACCGATACTGCAACTCCACTGCAACACTGAAATCATTGTAATTTGATTCTCTCCGTCTGCCTATCTATTGTAGTTGCATTGTAAATATTTCTCTTGTGGCTTCCATGTCTCACCCTCAATGTGGCCCAAGTGATAAGCAGAGAACGGAACAGATTATGCCGTAATGATTGCATTAATTTTCTATACCCAGACGCGCCACTCGTGTTATACACCCTCCCTTCATCCTCTCGTTATTTAAGCATGTGGCCAGACAGAGGAATCTCGCCCGAAGTCTAAACAAATATCAACTGAAACATGTCGTGTCGTTCTTTCCAGCTTCATATTTAATTAAAAGTAAAATTATCAAAAAAAAAATGTGGGACCCGACAGGGAAAATTCCCATTAAAATCCCAACTAAAATAAGCTGGGAATGTCCATTAAATAGGCAGACACAGTGTGTACATTAAGCTTAGTTTTCGCATGTCAAAAAGTGGGCTATCATCCCATCTGTCATAGTGTATGTTGACCTTGACTAGGCTGCATGCAAGAAAGGCCGACAAAGCTTTGCGGAAAAGCTTCAGTGCAAGAATAGAAAGCTCACAAGTGGCGCAAGGACGAAGCACAAGGTAAGGGATACTTGCATTTTTATGTCTGATGTCAGCCACCAGTTCAAGGCTTGTTTTGGTTAAATATTAACACCAAATGAAATTAAAAACAATCGAAAAGCAAATATAGAACTAAAATTGTAGTAAATTAGGGAAAATCATACATCAAGAGTTGGCTACATTTGATGATAATAATTTCACTGTTTGATGAATTGAAGACCATTTAGATAGTCAAACAAGGTGTTAAACAATATATTTTATTGCCTTATACAATTCTATAGAAAAATGTATTCCTATATAAAAGGTTGCTGCCATGTCAATTCTTTCATTTACTCATTCTTTCATTCTTTGTTCATTCAACTACTGTTTCGCTAACTATAAAAGCCTTACAAAAATGATACAAAATGCGAACAAAACGCGGTAAAATTAAATGAAATTGACGACCGCACACAAATACATATATATGTACTTTTATCTGTATCTGTATGAGTATCTATATCTGTGAATGTGATTGTAGGCGATCAACGTGAGCTAAGCAAGAGCGACAGCGACAAATGTACGAAAAATTTTATGTGGAGCGAACATGTGGCGTATGAGCAATGTCAAAAGCAAAAAACAACAACAACAAAATAAAGAAATAAAAAATATTTGGCAGCCACAGAAAATATGAGAAAATTTGTGTTTAGAATGCATTAAATTACAAAAGCAACAATTTATTGAAAACAATAAGAGAGAACAAAAAATTATACATTTAAAATTTAAAAGCTGCATTTGGACATATTTCGTTTTCAATGACCACATTTGTGTTGTAGAATTTCACAATTTATTTGAGAGAATACACTAAGAATCTTCTAAGAACTTTCATAAAACTGAAGGTTAATTAAGGTGTAAATGATGAGAGCAGAGCAATTCTTTTCTCCAAATAGATTTCTTAATAAATACTTAATAATGGAAATTAATATTGATTGAAAGTAAAACATTATTGATGAATTGAATGATAAAAGTAAAATAAATAATGCATTTTTTAATCTAAATGAATATATAAATGACAACGAGTGAATCCGCATAAATCACAGTAAAAACAATGAATATTCAAATTTTAGGGAAATAAAACAAATTGGCAGCGTGTTACATAAATGTTGCACTAAAATACAATTGAAAAGAAATTAAGAATAACAAAAAAAATTAAAATGAATCCTTTTATGAATAAGTTATATAATAAAACAGAATTAAGATAAAGCCATTACAAAACAAAGTATAGCAATAAGTGTCCATCTGTCATTTATATTAAAATATTCGATATTCTTGATTTTCAAATTGTTTATCTCAATTAAACGGGTTGATCAATCAAACAAAGTATTTCCAATTGTCAAAAGTGATTCCCCGCGGAATTAAATTCATAATATCCTTTAACCGATTGACAATTTAAAGTCAATCAAAACTTTAGGTAAAGCCCTAAACATTGTAAAGGCATTCGACTATACGATTAGTTCTTTTTATTTGATCTGATACATGTATATATTCAAATATATATGTACATACGACATGTACGATTATATCAAATTGGTTTGCTTATATGGCAACCCAAACCTGTTGCTCTTGCTGATCTCATGGCACAATCTCTTTCCCATTCTCTCAAACATTTTGCTATGACACAAATGACTCAGCTTGAGCTTCTACAATAGATAAAATTTACATAAATAGTGTTTTTTTTTTTTGTTTTCTTTAACTTTTATTGTTGTTTTTTTTTTTTTTGACATAGCAATGGGGCGCTTTGAGGGCAGTGCTCTACCTAATTATTTGCGCATTTTAGGTGCCGGCACACATACGAATACATATGGAAAACGAGACCAGAGAACCGCTCACAATGGGCGCCTCTAATGACAGATGTGTTGGGCTCCGGGCTACGAGCTCTGTCAGTCACCGTTTATATTTGCTCGTTATATGGACAAATTGCAAAGTTCTCGGAATCGATAGAAGAATGGAACAGGCAAACAATACAGAAAAGGCAGCTTGTCAGAGTTGTTAGTTAATTGGGACTCCTGGTGTGAACATAATTGTTTTGTTGCTGTCCCAACTTATTAGCAGGTGTACGAGTAAGCCGTGCCAAAAGGACACAGCTATTCAACAAAATTGCTGCAATTTAAACCGAAAAATAAAGCATTTCATTTATATATAATTTACTTGAACATTCGTGGGCTCGTTAGGCAAGGGCAAACAGACGATTCTGTTTGTTTCTCGAGTTAAATTCGCGTTTTGTTATCGCAATGCATATATATATATATATATATATATATATATAAAGAAATTCTATATATTTATATAGCAACTTAACTTAATGTTGTACTCTGCAGAGTTTTCTTAGACAAACCCCAAAATATATCCTAAAAATAAATATTTTTCCGCGGTTGCCGACAACTATGTAGCTGATGTCATTCGACTAGACGAAAAGATAGACTTAAGCTATTTTAATGACATAAAGACAATAAATTACGAGTACTAAGAAGCAATTACATCAATACCAAAGTAGACAATGCATTTAATGGATTTAATGATCTACACACTATTCTAATTTTTATTATAGTTTTTATAGCTGCTGATTTAGTAGGCAAAGTACCTTATTATTGAATTACTTTCGTGGTTTTGACTTACTTGAGTCCAATTTTGATTTGATCAAACGCAGCCATGGAAGACATTTTGCTGTTTGTGGTTTTTGTTGCGGCGTCGTTAAACGATTTATAAAAAATTGATATACTTCTTAATATAAATATTTTTATCTTTGCATACAATTCCTTTAACAAATTAAATTTTGTTTATCAAATAGTTTAATTATTTTATTCTGCCGAACCAGCTGTTTCCTTGACCTTGCCTTGATGTGCCTGATTAAAAAAATTCGCTTGTGTTATGCAGCAGCTCTTCACTGATAAATGAGCTTTCTCTGTCACGTCCTGCGCAGTTATTCGCAAACACATACACGCATACAGACACAAACAATCACTTGGACACATGCACTGGAACGCAGGATAATTTCACTGCGAAAAAGCACACACAGAATTTGCTTATCACATAACTTTTGCTTTCAGCGGGCGAACCAAAAAAGAAGACGAGACGCGAAAACTGTGTTGTTTCCGTTGTTGTTGTTGCCAAGCAAAGCGAATTAAATAAATTCTATTATAGTTTATAATGTATTGTTGCTGTATTATTAGCTGTCTGTTGATTCTTTCTGTATTTCAGTTCTTTAACGCTTTCTGAAACGTCCGTTAGGCATGAAAGCAACTCGTCAACTGTTTTCAAAGCAGCAAACCAAAAAGCACCGCGAAAAAGTTCTAAGCACATGGCCGAAGCATCAAAAGCTTTTTATTTCCCCCGCTGAGCATAACTAGAGAGCGCACGACGCGTCGTCGACAGAGACGATGACTTGCTGCTTACTGTTACTGTTTGTTTGTTTGTTTGTTTGTTGTTGTTGGTGTGCGTGTGCTAGAGGCTTTCAAGCAAAAGCAATGGCAACAGCCATTCATGCTGTAATCATAGCAAATGTCTTATCAGCATTTGTATTATACTTGTATGATGCCTCGTAATTATGGACACCTATAGATGTAAACCAGTCGAAAAGTTACAGTCGAGGTGCTCGACAGTATAAGACCCGGTATTCATATCTATGCCGTTATATACAACATATTATTACAATAAGTATTAATATAATTATACAAAGATTATTAATGGAAAGCGTGATATGTTAATTTGAGGGCGATGCTTTTCCACTCGAAAAGAATTGTATAAGCAGCATTCATATTTTCATGTAAAACCAGTCGAAAAGGCTACAGTCGACCGCATTCGACAGTATAATACCCTGTACAGGCTTCTATATTAAGAGTATTTTGATAATAGATACTTTGATTAAAATAAAAGTAAGAACATAACAGGTGTTTAAAGAAAACCCCTTTGAAACTCTCATTTTGCATATGAATTCTTTGCTTGCTTATAGCAGCTAACTTTCACATATTTATACATATTCAATCAAAAGCTGAGTGTTACGACACTTAATTTACTTATGCCTGTGTCGCAGTAGTTCCCTATCTCGCTCGCACAAATATGCACACATGGTAAGCAGACGCATGTGTCACAGTCGTTCGCTGTCTCGCTCGCACACATGTGCTGCCTGCTGCTCTAAGATTCCGTGGAAAAATAACTTTTATTGCTGATTATCTGTCTTATTTACAAACCGATCTTGATGAAACTTTCAGCGTTCCTTCTACATATCATTCTTAACGCACCTGTTAAGTTAGAAGTGTCTACGTTGAAAAATGTGGCTATTATTCGTTTTTTTCGATTTGCGGGGGAAGGGGGGGAGGTATCCAAAATTTAAAATAAACTTGATCTGCGTATGGTATACAGGAACCTTGATGCCAAATTTGGTGTCTCTAGCTCTTATAGTTGCTGAGATCGACGCGTTCATACAGACGGACAGACGGACAGACGGACAGACGGACAGACGGACAGACAGACAGACGGACATGGCTCAATCGACTCGGCTGTTGATGCTGATCAAGAATATATATACTTTATAGGGTCGGAGATGACTCCTTCTGCCTGTTACAAAAATTTTTTTCACAAAGTTAATATATCCCTGTACAGGGTATAAAAAAAGAAAAGATATTCACCACTTCACATCAAATATTTTGTAATAAGCAAGAGAAATCGACCAAGACTCGAACTCAGGATCTCTCCTAAATGCTTTGCCAACGCTCTAGCACCTGCGCCATTGCAACTGACGTCAAAGCCTGACAGATGCGTAACATATTCTCGCATTCCTCTCATTGTTAAAAGTTAATTTTTATAAAAATATAAAAAAAAGTGAAATAAAAAATGGTCAGCACCGAGACTTGAACTCGGGTACTCGCACAGAATGTCTTGTTTTTATTGTTTATGGTCCGATCTTCATGCAATTTTCACAAAATGGCCAGACATGAGCACACACTATGTGTGCCAAATCTGAAGTATGTAGCTACATATGAAGTCTAGTTATACGTTTTATTCGATTTGCGTGGGCGGAAGGGGGCGTGGCAAAATTCTAAAGCAAACTTGATCTGCGTGCACATTATAGGAGTGTTGTCACCAAATTTGGTAGCTCTAGCTCTTATAGTCTCTGAGATCTAGGTGTTCATACGGACAGACAGACGGACAGACGGACATGGCTATATCGTCTCGGCTATTGATGCTGATCAAGAATATATATACTTTATACGGTCGGAGATACTTCCTTCTGCCTGTTACATACATAGCACAAATACATAAGCCCCTGTACCCTTTGGGTACCGGGTCTAAAAAGTGCATTTTCCATTGAATCACAGGTTATCAAAGTCACAATGGCCATAACTTATTGTTATGATCCCGTTATCACTGACCAAATAAATCGATATACATGTATGACAAAAATTGAGCCACAAATACCCCAGCTGGGCCTTTCGCTTTTCGTCGCGTCGTTCAACATTGTAATCATTATGACAAAATCATAGAAAATGTATAAATGTTGTTGATAAGGCAAAGTTTGTTCGTCAGCTATTCTGGTAGACTATGAATCAGTTGGCTTACAGGGAACTCCTATCAGCAGATATTGTATGTAGTATGGTTAACAAAATGACTGAGTCACAATAAAACTGGTCTGGGTAAAGTTCACATTGTATTTTTATAATATCTTACCTATTTTTATATAATTGACCAGTTTGTGGTAATTGTCTCGTCAACTTCGAGGTACATATTTTATTAGACAAATGCATAAATTATTACCATCTCCTTCTTTTGCTACTTCTTTTTGGGCTATTCAAGCTAAAAAGCTTTTGACCCAATGTAAACAAAGCAGGCTGAGAAGTAAGGAAAAAACAGCTGACTGAAGGACTCGACCATGAGCTCCTGTTGCTGTTCGCGCTGCCTTTGTGGGTCGTGCAAACACGCGAAAGCTCTTGCAAAAGCTTTTCGTACTGCGCTTTGCGCGTTTAAGTTTTTCAAAATGGGTCAGTTGATTGCTTTGTCGAGACAATTATTGTTAGTTACGGCCAGTTACCGTTAGTTGCTTAGTTATCCTAGACACGCAACTAATAGCGTTACTAATCGAAAAATCACTGGACACGCAATGCGCTGCCTCAAATCAAAGTTGATTAAGCTTGATAAAACATAAGTTCCCCTGTCGCTCAACTGCCAAGAGACGTATTTTTAAAATAAATACATATGTATGTGCACATATGTATCCTCATCGCTCTATCGCATTGTTTTTACTTCATTAGCACGTTGACTCAATGACCTTGGCCAACGCTCTATGCAAAAAGCACCGAGTCTGTTGTAGCATAAGCTCTCGTCTCAGATTTTCATGTTATGTGCTTTTCAGTTGTGGCTCAGCGAGCTTTTCAAAAGCGTCAGCTCAACCAAACTTGATCGCAAGCTCTCCCACTCTTCCTCTGTCTCTTTCTGTCTCTCTTTCTCTGTCTCGTTCTCTGTGAGATCTCGTGCTCAGCCATTCAGCACGTTTTTTGCCTCTAATTCATTTAAATCAATTGAATTTTGCGTCTATTTTTGTCTCAGTTGTCAGCTTCGTTTGCACATTGTTAGGTTTTAAATGATTTTGATTAATAAAGTTAAAGTTATTCATTTAATTTTCAATAATTTTCACATTTCGTTTGAGATTATTTTATGTTTCGTGAGCCTAATTCTCATTTAAGTCATTTCATTTGTATATAAATTCAGATTTGTATACACATTTTGTTATTTATCTTTTATATGAAATAAACAAATATTCTCTGGAATATTGAATGCGAATGAAAACAGACAAATTACTCAAAAGTAAGGTTTATAGTATATTAATTTGATTCAAGTTTCCCTGTCTTATATTTTAATTCCTTTTAATTTTAAGAAATGGGGAGCACAATCTCTTCTAGTTCTCAATAATTGACTCATATGCCATTTTTCCAATAGGAATATTTTCTTAATAAAAATCTAATTTAATATACATAATATATGTATATGACAATGCCCTTTATATGTCAAGCTCTTTCTGATTAAATATTATATTCTATCTGCTTGGGCACATGTCGACAGAAAATAAGATTCCAGATGTCACACAACTCGGAGGGCGGTGGATGAAATCTTTTTGCGCGCTTAACAATTGCCTCATGAATTTTTCAAAATCAAATCATCAGGATACTCGGTACGCCACTCATACAGCAATAGCCAACCCAAAGAGTCATAATTTTCAGACAGTTCAACAATCTCGTGTGACTTTTACTCAGACATTCCGTGACTCGATTAGAGCGCACATGGGTAACATGGCTCATTCTGGTCATCATACTCATCCTCACAGCCACAAGCGCTTGCTTGCCTCCACTGTTTGCAGTAACCCGTCCATCTTCCGCTTTGCCCTCACAAATAACTAAAAACTATTGTCTGTGATTTTAAAAATTCAGCAGCTTAATGCAATACGCATGACTGTTTAACTCGATGGAATCAGGCGCGAGCAGAGCAGTGGAAGGACTTCACTTAAGAATGCAACACTTTAAATTGTCTTGAATATGTTAAAAGCTTACAAATTCAATCCGGAAGCAACGATCTAAAAATATTATTGATAATAATTTTGATCGAACTTAAATTACAATTGCAACGTACGTCACTTATAAAATATTTTAAAGTTACCATTAAATAATATTTTAAGTTCATAAATTCGATTTAAATTCTGTTCACTTTAAACGACAGTAAAACAAACATAAATCGTTGCCAACTTTTAGGCGGCGTCCGTAAATCTCAGCGTACAGTTCAATATACGCCTTAAAAATGCTCAGCTGCTGCAATTAAATAAATTTCAGACCATTTATAAAAGAAACTGTGTAATATAATTAAAATATTACAGCCCAAATACGAGGCACAACGTCGTATAATGAAAATTCATCGGTGGCTATGTTGTGGGTGAAAGTCATACAGCTTAGTATATGTGAAGCACGTGTAAGTTGTTAATTATAATAAATGTGATAGAATGATACAACTCTGATGGAAAGGAAGCTTTTCATCTTATGTAGGCCAGACTAAGCAACTTCTCAAGCCACATTTTAAAATTTAAAGACGGATGCCAAAACTGTTTTTATTATTTTGATGGATATTAAATGAGTTTGAATGTGTGCATTAATGTGAGTTTATACAATTGGGTAAGAGTATTTTACGGGTTAATTTTCAATTGAATTCCGAATTTAGATTCCACATTTATCCAAATAAAAGACTCTTACTTAAGAATATGTATATATTTATTTATTTGTTAATAAGCTTAAATGTATATTGATCCTATAAATGATTAAAATATTTCTATAGCTAATGATTAAATTATTTATTATATTATACTTGACTTCAATTTTTTCCAGAGATATTTACATATTGCCATTTGATAACAATTCAAACAGCAGCATTAATAGCCAAGGGGCTTCATAAAACCAGTCGAAAAGGCTACAGTCGACCGCATTCGACAGTATAATACCCTGTACAGGCTTCTATATTAAGAGTATTTTGATAATAGATACTTTGATTAAAATAAAAGTAAGAACATAACAGGTGTTTAAAGAAAACCCCTTTGAAACTCTCATTTTGCATATGAATTCTTTGCTTGCTTATAGCAGCTAACTTTCACATATTTATACATATTCAATCAAAAGCTGAGTGTTACGACACTTAATTTACTTATGCCTGTGTCGCAGTAGTTCCCTATCTCGCTCGCACAAATATGCACACATGGTAAGCAGACGCATGTGTCACAGTCGTTCGCTGTCTCGCTCGCACACATGTGCTGCCTGCTGCTCTAAGATTCCGTGGAAAAATAACTTTTATTGCTGATTATCTGTCTTATTTACAAACCGATCTTGATGAAACTTTCAGCGTTCCTTCTACATATCATTCTTAACGCACCTGTTAAGTTAGAAGTGTCTACGTTGAAAAATGTGGCTATTATTCGTTTTTTTTCGATTTGCGGGGGAAGGGGGGAGGTATCCAAAATTTAAAATAAACTTGATCTGCGTATGGTATACAGGAACCTTGATGCCAAATTTGGTGTCTCTAGCTCTTATAGTTGCTGAGATCGACGCGTTCATACAGACGGACAGACGGACAGACGGACAGACGGACAGATAGACAGACGGACATGGCTCAATCGACTCGGCTGTTGATGCTGATCAAGAATATATATACTTTATAGGGTCGGAGATGACTCCTTCTGCCTGTTACAAAAATTTTTTTCACAAAGTTAATATATCCCTGTACAGGGTATAAAAACGTAGCTCCTATTTACTTAATCATGTATGTGAGTGTAAGTGTATATTTAAGGGTGTATTTTGTATGTGTTTTTCTTTATATTTAATAGGTAGGCTATAAAAATCCCTATTTAAATGTGTACATTTGATGCCGAGCGCAAACAGATTTATATTCGGGATGAGCATTTAGAGGCAGCTCGAAACCGGGAATAAGCGATTATAAATGTACATACAAATATACATATATAGATATAGATATGGCTACTAATATGTGTAGGTAAGGCAAACATACGTATAACTAATACAATAATCGCTTGTCAGCATACATGCTGTCCCATAGTCTCAGTTTGTCGGCCTCCGGCAAATCAATCACCTGGACATCATGTGAAATATTCAAGCACTTGAATACCACATCCTGCTGGGATATGGGCAGCCAAGCCTGTTCCACTGCTACTGCCTGAGTGTCTGTGTGTCCCTCATCTGGTTCCTGAGCTGTGTGGTGCTGTTCCTCATGCATGACCATGGATATGCTGGGATCACCGGATGCGGCAAACTGCACCAGCATGGAGACCAGACGACGAATGGTTTTAAACTCAGCCGTGCGACGCTTTAGCTTCTTGGCAGCCCCATTGTAGAACAAATAGGATAAATCATCGGCATGACACGTGCCACGCACCTTGCGACCACAAGTTATAATCCGCATAATGTTAAAGTGCTTTGAATCGAAGTCAAAGCGATAGAGGAATGTCGGCGCCTTTGGCGCATTCAAACTCCTCGAGAGCAATGTGCGATGAATTCCATGCCAGAAATATTTATAAGAGCAGAGCTGAAAGGTAAATGCAAGATATTGTAGCTTATTTCCGTTTCAATCAGTTCTTTAATTTCACTTAATTTTGTAGTCGATAGTTTACTTACATCGCTGTATTCGAGTATAGTCTTTTGGCCGGGCTCTTTGTCGCCAAAGTAGGCAGCCTTAAGTTGTTTGCCAAATGCACGCCGTTGATCCGCATCCAAGCCGGCATCCTCGGGAGAGAGAAACTCACAGTCTCCCAGTTCACAGAGCAGTTCCGGCCATTTTCTTACTTCAGGAAAGACGAGCAGCCCCTCGAAAGAGTTACCACCGACCACCATGGGAATGTCATTGCCCCAACAGTTGCGCATCATTTCGAGTGGAGGTTTGGGTATCACACAATGCGGGGACTCATAAGGCTCGACTGTTGGCGCAAAACTGAACATGACTTTACGCTGATGACGCTCCTCCATGGTAATAATGTCCTCGGCCATTCGCAACATGCTGCTAGCTTTTGTGTGTTTCAGATGATTAAGAATCTTGCGATCATTGAGCTCTCCCATATAGCCCGTGGCCTGTGCCAAGCGATAGGCCCAGTTGTATTTTGGGGTAATTGACCAAGGTGACAAGGCGGAGCCCGACATAAGCACAGCCTTATGAAAGAGATTACGGGTTTGCTCTGTGAGCATCATGTAGTGCGTGGACGCACCTCCGGCGCTCTCCCCAAATACGGTAATGTTGTCAGGATCACCGCCAAAGAAGTGGCAATTACGCTTGACAAAGCGCAAAGCTAGCACCTGATCCTTGAGCCCAGCATTGCCGGGTACATCCAGTTGATCATCGTCTAATGTGAGAAAGCCTAGCACTCCCAGGCGATATGAAATGGTCACCAGCACCACATGCTCCATCATAAAGTAATCCGGACTATAAAGATCTCGGGACGCTTCGCCCATTTGAAAGCCTCCGCCATAGATCCAGATCAGAACTGGCAATGGCTTTTGTGGATGAAGCTAGCCAAGAAGAGTAATATTTAAGTTCATTTATTCCCATAAAATTAGATATTCAATTTACCTCTCTAGTGTACACATTGAGATACAAGCAATCCTCGCTACCCTGCACTTGTTTCAACACCAGATTCACCTGACAGGGCTTGGAACGTTCTCTCGTGCAGCGTTTCACCTCCGTCCAACAGTCCGGTTCGACGGGCGCCTTAAAACGCAGTTCACCCACCGGCGGCTTAGCAAACGGAATTCCCTCAAAGCTATAGTAGTTATTGCCATAGATCGAACGCCATTTGACCCCCTTCACCTTGCCGTAGATCGTCTCCGCAATGACCTTATCATTACTCCGTAAGCGCTGCTGTTTTGTCTTGAACTTGACGTAGCTAAAAAGATATTGAGAACAGTTGAAAGTTTTAAATGCATTTCTAGTCAGTCAGGTGAGTGCACTTAAAGGTAATCCAGTGCCAAGTGTTTGGATAAACATTCTGAAATTTTTGTTTATAAACATTTCCCAGAGTTTCGGTGTTCAACTCGCAATATTTTTGTTCATTAACTAAACAAAACTAAATGCCAAACAGCTAATTTAATTTATTTAAAGAAAAACACATACCGACTAATCCGATATCCCATCTTATAAATCAGGTATGTGCTATTGATTGGAAATATCCATAGTATTAATCATAGAAATCGGTATGATCAAAAGAAAGATCAATCGTATAAAGATGGTACTAAGAACATAATGGAAAAATTTACCAGTGCTTCCTAAAGAGTTTTTAACAGATGAATGAATAAAATAAAATTCCATAATAATAATCAATCAGATTATCGAAAAAAAAAATTTATATAATTCAATTTATTTCCCTATTTTAATAAATAAAACATTGTCTCTATAAAACAGACATTTATGGCAATGCAAGTTGGGGAATTTCGACTGTAGTACCATTATCTATAATATAATCAAACTGAAATTAAGAACTCAAGAATTACAGATAAACATTATCAGATAATTTATAAGTACTAATGTCAAAGCTTTAAGTCGCAACAACTATAAATCTATCAAGATAGAGGGTATATTGAGTAAAAAAATCCATTTAAAATTTCAAGTGCGTTTCCATTAGAAACGTTCGACTTATACGATGCGTGAGCCGATCCACCACAGACCGGGACGTCGCCAATATAGATTTCAAATATGGTAAAATAAAATTGAATATACTCGATCTCAGAGAACAGTAGTATGGCTGCATATCATCAGAAATATCTACTGAGCGTACTACGAGTAGCAATTAATTAGCAGCTGGCATTTTCTTCTTGTTTGCGAGTCAACCTTGGGAGATTTCTAGCAATATTTCAATGAATACATTGTGTAAATTATACTTAAAGTATACTCAAAAGGTGTTAATTACAAGCTTCAATTCTACGAGATCTTGTATAGCAAGATAGCTGCAGTTCCTTATATAAGAATAAATAATAAACTAACAGGTTACAAAATGGAATTATTTAAATATAGAACTGGTTTCTCCAGTGGGTAGTTTCATGACAAAGATCGTGTCGAAATTGTTGAAATAATTAAATAATCAAGTCGCACTTGAGACGCAATACAAAAAATAAAACCGGGCCTCATCTATTTCTGAGTCTATCCCCCCCAAGTAGAAGCGATTTGTATGCTCACTGAAACCACAAGAAAGACAAACAAAGAAATAAATGCATTTGACATTGACTTTGCATACGAAACTGCCTACATAAATAAATTGCAATATGTTAATTACAAAGACAAATATCAAATCAGCGGAAGACTGAGAGATTGTCCAAACCATATAGTTAAATCTTTGAACTTTTTGATTGTGTAAATTTAAATTAATATATAATTAAAGCAAATCATTTAAAATAGCCTTGCATGACAATAGTAGCTTTCATAAACAAAAGGATGCTCTTATTAACATTTAGAATAGGCAAGTCACAGGCAGTGATAGTGATTATAATATATCCAAGCCCATGGTCATAGTATCTTGTTAATAACTTATAAAGTCGAATAGGTTTTCTAAAATAACTCAGTATTTTAAAATATTCTCTGTTTCACATAAATTAAAAAAAAAAAAACTTAGGTAAAGAAAAACTGTAGAATGTGCTCTTTTAAGTAAAACAACAATTTATCACAATTTCATTACCATTTAATGGGTGCCAATTAGTCTATATTTCTGCTTTATAAATTTATAAAATTTATTCAAAATTGGCATATGGAAAGGAATGTAAGTTCCGAAAGAATAAATAATATTGTATAAATCAAACACAAAGTGCACCAAAATCAATCAATATTTCAATGTATCGATGCAGGTCAATGGCATTTCTCTCGAACACATTGTATATTTTCTGCCAAAATGTTGAATATTTTGCATTTATCAAAATCGTGCATCAGAGTGTAAAGTAATGCAAATGCTTAACAGAAATGCGATAACTAACAAATTTGCCAAGATATATTCATCCGATTCACAAATATTGCAAAGCAAATTGAATTACACATTTGATAAAGGAAACACAAATCTTTACGATAGAAAATGGATATTGGTTGTTACATTCACAATTATACTTTAGCTTTTAAGATGAGCGTTAACAATCGAAATCATTAACCATAAATCATTATATTAAATAAATGTTCATCAATATGTTAACTAGTAAATAATAAATCTATGTGGTTTGTTAACATAAATAGTAAAATATAAGTATTAATGTTTTCAAGCAAAGTCAATGCAATAGTTAATACAATAACAACAAAATGTATGTACAGAATAATTACTTTGTTATGCATTGCCAATTTATTGTTTCATTTTATCTTCTTTTGGTTTTTGAATTTAAATTATTATAATTAAACAATCATCGAAACTTTTGTTAAATAGTTTGAATTCATTTATGCAGATTTATTATTGCTACAGTAATCAAACATTTCTTTACAGTATGTTTCAGTTAGTTTCTCTCTTTTTAAGTCCGAGACTTGTATGAGCAATAGTCGTAAAATCACGAGAAGACCAGTTTTAAGTAAACATTTTGTTGACTCTTCGAGTTCACGTTGTAGCAGTTTTAGCATAACTTGCGAATTTATTACAAATTATTTTGTTTGCCTTGACATTTGCAGAATTTTCGGTTAAAACGTGATATTTTAGTGGTACATTAAAAGACGTAATACAAAATGTTGATCTCGACATTGCCCGACTAGAGTCAATTTCACATTAATTGGCGCAAGTTGCAGGTGATATTGAAATTGAAGGTGTCACTTGGTAAGCTAAGTAAACACATAATTTATGTAGTGAGGGACTAAAGCCAAAAACGCAAATGACGCATTTGAAAATGAAGAAAAATCGACATGTATATTTACCTAATGTCGATAATGTCACTCGCGACCAGTAGCCCTCGGCAAGCTGGTGTAAATCTTATCAACTGATTTGATATTGATACTTTTGAATTAATAATAGTCAGAAAAGTAATGTTTAAGCTGATAACGAGTAAATGTGAACATAAGTCGGGTAGGACGGGTAGGGTTCAAAGTACAGAAAGTAAATCCAGCCAGAACAAGGTGAGTCGACAGTGTAGGCAACGCGGATGCAAGCTTCAGCTATTTATAAGACCTCCAGCTATAGAGTGAACCGGATTTTTAAGAATTTATAGCATCTTAGCAACGGTTGATAAGAGCAGAGACTCTGAGACTCGTCTCTGACGCAGCTGTCATAATAAAATTCATACTTTATTTTATAACTTTGATTTTTCAAGACGCTGCGATAAGAAATGCTCACGTTACTGAGCCATAGAGCGAGCGCAGGTTCAATCAAAATTTGAACTACCCATCTAGATTATTGATTGCAGCACTACGAGTATGTTTATGAATCGATAGCAAATGTCAAATAGTTCAATTGCAAAGCATTGTCTATGCCTTCGTATTTTTTATTCTGAGACATGCAATTTATGTTTGTGCAAACTTAACCTCCGTGTAAAGTAAATTGCCTATAATTGATGAACAGAAAATTTCTAATATTATTCGCAACCTAAGGTGGAGATCTTGAAATCTTTGTATTAATTACTTTCAAGCATTCAATTACAATGAGGAAAGTATATAATGCACAAATAATTTAACTAAAGTAGCAACTGTAATGTCGGAATTTAATTCATATAATAATATTGATTTTAATAAATGTAATATACAAAGTACTTACTTTAATGCAATACGAATCTGATCGGCAATTGCAATATCGAATGACATCTTGATGTGTTTCTACGCTAACGCAAAATGAAGGCAATTTGATTCCCTGCCGCTTGGCAATTAGTTGCACACCCTTCAATATGAGAAATACACGCGCACACAGCACTTTGAACACACACAGATGCAGATAGAGCACGATTTGCGAGTTTCTTGATATCCCAGTAAAAATAAACTGACAGCAAGGCCAGTCTTTCAAGTGGCAAGTATAAAAAATAAATAACACCCACGCGATGTATGCGCAACGGAAAATGTGCCTCTTGCCCTTGCAGGCTTTTTGGTTTTGCTTGCAACAGTTTTGATTGATTTTTCATATATATGTATATTGCTATTTTTTAACTATTTCGATTATTAATTCATTTTTTTTTGTGTATAAATTATTATTTGGTTTTATTTAGATTGTATTAATTTTGTTGACAACGGCACATGATGATCACGGAAACTCAACTCGTTCCACTTGTTGCCGGTAATTGAAGCGCGCTGCATTGGCGTTGTTCTGTTCTATTTAATTGAAAGCGATGCTTTGTTAAGTTATTAAAATGCCGGCTTTGGAGCAATGGCTTGTTGCGTTTTACTCAGGGGTTGTTCGACTACTGAGCATTTGAAGTAGGCGCCGGCTAAGTTTAGTGGTCGTCAACGGTCTACGGTCGACGCTTGACGCTCGCCGCTCGGACTACCGTATGGACACACACATACACACAATTATAGACATTTACATGCGAGCTGCTGTTTCTGTTGCTGCTGCTGTTGTTGGGGTTTCCACTCATTTACTCTTTGCAGGTCTCGCTGGCGTATGAGTGATATTCTAGCTGTGTTCGTGCATTCGTTAGTGTGTATGCGTTTGTTTGGTTGTGTGTGTGTGTGTGTGTGTAGACTGCCATGTTTCGCACTCAAATGCCCATGGCATTGTCTGCTCGAGTGAGTTTGCTAGCTGCCTGTGCTGGGCGCCGTTGTTTTGTTTAAACGTTATCGTTTTTGTTGTTGTCTTTGTTTATTGTTTATAGCATGTGCACAGACATGTGTACAAAATAGTTTCAGCTGCCTCTGCTACTGTAGTTGCTGTTGCTGTTTGTTGCAGCCAGTCACTTGTTGTTGTTTGTTTGTTGTGTTTGACTTTAGGTTTTAAATTCTTTTGTTGATTTTATTATTGCAATTCGTATGCTTAAATTGCACTTTTTATTTTGTCACACTTGGCGTAAATGTAATGTATGTTTTTGTTATCCTTTGCTTTGTTTTCGGTGAATTTTAATCAACAGCTTTTGATAAGTTTATAACTCAAATTGCTCGAGAGGTTGAGTATGAGATGTACTGAGTATTTTAAATTAAATCAAGTTTTTACTTCTGTCAATATAATATATTCATATTTTCAAAAATAACTATTCATGAACATAGAATTCTTTTAGAAAAAATGGAATAGATGGGCGACATTTATTCAGACGAACAGAGGATTATTGTAACTAGTGGTATAACATATTCGATTAGTTTTTTCTTTGAAAATTTCCACTGATTATTAAATCTATACTAATATTGGAGTATAGAACTGAAATATGACATGACATTAGTTAAGGCAATTAAGGTAATTGAAACGGTAAATTCGATGAAATTAAATGCATTACGAAAATTCCTATAATGATACGATAATGTTGAATGTAACAACCAACAGATCAATCAATAAAAATAGAACAAAAACATGTTTGCTTGAATTGATTACAAGTACAATTCAGTTATTTATTGAGCCATACTCTGGCATATACACAAACGTTGTTAATATCTCAACAACATTAAACAAGTTAAGCATTTATTTCATAGTTATTCTGGCAGGATGGAATAACAAATCAATTTGACTAAAATTATACGGTTTCCTGCATTTTATTAAAATTGTTTTATAAGACTATTGTTGATGTTTGCTTGCAAGTCTTGAATTGCGTATATTGATATAATATTAACAAAGCCTTATATAATTATGATTGATATTCTGTCGACAATTGTTTAGAATCTTGATAAATAGATAAATTATATTGTTATGTTCCTAGCTAAAATATTTATAATTTAAGCAAGCGGTTCACACGAGCGTAACAGACAGACAGCGTAACTGTGGTAACAGACGGACGGACAGAGAAATGTACATAGCCCAATCCAATCAGCAATATAGGATATACATGTTCAGACATTTGACTTTTCCAAGTCACTAAATAGAGATTGTCGCTTGGTATTTGTAGGCAAAGGTAACTCTGGGGTTTAATTGGTAACCTGATCCAAAGGTGGACGAAGTCCAATTACCACATTATGGGAGTAGTATACACTTGAACTGGACACTTCCCGGTCACACGATCCTTGAACTCGTGAAAATTGTGATATCAAAAACATTGACTATCTTATAATATAGATATACATAAATACATACAATTATTTTCATTATTTTACTATTTACATATTTATATTTCAAATTATAACTTTAGAAAATTCTTCTGGCAGGAAGTTCTTGTGGATGTAATCTTTTCAGGTGTCTTCTGCAGGTAAGTGAACTTTTTTGCCAATTATATGTGCTGTAATTATATCAAGAAGCCGATCCTTTTGTGGTGTTTAATTTTCAAAATCAATAACTTAACATTCTGGCATACTTCTATTTACATTCTGAAAAAGCACTTCCTGGTATTATTATTATGTTTGTATGTGTGTAAATGTAAACTAAATGTAAGTAAATAAATGTACTAGATCAACACATTCATACACTCGGCTGTTGATACTGATCAAGAATATATATACTATATACCCCCCCTGGTAATGTAAAATGTAACGCCTACTGACTGCGTCATTGGACTTAACCCTCACAGTCAACTAAATAATTCATGCAATTAACTATTAACACATATCATTCACATTCATTAATAATTGTGTATTAAATTGCAATAAACAAGTATTATTTACAATTAAACAATTATAGTGGAGAGCAATACAGCATTCTGGTGTATCTATCTATTTTTAATTTTGTATATATTTTGCGAAATAACTGCAATCCGCACAGCTTCAATCATTGAAGAATATATTCAAGCCTATTTGAATAAGTTAAACTTATTTACGAATACTAACTATTTTATAATTTAAACGGATACTAATTGACCTAGATATTAATCGTCGGTAAATGTATACCAAATTTCTTGGTAAACTTCTGTATTATTTATAAATTATTTATAAATAATTTTAATTAATTCATTTTATTCTGTATACCCGGTTGAAAACATATCTATCTTTAAACTTTTTTACATATTTTTTTGTTAGAAAATTTATTTTTTACTTGAATAAATTAAAACCATAAGCAGCCACAGCTCTTAAAGCCGGAATAAGCATTGAGTGTGACATTAAATTTCATTTAATTCCCATGGCATATTCCGTTGGGACAACTTTGTAACTTAGTAATTATCTTGAAAAGGGTGTTAGTTTCTTTGTCAGCTGTTAATTATGTAATATCAAGTCTTTGACTATAATTAAATAGACAGATGAAAGACTCCTTTTCAGATCAGCACTTGAGTTACCATTTTTGACTAAAGCTTTAAGCAATACAACAAGTAAATCATTTTATAAATATTTCTTTATGTATAATTTTGGATCAACAAATAATGTACAGCCTGGTCTATCTGTCACACCCTCTTAAAGACTAAAATATTTATCATTTTATTTGTTTCAGGGACGCTTTTCAGCATTCTTTTTGGTGAACTCCTCCGCCGTCTTCATGAACTTTTTGTTATCCTTGACAAACTCCTCAGCGAGATCGGAACGTAATGGATGCTCGGGCTGTGGACTGTGCACAATGTCAATTAGAGATTGGAGAACCTGATCGGTTCGGGTTGTTGGCTTCCAATTGTCGGCGGTAATGATTGACAGGCAAACCTCGCCTTTCTCATCGACATTGGGATGATAAATTTGCGTTTTAAAAAGTATCTTCGGCGGCATAAAGGGATATTGAGTCGGAAAGCTAATTTCAATTCGAAAGGCACCCTTGTTATAGGGCGCCTTCTCTGGTACCAACAGTCCCGTCCATAGAAGCAACGACTCATCAGAAGCTTCAATATTACGCAGGATTTTCGACTTGGTAGCAACAATATCGCTCAATTCGCGACTCAACCGACGTGATGCAGACATTTTTTGATTACGTTATTTTTTTTTTTTTTTTTTTGTTGACACTGCTGTTTAATTTCAAGGTACAGATAAATTTTTGTATTATTGAATATCTTTGATAAGCCTATTAAGTGCTTAAACGTATTTTCACAAAATTATACAATATTTTATAGACAGATTAATATGTACAAAATATATTACAAAATTTCATTCTCAAAACAGAAGATTCCTATTTTCATCGAATAGACTCTCCCAGACTTTCACCTTAGACCATTCCGGCAACTCAATAAATTTCAGATCATCGCTTATATTCAGACATTTGATAGATTCATCCGTTTTCCGCACTGGATCCCAACTGATCATATCCATGCCGTTGATCTCTGAGCTGTTGGGATTACCCGTAGCCGCAAACTGAGTCCAGATGCCCACAGTTCTTTCAATGTTGCGATATTCCCGGCTGTCCTTAGGCACTCGACGGGCCATAAGACTGCTGAATTGATAGGTCAAATCATCAGCATGACTGACGCCCTTAACCCCACGCCCAAAGCGCATTAGACGATAGGGAAAGATCAGTTCTTCCGAGTCAAAATCATAACGATAAAAGTATACGGGAGAGCCAGCAGCATATGCATGTCGAGAACGCACCACCCGCAGAGCCGGAAAAATAAAGTATTTCATCGAACAAAGCTGTAAATGAAATGCAAAGTAGTCAGATAAAAGATTGGGTAATTGAGTATTGCGTCAAATATAGAGCACTAATATTTCTAAATATCATATATATACAAATGCCTTCATTAATCCAAAACTCTTCATCTCTTGAACTTAAATTTCCATCTTCGATTAGTTCATGCAGAGCTCTGTAATACTTTTATCTATTGATTGATTCTCTTATACTATAAATACTCCAATTCCTTCGAAAATGATCTTTACGTGAGACTTTATAGAGAGATGTATGCCTTAAATTGTCTTGTCTTTTCTGACAAGTGGTAACCTAATCCTTATGGAATTCGAATTATAAGTATCTTTTAATGAGTAGAAACTTAAATAAATTTCCCCGCACTCCTCTCAATCCAACTTACATCCATATAGTTATCTGCTGTTGCCTTCTCTCCCCTAACATGAGCCTTCCGTATCTTCTCAGCCCATTCCCCAATCTTCTCTTTGTTCACTTCGACCAGCTCACGGGGCACAAATGGAGTACCTGCATCCAGTTGTTGCAGTACCTGGGGCATTAGCTTAACCTCTGAAAGATGCAATTTTAATTCGTCGTAATTTGGGAATTCAGCAATACCCTCACCTGGCACCCACAATAGACCCTCATAGGAGGTATTGCCTATCATCATAGGAATGGAATTACTCCAGGCGGACTTCATCATCTCACGCGGTGGCTTAGATATCACACATTCAGGCGTCACATACGGTTCCAGGGCTGGTCCAAAGGCAAACATTACCTTATTGGCGCGATCTTCCGGTGTCAGGACATGCTCCTCCATGCGTATTAGATCCCTGGCCTTGACATTTTGCAAAAAGTGCAGAACATCGTTTTCATTGTTTTCACCTTTATAGCCAGCCAGTTTGGCAATATTGTAAGCCCTATGGGTGATGTCTCCATTGTAGGCCCAAGATCCGATGGCACTGCCCGACTGCAGAATGCCGCGATGAAAGAGGCCCTGCGTCTGATCAGTTAGCATCATGTAATGCGTCGAAGCAGCGCCAGCACTCTCTCCAAAGACCGTAATACAGTCGGGATCACCACCAAAACTGGCACAGTTGTTCTTGATCCACTTTAGAGCTAGAACTTGATCCTTCAGTCCCGCATTGCCGGGTACATTTAAGTCGGGCGTCTTCAAGCTGAGGAATCCTTTTGTAAATATGAAAGGAAAATAAGGTAAAAACCAATTTGAAAATATCTTTACTCACCTAAAGCCCCCAAGCGATATTGTATGGTCACTAGAACAACATCCTCTTTAATAAAATAGTCTGGACCATACCTCTCACGATTGGCCTCGCCAATGATGAAGCCTCCACCGTGTATCCAGACCATAACAGGACGTGGTTTATTAGGACTTAGCTATGACATATGTTGAATGAGAACAGTTCACTGCATGTCTTCCACAACGTACGACATTCAACTCACATTATTGGTGTATACATTTAGGTAGAGACAATCCTCGCCGCCCTCCATCTTGTCGAACACAAAATGCACCTGTACCGCCTTCTCTTTGGGCTGGCTGCAATCCCTAATGCCCTCCCAAGGCGTTGGACGTTGAGGTGCCCTGAAACGTAATTCTCCAATGGGTGGCTGGGCATAGGGTATGCCCTCAAAGCTAAAATAGGGCACATCGTAAATGGATAACCGCTTCACACCCCGTACCTTGCCATATTCCGTCTCGGCAATGACCGACTCGTTGGTCGTCTGACGATATTGTTGAATTTTATGCTCGATGATTCTGCAAAATGTGAAATTCACAAAATTAACATAACAATACTGAGGCCTATTTAATATGATATTTTTGTCGGCCCTGAATGCACATTAATTATTTTAATTAGGCAAATTCAACTGACAGACATGAAGCGCAATAAATTGAAATTATTCTGCTGATGCTGCTGTTGCTATTTTCCATGATGTCGGGCCAACAACTAGGCAACAGCCAGCTCAAAGCTAGATCATTGCATTGCCACTCAGTATGGACCACATTCACCTAACTGGGCACCTCTGTCAGTGATAAATGAACACACAGATTCACAGAGTCCGGCTGAAAACCCACCCAGTCACACGAGAATGCACACTCCACTCCCTATTTCCCCCATTCACCAGAAGTGCACTTAAATCAGCTCTTAAATCTGTCGTACTCCATTATGAACTTTGCCCCTCTTAGAGTATTTCTTGGTTATCAGCAAAAACAATGATACAAACAAACCCATAGATAAGTGAACAACATCTTTAATAATGCTAAGATTATTTATATAATGATTGTTAAAATAATGTCACTCATCGCTCTGCTTCTCTCTCTTCTATCTCATATATCGTAGCAGCCAACAAAAAAAAGCCCAACAAAAATGTTATATAAAATTATCAGGCCATATACAGAAAACAAGTATTCAAGTTCAAGCTTGCCTTCTCTTGCCATGGATATTATAAATTTATCATGGCGGATATAACGCATAGAGCATCGAGAGTATATGGAGATATGGTTAAGTTTTCTGATCTGTGATAAAAACAACACTTTAATGAATCATAAGCAAATTATTAAATATTTTTGTAAGTTGATCAATACATCTTTTAATTATCATGACAAGGTTTCATTTTTATTTTTGATTGAAAGTAATTTGTAAATTAATGTTGTTTCTCACTTATGCTTTTCAGTTACATAATATTAAACTGTCTTCCATTGTCAATCATTCTTATTTTAATTATATTATATAAATAAATGCAATTACAAACACTCATCTAATTGTCGGCGTGCCTGAAAAGTTAATTAATGAATTAACGGCGATGCAATTCGAAAAATATATTTCTGACGAATAGAATACTTGTGAATATATATAATTAAACAAATATATTATGTAATTTATAATATAAAATAGCACTCCAATAATAAGAAGAACTTGTATAAGAGCAGTGAATGTTTCTAAGGCTTGGTTGATAAGGAAAAAATTATAGTATTCAAAGCGCACATCGAATGTCAATTTTCGATTGAAGCTGTACGATTTTGGAATATTTCTAGAACACACATATATAATTGCAAAAAAAAAAAATGTGTATCCAATAATGAAAAGTTTTACAGACATAAGTTAAGACATTATTAATATCATTATATTTGCCTATGTGAACAAATTGTGTTTATTTTGTTCATCCATAACGATAACGGCAAACTATGCATTAATGAAAGGTCGTAAATGCAAAATATGTTTCTCATTAAACTGATTAAGCGATAAATAGGCGACGTATGAAAACGTATGAAACGAATGCTGATAGGCGGTATAAATTAAGGGATTATGTGACATTTTTATGGATAACATTAAAACTTTATTGATTTACTATGAAGAGCGGTAATTTACGCGAAATCTCGACTATGCCATTTTGATATAAGAAAACAACATTGAATGGGTAAATAATTTCAAACAATGATAAGCTGAAATTGCTCAACAAATATTGAATAATCATTTACTGTAATTATCAGAATTGAAGTACAACAATTTTTAGCAATAATAAAAAATTTTGTGTATATTGTTTTGATTTCTTAGTCATTCGTTCAAGTATACTTGATATGACAGCATTTCTCATATGTCTTACTGTAAGTGTATTAATAAAGATGTTGGCATCATATTGCACAGATGTGACTGGTTCCACCCGAATTGTTGATTAGATCACTGAAATTACTATGATCTAATGGAAACTTAAGTCATGTGGCTTAATGAATAAGAACACAAAGAATCTCACTATCTTAATTGAATAAGCGAAATGGATTTGAAAATGTTTTCTTTCATTTAAATAACATATGTAATTAATGATGATATTAATTAATATTGATCTATTTAGGTCATGGTTTAGCACTCACTTTAAACGCCAGCGGAGGCTCTCCACAAAACCGAGATTCTTGTGCATTTTAGAAACAAACCACAAATCATATATATTTCTGAAATACGTGTATCTGATGAGTTTGTCAAAGAAGTTTTTTAGCTTTTTGTTTCGTTTTCACCGATATTATGGACCGTAACGCGGCAGCGCTAAACTGATACTGAAATAAAACCTTTTTTGTTGAGTTGTCGACGAGTCGGGCGAACAAAACAATAAGCAAAATAAAAGGGAAAAGAAAAAATAAAATATAAGTATATACTATGTAGAATGAGGCAAATAACAGAATACAAAATAGCTAAAGCGGCTGGCGCAGATACAGATACAAATACTCATAGTTTCAACGTTCTGAGAGAACGGAGTGTGGAGAATTAAGCGTGGGCCGTCAACAGTGCAAGCTGTGAGTGTGGCGCCGCTGGTTATGGCAGTAGCAGCTTGTTGAATCGCCTAAAGCGACTGAATAATTAATCAATTGATTAACCAATAGCCGAACACAAACTGCATTATTAGCAACTTTTTAGCGTGTATAAACAAAGACAAGTTTGAGTGCCATTAACTATGGAACTGTGGATCCCAGAGGGGTACCTCCTCTCCTGCTCAAGTGGGACAGACACACTTGATCAAGCCGGCAATGTAAACAAATACAACATTTTGTTGTTGTTGCTTACGCCAGCTATAAACGTGCTGAGTTATTTTGCGGTTGAGGGGCGTCGCCATAAAAGCTTACTCAGCAGCTTTGACGAAAAGCTTTAAGCACAAAGCTCTCTCGCCAAACAGTGAGGGATCGAAATATTAATTCTACCTCGAAAATATTAACATACTTATTGGATTACAAAATAAAATCGGAATGATTATCGCTTAGCTGTCATGCTCTTTCTGATTATGCAACACATCTCAGCTATTATAAAGTAATTTCAATTCCTAAATCCTTAACCACAAACTCTTTCTAATATCAGAAATCGTAATGAATTGTGGTTTTAATAGAGTATTTTTTAAACTCGGCGTTTGATACTGATCATCATTGCATCACAGAATTCAATTGAATTCAGTTGAACACCTATCCAAAAATAATCGGGAAATTCGTCTGGAAACTAACGTTGAAACGGTATATACATCGATATGGATTTAGATTAGAATATGGATATTTGATTATACTGATAAAACTAAAACTTTTATCTTACATATAATTAACGTACAAATAATTGCGCCTTAAAAATGTTAGGACAGTTTTAATAAACGGCCAATAAATATATTCAAAGTGATTAACATAGTGATCATATGCCAGTTGTGTTATATGTATTAATTAATGCGCTGCAGTCTTGTTTCCGACGTCATACAAATTGACATCAAGTTAATTAAGAATGTCTAATAAAATTATTATTTATATCTATGTCAGCTTACTTAATATTAAATGTATTTCAATAAATTTATATTTTAATAGATTTAATATCAAGAATAAAAACCTAAAATTGATTTCCGAAATCATACGCCATAAAGTAAGCAAGCATCATCATTATAAAGTTGATTCCAAATTTTAATACCCTCCTTTTCCGGTAGAGGTTGAACATCAAGCTTTTGTCCAATATTCATAACCCTAAAAGGATCCTTTCGATCGACCGGAGGCCATAACTCTGCTTCTGTTTCTACACAGTTGGGATTTCCAGTGCGAGCGAAGGTCGTTAAAATTCCTACCATTCGGTGGATGGTCCATTTTCCAGCCGTACTCAATGGAACGTGATGCCTGGGAAACATATAGCCCAACTCATCGGCATGGCAGACTCCCCGTTTGATATCATCCCCGCATAATTTATGCCGCATCAAGTTGGAGGTGGGCGAGTCAAAGTCAAAGCGGTACATATAAGTTGGAGCCTGGGCAAAGTTTAGTCGGGAGATAACTACTCGATGAATTCCATGCCAAAAGAGTTTATAACTGAAGTGCTAAAGTGGAAATTTGATTTAGGAAGGGGAATTTATAAGAGAATACATATACTACTCACATCAAGAGTCTGCATCACATTTGATTTTGTAATACTCCGAGGTCCATAATGATAGCGAATCAGCTTTGCAGCACGTTCATCACGATCGTCCTTGGAAAGGCCCTGGTAGAGATCATACGGTAGTATCATTGCTGGCTGCTGCATGAGCTGTTCAATCATATGTCCATTGTTTATTTTGCAGTACGGATACATGACCAAGCCTTCGTACGAGGTGCCACCTATTAGCAAGGGAACCTGGACCGACCAAGCCTCTTTCATCATCTGCAAGAAGGGACGCTTAAGCAAGCCATCATTATCGCACTTACTACTCGATTGGGTCTCCAATGTGGGCACAAATGGATACAAATGCCCAAAGCAGCGTTCCTGAGCGCCAAATAGATGGTGCTGTACCAAATCCTCAGCGGAGAGCGAGCGAAGAAACTTTAAAACTTCCGAATCCGTGGCATCACCCGTGTAGCCCTTGTACTTTGCAAGGCGATAGGCAAACTTTTCTGTATTCGGCACCTGCACCCAGGGACTTATCATTGAACCCGACATCATGATAGCCCGTTGAAAGAGGCCACATGCCTGTGGCAGGCACATCATGAAGTGGACCGAGGCGGCACCGGCACTTGTGCCCATTATGGTTATGTTCTTAGGATCCCCATTGAAGAAAGAAATATACTTGTTCACCCAACGGAGGGCCAGCAGTTGATCATGTAGACCTGCATTGCCAGGCACACCCAACTCCGGACTGCTTAGACTAAGGAATCCCAGCACACATAGACGATAGCTAAAGACTACATAGACTATATCCTCACGCATCAGATAGTCCGGGCCATACTTCATCCGGATAGCACCGCCATTGCGAAAACCTCCTCCATGAATGTACACTATGACAGGCAGCGGCTCCTTTGCAGTATCCAACTGTGGATGAGTCAAGAATGATTGATGCTTTTAAAATATCGAATAAAATTAACTCACATGCTTAGTATATACATTTAATTGAAGACAATCCTCATTGCCGAACACGATGCCGGTATCTCTATCAAACTGTACGGGCGGATCGCGCTCCTGCTGGCAATCCAATTCCTTCCAGGGCTCCGCCGGCTGAGATGGACGAAACCGCAGCTCCCCAATGGGTGGCTTGCCATAGGGGAATGCCCTCAAAACTGTAGTACCCATTACCACAATAACCATTCTGATATTTGCCCTTCACATTGCCTATCGGCAGCTTCACGATCTGCGTCTCTGGGCATTTCGAGTAGTTCAACTTGATGGCCAGTAGCTGCAGAATTTTGATTTTGCTTTGTCGGCCAAATTTCAACATGTCATTACTGAATGAATGTGAATCGAAGTCACGCAAAGGCAACTTCGATGCGATATCTCAAATCGCCCTCTACGGATCATATTGCTTAGTCCACTCCAGTGTTTGTTTACAAATCTTATCTACTGTGCAGAGATTACAACATATGGTTTCATTGATTGTTTAAGGTTATTATAAATTATAATTTTTTGACGGTTGGTTGTTAAATAGGTTTTTCGCGCTATAAGCAAAGATGAATGAATTAACAAATACAAATATTTAGCGAATGTGATCAATGAAAATTTATTAATTCATAGAGAATACAACAAGATACATACAAGAGAATACAACATGGGGTTACTTATGTGAATTCTTTGAATCAGATTAAATTCAAATTATATTCAGTAAAATTGTGTTGCTTAATCCAGCTTTGATCCTGAATGCGTAAAATATTCTTAATCAATAAAGAACATAAATTATGAGAATAAAAATAAAATTAAATTTTGTAAATTATAATTATATTAATCCAATCCGAGCATTAACTTGGATGTGAACTGTATTATGTGTGTGAAACACTGAACTTAATTATTATAAATAATAATCAATTTTTATTATTAATAATTAATTTGCTTATTAAAGCACTCATTGTTCATTCAGTCCAAACTATTAAACACAATGTATACTGTTGCAAATGGATTCTTTCACAAAAGGAAATGAACAATTAAAATGAAAGTATTTATATATTCTTAAAATTAGAATGAATAAAATATGCCAGAAATAGAATCAACTTTATCGCTTTATAAATACATTCCTGATTGACTTTCGGTCTGAATGAATGCGAGCTTGATCGTTGCCAAATGAATCACTTATACGATGAGTGAGATTTTATGTAAGTAAGTACCTACTAGCCACTTGTTAATGTAAATTAAGGTAATATAAAATATTGTTTATGGTGATCTCTCGACCTGGTCGCACATACATCAGTATCCACTTTTAAGTTAATTTTTTTATTTGTAACAATGACAACAACAACAATATCATTTTGTACTGCGACTCATTTGATGTTATTAACACGAACAGCTGTCTATAAAGTACAGAGCTCTCTGTACAGCTCGGGTGCAATCACTATCAATACAGTTTTCATGCTCCCATAGCCATATGGTTTTCAATAAGAACAACTATTACTACTGCAACAACAACAGCAACAACGATATCAACAGTAACAAGAGAATCGTCTATAGAGATAAGCGCGCAGTTTTGTCGTTCGTGATTAAAACATCAACAGAAACTGTGAACTGCTACAAAGATTATAATAATTACGTACAAAGCTACAGTAAATTCTGCCCTTGTCCGGAGGAAGAAACCCAATTACAAGCAGATTATAATTTTATGCACCTGAAAAAAGTTAAAGTTAAAGTTAAAGAATTCAAACCTTTAATTGATATAATTTCAAAAACATTTAAGTTTTTATTTGAAAAATTTATGTATTTAGTAGTTAGCTTGCACGAGGTTTCACTGTATATCAAAATTGGGTGCGAGTTCGAGTTCTCGTAGATTTCCCTGTTCTAGTAGAACGTTCAGTTGCAACTTGTCGATTGGTATAGGCGGAAGTGGACGCGTTGCGATCACGGTATTGATTCCCGAGTACCCATAAAGTCGGTATACCCATTTCTGCGGTGAACATGGAATTACAAATGGGTGTTACGGATTTGCTAAAGCTGACCGCTAAGTATGTGGACATAGATTAACAAATTTATCATGGCTTTAAAAGCGATTAAATATGAAAGTATTTGATTGTAGCTAAAGCCATCATAAATTTCAATCTAATTATAATTTAGAATTCCACACTAAAGCACCGGGTAAAGCTGTGCGATTAGATAAGGGCAACTGATTTGGCCGATCATAAATATATGTATTATTCGAATAACAGGCTCCTCGCCCACAAGATCGTGCAATACAATCTGGGCACCAAACTGACGACGATCCTTAGCACAAAGTATGGACAGGTAAAAGGGCTACAACGCAAGACAGTGTACGACGAGGAACCTTACTACGCCTTCGAAGGGATACCCTATGCTAAGCCACCATTGGGAGAGCTACGCTTCCGAGCACCGCAACCACCCGAACCCTGGAAGGGTGTCAGGGATTGCACATACATACGCGCCAAGCCCATGCAACAACATATGGTATTGCATGTGGTCGAAGGTTCCGAAGATTGCCTCTATCTTAACGTCTATGCCAAGAAACTAAAGTCGGAGAAGCCATTGCCCGTAATTGTTTACATCTATGGCGGTGGATTTCAGATTGGCGAAGCCACCAGAGATGTCCATAGTCCAGATTACTTTATGAAAAAGGGCATAGTTTTAGTAACATTCAACTACAGAGTGGGAGCTCTAGGTGAGTGTAGAAATCTATGAAGATCCATTTTTTTTAAATGTATGTATATTTCTGTCTATCAAATTGGTGGATTGCGTGTCAAATGGAACTCTATTAAATATAACAATCATAGAGTTAAGCCGCTTAATGATATCACGACTGCAACGCAATTTTAAAATATTTAATAACTACCCGTTTGAACCGCAAACATGAATTGCTTATTCTTCTTCTAAACAGGCTTTCTCAGTCTACGAGATCGTGACTTGGATGTTCCGGGCAATGCGGGTCTTAAGGATCAGATGTTAGCTCTCCGCTGGATACATGAAAACATCTCTAACTTCAACGGCGATCCAAACAACGTTACTTTAATGGGGATAAGCGCCGGAGCGGCTTCAGCTCAAATTATGATGACCACGGAACAGACACGAGGTCTCTTTCACAAGGCCATACTGATGTCAGGCTCATCGCTATGTCCCTGGGCCAATGAGCCCAATCACCATTGGTCTTATCGATTTGCCCGTCAACTTGGTTACTCAGGCAGCGACAATGAGAAGGAGGTCTTTCGATATTTACAGTCAGCTTCGGCCAAGGAAATCGCCTGCTGCAATACCATATTGACACAGGAGGAGAAGCGGAACTATATACTGTTTCCTTTCGGGCCCGTCGTGGAACCATATGTTAATGAGAGTTGTGTTATTTCAAAACCTTATGTAGAGACCCTGTCTACAGCCTGGGGCAATGAAATACCGGTTATCATTGGCGGTACCTCTTTTGAGGGCTTATTCTCCTATCAGTTTGTTATGCGAGACACGGCACATCTGCTGAGCGACTTTGAATCCTTGATTCCACGAGAAGTGCGTGATCTTTCTACCACAGGGGAAATCAAGGAACATGTAAGGAGACTTAAGCTATACAGCTTCGATGATGCCACAAGGGGACGAATGGAATTCAAAGAATGCTTGCAGCAGCTATCCTACAAATATTTCTGGCATGGAATCCATCGTACTATGAATGCCCGTTTAACATATGCGCCAACAACACCCACCTATCTCTATCGATTTGATTTTGATTCCCCTACATTTAATCACTATCGCATTATGGTCTGTGGCCGCCATGAACGAGGCGTTTCCCATGCAGATGATCTTTTCTACATGTTCTATGCTATTCCATCCTATAAACTCAACAAGTCTTCGCCAGAATATCGAACTATCGAGAACATGATTGGCATGTGGACAGCATTTGCGATTCATGATAATCCCAATTGTGCACAGACTGCACCCGCCAGATGGGAGACCCTTGAGCCAAAGGCTCCACCTAAGTGCCTAAATATTGGCAGAAAACTTCAGTTCATTGAACTGCCCGAACTTAAGCAGCTGAAGCTCTGGGATAGCTTCTATGAAAAATTAAAATTGTTTTAACACATTTCTTCTGAAAAAATATATGGAAAGAAACTCTCTTAGAATCCGCACATTACGTACGTTAATAGGGTACATTACATCTTTCTCAAGCTATTTTTTGAGTGATCAATTCCTGAATAAAGTACAGAAAAGTATATGTAATTATAAGTTTAACTTTGTAGTCATCCATTAACCACCTTTAAATTGGCTGAAAATTACTTGGCAAAATGAAAAACAATAAAAATGGGCTGATAAATGAAATTATTCAACAAATAGATTCATTTACATAATTGTTTTTAATACCCTTTCTTTACTATTTACAAACTTGTAGTTAAAGTTTTAATTTATAGAAGAGTTGGTAATAAATAAACTTTAGTCCACTTTATCATTTGTAATTTAAGTAAAATTTTTAAAATTCTCTTTTTAAATTACATTGATTTTCAAACATTTTAACCCACTGGGCGATGAGTTCAAAAGTTAATTTAGTTAGTTACTTTGTAGATACTCGTGCACTGTTTTGTAGGCCTTCCATACAATCAAGACTTATTAGCTTTATTGCTTTGTAACTTGCTACCTTAATTGGTAGATAAAACTGCCACTAATTAAAAATTTTAAATAAAACTTACATATTAATTATTTTTAATAGAGGGCACGTGTATTTAATTTATTGCAATTATTTAACAGTTATATCTAAAGTATCTAAAGCTACCTATGTAGCTGACAATAATATAATAATGTGAATACAGAGTAGATATTAATTATTTTTATTAAGCACTTTCTGTTATTTAATTATTCCTTTTAAATTAAAAGATATCAATAAAATTACAAAGTTGGCAAACTGCTTTCTAGCATTGGAACGTTTTATATACAAATCAATCGATTACAATTTAAAACATTCTACATAATTTGACAATAGCTTATTATCATTCGGATTAGTATAAGTCTTTGGACTTATACAAACTGTCCCAGATTTGAAGTTTCTCGTGTTCAGGCAGATCGATGATCTTGACGTCATTGCTAATGTTGAGTACGCGCTGAGTTTGATCCTTCGTTGAAGCTTCCCAAGTCAGATGACCAATTTCCGGACAGTTGGGATTTGAATTTGCTGCAAATGCCGTCCACATTCCCACCAGGCGTTGAATAGTTTGATACTCGCCTGAAGATTTGTCCAGTTTCCACGATTGAGCATTTCGAAACAAATAGCTTAGCTCGTCGGCATGGGCAACCCCAGCCTTGACATCATCTCCACAAAATTTCTGGCGATAGAAGTTAAAGTCGGGTGAATCAAAGTCAAAGCGGTAAAAATAGGTAGGAGCCTTGGAATAGGTCAAACGGGCATACAAAGTGCGATAGATGCCATGCCAGAAGATCTTGTAAGAATAGTACTTAAAAAGGGATAAGGAAATGGAAAAACTGTAGATCTAGTGAGTTAATTATTATTGATTACTCACGTCAAGGAATGTTTTTATTAGCGCTGAACTTGGAGTTGCATCGCCAAAATATAATTTAATCAGCTTTTCGCTAAACTCCAGATTCTGTTTCTCCGTATTGACAACACGTACATCCTGCGGAATCCATCGCAAAGGATCTTGTGGCAAGCTATCCATACCCTTCGGATTGGCCTTTAGAGCGGGATACATGAAAAGTCCCTCAAAGGAGACGCCACCCAGCATACTAGGCAATTCATTGGTCCATGCTTCTCGTACCATTTCCAACTGCGACTTGGGTACAACACAATCGGGAGTCTGATAAGGTTCAACGGTGGGTCCAAATGGATATAGATATCCATTGCGTCGATCTTCGGATGTAAGCAAGCTATGATTAACCAGCTTATATGGTTCTACACCACGCAGGTAATCCAACACCGTTCGATCAACATTCTCGCCCTCATAGCCATGAGACTTGGCCAGCCGATAGGCAAAGTCTTCGACCGGAGTATTGGCCCAGTAATTGAGAAGTGTTCCAGACATGGGAATCGCCTTGTGAAAGAGACCACGAGTCTGCTCCGTGCACATCATATAATGCGTGGAACAGCCGCCTGCGCTCTCTCCAAAGAGCGTTATATTGTTGGCATCACCGTTGAAGTAAGAAATGTATTTTTTGACCCATTTAAGAGCCAGTACCTGATCCTTAAGACCTGCATTTCCGGGCACATCTAAGCTGGGATCCTTTAGACTCAAAAAACCTATAAAGAGGAAACAAAATTCATTTCGAAGTATTAAAAAGCTTTTGATAAAGCTCAACTAAACTAGTTTGAAAGCTTTTTATACAGATATCGTCAGTTATCAAATGATAAGAGCCTATCTATAAAATTAATCTAAATCTAATGTTCTCCATATCTTACCAAAGCAATCAACGCGATAATTAAGTGTGACTAAAATCACATCTTTGGCCATTATATAGTCTGGTCCATAGAGCTCACGAGTGGCCTCTCCAATAGTGAAGGCACCTCCATATATATAAACCATGACCGGGAGTGGTTTTTCTGTTTTTAGCTATAAATATAATCGATTAAACTATCTGGCCAATCAATCAAAGTCGCTTCTGATACTCACCTGCTTCACATACACATTCAGATAGAGGCAATCCTCACCCCCATCAATGACACCCGTAAGCATTGCCTTCTGTACCGGTTTCTCTCCATAATGGGTGCAGTCCAAAATTCCAGTCCATGGTTCCGCCGGTTGCGGGGCCTTGAATCGCAGCTCTCCCAAAGGCGGTTTACCAAACGGAAGACGCTCGAAGCTGAAGTACTCATCCTCATAGAGGCTGCGACGCTTCACGCCCTTTATCTGACCCAATGGCAGGGAAAGTTCACACGTCTCCATACTAGGCCACAATAGTTAATATTTAAAAAAACAATCTATAACATGATAATCACCTTTCCGACATTGTGCTGCTCCAAGTGAGTGTCGTTTGTGAACTGAAATTGGGGTTTTGCTCTATATCAATCGAAAACAGAAAAGCTCAGTGGACTACAATTCTGCCCATAACAACAATTCTACCCAGCGTCGTGCATTTCTGGGAACATGTCATTATAATAATAATTATAAAATAAATTAAAGCGGAAAATTATGTATTACTTTACTCTTAAAAAGTATACTAAGCTTAACATACATTAAGCATATGTATATACACATATATGTACATAATAACTATTCTAGCTAAGTGTAAAAAGTTGGTCAGCATCCACAACTTAGAGATATCAGAGTCTAAAAATGCTGAGCATGTTAATACTTTTGTTAATACTTATCGTGTTAAATAAATAAATATTTGCATCCTATGGAATACAGAGTATTCAAAAGTTAACCTTCTGTTGGTTGCAAGTTAATTTTCCCGGTACTGTTGTGCTGATAATGATCTACCATCAAAAGCTCTAAGCACAGCTCTCAGAAAGTGAGAATCACTCTCTGTCTCTCTCTCTTTTTCTCTCACACTTTTGAGTTAAAGCTTTTGAAGAGACCTTCTTACAGTTTTCAGAGAGTACAGCTGATTAAGCACTGTTAACTTGGTGAGAGTTAACAGAATAATGTTAAGTCGATGAGTTATTTTTATGCAGCAGAAGTTCTTGTTATGTTCTTATTAATTTACTTTGTAAATAAAATTAACTACATTACTAAACACCATCCAAAGGTCGAGATCTTATTTGTATTTATATTCTTCGGAAGGACATTTGACCTTTATGCTGTTAAAATGTTGTTTTGTGCGAAGGCGAATATCCTGTTCTCCCCATTAAAATATTTATACCCTGTTCCCATTTGTCTGTATGAACCCGTCGATCTCAGTAACCAGAGACACCAAATTTGGGATGAAGGTTCCTGTATAGCCCCTTCAGATCGAGTTTGTGTTAGATTTTCAATAACTTTCCCCCTTCCCCCGCAAATCGAAAAAAAACTAATTATACCCGCATTTCTCAGTGTAGACTTTTCTTACTTAGCAGGTGCTTGAATAATATGGTATAGAAGCAGTCCTGAAAGTTTCATTATGATCGGTCTATAAATAAAAAAGCTAATCAGAAAAGAAATGTAGCTTTAGAAAAAACTGCACAGGGTATTTTACTGTCGCGCGCGCTCAACTGATCCGCTTGTTTTATTTTATTATCCTTTTATTATTAGCTTAAATAATATTGAGCGGGCCACAGCAGAAAAATTCAACTTTAACAATAACAATATATTTATAAATAATAAAAGCGCTATAATACTTAAACGTTCAAATTCTGGCTTAAATTTAACAAACTTCTATAAGCTTTATATTTGTTCTGGCAGACAGTAAAATACTGGAACTGGGTACTGTCACGAGCACTCGACTGATCCGATTGTATTATAAATGCGGGGTTCCAACATGTATCTATCATTCAACCTATATTTTACTTTACTTACTTTATTAGACTGTTTTGTTTTTCTTTCAATCTCTAAAGGAGATTCAGGTTAATGTAAATAACTAAATGTAGGTGTGCTTAACACCACAGATCTTAGGTTTGACTAAGTTTAACTTGCACTAATGCATTACAATTAGTTGAGAGTTCGAACACTCGTAAATTTTCCAATTCGAAACGAACGATCAGTCACATTTTTTCAGTCGATAGAAGTGGAGGTTCAAGTGCTGCAATCTCAGATTTAATTCAGGCATACGAGGAAATACCATAAACCAATTGTAGAAATGAGCATGGAAATGGATATAAGTCTGGTGGATATGTTTAAGCTGGCTTGCAAGTAAGTGATTGTCATGCCAGGCAGCGATATGTCACTCACAGGATTACCTCATATATGACAAATATATAATAATACTTATTTAGTGAGCTATACTAACCCATCCACAGATTTGTCGGCCATAAGATCGTGCAGTACAATTTGGGCACCAGCCAGACGGCGATTATCAATACCAGATATGGTCAGGTGCGAGGCAGACAACGTTGTACTTTATACAATGAGCAGTTATACTATGCATTTGAGGGGATTCCGTTTGCCAAGCCACCGCTGGGGGAGCTGCGTTTCCGAGCACCACAACCACCAGAGCCTTGGAAGGGTATTCGTGATTGCACGTATCCACGTTCCAATCCCGTGCAGATGCATTGCGTGCTACGTTTTGCGAAGGGCTCAGAAGATTGTCTTTATCTCAATGTGTACACGAAAAAGCTGAAATCAGAGAAGCCATTGCCCGTGATGATTTGGATTTATAGCGGGGGGGTTTCAGGTCGGAGATGCCACAAGGGATACTCATAGTCCGGATCTCTTTATGAAGAATGATGTTGTTTTAATAACATTTAACTTCAGAGCGGGCGCTCTAGGTGAGTATAACAAAAATAAGTTTACACAAATACTGCAGGTTATCCACACTAGTGATAACTTTTGAAGCCGTCTTTCCACTAAGAATTTTGTTTAATTTTCGCTCAGAATAAATGTACACTATTTGATAATAAGAGAACAAACTTTTATAAACGGAGAAATATATAAACTTCAAGGTGGAAAGAGGGCATAATATGGCAAATAAATATATTTTAATAAAAGACTTCGTGTATTATTAATACAGGTTTCCTTAGCCTATCCGATTCGGATTTGAATGTGCCTGGTAATGCTGGCCTCAAGGATCAGGTGTTAGCTCTCCGCTGGATACATGAAAACATCTCGAGCTTCAACGGCGATCCAAAAAATATAACGCTAATGGGCATGAGCTCCGGTGCTGCTTCAGTTCAGATACTGATGACGACGGAACAGACACGTGGTCTCTTCCATAAGGCCATACTCATGTCAGGGTCATCTCTGTGTGCCTGGGCTAATGATGTGAAATACAACTGGCCCAATCGACTTGCCCGTTTTCTCGGCTATAAGGGCAGCAATACTGATAAAGAAGTATTGCGCTACTTACAAGGAGTCTCAAGTAGAAAATTAGCCATGTGCAGCTCTATATTGAATCAGGAGGAAAAGCGGGACTATATCCTGTTCCCTTTTGTGCCAACTGTGGAACCATATATCACTGACAGTTGTGTGATCTCTCGACCCATTATTGAGACACTGTCAACGGCCTGGGGTAATGAAATACCGGTCATCATTGGGGGCACATCCTTTGAAGGCTTGTACTCCTATCAGTATGTTATGCGGGATTACACACACATGCTAGAAGACTTTCAAACCCTGATACCCCGAGAGGTGCGTGAATCTTGCACCCCAGAGGAACTAAAAGAACATATCAGACGACTTAAACTGCACACCTTTGAGAATGACACCAGGGATAGAATGGAATTCCTTGAATGCCTAAAATTGCTCTCCATGAAAAACTTCAGGCATGCCATACATCGTACTACCCTCGCACGTTTAGCCTATGCCCCGAGATTGCCAACCTACCTGTATCGCTTTGACTTTGATTCACCTAGCTTTAATTTCTTTCGCCTTCTTCTCTGCGGTTCCGATCAGCGAGGTGTTGCTCATGCAGACGATTTCTTCTACATTTTCTATGGAACAATGTCATTTAAATTGAATCAATACTCACCAGAATATCAGACTATCGAACACATGATTGGCTTGTGGACAGCATTTGCAACTTATGGCGATCCCAACTATGCTCATACTAGTCCAGCCAAATGGGAGCCCCTAAAGCCAAACGCTCCTCAAATGTGCTTAAATATTGGCAGACTTATACATTTCATTGAATTACCCGAAACAGAGCAATTGAAGCTCTGGGATAGCTTCTACGATAAAGTAAAGTTGTACTAATTAAACAAGGCAGGAAGAAACGTCACTCGGTGCGGGGTTTCAAGATTTAAATTACTTTTAAATTTGAAATAGTTTGAGTTTAATCAGGAAAATACAAATATTTTAGTAATTCAGTTTAATGTTCTTTTTTGTGGAAATAAAGATAACTTTCAAATTATGTCCAATGCCATTTGTCTCTAAATAAGTAACATTCGTTTTTTAAGCTCATGATAAAAAAGTTATGGTTTGTTATTGTTTGTAAAAGCAAATGTAAATGTTAAGCATCATCTGATAAGCTGCGATAAGTTGTCGGAGGTGTCATAATTGAAATTATATTAATTCAACTTCTGCTTCCTCATACAATTCGTCGACTATCTGCAGATGCTGTAATTCCGGCTGTGATATGAACTGCAGTTCCTCATTGATATTCAGACACATTCGGGGTCCATCTGGAGATATGGGCTTCCAGTCCACCAAAGACTGTGTGAGAGGAGCATTCGGATTGGATCGTAGGGTAAACTCTGCAAACATGGCAGCCATTCGACAGATGGTCGAATACTCCGCTCTAGATTTATCCAGCTTGACTGTGGATGGCAGTTTGAACAGATAGCACAATTCATCTGCATGGCAAACACCTCGACAATTGGGGCCCTTATCGCGTATACGATAAAAATTAAAATCAGGTGAGTCAAAGTCGAAACGGTAAAGATAGTTCTCGGCTTTACCATAAGCCAGTCGAGCATTAATCGTACGGTGCTGAAGATGCATTATGAGAGCAACTTTGACTTGTAGAAGAGTATCAAAATTGGCCTCGTTCAGGTCATTGATGTCCATCTGGCAGATGGACTCTACCAACTTCTTACCCAATTGTCTCCGCATTATGGGATCAGGAATTAATTGCACACTGCGTGGTAGCAAGATCTCAGGATGCTGTTTATAATTATTAAGCAATTTAAGAGATGGATTATATCCGTCTTCACTGGTGGTGCCCAGCATTAGGGGTATCCGATTACTCCAGGCTGTACGTTGCAGCACACGAGGCTCAGAAAGTATCAACCCTGAAGGTGTTTCATAATACTCTACATTAGGTGTACATACTGGCAAAACGGAGCCCTGGCATTTCTCTAATTCCGTCAAAATATCCACCGTAGTCAAGAGATTGGGATCAGCACTTTTGATAGATTCGTAGACTTGGCTATCAATATTTTCGCCTTCGTAGCCCAGTTTCTGGGCCAGTCGATACTCAAGATTGGGCAGACGATTCATTTCATTCATGAAACCCGCCATGAGAATGAACTTGTGGAAAAGTCCCTCAGTCTGTGGACTCACTGATAGGAGATGCACTACCATGCTTCCTGAACTATGGCCACAGAGAGTTATGTTATTGGCATCCCCATTGAAGTTGCTCACATTTGCTTTGATCCACTTCAGGGCGAGCACAGTGTCCTTCAGACCCGCATTGCCGGGTATTCCCACTGAAGGATCCGCAAAACTTAAATATCCTATGGAGAATGTCGATTCAATCTTATTTTTTCCGAATTATTTACAATACTCACCAAATGCTCCCAGTCGATAGCCAATGCTGATGAAAATGATATCTTCACGCATTAAATAATCCGGTGACCAGCAACGACTCGAGGAATCTCCCGACTTGAAGGCTCCTCCATGAATGTAGACCATAACAGGCAATGGCTTCTCACTGCATAACTATTGAAATAATATTGTCAAATACAGTTTCGTATTCTAAAACACTCGAATCCTACTCTTTTCACAGATACGTTCAAGTATAGACAGTCTTCTGAGCCTTCCACTTGTAAATTGAATCTATTGAATTGAAGACACTTGTCTCGCGGTTGTTGGCAGTCGAGTATACCATTCCAGGGTATTGCATCCTGTGGTTCTTTGAAACGTAGCTCTCCCAAAGGGGGCTGGGCATACGGTATGCCCTCGAAACTATAGTAAAGCTCATCATAGATCGACTTTTGTTGAACGCCCCTCACCAAACCGTGAGTTGTGCTGCGAACTAGAGATGTTTCCTTGCTGCAAAATAGTTGACACTTTTAGTCTAGGAATACTTAAATATTTTATTCGATCTCAACATACACGTCTTCTACCATATCTTGTCTGTGAAGAACTGACTGAAGAAACTAAAAGTACCCCAATTAATATACCTAGATTACACCATAATTAACGATACAGTTTTTTAAACCACTCAAACTCAAATATATTATCTAATCTCTTTTTGAGATAAGACAAAGAATTTGAGAAAACAAGTTAATCTAGTCGTCTTTATTTTAGGTAAAATCTCTAGACCTTTAATATATATATTTATATATATATATACATATATATATTAAAGGTCTAGAGATTTTACCTAAAATATATATATATAAATATATATATATATATATATATATGTGTATATATATATATATAAATATCTACTCGCCGACAGAGTAGAAAAAAAGTTTCTTAATAGTTGATTTTAATTGTATAGTATAACCAAACATCAAATCATTTAAAACAGAAAATATTGCTAGCTACACATATTTAAACATGAATATACATAACAATAATATTTCAACCAAATTTAATGCATTTTTTTTTTAATTTACAATACATATTATTTACATATTCGATACGAAGATCAAAGGTTGCATATAATTCGGAATACTCACATTTGTAAAATTTACAATCTCCACAGTTAAATAAAAGTACTTAAGATATTTAAATATATGTTTAATATTCATAGTATTTGCCTCTGCTGAAATGTTATAGTTTCTTAGTTTTTTTATTGGATTGATCTATTGACTGCCGTGGCATATTATAGAAATGAGTAGAGGCTACAACAGAAAAGATATATATATATAGTCATTTGAATCGAGTTTTCTTTCAATAAAGTGAAGAATTTAGACTTCAATGTAGTTAAAGTTATAAAGCATAAGAGTACTGACAATTTAATGGCATTTTCTTGTTTTGTTTTTGTTAAATTATCTTTAGTTCGCTTTGTAGACGCTATCCCAGACCCTTAACTTGCCGACCTCGGGTAATTCCATAATTTTCAGTCTCTCCGAAATATTAAGACACTTGATGTTTTTCTTGACCAGAGGTGTCCAATGGATACCCTTCGGTAAATTTGATTCCACACTAATGCAGTTTGGGTTCGATGTAGTCGCAAACGAGGTCAGAATGTCAATCATACGTTCTATGGTTTGAAATTCGGCGGTGTGCTTGTCCAGTTTCCAGGCGAAATCTCCGTACCAAATATAGGAATGATCATCAACATGAGCAACACCACGCAGATTATCGCCACAGTATTTGCGTCTCTGATGATTAAACGTGGATGAATCAAAGTCGAAGCGATATAAATATGTGGGTGCCGTGGACAAATGAAGCCGTGATTTAATTGTACGCATAATGGGATGCCAGAAGACCTTGTAGCTGGCATACTGCAAGAATACTCATTTAGTTTAATAAGAATACAATAATAATCATACACTGACACTCACTTCACAATAGGCCACCACACTGTCTGGCTGCAGCTCCATGGGTTTGTCCCCAAAATGCAAGAGCTTCAACCGCTTTCCTAGATTTTGGGCTAATTCTTGGGGCAATGAACGCTTCAGTTCCAGAGGCAACAGATGTTGGGGCTCACTCTTAAGGCTGGTGAGGAGATATGGCGACATGTGCACACGCCCATACATTAGAAGACCCTCGAAAGAGGTGCCGCTCATCAGAACTGGAATATTATTGCCCCAGGCTGTGTTCAACAGTTCAAGTGGCTGCTTGGGCAGCACACAATTCTCGGAGCTATACGGTTCCACGACAGGGCCGAACTGGAAGACACAGTCGTCCAGGTTCTCAGCTTCACTCAGCAGATACGGCTTCACCAGATCCTCGCCGGGCACACTTTGCAGGAACTCCAACACCTTCATATCCGAGGCTTGATTCATTTTCTTCATCCCCAAATTGTCAGCGAGACGTCGAGCCAAATTGGGTAACGTACACAGAGCCCAGGAGCACAGAGCATTGCCCGATTGCATAATGGCTTTTTGGAAGAGTCCTTCCGCTGCTGGATTCATCATTAGATAATGAACCGACGCAGCACCAGCACTTTCACCAAATGCTGTTACATTCGCAGGATCTGCATTAAAACAGGCAGCATTCTCTTTGATCCACTTCAGTGCCAGGAGCTGATCTTTTAAACCTGCATTGCCTGGCACTCCGGCAGCTGGATTTTGAAGACTGAGAAAGCCCAGTGGACCCACACGATATGAAACCGTAACCACCACCACATCGCGCATCATAAAATAGTCCGGACTATGCAGATCTCGTGTAGGATCGCCCTTCTCAAAACCGCCTCCAAAAAAGAACACAATTAGAGGTAAGGGCTTCTCTGTAGTCAACTGTGGATTAATCATTGATTATTTTGATTGATTATCTTTTATTGCAGTTACTCACCGACTTGACGTACACATTGAGATACAGACAATTCTCAACCCCTTCGAGCTCCTTGGTGTACTGATTAAATTGCAACGGCTTCTCTCCCTTCTGCCGGCAGATACGAGCCTTCGTCCAGGGCTCTATGGGCAGCGGTGCCTTAAACCTGAGTGCACCCAGAGGCGGCTTCGCATACGGAATGCACTCAAAGCTGATATAATCATCGCCATAGATACTCGTACATGGACAGCCCACGACTGAGCCACTTTTGGTCTTTACAATGGTATCGGGTTTTGGGCTGTACAATGATAATAGAGATACTAGATAATAAAGTATATGGTAACTCTATGATCTTGTGTCTTACTCACTTGCTCATGTCGCGATGTGTAATGATCACTTTGTACACACGTTTGCGCCTTTTTATATGCTGCTGCTAAATTTTCTTTTATCTAACAGTAAAACACATTTATGGCAATTTTTATTGCTAACGAACAAAACAATGACATGTAAAATGAACCAAATCTGTATCTGACAGCTGATTTTGAGTTTAAACTGCAATGAATTGAGTGAGTTTTGAATGCTAAACTGGTCGACATTGTTGTTATTTTTGTTTATCAGCAGGTCGAAGCGACTACAGTTGTTTATCTACTGTGTGCTTGCATAATTCAGCAGGGCTACATAAACAGCTGGCTCACATATAAAAAATTATTAATTTCTTATATATATAAAGTATAGATACTAGTATAGTATAGAATATATATTTATATTACAAATATATATATATATATATATATATTTTATGCAGAAATTGTGATCACAAATTTAAAAAATATTTTTAAGAGTAGCCCTTTAATTTTAAATTTCTGCAGCCCTGGCATATTTTATTGAAAATTATATTGAGCTTCAGCGCATGGTATAATAATGAAAGGTAGTGTCAAGTAAGAACATACATATATGAGCATAACAAATTTGACTGATATCAGATTGTTTATTTTATTGTGTGATTAGATAGTTAACTTTGCTGAATAACTCATGTTTTTGTTTACACCAAATTTATATTGAATGTATGCATCTAATTTCAAATAAAGTTTGCAATTTTGCAATTACTTTGCAAATGATGCAAAAGCTCATCAATTCAAGAATCAAATCATAAGTACTGTATACATCATTTTGCAAGTATCATTCCAACAAAATATTTAAAATAACGAACTTACAATGTACAGCTGTTAAGTCAAAGAGGCACTGTTAACAATGACGCAATGTTAAAGCGTACAATGTTAATTCGCTGTTCGCTAATCTATATTTGTCACAGCGATGATACAATAATCTTTCTAGGGAATGGGCAAGATAATTTTTGACCAGACGTTCAGTGTACTTTGCGCATATGTATATAGAATACACTGTTCCATAAAATCACAAAATTTAAGCTCAAACAACATAGACACATCGCATAAATTTGCCGACAACGAGATGAATTTCAATCAATTGTATTGCGACGGTCAACAGAATTGGAGCAAGCACAGCAAATAATTCGAAAACTAGTTGTTTTTTTTAGCACAAAAGAATAATTCAAAAATCAAATACACTTATGTACAATCATATATAAAACTAGCAATGGAAGTGCACGTTGGTTTTTCCAAGTTGCTCCAGATGGGTGTTAAGTGAGTAGAGAGAAGCTTTTTCAGATTGCAGCAAACGTCGACTTTGAACTTGAATATGGGTCCTAAAATCTGAACTACATCACACCTAATCAGCAGACGCACCTATTATATTTACTTATCAGTACAAAGTGTAATCTCTAACCTAACCCTAACCCTAACCCTAACCTAATCTGCCACCCGTAGACTCGTTGGGCATAAGGTGCAACAATATCGTTTGGCCACCAGCCACACAGTCATCATAACAACCAAGTACGGCCGAGTACGCGGCCTCCAACGCAAGACAATCTACGATGAGGAGCTATACTACGCCTTTGAGGGTATTCCCTATGCTAAGCCCCCCATTGGGTAAGCTGCGTTTCAGGGCACCCCAACCACCAGAGCCCTGGGAGGGTGTACGCAACTGCACCACATACAGCGAGAAACCGTTGCAGAGGAACATGGTAATGGGATTGATTGAGGGCTCTGAGGATTGTCTATACTTGAACGTCTATGTGAAGAACATAAAGTCAACAAAGCCCTTGCCTGTCATGGTCTGGATCTATGGCGGAGGCTTTCAGAAGGGTGAAGCCTCCCGGGATATCTATAGTCCAGATTACTTCATGAAGCAACCTGTGGTCCTTGTGACCATCAGTTACAGACTTGGCGCTCTAGGTAAGGTGTACATACATCTCAATTTCTGCTCCCTGTTTATACCTCTGCTTTGATAATAGGTTTTCTTAGTCTAAAGGATCCGAAACTGGACGTGCCCGGCAACGCGGGACTTAAGGATCAGGTGCAGGCTCTTCGCTGGATCAGTCAGAACATTGCCCACTTCAATGGGGATCCTAATAACATAACCCTGATGGGTGAGAGTGCTGGCGCTGCCTCCACACACATTATGATGATAACCGAGCAATCGCGTGGTCTATTCCACAAGGCGATACTGCAATCGGGCTGTGCCCTGTGTGCCTGGGCAGATACTCCCGATCGCAACTGGGGCTATCGCCTAGCCCAGCAAATGGGCTACAAGGGCAGTCAGCTGGAGGCGGATGTGTTGAAGTTCCTTAGTAAAGCGTCGGCCCGACAAATCGCATCTAATGATCAGGATATCGTAACGCAGGATGAACTGCGGTACTTTTATCTCTTCGGTTTTGGGCCCGTCGTGGAGCCATACGAGAGTCCGCATTGTGTGGTGCCCAAGCCACATAAAGATATGCTGTCCAGCGCCTGGGGCAACAGCATTCCAGTTATCATAGGAGGCAACACGTTTGAGGGTCTGTTTTCTTATCAGCTCGTTCGCAACGATCATGACTGGGTCATGACTCACTTTGATAACATAATACCTCGTGAAGTGAGTGAGGCGAGTTCACCGGAGCAACTGCAGCAATTGGTTTGTCGGTTGAAGCAGCTGTACTTTGGCGATGACAAAAGAGATCGAATGGAGCTATTCGAGGCGCTCTCCATATTCTCGGATCGGCAAATCTGGCATGATTTGCATCGGATGGTTATGGCCCGATTAAAATATGCTTCAACCTCATCCACTTACCTGTACCGGTTTGACTTTGATTCGCCGCATTTCAATCAATTCCGTTGGCTCGTCTGTGGGGAGCGTGTACGTGGAGTTTCCCATGGAGACGAACTGTCGTACCTATTCTATAATGTGCTGGCAAAGAAACTGAACAAATCCTCGTTAGAATATCGCACCATTGAACGCATGGTGGGCATGTGGACAGCCTTTGCGGCCAACAGTAATCCCAACTGCCAGGTCACAGACTCGGCCAAATGGACACCTGTCGAGCAGACCCCAGATGGAGCACACAATTGCTACAACATCAGCGAGGAGATGCACATGATTGCACTACCTGAGGCCACAACTCTGGCCGTGTGGGATACCTTCTATGACAAGGAGGCTCTCTACTAACCCATAAATCCATTCCAATTATACTCGAACGATAATTGAATCGACATATAATACTTTTTTAAGAAAGTCACTTCTATATACTTATGTATGTATGGTTGTACAAATGCATTTAATTATCTTGTGATCACAAGCTCTCCAGTTTAAACGTATCTAAATTCTTGTAAACTTAAGATTTTAGTTTGTACCTGATCAAAATCTTTGAAAGAATAAAGCGCAATTTTATACATTAAGAATTCATAGTCTTATTAAATTCTCAATTGCTGACCTTAAGTTAAGTTTTAGTTTGTATACAAATATATATTTTAAGTTGAGAAAAACAATAAAAATAATTTAAATTATCTGGTAAAATGTGAAAAGTTCAATTTCATAAATAGAATTTTATTTTGGAATCAACAAAAAACGTATCAGCATGACGATTTCATAAATAAATGAAGAAATAAAGAGTATTTCATCAGAACGATTTAATTTAATTTAGTTTAACACACGTTCTCCAATCAATTGTATTCTGTGTGAGCAACAATAGCTTCTTTGACTACTCGATGTACATATACAATATACAACATTGTGATTTGAAGTTTAGTTTTCATTTCCGGCATGAAAGAAATGGATTTTATTCGCTTGACTTTCAAACTGAATCGAGAAATTAATTGATTGCTTTATTTGAATTAAAAATGTATTTTCGTTGAAGGTTTCTCAAATTAATTAGAAATGAATTAACTTTGTGTAAAGTGCATTTTATGCCTTTGTATTTCCAACTCGCTCAAGTTCGTCTTAAATATCAGTTTAATTCTGAGATTGATTATTGTTAATTGTAAATGTTATCAATGAGAGTGTCTCACGTTTAAGTCTGAGTGCGAGTGTGTTAGTATGTGTTAAAAAAAAGCGGAAAGAAATAAAATTTACGTTTGTGAAATTGTTCTTTTAGCATAACGTAAGTTTTACAATGCAATAAATAACTTTTAATCAAAAAGATTGAATTAATATTTCGCATTTTTTGTTTTATGTGACATGAGATAGGCATATAGTTACAAGTGTACTGAGTTATCAGATTAGCGTGCCCCTTTATGTTTATGCTAATTCACGCAACATCGAAATTGCTTTGTTTTTTTTTTTTTTGTATTCACTTCATAATTATAGCTTAATAAAAGGACCGCTATATATTATTTGCAATTTTGTTTAATTTTCGACGAAAATGCTTTCAATTTACATTATGCATATGCAATATGAATTATCTTGCTTGTTCTGGCAATCACAGACACCAAACGCACAAGATGAGAATACTTTTAATTTTATCTCTGGAAGAAAAATCAGATTGAAATTTAAAGCATACGAAATTAAATGCAATACATTGTGTATTAATTTTTTTATTACAAAATTAAACTATCTGCCACCGTAAAGAGCGTAGAAATTAAGATTAAGTGACTAAAGGCAACCAAATAAATATCTAAAATAAATAAATTAATATTTAAAGAGTGCAGTGGCTAATAAAATTTTTAGAAATAGTATTGATATATTTAATTTATTGTAAATGCAGCTAAAAGTGTTTTATGTAAATTGCATGATTTTATGCCTTTTATTAAAATGTATTCTGATTCTAGAGAGATTTTAAAGTTGTTTTAATTCTGAGAAGAATTTGAGGAAATCGTATCATCTGCAAAGTGATTGTCAAGCATACAAAGAAAATAATAGAAGATAGACTACGTTGCATTAATTTATTACGTGCAATATTTTAATATTAAAATAGATTAATTTAATCATTTTTTAAAAATGAATTCCGTAAATTTTAAGATTTGTAGTTCGACAAATATTTGCTGACTGTAATAGGTTCGCACTGTTAACTCAGAACTCGCGTTAGTGCGGCAAATGCTCTCATTTGACTTTTTTTAGGCTTTCAATTTTGGTGCAAACTTTTTGCAATTGTCAATTATGTTTGATTGTTGGTGGCTGCTAACGCTTTTCAACTTTTGCCTTTCAACTTTCACCTGCACACATTCCAGCTTTACAACAATTTCCAATCAATGCACAATCCAATAAAACTTTCAAGAGTGCGAACAAATTAAAAAAAGTACGCATTTATATACATATGTTAATAACAAACTTGGAATTGTTCAAGTTTTTTTTTTCCAAAATTTACGCAAATTTGATGAAGTTGCCAGTTAAATTTCATGAGCTATATAAAGCGAAAAAAGAGAAACAAAAATTAAATGAAACGTTTACAGTATGTAGTAAAAATTTGGTATTACTTAATTCTTGAGAGCGGGAGTTGTTAATTAAAATTGTCAAAAATCCAGAGCGTTAAATCCGTTCACTGTCGACTGAACTGGTGAGAAATGGCAATAAGCATTTTCGGCTAATGTTTTTTAGAGTCGGACGACGACGGCCTATTGCCAAGCTCAGAATTTTTTATTCTGCATTGCTCAAGTACTTAATTACACTTGCGCGCACTTTAATTTTCTGTTGGTAGCAAAGGGAGCACGAAAGGGTGGGCAGAAAGTCGCAAAGAAATGTAAATTAGGCTGGCAAGTCAAAGTGAGCCGAAACCTTGTAAATTATAGGCTTAAGCTGCTGTTAGACCCCTTTTTGGTTACATGCTCTCAGCTCCTGGAGCATGGAAGAGAGGGACTTATTAAATTATGTACATATAACGAGTTTGCAACTGGATGGTGGTTGGGGGCAACGGGGAACAAAGTCTTTCGCTTTCAATGCCAAGCGGCATACTAATCTCAATTTAAGCTCGTTGCTTCTGAAATTTGACACTGCAAGCAGTGGGATCTGTGTTAGTAAATTGAATGTCAAAGGGTTAAGTTAAGGTGGCTCAAGTCCCTCCTCTCTCTCTTTCTCTCTCTGTTTATTCACCACTCTCCTTAGTTACATGCCTTAAATATACAATAGTCATTTGTGTGTGCTATAAAATCAGTGTCCCTGAACCCAGTTAAAGTGAGTTGTGATTCCATAAGAATGCATCAAAATAATTTGAATTCAGTGAAAGTTTTTATCTGTTACCTTTTTTTATTTAGTCTGCCCTTCGTTTGTTGCTTATTGCACCCAATGGGATTTCCCTCATATGAATATCCCTCCAGTGTTCTTCTTTTCTAACTAAAACTATTTGAATACCTTTTCTTGGTTAGCAAGAGGGTATATTATACCTAACCATTAACTTATCATTGACTAATTGCATTCCGATTTATAAAAAGTTTCTAAATTATCAGAATAATCACTTAAAATATACTTAATTAATTTGTTGTTTTCATTTTTTAGGGTATTTTATACAATAGGTGTTTTATGATTTTGTTTGAATCTAAAATTGCAGACAAATTTCTATGCGAACGCCAGAATTATGTGGCTCTTGTTATGCGTTCCCATGCGGAGGGACAGCCGACCAAGTTTTCGAGTCCAACAACAGCTAGAAACATTGAACATTGATTTCGTTTCTTGATGCTGAGGGTCGACTTTCTAAAGAATTTTAAACAGCTACAATTTGTCGAGCAAAACGTTTGTGAATTTTTGTCAATCATTAAATTAATTTAATCGTAATTTACAGTTTTAATTTGCCAAAATGTCAAAAGTTTTTGGCGGCAAATTAAAGGCTATGATGAAATCAAATATAAATTGAAATTATCTTCTGTCCCATCTTGGGGTGGCAGCGAAGAAGGCAAATTGACTTCATAGTATGCTTAAATTTCATTCCAACTAAATTGAATCCCATTTTTAATTAAACGACCACCGAACTCCTAAAAACAATCCCCTAAAATCCTATTAACCTAGCCTAAAAGGCCAAATTTTATTTTGTTTTGGATTTTGCACTTTCATGCTGAAAAGTTCAGTTAATATAGAGAAGGGTAACCGTTTTTGCTTTTGTCATTTTGAACAAAAAAGTAATTTGGTTAAAAAGCAAGTGAGTAATTATTTAACACAACGAGGGAGGGGGGGATTTGAGAAGGTGGAAAGCCAAAGCGGTTGCCACTTCAAACTTTTTTAAGACAAAAGGCAAAAGGAAATGCAAAAGAAGGGAAAATTATGAAACTTGAGCTGAATTTTTAATAAATTTACTTGGGGGTGAACAAAGAAATCAAAAACGGGATAAGGATGTAAGAAATACATACATATGTACACGATACATAAATTAACTTTTTATTGGGGGAGAACAGTCGACGTCAATTGGCAAATAATGGACTCGGTCTTATTCGGTCTTATTATTAACTGAAATGCTTTTTGATCTTCCCAGCAAATTACATGCAACAACGCGCTCTCAACAAACAGAATGGATGCTACTGCTGCGAGGGGGTTGGTGTTTATGCTGTGCCATGGAACTGTGTGTAGGACATGCAACACTTTCAGTTTTGGGGCATCTAAATGGCCGCGTCGTTGTCAGTGTCGACGTTTGTGGCGTTTGTAATTCACTTTGATTAAATATGCCGAGAAAGGAAGGAGAGACGCATTAAAATGCCGCAACAATGTGCGACTGCAAGTGGAGATGCTCTCGAAGGAGAATTCACTCCCGCAGAGAGGAGACGTCCTTAGACAAGTCAAATAGTCAGAACAGACAGTCGAGAGTCGGGAGTTGGGAATCGACAGAAGAAAGCGCAAAACAAGTTTGTGAATTTCGGCAACTGCAGCGTGTCCTCTGACAGGATATAAAACAATCAGCGCAAGCCAGCGGAAACGGAAGTGTAGCTGTCGCCCTGTGCCACCTCATGCCCCCAAACCAACCATCCACCATCTACTCACTTTTCCGCTGCTCTTTACTGTTGAGAGGGGGGAAAATAGTTTAAATTGTGGGCGTGGCCATGGATGGAGTCATGGGAGTGTATCCACAGAAATATTGTGTGAGTGTCTTGTGGCTGTTGTGAAATGTAGTCCACGGCTGTCTTGTGGCCGCTCCATACACCCTGTTCCTGGAAGATTTCGAGCCATGCCTGGGTCGTCTATCTGTGTCTGCTTGACTATTGTTTGCTTTCAGCTGCATGCTCTGGGTTTATTAATATGGCAAATTGAAATTTCACGCTTTGTTGCCAAGCCTTGGACTCTGACGTCTCAATTTTGTGTGTTGCAATAGTAGAAAGGATTTCTCCGTGGAAGGATGGTTTGCTTTTATCATTTGGCATTGTAAGTTGCCGTGGGTGATCTTGATTACATTTTGATATATTTTCTGTTGGTTCTAATTAATTATACTTCACTCAATTTTAGATAAAATTGAAATCACTCGAAGGGATATAGTGCAATTGCCTTAACTCGTCGAACATTTAAAGATAAACCATAATAAGTGAAATATTATTATATTAATTAAAATATCTTGCCATAGTTATCTAACGTAGCAAAGTATTAATTTTTAATGATTTTAAATTAAGTTTTAGGTGCGATTATACATATATTCTCTATCTACCATATCTAGAGTATCCGCTTTGCGGATTACTCGATTGCTATGTAATTTAATATGTTTTATATAAAATTATGTGTCGCCGCACTTCGGCGTGTCTTATCGAGTTTGCCTCGCTTCGCCACCACAGGTTAAGCTAGGCTCAAGTAAAATGGAAATTGTGAGTTGTCGAAATATATTTGAAATACGCACAAATCGCATCGATCACTTTAGAAGCCATTAACTTCGTTTAAAGGTAATAAATAATATTAATACATCATAATAACATGTAAATAGGTAATTCACAAATTTTGATCTAGAATACTTAAATAAAGTTATTTTCTATATAAATTAAGCGGGTCTTTTTGCACTTTAATTACATTCTTTTTAACGTTGTTTCAAACTCTCCAGTACATGGCAAATGTTTGTACTTTATTTTCAATGAAAAACAATGTTTGAGAAAAAATTAATTTAATAACACAAGTTTTGTGTGTTATATTGAGTTTCTAGTGTAATTGAATTTACCCATTAATGGATCACTTATTCGCGCATTTAGCCTCAAATATGCTGAGTGAGGAAAAAGGGGGCGTTAGCGAGTGACGATGGGCGTGCCAAAATGTCAAACACAAAACTGACTGACAAACTTTTACTTTCTTCAAACTGCGAACTGTGAAACTCTGTGGAGCTGTGTGGACTTCTGTGAACTGCAATTTTCGGTTGGCTTCACCTACGTCCCGCCGCAGGATTCGTCGTTGTTCATGATGACAGCTGTCGGGCTGGTTATTGTTGCTGTACTTGGGAGAAGGAAAGGAGGTCAGTGAAAAGTGCAAATGTAAGGAAGAAAACTCAAACAGTTTTGCGGTCTTGCATTTGAGTGTCGTTGTGGTCATTGTCGTCTCGTTGTTGGTTATAAATGAACCAGACACGAACCCCACGGGACGATAGCTGCCAGTTAGCAGCTCGTATCCCCCTTCTCTTCACCCTTTTTCCCAAGCTGCTGTTGGCCATTCACTGTTCGCGCTGATTCGACAACCTTCGCTAGGCATGTTGAGCACAATGATAAACTCTGTTGGTTGATGTACTGCCACCTACCACAGTCAACTCCACTTTCCCCCTCCCACTAGTGCTAGAGTTGCACAAACAGCCACTCCTATTGCCTGTGCATTTGGACTGTGGGGTTCATTTTACATTTTATGCTGTCATTAGCTGTGTTTGCTGAGCTTCTCGTATTGATGAGACTCGTGTGGGTTTCAGTTCACTGTGAAACTTAATTTACATGCAATGTACCATTCTCTTCTCTATGCTATTCTACACCTCCACCTATTTACTATTTAAGGTTTAATCTTGTCACAGTCAATAGCAACACATCTGACATTTCCCATTTTCCGAGTATATTTTCCCTTATTCCTTTTTACAAATCGCATCTGAGCATCTATGTATGTTCTCCATCAATCAAGCAAAATCAAATTAACTTAGCTTTGTCTGGATGTCAAAAAGAAATTTTCTAAGAATATGAAAATTATTGCGTTCTGAATTGCTTTTATTTAGATTGCTTGCAAAGATACTTTTAATAAACAGCGTTTTAGTACAGTCTTAAAAAACGACTAATAGACGGACGGCCACACAGCCGGATATAGCTCAATTAACATAGCTCGATCAAGAATATTTTTGCACAAACGTAATATAGCCTTGTACAGGGTATAACACTTTATAAATTTGGTAAGACACATTCAGAAACACATTTTAAATAAACCATAGAAATTATTGTTTGTGCCTTCTATCGAAATGATCGAAATAAAAATGCATTTATGTTTATTTTTGTTTAATGCTTAACAGTTTCATGCTATTGCCATTTTTTAATAATTATAATTTAAGTCTTATTCTCGTTTCTTGTGTGTTCTTATAATTTTATTTTATTTAACATGACTCATTTTATGTTTCAACATGAAGTCTTGTCATTTCTATAATCCAATTTGTACGTAAACTTTTCTCTACCAAATGGCTCGTAGCCGCTGTCTCTCGCCTCCTCCGCACACCATCCACATGACAACAACGATACTAATTAGCAACAGAATAACGAGCTTAGGTGTTTGCCACCTGGTTTCAGACTGCCTTGCTCATTACATTGTCAGAAGCAGTATTAGACGTGGGAATTTGGTGGGGCTTATGACACTTCCGGCGATATTTCTGGACGCGTTGTCCTGCTCTCCAAGTGCTATCATAAATACTGCGAGCCCAGACATGTTGGCCTGTACCCGACCAGACGATGTTCTGCTAATTTAAATTTATTGGCATTAAATTTGTGTCGCGCAGGCAGCGAATGGTCGGTGGCTACGGTATGGGGCGAAATACCGAGGTGTTTTCTTAGTTCGACTTCGGCCTGCAACTGCTGTTGACTGTGGTTGTTGCATAAATTTATTGCATTCGGCTGCATTGACACTGTCAGCTTCGATATATGGCGACCATTTCCTACATTTTTCACATTTCTTTTTTTCTGCCTGAGCTCGAAAGATTTCTTGATTCCAGTTTTTAACTATTTAAATTTTCTGAATGTTTTTGAACTTGTTGGAAAATTGTAAAAGATTGGTCTACAAATTGCTTTTTGATTTAAACAACTTTCACATGGTGTGAAAAGAATTTAAAAAATACATCAAGACTAATACCTTTGGTAGAATTTGTACAATGTATCAGATTGTTACATAATATTCTTATAGGTAACATGATATAATTTATAGAACCCAAAATTATCATTTTTTGTATGCATTATCTAAACGAAACTACCTAGGCAACTTTATTAACTACAAATCTGTGCCAAAAGTACACAATTTAACTCTTCTATTTACTCTTTTATATGCATATGTAATTACAGTTTCATGTGTGTGGGACTTTATATATATATTTATATATAGATACCCTGTGCCAAGGGTATACAAGATTTTGTAACAGTCAAGGCAAGTATATAAATGATTTCAAGCTATATGTCTATATGCTCATCTGAGCGTAATAACTAACAGATCGCAGTGATGCCTTAAAAACTGAAATAATTGGAAGTTATTCAAGAAATACACAAAGCATTGGGCCAAAAGAAGAAGAGAACGTTGGTGCTATAAAGTAAAAAGTGGGCTACGTGTGCAATTACGTGTTAGCGTTGTTAAGTGCCTGAGCGCAGAATATCTCTTAGTTGAGGTCTCTTAACTAAAGCGTTTTAGCTTGTTATACCCTGTACAGGGATATATTAACTTTGTGAAAAAAATTTTTGTAACAGGCAGAAGGAGTCATCTCCGACCCTATAAAGTATATATATTCTTGATCAGCATCAACAGCCGAGTCGATTGAGCCATGTCCGTCTGTCTGTCCGTCCGTCTGTCCGTCTGTCCGTCTGTATGAACGCGTCGATCTCAGCAACTATAAGAGCTAGAGATACCAAATTTGGCATCAAGGTTCCTGTATACCATACGCAGATCAAGTTTATTTTAAATTTTGGATACCTCCCCCCCTTCCCCCGCAAATCGAAAAAAACGAATAATCGCCACATTTTTCAACGTAGACACTTCTAACTTAACAGGTGCGTTTAGAATGATATGTAGAAGGAACGCTGAAAGTTTTATCAAGATCGGTTTGTAAATAAGACAGATAATCAGCAATAAATGTTATTTTTCCACGGAATCGTAGAGCAGCAGGCAGCACATGTGTGCGAGCGAGACAGCGAACGACTGTGACACATGCGTCTGCTTACCATGTGTGCATATTTGTGCGAGCGAGATATGGAACTACTTCGGCACAGGCATAAGTAAATTAAGTGTCGTAACACTCAGCTTTTGATTGAATATGTATAAATATTTGAAAGTGAGCTGCTATAAGCAAGCAAAGAATTCATATGCAAAATGAGAGTTTCAAAGGGGTTTTCTTTAAACACCTGTTATGTTCTTACTTTTATTTTAATCAAAGTATCTATTATCAAAATACTCTTAATATAGAAGCCTGTACAGGGTATTATACTGTCGAATGCGGTCGACTGTAGCCTTTTCGACTGGTTTTAGTTTTGCTGTTCTTCTTGTTGTCATTGATATATATGCAAATTTTTATCAACATCATCCACATCGGCCGTATTCCTGATGTTGTAATTGTATACAGTTAGTCATGCATAGACCGAAAAATTGTATGGGAGAATATTTTAATTGAAATTATAATAGCCTCATTATGCAAATGCTGCTTTGTTGCTTATTTTTCCATGCTGAACCAAAATCAGGAGCCAGGAAAAAACAACAGGACTCACGAAACACAGCACGAAATGTACAACGTGCAGCTTACCTTCTTTTTTTTTTTTTTTTTTTGTGTTACCTTTTTTTACAGTTTTTTGTATTTGTTTATAGGCAGTTTGTTGTTTGCGTGTGTAAAGATATTTTATTCTTGTCACTTTATTATTTGACGACCGGTTTATGGCACTTGAATTGATCATCTTATGCCATCGCATATACAGAGATTATATATAACTTTCTACATGCTCAAACTCCATGTATTATTCAAGTATAATAACGCAGACTAGGGTTAACGTTTTTAAATTTGCTAACTAGTTTATTCAAAGCGCAGTGGAAACTTATTTAAAAATGCCATAAATTATTTAAGCCAAACAAATTGTGTGTGCATCATATTTCCGCATAAAGCTAAATACGCATAAATGGACTTTGGCTCCTGTATGTTGTAGCTCTACACTACAGAATCAAAAATACAGCTTGTGTATGCGAGAATCGTGTGAGCATTTCCATTTAATAGCATTACCTTAAAATATGTAGAGCTAACACAAACACTTTCTAAATAATAGACAATTTTGTGTGACCAACAAGTATAGGGTACAATTTTGTGTGCTTCAGACAGACCAGACAGTTAAGGACTGCACTAAGAGTGACTCTTGGTCTGATAATATTAAACCATTCTCTTTCGGTTTAGAATGCGACACAATATATAACAATCATTCTTAGAGAATAACAGAAAGCAGAATGCACTAAACAGATGATTAGAAATGTGATAAGATCAGAATAGAGAGAGATTTATCTTATTTTCAATCGTATTAAGCAGATCACAAACAGAATCTACATTTTCCGAAGCAAATTACATGACAATAAATTGAAAAGACTTTATTTGAGGTGGGTAATATACAGTTCTGGAAAGCTCATATGAAAGTCGTTCAGATTGAATCATAGTTATATTTTGTGTATTGTAAATATGGCGGCATCATGTTATAAATAGAGCGCGCTTTGTACCAATGGGCTCAGGCAAGCATGGCCAATAAAGAGGCCCGCTTCTCCCACCTCTTATGTGCAACCCCCTCGATGGTGGCTGGTCAAATGTGCAATGGGGCGTTGTGCAAATATGTGCACATAAATATTTTGCGTGCGATGCATTAAAATTTATGCAAAAATACAAATTGCCTGCTGTCGAACGAGAATCTGGTATTAAAATTCTAAAATGGACTTTAAGTTGGTCAATAGACCACGGACAATTAAATGCATATCTCTTGTAAATTTTATATATACGCAAATGTCATAAGTTTTTAATCGGCTGATATAAAATGCAGAATGCCATAAAAATAAAAATAATGGCAACCGACACAATGACATTCTTTGACAATCAACAATGCAGCAAATATGCACCACTCCCTAGAAACACTTAGCCCCATCACAAATCAAACCAAACTGATGCTGTCCATGCACTGGAAATTTTAGACTATGAAAATTAATTGATATTTTAATGATTCATTTCATATTGTTACCGTTAATTGCCAAACGCATTAAGCTAAGCGCCGACTCTTGTTCCTCATGCTCTTAACCCCACCGTCCAATTTCAACGTCGACTGAGGCTTAGCAGGAATTCTGCTTCAAATATAGAAAGCTAAAAGTATATTCGAAATATTTTTCCAATCTACAGTTAATACGGTTGATTGTTGACATTCACAAAAGATTATTTTTTTTACTTTAATTAAAATGCTTATTGCATTTTTTGTTGAGTTATTGATAGCAACAGTATATATGTAATGGTAATTAATTTTAAAGAGCAAATGGAATTTGTTGTGATATTTTCATTACATTCTGTGAAATATTACACTGTTATTCTGTATATAATGTGGTAATTCTGTTTATTCAATTATATTCAGCGAAAAGGGTTTATTCATTTCCCTTTTTATACCCCATACCAAGAGCTCAACAAGTTTTGTGCTAATGTATAATAGGCAGAAGTAGGCAAGACAGACTCCATAACCCTAACACATACATAACTTGCGGCGGGTTTGTTTGTGGGTGTATGCTTTTGAATAAGATTGTATATGTAGGTGAGTGCAAATACGTTTTAGAGTATTAAATTGTTTTCCTGATTAACTGAAACTGAATTTATCTACATATCGATTACCGGCTGTGGTGTACCTCAACGTACCTGGTTTGGGTATATTAAATATATTTGTTGTAATATTTCCCTATCACTGAAATAAATTCTATTGAAATATTAAACATTATCCAAAAACTGAACTGAAGAGTTTCCTTGTTTTGTGAGCAAATATTGAATTTAATCGTTGCTTTAATAGAGATCAAATAATAACGTCAGCATAATACACAATAAATAATTGCATTGTTTGAGTAATAAAAGAATGAGAGAAATAAAGGGGAATTGTAAAAGCAGTAGGAAATCGTGTTTGGCAAAGCGAACACATAATTGATTGCATAATACTATTAACATAAAACAAACATAGTAAATTATAATTAAACGGCAAAGATAAAAATGATATAAATACGACACGTTCGATGTTTGGTGGATTTTAAATCGAATTGTTCATTGAGCTGTAAACACGCTGAAAAACTAAGATAAACACATTCAATAATAATCATATGGTACACAATGAAATTGTTTTCTAAGCTCCACCCATCTATCCCATTTCCCACACTAATTACAAAAATCCAAAGTGCAAATATTTGATCATTTTTAAACATGTCATCAATATTTTACGAGTATTTTCATTTACATTTTGTAGGTTCAGGCGTCAATTGGTGTTTGCTTTGGTCATCATCGTTGATTAAACTCAACAAACGCTTAAATATATAAATTCTCTAAAGCATCAGCATTTCAAAGGAAAATCAATTAACTAACTACAATAATTTGAATGGCAGCAAAATAATGATGGCTTCAATTGACTGAGCTTTGTCTTGTTGCAATCGCATAAGCTCAGCTGTTGATATATAAAAGGCTCAAGTATATGTGTTCAGTATAAATATTTTAGTGTTTGCTATTATTTGACTTATTTATTAATACTACATATTACGACATTTATTAAATAAAATAATATTTTTTCATGGTTCCTTAAACAGATTATAACAATATAAACAGCTAGGAACATTTCTGCATTTTACTTGCAATAAAGTAAATAACTATAATGTGGAGTGTAGATTATAATATTAAGTAAATTCCAACTTTTTGTAGTTTATATAATTTTATTTGTAATTCAGTTTGGAAAAATATGTAATTCTTTAGTAATTTAATAAGTTACTCTTAAGTAATTTTTTTTTTTTTAATTACATGTCGCTAAATGTTATTTTGTGCAACTTCTTTATGAGCGTATTCGCGTATTCGTATTAGTTTTCAATAACTCCTAATCACTCAGTTGACTGTGGGGGGAAGGCTGAGCGGCGATGTCAGACCCATTTCCACAATAATAATAATAATAAGAATTTATACTTATATACTATACTTACTTACAATACACCGATAATGCTCACTGGTGCATGCCAACCAACAAATCACATGAAAGTGTTTTTGCTGAGCTCGAAGAATACGAAGATGAAGATAATAAAATATCTGTTCAAAATTGTTGTATTTTGCTCTGACTATCGAGCTCTTCTAACAGCAATTACAAAACCAAATATCGCGAATATTATTATGATTCACAGGCTGAATTTCCAAGTCTGTAATTAATTTAAAAATGATTAATAAATAATATCTAAAATTATGATTCTCTGCAGGAGATATGTGTATATAGATATGTCTGATATACATATATTTTTTAATTATTTAAGACTTAGGTTCAATTGTAGTTTAACATTCAAATCTTTCTTAAATAAATTTAAAACGTTGCAGCCAAGTTTGAGTCAAGAGGCAAATAAAACAATTTTGTGCAGTGTTTGCTGGGAAAATACGTCAGAGAATTGGCTATTAACCGGAGTGACACGTAGAACCATTGTTGAGGTAGAAGAGGAGGCAGGACTTCGTGCAAATAAAGTAAACCGCAGCAAAGACGATGAGAAAGTGCCGGAAGTGCCGCTGGCATGAAAGACCTTCTGGAGTCGTCTCAATAACATTGAGACACACCAGCACATCTATGTGCATTTTATGGGTTGTTTCAAAGACTTAGACAACAGCTGCTGCTAAAAGCACGTGGCCATCCAAGTAAGAGTTAAGATTTTATTTCCGGCTTAGGCTGTAGGCCAACATGCACAAGGATTTGACACTTTTCGGACAGTTTGCCAGTGTCTTGAGAAACGCAGATTTATTTTCGCCAGAAATGCATTCGAGTTGTACGAGTTAAGGCTGCAATGGTGGAGATCACGGGAAAGGAGATGTAAGCAGATAAAAGCAAACAAAACTCTCGCAGCACTTGCCCAACTCAAAAGGACTTTCCCCTCCCCTTCCATACTCTCTGCGTTTCTCGTTCGAAAACTTTAAATTGCAAATTCAACACAATTCTCATACAATTCGGAGGAAAGCAAATGCAAATGCCAAAGCCAAAAGAATTTACATTTACAAGAAAAATTGCTTTACAATTTGGCGCAAATAATTTGACTGTGCATATGACACAAAGTTCCGCACAAAGACAACATAAATAAAATGCAACTACCCGAAATAACTTACAAATTGTGCAATCCATTTCTGAGAGAACTCTGGAATTTATGTAATTAAATAAAATGCGCACGTGAATGAATCAAAACAATTACACGAAGAGGAACTATACAAGAATATTTAAATAAGAAACAAAACACAAATATTAAAAAAAAAACAAAGCACAATTATTAAAAAAAAAAATTCGAATTGATAATACATTTATTTGCTTGTTCTAATTGCATTTTTGAGATAAAAAAAAGATTCCTGCAGCATAATCGTTAGAATTTCGAGTTTTTCGAATAGTGTTCGGTTTGATTCATGATTGATTTGGTTCAGCCCGATTTATATTATCCCATTATGGGCAACGCCTTCGTGCAGACTCATAAATAAACTTTTTGATATTTCTTTTATTATTTATGTTTAACGAAAGATGGCAAGTTGCCTGCAATGTCCTGTTCGCTGTTGCTGTTATTAATTACCAAACTCATCCAAAGTAATTCTATAGGAAAATTAGTTTAAGTGGGCGGAGCAACAGTTTGAGTGGGGAAGGGTGATGGAGGTAAGGGCTGATTCGGTGCTTTTGCTGCTTCAGTCGCTGCAATTATTGTGCAATTACAGGCGTGATGGCGCTCGAGGTGGAGCTGGTGGTGGGAGAAGGGAGCAGGGAGTTGGCGTCGATTGGCAGGAGGATAACTACATAAAACTGTTACCTAAGCAACCTGATGCATAAAGTTACTGGGAGGTCTTGGGAACAGGAAGCCAATTTAGTGGCGTCGGCGGTGTGAACAACAACTAGAACATGGAAGTACAAGGGGAAGGTGCAACAGCGGCAAATCGTCGGCATCGCCTTTTGTCTTTCTTTACGCGTCGGTGGCGGCTGTGTAATATTTTTCTTTCATTGCCGTTGCCGTCTTGCCGTTTACCGCTTGCTGCATGAAAGAAAAGAAAAGCTCATAAAACTTTTTCAATTTTACTTTAATTCTGCTCGCTGCATGGCCTGGTCCTGAGAATGGGCCTTCTTTCATTTTTCTTTTTTATCTAGTAACAAAGGCTTTCGACGGCTGGGCGCGACGAAGAGGATCTGTGTTGGCATTTTAGTTATATGAGAATGAAAATTCAATTATATGCATTACCTACCTTACTGGGTATATGGGGTTTATAAGGATGACAGTCGCATTAGCTTATTTCGACACCAATTCTTGCTTGTCGCTTCCGCTAATGACAATCGAATTAGCCGCTTTTCCCGGGCATCAAAAACTTTTTCCATTAAGCGTGCAAATTTTTTCATGACGTCACTTTTTCTGTTTTATTTTTCATATATATATATTTATATTCTTGCACTTGGCAAATTGGTTTTATTGTGCAGCTTAGCACAATTTAAAGTTTCCTGCACTTGCCCAGATAAACTTGGGACGGTCTCTTGGCTTCGACCGTGTCCCTGCTTCTATGTCTGCACTCACGTTTAGTCATTGCAAGAGCCTAATCAAAATGTTTGCTCCTAATTGATGTTTCATGTTGTCGGTTTAGTTTCATGTTCATAATGCCCCAGAACACCCTCTTAAGTTGTTGTTAAGTCCCCACTGCAGCTGTTCCTAATCAAATTTTACTCTAAATATACATATATTATATATACTTGTAGTATGTATACGTATGTATGTATACGGGTATGTATTCTGTTCATAGAAGCACTGTATCCCTCTCTGCTTTGACTTATAAGTAATTATAATATCGACGAAAGAGGAGGCGCTTCTTGTAATGTGGGCCATAGTATAAGATATCTCAGACAAAGAAAAGATCTCTCGATTTTTCTCAACTTTTTTAAATTATTCAGTTCGTTATATTAATGCTGGGAATAACCCCACGTGTCAGCTTGATGCACTATCAATAACTCACAGCTATTTATATTTTAGCACTCGTTTTCCAATACGGTAACCGAGAGAAAACAGTTGACTCAGAGGTCACAGGATCCCTAGGACGCAAACCCTACCAATCAACTCAATGCTGGCAGCTGCTTTGATTGTTTAAGTATTAAGTCAATGGAGGATGAACACAAGAAGAGAAAGGGGAGTGGAAGAAGACCACAACGTCATCGCATCATAAACATGAATAATTGGGCTGCTTAACGGTCGTTGAAAGCTCAGGAGAGCTACTCTCTTCATTCATGCACAACGTTCGACCGAGTAGACGGGGAGATGGCAGGTAATACTGTTGGGTACATGAAAAGTAGCTTAACATTAGATAGTACGACATGCGACACTTGTCGATGCACTCAAAGCCATTGACAGCAATCGAATGCAGTGCAGAAATTTACTTCATTAAACCAGCCAACAATTGCTGTTGCCTCAGTTGGGAATTTGGAGGACATCATTTCATTTGTGATTTACTTCATCCGCAAAAGGGGTTTGTTAATGCAAATAAGTCTCCTATACTTACATACTCATATATTTCTCTCCGTTTTTCTAGACATTTGATTTGCGTCTTCGCATACCATTTGTCGGCATAAGGATCTACCTAGTAAACCTCATTACAATTTTCAATTCGATTTGTTGTACAATTTTGATGCTTTGAAAATATTTTCATTCTAAAGTTATTTTACTAAAGTAAACAATTTCGCTGGCAAACTAAAGTACAATATAAAAACTTAATAGACGTTTTGTAATTTTTAAATACCGGGTCTTAAAAGTTCCAATAATATTTCAGTTACAGCTGCTAACGATCCCAACTCATTAGGTTTTCTTTTTAGGGTATAAAATTAATGCGATTTAGTTGATGTGCTAAATGTGTACTGTATTTTGTTTTGAAATTCAGAAATACGAGGCATTTATGGGCTTAAGAACTTATATAATCCTATTACGTATTTGGAAGTTTTGCCAATGGATTTTGTGGGTATTTGGATGTTTTATGCTATGAATGTAGGTCTGTTATCCGAAAGTAAAATAGCAAAGTTATTTATACAACAAGAAGACACTGTATGAAGTTTTTTATTTTTTTTTTTTTAAACAGTTGCAGATAATGGTCAACAACTAATAAAACTTTGTGTGGGATTCAAAGAGCATAGAGCACGAACTGTGATGATTTTTGGGCAAATACCTTTCCCGATAAAAAAAACGTGTATAAATATTTAAAAAGTTCAAAAATGCTGTAGCAGCAAATAGATAGATAGATGAGTGTTTCTGTGTGAGTGTGTGTGTGTGCAGAGAAAAGTGAGCTAAAAAATAATTCAAACTAATTGCTGGAAATAAAGTTTGTCGTTCAAAGTGCGACTGCTACGAGTTTCATTCAACTTTTTATACTTTCATCTAGTTTTTTACATCACATCTAAAAGTTGTGCAAATTGTGTGGAATTTTTAAATTTTCCTACGATTTTGCAGCTTGAATTGCTATGCATTTTTTTGCGTAGTTCGAATTGGTTTTCTTGTGCGAAACTCTGCACTCAATTTTGGTTTGGATTATCGCTGATGTGCAATAAAATGAAATGTGCTAAAAACTTTTTAACTGGACAAAGTCGATCCCATGGCGTTTAGCGTGATGTGCTTTTTATCATTCATTGTTTTGGAACAATAAAGAAAATCAAATTAATTTTGTATAGAGACAATCGAAATACTCTTACTAAATAATACATAAATAATAAATATTTACATGAATATATAACAATTTGAATAAATTATTTCAATTATACAAAAGAAGTTATAAATCAAATATTAACTAAATATTAAATAGAACTAGTTGGCAAATAAATTTCTTTATTAGTCGGGACCCCAAACATGTTTAGGTAGTTGAATATATCCGTCCCACTGACGGTAAAAGCAGATTAGCACGTCAATTTCCTTTAGCTCACCTAAAATTGAGTTGCCTGTTTAGCAAATTCTTTTACTACCGTATAAAGCAATTTCAAACAGATTTGGCAACATAAATTACCAACTTTCAACACTGACAGTTGGCTTCTTGGCGCCACGCCCATCTAAACTACCATTAACTCTAGCCCCCCATCTTGCGGCACCCTCATCATTGCACTTCTTAGACTCACTCTGTGACCTTTTTGGCAACATTCAAAGTGATAATTTCTATTCTCAGAGAGCCACTTGCAAAGCTTTTATTATTTAATTTTCAAGCTTGTGCTAATAAATTAAACACAGCGTGTGGCAGCCACCCGCCCATTCACAGCCACGCCCACCCCTATGGCTGCTCGGCAATATTAACGAAACACAACACATGCAGAACTACCAGAATAAAAAGACGGAAATTTTTGTTGAAATCAAATTTCCTCTGAGTCTCTGTTGCCAGTCAGCTTGCAGCTCGGTGTAGACATTTAAAGGGATTATGTGCCAAGTTTCCAGTCCCAAATTCCTTGGCCCAATGCCTGCTATATGGTTCGTTGCTCCTGGCACTTGGTTTGCCATTCCCCCAGCTCATATATGTAGAATATGTAGCACTATTGGATTTGCTGCATAGCTGAAAATCGCAACTAATAAAAATCACGCAAATCTTAAGCCAAGAAAACGGTTAGAAAGCGGCGAACGATGCTGCCAGCAATTTAGCCAAAATGTTTTTATTCAATTACGCATCTGAATTATGCAAGCTTTACATATAGATGAAGTTTTTTCCCCTAGACTCCACTCTGCTTCTAGGCATGGGGCAAACATTCACAATAGACAAAAGCCATGCCCGTCTTAAACTTTCTTTTCCTATCCTTTCTTTTTTTTTCTAAATTAAGCAGTTAAGTCTTGCACCATGCTTGCTATAAAATAAGTAAAAAAACACGAATATTAGTCTCCTGGCATATACCCTGTAATTTTACTCAGCTTTATATTTTTTGAAACTAAAACAACTTAATTTTTATAGACGATAGTTTTATTGGCTTACATTTGGCTCTCTGACTCCTTTGCGATGATATTAATATAATTGTTATTTATTTATTATAATAATTGTTTTATTTTATTATTTTGAGTGATATTTTAAATTCAAAATATATATTTTAAGTGCTCGACACTTTATTAAGAAAAACAAAATGTAAACTCCGATAAATTAAACTAAAATGTATTTTTTATTGTGTGTCAAATACTTAGTTAAATGGCTCGGTTATAGACGCATTGAGTTTACATTTGTGCATTCATTTGGTCCGCCTCATAATACCTTCTTGTCCATTCTTCTCGGTGATGAGTATATAAAGAGAGTCGTCTGCGATGTATTCACTTATGCTTAGCAAATTTGCATAATAAATCTATTTTCAATGGTTTTCTTTTTTGTGTATGTGCTGCTTTTTATCTATCGTTCGTTTTCGATATGTAAACGTATCAATGGAAGCATTATAGGACTCAGTTCTATTATGTAGTTGCCAGGCAAGCCATCAGCATATTTGGTTAACAGCTGTGTGGCAGTACGAGTGTGTATGTGTGTGTGTGTGTGCCATATTTGTTTCGCGTAAGCACACACAGTCATAGTATGTATTATACCATATATCCATCTTAACTGCCTCTTAAAGTCCTCGTTATGGCCATTTATTTACGCTTCCATCTGCCAAGGCCCTTTAAAACTTTCTTTCCCTTTTTTTTTGCTGACATCAATTTTGAAGCAGGTCTTATAGTTATTCAGCTGAAAATTTAATACAACTTTTACCAACGCCAAACAAAATTCGTTTTATATTTGTATATTTTTTATGTTTTGCAACTTTATTATTACTCAAATTGTTGTTTCCATTTGAAATGTTATTTTTCAACTGTCGGTTTAACAGTTTCTTAACAGTTTTTCATTTGTTGTTTAATTTGTTCTATTTGGTTTTTAGTTTTTCAGTTTCATGCTTTTTTTTTTCCGACATTTCTAATGCAATAAAGTTTAATTAATTTATGTTTTAATTATATCCATTTTTTCTTCCTTCGTTTGTTCAATTATGCAGTACACTACAAATATGCATATATGTTTTGGTATTTTTTTTGTTATGTCAGTATTTAATTTGTTGTTTTATTTTCTCTCGTTCTGTTTCTTGTTTTGCTATATTTATGCTAGTTTTACATTATTACATTTAACTATATATACGCATACACATAAGCTATAGAGTTTTACATATTCATTTCATTTCGTTTTCTATAATTTGATTTTACTGCGACTAAATAGGGTTTCCTTTTTTTTTTTTTATTGGTTTGTATTTTGTTTTTCATTGCCTTTTTTATTTATGTTTTATATAATTTACAATTAGTTTTCACATGCACGCAATTTAATTGTTGTAATTTTCGCGCTGTTTCAATTTAATGAGCTGCTTCATGGCGCTTCATTTTCATTTAAATTTTTAATTACATTTTCGGCATTTGTTAGTGAAATGGTACTTAAAATTAATAACTGATCATTTTATATGGTATGTGTTTCGCGCATATTCACTTCCGCCTAATTGAATTTTTAACTATTTTCCTGTTGCTATACCCTGTGCCCAAAACAATGCAGAACAAATGAAACTTCTACATCTGAGCGGTATGCAAATGATATGAATGAGATGTTGTCGAATTTAGAATGAATGAGCTTTGTACAGGGTATATGCCAGTTGAGCGCTTTTGACTAAGGGATTTTTTATTAGTTAATGCTCATTATATACTGAACTTGTTTCTGTCGTTTGTGTATTCATTTTATGTTAATATCTATGCAAATATTAAGTTAAGTTAGTCACATAACAGAGTAGCTGCGTTCTTACAACTAACAATATTATTTATATTTTTTCCGGTTTGATACCAACAGTTGTGTTTTTTTGGTTTTTCAGCTATCAGAATTGGCTATAAAGGTTTTACAGACGCTTTTTAGGGGAAAAGGGACTTATTTTAAGCTATAAGCTATATATAACTCAAAATAACCGGGGAAAACTGTTGACCGCAAAATATATTTCGGTTTTAGTATTGTTGTTATTCTTGTACAGCTTATAACGAATGTTTAATAGCTAGTATTATTTACATACATACTCGTACACATACAATTTTAATTCAGTCTTTGGAAGAATAACATTTATATTGGTTTCAATTATACATAAGTATTTCCTTTCGTATATATAAATATATAATTTGTTGAATATTTAATTTTTGCTTCATTTGCTAGATTATTTGTAAATAATTTGTTGTTTTGACCATTTAGTAAAGTGGAGTTCAATATTGGTCTTAGACAGAAAATTATATATTATTAATGCATTAAAATGTTTGTTTTAAATAAATTATACTTAACTTCGGTTTCCCGAAGACTAGATAACTCCTGATGATTGCTTTATCTACAAAATGGAGTGCATATTTTGCATATAAAGAGACACACTGACAAGCAGACTAAGATAGACAATAAGGTCAGCAGGGTCTCATCCATTTATGAGTTTCTGCATAATCCTCTGATTTAAATAAAGTGAAAACAGACATATTCACAGTTGCATGTTTAGTTTATTTAACGAGTTTGGTTTTTAGAGTCTTAAACAACAACTAAACTTAACTACACATTCATATGTACAATAAAATTGATGTTAAAAATCAACAAGCAACAAATTTGCTCAACATTCACAGCAGAAAGCAAAGTAAAGCGAACTATGAACATTTATTTTAACACAGTTGACTGACTAATTGCATACACAAATTCACAGATGCTCTCACACCCTCATCCATACATTCATACATACACATACACACGCAGTTGAAACAGTTTGTGGACTGTGCGCTTCACGATCTTAGCTTATAGATCACATTTAAAACGCACCGTCAATTAATGTCACACTCGAAGCTCATCCATCAGTGGATGTTGCTGCTGTTGCTGCTGCTGCTGCTGCTGTTGCTGTTGCGATTGCTGTTGCTGCTGCGATTGTTGCTGCTGTTGCTGTTGTAGTTGTGCATGCTGCTGTGTTGTGGTTGCTACAATAACTGGCACTGTGGGCGGCGTTGGAACTGGTATCAGTCCGCCAGCAGTGGTCAGCACAGTGGTCATGTTTTGATTATGATGATTCTGCAAATGTTGCTGATGCGTAACGACATGTTGCTGCTGGGCGGGTGAGTGTTGTTGAGCTTGGGCTGCCTGTGTTTGCTTCATACAGCTCTTTTTGGTCAACGTACCACACTGATTCCCGAGTACCTGCAGCGCATGAGGTGGCGCCATCATGCTTCCACCCGTATTCTGACTACCACCATCCTGCATGGAGGACTTCATGTGCTTGGGCGGCGGCGGTGCCCGATGCGGTATGTCGGCAAACTCCGGCGGCGGTAACTGATGATGCTGCATGGCATGATGATGTGATAATATGGTTGCCGGATCTGTTTTCGCGTGTATAGTCAACGTTTCAAGATCGCCGCAAATGTTATTCGGCATTTGGCCATTCTCTTGTCGCTTTAGCTTCGTCTGCGTCCTCGGCTCGCTAAGGCGCGTCTTGTCCCTCTGATAGTAAACTCCCGCGAAGATCAGTACATTTAGTATCAGCAGCGAGCAGCCAATAGCAATAGTCACACTCAGCGCCGTCGAGTACGCTGCAAACCCATCGCTATCCTGCGATGCACTCGCAGCACCCCCAGCATGTTCCGCATCTAACATATCATCCGAATAGAGCTTTCCTCCCCCATATCGTGTGCCATTCCGTTGCAGCGAAGACGAGGGTGAGCTGAGGTTGAGCAGCGAGAAAACCTGATTCGTGAATATCGTAAAGTTGCCCATGGCTGCCGCATTGGCACCCCTCGAAGTGTACGATGGATTCAGTGGCTTCACTGAGGCATCGTTGGCTATGTTGTTATCCAGATCGTCATCGTCATGCAGCTGATGATGGGCAGCGGGTACGTTGTCTCCGCCTGGCTTGTGCAGATCGGGTATTAGATTCAACCAGAAGGAAAGCCGATGTGCGCGATAATGATTCTTCAATTTTGGTTTCGCGTCTGTTTAGAGAATGTTAGTTGAAATTAAATATTAAATAACAAATTTAAATATTATATTATGGATAAAATACCCAAATATGATTATGCTAGGAATCAGTTTGAGAACAATTTAATTTTATTCACAAGAAGTATTGTAATGAATAAATTGCATACAATGTGTTCAATATTTCACTTTATTTAATTTTCATTTCACAGCCTTCATGATTTGAAGAATTGTATGAATTAATTTACTTTAATGGGTTCCACCACTTACCAAAATTTAAATATTTCTTGTGTACGCTCTCATATGCCGTCCAATCGATGGTTTTATATCGACTACGCTCCTGTCGACTGCCGTGTTCCATTTCCATTTGTTCATTTGGATTGCTGCATATTTGCGTAAGTTGTGGGACACAAGCGGAAATTGTGGGAATAAGTTGGAGTTGTTAGGATAGACTGACCGCAGACCCAATCAACACTTACCCTGTGCGCACAAAGTTAGACCAGTAAAACATTACAACTTCCGATAGACTGATTTCGGCTTTTGTATAGTTGCGAGTAAAATGATTTAAGCCACCGACGAGTGGTGCACCAAAGATATATGGTAAATCTTCGCCATGTATGCAACCCTGACGCTGTTTAATTATTCAAATGAGAATGCATAGTTTAAATAATTGTTGTATTGATGTTCGAGTGGGAAATTGAAATTGCTAAACATACCTGTGGATAGTCACCGAACCGTGTCTGATAATCAAATACATAGAGATACGAGTTGCGATGATCCGCTGAATGCAAATCGACGGTTTGGGCCGCCGGGGCAACAACCTGAGCATCACTTAAAGCCTCTAAAGTTTCATCTCTACAAGTTGAAGGCAAACATAGAAATACAGGTATACTTTTAGATGTTCAAAAAGACAGCGAGAAAAGTGCTAAAATCAAATAACAATTTTTGTATTGCCATTTTCTGGCTATTTGCCGCATCGATTTGTGCTCAAGTATGCCACTAACAAGCACTTTGCGTGCCATTTGGAGTGCACTCGTCACAACTGTTTACCTGTCCCCCCCCAGCCTTCGAGTAAACTCATCGTGGGCTAAGCCTATTTAGAGAAAATTTTCCTTTGCGACTGATTTGCCGCATTTTGCTATTATTTCATACAGAAATTTTGTCCGAGTTTCTCTATATTTTTGAGTTTTCTTTTTATGCAATTCAAATGCAGCAGAGCAAAATTTGAATAAAAACTATTTTTCGTATTTGCATACGTATCTCCCTGGCTGCAGAGCAGTGGCAATAAAATGGCCAGTATTTCGTTTTATATTATACATCCACACACATAAGTATATAAGTTAGTACGTATATATTTAAAATATAAACATTATTCTTTGTCAGTGAAAACAATTTTGTTGTTGCACAGAGCGCTTTAAAATACGGTCAAAGTTGTCTACAATGTAAGTTTCAATGCATAAACAAATAAGAATGCAAATTAATTGTACAACAAGTCATTCTAATTTGCAACACTATGAGACAGACACGAACTACGGTATATTGAACATTTTAATTAAATCTAAGAAAAACAGTTTCCATATTGTGCAATGAAAACTATTTGCTTATATAGTTCAAAATGGATTTCAATTAAGTTAAAAATATTATATTCCTGAACTACCTCAACTATAAAATTATAATCAAATATAAATGATTAGTTTTGTTTATGTACTTAAAAAAAAATTTTGTATCGAAACTCAAATTTGATATGTTAATTTTATTTATTGAATATTATTTATTTCATTTAGATTATTTATTCTTATAATATTTAATATTTATTTCTTTTAAGATATGTATTATCGTAATATTACATTTTATTAAGTCAATTCAAATGTTCAATATATTTTTTTCTAAATCGGGGCACACGAAGTGAATATATAATGTTTAGATTTGCTTTCTGAATATTTATTTTAAAAACATTTGTCGTTATGTTTGTCAGACTCTTTGATATTCCGCGGCAACCTCGCATCGAGCAGAGATGTGGACTTACAATATAGATGAAGCGTGAATCGTTTGCTGCTTCATTGCAGACAACTTAACGCACGTTTGCACAAGAGCAACAGTTTTTGCATAAATCGAGTTTTGAGTAGGACTGGGCAGGAACGGAAATCAATTTTTTGATGAAAGCCAGCATATATTCTGATTAAATAATTCACATTCAATGCATTTCTCCTGCATATATTCAACAATTCAGCAAATCATAAAATAAATTTCTTCGTAAATTTAATGCTATGTCAATATGCATTTACTTGTGCATACTTGTTGTTGTAGTTGTTGTTGTTGTTGCCTAGACATAAACATAAATATTGATAAAAATCAAAAGCAAATCATTTATGATTGCGCATATGCAATTTCATATCACTTTTGTGCCAGGTTGTCAGACAAACCAATACCCGTACATGTAGGACGGGCATTTCACTCCATAATTTGAATTGAGCATCGAACATCGAATATCGAACATCGAATATCGAACATTGAAGATTGGTTACTGGGCATTGAGCTTTGTGCATTTCCCTAGGTCATTAGACTCTGTACTAAAAGTACATAGTCTTCTAAGTTTGACGAAAGCGATTTGTGCGTAACAGGCAGAAGGAGTCATCTCCGACCCTATAAAGTATATATATTCTTGATCAGCATCAATAGCCGAGACGATATAGCCATGTCCGTCTGTCCGTCTGTCTGTCTGTCCGTCTGTCCGTCTGTCCGTCTGTCAGTCTGTCCGTCTGTCCGTCTGTCCGTCCGTATGAACACCTAGATCTCAGAGACTATAAGAGCTAGAGCTACCAAATTTGGTGACAACACCCGTATAGTGTGCAGGCAGATCAAGTTTGTTTTAGATTTTTGCCACGCCCCCCTTCCGCCCCCCGAAAATCGAAAAAAACCTATTATATGAGCTACAGACTTGCCACATTTGGCAGATTTGGTACACATCAAGTGCGCCCGCGTGCGGACGTTTTCCGAAAATTTCATCACGATCGGACCATAAACAAAGGAGATTTTAAGGAATGAATGACCTACAAATTCATGAGGGCTAAGCAGCATTACAGCAACAACAACAGCAAGACTCGCTACGGGTGCGCGGGTTCAAATCTCGCTGCTGACAATTACAAATTTGAGTTATATTTTTCAATTATTAATTAATTATTGCTATTTTATTTAAATATATATTATAAATTCTGCATAATTTGTCAGAAAGTAGCAAAATCTTAAAAAATAGAAATAACAAAATTTAGTTAGAAATTCGAATTAGTGTACATATATGTCAAATGCTAAAATTCGTGCTGCATAAGTATAGAGATTGCCGTCTTCGAACTATATGAAGTAGTGGCTTAGCTTAGAGAACATAGGATTTGCGCGCGACAGGTCTGGGGTTCGAAGCTTGCTCAGACCGCAAAAAATTTTTAAAATTTTTTTTTTGCAAATGCAGGCAATCTTTAACGTACTTGCAATTTAATAAAACCAATACATAAGCACTTGTGTTGTTCACTATTGATTGCTTTGCATTAGAGAAAACTATTCTATGTATTTTTGAATGCGTAGATTTTGCTATTCACGATTAGTACAGAGTCTCCCACTGTCGACTGCGGTCGACTGTAGTCATACCCAACTTCAGTTGTGAATACTGATGCAAGGTACTATACTGTCGCACGCGCCTCGACTGATCCGCTTGTTACTTATGAAGACTGACATGCAGACGGGCACAGGCATAAAAATTTGCATTTCACTTGCCATAAGATTGAAATCAAGATTCATTTGAGCCGCTTTAATTGAAAACTGCTCTGACAGCAGTTGAAGTTTGTATGTAGGAATAAGGTAAGGTAGGGTAAGGCTGTAACAGCTCGCATTTAATTAAGAACGAAATATTTATTTGGCACAAACGCCTTCATTGTCAGGGTAGGGGATATAACAATCACAGCCGTGGGCCATCGGGTTACCTTACAAGAGGCAAGCTCGTACAACAAACGCAATTACTCACCGGATATTAATTGGATGCTGCACCGGTCTCTCCCAGTCGGTGTATTCATTGACAATCGTTGCGAATATCTCGTTCAAATGAAATGTGTACGTGTTTCGAACGTAGGCCTTTAAAATTCTCGAGCGTCGATCTGCCTCGATGCCATATTGCACGTCACCTGAATTGAAGCTGAAAAAGGCTTCGGCACGTGTCACGCCAGCCATCAAGTCGTATCTGAAAATACGAAAAGTATGTAGATTCGTGAATATCTGCGTTATACGATATAAATTCCCCACCCAACCCAAAAGATTTTCTTCATAATTACGCACACAGTTTGCCGGAGATACTTGAAAGCTAATGCCATTCTAATCGTGTATCCCTAACACGAGCTAGCAAACGGTTCGCCGGAATCCCCATTAACATTTGTTGGATAATTTAGCAATAAATTTCTTGGAGCCTTTGTAACTGATTAAAAAATTTGTCATATGATTCATCAGTTAAAAGTCTAATCCAAAATTTATCTCAGCATAAAGAACCCACAAAAAATGTTAAAAACTTCAATTCATTCATTTCATTCAGGGAACTTTAACAACCCTATTTAAGGTAGTTAAATATTTGTTGAACATTTGCTTATTTGCCTGAAAAGAGTACACATTATTATACCCTGTACAGGGATATATTAACTTTGTGAAAAAAAATTTTTGTAACAGGCAGAAGGAGACATCTCCGACCCTATAAAGTATATATATTCTTGATCAGCATCAACAGCCGAGTCGATTGAGCCATGTCCGTCTGTCTGTCCGTCCGTCTGTCCGTCTGTCCGTCCGTCCGTCTGTCCGTCTGTCCGTCTGTATGAACGCGTCGATCTCAGCAACTATAAGAGCTAGAGACACCAAATTTGGCATCAAGGTTCCTGTATACCATACGCAGATCAAGTTTATTTTAAATTTTGAATACCTCCCCCCCCTTCCCCCGCAAATCGAAAAAAACGAATAATAGCCACATTTTTCAACGTAGACACTTCTAACTTAACAGGTGCGTTAAGAATGATATGTAGAAGGAACGCTGAAAGTTTCATCAAGATCGGTTTGTAAATAAGACAGATAATCAGCAATAAAAGTTATTTTTCCACGGAATCGTAGAGCAGCAGGCAGCACATGTGTGCGAGCGAGACAGCGAACGACTGTGACACATGCGTCTGCTTACCATGTGTGCATATTTGTGCGAGCGAGATAGGGAACTACTGCGACACAGGCATAAGTAAATTAAGTGTCGTAACACTCAGCTTTTGATTGAATATGTATAAATATGTGAAAGTGAGCTGCTATAAGCAAGCAAAGAATTCATATGCAAAATGAGAGTTTCAAAGGGGTTTTCTTTAAACACCTGTTATGTTCTTACTTTTATTGTAATCAAAGTATCTATTATCAAAATACTCTTAATATAGAAGCCTGTACAGAGTATTATACTGTCGAATGCGGTCGACTGTAGCCTTTTCGACTGGTTTTCACGTTATTTTGACAAAATTTAAATTGCTTGTCATGTGTTCAATGAAATTCCTTAAAAAAGTATCAAGCAAACATTCTGATGTGTGTGCTTTTGTATTAAATTTTCTATATCTACGTGTGCACTGTGTATGCCACTTGCCGTAAAGCAAATTGCTTTTAAATGTGCGCAAAGAAATATTTTTACTCCTTTCAGAGTCTGTCTGACTAATAGCCTCTTGGGTACTGACAGTCGACAAAGCGCAGCAAGAATGAGATACACTTGCACTAAGAGGTCAGCAGCAGGCACACATAATGTAAACTGCATCCAAAGAGTTCCAAAGTGTTGACTATACATTTGTGTGCATTAACAAGTATCGCATGAAGCTAAGTAGGTAACTAGGCGGACCTGGCTCTTTGCACACTTCCGCATTTTTCAGAAACTTTCTTTTACCATTAATTCCCATCGAAATGTTTCCTTTCAATCTCTGCCTTTACGGTGTCTGTTGGGACTTCTCCTTAATCTTTATGCTCTCATATATTTATTTGCTCATTATATTTGTTTTCATATTTTCTGTTAGATTGGCAAAATATTTTATTACTGAGCAAATCACAAACTTAATTTGAACTACTTTGTTTTTAAAATTTTAAAAAAATATGGTTTTTATGAAGTAAATACATTTTTATCCAATATTTATATATTTAAGGCTCGTTTGCATTATCTTTAACCTAATAATAATACTATGAATTTGATTATCAGAGTGACTATATATTCGTTGTCTTAAATCGAAAATTAACAGAGTTACAACTTTATCGTTTCCATCGAATTTGTGCGAAATGTACATTATTTATGAAATCGCAGCTAATTAGCTGTTAATAATATAAATTAACAATGCAAAATGGCCCAGCACAAAATGCATAAATCAAGTCACGGTGCCAAAATACAAGTATCCCCCTTCCACATCTTCGTATTAGCCGTTTGGATTGTAATTGTATTGCAAAACGGAGTCGCACATTTGCGTGGTTAATGTGCATAAATTAATAACAATCATGTGTATTTGGGTGTGTGTATGTGCAAGTGTATGGTCAACATGGTACAGCTTATCGCTACCTAAGCTGACGCCATTTTGAATGTTCGCCGCAGCGAGATAAAATCTTTTTAGCAGTCAACAAAGCACGCAAAGTCGTCAAAGTCGAAACTTTAAATTAATTACATTGCATACTTTTAGGGCTTAGCTGCAGCTGTGTGCGTGTGCGTGTGCGTATATGCGGGCGTATGTTGTACGTGTACATTCATGTGTGTGTGTGTGAGTGTTGAGGCAAAAATAATTAAGCATCGCTGGGTAGGCCAAGCCGAGTCGAGACGAGCCAAGTGAAAGCCGCAAAAACTTACCTTGACAACTTGTTAATGGCAGTTTTTCTCATTAATACTGCATTAATTAAAAACGCCAACGCACGAGTTTGCGTGCATGTGTGCGAGAGTGTATGTATATGTGTGTTAAGGCCGTCAACAAACATGGCAGTTCACAAGTGCAAGTCGTCATCAGGTAGAACAGCATCGCCAGCAGTCGCATCGAAATGTTAAGAATTTAAAGTACAAAAGAATTAATAAATTAATTATAATATATTTGACAATATATATAAATTTGAAAATATATAAATATTTATACTTCATCATAGCGAAAATTAAATACACTTGTAAGAAATTGTCTCCTTTCCCTTAATAAAATTAACATTTTACACTTTGTTACAAATGTTTGCCACACAAAAACGAATTGAGCTCCAGAAAATATAAATTTTAAAACTGTTTTGATCAAATTAGTATTATTTTCGATCATTCATTCCTCTTTCAAAACAAGAATTAAGAACTAAACAATGTAACATAAATCAAACTTGTAACTTCCTCTCTTTTTGTACTGCAGACAGAGTCTCAAGTGTATAATAAATTTCGAACAGCAAATCTGTCACTTCCGTTTGCAAGTATGTACAAATGACTACTCACCGATATTCTCTAGTTGACCGGGTGTCCCCCAGCCACCAGCTGCAGCAATACCCGCCTCGCCGCCGAGTCCATTGCCAGCGGCAGTAGAGGCTTGGGCCTGAGCCTGGGCGGCAGGGGAGCCGGGAGGAGGTGGCACGTAGTCACCGCCATCGATGACAACACCATCGATGCTGGGGCCGAAGGCAAAACCGAATTCTGGAGGTCGTATGGGGACACTGAGCAGCTGCTCGAGAGTCTTTTCCCTCAAGCATTTCATTAGATGAGCATGTGGCAAGTCCGAGGCGCAGTTGACGTGATGCGCCACAATGGCAGCATATTTGGCCGGATTGCTGACCAAAGACCAGGGAGCCAGGCCCGACCCGGACATGAGAACAGCACGATTGAAAAGAAGACCTGCAAATGATGTCCATGCAGTTGACGAAAACTTTGTGTAAGTATCATATTTTACACTTACCCTCTGGTACTGCCATTGATGATATTAAGAAGTGCACACAGGCCGCACCAGTGCCATGTCCTGCCAATGTTATGCTGCTCGCATCTCCGCCAAAGGCCGCAATGTTCTCCTTTAGCCAGTGCAGAGCCGCAATGATGTCCATTAGTCCGTAATTGGCGGGCAGCTTTGAATACCGGTCCGTGTTGGCATTCAGAAAGCCTGAAAATAGTTGTGGCCGAGAGATTGGCCCATAATTCATCAGCATTTTCTTGCGCATCGATTAGTCGTGTGGTGAAAAATGAAAATATAATCGAGACTGGCGGTTCGACAGCCATTTAAAATGTTAGACACATGAGTGTGCAACACTTGTGAAAACGTGTACAGTCACGCGTGCAAATCATGATGTCAGCACTTCCGTTTCCGCAGCAGCAATACGAGAAGAAGCTGGAGAGAATGACGGGGATAGGCAGTTGCAAATGAGGTCACACTAATTTAGTGGGAATTTTAATTTTTACAGTGTGAATAATTTAAATATTTACATGCAACTTCTTCAGGCTAGGAATTTAGATGATATATTTAAAGTTTTTTAGTTAATATTAGTTGTAAATTTAAATCTTAAATTGCGTATTTTTCAAACAATTTTCATAATATTTGAATTTAAATTTCGTAAATTAAAAAAATCATTCAAAAATCTCGAAACATTTTCATCATATTTTAAATATTTTATCGTGTTATTTCCACTGTGCTGATTAGATATTTTTGCTAGATTCCGTCTAAATTAGTTAGATAATGGAATAGACAACGTTATTGCAGCTATGAAGCTGATGTTGCTGCTGCACTCACTGCTCTTGCATGCTGCTGCTGTCAACGGAAGTGCAAGCGTTGCCGTTGCAGTGGCTTAAAAGTGAATCGGCCATTGGACACGTTGGCAACATTTGACCCCTTTCAGTGCACTTGGTTGCCGTTGCAGTCAGCATATCAATTAGCATTAGCATTTGTAGTGTGCGCAGCACTTACCCAGCACTCCGAGGCGATAATTTATGGTAACCACCAATATTTGTCCGTAGCTGGCCAGGACAGACCCATCATATGGATTACCACTATTCCACTCATATGATTCACCATGCACAAATACCAGCACCGGATACTTGGCCGGACCTGTCGACGATGATGAGGAGCTGCCAGAACTGGTGCTGCCACCCGTAGAGCCGCCACTACTTGTTGCATCCCGAGAACCCACTGAAAATAATTTAAAAAGAAGAAAAAAAGTTCCATAAAATGTGTTGATTATCCATTAATGGGAAAGTTTTCAATTGCAGATAACTGCAGGGCACATAAATTGGAATTGTACAATTGATTTTGGCCAAAAAGATTTAAAAATAAAATATAAAAAATTCTCCTGTGGAGCAGACGACTGTTCGTAATGGTGGCTGCATTTTATGGTTATTGAGTAAAATTTATTTGAAATAGTAATATTCAGTAATTTGCAATTTAATGTATGGCGTCAAGAATGTCAATCCCAGCAATCCCAGCTCAGTTAGGCAACCCGTCACCCATTAATCAATATTGACATGAATGTCTATGGGGATGTACCAAAAAAGGGTTGCTTCATTGTCTCAGATGGAAAGAGGCTAAGTAAACAATGTCTTGTGCGGATTTGGTTGCCACAAAGCGGATAGACAAATGAGCGTCTAAGCTCAAAATAGGCAAATTACAGGAAATCTCTTTTCAAGTGTCAAGCACAACAGTCATCGATGGCTTATCCCATATTACCTTCAGTCCGGCCACGTGTCACAGCTCAATATATTAGAATTCTTTCATTCTTTAACTAGAATTAAATCAGTCCGTATAGCAAGTACCATTTAAGAAGTGCGAAAAGATTGAAAAGATACATTAGATTTGTTATTCAGAGAGAGGGAAGAGAGAAAGGTGGGTGAATATGGGGATTATGGTACTGCAAGTGAGCCTGTTATTCAAAGGCATTCTATGCGAACTATCGCCTGTAGCCCCTTTTAAAGTTTCTGTGTAGATTTAATTCATCTAAAAATACAAAATTTCTTGCAAAGTGCATTCATCACAGTTACAAAAATGTATCTGGTGCAAAGCGTTGCAGCATCTTTGGCAGATACATATCCCAGTATCTGTATCTGTAGATGAGTGCTTGTATCTGCACGAGTCAGCCTTGCCACGTGGGAGCTCGAACAAAAGCGGCAACAACAAATATAACAAAAGGAATATGAGCATGAATTGTACATGCCCATATATAAAACTGTTTTTCATACTCTTTCTTCTTTTCTTTCTCTTTTTTCGAGCACATACCATATATAGTATATACTGGAACAAAAGAACTTGCTTATCAAAGCGGAAAAAGAGTTGTGGTGGGTGAAAGGGGGTTGGGAGAGGGTGAAGGAGGAGGCAAAAAGAAGTGGCAAAACGAGCACCATACCCATAGAAGGCTGGTAAGGAAAGCGAGTTACTGTGTCACTGACTTTTATAAATAGCGCCAACAATGACACGAGTCACAGACAATGAATGCCACAAGCCCAGCCTGCCACATCAACTTGCTTAACCCACATACACCTCTCTATCTCTCTCTCTCTCTCTCTCTCTCTCTCTCTCTCTCTCTCTCTCTCTCTCTCTCTCTCTTTGTCTCTTTTGCCCGTCGCAGCATCATCTGCAGGATGAAACCAATGTCAATATCTATTTTAGGTCGTAACATAGAGTCAGATTCACACCTCGCACGCTAATTCAATGAGTTTCACTGAGGCAGGTGTTGCCGGCTGCTAACTTAACGACTTGGTTTAAGCCACAGCTTCTTTCACACCGTCACAGAGTCACGCCCACCATCCTAAGTTAAAGTCACAAAGCCCCAGATGTATAAAAAAAACTTTAAGCATTAAACCCCGTAGACTCAACTTAAACTCTCTATATTGTATATGTTTGCTAATACAGGAATAAGCTTTAGTTTTTGGAATAATTTAGCACATTAGCACATCTCTTTGATAGATATTAGATTTTTAGTTATTTTATTTTTTGCTTATCAGAATTACAAATATTATTCAATACATAAATTATTATTACTCATCAGAATTTCCGTGGAACAGTGGGAGGGGAAATCTGCGGAAAATTCAATAGAGCAATTACATAAGAATAACAATTTTTTCGCTCGGTTGTAAATTATTTATTTGTTTCTGTTTACAAATGAGGCAAGAAATTACGGTAATTTAGGGGCAAAAAGCTTAGCAACCGCGCAACATGCAAACACCATTTAAAGCTTGTCTTGTATTGTACTAAATACCACCTCTCCCTCTCGGACCAGTCACAAAAACAGAAGAAAGAAACCCCTAACCCGAAAGCCTAGTAAAAAGTTTTAATGCCATTTCAACATGCCGGTCCTGACAAGTATGGCGACGTCTGTGTAGTGTTTGCATGTCGCTGCACCCGGGGGTGCTACTTACCAGAAAACTTTATGTCAGTTCCGAGAAGTCAGCGCACACACACACACAGACATACATAAACTGCGCAAAAAGTTGCAACGCCCACGTGCTGCCCCGCCTCCAAATTCGCATAAAGAAGCGACAACTGTCTTCTATGTTGCCTAAAAACTTGTAAAATAGTTTCTTGCCCCCGACAAGTTTGCCGCATAATTTCGGAAAATGTAAATATTTTGTACAAATAAATACTGACAAATTTATGGAGGAATGGAGGGAGGATGGGGAGTGGCATACAAATGGGTAGACAACAGCTAACTGGCAGAAACTAATGCGACTTTCGGGCCCTGTTAATAACTTGAACATGTTTTAATTCACATACACACGTGTAGCTCTTTCCTCTGTTCTTTACCATCGTTCAACTGGCAGCATGTTAAGCTGGGTTTTCGTTTACCAGTTACCAGTTGTCAGTTGCCACTTATTTGCAACGGGGAAACGGGGCAAATCAGTGAACACTGAGTGTCAAAATGTAAACACTCTTTGCCTTCCGTTGCAAGTTTTGACTGTCTAAGCCTGCACTCTTCTTGCCTCCTGAGGCCATGTCTTTGCAGCAGTCAAGTTGTCGAGTTTTATGTTATTTTCGACTGGCATAAATTTAATAATATTTGTGGCCTAAATCTGCATACTTATGAGCAAGCCAAATTGCTCAAGGTGGAAGTGGAATTAATTGCCAGAAATTATGATGGAAGCTTATATATACCGGTAGCTAAACTGTCGAAATGAAACTCAAATAATATCATTTCATTTAATCAAAGTGAATAAACTAATTGTTTTTATTTTTAAGATTGTTGGTAAATTGTGTTTATTGTTGCTCCACTTTCATTTACACTGAAAAACTTAACTCTGTCAAAAGTTTGCCTGAAGTCATCCACAATCCGAAACTAGGTGAAATCAATATACTTAAATCATTGTCTTGTCTTGTGTTGCCTTGCACCCACTTGCTTCGTCATTGTCGTCGTCTGTGCCTTTGGTGTTCGAGTCCTAAAATCCTAAATCTAGTTCATTTCTTTTTATACAATTTGGGTGAAAGTTTATTGTCGCCTTTATTATGACTTTAGCTTCACTTTTGCAATTCTTTTACATATTATATATTTTAATCTGATAAGCATTTCAAGAGCACTATAAGCCACCGAAAATACATTCTAGTTTCTAATATAATCTAACAACTTGTGATATTTTAAATAGTAAATAAGATAATAAACACAGTATTATATTTATTAGCGAATTCAATCTAATATAATGTTTATCAAGATCAATTATTTTATAATTAATTGAATTATTTTTATAAATTTATTTAAGATTTTCGTGGAATAGTACTTGCTGCTTTACTTTTTTCACCCAAAACCATATTTTCTACTAAATCACTTCTTTAGGGACACTATTTTGGATTTTCGCTTTTTACAGGTTGGTTTTAAGTGCCAGTTGGACATATTTGTTGACTACACAAGGAGAAAAGAAAACAAAAAGGAAAATTCGAGAAGAAAATAGTTACACTCTTTATTCTTTATCGATTTAATAAATTGCGAGTTTTCAGCGGGTTTCCTTTTTATTATGTCTTCGATTAAAGCTTGAGTGCACTCTTTTTGGGAACCGTCGCTTGAAAAATGTGCACTAAAATTTGAGTTCGGGTTTTTAGCTGACACAGTTACGGTCACGGTAGAATTTTTATTATCCTTCGACTTTTTACACTAAATTTTAGCTTTTAGCTTATGGTTCACAGCCAGGTCAATAGAGGACAGATGTGGACAGGCTGTTCTCGTTGTGTAAAGTGCATTTTCACTTTTGTAGTTTATTACTTTCGCTCAAGTTTTTCCTCTTTTTAATGCTGTTCGATTCGCTAGCTGCCTGTTTTCGATTTTGATGCTATGTAAAAGTTTTGAAATGTTTTTTTTTTTCATTTCTTGTTTTAAAGTGCTTATTCAATCGCACAAATTTGTCTGATTGGGCTTTTGGGAGGGAAGATAAACAAAAACATGTTTGCCCATTCAAAAATTGCACAAATAGAGTTACAAATTTTTAGCGCTGTGCGTAGTTGAGCAAACTTAAATCAACGTGTTGAATTATTTACTTACAGAGTGGCCTCTCAATACACTGCTGCTGCTTTAATACATTACATTTAAGCAAGAAAATTGTTTAAATCGTACTTTTTGCGCTATATTGTAGACATACCCAGCTGCTCTTTTGACTAAAAGACAGCTTCGACTGCTGCTCAAGTTTACTCATTTCTATTTGTCTTGGGTAACTTTTTTAAGATTTAATTATCGGCGACAACTGTTATTTATCATTTAAGAATTAAGTCTGTCATTCACAATTGTCTGTAAATACTCGAATGCTTTTCATTTATATTGAAGTCAGTTAGACTAACTTTGGTCAAAGGCACTGCAAACAAAATTTTGTTGCTTAGTGTTTGACTTATTTGTATTCAAATGTGTGGGTGAGTGTGCGTAGGTGAATGGACCGTTGAAAGCTAAAAGTCATAGAAAGTTACAGTTTACTTGCAACTTTTGAACAAATTTAATGCAAAAAGTTTGCCTATGTCATATATAACATACGTTTATGTAACTGAATATCCTTGCGAATTTGCCAAAAAGTTTTAATGTTTGAATTACTTTTTGCCGAGTTGCATAAGCCAAACAACTTTTGGTTAAATGATTGTGAATGTATAGCGGTTAAAGTTGATTTTAAGTATTGTTAACCTACTCTGCAAATACACTTATTCCACGATAAAACAAATAAGTTCGTGAATTAAAATACCTTTCTTTTCTATTGTTAGATTTCATCAGAACTTTCTACTACAATCTTTTATGGGGTTAATTTATTTACTTCGTATGTTAGTATTTTAAGGACTTATTGTATTTTACTGAAAGTTCTTTTTAAATCGATTGCTCTGTTTAATTTTTTTTCTTTGTTTGTAAATATTCAAAAATATGATCCCAAGGTCCTAAAGGTTGAGCTTTAAATGAGCCATCTAATCTGAAGTAATCTGAGTAACAAATGCCGAGCTTGATAATGTTAATAAGCTCAACACGCAAATTTTGCAACATTTAATATATTGCACGTACTTATAATATATGCTATATGAACCGCAGGAAACAAACAAAATGTCAAAAGGCTGATAAAATATGGGAGAGAGAGAGAGCGATATGGAGAAAGAGAGAAAGAGAGAGAGGGAAGGGCTCAAAATTATGATTTCGTCATGCAAAACGTGGCTAAACAGTAATAAATAAGCACACACATACCCTCTCATAAAAGAATAATATGTGTGTTTCAAAGAAAGAGAGAGAGAGAGAGAGTGAGAGAGAGAGTGAGAGAGAGAGTGAGAGAGAGAGAGAGATAGAGACAAAAAGAAAGAAAGAAAATTACTAACAGAGGATATGTGTGTGTATGAAGTTATCACGTGACTCCTTACGCACATTGCATGCCATAAATTACAAAGTACTTTACCCGCCAAACTCAATTTACATTTATGTACACATACTTATTCACACACTGATATAGAAACACCCACACATACGCTTTTAGCTAGTACGCTGATAGCGCCAAAGTGAGAGAGAAAGAGAGAGAGTGTGAACCAGTTGGTCTGATAGAGAGAGAGAGAGAGAAAGAAGGAGAGACAGATAAAGCGAGAGAGAGAGTTAAAGTTTGAGACAGAGAGAGAAAGAGAGAGAGAGAGAGAGAGAGGGTGAGAAAGCGAGAGATGTGTCATTTAGTAAAGCAAGCGTATAGCAAAAATTGTTGCATTAAATTAGGCGCACAAAAAGTTTACGATGCGTCACTTGCTCCACTTGCCTCGTTCCACATTTAAATGCCGATAAATCATTAAAAAGAAGAAAAAATAATAATAATAATAATAATAAAGCGAGGAGAAATACATTAAAAGACCCAGCAAATGGCAACTCTCAAGAGTGAGGCAACTTGGAAATGGAAAATGCTACTTTACTTTTTATGTTTCTTTTGCTTCTGCTTGGTCGATTCTTTTGCGCTTTTACAACCCACAAAATAAGATTTTTATTGCTCTGCCCTCGCACTTCATAAAAATGTAAAATATTATGATGACTAACCGACACGTTCTCAACATATTGCCAAAATACTTTTGCGTTTCACTCAACGACGAATTTGGCTAGTGGCAAAAATCATCAAGGCTGTAAATTTGCACCTACGAGATGCTCGAATGTCTTTGAATGATATACGCATACATGATTTTTTTATTTTGCAAGCTCATTTTATGCTGACTGTGGCACAAACGATACGTTCTACGGTAATTGCTCTTCGATAGGGAATGTGAATGAATGTCAAAAAGAAAAAAATGAAAGACACAAAAAAGTGACAGTGAAAAGAGAAATAGAAAAATAAGGATAAACTTAAATGTAGGCTTAGTTTTTGCTGACAGACATGGGTTCACATTTAATAAGCACTTACTCCAGGCAATTGAGATTGTCATTCACAACTTTATTGCACTTGCTTTGCGTTCATTTGCGATCACTTTATCAGAGTTTAAATTAGAGCTTATTTATAAAATGAATACGTCTCAATGCTTACCAAGCAGCATCTTTCTACAGCTAGTTGTACATATTTGCTCACAAAAGAATCAACTTTAAGCTAGCTACACCGGCTGGTTGTACATGCTGCGTATACCTAATGTAGACATCTTACTCGGTATGGTTGAAGGTGAAGTAGGGCACGGTAAAAACTGATAGTAGTAGCAGCTGTGAAGGCAACTGGAAACTGGAAACTGGCAACTGGCAACTGGCAGCTGAATGCCACTTAATCTTAATACATTTTACAGTTTAACCCATGCATCAGCTTAACTCTGGCTTAACTTACCGCAGGGCAAAGCTGCCGCTGCTGCTGCTGCTCTGCTGCTTTTGCTTCTGCCTCTGCATTTAGCATACTCGTAAAAGTGTGAGCACATTTTAACCAAACCAATATGCGGCAGACACCTGACTCCTAAAAACCCTTAACTGCCATAGTGCAGAAGTAAAAAACGAAATACGAAGAAAGAAAAAGGAGAAGTCTGGACCAGAAATGGAAACCCAGTTAGTTATTGGGCGCCCAACTGCTCTCAATGTTGTTGCAAATTGAAATATGCAATTTGTCGTAAGAGATTTTGTGGGGCTCCAGCTACGACTGCCTTGACTGCTGGGGTTGCTCCACTTGGGTCTGGCCTCCGCTCTACTTTTCAATTTCAACGTATTATCGGTTAACTGCATTATGTCAGCGTTCAGGCGAAAACTGCTTAAGAAAATTGCAGCAAGAATAAAATGCGAATGTAAGTAGATATTGCAATCGAAGCCGTAGCAAGTGCTTTAGCACCTTTTGCCTAGCTTAATAGCTTTTTCTCTTCTATTTGATACCTTCGACTCGATCCATCAAGGGTCTGCCATTTCTGTTGGAAAAATGTGCCACATAATTGCGTTCCAGTTACATTTTGATCACAATTCTGTAGTCTGTCATTCCACATTGCTTTTTGCTATGCGCTGCATTTGTGTAAGCGATAAATGCGCTCACATTGTGGCAGATAACATGGCGAATGCATAATGTTTTTATGTGCGGCATTTAAATGACATTCGTTGGGTAGTGGATGCTTTTTTATGTTCTATTTTGTTGTCATAATTGATTGCTCGCATATGGCACGCTCATCAATAACCGACATGGCGTATACATAATATACGCAAATAAGCAAAAATCAGATCTTACGCCGCGTGCTACAAGACTCGCAGCCATCATCAATCCAGAGGCAGGAAATTGTCAATTATTAATGGCCGTCAAGTTAAGTTTTTCCTCTTGTCCAACTATTCGAAAGTGTTTTTCGCTAGTTTGATTGATAAATTCACTTCAGCTCAGACCGTCCTCCACTGTTCAGTCGACAGCTTTGTGTCCTGTATTTGTGTTTGTATTGTGTTTTCTTTTGCTTGGGCATTTTTGTTATGCCTTCGTTAGTAAATTATGGCCACTTCCGTTTTTGCAGGCGCTGTCTAATAAACTGAACCCCCATATGCTTGCAGTTGGCGAGTGTTATGTGTCTGTATTTTGTCTGTGTGTGTTATGGCTTACTTATGAGATTCCTGTCTGCTTTTCTTTTTGCTGCCGACTTCACTTTGCCGGCCACCAAAACAAATTGACGTAAGTCGTGTGTAATTTATAATGAAATATTGTATATGTTCGCTGGCAGTTTGGCAGCCAAGTGTACGTAAGGTAATAAATGACACTGTTTGTGTCCATATATATGTGTGTGTATGTGTGAGCGTCCCATTCATAAGGGTCTAATGGTGTGCAAACTGTTGTATGAGTGTAGGTTATAGGTATGTATACCAGCTATTAGTACTACTAAAGTCTGACCACATTAAAGAGCTTTCATTGTGTTAATAATGACTTAAGTTTAGGTTTTTAAGTTTGTTTCACAAATGTTTAACAAAGTCAAACCGCTTCAATCGTTAAATTAAGGTTCAACTAAAGAATTGGAATAGGAAATTTATACATGGAAATAATCAAGCAAATAATTCACTTAGTCTTTATTCGCGAGTCACATAATTATCTATCCGGTTTTTTGCTTAGTTTAAACCCAAAATTAGTAAATAGCTTTCAGCTCTTCTACAAATCTGCGTGTTGTGCGGAAAATTCTAATAAGTTGAAGTTCAAATAAAAAATAACCAACAATCTATGCAGTTCCATTGTGTATTATTCGAAATTCAAATTCGTTACTGCTCACTTTATTTGGTTGAACTCCTTTTTGGGTTTTCGTTGTTCTTTTTGAGTAAACATGCCTTCAGATATTCGTGCCACATGGCGTATACTTAATGCACACGTGGCATGCAAAATGCCAGTCAGTAACGCCCTGTAATTAGACTGAGGCATGCTAAGTGCACATACATTGGCTGAAGGAAGAGCGGGACATAAATAGAGTGCGAAGAAAGAAGAGAGAAGGACACAGGAAGAAAATCTGAGAAAGCGAGAGAGAGAGAGTCGGTTTGGCATTGTGGTAATGCTCCAAGTGCATGTTATGGTGAAAGCGGCATTGCCTCTTCCTGCCACATTTGATTAGCTTTATTCACATTTGTTATGGCTTCTGCAAGTTTTCCATTTCAATTTGCACACATTTTTCAGTAATTTTTCGTCACTTAATTGCGGTTTATTTGGATGGAGAGCGTTGGGTCTTTACTGTAGTTAGTTTACTGTGGAATGCTAAGGAATAAATTAAGCTGTGAAGAATGCCAACATAGTGCTTGGCCATTCCAGCAGGTCCAATTATGAAGTTTGACTTATCAATTTCTTGGAAAAGGACATCACACAGCAATGTCATCCCAGTAAGAAAGGACATTCTTCTGGTTTACATTTAATGCGCAATTTAAATTCAATGCCTCGTCCCTTTCAATATGTGTGTGCCAGTGTGTATAGATGTGTGTGTGTGTGTGTGTATGTGTGTGGATACTTTTCTGAGTCAAGTGGCCATTGAGAAGGTGAACTTTCAGCCATTCGGTTGGAGTGTGACAAATTTTTGATGCATATTTTATGCCATTCCTCTACTAGAATGTATTTTATTCGTATCTGTGTATGCATGTGTATGTGTGTATGTGAGTGTATTCGAGTGTTCAAGCCCTGAAAGAAACTAGCAAAATGTGCTACGGGGTTACAAATTACAAATACAAAACTTTAAATGAGTCACTCTCACACATAAAACAAGCGCCTTTAAATATTGAATATATAACTAAATGAAAATATCTTTCAAAGAGAAAACAAAACGAATGTAATTTTAGAATCTTGCTTAAGTATGCTGTTAAATAAGCAAAGGATTTTTGCAACAAGTATTATGTAGCGGCTGGATACATTGATAGAAATATATTCATTTTCTTAAATAGAATTCATTAAGAATCTTATGCTAAATATACAATTATTAAAAATGAAAGGAAAATTAAAGGAGATCTTTCGGAACTACAATTCAGGGGTATTGGCTTTGTTTTGTATGTCATCATTCTGATTAAGTGGAAAATTTCATAATCATCGGATAATGAAGACCCAGAAGTCACTGTTACTGTTTTCATGATGAAATTAAAGCAGCCTGTTTACAAATGCATATCATTATTTTGTATGTTCATGTTATTGTTGTTCACAAAATTAACAAAAGTTGTCCTCCTTTTTGCATGGTATTTATGGGTGCCCATCAGCACTTGGAGGTCGTTGTTCGGACTTGTTATAGTGGTTGCTGTTGATATTATTTTTGTAACTGCTAAAAATATGCAATTACAGGTAGCAAATACAATCAGAGCACAATGGCAGACACAAACACGGCATATGAGGAGAGATAAAAATGGACGGTTGTTTATCAAAAAAGATTATCAGCTTATGTCTGCATGTGTATTAAAAGGTAAATGATAAGTGTTCATTAATTTTTGTTTTTAAGGCATATTATGCTTAAGTTTTCTCAAGAAAATCGGAATTAAAAAAAAAGTTTTAATTTTCTATAACTGGGTCTAAAGGCCTTGAAATGCTAACTGGCAAGTGAACAAGAGCAAATAATAAGAGAAATTCTAGTAAATCTTAATTGCCGTCTCTCTTCAGTTAGATTGAAGTTGGGGACCAAACTCTAGGCTATGCCCAGACCCATTTCATTTCGAATGCACACAGTCCTGGCTGCGGGAGGAGCTCCTGCTACTGCTGCTATATTCACATGGCATGGCGATTTATTAATGAAGTTATAATTTTTAGGGAGCGCATTTCACTTAGTTTGCATTTAAATTGCCTTTTTAATTAGCTTAGATTAAAAACTTTTCGGCTGCTTTACTGGTTTTTGACCAGCGTGGAATCTGTTTCAAAAATGTATTCAGAATTTCATTTGAGAACTTAAATATTTATTATGTTATTAGCATTTCCCACGCTCAGTATTTTAAGCCAAAAATGTTCTCTATTTGGCATTGATGAGAATTAAAAATTCATATTGAAGCTGTGTTAGTCTTCTCATTGTATGGTTGACAAATAAATTAATGCTTAACGGTTTACGCAAATTTTAAACAATTTCGCTTTAATCTTGACAACTTTTTCTGATGTTGGCAAAGTTTAGACCAAAACGAAATGTAATAAATGTAATTTTAAATTTCTTTGCCAATTGTCTGGCACAGGCAAATGAGCATGAGCACAACGAGTACGCTGAAGACTTCTCCAGGCAGCATAAAAGCAAACTCCTACTCAAGAAAAGAAAACTCCCTCGCACTCTCCTCTAGCAAGAATCAGAGCCAACTGAAATATCTGGCTTCAAAAGTTTTTCCCAGCCAAAGTAAAAAGTTTAGTTGTGCTTCGTTTTGCCTTTTTAAGGCCTTTAAGTATTTTTTTCGTCTTAAAGATTCCAGAAAATATTTATGTATGTTGTGTTTATACAAATTTGACTCTTTTTTTATTTCTGACCAACCTTTTCATTTCCGCATGCAACACGCAGACTGTGCATCGATTTCCGTTTCCGGTATCATCATTGTCACTGCGTGGCTTGTTGCATGACACACGCACACAGATACATAGTGAACACTCGCCAATTTCATTCATATTGCATGCTGTGTGGTTGTTTGACACACGTCTGCACTGGGACTCTAGAGTGTTACAGCGAAATCTGTTTTTTTTTTGTTAATGGTATAATATAAACATGGCCATAAAGCACGTCACATGCATACTTATTTGTTTCTTTTCTCTCTTTTTTTGTTTTTTTATTGGCTTTTTAGTTGTCACTTGCTAAGTATACATAATTTTTAGCTGATTATTTCTTTATATCGTATCTCAGTAAGTTAGAAAATGTAGCTTTGTTCTTGTAGTTTCAAATAACACAATGTAATATCTATTTCGAGTAATATCAATCCAAAGAAGAAGATCTCGTAAGAACTATTCTATAGAACCCCCAACGTCTTAATATATCGTGGCTTCCCCTCACGATATTGTTAGGACATGTTCTTGTCGTATATCAATTTAATGTAACTGGGACTACCGCGGCATACAGTGCGTAGGAGTGTTAAGTATATTTGTTTGCTTTATGTAGCACACGCGCCGAAACTTCACTGATTGCCTGCACTTGATTGGCTCATTGATTTATATGAGGGAGAGCGTCAGAGGCGAAGGATATTGGTTGTAGCATTTGGTTAGATCTGACGAAATTTCATTATGGTTTTATTATTTCTGAGTCTACTTGTGTGTGGAAATTTTTGAAATCGTTTGGTGGTATGAAGGTCACGTATGTTAGTCATTGCCACATAAATTTCAATGGATGCACAATGGAAGGTTATTGGCCAATGGCCGTCATTGCTTATAATGCGCCATTAAGTGATGCCAGCAAATGTTAATCGCATGGAAATGCTGCAGATTAGAAATTATGACGTTACATTAATTTCTCAAAATGCCACACAATGGCGGCTCATTTATTTGGTCGCCCCGCCAAAAGTCAGCAAAGCACAAGATATGGCCAACATGCAAACAGCTGATAAACTTGAAATGTTGTACACGAACGCACAAAGCCAACTACAAGAGAACTCAGAAGTTGAGGGAGGGTCTACCTCAGTACAACTGAATGTAAAGCCCTCAAGGACTCAAGAACGACTGATATTGGCCGCCCAATGGACTCTGCCTTGAAAAGCGGCAAATCATGCTTAATGTGGCATTTTCTGGTTTTTATTATTATTATTCTTTATTTTTTTTTTTTTTTTTTTTGAGTTGGCAGCGAGAACAAGCTCAAGATTTAAAAGAAAATGCCAACCGACACAACAAGAAGAACAACAAAACCATAAAAAAGCCAGCGAATAAAATAAAATAAGATGGGAAAAGGGAGGCGAAGGCAAAAGCAAAAGGCAAATAAAAACCACAGAGGCGAGAAAGGACTTCACTAAGCAGGCGAAAAGGAAAGATGATATAAATTTTATTGTCATTTCCAAGTAGATTAAACTAGCTGCATGTCCGAGCCAAGCTAAGCCAAACCAAGTCGAGTTGTGTCCTGTCGTGTCGAGCGCTCAACCCACATAAGTATACTATATAAACGGCACAAGAGATTTATTAAGAACTTTCCGCACCCGTGTACAAGTCTCTGTGTGTGATTGTATGCGTGTGTGTGTGTGTGTGTGTGAGTGTGTGCATCGCTGTGCTTATATGTGGCAATAAAAGTATACTTTCAACTTTTGCATGGCATATTCATATATTCGAGTATCTAGCCTCATCTGCAAAAAGTTTCATTAATTTTGACATTAAGCGTTGGGATTTCTTTTTACATTTTTGCCTCTTTTCTTGTTCTTTTTCGTATTTCGTTTTTGGTTTTTTGCTTTTGTAAATTTATCTGGCAATTCATTTTGACATGACAGCCAAATAAATAATGATTTATTTGCTTTAATACCGCTGTCGGCTAAAGGTAGCCTCAGACAAAGCAGCGACTCCTTCGGCTCGTCTCCATCTGAAGGCTCATTAAGTGTTTGGCTTTGTTGCGGAGGCGATTTGCCTTAAACTGTCAAAAATTTATGAATTGCTACCATTTTAAGATTTATAATCTCTAAATGCTGATTTCGACCCTCACAAAAGGTTGCCACATTAATGTTGGTCTAAACCATATATATAGCCCTTTTCTGTTCTCTTAACAACTTTTTGCTATTTGTGTTATATTTTCAGCTCAGAAAACAGTCTAACAACTGATAGAATGAGCAATACATTCTGTCATAACGTTAAGTGTAATTGGCTATCCAATTAAAAGACCAGACATTTAATTTTCCTTTTCAGTTGCCACTCACAGAGCTTAAGGCTCAATTAGCTGTCCTTGAAACGCGCATTGCACTCATTGGATTTAAAAAAAAAACTGGAAACCCTACATATGCTTTGGACCAGCCAGTCATTGAACAATTTGTCATTATTTTACATAAAATCTTGCAATTCAGCAAGTTGCCACTTCAGGACAGGTCACCTGGTCACCCACTTAAACTGTCTAGGGCGACCCTTTTGACACATACGAGTATTCGTACTCGGTATACACTTAAATCTCTGTCATCAAGGACAAATTATGGACAAATGTAAATTTGGTCATACTTCAAAGATTCGCTAAGTATATTTTATACATTATTCATGCTCAGCTTAAATTGTGCGTAGACATTTTTTGTTTATCATTCCCTACAACCCAATTTCACGATTGGCTTTTGACTTGTATGGCCTCAATAAAAACTCCTTTAAATGATGGTAGAAGGAATATTTGTGGGATTCTTTGACTTTGTTTATATTTAAAGCCTATAATTGGTTGTTTTCCAGTTAACAATCGAAGTCTAATTTAATATTTTGATACGACAAGGTACGTTGATTGAGACAAATTTCTAGGAATTAGCTACATTCAGTAAAAACATTGATTTTAGTACCAAAAACAATTTATGCCTTGTTTCTTATGTTTGAAATGTTGCTTCACAGTTGAGGAAGCCACTTTGAATATGTACCATACAATTTAATACTAATAATCTGCTATTTAGACTAAGCGGACAATTTTTGATGGTTAAACACAAGTAAATAGACGCAATTAATTTATAAAACTATGTGAACAGCATTGGAAATAATTAAAATGTAACTGCGGTTCGCAGCAAAAAAGATACCCTAACAATAATATAATACATTAGCAACGATGCAATTCTTTTTGATTAAGTTTCTTGTAAAATACATATACTTAAGTCTAACACAGGAAAGGCTATTTACTCACGAACAATATTATGTATACGCCCTGGTTAACGGGCAAAGCCGATAATTGATTTTGTAGTCGGTTGCAGCTGCTGTCAGACATCAAATCAAAGCGCCTGCAGATTGTCTAAAGCCTGACTGACAGACAGACATACAGACTGACTGAGTGATTGCATGGATAACTGACGCGCTGTGGTTGAAAATAGTCAAACAGCGAGTGGAAAGGCAATTGCTGTGCCGCTGAATTGCGTATTAAATTCCCATCTTAACGTCCTGATATTCAATTGAATTAGCTGAAACTGGGAGAAATCGTGTAACATGCCTTCACACTTATCAGAAGCTGGTCTGGTGTGGCAGGTGTTGCAAGCAGAGGCTCCTGCTGATAGCTTACATTAAGGCTGCTTTCGTTTTCCTTTTCTTTCTCCCTTCCTCTCTTCAGGAAGTTGGGCTCCCTTTTTTGCGTTTTAATTAAAATGTAATTTACAGGCATGTCGAGCACCGGTCATTGCAGCTCTGTTCCTGATGCACTGAGTGATTGACGGGCGGTCTAACGGACTGGCAGCTGTTGGCTCTTTGGAAATCATCGGCAGTTACTTAACTGTTGCCTCAGAGATGTTTCCGTTTAAATTGTCATAACCAAATAGTCCGTCCTATTGTGCTCACAAATTGGTTTCATTTATGACTGTATAGCGGCACTTGACATGGCCCAGCCAAAAAAAACCATCAAACCTAAATCGACATTTTAGGCAGTCATTAATTTTCAAGGGCTATCGCGCATATTTAAAGATTGGAAAAGTGTTTATTGTGGAGAAGTAACCAAATCACAGTGGGCCTAATTGTCTCTGTAAGTATCTGTTCGAAGTATTATAGGGGGAAAATATACAATATACTTGTATTATAGGAACAAGAATTTAAGCATTTCATTCAAATATTATAACTATAAGATTTTATTCTAATTATTATGAAAAATAATAATGAAATATATACAACTATTAAATATATTTTGTTACTCCAATCGGCTATTCAATCCACTGTTTCATAAAGAGAAAATAATGAGAAGAAAAATCGCGAAAGTGGATGGAATGTCCACACAGTCAGTATGACAGACAGACAGACAATCGTTTATACGCTTTTTGCATAAATTTGGCCACTTTGAGTTTGGTTCTTCTGCTTACTTTTTTTTTGCATGTCCAACAGCTTAGCAAATTCTTTGGCATTTGAAAAATGTCGAAACATTTGTCTATTTGTGCGATATGGATAGGGAGAAAAACAGACAAAAAAGGTGGAAAATTTGTGCGAAAAAAAAGAAAAGAACCAGAAAACTTCAGCAAAGCCGACCCTTTTCCGATATGGTCGCCAGTTAGTGGCCTTTGGGGATTAAGAGGCGGCCGGGTAAAGCTGGAGAAAAATTGAAACAAGTTACCCAAACCATTTTCGTTCTTTACCGCTTGCCAATTTATTCAAATGCCTTGCAAAGTGCTAAATAAACAAGACTGAAAAATGCCTAGGTCTTTGGTTAGCGATGGGGCATTGTAGGGTGAATATGTGCTTCATTTTTCATGGTTTTAGGCATTGGAGAGACAAAAAAAAAATATAGCATACTTATTGGGACATAAGCCTCTCTCTCGCACACTCACCTTGTATGGGCACATAAATATTTAGATAAAGACAATCCTCTGATTGATTTTGAAGATAGGGCAGCAATCGCTTCAGATACTCCAATCGACCCTTGGGCATGCGCTCCAGAGCCGCCGTCTCATTGTGAATGTCCGGCAGGCGTTGTGGACAAACCGGACTAAATCTGCAAAAGGATGGAGAAGATTGAGAAAAATGCGTTGGTTAAATGCAAAACTTTTTCGCTGACATTTTTTTTTTTTTTGCTAGCCAGAGATTTTTGTTGTTTTGAAAAAGGTTTCAAAAAAGTTTTGGAAACTGGCTTATTTTTATGCCTGGCCTTTGTCAGTCGTTATAAACAGATTAATTTCCGAGCATTGTGTAATCTTTGCCGCAGTCAAGTTCGAGTGAACGTCAACAATTTTACATTCTGTGGACTCTCGGACTGATTGTCTTTGGGCCATAATAACTTTTTGATTTGAGCCCAAAGTTTGCGCTTTAATTTATTTGGCCCCCCATTTGGCCAACGCTTATTTCCAGCTGGCAAATTGGTTTTCGATTTAGCTTTACTCTCTCTGTGCTATCTCCTTTACGTAAATTTGTTGGATTGCTCTGCAGCTCAGTGATATCCTGGCCATGTCGTGCAACTGCCAACATCAATGCTAGCGTTTGCCATTTTGGCCTTGTGCTCATTTATGACTTGCACTGCAGCGCATGATATGGCTCTGACAGCTGCCTTGAACTCGTTTTGAATTTTCCTGTATTATTTGTTTTTAATCTCCCGTATGACAGCCATCGAATTAAGTAGACCCCAGTTTAAATGCGCAAGCCAATTGTGAGATAAGTGCTAATATCAATGTTTAATGCATAAATATTGTTTAAGTTTAATATGTTTTGATGTTATAAAAAATATAAAGTTGGTGACTTTATCTACAAGAAGAGATAATGGAAATAACACAAGCTTCACTTGGATTTAAAGGAAACATTTATGAAACATATTTGTTGTTTAAATGAATTCCAAAGCAATTGGGTATTCTAAGTAGTTAAATTTAACTTTAATTAGCTCTGCTAATTGACACATGTCATTCTATTCAAATCGGATATGCAAATTTTAGCTATATCAAAATTGAATGGAGATATAAGGTACTGCAATATTTTAATAATACACAAGTGTAATAAAATGGCCAGGCAAGCCAAGTCAGCCTAATTTTTTTATATATATAATTATAACCTTAGACATAATGAAAAATACTTTATTATTTTGTTAAAAATACCTTTTTCTTGGGAACCAATAACTTAATATTTAATAATATAACAAATTAAAATCATTTTGAATGATATAAAATATATATTCTCATTACATTGTATGTGATACACATACACATAAGCACATATTTTGACAAGGAATCAAGTCTTTGGTTTTATTAGTGGACACTGTTTGTGTAGCCCACTAAAAGATCAGTTAACTGTTTTGCTCTTTTTATACCCTGTACAGGGATATATTAGCTTTGTGCAAAAGTATTTTACAGGCAGAAGGAGGCATCTCCGACCCTATAAAATATATACATTCTTGATCAGTATCAACAGCCGAGTCGATTGAGCCTTGTCCGTCTGTCTGTCTGTCCGTCTGTCCGTCTGTCCGTCCGTCCGTCTGTCCGTCTGTATGAACGCGTCGATCTCAGCAACTATAAGAGTTAGAGACACCAAATTTGGCATGAATGTTCCTGTATACCATACGCAGATCAAGTTTATTTTAAATTTTGAATACTTCCCCCCTTCCCCCCGCAATTTAAAACAAAAAAATAAAAATAGCCACATTTTTCAACGTAGACACTTCTAACTAAACAGGTGCTTGAAGAATATCATATAGAAGCAATGCTGAAAGTTTCATCAAGGTCGGTTTATAAAGAAGACAGATAATCATCAATAAAAGGTTTTTTTTCCATTGAATCGTAGAGCAGCAGGTAGCACATATGTGCGAGCTAGACAGCGAACGACTGTGACACATGCGTCTGTTTACCATGAGTGCGCATGTGTGCGAGCGAGAAAGCAAACGACTGCGACACAGGCATAAGTAAATTAAGTGTCGTAAGACTCAGCTTTTAATTGAGTATGTATACATATGTGAAAGTTAGCTGCTATAAGAATGCAAAGAATACATATGCAAAAAAAAATGAGAGTTTCAAAAGGGTATTCTTTAAACACCTGTTATGTTCTTACTTTTATTTTAATCAAAATACCTATTATAAAAATACTTTTAATATAGAAGCCTGTACAGGGTATTATACTGTCGAATGCGGTCGACTGTAGCCTTTTCGACTGGTTTTACCAGTTTTTTTGCTACCAGTCAGAGCATCATCATGGCACATCAAATTGTCGTAGGAAAAAATCAATAGGTACATTACATTGGTTTCACTTTATCTGGCAAAGCTAGGTGTCAATTACAGAAGACCCCAACCAATGGAGAGGAATAAACATTAATGATATTGCGAATCGAGATATTTATTTAATTTAATTTCCCTTGAATTTTTCGCTTTGTTGTTGCTGTTTACAGTCATTGTATTGTGGAGAATATTTAATTTTTATTATATTTGAAATGCCTTACAGAAAATGGTGAAATGACCATGAGGTGACCCCATGATCCAACATTTAATGGACGCTTGTGGTGGCCATGCGATTGCCATAATAATCATTAATTTTATGGCAAAACAATAAGGTAGGTAATAAAAGTTTAATTTTCGGCTTCATTCTGTCCGTTTTGTATTGCCAGTTTAATGATAGCAGAGTGGCAACCAAGCGCACTGAACTAAAGTCGAGAACCCATGCCGGATAAGGGAAGTTCCAAGCTGAAAAAAATATTAAAAATAAGTAATGAAAGTGAAAAGTTTAAATGACGCCCGGTTGAGAGTGCTAGTTGTTGTATTTCGTTACTGTTGACTTTCAACATCAGGTAAAATGCCACCTCCCCTGACGTCCTTCGTCAGCAACTCTCAGCACTCTCAGCTTCAGCTCGTAAAAGCCACATTTTGAATTTTTAATGCGACCCCCAAGCAACGAAATGTGTTCAGTTTTCAAGTGGCAGCGATCTTGTTTATGTGACTTTTGTGTGCTTCCCGCCAAAGCTTGGAGTTGTACTGATAAGACCTGGCACTGGTAGGGGCAATGGCATTGGGAATTAACCTAATAAAGTGGGTGGAGCAATTGAGGTCAGGTCAACCAAAAAGCTGGAGTGTAAACTGCGTAACTGCTTTACTTTTGCAGATTTTATAACCATCGATAACTGTTCGCGGAGCGAACACTAAAATGTTTACAATTTGTATGTGACTAAGCTAAATTAAACCAAACAAACTACTCGGGCTGTTTGAAAATTATTTTGAAACTTCATTTACTATCAATTTAGTCCAGTTGATTCTAAAGGTTGTTAGTTTAACTTATTGTAATTCAAATTATTAGACTAGCATAAGAGCATAAGAACAATAGGCACATATATCACATTCGATCTGAAAATTTTCAAATCTATTTTATTACTTAATATTAATATTGGCTTTGATCAAATATGTGTTAATTTATCTATCAATTTATTATAATATAAGAAGCGGCTTAGTATTTAGATTTCATTTATATAATTATATTATTCTATAAAATAATTTATTTGTTTAATATATATGTATAAATCTTACTTTATATATATCGACATATCCCCTTTCATGTGAAATATAAGCAAATTTGTATCATACCTTTCCCGTCTTTGGGTTGCAGGGTATTTCGGAACTCTGTAGTATCTGTATCTTAACTAATTTTAAGCGACTTCGTTGTTATTATTAAACAATCTGAATAGAAATCTATTTATGCTCATCGTATCCATGTAGTTAGCTGGTCTCTGGCTCTCCCTTACCGCTTTTCATTTTCCATAAGTAAACAGCGAGTAAATTAAAAAAAAAAAAAACAATTTTCAGTTCTCTGAGACAGGCGCAGAAAGCACGTTACGGATATAAATCACGCCGCGAGAAGCAAACAGGTCAGAGGTGGACACAGAATACATTCCACTGGTCGGAGGACCACGACCAAAACATGGAGACACATGCATTTGAAATTTAGAAAACTTGTAAATGTCTGTATGTGTGTGCGTGTGAGTGCGAGTGGGCTTGGCCCGGATATTCTGCATGCGACGTGGACAGGAGGCTGGTGGCAGGTATATCATAGAGTGGGGCACGCACAGTTGGCTGTAAACAAACAAACTGAACAGGAGCCCCAGTTGGGCAGAAGTCAGTGGCGGTAGCTTTGCAGCTCTGGAGCAGAACGATTTAGAAAAGCACTCGGAGCACTTGCTGTCTTGGCTTAAATACATCAAACAGAAGCATAATCTCAGTCAAGCGGAAAAATGCATGCACAACTGAGAGAGTGAGAGAGGGGTGTGGGAGGGTACACAAGGAAAGACATTTATGTAGATAGAGGGTATGGGGCTTAGCAGCCGACCGAAAATGATATGCGACATTGCGGCCACGTCAAGCAAAATAGATTAATTTTACCTGTGGGCAACGGGGCAGAAATCTGTCGTCGTCTACGCTGGCTGCTAGCTGCTTGCTGTCTGCTTACAAATTAGATTGGCAGCCTCTCCCAGTCTGCAATTTTGGATACACCCAACTGGGCGATGGCGACGGCGGTAGCGATGACGGTGGCAGCACGCATAAAGCTTTCTTGCCGCAGTCAAATTAAATAAAATCCAATTTAAAATGAATTTTCGCAATTTCATTTACAACAGGCAACAGAGCCCAGTAGTAGTAGCAGTAGCAGCAGCAGCAGCAGCAGCAGCAGCAGCAGCAGCAGCAGCAGCAGCGGCAGCAGCAGTCAAAACCGAGAGAGAAAATCAGTCACCTTGGGCAAACAGCCGCACAAATTATGCAGAACCACCGGGTGGTGCGCTGATGGTGCTTCCGTCTTACCTCTTCGTGGTAACTCTCTCGTGGTAAGTCTCTCTCTTTAAATTGGAATTAACGTTTTTAATGATGGAAGTAATCTTTCATTTTGTATATTTTTATATTTCTTATTTCTTCCGCTTTCTTCATCTGCTGGCCTTCAAGAGAACACACATTTAGCGAGACCACAGTCAGCAGCTTCAGCTATAGCTACAGCTACAGCCTTCAAGTGGAGCACTCATTAATGCGCATTTTATTAGGAAAATCGTTAGGTTTCCCGCAAGCAGCTTTTCCATTTTGATTAAAACGCTCAAGCGTCATGGTTAAATCTCCCTGTTTATTGCATTTTTTTTACCTCGTCTATGACTTGGCTTTGGCTTTGATAACCAGAGAACAGTTTACAGGAGGTACAGGGTACCTAATGCCAGTCCAGTGCCTGCTCCTGTCCTTGGTAATCCGCTTGTATTTTATAATCCTTACGCCAAAAGCAAAAGCTTTATGACAGCCAAAGTGCAAAGTGGTTGGAAAATTTACTTTAAAACAACAACAAAAACATCGACTTTGTTTAACTTAAGGGTGAAGAGGAGGAGTGAGAATGGGAGAATGGGGTGTACTTTGTGGATGCTGCTCTGGGTGGTGACACGCGTGGACTGTCAAAGCAACTTAAGCTTTGGCTGGTTGAATATAAAAAATATTTAAGGACTAAAGCTGATGGTTATAATTAGCGGGAAAAATGTTGGTATAGAAACTTGTATTTAGCTGAGAACATATGAATATTGGCTTTGTTATTAATTTCCATATTGTATTTGTCTAGTACGTCGTATTGCTATGACTCAAATATGCGTATATGCTAAATATTATATATGATAGTAAAGAAAGCCTGCATTGTCTGCATTATTATTTAATAATTGATTCAATTTTACAAATGTATGTGTACAAATTCAAGTACTAATAACGTATACTTCAACTGCATCTTGAACTAAATCCTCTTTTGTTTTACATCGCTTTTAATTAATTTCAAATTTGAAAATTAATTTGCTGTTTGGGTGTCTCGTTTCGCGTATTTAATTATAACACAATCAGATAACATTGTTTTGACCTGCTGCCCTTTTCCCTCAGTAGATTATAATTTTGAATGAATCTTTGTGAATGCATTACCCTATCAACGCTTCGGTTGTTTTGTAATATCATATTTTTCTCAATACAAATAACCTTTAAGTATCATTCATGGAATCTTCTGAAGATGGACCACGACATGCCCAAAACACATTAATTTACGAATTTAACTCTAAAGCCGACTAATGATCTTTTGTACCTTGAAGTTCTGTACGGAATGTCTGCCCGTTGACGGTCGAAACAACTTTATTACGCTGACGTGCTGAAAAATCTCTTGAACATTACTCAAGGAGTTTATTGGCCTGCCAACTTGCCAGCCCGCCAGCCTGCCGCTGTCAACAGGCCCACAGCAATGCGGCTTGACAAATAAAAGCTCTGCTCCCTCACAGTGGAAACTACCAGACAGGTAGAGATTCTGACATACCAACGGAGATTACCTGACAATTGCGATGTTGTCACCCAAAATGTGTGCTCCAAGGGAAGCAGCAGGTGCCACGCTTTTGAGACCGTGTCATTCATCAGTGCTCCTCAAACAGAACTTAAAAACCAGTCGAAAAGGCTACAGTCGACCGCATTCGACAGTATAATACCCTGTACAGGCTTCTATATTAAGAGTATTTTGATAATAGATACCTTGATTAAAATAAAAGTAAGAACATAACAGGTGTTTAAAGAATCCCCTTTTGAAACTCTCATTTTGCATATGAATTCTTTGCTTGCTTATAGCAGCTAACTTTCACATATTTATACATATTCAATCAAAAGCTGAGTGTTACGACACTTAATTTACTTATGCCTGTGTCGCAGTAGTTCCCTATCTCGCTCGCACAAATATGCACACATGGTAAGCAGACGCATGTGTCACAGTCGTTCGCTGTCTCGCTCGCACACATGTGCTGCCTGCTGCTCTACGATTCCGTGGAAAAATAACTTTTATTGCTGATTATCTGTCTTATTTACAAACCGATCTTGATGAAACTTTCAGCGTTCCTTCTACATATCATTCTTAACGCACCTGTTAAGTTAGAAGTGTCTACGTTGAAAAATGTGGCTATTATTCGTTTTTTTCGATTTGCGGGGGAAGGGGGGAGGTATCCAAAATTTAAAATAAACTTGATCTGCGTATGGTATACAGGAACCTTGATGCCAAATTTGGTGTCTCTAGCTCTTATAGTTGCTGAGATCGACGCGTTCATACAGACGGACAGACGGACAGACGGACGGACAGACAGACGGACATGGCTCAATCGACTCGGCTGTTGATGCTGATCAAGAATATATATACTTTATAGGGTCGGAGATGTCTCCTTCTGCCTGTTACAAAAATTTTTTTCACAAAGTTAATATATCCCTGTACAGGGTATAATTATGTTTATTTTCGAGACGCTGATTTCAAACGGCTTCCTATTGACCCTTTTTCATTAGCTGAGTCTAAAGGGAAGTAAATTAATTGAAAAGGTAACGCAATCTAGTTACTCTTTAACTAAATATCACATGCAAATTTTATAATACAAAATAATATATAACTTATGCATATATATAAAAATAAATATATAGTCGGATCAAGTTCTGCATCGATGAAGAGTCAAGACCGAGAGCTTTCTTTTCACAAGGCTTTTAGACTGCGTTACATATTCCCTGACTAAAGTTAAGTACAAATTGTTAGGGTATTTAAAAAGGAACAAAACGAGAGAAGAAAACTTTGCGCACCCTTTTACAAAAGCAAACAATGTGGCTGCAGGACAACCGAGTTCTGGGAATCTTTGTGAATAATGATTTGCCACTTGGGAGCGCTTGTAAATTAGATGCTCGGCTTTTTGTAGCTATTGTTGTTGCTTTTGTTAGTGTTGTTGTTGTTAATGTTCGAGTGTCACACAGCTGCTGCCTGGCGGCAGCGTAAATATTTAATTTGTGAAACATTTCAAGCGGAATCCCGCCGAGTCTGCTGACCTTTGACTTTCTTTTTTTTTTTTTATTTTTGCCCCAACATCGCATATTATCATTATTATTGCGATTGTATGTGTCAGTTACTGTGTGCGTAAGTCTGTAGTATTTTTATTAGTATTTTGCCTTTTGCCTGACTCTGGGGTACTTTTCTTCATCCCGGGGTCGCTCGACGTACTCGACAATAATGAGCAAGTTAATTGAGGTGACAATTGTCGAGCAACGGGCAGCGGCTGGCAGCTGGCGACGCTCTCGAGTGTCTCAGCCTGCCACAGGCTCTTGAGTTATGGCATTTTGATCATTTTATGTATTTCGAGTACGCGACAGCTCCTCAAATGGTATCCTCTTTATCGCCGCGGGCAGCTCAAGTAACTGAAAATGATTTAACGCTGTTAAATTGACAGCGCATTTGCATTGGGGTTGAATTTTCTTTCCATCCCTCACTTGCGCTCAAAGGCATCATTAAATTGGTTAGATGAGGGTTCTTACAGCGCATAAAAATAAATCAAGACTACGACCTTTGATTATCGTAATAATAATCTTACAAATAACAGATTTTTTCTAGTCTGGCGTTGCTTATATTCAAGCTCTGGACTAATATAAACAAAAAGTCAATTGTCGGTGCAACAAAAATAATTATTAATGAAAAATTATAATAGATACAATAAATTTAAATTCTCTGTACTGAATGAAAGCTTGGTTATATAGAAATAAATAAAGATAAAATGCAAAATAAATATATTCTTCTTATGATGATATTCTGTAAAAAATGCTTTACATATGTAAATTTATGAATATGTAATCTGATTCTCATAATTTTTATATATTTGTTTGTGTACTTCAAATATGTTTTCGATAAAATTTTCCATTTAATTTTCGAGTTTTATTTACTGATACTTTAAACATTTTTTGCATATATGGACAATAAAATACTATTTTTATAATGATCCGGCTCATTTAATTTAAGCATAATGTGCTTGTTTCAGCTTGTTAGTTAGTTCCAGTTACGTGCATGTTATGTCGACCCACAGGTCGTTTGATTAACAAGGAAGCGCGTCAGATCATAAACTTTATACCCAGCACATCCGGCGAGTTGAAATTTATGCTGACGACTTTATTAAGACGTCTGGCTGCCTTGGACAGGACATGACATAGACGTACATTTGCATGCACGACCCCGAGGCGGCATTAAAAATCTAGCTGAAGCTTGGGTTGCGAGACTTACCTGTCCGCCTTTTTGACGCCTGACCACATGGCTGCGGAGACGGGGGGGCATGAAACGTAAATTGCCGACGGGTGGCGAAGCGTAGGGTATTCCACGATATGCCTCAACCGGATCCAGATGCCGTCCATCTAATTGGACAATTACGCCCGAGATGGCGCCGTTGCGTGTGTGAATGATGCGCGATGAGAGCTGTGCTGGTAATTGATCATGATTGATGTTGTTGTTGTTATTGCTGTTGTTGTTGCTGTTGTTGTTGTTGTTGCTATTGCTGTTGCTGCTGCTAGCTAGTCTACTACTGCGGTTGCCGTTTGACGCGGATGATGACGAACTGCTGCTGCTGGTTGACGTTGCAAATGATGATGATGATGCCGGGGACGATGATGATGAAGAAGTGAGAGATAACGAGGGCACCGAACTGGAGGTGGCCGCATTCCCACTGTTGCCGGTGGCGCTGCTGGAGCCGATCAATACAAGGCCGCCGCTGCTACTTGTTGCCGCATTGCCACGCTGGGTGGCACTCAAATTACCAGATATGTTGCCGCCGTTGCTGTAGCTTATGCCAGCGCCTCGAATGCCACATACATGCAGCAGGAGCAGCAGCATCAATTGCCATGTTGTGCCACATAGTTTTCTTCTCGTTCTCGATACTGTTGTGGATGTTGTTGCCACTGCTGCTGCTGCTGCTGCTGGCAGTTGTCCCTTAAATTGCAGCAACATTACCATTATTAATATTGGTCAAAATGGCGATGTTGCTGTATTGTTGCTGCCGTTGAATGACTTTATGTACTGCACACTTTGCCCTTTGTTGTTGTGTATAATTGACCACAATATCGCTGTTTGTGGCGTGGCCTTGCTTTCCGCTTTATTCAGTCGCGATTCGTTTCACTTTTTTTCGTTTTGTAAAGATTTTTCCCTTTTGTTTTTTTTTTTTTTTTTTTTTTTAATTAACAACGTATATCTCTTTCATATTTTAATGGCAGTTGAAGCGAACTGAAAAGAGCAAAAACACACACAATAAACCTTATTAATATGGAGTTTTTGCACATGACTGCATACATATTTTTAAATGTTGCAGCATTTTCAGTGTAAAATATAAATTTCGCTTAAATATAGCCAAATTCGCTGCTTGTTCTAAATTTAAAATTCTGCTTTTTATTTAAATTCTATGAGATTCAGAGACCCTTCACTTTGCTGCTGCTGCCATCACTTCAAAACATCCTCAAAGTGCGCCTGGAGCATGTCAGATGTGCTCCAAAAAAGTATGCAATGCCATTTTGAAGTCCTCATAGAAGTAGCACTTTGCAGAAGCCTCAATCAGCTCACTTGCTGGCGGCGTTGTCTTTACCTTTTCTCTTTTACTCTCTAGCTCTCTATGCACTTTTCTCGTTTTTTTTAATTTTTTTTACTATTTGTTTTGTGTGTGGAAGCATCACCTTGTTTGCACTTGAGCTAGTGTCCTTGCCATTCTTCTTGTTGTCGTCAAACATAACGTAAGCCACAACAATGGCATTCTCAGTTGTCGTTTTGCATATGTCAGACATGTTAGGCAGCCGCTCTATAACATCTGAATGAATGCTTATGGAGCTAAGAAGCTGGCTGGACATTTAGCATACCTAACAACAGTACACGGTTTAGGCCAAGCTACTGTTGGCTTGCCAGAGAAGATTATCTGGTATGCAAGTTCGAAGTTTAAGTATGTTACTTTGAATGCAAAATAAGGCCTGAAGCCAAAGTTTACATTCAAAGACAAAAGCAAACTTTTTTTCAAATGAAATTTGATTAATATTACATGAAGTAAAATTGGAACAGTTTTAAAGATTGTAATTGAAAGACGATATTTATGTCATTGAGAGTGAGTACTTTTGGTCTTGTATCTTATCGCATTTTCACCTGGTACGTCGAATAATGCACTTGATGTATCTTTTGTAACCCATCTCGACGTGTGTTTCCCGTGCGATCTGCCTGTCTGTCTATCTGTTAGTTTTGGTCGAACATTTTGTGTACTCACTTAGTTATTCCGTGCGTTGCTCTATGCCTTTGTGGGCTGTCTACGCCTTTCTGCAGGTGCTAAGCCTGTGCTCTGTGCATGTGTTAGTGGGTTTGTGTCCTCCTTCCCGTCTCTATGTCTGTCTTTGCTTCTGCCTTAAGTTCTTAGCACACACTTCACGTACGCTACGCTCAACTGCGCTGTCTGACGTTGTTGCTGCGTTGTCTGAATGCCTGCACGCTACAATTGTCATGCAAGCGGACGAGCACATTTTTTCAAGGCTCTCACGTCTTCAACGCGTTGCCATCGTTGGCTTCTAAAGCAGCTGCCGCCGCATATCTGAAACGAGTCATGAAAGAGAGAGGGTCAGGATATAAAATATGCTGCGTTAGACATTTGTTTATATAAGATACTTGAACTATGATTAATTAAGTGTCGCGCCATTTAAATGCATATTAAGTAGCCGCTTTTTATGCCAGCAATTTATTTATCTAGTGAAGCAAGGACTTGAGCGCTCAATAATTAGTTTACATAATTCGCATATTAATCCAGAGAATAGAAAGCAAGCCCCTTCTACTTTGTTAATAAATATACTCGTAAGTGTTATTTTCACGTCACTTGACAATTTCTGTATAACATTTTCAATTAGAATGCGCCTTCAAGTGTAAGGAAATTATTATGCACGTCATTAGCAAAGTATTTAGTAGACCACCCCCAAAAGGGAAATATTTAAGTACTCCAGCTGGTCTGGCTGGTTGAGTTAATTGTTTTCGTGGAAATTGAGCTGTTTCCTTATTTTATTAGCGCCAAACCAGTTCGAGTAGGCATGCCCGATGCGAAGTTGCTTTTTAATTTATTTATGTAAATATGAATGAATTTTCGGCGAACACTTTGCCCCAGGCAAGCAGCTTGAATCTTAAATATATAGTCGCATAAGTAAACAACAACCAGGCCCACTTCACAATGTCATCGAATACTTTGCTAAAACAACAACAATAAATACGATAACAAAAAGTATAGCGTCATGAAGTGCGTGCCTCACTTCGAGGTAGATTACGGCAGATTTGGTCTTTACTTTGCTGTTTCTTACGAACATTGTAAGTCATACGCACTGTTGCCTGCTCATCTGTAGTATAAAATTATTTGTTTATTGTAAATGAGTTAGGATGACAATTTTGTGGCTATTCTCAGTCGCTTGAAGTTTTAGGTGCCGCATGTTATACTATCAAATTCATATTAAATAAAGCAAATAATATTTGTTCTTATATTGTTAAATAAGTTTTAAATTAAAATACTTTATTGAATTGTGATCTTTAATAAAACTTTATATTCTTGATTTTAAGCCAAATTTAATTTTAAAATGTTAATTTTTTTTTTAAGTATCACAGAAGTTCACTTCACTTTTCTGTTGTTCCGTTTAGGCATTGCATAACAAGAAGATGTGCCAAAAAAAGTTGTAAAGAAGTTCAAGTTTGAATAGAACTTGCGAGTTTGGTATGAGTACTAACATCTACACTGTCATTCGCATTCGAAATGACTTTATCAATTTGTAGTTCTTCGTGTTTTAGCCGTGTAATTTGTGTTTAAGGCAAAAGATAATTGGATCCAGGATTTGTTTGTACGCCTAATTTAACTGTGTGTTTATACAAAAATTTCATTTCGCAATATACATTTAATTTGCGCTTTAATTAAAAATCAAAACGCGATAAGAACGCGACAAGATGAAAGTCCGCCAAACCGTTGAGTAAACAGCAACAACAATGCGAACAATTGTAGAAAATGAGGCTGCGGCTTGACTTTGCGATTCACAGCTCTCGACTCGACTCGCAATTTCTAGTAATTTCCGAAATGGCCAAGCCTTTGTGCCATAAATTCTGGCGCCAGTCAGACAGGATACGGCATTCACAGAGCGAGCGTGCAATTGTACCGGGCTTAGAACCGGGTCTCTCAGACCGAGAGTCATTAATTTGTCTTTAGAGGCCGCCGAAGCCGATGTAGCATTAAACTGCTTAAGTAGCACAACTAAATTAAGAAAAGTGCTCTGGGGGCACAGGCAATTAAAAGGTGAGGGGGCTGCCAAGATGTGTTCCGTGTCATGTCCAGATAAAGTTCAAAGCGTATTTAATGTCACGGCTATTTGTGTTTATTCTTGATTAAACTGAATAGCAATGCGGACTTTTAGAATGACAAAACTTTCACGCAAAAGTAAGGATAGCTCTATTAAATTAAAATATTTTCTTTGACAAAGACATACTGCATGCAACACAATAATGAATTCGTAGCGTAAACATAAATAATTTGTGGTTCTTATGTGCAACGCTATGGAAACAACAGTTGTTGCAATATGATACGCTTCTCCCCTTCATCTTCACCGCTTGAAATGTGTAAACCGCATTGTAACCGCAAAAGAAGGATGCAACTATAAATGCAGAAATATGTAGAGGGTACCGAAAAAGTAACTGCTTATTGTAGCAGCAACAAAATACCAAACCAAAATGCACGCGAGCACATTGCAAATTTATCATACGAAACACTAACACTGAGAAAAGCTAAGTATGATACACTAAGGATGTTGTTTCAAATTCTTATTGCAAGCGAAAAAAGTAAAAGAAACATCCACAACCCCCACATGGAAATGATTTCTTTTAATTTATCGGTATGCGGCGTATATATTCCGAATATATGTTGAGAATCTACTACACTATATTCGGAATATATATTCGGAATATTCGGAAAAGTGGAAATAATGATTTTTGTAGTACAAGTTTATTGTCAAAACAACAAGAGACAGAAAACAAATTATATAACTCTCTTCATATGTTTACACAAGTTTATAAGCTACTATTTATAATTGTAAGAATGGTTGTAAAAACGTTCTGCATTAAACCTTACAAAAGCAGAAAACGTTGCCACTCAAACAAATAAATATGTCCCGCATATGGGTATATGAATTTTCACTCAGACAAAATTATAAATGCTATATGTAGAAGAAGAGCATACATCAGGAGAAGCGAGAAGACTGTAGGAAAAACTAGAGATTCCCATGAATTGCTTGATAACAGAAGAAGTCGAAAACGAAAACTTCACCAGAGCGTTTCATTTTTCATGCGGATTTATGTAAAAATTTGTGAAATTTGCGCAAAGAAAAGTCGAGAGAAACAACGAATGCACTCTTTAAAACAGAGGAGGAAAGAGCATTGAATTTGATGGCAAATAATGCGACTTTATAACTAGTTGAAATGCATTTTGCATGTCACAGACGCTTGATAAAATTACTTAAATATGCTGCACTTTATGGAGTACTTGGTACTTGACTTTAGCTTTAGGGTAAAGTGGATCTCCCCTCAGTTTATATTTGCTGTTGCTTTTCCGCTTTTATTATGCTTGCTGCCAACAATGGCTTATAATTATTTCTCATCTTCTCTTTTTTTAAGTCTTCACTCTTTTTTAACCGCTCACTGCCTGCCTTTTATTTATAGTTATAAGAGTATATTAAAAGGAAGCACATGGCAAGAGACTGAGTCTGCTGTCTGCAGTTCCCAGCTTGTAGCTGGCAGCTGGCAGCTCATAGCATCTTTTTGTTTTTAAGTACTAAACGGCAAAACAATGGTGGCCCACAACATCAGTAGAAGCATTAAAATCATCAACAAGAATAGTTTGACTCTCATCAGGAAAGGGAAATGCCCGTCTGACGGGCGAAGGCATAGTCCAACTATTAACTTAGTTCACAAATGCGTTGAATTACTGAATGATATTGTAATCCGACTGCTATTGAATAAATGCTATAAAAAAGCATATCCAGTTTAACGGATAATTTGTTGAATGCCCAGGAATAAATATAGCTAAGTAACTCATTTATCCATAAGATTTTTAATTATACTAATTAACTTATAATAAAATACTCAAAGCAATGATAGAGCGTGAAGTCATTTAAAGGTTGAGCATAAATTTCTTAGCAGCCCCTCTGGCTCATATAAATTTCAGAGTAATTTTCTTAATTCTAATTTCGAATTGGCAATCAGTAAACAATAAACAGATTAAATCAAAGGGAGCGAGTTAATAATTAATTTAATCAACTCTATTTAATATACATTTACTCAATGCAAGAATTTAATCATTTTATTTTAGATTGTCAACTGCATTGGGCAACTTGAAAGGAAAGGAAACTGAATTAATTGGCACTCATTAGTGTGGCTTAAAATTTGGATATTCAGATATATAAGTTTTGGGAAAATGCAATTTGAATTTAATCAGAGAATTACATCAAAGCATAATTTATGTAGAACTTCAATACAAATTTTATCCTTGGGCCAAACATTAGCTGAGCAATAAATTTCGCGCACAATTGAGCCTGTGATTGTGCCAAAGCGAATGTAAGGAAAATTAATTTTCCCGTGATTTTGCATATGTATACATATGTGTATCTCTGTGTGTTTGTGAGCTGTCTGGCATAAATTGTTCGCTCGCGGCATTTAAATTTTAAAAGCAAATGCTGAAATAAATTATCGCTTAATATTGGCAAATGATTTGCCAGTTTTCGCATTGCGTAAGGCCGCCCTCCCAATTCACGCCGCCTCCTTTCTTGCGCTTTTTCCAATTTTTGGCAGCATCCAAATTGAATTCATTATGATGAGTATCCCTTACGAATCGCAGAAAATCATTTTCCTTTGGCTCCAGGCTACGAATTTCGATATAATGATATTAAAGCAACATTATAACATTACGTAAAAGCCCGAGCAATAAAAAAGAAGCAGAAAACGCAAATAAATACATCAATGACGTTGGCGAAAGCACATGGGAAGACACAGAAAAATAACATGGATTCTATCCTAGCAACATTACTAACAACGCAAAAAAAAATATATAATGATAAGCTAGCCATGCCGAAGGCATATAGATAGTAAGATACTGGACTGCGGTCGCCTTAGACTTGGTAAATCGAACAATTTTTCAATCAACAATGTTGCAGTTTTATTGATCCCATGCTCAATTTAACAGATAGTTAATTTAAAGAATGTTTATTTATATCAATACTTCAATACTATATTCTTAAAATAAATTAATATAGAAAAATACGTGGTATATAATTGAGTATAATGAAAGCAAATACTATGACAATTTCCTATGAATACACACACTTCCATTAATTCATTGGAGCATTGCTCTTAATTAATTTCCTTTCGGCTGTCTTTGTTTTATTTTAGTTTTTCTTTTAGTGGCATTGGGATTATTGTTGCCGAGTATTTTAATGACATTTTCATAAACAGTCGTCGCTATTTTGGCCTTGATATGGCTCTAATTTGCTTTTATGCCACGTGGCATTCAACGGCTGACTGCTGCGGGTGGCTTTCGTTTGTTGGCTGTTTTGTCTTTGCCATGTCAGATAAAATAATTTATTGGGTAAAAATTGCTGGCCAAGATCTAAGCTTTTTGATTTCTTTTAGCTAGCTGCCGGCTGACTGCTCGCTGTTGTCTGTTGTCTGTTGGCTGCTGGCTCGCATCTTATCTCAACTGGTTTATCTATTTTGGCTGTCGCTTTTGGTCCTCCATAATGTTGGCGCCATGTTGATGTTATCGTAGCGGAAGTGTTGACTCAATGTTTACTCAATGAGGGCGTTGCTGCGATATGACAGCGCGACAGCATACCATGCCACCCCACCCTACCCAATGTGCAATGTGTGGGCTTGTGTGTATTCTGGCAGCCATTTTAGGCGCTTTGTTTCTGTTCACCCAGTTAATACAAATGCTTACGGCCATGACAATACTGAAACCATTTTTATTTTTTTTTGTTAAATGCTGGCTTTATAAAAGAACCTCTGCAAAATGGCTAAACAATGAAAGTTATATTACATAAAGGCCGCAGTTAACGAAAATTATAATATAATTATAAAACTTCATGTTTTTAAGATATATTATATTTAATTGAAAGTTTTATTTATTACACCCTGTGTCCATTAAAAATAGCAAAAAAATCAGCACAAAAATATTAGAAGTATTTTGAAAATAGGTACTTTGATTAAAATAAAACTAAGAACATAACAGGTGTTTAAACAATACCCTTTTGAAACTCTCATTTTTATATTTTGAAAAAAAAAACTAATAATAGCCACATTTTTCAACGTTGAACACTTCTAACTGAACAGGTGCTTGAAGAATATCATATAGAAGCCATGCTGAAAGTTTCTTCAAGATCGGTTTATAAATAAGACAGATAATAAGCAATAAAAGTTATTTTTCCATTGAATCGTAGAGCAGCAGGCAGCACATGTGTGCGAGCGAGACAGCGAACGACTATGATACATGCGTCTGTTTACCATGTGTGCATATTTGTGCGAGCGAGAAAGCAAACGACTGCGACACAAGCATAAGTAAATTAAGTGTCGTAACACTCAGCTTTTGATTGAATATGTATAAATATGTGAAAGTTAGCTGCTATAAGCATGCAAAGAATTCATATGCAAATCAGTCGAAAAGGCTACAGTCAAGATTTTTAAATAGAAAGCTAATCAGAAAAGAAATATAAGTAATTTTTTCAGTAAATTGTTGAGCTTTACGAGCAGCGCATGTGCGGGCGTAAATGAAGTGACGTAACACTCAGGTTTTTATGCACTATGTACACATATGCAAAAGTTTGATGCTATAAGCATGCAAATAATACATATGCTAAATTAGAGTTTCAAAGGGGTATTCTTTAAGCGACTGTTATGTACTTGATTCTATTTTAATCAAAGTACTTATTATTACTATCAAAATACTGTTATAATTGGAACCTGTACAGGGTATTATACTGTCGGTTGCGTTCGACTGTAGCCTTTCCGACTGGTTTTAAGTTGAATTAATATTTCAAATTTGTATTTATTATTATTATATAATTAACTTTTAATTTTATTAATATTTATTATTGATATTTAATAATAAATAATAAATTAAAATTGTATTTAGCAATTAATTGACTACTTTATGCAATTTATTACTGTATTGCATATTCCGCGTAGAAATAATTCAATCTACTGCATCAACTAACCACACCCCGAACACCTGGTTTATTGCCTTAATGAGCGACACCTTAGCGTGGAGCATGGAATAATTGGAACATGGGGAGCTATGAAAATGTATAATGAAAAACCTATGTGAAAACCCCAAGCAATGTCATTCTATAGAATTTACAACTTTTTCAAGTGTTTAACCACAAAACTAAAGCTGGTATCTAATGGCACATCTCCATGCTATTTGGGTTTGGCTTTTGTATGCCTGTGGCTCTCTGTATGTTTCCGTAAACTGCCATTTCCGACCGTGCCACAAGTCTAACAAGCAACATTTACACAAACGCAGACACACACTCACACATGCACAGAGAGAGAGTGGGAGAGAGAGAGAGAGAGTGAAAGATATTTGTACTACTCGATTCGGTCTGTGGAAGCTTCTGGTGTTTGCCTTCGCTCTCAATGCACAATAATTGTTATCTTCAACAATTTGCGGATGTTATAAACATATACTGCTGCTTTATATTGTCTGCATGTAAATACGAGCAACGACAGCTGGGACTGGGATTGGGATTGGGAATGCGAATTCGAATGGGAATGACTATGGGACAGGGGCTGTTGCTCTTGGTTCTGTGGCATTTGCACTTGTCGTTGCTTTTTATGGCTAAACAAGCGCTGCACCTGCTTGGTTCAGCTCAGCTACAAGCTAACAACAGGAACAACAAGAACGACGACAACAAGCACACATACAATAACACACACGCAGACATTCAAACAACTTCCTCCCAGTGGAGTAGAGTTGGAGAATGGGCACGGAAGACATTTAGCTAAGCGCTTCGCTTGGTAAACAATTTTCGATTTCAGTTGTTTTCCCCCACACTTCGACATGCGCAATTTCAATCTCGTGTGTAAAAAGTTTTTGTCAGTGAAAGTTCTACATAACAGCAGAAAAATGTAGAAATTTAGAGATGGAAAGACGGGTATAGGGCATTGTAGGGAAATCGTGCTCTTATGAGCTGAAAATTTGTCGAATATAAGCATGTTCTAAAACTCTTTTGAAGTTGCATGTTCTTTTGTTTTCTCAAGTTTCACTTGTAGTAGTTTGGTAATTACACATATGCCCGCCTTGGCAAAAATGTTCACTCTCACGATGCCATTTTCTGAGTACCTGAACAGCCTATTTCTGCGTTACTCATACGCCTACGTGCCTCATTAAGAAACGTGTGCCCGACTCGGTAATAGAAAACTTGGCCATAACATTTTGTTACCCCAAAACTTAATTAACGGCCTGAAAAGGCAATCGTTTGGAGCTTCTCACTCACGCCTGTCCTTTGTGTAGGCCATTTCACTTGCAAATGTTGTAGACATTAGAGCGCGCGCGCTACTCAAATGGGGGAGTCACCCTTCATCCTTCATAATCCTTAGTCCCCTTTCCAAGCGTAAGACACCATTAAACTGGTCATTAGGCGTCAAGTGGCCTGCTAGTTTGACAGCAGGCAATGACAGTGGCATAGACAAGACAAGGCCCAAACGTTTTGGCTTAATTTGAATGTCTTTCTCTCCCACTGCTGTTGTTGGCTTGACTTTAATTACTGGCTGGCCAATAACCAGCGGCACAGCAGCTCAATTGCCACATTCAATTAAATTATTGGCAGTCGGCAGTGGCAAAAACAACGCTTGTCTTTTTCTAATCTATTTATAAATTGCTTTGTTGTGTTTAAAGAGGATGATCGAGTAGTTATGCTAGTATTTCAGAAGTATTAAAAAAATTCAAAACAAATGTATGAATATAATTGGGAAAGGCATAAATATATTAAAAGTCAATACTTAAATAAAACAATATATATCAATAATAAACCGAAACATTCAAAAACTATTGAACGATTTTTAGAATAAGCAATGAAAACAATTAAAGTGAAATTGATACCATCTGATAATATCAAATAAAAATAAATTGAATTTAAAATCAAGTTTCATTTCTGCATCAAAAAGCAATGACAACATGAACTTACAAACGGGACAAAGCGGAATGCTGTATTTACACGCCTTGCGCTGTGGACACTATTTGGATCAGAGCGCTAAGTGTATGCTTAATTCGATAATCCCTGCATGATCACATTCCCACAGATAGAAGTACCAATGTGTATGCTTAATACAGCAGACACACTCACACTGCATACAAAAGCATGAAGGCAGCTCTCTGCAACGTTTTTACCCTTTGACTCTTTCACTTTTGATTAGAGTTTGCTATTCAATTGTTGCTGATTTGTGGAAATGCAAATAGTTCCCCCCTACTGTGCTCAACATTTAAATATAAATATATTACTATTCCTATAAAATTAAAAATATTGTTGTTTTTATTTAAATTAAAGTGTATACATATGTAGTTAAGTATGATGTTAAAATACTTACGGATTTACCTGCAGCTAGACTTAACTGCTCGCATATGTTGCACCCGACTGTAAGAAGCAAAACGTAGAAAGGAATTAAATTACAGTAACACACTTGAAATTTGGATACGGGTATGTGCAAAAGAAGCTCATAAGTAACCCTACAGAGAGAGACATGGGTACAGCAAAGGGGTAGGAGAACGGAATGTAGCGTTAAAATCTGTTGAGTGGAAAATTGCAAAAAAAGTGCATGACCTGAGTTTACGTTTTTTGCAGGCTAACAAACAAACACCTATATTATACACACACAAACACACTTGTAAGGGTGTGCATACACAAAAGTTGATGTTCGTGTGTTGCTTTTAAGTATTTTGGCAAGTTTTGCACATTTTAATTAGTTTCGCAACCAACAAAAATGTTGGCTTATCAGGCTACCCAAATGTGAGGGTACATCATGGCGTATACGCAACATAAGCACGGTGTGATGAATGAATTATACATAATATTAAATATTGGATAATGTAAGCCTAATTGTTAAGTAAGTCTAATTTTGTATTTTTTTTTTTTTTGCTGATTCCTAGTTTAACAAATAGTTTACCATTAAAAACATTTGAATTCACTCATTAGCCAATTGATTTGCCAAGTTGTTGGCAAAGTTTCCCAACAATTCCTTACATTGGGGTATTGGCATTGCTTTAGCTTAACTATTTTATTATCTTTAAGTACTACATGCCCTATCTAGCCTCTAGACTACGATCCAAGCTTTTCAATTTATCTGAGCCGAAAAGCCTAAGAGCAAAGAGAAACAAAGCCGTACTACAATTCATATACACACATGCACACCCATACACGCGTACACACGTACACACGTTCATTTTGAAAGAGCGAGATAGAATTGAAGCTAGATACCGCACTGAGTCATACCTATGCAAATTTTAAGAGGGAGACATCTACATATATATATATATATACATTCTCGTACTCATGCCATGGTCTCTGCCATGTCCTCCTTTCAAACATCCTGCACGAACTGGTTGTCGTTGACTTTTTGCCTCTTTTTGACTGTATCTTGATACAAGTGCTGCAATTTGTAGCTCACTTTTCTGTATTTCCCTCGCCTTTCAGCTCGAATCTCGACTGTGTCGACTGTCGACAGTCGACCAAGTTGTCTGTGGGCTGATGGTTTCAGGTTGAGGCTCTGAGATTGGCACATTCACAAGCTTTGTTACTAGCAAAATCACTAGAGTTCACTACGTTTTTGTTTCTTTCTGTCGAGCTTCTGTTTCTGGCGCGCATTTAATAGTTGCAAATTGGTTCTCACACTAGGCAATTGCATTGGCTGGGTGATTTGTTAAAAACGTCATGACTTATTGATGGCAATCTAAAGAGTAAAGAGCCAACAGCCGCAGGAGACTATTAGTTGTTGCCTTCTATATTGACAAGCTTAAAGATACTTTTCACGTTTGTGAAATTGCTTTGAAGTTTCATATACATTTAATTAAATTTTGTATTAAATTATTAGATCAATTTCTTTTCTTTCTTTTCAATTTTCTCTTTGTCAAATTGTATTTATATTACAGCCAGTATTTCAGTCAAGTTAACTGCCAATTCAAATGTTGTTTCATCCTCAATGTAGTGAGCTGCTCTGAGTATGTGGTCACAAATATAGCAAAAACTACGATACGAACGTCAACCACTTGTCGCCCACAGAACAAACAAAATCTAAAAAGTCTAACCACAAACCGCATTGCAGCAACTACAACAGCAACAAATTCAAACAACTAGAAAAGCCAAACAAATGCAAATTATGGCTGACTGTAGAATCCACAAATAGGCAGTCCAGTGCCACGTAGTTCCAACGAATACGAGAATTAAAATGTGTTGTAAACTGTAAGAGCAGCATCGCATCTAACACCACCAACAACGCCAGCACCATCCCCGCACCGGCCAGTTAAAAGATGGTTTCAATATATGGTTAATAGGGGTGGGATTAAGATGGATGTGCACCCCTAATGTGTTTGTTGAGGCTTATGGACTGCGAGGCAGCTGAGTACTTTGTTTATGGGGTTATCGTAACGTAACACCACAATCAGAGCCATCCAACTGATTTCCCTGCGACACTTTGGAGAAACCTATATATAAAAATAACAAATAATCACATATTTAATATTTATAATTTATAAAATAAAAATTTATGTTTTCATTTTGCCCTGCCATCAATAGAATACCTCAGTGCCATGAAATGGAAATTATATCCTCAACTTATGCTAACTTTGGCTTATAGCCTGACCTATTGTCGATAGAAGATATATTACTTTTCTTAAATATTTGTAACAGAAAGAGGAAAGACCCAATAAAGTAACATAATATTATTCATATATTTATTTTACATAATATATTTATAAATTTATTTGTAAAATATTTTAATTGTTTTTGCCGATCAACAAATAGAACCAATTTCCCTGAAAAATACTCAGCAATTGAGCGACTTGTTCAACAATTTGCACATTTGAACTCATTTTACATAGGAAATTTAAGAAGTCAACTTGATATAAAATATTCCTACTCGTACCCTTAAGTATATTTTTATACCCTGTGCCCATTAAAAATGGGCAAAAAAAGGTATAATAATTTTGTGCAAATGTATGTAACAGGCAGAAGGAGGCATCTCCGACCCTATAAAGTATATATATTCTTAATCAGTATCAATAGCCGAGTCGATATAGCCATGTCCGTCTGTCTGTCCGTCTGTCTGTATGAACGCGTCGATCTCAGCAACTATAAGAGCTAGAGACCCCAAATTTGGCATGAAGGTTCCTGTATACCCTCCAGATCGAGTTTATGTTAGATTTTCGATATCTTTCCCCCCACCCCCGCAATTAAAAAAAAACGTATTATGGCCACATTTCTCAACGTAGGCACTTCTAACTTAACAAGTGCGTTAAGAATAATATATAGAAGGAACGCTGAAAGTTTCATCAAGATCGGTTTGTAAATAAGACAGATAATCAGCAATAAAAGTTATTTTTCCCCGGAATCGTAGAGCAGCAGGCAGCACATGTGTGCGAGCGAGACAGCGAACGACTGTGATACATGCGACTGCTTACCATGTGTGCATATTTGTGCGAGCGAGATAGCGAACTACTGCGTCACAAGCATAAGTAAATTAAGTGTCGTAACACTCAGCTTTTGATTGAATATGTATAAATATGTGAAAGTTAGCTGCTATAAGCATGCAAAGAATTCGTATGCAAAAAATTAGAGTTTCAAAAGGGTATACTTTAAACACCTGTTATGTTCTTACTTTTATTTTAATCAAAGTACCTATTATCAACATAATTTTAATATAGAAACCTGTACAGGGTATTATACTGTCGAATGCGGTCGACTGTAGCCTTTTCGACTGGTTTTATATATAAATCTGGCAAAAGAAATTACCCTTATCTTATGTGCCCTCTCATCTGTCTTCTGGCAGCGCCTGTCAAATCAAATAATTGAACTTTCATTACATTGTGAAAAATGAAACACAGTCGCGTAGCAAATACCAAAGGCAAATGTAGCACGTTAAATGCGATTTGAAAAGAGGCAACCAAGAAAAATGGAAAAAAATGGAGCTGAGCATGTCGATATGAAACTGATGCCGAAGTAAAAACACACATTTCTTTTTAATCCATTTTGATACTCGCCACCCGCTGATGGATTACTCTCGTTCAAATGTCGAACCTTGTTAGTGCAGATCCTTCACCGCGCCAACTACACCATCAGACCGTGGCACAATTGTGGGTTGCAAAGCGTTCATTTTGCCACGAGCTTTACCCAATGATAACAACAACAACAACGACACGATGACAACGGCAACAGATGCCGTCGGCTAACAAGCCAAAGGCGCGCAAGTGTCGGTGATTTTTCACGCTCTAGATACAATCGTGTATATCTATGAGTAGGTGTTACACTGTTCAACACAAAATTCGATTTTATTATTGCTATTTTGTATATGAAATCTGCATTCAATTGATTTTTGTTTTGCAGTGTAGGAATTGTATCTTACTACAACAATTGGAGCTATATTTTGTTTAAATTATCTTAAAATCTATATCGTCTACATCGAAAAAGCGTTATTACCTTTAAGACTTTCAAACTTAACTCCTGCTGCCTAGTTGCAACAACACTTCAACAAAAAATCTATTCATATGTGTTTAGTGTAAAACCGGAAACTTTTTCTCATTATACCCTGTACAGGGATATATTAACTTTGTGAAAAAAATTTTTGTAACAGGCAGAAGGAGACATCTCCGACCCTATAAAGTATATATATTCTTGATCAGCATCAACAGCCGAGTCGATTGAGCCATGTCCGTCTGTCTGTCCGTCCGTCTGTCCGTCTGTCCGTCCGTCCGTCTGTCCGTCTGTATGAACGCGTCGATCTCAGCAACTATAAGGGATAGAGACACCAAATTTGGCATCAAGGTTCCTGTATACCATACGCAGATCAAGTTTATTTTAAATGTTGAATACCTCCCCCCCTTCCCCCGCAAATCGAAAAAAACGAATAATAGCCACATTTTTCAACGTAGATACTTCTAACTTAACAGGTGCGTTAAGAATGATATGTAGAAGGAACGCTGAAAGTTTCATCAAGATCGGTTTGTAAATAAGACAGATAATCAGCAATAAAAGTTATTTTTCCATTGAATCGTAGAGCAGCAGGCAGCACATGTGTGCGAGCGAGACAGCGAACGACTGTGACACATGCGTCTGCTTACCATGTGTGCATATTTGTGCGAGCGAGATAGGGAACTACTGCGGCACAGGCATAAGTAAATTAGGTGTAGTAACACTTAGCTTTTGTGAAATAAATATGTGAAAGTTAGCTGCTATAAGCAAGCAAAGAATTCATATGCAAAATGAGAGTTTCAAAGGGGTTTTCTTTAAACACCTGTCATGTTCTTACTTTTATTGTAATCAAAGTATCTATTATCAAAATACTCTTAATATAGAAGCCTGTACAGGGTATTATACTGTCGAATGCGGTCGACTGTAGCCTTTTCGACTGGTTTTAAAGTTAAACTGCCGGCCACCTGCTCCGCAAATGTTCCCGTTGTTTGCTCAATTTTCCTTGTATTGTTTGAAGTTTGCTCGATAATTATACTTCTCCGTCTACACAAAGGCCTCCGGCCCATCCCACTCTCCGCACGAACACCGCAACCGACCGTTTAATTCCCCCGGGGCGTCACGCCTTCTTCCATTTAGTTTCTAGGTATATTGGGACTTACAGTTTTTTTTTGTTTCCTTCATTTCGCTTTTCTGTTTCTAAGTATTTTTTTTGCCGCTTCCAGTTCTTCCTTTATTGGTGTTTGTGTCGTGTTTCTCTCATTTTCGCCTGAATTTCATGTTACCATTTTTGCTTGAGCTTAATATTCGCAATGCCATTGATGGGTATTACATAACAATGTACTCTTGCAAGATGTGACTCTTAATGGTAATGTTGTTGCCTTCTATATGTATGTATGTCAACAGCGTTTTCCAGAGGTCATATTGTGATTTCATTGTGCATAATAACCAGAGTGAAAATAATACTACTTATTATGTAGGCATGTGTATTGATGTATGTAGCTTAACTAGAGAAGGTATATTGTTTTTTTATTTTTATCAATACTCTGTACTTTTGGTGAAATGGGTATGCAAAATTATGAATTCTTAAAGAGTTGAGACAAAACAAGCGGATCAGTACTAACGACACTTTATATAGTCTTGTGACGCAGTCGTTCGCTGTCTCGCTCGCACACATGTGCTGCGTGCAAAGCAACATTTCTCTTCTGATTAGCTCTTTTATTTACAGGCCGATCTTAATGAAACTTTCAGTACTGCTTGTATATCATATTATTTATGCTCATGCTAAGTAAGAATAGTCTACTCTGAGAAATGCGGGTAAAATTAGTTTTCTTCGATTTGCGGGGGAAGGGAGAAAATTATTGAAAATCTAACATAAACTCGATCTGAAGAGGGTACACAGGAACCTTCATGCCAAATTTGGTGTCTCTAGCTCTTATAGTTGCTGAGATCGACGCGTTCATACAGACAGACGGACAGACGGACGGACGGACAGACGGACATGGCTCAATCGACTCGGCTATGGATACTGATCAAGAATATATATAGTTTATAGGGTCGGAGATGCCTCCTTCTGCCTGTTACATACATTTGCACAAAGTTATTATACCCTATTTTGCCCATTTTTAATGGGCACAGGGTATAAATATTAATTTTAGATACCCACTGCTTCTTATAAGCGTATAAAATAGATAAAGATGCATTCTAGTGACGGGTATGTATTGGAGTAGCTTTATTTTCTTACTAATTATCGCTGTGTCACAGAATATCTACAAATTGAAGCAACATTTACCACGGTTTACAATCAATTCAATTTTATGTGCCGTAATCTTTACCTAAATTATTAAAACAACTCAAATTTTGTCGGGCACATAAAAAAGGGTTAACTAAAATGCCCATGGATATATTGTTGAACAATTTTATTGTAAATAAATGGTTTTCTCAGTGTACAAAAATTTGATGAATAAACTGTGCAGCAGACACATAAAATATTTTATTTTAAATGTATTGTTCATTTCTTTCATGATAATGTCATCTATAAAACCGCTTCTCAGCTCATACCCGTATGCGTCGTATCTCAGGTCCAGCGGAAAATGGTTGGGAGTCATAAAGAGCTAATTTCCGCAAATTTCCCAGAGAAATGGCCGCACCTGCAGTGCGTCAACTAAGGCCATAATTCCGTCATTTGAAATGGTTTTTGTTTTCTATGGTGTGGCTGGTGCTTGACCAGCATAGTCATATCTACACATGCACACCCACACACATACACATACACACGCACACTTATGCAAAATAATTGTGCAATTTAATAGCGGACACTCACAAAAGCGGCGATTTTGATGACGTCCAATCCGCTGGACTGTCATAAAAACGCTTTGTTATGACTAAGCTTATGCGTGTATGTGTCGGCTTCAGACAATAAAGCGGTTTATGTTCTAATTCTATTAGCTTGAAAACCGTGTAGCAATTATGCCAGACAACATCACACAAAACGGCCACACAAATAACAAGGGATGCCAAAGCCCACGCATTCATGTGGATGTAATTCACGCAGCCATGACACAGTCATACGCGGGTACTCGTAAGTACTCGAGTACTCACTCAGTCTACTACGACTGAAGATTTTATGGTCAGTCCAGCGGCAATAAATCCAATCAAATTTGTGCATACCGCAAGTAAATTGATAGAAAGGGACGAGCCTAATGGTTGTTGTATGCGAACCTCACATGCAATATTGAATATTGACATTCCAAGATAAATTTGATATATTAGTAAATAATAATTTAATAATTTCTGAATTTTAATTATTTCTTTTGGGACAGAACACGTGTTAGATAATATTTCACATATTCTTATATATTTTTTGCTTCTGTTCACCATTGTGACACACTCAAGTGCTGGCTAACAAAGTTAGCACAAGATTACTAATATGCACCATTGTACGTGACTTTTTGTTGTCAGCTAAATCAAGTTTCATTATGTGCCAAACGGAAAGGGAAGTAGCAGGCAGAGCAGGAGAGAGAAAGAGCAAGATAGAGAGAGACAGAGATGGGTATTGAGGGGCCCTCTGCTGGGCTCGTTGTCGTTGCCAAGTTGTGCATAAAATACCTGCAGCAACTTTTGCTAATTGTGCGCCAAGCATACGTTTATAAATGACATTGCCACAAAATGGACTCAGTCCAAGCTAGGATCAGTGGCAGCGCAGTGTTGAGTGTGCGTCAAGGCAAGTTTGCAGCATAATTAAGGGGCAGACACGCCTCAAGCTACATACCTAATAGCATTTGCATGTGAGGCACGCACGCCGGCAAGAACTCAGACAAGCATTACCGGACCACAGAACAGAGCAGGTAGCATTTGCAGTACAAGGAGTCCAAGCAGTCTGAAGAGGTAAACTAACTGAAGCTCAAAACGGCTTTAAGTCAGTGAATACGTTAGTTCACTTATCCATTTAATCAACTAACTGAAGCTGTTGTTGCTGTTGTCGCTGTGCATTTGAATCAGTATTGAAATTATAATATTTGTCACATTTGCACGAACACGCCGCATAAATATTTAACACTTTTAGGTCTTCGCCTGCCAAATTTGCATAATACGAGCATTGCAGCTGTCTATTATATATGCGTCCCCAAAATCCTCTAGAAAATAAATAAAAGAAAAATGTTACGAAAGCACATATGCAGTGTCTCCATGATGTTAGGGATTACCACTGCGGCAAACCGTAAGCCTTCGTGCAACTTGACCTGATTTTTGCTACATTTTAAACTTCACTTTCATCTGCGAAAGATGCGGCAGCAAGTTAAAGTTGAAGTTTTTAAGCAGCGGTCGATCTATCATATTACTGTAATAATGACAGTCAATCGAAGTTTTCACAAAGTTTTAATAGCATATCTATCTCTGTGATATTATTGGCTAATAATCTGCTCAGCTGAGCTGAAAATGAACTTCATTAAAATTACAATGTGAGCTTTATTGCAACTATGTAAATTATCCCATTGCAGTGAAAATATATATCCACTGCCAGCTGTACACATAGAATTACGATAACAAGAGAATTCGAAAATACACTTACCATACACACAACTTAAATATTCAATTATGTGGAGATATATATATATATATGTGTGTGTGTGTGTGTATGTAAGAGTTCATAAATAGTAAAAGATACGAGTATAGTCAGCTATGAATTATTACAATGGATATATGAACAGACATTAAGTCGCCGGTGGCGTTTGCTTCAGGTTCGTGTAGAAAAGCTGCACTCTAATGAAAAGGAATCTTTTCAGAGCTAAGTTGACGTAAGCCACAGCTGCATAAACCAACCAATGTCCAAGTCCCAGGTGCAAGAGCTGGTTCAGGTGTAAGACACGTGTGAACAAAGCAACCTCTTTTGGGATGGGATCACCACAGGCAGGCGGCCTCATTAGCCGGAACAGAGTACAGAATGAACACATCCAAGGCATCCAAGGCAACCGCAATGTATTATAAATTTAGCTGCTTCAGCATATGCCTACACATTAATATGTATGTGTGTATATAAACACATACACATATGTGCACACATACATAGGTATACTTTGTATGTACATATGAGGCTGGCTTTACTTATTCAATTATTCAATAATAATAAATGATATTACACATGCATATAAAGGAATACCCAAGCCAACTCAAAGTGCGAAATGCTGTCTTTGAAGCATTAAGTAAAACAAATATTTGTTATAAGTGCATAGAACATACACACATATGTAAATACACATTTACACATTCATACTATTGTCATTTTGTGTATGTATGTAAAAGTGAGTGTGTAAAACAAATATTAACAATAAAATCTGCCACAAAGTGTAAATACGCTTAAAGTGCGATAAAATGAATTGAATTGTGATTATATATAATAATAAATAATCTTTCTTAATTGTATGAAACGCAAAATAATCTTTGATTGTAAGAAAAACTTAAACTATAAAATTTAAATTAAATGAAAATGGGAAATTTATTCATTCGAAAATACTAAAGCAATTAATTGTATATATGTAAAACTAAAAATAGGAAAATAAATTTTTTATATAAACATAAGCAAACTAAGAACTAATGTATCTATATAGTGATGTTTACCAGAGTCTTTGGATAATAAAGTTTGAATAATATTTATTAAAGCAAGCAATAAAAATTGTAAGTAACTTGAAATTAATTGATATCCAATTAAAATGAATTAGATATAGTGATACCATTTGATAGAGTATAAGTATGTAAGTTTGCTGACATTAAGCAAGAAATGTGTATAAATGCGAGAGCTAAACAAAAGCATTAACCAACCGCAGGAAGCAGCAGGAGATAGTTGAACAATTCAGTTACAGTGGCAGCTGCGGTTTGGAATTTTGCATTATCTAATGTCTTGGGTTATTTAAATTGCAGCATTCGTTTGTGGGTATTCCAGAAAATGCCAAGCATGCATGAAATGTGTCTGCATATTATATTGACCAACTAATTTGCATTTGGCAACTGTCCATGCGGCATATGGAGTAATGTGGTTTTCTATCTAATGTTCAATATTTCCACCAACATATTTGTCATTGTTGTGGCAAAAGGTAACTGAGCTAAGATTAACAATAATTTGAAAATATGAAATACCTTTGATTAGATTAAACCACTGCCTGTTTAACAAATGTCATGTACACATACCTGAAAATATAATGAGCAGATTACGATTAGCATTGGTTTACCTACTTTAGTTTGACAGAATGACACAAGTCAAGCCCAGAACAAAGTCACATAAAGTAAGCGCTAACTGTGACAAAGTTTTGTACACGGTCAACGAGTCGTTTAATTAATGTGATGCCAGACAAAAGCTGTGATAACTGAGAAGATAACCCGCCAGATACACGAGATGCTTCAGCAAAAACTGAAACCGAAGTCAAACACACTTTAACGGCACTTGTCACTGTTTTAACTGCAGACCAGAGTGAGGACACATCTTTGCCTCTAGCCACAGAATTGCACTTTTGTGGGCGTGCCAAACACTCTCTATGTATGTTCTGTATAAGTGGTTAAGTCATTAAGCGAATGACAGCCCAAAAAAGTGGCGGCAGAATTCATCGCAGCACATAAAACGCACCACATCTGAAGTGCCCACAATATGGTAGTGAGTGGAGTGTGGGAGTTGTTTGCCAGTGTCTGTTTCTTAAATTGGCTAATAAACGGACAGCTACTGGGCGCATTGACTATAAGCCGAGGGCGTGTGACTTAATACTGCTGCCATCTTAAAATGCCAGTGGCTTCATTAAGTGCTCATAACATAAACACATGAAATGTTTGTTGTCCCCAGACCAAATCCACATTTGGGCAGCATCATAAAATCTTGACGCTTCTGGAAGCTTCCAGAGTGGTAATTATTAAAACCCAAATAATTAAAATGGGACATACCAGAACTTACTGTATTCAAACATAAATTCTCCAGTCATTCCAAAAAATATCAATCAAAATGTAGAGCGAATAAATCGAATCTATCCAACGAATAGTCTACGGAACATTCTTCTAACAATTTTTCCAATATTTTATGAAATTAGGGCGTATTCTCTAAAATATTACTTCTTTATTATACGTATATCCTCGACTGGCAAATTGAATTTTATTAAATATAGACTTTATATTTATAGCATTATTTGTTGGCTTATCTCAGAAATATGTTTGCTGAAATAATTAAATATTTTAGCGTGGCAAAGCAAAATATTAATTAATATGATAGCTCTCATTTAATTGCAAAATATTGTGAACATCAATAGTAACAATGCAAACAATGCTTATTAAAATGATGTATGAAATTTATTCAAGATAATATTCATCATAATAAATAGTCAGCAAACAAATTTAATTACAAATTGGTACTGACTAAATGAAAAGCAAAGCAAAAATGTCTTAATTAAAATATGAGTGAGGGCATTTATTAGTTTAGTTAAATAAAATAGGCATTCTGCATACTCGATTAGGGTAAAATGGGTCGTATAAATAAATTAGTCAAAAGAATGCAGATAAAAGCAAAAAGCCCTGTATTATGGTCAAGGACAAGGAGGAGCTTTTAGACCTTGGCGGAGAACAGCACATAACTTTGTTGCGGTTTAGTGCTACAGTTTGAGTTGCCGAATGAGTTGTATCATAAAATGTGACCCACTGTTTGGGCCCTTTTACTTTGTTTTATTCAGTTACTTGGCTTATTGCGAAAGTTTGGCTGCTTCTGCGCTTTTGTTGCAGCAAGTAGTGCGTAAAAATTCATTGCGATATGCTGAAGTTGTCCAATAAATTTCCAAAATTATTGTTCACATTGAAGCGAAAGAATTTTATGTCGATATCGATAGCTCTATTTGTGTTTAGACTGTGGCCCTGGCCCGATTTATACACGCATGTAACATGTGAGGCCCTTTGCGTAATATATAGTATCCTTGGGTATCCTTGCTAGTATAGCAAACGATTGTTATATTTGTTTTTACGACTTTATGCTGCATGAAGCTCAGCTCATATTGAGTTAGCAATTTTGACAGCTGTGCCAACAGATTGTTTTATTAGGGGCAGTCACGATGGGTTAGGATCAAAGATTTAAGTCCAAATAATAAAAGCAAAGACTTAATTATTTTAAGGAAAATTACTTGAATCTTTTGCTTTTCGTTTATTTGAAATGTGACAGGTTTTACTGAGAAATGCAACTACAGTCTCCAGTCGAACTAATTAGTTTGGCAAACTCATTAACTCATTATCTGGGCAAAAAACTTGACACAACGCTTCAGTAACTTTTGCCACCAACAGCATTTGTTAATTTGCAATTAATTAGACATCATTTGCATTACCACTTGACAGCCATAAACTTGGTCCAAAGCAGCCAGCACTGTCCCGCACCGCACTTCCAGCATTTATAGTAATCGCAGCACCAACGCGCAGCTGACATGTTGACTAAGGCAGAGGGAGCAAAAGGCAACTAAACTTTGACACACGAGCGGAAATGCAACTTCCATGTGTCAGTCATAACGAGGTGCAGATGCAGCCAGCCCAATGTGCGGGTCAGACAGTCAGCAGACAGCCGACAGCCGTCAGCAGGAAACAGAATACGCCCGCATCTGGAGCTGTTACCTCACTTGCCTCATTGCGCTTCTTAATTGATTTTAATTGATTGGGCGTGAACCTTGTTTGCCTTTTGTGTGTGCTTTGCTGTGCTATGCCGTTGATGGCTCAGATTTACGACTGACCAAAATTAAATAAACCAAATTGGGCACTCGCAATGTAAATGCAAATGGAAATGTAAATCGCCGCGGCGCTCATAAGTATGCTACGCAAAATGTTCCGCAAATATAGCGCCAATGCGTGTGAACAACATTGCGAATGTATGTGTGAATGTCTGCATTTGTTGTTGGCCGTTATCGCATTTGAGATCGCGGCTGGTCACCAGATTTTTTATTTCATTTTTGTCGGCTTTCCGATAACATTTCAAACGTACACAAACGCACAAAACAAATATTCAAGCGCATGTCAACACATACACAAATACACCCACACACACACATACACAATGTAGCAACAAATTTTTGGCGCGTTTGTATTACATTTTATTTAATTTTGTTTTATGCTGCAAAACCCCTTTTGGAATGGGCTGCCAAATCCACAACAATTGTTTTCCTTCTCACTGTTGTTGCTTTTGAGGCTGCGTGTGTGTGAGTGTGTGTAGTATATTTTTTTATACAGGCTTTTGCTGTTGTCGTTGGTAGGCGCTTTATTCAAATAAGTAACGGCGAACACACGTCGAGCAGCAAATTTATGTTGTTTCAATAACAATTTGAAAAGAATAACAACTGAAGCAACAACAAGAGTAATGACAACAATAACAACAGCAGCAACATTTTCCAAATACAAGAACAATAAAATGGTATGTTGAGTGTATTAAATTGCCATTTATTTGATTTTTCCATTTCGCTTTTGTGCCTCGATGCCCGAATGTTCCATTTTTGTTTTTCCTATTCCTTATTTTTTGGTATAGCATATTTTTGGGCGAATTTAAATAATGTTTGCATAGATTTTTATGGATGCCGCATGCCTTTGGCTGTCTGTCAGTATGTGTGTAAGCCTGTGTATGTGTATGTGTTTTTGTGAAAATTGGGTTATTTTTGGGTTAAAGTGTCGTTGGGCCTTCTAATTGTGTGGTCTGGGCAAATACGGTGCGGGATTTGGAAGCGTGCCAAGGACATCATGCGATTGTGAAAGCTCTTAGCATACTTATCGGGACAGCAAATATCAAAAATAGAAGAGCTTCAGGCGATGAGCTGACGGGGATGCTCAGCTAAAGTATAAGCGATATCGAGATTATGTAACATATACAGAAGGAAATTTATTTAAATTTATATCCGTTTCAATTTATTTTTATATTTTTCCCCATATCTGAGCAGAAAACTTTTGCTTCCTAATTAAAAGATAGAGCTGTTTTTGTTTTGTATAATAAAAACATTAACTGCATAAAATGTTAGATAATATGCATATCATCTTAGAGTTCTTAAATCTTCATATAATAACTGTTTAAACAATTTTCAATTTATAAATTATATATAAACAAGCGGATCAGTCGAGCGCGCGCGACAGTATAAAACCCTGTGCAGTTTTATAAATTAAGTATTTTGATTATAATAGAAATAGGAACGTAGCAGGTGTTTATTGAAGAATACTCTTTTGAAACTCTCATTAAGCATATGATTTCTGCTTATTTCTTGCTTATATCAGCAAGCTTTCACATATGTATACATATTCAATCAAAGCTGAGTGTTACGACACTTAATTTACTTATGCTTCTGTCGTAGTAGTTCGCTATCTCGCTCGCACACATGTGCAAATATGGTAAGCAGACGCATGTATCACAGTCGTTCGCTGTCTCGCTCGCTCATATGTGCTGCCTGCTGCTCAACGATTCCGTGGAAAAATAAATTTTATTGCTGATTATCTGTCTTATTTACAAACCGATCTTGATAAAACTTTCAGCGTTCCTTCTATATATCATTCTTAACGCACGTGTTAAGTTAGAAGTGTCTACGTTGATTGAATATGTATACATATGTGAAAGCTTGCTCCTATAAGCATATAAAGAATTCATAGGCTTCTTTAATAAACACCTGCTATGTTCTTACTTCTATTATAATCAAAACACTTAATTTAGAAAACTGCACAGGGTTTTATACTGTCGCGCGCGCTCGACTGATCCGCTTGTTTTTAATTGCGGGGGGTGGGGGGGAAAGGTATCGAAAATCTAACATAAACTCGATCTGGAGAGGGTATACAGGAACCTTCATGCCAAATTTGGTGTCTCTAGCTCTTATAGTTGCTGAGATCGACGCGTTCATACAGACAGACGGACAGACGGACAGACGGACGGACGGACAGACGGACAGACGGACAGACAGACGGACATGGCTCAATCGACTCGGCTATTGATACTGATTAAGAATATATATACTTTATAGGGTCGGAGATGCCTCCTTCTGCCTGTTACATACATTTGCACAAAATTATTATACCCTTTTTTGCCCATTTTTAATGGGCACAGGGTATAAATATAAATGTAAAGTATAAATTATATTATAATGTATTGGAATGATACATTTTAAAACTATCTAGGCTTTCAGTCTTACATTATATAAACTATTCAAAATAGTATAAATATATTATTATTACTTCAACAAAAATAAATATGAAATTATAAAAAAAGTTTTCTTCACTCTGTAGACTAATACTATTATGATAGATGCATTTATTTATATTTAAATGAATTGAAAAACTTTCATAAAAGTTTTCAATGCATTCATTTTCAATAAATTTATAAATAAAGTTATAGTTCGCTTATAAACTAATTGATAATTCAACGCTCCCTACTTACTGAATAAATTATATTTTTGGCTTTTTCAAAATCCAAAAATATAATTAAGGTGTCTGCTTTTAATACTGTATGGCAGTTCTTCTAAAATTAGAATCTAATTTAACCACAGTTAGTATTTTAGTTAACGTTCTCTCACACATTTCATGTTCAGGGATGCCATTAAGAATTAAACTTTAAAGAAAAACCACAAACTCCTCTAAAACAAAATGTTCAACTGCCTGAAGTGGCATGATTTTTTAATGCACTGGCAAATAATTTGTCCGTATAGAGAGCGCACCTTTCGGTGGTGCTTTTTGGGTCAAGCGCTTTGGCGTGACCAAGCTCAAGAAATCGGAATTGACTTTTATGTTGGCCATAAAAAGGATTTTAATGTGTTTTATGTGCGCCAACGCAAAGTCAACAGGCCGCTTGGCTGACCACGCACACGCCAAGGCCAACAGAGAATATGGCCTATACATAAATCCACGCAAAATACCAAAGACGCTGCCCAAAACGGAATTACGCGTAAGTAGCACATTTTTATGCCTAGTGCTGGGTAGCCGCTCAGTGTATATATAAATTTATATATTATTTTCTATATATATATAATATATATACATATATATAAAGCGGGAAATAAGGCTCTCTATATCTGACTTCCAGTGTATCAAGTTGTCAATTTAAGCAGCAGTCGAAAAGCAGTCAAATGAGCTGGCATTAATCTTGTCTGTCGGCTAACAAGGCAAGTCCGTCTCAGTTTCCTGGCGGGGTTTTGGCAGCTATTGATCTTGGCTACGTGGACTGCCTGATGGAAGTTGCCGTTCGTTATTTGTCGCCTACACGCTGACAATCTTTCATGTGGCACTTAGCATAAAGCTGCAGATAAAAATATATCCCCGTCCTACCTGTTGTTTACCTTTTTAGGCAGCACACACACAAATCCTTCAGAGCAATCAATTTGTTTTTATTGAATTTTCCATTCGCCAGCCATTCCAGCCTGGACTCAAATGCAAAGGTTCCGAGATAGGCGTCAGCGTTGGCAATTTGCTGGAGGGCATTCATTTCAAGTATACACGTGACATGCCACACATTACAACACAGCAAGAGCTGTGCTGCACACAGCCTGGAACCTGGCTGTGCTACATGGCGTATGAGTGACGCATGGCTCAACATTTGTTATGGCTTACGATCTATTCTGTTCCCTCCCTATACTCCTAATCTCATCTCGAGTTTAAGCTTTTTTATTACCTGTTTCCTGTTTTGTTGCCCACAAAGCAGCTCTACCTTGTCCCTTAGCCTGTCAAAATTTATGCTGTAAAATATCCCGAGTAAAACTAACGTCAAGTTTACGCCCACCTGGGCATAGCCACATTTTTATTGTGTATGTGCTGTTTGCAAGGACTTATTGTTTGCTTTGCTCGCTTCATTTTTCAAGTTGATTTCAATCGCTTTTGCTCCTTTCCAAATTTTTAGCCATTTTACATGTGCTAACCAACGGAACGCCCGCTGTGCTGTGGTCTGTTCTGTTTTCGGTCTGCTCTAATACTGCCCACGGCATTTGTAACGTCTCCAATATAAGGCTCGTACACAAAAGCAGACTCTTTCTCACATTCATTTGTTATAAACGCACGCTTGTACAAATGGACCACACTATCAACAGAAAAATAAAACTAATACATCCAAAAATGAAAGAAAGTGGCGTATTTTAGAAATTCGGTTCCCGAAGTCGAAGTCGAAGCTCACTTGATTAGCGGGTTTTACATTTAGTTTAGTATTTTATTATATATAAATATTATTGTTTATATTATTACACATATTTTAATATTTTTTATATTGTTCTGAAATTATTAAGTCGGAAATTTTATTGATATGATATGTCCAATCCTTTTTATACCCTGTGCCCATTAAAAATGGGCAAAAAAGGGTATAATAATTTTGTGCAAATGGATATAACAGGCAGAAGGAGGCATCTCCGACCCTATAAAGTATACATATTCTTAATCAGTAGCAATAGCCGAGTCGATTGAGCCATGTCTGTCTGTCTGTCTGTCCGTCTGTCTGTCTGTCCGTCTGTATGAACGCGTCGATCTCAGCAACTATAAGAGCTAGAGACTCCAAATTTGGCATGAAGGTTCCTCTATACCGTCCGCAGATCAGATTTGTTTCAAATTTTGGATACCTCCCCGCCTTCCCCCGCAAATCGATCAAATCTCTTTATACCCGGTTAACAGCATGTATTTCTGAACGTACATATTTCTAACTTAACAGGTGTTTAGAAAATACTGTTCTGAAACACATGTGAAAGTTTCATAAAGATCGGTCTAGGAATAAGGAAGACATTCAGAAAAGAAAATAGATGGAAAGGACTAGAACATTTTGCAACGAATCGCACTGCTTTGCAAACAATTAGAATTCATTGCATGCTTATAGCAGCTAGCTTTTGCAAGTGAGCACATTCTCGCCGTTGCTGAGTTGTGTTATTTCAAATGTCGTACTGCTTGCCGACAATTATATTGCAAGTCAAAACGTAATGTATGCAGAGATTTGTAAGAATAATAATTATTATGATATTTGTAATATTAGATTTTGCCTTTCAAGAATTGATTATTCTAATGAATAATGTATTTGTATTTTAAATATTGGCGAGCAAGTGAGGTCCATGAAAAAACTAAGATGTTTTTTTTCCATTTAATCGTTGCGGTTGCGTCAAGCAGCACATGTGTGCGAGCGAGACAGCGAACGTGCAGACGTATATGAAATAACGTAGCACTAAGCTTTTCATCTTGCTGATATAAGCATACAACGAATTCATATGCTAAATGACAGTCTGAAAAGAGTATTCTTTAAACACCTGTTATGTTCTTACTTTTATTTTAATCAAAGTACCTATTATCAAAATACTTTTAATATAGAAGCCTGTACAGGGTATTATACTGTCGAACGCGGTCGACTGTAGCCTTTTCGACTGGTTTTTTGTTGTATTTTATAATATTTAAGTCACTGCTTCCACAACAGATCCCCAAGTTGCAAAAACAATTTCTACATACATTTTCAGAGGCAAATACCCGCAGCTAAACTCCCTGCCCCATTCAATTTTATACTTACATAGTTACCACGAGTAAAAGACATGTATACGCCCCGTACCACGCCCGCGTTTATCAAATTGCCACCCGCAGTTCAAATACAAGGGCAAAATTGTGTTGGCTTGAAATATTGTTGTTAAGGGCCGGGTTTATGTTTTTGTATTCTATTTTTTTGGCGGTCTCACTTGCAATTATTATAAAATGCCGCACAAGAAGGACACACCACAGTGGCAGGGGCAGCAACGGCAGGAAGAGGCAGAAACAAGGACTTGTGACGCCATCCGCGCTCCTTGGAGACTCATTTTCAAGAGCCTGGGCTACACAAGCATTTCTCAAGTGGGTCAGCCCAAGTGCTTTGGAGTCCGACACTAACTCAAAAGTTCAAGGATTTTATTGTTGCACAAAATGTAATTGAATGCAATAAAATTACGGCACAGGCAAAACGCACTACCCGAGAAACAGGACAACATTCTAGCATTGCAGCATTTAATTGCGTTTTCCCCACCTTCTTTATCTTTAACTTTTCCTCTCTTTCCTTCTCAATGTGTGTGGAAATTGATTTCCTTTGGCTACATTCTGAACATGTTTATACGAGCAAAAGTGAATGAATTTAAAACCATTATATATTGATTGGAGCAATGAAGCATTTAGAAATAAACCGAACATATCCCCTGCTTCGCAAGTGTATGATATGTATATTGAGCTATTTGTACTATGTGTAAAATTCGGTACAATTGCAGTCTTATTATGCAAATAGTTCTATAATTAACATAATTTTATTTAATTACACTTAAATCATTTCCTGTATTTCTTGTTACCTCTTTAATACTCAAAACAGTTGCACAGTAGAGAAAAAAGTTTACTTACTGATTTGGGCAAAAGTTAATTTCATTTCGCAACTGTACGGAAAACTCACGGTAAAATTAAAAAAATTCAAGTTTCGGTTAAAAAATATATTTTTCTGTTGTTTATTTTATCATTTATTTTATAAATAAAGTGATTGAATTTAAAATTAAATTTCATTTGTAATTTCATATAAATTTGAAAAATTTGCAAAGAAAAATGTGCTTAACAAATATCGATATTATGCTTTTCATTAATTTGTAAATATTTCATATTTCATATTGTAATTATCCCATAGTCAACAGGCTAATTTTCAAACTTGTTCATTTGGTCCAAATGTTCACACATATTCACATATTCAGGCATTTTACTTTGGTTCTCTGGCAAATGAAAACAACAAGTTAAACCGAACACGTGCTGACTTAACACACTACAAACACAACAAATACTTGCTGGAAACGTTAGCAATTTTTACATGTATTTTGTGCCTTCTCCTGCCAGGATTGTATTCACATCCGAGTCAGTTTGGCAGTGGGGTTAGATAGGGTTGATTCTGGCGCAAAAATTACCACAGCCTATGCGGAACTCAATCAACAGCTCCGAGTGACCCACATTTACAAATAAATTTGCCAACAACAACCACACCCGTTGCCCAGAGACCAAATAAAAAAATCCCAATTGTGAGAGAGACAGAGAGAGACAGAGAGAGAAATATATAATTCAAGCTTATCACTCCTGTTCCAGACCATTGCGTATTAAAAACATTTTTGTTACGCCAATAAAAACTCGCAACGAAATTTTGCATAATGTGTATGCCATAAAAAAAATGAAGCAAGTTGAAATCATTTTTCCTCATCATCCTTCTTCTTCATCTTCATTCGGCTTTTACGTTTTCTTCCAGCTCTTGATGACATTTCCGTTGGTTATACAAACTAGGCAATGGGGTTACATTAAGCCTACTTGTGCCAACCTCAGCTTCAGTCTGTGTCCGACTCGGACGCATTTGTTTATAATGTTTTTCTATTTATGTTGCCAGTTCGCCAGTTGTCGCCGCCTGTGAAGCGCCTTCGTTTTTTATTGCTCAACATTAAATAGGACCAGACGACAGAGGAGATACGGGGGACTGGTGGGCAACTGGGTCTTGGGACAGCAAGGCCTGAAACTTTCTGGTGCGCCTGTTGTTGTGAATATGCGGAGCCCCTCCTAGCGGCAATTTCACGAGACAAAATGGCACATGAAACAAATGAAACAGAGTGAGCTGCAAAAACTATGCATATTGTTTGTCATTAACAAGGTCGCCGAAAGGAGACCAAAAAATTGAGCAAAACTAAATTCGCTTTGATGAAAGAAAGCTGTTACATGCCAGTGATGCAGTGGCCTCATAGAGGGGTTGACAGGCGGGGAATAACATCATCGTTGGGTCGCCATCTGACATTAATTTTGTTTTCATAGCACAACTCACAGTGCTGACAATTATATGTCTCTTTCTCCTGTCTAGTCCCCTTTCATACGGTGTCTCTCTTTCACTACGAATGCATATAAACACATGCCGAATGAAGACATTCTGTTTACAGTTTTTCTTTTTGTTGCTCTTCTCCCATTTACTTGTTTCTTTTATGATGCTCTCTTTTTTTGCACGAGCGCTGGCTTGATTGACATGCCGTCTGCTTTCTGTGGCTCACTTGCTGTCCTTTACATTTAGGAAGCTGACCGTGACACACAAAAAAAAAAGACAACAAGTGCAAAACAAATTAGCACAGTTCCCTTTTACTTTTTGCTATTCCTTCTGCAGTTGATTCTCTGATCCTGATGATGCGTTTTTGACAAAGAACATCAGTTGCTGTTGAGTTTATAAAGCATTTTAATTCTTCGTATCGAACAATTAGGAGCAAGTATTTTGAAATAAAAAGTGAAATGAATCAATACAAATTAATGTGTTTATAATATTTAAATTTTAGAAATATTTAAATTTAATTGTAAATTTTTTTTTTTTTTTTATCTAATACATGTCATAAATAATTTAAATAATTTGTAATATATTAATATTTGTTTTACTATAATTTCTTAAAGTTCTTTATTTGCAAAATATTTATTTTATTTAGTTAATTTAGTAATATTATGTTTACAGAACATAATATTTAATTTAATTAAATTGCAAATTAAAAGAACGTGAAATTTGCATTAGAAAGATATTATGTAATCTTGTTTTATTGACAAATCATGCGACTTTGATTTGATTCATTCTGACTACATTGAAAATCACGCCGTTTACTCACTTCATGGCATATTCATCGGCGGATTCTTTACGGGTCATACATATTATATTTAATTTATTTAAAGCTCGCTTTTTCACACTCTGACGCCATCGACCATAAAGGAAAACCTACACACCACACGAAACATGAAAAGAAAAAATCACTCATGCTGTTAAAAGGGGCAACATCGGAATACGGATATGGTTTCGGGTTTGTTTGGTGATCCGTTCTGTGTATTGTTTGCGTATTTGCATAAAAATTGCGCATACGACGCGTTGTCGCCACATATACACTCACTCACAATAGCAGCTTTAAAATTGTGTTCTGAATTCAAGGTTGAGTTCATATTTGAGAGTCGCCCGAATGCCTGGCTGCAAATTCTTAGTAATTATGGAAATCCATGTGCAACAATGGCAGAGAATTCATTCTGTGAAAAATTATTGCCACACGTTTGTGTGTGTATGAGTATGAATTTGTGGGCTATATTTTATCCTGCAATCTTCGCATAGTCAAAGCTCACTATTCACTCTTCAATGCCGTTGCATGCGGCAAAAAATATTCAGTGTGCATTTGCATTGTTTGTCATTACGCAAATGGATATTAATAGTCGAGTAAGGGTGTTTTTGCCATTTATTGTTGTTATTGTTATTATAGTTGTTGAATGATGATGATGTACTCATTGTTGCCGACTGGAACTATTTTCAATTAATCATGACAATATTCAATGGGTAGCAAGTGAGTAGCTGGTTCGCATTTCAAGGTCGTCGCACAGACAAAAGCCACCGTCGCACACTTGAATATTCAAAACGAATGAATAAATGAACGCATGATTGAATGCACGAATGATTTTTACATAGCTGACTAAATATCATCGGCGCTGAGGAGAATATTAATTGCCATCTTGGCATTTTACAACATGGCCATAATTCTTTTCTTGCTGGGCCTGTCAACGCCATTGTCTTTTAATAAACCACCCAATGACAGGCCCAAAAGGCGACCCCTTTCCCCCCCATCCATCTTAGCCCACTCGTTATTCTCATATTGACAGGCCAACATAATAAACATAAATCAACTGTAGCTATTGTGCCTAGCTCTTTCATTCTACGGATATTGAGTAGTTCAACCATTTAGTTGGCATGGCCAAGCAGCGTCAACGCCAACTTATGCCATTTATCTTGAGCAATCTCATTGGCTTCATACTGCTCTCGGCTACGATTCTGCCTGCCACACATGCATATCATAGCCGTCATCGCTTTTATTATTGCCACAATAAGGGGCAAGTGCCTAGGCATCGGCTCAAGTGAAAGTACGGAAAGTTTGTTACTCGTCTGAGCCCATAAATAAGCATGAAATATTAAGAAAGTCTTCCTGTTCAGATTGACGCCACTTTGGAGGCGCCATGGGCGTGGTCGCATGTCACAAATATCCTACGTTCAGTCACGGTTATTTGATTTTGCATGTGGCAACTAAATTTACTACTACCACATATTGCCAATGTTTTTGGCAATTTTTGCTTTCTACATTATATATATTTTGTATTTCAACAATTATTAACATTATTCGAACTTAAAGTATTTCTTATTTATATTAATAAAATAAACGTTTATTAATAATAAAAAGAATTATACAATATAAATCAAAAATATATTTAAGCAATTAATCATTTTCTAATTGCAAAATATAACAGTTTACTAATTTATTATTTATATAATAATTTATATATATATATATATATGGTATATATATTTATATATATATATATATATATATATATATATTTATAACCAGCGATATATTAAATATAATATGAAATAATTAAACAAAATTAACTAAGAACCTTCGTTTATGACACCCGAAGTTCGTTAAGGCAGGCAACACAATTTAACGTGTTGGAATGTTTACGTGAACAACATAAGAAGTCGTTGTTCTCTCACTTTCACAGAATTTTATTATTTGTATATTAACTCGTCGCTAAGTGACTTGCAGCCACAGTGGAAATTTGAAGACATTTCAAAATTAAAATTCTTAAAGTGGAAGCCAATGGAAGAGGGAGGACAATGGCAGATTCGTGAGTAACAAAGAAACAAAGATGTAGCAGACAGGCGTTTCATCCATGTTGTTCCTCGCCGAAACAAGTGTCACTCAGTTAAAGCATTTATGAGTGCCAAAGGACGCGACATCTTGATAGCGACAGCATGTGTGTGAGTTGTGTGTCTTGCGGTTATATATATGACGAGTAAGCAAAACGAAAAGCTTTACCTCATAATTTACGAGCCAAAAGCATATGAAAAATTAAGATGACATCAAATATTGATGAATTTTAAAATGAAATTGGAGTGATAGGATCACATTTCTCAAAAAGTAGTATTGTTTATGATGATAAAATTCCGATATCAAATACGTTAAAAAGCAGAGAAATTAAAAGTAATTAATATCTTACAAAGGACTGGCACTTTGAAGGGTCTAACCGTTTAATTTCAGATCTTATTATTTACAGTTGTCAACCATGTACCATATATTTCCCATCAAATTTGAGCTGACAAAGCTCCGTCTTTTGGTATTTTATGATCCCTTGGCGACATTAACATTCTCAAACTCTCGAGCTTGGCAGCTTTATTGCCGTTTAGTGTCGCGTCGCGTTACGAGTTCACTGACAACTTGTCAGAAATTTAAAACTTGTCGCCGCGATTGTATAATGCGTGACGCATGCAAATTAAATTCAATGTAGCATTTAAATCAATATGTGTCTGCTGTTTTTTTTTTAAATTTAATTTTAAAATAAAAACGGAAATAATAGCCATACCCAATGCGCAACTGTATTAATATTTACAATATAACATTAATCATGTGTGTTTGCGCGGCTTTTTAATTTAATCAAACGAGGCTACGCAAGAGCATGCAAAAGAATTGCTCATTTAATTGCAGCCACAATAAAATTTATGACCGCGTGTCCGGTAATGACCAGCCTGGAAAGCCCCCACGATGCCACTGGAGCTCAATTACAAGGCAACTGCAATTCATTCTCACAACGCTTAAATATACTCAACATGCTCAACATGTTTAAGATGCCAATACAAATGAGTAGGACAATATTTCAAAGACATGGAATGCAATTTAATTAAATAAATATACAAAAGAAAATTCAATTGAAATATTGAAATAATAGGCAAAAATCAAGTATATAACAGGTATTTAAAAAATACTCTTTTCAAACTCTCATTTAGCATATGAATTCTTTGCATGTTTATAGCATCAAGCTTTTGCATATGTATACATACTCCATAAAAAGCTGAGTGTTACGTCACTTCAGTTAAGTCTGCACATGTGCTGCTTGTAGAGCTCAACGATTCAATGAAACAATTACTTATATTTATTTACTGATCATCTTTCAATTTAAAAGCTGATCTTGGTGAAACATTCAGCATTCCTTCTATATAATATTCTAAACGCAAATGTTAAGATAGAAGTGCCTACGTTGAGGAATGTGGCCATAATTATTTACGATTTGCGGGGGTAGAAAAATCCAAAATTTAAAAATACAGGGTATGAAAAAGTAAAAGCAGTTATTTTCATAAAAATAAAAAAAGTTCAAGTGTTTGAACAAATTGTAATTCCCTCTTTTAATAAATTGTATAAATTAATAATAGTTCAATAAATGGAAAAAATTGAATAACAAATTTAGCTACGGAAGGTTTGCTCATATTTATAGCCGCTCGTTTATAATCCGCATTTTGATTAATTCACTGACTAGAAGAAATTGGATACATATGCAAATTAAAAACAGAATATTGATGATCGTAGCAGTATATTTATATTTTCCATAAATGCAAAGCCATTACAAGTTGGAAGCATTAGCACAGAGGACCTCAACAAATGGAATCTTAATTAATTTCCAATATTGTAAATGTCCCAAAAAAGTGTGGTGCAAGCTGGACTTTAACGACTGTATGTCATAAACTTCAGAATCGGAAACGCGGTTGTGTGGTGTAATAATTTTTGCCGTAACTGGAAAACATTTTTAGTACTGTGCATGTAGAAAAAACAATTAATTGGGCTGCATAAAAAATACTCTATGTAGGGGCAGGCTGCAGGCTGCAGACTGCAGCATCAGCATTCATTTCCATTATAAATGTCAACAGAGGAAAAGCGGAAAATAAAACTACAAAGACATCGCCGAGTCATGGTCCCTCACAGAGAAAGAAAAAACCCAAAGCAAATGGTTAGCAGTTCCCATGTGCAATATAAACGAATTTAATTATTGTTCATGTGCTGAAATATGAGCAAATTTATTTATAGCTGTGCATGCCATACGAGTAGCCACTGACATGAGCAGTTGTCATTGTTGTTGCTCTTGTTGCTGCTGTTTCTGTTGCTGCTGTTGCATGTGCTTCTTTTTTAAGCGATTGCTGTTGCATACATAAATGTTGCAGGACCCACACACACACACACATACACAGATACAAATACATGCGAATACTCGTATCGAGCAGTATTTTTATTTGTAGTGCTTTATGGCATTGAACGAGTCTCGTTACCTGCCCGAGCCAACGTGTCGTATGAATTATGGCTCTGGGCGGCGTATGATTAATATTCAATTACATGGCACAAGCAGCCTGCAGCTTACCCCGCCCACTAGTGGCATGGGCTGGTTGCCTTGTTGAGCGCAACAGAGTATGCTACACTTTTTTAAGCAGCCAGCAAGAAAACTTTGCTAATTGCCCCGTAAACAAAAAAAAACTTAACCCATACAATAATTGATTTAATGCAGAGGCTACAATAGAGAGAGTCGATTGCATTGACAGATCGAATGGATCCATGTGAGATTTTCATTCATATAATTGTATACATTGTCGTCATGGTATTTGGAGGGCTGCAAGAAGTCATCGCGCCTAATTAACTTGTTTCAATGCCTGAATCAATCTGTACAATGAGCAGCATTACAAAAAAATCAATTTAATTGGGATTAATTTTACGGAATGAGTATTATACTTTGTTAGAGTCAAACTATAGATGCTAATTTGAGTTATGAGCGTGACGCGTATTTGCTAATTTACTTTTAATTACCTTAAAAACATGGGAGAATAATAAAAACCTTTCAGTTTCACTTTACGCGTAAACTTCCGTTAACTACTGTTATTAAACTTTGAATTTTGCGTCGCTTGAGCTACATGTTTTGCGTGTACCTTAAGCATAAGCCATTGTATTTGCCATCTGACAAGGTGAATGACCATGATTTATGGCTTCCATTATTTAATGTTCAACTGCACGTGCTTGTGAGTTCCAACCTCTGACACATTGAGCTACCGCCCCATTAACAAAATATGGAGAGAGCATTGTTGTTCTTATCGAAGTATTTTAATTATTTATAAAAAAAAATACTTGATTTGTATAAATATTAATTTTAAACAAGAGACAGTATAAAGAATGAAAAAAATTAATTTAAATGCTATATTTGTAATATCTATTTATGCATGTCTTTTTTACAATTCTTTCGTTGAAAACTTTATTTGTTTACGATTAAAAATGCATTAAAGCTGCAAATTTTTATTATATGAAACAAATGAAAGTTATAAAGACATGAGAATTGTATACCCAATAGGCTGCATGCTTTTTTTTTAATTTCGTTCGTTTTTCCGCTTCATGTGTTGCATGCAATTTTAATTGATGCAAATTATGAAAACAATGCTATCATAAATTACATTAAAAATGTCTCCCAATAATTTAATTTGTTGTCTTTAATTGAATACGCTTCGCTAAACAATAAACAACACTTACAAAAGTCTTACTAGTGTCTTTGGTTAATATTTCATATTTTTCCTTTTGAAATGATCAATTGATCGATTAAATTTTCTGCAAGAGAGACTGATGGATACTTTGTTTAAGTATTAATTTATGCATTTAATGCACGCTTGATTACACACACTGTCACATAATCACACACAATCTTATACACAGGGAGTCAGTGCAGTGGGCAACAAAGTTGTGCCCCCAAATTGCATATTAATTGCTCATTAATTGTTGATTAGCCTTCAAGTGGGTATAGAAATTTGCAGATTAGGAATCTCAACGTCGACCAGTTGTCTCTCTGCATGTCGTGGTGGGGCCCACTAAACGTCAATAATCTGTAGTGTTAAGTTAAGTATACGCAAAACTTATAAAGAGGATTAATGCCGTTCTTATTGCTGCTTCCCTCGGCATTAGTGCGACAAAATGTTGTAATCAATCAAACCAAAGCCTCTATGCGGGCTCCACGCAAATACTTGCAATTAAGCATTATTAATCACAGCGACTAAGCAGCCAGAGCCACACTCGTACAATGCTTCAACTGAGCACTTCCACCCTAACAAATAATTACAATAGTCATCGCCCACGGGGTCCGCATCCTGTCATATCCCGCCCTCGGCCTGATAATGTCTTCGCATTATTTCCACATAAAAATAAATATTTAATTAAAAGTCGACTGATCCTTAGGTTCAATGAGTCTCTTCCCCCTCCGTAGTCCCCTTGCTGGGTACTTCCACTTGTAATCATGACGATGTTGGCCGTTTCGCATTTAAAAAAAGAATATTAAGCAAATTTTATTATTTATATATATATATATTCATCCATATTTTTTATATAATACTTTACATTTGATGTACACATTCATTTATTTACATATGCAATCAGTCGTTTGTTGACGATATTATTATATTTTCTTTCTCTTATGATTAGCTATTAAGTATTAATGAAACACCTGTTAAAAAGGAAGTGTGTTCATTCTCATTATTAGATTGTAAATAGATTTTGCGGTTTGCTTGGGAGGGGGGGAGATATACAAAATTATAATAAACTAGATGTGGAACCTTCATGACAGACAGATGGATACTGATCAAGAATATATAAACTTTATTTTATATTTATTGTGCTGGTTAATTAATTTTTACACAAAGTACAGGGTACAGGGTAACCTACACAATTGTATTCAAGTGAAAATTGAAACATAAGTATTTATCCTAATAACTATTTGAGCTCTTGTTTAAATGTTAACAATGAATTGTAGATTTTGACATTTTGAATTGACAATTTTGCAATAAGAACTTCAAGAACTTCCTTACAAAGATTTCTCTATCTTTGGCCCAAATAAAGTCGGCAGTCAGGTCAATGAGTTCAATGAAGGATGAATGAACAACGTCAGGAAGCACGCACACAAACACTTGAATCTAAGGGTTGAGCATTGTTCATTCGCAGATCAGGTCAAACTGCTAGTTGTGCACTAATTGTGCTTCCTCCGCTGACAACAATGAGGGAAAGCAACCAAAACATGATAGACAACAATGGCAAAAAGAAATTGCCAATTTGGCAAATGTATTGAAGGTAAGTTGGGGCAACATGCCAGATAATGTGGGGTAAACACTTCGAGCGTCATTGAGGCGACATCGGACAGGAAGGTGATTGCTAAGCAAATCTGCAGCTAATCAATCAGTCTTAGCCCCAATTGACTTGGCTTATTTGTAGTATCTGTTTGTCGTATGACAGATTAGCACGCCATATTCTGAAACTCTGCCGAGTGCAGTCACAAAACCTGAGCAGCACATACAAGTGTGAGTCCAAATCTGAAATTTCATTTCAAGTTAAATTTCGCGTAGCGAATGAACAACAAAAGTAGAGCGCACTTTAATTATAAAAGATTTATGACTCAATTACCGTTTTTATAGACGTGCTGCGAGTTCAAGGACTTGATCCAGAGTCCTTCAGCCGGATTTGAAGCACAGTTTCAACTTTGATTCTGTTCTAGATAGACTTTTATTGCACTGTCTCACATTTCACTCGGATTTCGCACAGAACACAAAGCATTTGGGATAAATAAATATGCTTCAATATTTCTTATTTTATATTTCTCTCTTTATTCCATATATTCCTTATATTCCCTTCACCTTCGACTGCCTTCGCATTGCCTGCTTGGCGCGTAATTTATTTATTTATTTATTTTATTATTTTATTATTTACTTTTTGCGGCACACACAGCAGAAAAGTAGGCAGTGCCTATTGAAGTTGCGACTTTTTGGCGCCCGTGACGTTACAAACACACGTAAGCACACACACACACACATATAGACACACACAAACACCCAAAAGCCAAACACTTAAACTTGGCAGCAGTTATGGCTGAAGCTGAAGTTTCAGTTGACGCTGATGCTGAATTCCGTTAGACATACAGCTGACTTCGTTTAGTGCCGTCAAATATAGTGTCAATTTGTTAACTGGGCCTTGTTTTTGGTCGGTCAGTTGAGCCTAGTCAATGCAACAACTTAAAATGCCGTGGCCCAATGCTCACAAGCACACACGCCGACACACCCACATTCGCACACTCGCACACTCGCACGCACACACTTTAGCAGAGTATTTGACAAATATTGAAAACGCGACGCGCTCGTTCATTTGCGGCGCTATCGTGCGCCCGTTTACTATTACCAAACAACACAAATATCGAACGTGAACTGACTCGCCACTTCGCTACTTCCAAAAGCCAAAAACAAGCCCAGCCTTATGGCTGCCCTTCGTTTCAATCACTTCGTGCCTTTCGTCAGGCCAGCCCGAAGCTCCTGAGTGTGCACCTCATGCACACTGGCGCCAAACAGTCGTTGGATGAACTAATGCATTTCGCTTACTGAGCGCCAATGAGAGCGCATGGCAACTGTGTGGGAACTTGAGGGGCTATGTCTGAGAGTAATTCCCTGTATACAAAATTAGGGGAAATGTTTTTATCATTGGGTTATTTAAGAACATTTTGCTCCCTTTTCGGCGAAACTTCGAAAATAGTTGGGTAATTTGTTCCAATCTGATTAAATAATAAACACAGCAATAAAAACATTATCTTGAGTTCCAAAATTATCGAATCAAAGTAGCCAAAAAAATGTACTTTCATCGCGATTTATTCTAAATTAAATAGAAACATAGACTAATTGAAGTGGTTTTTAATTAAAAACATTAAATAATTTCGCTTAAGTATATCTAAAATAAAGTTTTAGTTAAAGACCGTAGAAATTTATTGATCCTAATCTGCGTGAGGAGTTTAGATTTTAACATTTGAATATATTTGCAAGAAAATGGAAAATAAACGATATTTAAATATCGATACATTAATTATAACTCAAACATTCTTACTATTCATAATATGGTAGCACTGGTAGGTACAATGGGTTCATGCATTGGCTAAGCTGTCCAAGGAAATTCACAAAAATTTCCTAAGGACTTAAAACTTAAAGCTTTTAATTATGTATGTTTGCTTAGCTAAGATATAATCCACCTCTCTGACAAAGTTTTAAGCTTAAATAAGCTTACAATGCTAGCTTTTAAAGTACGAGAATGCAAATGTACTATTTCATTCTGGAACCGTATTCAACTTTCACGCATCTTCCAGCATTTTGTAGTGCTGACTTGAGCTTATGGAAAAGCTTTTCCTAGTTCAAATTTTATACAACAAGAAAAAGCGATGCCAATAGAGCGAATATTGTTTCTCAGATTGAATCGTAGATTGAGGTAGGAGTTCAAGAGGAATCTTAAGTAAGTTATTCATTTGCATAGTTATCGGAATATAAAAGTCTCTTTGGTTGGCTGCTCAAACGTATTATCGCAAATTTCTTTGTTTATTTCTTGTCCATTACTTTGTTTAAATTTCTTTGTTTTCTGCTATTTATGATGGTGCTACATTGGCTTCAGTTGGGTTTTTGCTTACTTTACAAGTCTTAAGCAATAGGTAACTTCATCTGCAGTTAAAAGCAAAGCGTAACTCAATTCAATTTTAGATTTGTGCCAGTCATTTTTCTGGATCCACTCGGACGAAAGGATGTGGACCACAACGCTGCGGTGACCTGTGACCCACTACCAATCGAGGTCAATGGCCAGAAACAATCAAAGAAATTGGGTATACAGGCATCAGCAATAAAAGGGAGAGAGAGTGAGACATAGATAGAGAATTGCCACTGATCTGGTGTGTGCGTGTGTGTGTGCAAACTGTAAGTGTAACTGGCGGCTGAACTTATAAATCATAATTTTCAGCAAATAAATCCTTCACGGACAATTTAACCTCCGCTGTGGCAAAGCAAAGCAAAACTGCAACAGAGGCAACATGAATCCGGCCCTGAATTTCATTCTGATTTTGATACTCATCCTCATTCTCTTTCTGATTTTGGCTGCTTTACAATGAGGCAGGACGAGATACGAGATACGAGATTCAAGTTTCGAGAATCTTATTGTGTTTCTACTGCCAAGGACACAAAGTCTGTGGGCTACACTTAAAAAAATGGGAACGGAAATGGCGTATATCTGTGGGTGGGCCGATTGTCTGTTGTAGATTGGGATTGGAGTCTGGCTTTGTGTGTTAGCTCCAGCTGTGAGTATTTAAGCAAATGAAATCATTTAATAGGCTTTCAGTTTGCAGAGCGCTCAATAACTAATTTATGCACATGCCACACCTTTGAGTGCATACCAAAAATATCTTGTTTTGATTAATGCATTCACTTCAAGATATCTGCAATTTCCGTAACCCAAAATCCAATGAAATGCATTTGCAGTCATTGCTTAGCTCAGCCCAAGACCCATAATGCAGAAGAAGCTCCTGAACATTCGACTGCAAATGTGAGTTATGTGTGCTTGTGTGGTCAATACTTCATGTTTGTGTCTGCTGCGGTCTGAGCGAAAAGAGTGATGTGAGAGGAGCATAGGAATAAGGGTAAAGGGTAAAGGGAATGGCTTGGACTGAGGACATTGGGATAAGTAGAAATGCAGCAGCTGTTTGCAGTCAATTGAAAATTTAATTTGCGCCAAACTCATCTATCACTATGATAGGCAGCATTGGAAATAGATGGTACTCGAAGATTGCAGACAAAGGTCAGATTGAAATTATCGAAAACATTGATAAACGATTGGAATTACAACTAGCTTTTCGATAAATCAAAACAGCTACTAGAAGTGCCCCTGCACAAACTAAATGAATCAGAATAAGACTATAAAGAATAAACAATTAAAATGAATGCAACTATAGGTATTAAGACGAACAAAATGGAACTAAGCATGTGGAACCAACGAGAATGAAAGCAAAATGAGATAATCGCACAGGAATGGGTATGAGAATGTAACGAGAGAGCAAATAAACGAGAATGGGATTAGGACGATGAGCTTAACGAGCGAGAATTGGAATAAAATGCAAAACTTAAATGATAATAGAAGCAAAGCGAATTTAAGGGACTCACAATAGTTAAATTGATCTTATTGGTTTTAATTGTTTGATTCGATAAAGCTCTATGCACTTTGATAGTTTCACCTGGTCTTTGATTGATTTTAAAATTATTGAAAATCAGCCTCAGTATTTTATATTACAATCAGTATGAGATCAGATCGTATATGGAATACAATCACTAAGAAGTAATAAAGTCATAATTAATATTAATTTTCTATTTTTTTTCTATTTATTTAATATATATATATTTATACATTTTCAATTGATTTGCATTTAGCCAATCTCCATGTGATTATTATTGAATAATATCATTAACGTTGTGTTATTAAGCTTAAGTTGTTATTGTTATTCAGATTTCTGGTAATAATTAGGACAAGCTGACGGGATGCTGGATTGTTTGTTTAGTTTTGAACTTGGCATTTTGGCAATTGTGTTTGATTTGTGGTCTCGGTTGGGCTTACAATTTGCATGCGTATCTGCGGCAATGAGCAATTTCAAATAATCAACATTTAGATAGCATTTGGACAATTTGAAACTGCAATATCTAAACATAAACACAAAATGCAATGGGCATTAATACTCGTATTGGGCGGATAACTTGAGTAAACACAAGCAGGGTGTGTGCGAGTGTCTGTGCGAGTGTGTGTGTGTGTGTGTGTGTAAGTGTCTCTCTGTGTGTGCGTATGTGTGTGTGTTTGTCTGTATTTGGCACATTACTTGCCCACGATATGCATTTGACATGTGTGCAAGCACTGCAAATTCAGCACCCCAGCCTACCACTCCACCCCACCACACCCCCCCACAACAGTCCAGAAGCTAATTAAAGAGCGTACGCGTGTGATATGCCACGCCAGATGTGAATACGTACTGCGTACTACATAGATGTCCCTCATATGGGGAAGGGAGCACACCCCAGTCGGAACAACGAACATGTCGCACTGGCAACATGCAACACGCGCCTTGTGCCTTGTGCCTAGCGCCTCACGCCTTGTCTTTATTCTAATCTCAGCCGCAACATGCTTTAAATTTAGCATAACACACAAGTCTGTGGGGCTGGCAACTCTACATCTCTACATCATATGATTGCTATACGCTCCAACCTCATCTCTCTAAGGTTGAAACAACATCTTGGGGACACGCTCGGGGTATTTGAACTGAGCAAGCGTCGCGTGTTTTGATTTCATTTTGTCGTCGCGGATGACGCGAAAAAGGTAAACAATATTTTTCTTTTATTTTGGTGTGCCTTCGGCATTAGCACTTTGTCATCCACTTTGTCTCAGATCTATGGTCTATCATATCATTTACATAAGGCGGCTGACGGTTTCATTAGTCTACAGAATGAGCTGCCCAAAGGCAGCTAAATTCCACTTGCCTTCACTTTATGCTCGTCAACATTAAATGCTTCGGAGAGTATACAAAATTCGTTGTATTACCTACCATTTGTCTGAAGACTTTCACCCTTTCGATTATGTGCAAATTTTTCGTTTTTGTATTTTTAGCACGAAGCACTTTTTGGAAATTATTTCCAATGATTTTTAATAAATGCATAATCCCAACAATTTGCATGCTGCAGAGGCAGAACCTTTTAAAGAACACACTCAACTTGCCAAAACATAAACACCTGCATTATCTATTTGCAATTTGATACAATACAATTTAAAATTGATTTGCAAATAATGCTTGCAAAACATGAAAATATAAATTTTTTTCTAGAGTGTTCGTGGTCAATTTGTTTTCAATTTAAAATAAAAATACAAAAAAATGAAAGCTTATATTTTAGTAACTTTAATATTTATTTAATATTTTTTATGGCAGAATATCTTACACAATTTATTTATAATTGCTATCAAAAATATATTTGAAAAGTTAACACTGGAGTTCAATTGATTTAAAATGTAACATATAAAATTTAGAGCAAGTTACAAATTTAAATTATTTTGATGTATAATTTGAAAAAAAATGTATTTTAGATTTAAATTCTGGTAGTTTAAAATTGCCAATCAATAAATTAAAATGAATTGAATGAAAATGAATGAATTTATCACCTACTTATTAATGTGACTTAAAATACTATTTATGTTTGGTATAGATAACTGCAGCTCTTTATAACTGATATGTCAATAGCTAATAATAATAACTTAACGAGTTTATTGATTACTAAGGAGGATCGAGGATCTCTATAATAATAATTTAACAATTAAATTAACCACAAATCGTGGCTCTGATTGCATATAATTCGTTTCCAATTCAATTGCTTTAATATAATGTAATATAATCGAAATTTAATCGATGCTATGGAATAATATCTAGTTGTCACATTCCACAAGTTAATGCATCTCTTTTACGAGTTTTTTATATCAAGTAAAATATATGGAATTTTAAAACAAATAAACTATAAATGTATTGATGACATATGTATATAAATTTCGAAATATTTGCACCGGCAAAGGGCATCAGTCAACCAGGCTAATCCACATTGCAAACAATTATTGCCGGCCCAAACTTGTCGTTAACAAAATATTTGTTGTTCATTTCAAAGCCTAACAACGACCATCAATGACAGCAATCCAATAGGAAAAACCAAAAGGAATATAGGATAAATTGCATAAAATATATATTATTTTTTTCGAACAATAACAAAACGTGCGGAATAAAAAAGAAATGAGAGAACTTTTGCACAGCAGAAAGGGAATGCGATGGGACACGGTTTTGGCGTATGTTTTCATAGCAACAAAAGAGAAACATTTAAGAAAACCCGAAAGAGAAATGCAAAACGTGCGGAATTTTTGAATAACCATTTTTTATGATCCTTTTGCACACTTGTTTTTATTTAAATGCAGTTGAGTTCTTTATTTGTCCTATTTCCATATAGCTGCAGTTTGGGTAAAGTAAATTTCAGTGGAAAATAGTTAAGTGATTGATATAGAGACCTGACTGTGAATCAGCTTAAATAGACCCCCAAATTGCCAGAAGGCAATGCGGACTGCAATGGAAATTGATTTCAGTTTTTGCAATAACATTTGAAGCGGGGTTTCGCCCCCAAATGCCTGGCGATTTCAGTGCGCAAAATTTATTAACATCTCAATTGGTTTGCAAAATGCAACTGCGTCCATAAATTGTTCGAGTTGTGCATTGCCCGCGGATCTGAAAATGATTTTTGGCCATTGTTCTGAACTGAACCCACTGGGCAATTCATGTGTGCAAGCAGAGGGGGTAAATATGGGCATAACTTACGCAGGATGCAGAACGCAGGACGCAGGACGCAGGATGCCTTGCAATTGCCAAGTCTGCAATCAACAAATTTCGATACAAATTGAAAGAGTCAAAATTAAAGCGAATAAAATATAGATGCATTCCCAACTATAGCATTACACTACTTAATTTACTTTGTCACTGCGAGAAGCTACATGCCAAAGGTCATCAATTATCCATTTGCAGATATCACTTGATGTTTTCGACACACAATCCCCCGGGAACCACTAAGGCATCTTTAAACATTGACCAACAGTCGCAGTAGTGGCGTCAATGTCGACATTGACTGCATAAAATATTTCGAAGCAAACTTGCAGCAGCTTCTAAATACCTCAGGGCTGTCTACAGTCTCTTTTAGATCCCTCGTTTTACTTCATTCTTGCCACAGTTAAGCCGCAAAGCAGCCATTAGGCGACTACAGCTGATGCGATTGCGATGCCAATGGCTGGCACTCGACAAAATGGCGCTCACACACAACCGCACACACACACACACACACACACACACACACACTCATACACTCAGACGACATTTGCGAGTTACAGTAAAAAGGCTGAGCGCTCAGTATCTAACAGTATGCAAACTGTCTTGCCACTCAACTGAGCATCAGTGGCTGCCACTTGAGTTATGTTGGGGCATTCAGACACTAGACGACATTGCCACAATGGGGAAAGCCACTTGCGACACGCACAAATGTAGGCAACAGATTCGCCTCGACGGGTTAATTTATTATTTACGATTTTAATTTGTATTGTCTTGTATTACAATTATACAGTATATTTCCTTGGGATGTTTACTCGTATTTCCCAGTTGACAACTAGATGCTATTATTGTTGTTGTCGACATTGCTCACGTGTCGCATGGAATGCTCTCCCGCCATTTTTAATCACACGAAAATTGCGTTAAATCATATTCTAATTGCCTCTTAGAAGTAGAAATGTCACCCAACTTCTCCTCCAGCGACATCATCTTCATCTTTCACTCCTAAATGACTTCACACATTTGCACAGAACATGTTTATGGCTGCCTGAGGACGTGTCGCCAAATCTGTATGCCTGTCGTAGACCCGGCCGTATCTATACAGACACGGACACAGACACGGACACAAACACTGATACAAACACATACGCATGCCTGTCAATATGTTGAATCACATATGCGAAGTACATTTTGAATTTGCGGCACAGGGCATGCTTACAATATCATGCAGCTTGCAACATAAATTGAAAGTTGAATATTTACTTTAATGTTTAGTGCGGCAAACAGTTGAGCACATTAATGGAATATAGTTTAAATACTTATATCCTAATAAATGCAACAACATATAGTATTAAGTATTACATTAATTAATATATTATTATGGAAAATTAATATTTATATATTTTTAAGATATATTCAAACGAATTGGAATGCTGTCTATGATAGATAGGAAGTGGATTGGGTAAATTAAAAAGAGTTTATTAAATTAAAATCAGTTAGAACATTAAAATATTTACTCGCTTATATAAATAATATAATATGGTTAAAAGTCTTCTCATCTCTCAGTAAAATATCTCTAATATAACTGGTGTAATATAGTAGTGTTTATATTACAAATATTCCATAATCTCAAGGCACCTTCTCTAAATTAAGTATTACTTCATTAGCACAATAATAAGAAAGTAATATAAATTAATTTCCTTTGAACTGTCCATGTTTATTATTGCCTTAATATTATATATATATATGTCAGATATTTCTTTGATAACAATATGAGTTTAGGGTATCCAGGCATCGTTAGAATTAATTAATTTCATCTTGTCCATTATAAACGACTCTTGTTTGTGTATTGGCGCCTCCAGCTTGAGTGCTAATTATGTCAAAATATGTATGCACGTCCATATATTATTTTCATATTTGGCAACTTGGGGTTGACTCGAAAATCGCCTCTTGGGAGTCGCCTCTTGGGCACATAGCCATAGCATCAGTGAACTTGGCTCTTATTGTTGTTGTCTCGTATAATACATGGCTGTGCATAGTTTAGGGGCAGAAAAGCTGACGCTGACAGCATCTATTGGTCATTAGCCTCCAATTAGTTATTGTTAATTTGTCGTTTTCCATACGAAATTGAATGCATGTGCCTCTGCTTTAGCGTTGGCATTGCGGTCTTGAATATTTTAGACATAACTAAGGGAAAATGCAATTAATATCACATTTTATGGCTGATGAATAAATAGATTTGTTGTGGCAATTATCTCCGTTTGATATGAATACAATTAAAATGGGAATGGTCGTAGTGTGTGATTGATGGTTTGTCTGAAATTATCATCATCATTGTTGTGCTTCCTTGTTGTGCCGCCAAGTAGATTGATGCACTTGATGGTTGTGTTGTTGCTACATATAAGCGTGGCACAACGATCCCCAATTTCTACTCCAAGTCCCGCCTCATCCGTGTTTTTTTTTTTTGGTGGCATGCGTGGCAAGTGCAGTTGTTGCGCGTAAATGTGGCATACCAATGCCAAGCAGCTTAGCTGGCTGGGGCACGTACTCCCTTCAGGCCAAAGACAAGTCAAGACAAGTTACGACTACTTCATAGACGTAGCAAACTTAGCGTCAAAGCCAAGGGGTTGTGCCCTTGTTGTCTTCATAAACATCATCCCATCATCATTATTAACCCCATCATCATCGTCTAAAGCAGCAACGGTGCACAGTATAAATAACCTCAGATTGAAGCGCAAGGGAGATTCATTTGAAGGATTTGGCAACATTGTTTTGCCGCTTGTTGTTTGGATGACTGACGATGATGACGTTGATTATGTTGCATAGAAACAACAATTTTACAATATATGACCCTTGGCAGCTGCTTGAGGCTCTTCAAAACTGTTCTGATTGAACGGCTAAAGTTTGCAGTCATACTCTGTCTAGGAGCATGATTGATTGATTGATTCCTTAGCTGCATTTCAAATATTGATTTGCGGCAATTTGCGAATAACAATCGTAAAATCAGGTAAATTATGCAAATGTTTAGACAATTTGCGACTAAAAACGCCACAAGTCGGGGGGGCGGCAGTTCATATTTTATTCAACAGCTCAACATATTTTAGTGCCATCTTGGGCCAGTAATTTTGTTGCCTCGCCTTCTTCTTGGTGACCGTCTAAGTTGTCGGTCTCTGTTCAGCTACAGTTGTTGCCGCTTGTTAAAAATTGTGTTTTAATTAAAAACGTTCAAGTGCACTTAAGTGTGCGTTTGCCAGTCACGTCAACAATCAGGAGCAGCAAGTGCACACCTTCACAGCACAAAGAGCCAGGCTACAACAACAATGAGAATGAGAAGAGTAACAACAACAAACAATTAAGACAACAATACTCCAATGTACAAAACGGCACATCAGTAACAATGTGCTACAAAATAAAATAAAATAAATCATTTAAATTCAACCTCGTTCAAGTTGGCGTTTGAATACACTATACATGGTGTTTAATGTTGTATTTTTGTATTTGAAACCAAGAAAATAATACTAAATATTTATGTCTTACCAATGACAAGTAAACAATGTTTAGGTTAGGTTTGTTTTTTTGTTGGGTAGAGTATGTAGAGTATTCGTTAGTAGGTTAATTATGGAGCACAGAGAAATTCAGACTGTGATTTTCCAATGCACATGGGGCAGTTCCTTTGGTTGGTGCACCTCTGGTATTTTATTGCCCCACGAAGAACGTTGAATTGTTCCCGATCCCAAGCTGCTTCGACAAAAGGATTGGGGCATAAATAGTGACTGCGATGCTTCTTCTTCTTCTGCTGCTTCTCTCATTTCTCTTGTTGCACTGAAGCTTGTCGCTGATAAGCTGTACAACGTCTGTGTATGTGTGTAAGTGCGTTTGTGTGTGTTCGCAGGAAACAGGATATGACATATTTAATGTGGAACAGATGCGCACATCTTTTGACGTTCTTTTATGGTAATTTTTATCATTTTATTTCATCTCACTGCGAGTGTCTTTTTTAGCTGCTGAAAGCGTAATTATGAAATTCGCACAATTGATAAAAAAAATGCGAATATTCCATAAATATTTCCCTCATAAAGAGAGAATTTGAAATGCAAAGTAAGCAAATTATAAACGCAACCACTGTAATAACAAAATGGGTAATGAAATGCAAATTCAAAGTGCTAAATCACGATAGATTATTCATCAATAATGCAATTGATTGAAAGGCGGAAAATGCAAGAAAAATATCATGCATATTTAAAAAAATGGGGGAAGATGGAATTAGCAATAAATCAATTAAATTAATTTACTGTACAAACTCATAATCAACAGCTGTTATTTATTATTAATGTAGTTATATAGAAAAGAACAAATGAAATAAACGAATGATAATATTATTATTAATACAAAATGAACTAAATTTGAGAGAACTCTAGTTGCATTTACTTACATGGTGGACTTCATCGTCTTTAATGGCAACTGGCCCAAGTGCTAGGCATAGTTCCATTTTCAATTTGATGAGACGAGATGTCCTGGTGAGATGTCTGACAGCACGAATGCAGCGATGCGTTGGCGAAATGTGATGTAAGTTTTTGCGCTTTGCTTTGGTTTTGTTTTTTGAGTTTGTTCTCAGTGTTATTTTTTATGGCTGGGCGTAAATGCATAAAACTGAGGGACGACCCTTGAGTGGTGTATGGTCGTGCGGCTCGGTGGGACCAGTGGCTAGCCACGTGCACTGAAAAATTGTGGAAACTTGTTTCATTTGCCGCTGTTGGAAAAAACTTTTGAGCTGAACCGCAGCGGCATTAACAACACTTAAAATGCCTGCAGTGTTTTCCTTTAATATAAGTGGACAGTCCTTCGTGTTTTTCTTCTTTATCCTTTTTTCTTGTGTATGAATTTGTTGTTTGTTTTTTCAAGGCAACTTTTGTAGAACACTCGGCCGACCACTTGGAGTGTCCTTTGCCCAACTTTGTCAAGGGTTCTCCCGCACTCTAAACTCATTTTGATTTAGTCGCCGTTTAGTTTCCTTTCTGTGCAGATTTTGTTTATATAACATGCATACACACACATACAATAACAAATTTTTTATCCAGCAACTTGGGGGCGACAAGTGTAAATGAGTGTCATTTATTTTGCGCTTAGCATTCGCTTTTCATTTGTAAACTCCAAATCTACAAAACGACCAAGAAACTGTGGTAGATATCGTGTGATGTCCTCTCAAATCCCTATTTAAATACCAACAGATTAAATTTGTTTTTCATTCTGGCTTGTAATATAACGGTGGTCAGTCAAAGCCACAGCCAGAGCCACAAGTTTTGGCATGGAAGTCAGCACTTTAATTTAGTTTTATGTTTTTTCGCAGTTATTTAACAATTTTGCAATCAATATACACGCTGCATTTTGTCCAGAAACTTTACAAGTGAATAACCCTTAAGATCTGATGTATTTTGCGCTTATTTTGTGGTAATTCTTTCTACACCCTGTACTGGGAAACTGACGTCAGAGAGGTTATAATTGTTTCTATTACAAAGCTCATCGGTTTTTAGTTAGGTCACAAGTAGTTTGGCCTTGTTGATTCCAATTTAACAAGTATATTATGCTGAAACTTAATTCTTTCCTAGAGATTTAACTTAAAATATTAAAACGAATTCTGAAAATAAATAAAATGTAAAATGTTTATACGAATTAAGCTAAGAGGAATTAAATTTCATTATAATGCGCGAGTTCTAATACAGTTTTTATAAGTTTTCTGCACTTACATTAGAAGCTCCGTCTGCCCATCGACAAACAAACTAGAGGCCAAGTTTGTACAATCATAAGCGACTTGAGCTGAAAGCATTTTATGGCATTTTTCTTGGCCAATTTTTTTCGACTAATTTATTTGCAGTTCACTTTGCGCAGAGTTCTCCCAAACACTTGAGTTGCAGCCAGAAACCTAGCCAAGAGTCGAAATTCAAGGCTCTGGCCAAAAATCCTCGTTTTATTAGACAGCTTAAGAGCGACTTACGGCATTCATAAAGACAAGTCTTAGTCCTGCTATAATTACCACCAAATTAGTTTGCTTTTGCGTGCTGCATTTGAATTAAATCATTTGGCTGCATTTCATTTTTTCCCGTTCCTAGATGTGTCTTATTCATTTTTTTCACATTTTCTTTTTGAAAGTTGGTCATTGCTTTGCTTAATTAAAGTTGGTTTTTTCCATTAGACTTGTCGCCTGGGAACGTGTGGGAGGTTTGGTTTCTGGTTCAGGGCTATTTACACAGTTTTGTGCAGGCTTCTTTTAGATCCTGAGACAAGGAGCCATGTGTCCAGGTCCAGCAGCAGCAGCAGCAGCAGTCGGAGCAGAAAAAAGAGCAAAAAGACAATTACACATTTTTTTGTTCGTTTTGCTTTGTCCAGTAATTTCTACTATATTCTTTTGCAACTCTCACTTTAAACTTGATTTTAACATTGGTTGCTTTTCCTTATCTCTGGGATGGGGCGTGGTAGTTGCATGTAAAAATTACGCGCTACGAAATGCAATTATGTAAATGCCTGCAGCGCAGAAATCGAAGTTAATTAGGTCGTAACTGTGGTGCAAATTGTAATCCCCTCGAGCCAGGACCTGCTGGCCGGACTCAGTGCTTGGAATGAATGGAGCAAATTGCTTGGCAAGGAATTAGTGAAGCAAGAAATTGAAAGGGTCATAAAAATGTCAGCTCTTTATTAAATGAGCTTTCCAATGTTGAACATGAAACATGCCAAGCGGCTTAGCAAAACGATTCTTGCAAAAAAGGTCACAACGTCACCCTCATGTGAATTTATTGATGTGACCTTCATCCTTGTGCTCCAGTTCATTTAAAACTAATACCAATTTAAATCGTTAGATAAACTCTCCTGGAACAAATATGAAAAACAGCATTGAAAGGGGCATTACAAATTTATTTAAATTTTGTTAGCAAAATATTCAAATTGGTTTATATTTAATTTTTCACTCAGTGTGTCATAAATCAGAGCAAAAAAAAATCACAGCAAAAATATCATACAAAATCGAAAAGGTGAATTGTATATTGATTATAGATAAAACATATTTGATTTATATTAAATAATTGCAAAAACAAAAAAAATCTAAAAATAGTTTGCCAAAACATCGAATTTAAATGTATTTGAAATTTATGATTCTTTTCCTTTTGGACCAGGAGAGGAAATGAATTTATTTTGTAATAATAAATAATAAATATTGCAAGCCCATAGCTCAATAAATTTCAAAACAATAGAAAACTCTGAACAATTTTTCAAATTATTGTAATTATTAGTTATAATAGTATTATATGCCAATGATTAATTCCATTCGACTTTCCGTTTACATTCGCTTAATTAACGATCGAAATTGTTTGACATTTAGCCAATTCATTGCATCTAAGAACAAGTGCAGCTACATTTTGGTACAACTAGAAAATTGCCATTCAAATCGATTCGATTCGCAAGGGTCTTCATTTTAATTAACAAGTAATTAAAGCAAATTTATTAGCGCACTTCGATGGTCGTAAATTAGCTACTCCAATGATTTTCAAAATGTCAGAGAGCAAATCAATTTATAAAGCTGTCACGCGAGAAGTGAAAACTCAACAAGCTGAACTTGTAGCATGTCAGCGTAGGTCCAAGGCCAGCAGAGGCAAGCTATTTTTTTTAACCGTGGCGTACGTGACGTATGAGCAACACAGTACAGCGTGACTGACGTGCGAGTCAAACACACACATCCCACATGCACAAAGTGTGAGGCGCAAAAATTGGTAAAAAAAAAAAAAAAAAAGGTTTGGGAGTTGGCAATCACCTTTAAACGCTTTTACCCATGCCCGAATGGCTCTGAAGTGGCAGTCAGACACAATGAAGAAGTCAAACAAGTCACTTAGTTTCTGATGTGGCTGCTGCTTTTTCAAGGGATGCAAAATATGGTAAGAAAAAACTTTACCTGCTTTACTTTACTTTTCCTTACCTGCCCAGCTTTGACTGGCGACAGAAAAGGACCAGAGCAAACACGAATACTTACTTTTAAGGATTATTCTTGGACAAAAGCCAAGCTGATTTAAGACTTTAACTCAGATTGTTCACACTCGATGCACTCTCAGTCTCTGCACTTTAACCAAGTTGAAGATTTGTGGCAGGAAGTATTCGATAGGAAGCTTGCACAGACTCTTTCTCGCTCTATCTAGATTTCCATCTCAGTTCCGTATTAAGACATAAGTGGTTGAAGCATCGTGTAAATGTTGAAACTGCATAGGTAATTAAAAATCAAAAGGATCTGAAAACTTAAGACGGATGAAAGGAGGGAAATTTATTTGTAGCCACCCAGGAAATAGAGAGGGGCAAGCTTATAGATTTCTGTTATATTTATTCTTAATTTATTCGAATACTTGGTGAACATCATAATGCAATAAATCCAAAAATAGGACTAGAGAAATTCTAGCTCTGCCATAATACGAGCGATGTTAAGAGAGCCAGAAAGAGAACGATCTGGCAGAAACGACAAATCCGAAAGATCCAACCTAGATGCAAAACTCAAAACAGTTGTCGCTAGAACGTCGATCGCGCCGCTTGTGTAGTTCATGTGTTCTTTCTGCTTAACGTGTGCAACATCTTGGGAAATACTTACGGCAGGCAAAGTATCCACAAGATACATCTTTCGACCCAGGCTAAAAATAAACTACAAGTTGAAAAAGGGGGACAAAAACAACGTCAACTCGCGCGCGCCAAGTGCAAAAAGATGGAAGGGTCAGACCCCTGAAGTAAAACCAAAATAAAAACGGAAAATAAAAGTATAAATAAAACTTAAAATGTTTCTCTGAAATTGCCTATATCGTTTATGGAAAGAAAAGCGGATGTTTTTTATGCAATCATTTTGTGTGTGGGTTAAAAATAATCAAAAAAAATACGTGTTTATTTATTTGTGCAAATTATGCCAAGTGACAAAGATAAATATTTAATCGTTGCCAAATGTTCAGCGCGATGGGATAAGCTGAGCGATCAAAGCGTTTGTCAAATTTGCTCGCCGAGTTCAGATCAAAGTGCCTCGAAATCACAATAAGCAACTCAAGCGAAAAGTCGATTCGCATATTGGTAAATGCAAATTGCTAGAAATTGATAATGCGTGTAATAATTGCAAAAAGGTAAAATTGAAAAAATTACATAAATGAAAAAATCTGTGGCCATTGCAAATATTTACAATTCACATAAGGCATGACGGCCTGCAACGTCCAGCAGTTTTATTGCAATTTGCATTAATTAATACATAATTTTGTGGTATGCTGAGTACAATGATAAAAAAGAAGGAAAAGTTATCTTCGGCACGTTGAAGATTTGATGCTCTTACCTGTATTCAATTTGGATTGATTGTTCCATATAGCCATACATGCCATATATGGTAGAGGGGTCTTATCCGGCCGGTTCCACTTGCAGCTGATACCCTAGTTCGTATAGAAAGTTTATGTGTATATTTTATAACGAAACTGCCATGCCTCGTTACACATTTCTGGACCAAACTATAATACTCTAGGAAAGAGCAAAAGCACTTTGCGAAATTTCCCTGGAAATGAGACCATGTTTTTCTTTGAGTCTTTTCTTTTTGGTATAAATTAACCGAATGTTTTCAATAAATTTTCACGATATTGTGTTGCAGATAAATATTATAAACAATCACGAGTTTAAATAAGTGAAACATTCGTCAATCATTTGACGTCAATTTGGCAGATCAAAAATAAAACTGCAATAAAAAAAAATCACCAAAAAAAATCTCACAATCTAAAGTATTTTCAGTTTCTGGATATCGCCACAATAATAAAATTTATTTATAATATTAAATATATTTTTAACTGTAACAAACAATATTGTTCCCCATCAAGCATTCTGCTTCTAGAATACTTTTAACTATATTAATAAAATGTTTAATATATTTATTCAAAGAAAATTTAAAGAAGACAATATCAGTTTACTAAGAGCCATTTTTGAAGATGAATAAACTAATTCAGGGATAGATTTGAGAGCGAAAATCCAGCAAATTTCTACGTATTTATAAAAGCATTTAAAATGCTTAATGCAACATCAACGCTGACAGTCAAAAGGTATATTTACCTATAAACAAAATGGAATTGTGCATTTATATACTAAAGTTTAAATTTGCAGTAGCAGATCTCTTGTGCTCTCTTAAATCTCTAGTGTAAACAATTTGCCATTAAAATAGTTGTCAGAATTGCCGGGGCATTTAAAAATATTTGTTTTATTTAATTTGCATGATAATGGGCCAGATTAATGCATTTTGTTGCTTGCCGGCCGCCCACTTTTTCGAGCGCCCCACTTGGCTACCACCAGCTACATGTTGTATGCAAGTGTAAAATAGACCCAAAAATAAATCGCATAATTCGCAATAATCTGCGGTGCATTTTTTCGTTTTTTTTTTGGGTTTGTTGAACTTGCGAGTATTTCATAGATACGTTTCATTTTTCATTTACTATTTTGAATTTCGAATTCTTAACCCCTCTCGCATTTTTGCGGCGCAGCTAAAATTAGTTGCAGATAATTTGTTGTTATTATTCAGTTTGTTGCTGTTTCTAGATTTGTTTGTGTTTTGGGTTTCATATTATGTGGCATATTCCCTCGACTCGGCTCATCTCATCTCGCCTCGCTGAGTCGCGTGTCAAATGTGACAGCTTTCAATGCGTCGTCGTTTCTATGCTAATTATGCAAATTAATTCTCCCCTGCCTCTCGTACAGCGTTACAGTGGCAGAGTGGTATAGGGCATTGGAGCTATGTGGCTTCTTTGACATCATTTGCATTACAAATGCAACTGAAATTTCTCCGGTTGCTGCTGACGACGTCGTTCCTTTATGAGCACCATATGATTTATGACATTCTGACAGAATGCACATCAAATGCGCTTCGAAAAAGACTTTTTCTCAATATATACAGATATTTTATAAATATATGTATGTTTGTGTGTGTATTTGTATGCGTATATAATGAGTTCCGAGTGTGCCAACTGTGAATCCAGTGATTTTGGCGTTTTTATGTTGTTTCATTTTCATTTATTCATGAGTGCAACTGCGTGTCATTTATACTCTTACGGTCAGCATATTGTGACAATCAGAAACGCATTTATTCTTCCTTTTTGTTTTATTTTTGTTAGGATAACTGATGACCGCCATGTTTATTCATGATACTCACTTGTATTTTATTACAGGATTTTATTTCTTAAATATTTTATTTTTCAGTAGACTGAAAGATAAATAAACAAAGAAATTCACATCTTTATCAGCTTAATTTATTGAAAACCACACACTAAGGCTTCGGCCACGCATTGAGCGATGAGCGACTGAGCGACTGAGCGACGCTCTCTCAAGCGACGTAAAATATTAAAGCTTATGAGACACCATTGGAGTGGCCACGCAGCCACTGAGCGACGAGCGAAGTTCTTGAGCGTCAGAGCGACGTCGCTCAGCGCTAGAATTGGTTTTAATTTTTAGTGCATAGCTGAGCGACGAAATGCAAACAATGCAAAAAATATCCGCGGAAACTTTAATTTCGGCTGTTCAAAGCCGAACCGAATCGTTCTTCAGCAGAAATTGTTGATCTCGGTTTACTTATTTCATTTTCAATTGTACTTAACAGCAAGTCAAATGAATCGATTGACATGCGTAAGTATTGCCAAAATCGATCTGGATGGTTTCTAAGATTTCTGTATAAGTGATGAAACTCGCCATACTCATTTCTCAATCGATTTATAGGATGAACGCCAAACCTACGAATTTGTATTCTTTTTAATTGCCTATATTTACTATAACGGCTTTCAAACAGATTTCGTAGAACTTCTCTAGAATAAGGCATTTTTACAACTAATCAACTCGAGTGATGTCGCTCAGTGCGTGGCCACCTCACTCAAAGCGATCGCTCATTAACGTCGCTCGAGAGAGCGTCGCTCAGTCGCTCAGTCGCTCATCGCTCAATGCGTGGCCGAAGCCTAATAGAAGAGGGTTTTAAAAAGTTGTTAGTTTTTATATAACTATAAGAATTTGTACATAGGCAACATAGAAATTCAACTTGAATTGAAAATGTGAATTTAATAAAAATGTTTAATGGTCAGTAATATTTACAATATTTCTACAAAGCGAATGCCAAATTGCGACCGCATTGCCAGCAGTCTACTTATTCCAAATCAAATCAATTTACTTAACTTAAAATCCAATTACAAATAGAAAGGAATCTTTTGTCTTCGCCTTTTACCAGCTGTTTCTGTCAATTTTACTCGTGATTTCAATTCGGGTATTTGTGACATTTTGGTGATACTCTAAAATATATTGATATTCTAACGCATAGAAGAAATTTAGAAAAAGAAATTATGTTTTAATTGAACAAATAAAGCTTAACTAACTGAGATGCAACTTTGAATTAATATACATTTATTATATCTGAAAGAGTATTTGAACTTTGGCATGACTATGTTTCTTTCTAGTTGCATTGCCTTTAAAATTGGGGAGCGAAGAGCAAACGAAATTCAATGAATTTTTCTCTCTGTTATTTTTACGCATTTGTTGTGTATTTTTTTTAATGCTTTGCACTTATTTAAATTTGTGTATATGTTGCACTCGGCGTTGTTCATTTATTATTTAAATTCGTTATTTTTAACGCGATGCATTTAAAATATTGTTGTTGTATTTGTATTCTCACAAAGTGAAAGTGAATTAAGTCACCAAAACTGAGTTCACTGTGTGAACACATTAAGCAGCTGATATCAATTTGTAGTCGAGCAACAGAAATAGCTATGATTTTCCTTTTTATTTCGAAGAACGCGCTATAAATACATACGGCAGAAAGATACAAAATAAAAGCCAAAGTAAACATTAGCCAATGCTGACTCAATTAGCCCCTATGTAATGGGAATATTTATGAGATTTTTTCAACGACTCTATTTTCGCGGCTGCTTAAGTGCTGGAGAAAATTTCAACACGATTTGAACAAAATAAATACAAATTTAATGTTCCAAACCAATGTACCTTGATATTTTGTTCGCTAAACAGTGGATACCTAAAAAAATATGTAATAAATAAAAAGAAAACATTTAAAAGAATTATTTATTTTCTTTTATTGCACACATTTGTTATTATTCCGTGCAGAGAAAGCATAAAAAATCTTTCGGAAGGAATTGAAGACGGAAATAGTAAATTTCTCTATTTCTTCTGAAACTTTAATTTGAACTCATCGCAACTCAAATGAGTGAGCTTCTTTCTAACCTTTTCTTGGTAGTTAATATAGGTATATTGTTTCCAATAATGTCTTTGGTTCAATCGTTGGTAAACGTACGAAATTTGATTAGTATATAATATATGATCAGGTAGTATATTCTAAGCACATAATCAAAAAAATATATTAAATTACAGTTACTTATGTATGATAGGACTCAAAAAAGTCTGCAGGGTATTCCTTAGCAGGTACACAGTTTTTTATTTGAGCACTTTTTTTTTTTGTTTGTTTAGTTATATTTTTCTTTAATTTTACTTGTTTTATTAAGTTTGTTGTTGTGAAAAATGCTTTTAGAGCGCCGGTGTGTTTATTTTGATATATAATACTCACACATATGCTCGTACACACGCACACATTAAACTAGTCCACATGTTACTCGCATGTTGCTCTGTGTTGATTTGTTGTAAGAATGAAAATGATTCAAATCTTTTTTCTCTTGGTTCTTTCGTTTTGAGAAATTTGCATCGGTTTTCTTTACATACATATGTTTAATTAGCCCAGATCGGTTAGTGTCAACATACACACTTAACACAAGCAATGGTTGGGGGTACTCGTCAAGGGAAAATAAGAACCTAATTGAGTTTTTATTGATATTTTGATGATTAATCGTCATGGAAAAATTTCATTTTTGTTATTTATTTATACTACGGAAAATGTGAATTCGACACTAAAATTTTCAAAGTTTTATTTGGCATGTGTCGGAGTTTGAATGATGGGCGATTGTTCATCGTATTTTTATACATAAAGTCTATTTAATGGCATCTTTTTATAATGTTCTCGAACTCCGCACACTTGAAAGAAATCTTTAAAGCGAATCAATCTAACAATGTCCAAAGTCTTAACTCATAAGTAATTGACTGTGTGGGAAAGCTGCCACAAACGAGAAGTGTCTTGCAACATAATTGGCAGTAAAAACAAATATTTTCAATTTTAAAAATTGACAGCCTTTGGGTTGCGTACACATACGAACTCACATGAAAAATCACTGTCATATGGGAAAGGGTAATAAATGTAGGAGCAATCAAGTGCCTTAATTAAGAAACACGAAACTCTTCAGCAAAAGAAAATATAAAATAATTAAATAAATGAAAGAAATCTATTGCCATGTTAGCAGACATTACAATTTAAATTTAGGAAATATAAAATAGTAATTCACCTCGACGCTATTCAATATAAGGAACACTATCAATATAAATATTTAAATGGAATTTCCTTGCAAATCTTTTCTTCCTTTAATAAAGAGAAAACTCAGCATGCAATAGCGAATGAACCTAAATATTTGCAATGAAAAACAACATTACAAAATAAACAAAAAATAACCAGCAATGAATTGTTCACTACTTTGAGTTTAACCATTTTTTTATTGCATTTCGTATATTTTTTCTCACTTTCCTCGAAGAAATCCGAATGCAAGTTTTCCTACAGCTGAAGAGTAACAGCAATAGTGCGGACAACAATAGAGCTAGGCTGGAAACATGCAAAAAATTTCCAACTAAATAAAGAAAAAGAAATAACTTTCCCAGTGCAGAAGGAAAATCTATGTAAATGAAGTACAGAAGAATGTGGTGGCATGAGTAGAGCATGGAACACAATTAACAACAAAGAAAAAGACCGACAAAAGACAAATACAAAAGGCAAACGTAATGTGAAAATCTGCTGAGCGAGAAGCTTACCTAAAACTAAAATTAAAACTGAAATTAAAAAAAAAAAAAGAAAAACGAAAAACATAAGACAAAGCGAGTTAAGGAAAACGTCAACATAAACAGGCGCCATGAAGTTTCGTTTGGAAACATTTTGGCTCTTTTTGTTGACAGTTGGCGGCAATCAGAAGCAATTAAGCACTGATTGTTTCCACGGGCTGGCCTCTTGGGGCATGCCAGCTGCAGCTGCAACTGCAGCTTCCACAGCGGCTGCGACCGTAACCGCACCAGCAGCGAAAAAATCAATCGCGCCAACGTTAACGGACAGCATCAAGCAGATTCACAACGGAAATGAGTTGGAAAATACAATGAAATTGCGTGAGACCACAAGGAAAACGATGGTGGAATCCCTGCCAGTTATTGGGGACATTACAACAACAATCCGGTCACAAACTCAGCCGGATGCTACTACCCTGACGGAAAATCACAAATCATTCACCCATCTAACCGTCAAGCAGGCCCAGTCTACAACACACAGTTTACAACAGAATATTAAAGAGCGGTTAATCGACTTGTTAGCCAGTGAGGAGTCCAACTCCACTCCTATAACAACAACAACAACAATGTCTGAAAACGATTCCAGTCTAAGTGAAGGAACAAGTACTCGTCATCCAGAACGTCGTCATGTGGTGCCTGACAAGCTGCAGTACACTAAAGAGATACAAATCAAACAGGGCCGCCTGATAGGTATCACACGTCGCTTCCAGGTGACCAGTGGCCTGCACGAGGTGGATCAGTACCTAGGTCTGCCATATGCGGAAGCGCCCACGGGTAGTAGACGCTTCATGCCACCCGGTAAGTACAAATTTAAAATAGTGGTGCACCATGTTAAGCTAGTTATCCAACATTAATAATAATAATTATTAAATAAATATAAGAATGTTTTAGATAATACCTTTATTTAATAACGAAGTATTCATTTCGAATACATAAAATAAATAAATGTTTTTAAAGTGCATAATATGCTTATAGATCTCGATGCATATGAAGATGCTTATTTGAAGAGCTTCATAAAAATTTGGTCATCAGAAGAATGAAAAAAAGTACAAATGTTGTCATTCAAATATTGTCTAGCCATTCTTTATAAAATTTGCTATCTAAACTGCCAGGACTATTGAATATCCCAAATATGATGGCAATTTGCCACTTTGCAGTACTGACAGCAAACTCAAAACCCAAACCGAAATTACACAGCAGATGCAGGCAACAACCTGATCATGTCCAAGCAAACTGCAGGGCTATTCGAAATTTAACCTGCAATTTCAAGCAATTATCTTTGAGCTGCACCTGGCTTTAGGCTTTTAAAACTTGACACGTACACCGGACGCCCAAAAGTATGCCACACACTTTGGCATTCTTGTTGTGGGTATTATCTGTAGCTCTTATGTGTGTGTGTGTGTGTGTGTGTGTGTGTGTGTGTATGTGTATGCTATTCATTCAAGGCCCTTGTGGTTGTTGTTGTTTGCGCATATTTCTGGCTATTCAATGCAAATTGTAGCTCTTCACAGTTCAACACAGGCAAATATGTGATCTTAGAAAAGTTTGGAATTTTATGAATTCATGCAGAAACTTGTTGTGAAATTGTTATAATTGAGTTTGTGTGCGGTGCAAGAGTCATGTTGAAGAGTGTAACGAATGCTAATTATCAGCTCACATATTGCAAATATTTGTCACGTCTAATTGAACATTAGTTTCAGCACCAATCAGATGGAGGACAGACTCTACCATTTCCGGCCATTGAATGGTCGGCTAAGTCAGAAACCGCATCGACATCAAATTCGACATAAATGCAAAGCCGCAGCTGCAAATGCAACTGGCTGCTTCGTTAAAAGCCTTAAATTTCACACTTTCTGTGTGCGCAATGTAGCGGCAGGACCCTACATTGTAAGCACAATAAATTATCTGGCGCATTTTGCAGTTTGCTTGGGCTATAGCAACATTTGTTGCCAGCACAAGTTCAACCAGCCAACAGCCAATGCCACAGGCCGTGACAAAAGTGCTTGTCACGATTTGTATTTGACTGTCTGAGTGTGGTATGTGTGTGCTATGTGTGTCTATCTGTGGGTGAGTGTTTGCAGACGCGTTGCGTTTATTGAGCACTTGAGTGCCGCACACTCAATCCATGCGGCAAGCTCCAACAATAAGTGAAGACTGTGGACTGCGTGACGCCATATTTGTCAGCGGAAGTTGTTTGACATTGCAAACAGGACGACACAGTCTCAGTCGATGTTGCAATTGCAGTTGCAGCTGCCGTCGCCATTGTTGCAACAATCCGCGTTGAGTTTTGTCAGGCAAATATAAGCCAATGCAAATACAAGATTCGTTTGCCTAAACGTAATGTGTGTAGAACAGGTCCGCATACACACACACACACACACACACACACACACACACACACACACACACACACACACACACATACACACGTAGACACACCCACACATACATGCGCTCATATACAAAACAAGCGAGGCATCCAAACAAATAGAAAAGTTTTCGACAACACATTGAAAAATTGTTTTCCATTTTGTACGTAGTGTTTGTCTTATTTCTCTTTCTAGCTAGGGTTAGGGGTGAGGGGTCAGAGCGGGGCATGGCCGTGTACGCTTTTGATAGAAACGACTCCTTTTGCCTGTTGCCGAATTTATTAATAACAAAATGCAAATAACGCTACCGTCTGACGCGCTTTGTATGTCGAAATTCACGTATTTCTGCCCCGTCCTTGGTCTCATCCCCGCTCGCGTCGGCATTCTTATTCAGTTTATTAGACAGATTCTATTCTGTGGCTCAGTCAAAGATGTGGACATGTATGGAGATTTGCCTTGTTTTTATGAGCGCAATAACGTGAAACGTTTGACAGCAAAATGAAATTTGTTTGCGTATAATATGTCAAAGTGTAAATGTTGCATATTTTGGGTGCACAAACGCTGAAAATTATTTCACTGCTGAAAGGGAATAAATTTTGATTGCCTTAGTTAAGTTTAGGATAAATTTAAGACGAATTTATTTCTAAGCTGACACTAAAAGTTAATCGCCTGAGTTTCTTATTAAAATCCAATAGAAACCACACATTTGCAACCTGAACTATTACCACAAGATCATAGCTAATCAATGCAATTCAGCTGCAATGAAAATAGATAATTAGTGTGCAAGTCAAATGAAGCAACTCGTTGCCCAAAATATGTGAGCAATTTGGAATGCCAATCAAGTAGGGTATTCTTCCATAAAGGCAACTGCTTCACTTCTGCTCCACACCCACGACGCTTTGAACTTGCAATATTGCATCGCATTTGCAACGGATACCAAACTAAGTTGACCAAATCGTGGTTGCGGTTGCCCCCTTTTGAAACGAGGATTCAACGTTAACTGAAACACCAAACCAAACCGCAGTCAACTTGTCTACAGTCCCAAGTGTCCTTCGAATCTTGTTTATACTACTCCTACTCATACTGCTGTTACACTCATGTGCAGGAAGTGCCAATGTGGCACTGAATGTGGCTGTCTACTTGTTTACGGTGCTTCCAAGTGCCCGTTGACCGTGTTACATAAATACAAAATTGACTTTTGTGCTACCCAAACGCCACGCAAACCAATCGAATTGTGTTTTCCGTGGTGTCCCAAAGAGAGATAGAGAGCGAGAGAGAGAGAGAGATACAGAGAGGGAAGACGATAGACTGATAGAGACAGGAAAAATAGCCAAGCGTGGAATCGTCGGTTATAATCAACACAGTGGAACTTATTTCATAAAATTAACCTGATACTTGCGTAATTTAAAGAAGGAGGAAATCAAGAAGTTATTGTCTCAGTTAAGTTAATTGTTATAGGAAAAATCACTTATTACAAATATATAAATATCTTAAGCTTACCACTCACAAATATTAAAGAAAGAACTGTTGTGTTTTCAAAATATTTATAAGGTATTAAAAGTAGAAAAATAATTTTGAAATATTATTGTGCAAGCTAGTTCACAACATTTTAGTCAAAGATTTAATTTATTTGAATTATTGAAAAACAAAATAATTATTTAATGCAACTAATGTAACTACAGTACCTCCACTTTGTGGCACTGTACTTCAAATTACCCGCAATGGCTGACTGTCCCAGTCTCGACTGGGAAGTAACATTCAAAAAGTACTTTATGAAAGTTCGTGTTTGCTTATCTAATAGTGTTACTATTTCCCCTCTCACCATTTCTGTTTTTGCTTCTGATGCTTTCAGGCGCGCCGTTGCCATGGCAGGGACTAAAGATTGCACGTCATTTGCCGCCGGTTTGCCCACAAAAACTGCCGGATATGTCATCCCAGAGCAGCGGGAATATATCTCGTGGTCGTTACAAGCATTTGATGCGACTGATGCCGTACCTGAAGGCCGAAAGTGAGGACTGCCTGTACCTGAATCTATATGTGCCGCACAAATGTGAGTTAATGACGCGCTAAATCAACTTCAAATCCATGTGACTTGTGAAATTTTTGATCATTTTAGTGCCGCTGGCGACATCGTCCAAACAACTTGCTGTGCTGGTGTATCTTCATGGAGAATCCTTTGAATGGAATAGTGGCAATGCCTATGATGGCTCAGTCCTGGCTAGCTATGGTGAGGTCATTGTGGTCACCGTCAACTACAGGCTAGGAGTGTTGGGTAAGAAGCGTTGGGGAACTTGAAAACCTAATGAATCGCCTATAATTAATTTTCATACTTATGTAGGATTCATGCGTCCTAGTATCGATGCTCACAATATTGCGAACTATGCATTGTTGGATCAAATGGCTGCTTTGCACTGGATCAAGGAGAACATTGGCTCCTTTGGGGGTGACAGTGAGCGTGTCACTTTGATGGGTCACAGCACAGGAGCTGCTTGTGTCAATTATCTAATGGTATCGCCGGTTTCATCAGGTATGCTCATGCAATCCACAACCTCTGGCCTCTGCGATTATAATTGCGATTAATTGTGACAACAGGTTTATTTCATCGCGCCATTCTCATGTCTGGCTCAGCCATGTCAGATTGGGCTGCCAGCAATCAGTCACTGCAATTGACCATGCAAATCGCGCATGCCCTCAATTGCCCATTGAATGACCACGAAGAGGATGATGCTCTGTTGGATTGCTTACGTCAGCGTCGGTGAGTCAACCTATTGCATTATTAAGCCATGGCACGAATGGATATGTATCACCTATCTGTGTATATCTGTATCCTCGGCAACTTGAGGGCAATATATTCACACCACAATGCGTGCTAATGCCTTTGCATTCGTCATACATTAATCCTGGCATCAATTTAATTTACTTTGGCTTCGCCGACAATCAAGGATATCAACATCCTTTGCTTTGATTCATTTACCGAATACACATTCCCTTTTATCTCGAGCCACGTTGGCGATCTGCCTATGAGGGCTGCTTAATGATTCGGTAAATTTGCGATTTTGTCGTGCCGTGTTCCCAATGAGGCGTAGAGCGACCTTAACTTATCCTGACCATAACTAATCATGCATGGGTCCTTCAGCAATGTCGCAAAGTTAGGCCGTAGGCCTGGTGCTTTGCATCCAGATTAGTTGGAATCCATTGTGTCACTGTTGCCCGGCGACACTCAAGCCACGCATATAAAACGGCCTGCTGTCTCCGAAAATTTGAAGGGGCATGGTCGGTCGCAGTTAATTGCTTTTCAATTAATCACGCTCTTAGATCGCATATTTTGTTGTATTGCAGAAGTTGGGGTCATCTACTTAACAGCCCATTAGGTGACAGGCTCAATAAATTATTCGCTTCATTTGCATAAAATTGCTTCTGTCCATTGTCTTTCCTATCTATATTCGCGAAAAGCACTTCGATCATGATAGGTAATATAAATAATCCCAAGGATTACTTAGTATATTAGTCTGCCTTTAATTTGTTTATTATAGAATTCATATTCATTTACACTTTTAAGATATGTAAATATTTATTTATTATATTTAAACCATTGTATATATATTCAGTTTCAAATTGTCAACACATTTGGTTATTATTGATATATTCACTTTATCTAAAAAGTTCTAATAAAAACCAGTCGAAAAGGCTACAGTCGACCGCATTCGACAGTATAATACCCTGTACAGGCTTCTATATTAAGAGTATTTTGATAATAGATACTTTGATTAAAATAAAAGTAAGAACATAACAGGTGTTTAAAGAAAACCCCCTAACAGCTAACTTTCACATATTTATACATATTCAATCAAAAGCTGAGTGTTACGACACTTAATTTACTTATGCTTGTGACGCAGTAGTTCGCTATCTCGCTCGCACAAATATGCACACATGGTAAGCAGTCGCATGTGTCACAGTCGTTCGCTGTCTCGCTCGCACACATGTGCTGCCTGCTGCTCTACGATTCCGTGGAAAAATAACTTTTATTGCTGATTATCTGTCTTATTTACAAACCGATCTTGATGAAACTTTCAGCGTTCCTTCTATATATCATTCTTAACGCACCTGTTAAGTTAGAAGTGTCTACGTTGAAAAATGTGGCTATTATTTGTTTTTATACCCTGTACAGGGATATATTAACTTTGTGAAAAAAATTTTTGTAACAGGCAGAAGGGGACATCTCCGACCCTATAAAGTATATATATTCTTGATCAGCATCAACAGCCGAGTCGATTGAGCCATGTCCGTCTGTCTGTCTGTCCGTCTGTCCGTCTGTATGAACGCGTCGATCTCAGCAACTATAAGAGCTAGAGGTACCAAATTTGGCATCAAGGTTCCTGTATACCATACGCAGATCAAGTTTATTTTAAATTTTGGATACCTCCCCCCTTCCCCCGCAAATCGAAAAAAACGAATAATAGCCACATTTTTCAACGTAGACACTTCTAACTTAACAGGTGCGTTAAGAATGATATATAGAAGGAACGCTGAAAGTTTCATCAAAATCGGTTTGTAAATAAGACAGATAATCAGCAATAAAAGTTATTTTTCCACGGAATCGTAGAGCAGCAGGCAGCACATGTGTGCGAGCGAGACAGCGAACGACTGTGACACATGCGTCTGCTTACCATGTGTGCATATTTGTGCGAGCGAGATAGGGTACTATTGCGACACAGGCATAAGTAAATTAAGTGTCGTAACACTCAGCTTTTGATTGAATATGTATAAATAAGTGAAAGTTAGCTGTTAGGGGTTTTCTTTAAACACCTGTTATGTTCTTACTTTTATTTTAATCAAAGTACCTATTATCAACATCATTTTAATATAGAAGCCTGTACAGGGTATTATACTGTCGAATGCGGTCGACTGTAGCCTTTTCGACTGGTTTTTTTTTTTTAAATTGCGGGGGGAAGGTGGGGAGGTATCCAAAATTTAAAATAAACTTGATCTGCGTGTGGTATACAGGAATCTTCATGCTACATTTGGTGTCTCTAGCTCTTATAGTTGCTGAGATCGACGGGTTCATACAGACGGACAGACGGACGGACGGACAGACGGACAGACAGACAGACGGACATGGCTCAATCGACTCGGCTGTTGATGCTGATCAAGAATATATATACTTTATAGGGTCGGATATGCCTCCTTCTGCCTGTTACAAAAATTTTTTTCACAAAGTTAATATATCCCTGTACAGGGTATAATAATGTATGCTTAAATATATGTGAGGTGTTACAAATATTGATGTAATTTAAATACTTGGTGATTTATTTACATTTAAATTCTTATCACATTTCGGATTTTATTATTTATTTTCACAGCTTGCTGAAAATAATAATAGGTTAACGTTACAAAAACTCTCTATTTATTTCCATTTAAAAATGTGTAGATAATAGGTTATTTATGTTAAAACAAGCGGATCAGTCGAGCGCGCGCCGCAGTATAAAACCCTGTGCAGTTTTATAAATTAAGTATTTTGCTTATAATAGAAATAAGAACGTAGCAGGTGTTTATTAAAGAATACTCTGTTGAAAGAGCTTTCACATATTTATACATATTCAATCAAAGCTGAGTGTTACGACACTTAATTTACTTATGCTTGTGTCGAAGTAGTTCGCTATCTCGCTCGCACACATGTGCAAATATGGTAAGCAGACGCATGTATCACAGTCGTTCGCTGTCTCGCTCGCTCACATGTGCTGCTGCTCAACGATTCCGTGGAAAAAAAATAACTTTAATTTCTTTGCTGATTTTCTGTCTTATTTATAAACCGATCTTGATGAAACTTTCAGCGTTCCTTCTATATATCATTCTTAACGGCCATAATACGTTTTTTTAGAATTGCGGGGGGTGGGGGGGAAAGATATCGAAAATCTAACATAAACTCGATCTGGAGAGTGTATACAGGAACCTTCATGCCAAATTTGGTGTCTCTAGCTCTTATAGTTGCTGAGATCGACGCGTTCATACAGACAGACGGACAGACAGACGGACATGGCTCAATCGACTCGGCTATTGATACTGATTAAGAATATATATACTTTATAGGGTCGGAGATGCCTCCTTCTGCCTGTTACATACATTTGCACAAAATTATTATACCCTTTTTTGCCCATTTTTAATGGGCACAGGGTATAAAAAAACTTAAACTGTGCTGCTAAAAATTCAATTTTTGATTTTGAGGTAAAATGTATATTAAAAAAAAAAGAAAATAATAAAATCAAATATAACTTTTTGTAAACTTTAAAACGACGTTAAGGGTGCAAGACTGCAAAAACTATTTGCACACAAAATGAAATAAAATAAAATGACATCTAGGAAAATACAAGCATATAATATATGTAAAACAAAATCAACAACGGAACAATAATAGTAATTATGTTAATTATGCCAAGCACATGCACACACTCACAGCCACTTAGACACTCATACTCAGCACACTGTCACCTGACAAACATGCCGATGCAACAGTGACTACTCTATGCCTGGGTGTGTGAGACTGTCGGGATGTGAGTATGTGTGGGAGGAACGACACACAGTTCCTACTTGCTTTCTTTAGTTTACTGAAAATTAACAGAGTGCGAATAAGTTAGCAAACTTTTGGAGTGCTTTACCCATACCCAAACCCAAACCAACTCAACTTTCTGCCCAATGAGAAAGAAGTAATGATAAAGAACTTTATAAAGTGGCATACGAAGCTTAAATACTCTTTCGCAATTAATTAAAATAGATAGTTTATGAGAAAAGAATATAAGTTCAAACTGGTAGAAAGTTTTATATGACCTATTGATAAAAAACATGTTAATCAAGCTTTTGATAGTCAGTTTGCAATAACGTATATAATGTCTACAAGTAATTCGATTTCACTTTATCTGAGCCAATTTTCCCAATTAAAATGGGTATAAAATAGGATTAAGTATTAAATTTAATTTTATATGAGCTCATAAAATACTTTTTTAATAATTCACATAATAATGTTCACATTTTGACAGCGATCCTCATCAATTTGAATTAATAGCACTTAAATTTTGAGAATTTTTATTTATTTAACTCTGTATGAAATACAGTATAAATACGTATTTATTTAAAGCTTCACTATAAAGTAATCCATGTTAAAATTCTTTGTATATATGTAACGTACAATACGTTAAGCTAATGATATCCTTCATATCAAATAGCTGCAGAAATGTGTTAATGAATGAGAAAAGCCTGGGGGATATGCAACTGAGTGTGCGAGTGCATTCATACAAGTAGAGTGAGAATGGAGTAAATGTGTGAGTAGCTGGATGTGAGTGTTAAATGAATGCAATGAATTATGTATGAATTACTGTGGAAATGTGAATGCCAATGTGCAGACACAAACACAGGGGCAGGTAACATCTACTTGTGCAAACATGTTGGTCACAGTCACATTTACACAGTACACACAGCACACTAAGCACGTGTTTAAGTTATTATGTGTGAGTTGCCTTTGTCTTTTGGAAAAGTTCATTTTAAATATTTAATTATACACAGAATGAACCGTGTACAGTTTTGTTGTAGCTATTCAAATCATTTGCTCATTTACAATGTTTAATTCATTTGCCCCAAAAACACATGTTGTGATCTTTATTTACATATGTTACAGATTGGCAAATGTTTGATTAAATTATTGACTATTTCAATGGACTATATTATGTCGTTTTTGCTTTGAAGAGAGCATTTTGCTTTGCAGTTTCATCTAAATTATGTATTTACACCGAAAGTGTGCTAATATTTCTTTAACTTGATTGCTGTTCAAAATGTTTAAATAATTTATGCAAAATACATTACGACATACTACTAAACACACTAGTCTAAACTGTATTCATATTCATATTCAAATCAATACATTATTCATCTCAAATGGTTTATTCTTTAGGAAATGTAAATTAAATTAAATTTCATATTTTAAAAGCGCTTGGAAAACTTCCAAAGGTATTACTTTTCTCTTCTGTTTTTTTGTTATAAAGTATTTATGTGCTCACTTCAGTTGAATACCAAACAAACGAATTAAATTTAGAGCGCATTTAATCGTCTTAAAATGGTTACAATTGAAACGAAAGAGAAAAAGAGGCAATAATAGAAAGTGTGAGAGAGACAGAGAAATAAAGAGAATGGAATTTCGAGAATCTGCTATGCAAAAAGTAAAGAATAATGTATATATATATACATATGATATATATATATATACATATGAAGTATACGCCCGGAAGGCCCACAAATAATTCAGCGCGCACAACTGTTTGCACTGTACAGGCTGAGTACTCTTAATTGACAAAATAGAAAGCAAAGCATATTAAAAATTCATTAAATAGAAAGCATGAGCTACAACAAAGATGCTAGAAACAAAACTGAGGTCAGATTCAGGCTAAATAAATGTTGGGCTTCTTTCTGTGTACACAACTTCGAGTGTAGTTCAAGTATAAGTAGCTGCATGCAACAAACAAGTACAGTCATCAATCTTCGTAGATGCCACACAACGCACACATATATAAACGCACTCATACATGCTCTCACGAATTTAGCCAGACAAATTTGTTCATTGTGTACGAGTTGCCATAGCAAAACTCTTACAAAATATTGTGTTAAGCCGAAACATAAACTACCAAGCTCTTAAATAGGAGCCACATTTGTCGAATATTGAATTTTCACCAGAATAATAATGACCTAATATATCTATTTCAAGAAGATATTAAATATATACTACGGTCCATATTTTCTAATATTTAAATATGATACTAAGATAATATTTCAGTAAAGTTCGATTTTATATTGAATTATTTGATAAATGCTGTGCATGATTCTTGTTTCTATTTAATTGAACAGCAGTGTATGAAGTCGGATGAAGTAGTCTGTGTGCTGGCGAAGAAGATCTAACGAGTTAATTGTACTTGCAGTGGAAGTTGTGACAGTTTTGATTCAGGGCAGCTAATATGACGCAGTACAGTAACGAACAAAGACAGAAATATAAATCATGAACTCGAAACGAAGAGCAAGTCTTAGTAAGTTTCCGTAAGCCTTACTGGAGTCAATGGATGCTTGTTTAAGGCTGCCACAAAATGTCGATAATTGTGAAAAACAAAAACAATGAAGCTAATGTGATAAACCTGCTCATGTGCCGATTGCAACAGCCGGCAATCGCAGTTGACCACTGCAATCGGTGCTAAAACATGTCCTGCAACTGACAACTCCCACAAAGCATCCTGCATAGTCTTCCTGCGACTGACGGGGACTTAAAGTGCTTGCGGTGTCCAAGATAATAGATGGTGACTATGCCGCATACTCTTTCAGGGCAGATTAAATGCATTACGATGATGTCATTGAGAAGATTTAAGGATATTGACTGCACTTACTCCATTATCCGAGCTTTGTACAGGTGTAACACACAGCTGGAGATTCTTCCTTTATTTGCTTATTTACCTTTAGTAAGCCACATTTGGCCAAACTTTGAATTTTGTAAAGTTTGAGATGCAAGACAATATTCTGTAATCAAATATTGGGCAAACGGGAATAGGAAATGTGTGCAATGTATGTTTGAGTTATAGGCAATACTATACTCTTTTATATTTATAGGCAATTTTTAGACTCTAATAAAAGTACATAGTCTTCTAAGTTTGACGAAAGCGATTTGTGCGTAACAGGCAGAAGGAGTCATCTCCGACCCTATAAAGTATATATATTCTTGATCAGCATCAATAGCCGAGTCGATTGAGCCATGTCCGTCTGTCTGTCCGTCTGTCAGTCTGTCCGTCTATCCGTCCGTATGAACACCTAGATCTCAGAGACTATAAGAGCTAGAGCTACCAAATTAGGTGACAACACTCTTATAGTGTGCAGGCAGATCAAGTTTGTTTTAGATTTTTGCCACGCCCCCCTTCCGCCCCCCGCAAATCGAAAAAAAACGTATTATAAGAGCTACAGACTTGGCACACATGGCAGATTTGGCACAAATCGAGTGTGCCCTTGTGCGGACGTTTTCCGAAAATTTCATCCCGATCGAACCATAAACAAAGGAGATTTTTAGGATTGAATGACCTACAAATTCATGAGGGCTGAGCAGCATTTTTTTAATTTTTTAATTTTTTTTTTTTTTTTTTTTTTTCAATTGCAGGCATTCTTTAACGTACTTACAATTTAATAAAAGCAATACAATTCAATACATTGCATTAGAAAATACTATCTAAGAAACTTTCAAGGCGGCAATGAATGGGAAATACGAATTCAGTTATTTTGATCTTGTCGGCTTGCGGGTCGATTTGCCGGTGGCACAGGGCGTAGAGCATTAGACTGTGAATCAAGGGATCACGAGTTCGAGGCTCGGAAGATTCGTTTTGCTATCTGTACAATATTTTTTGAATGCGTAGATCTTGCTATTCACGATTAGTACAGAGTCTCCCACTGTCGACTGCGGTCGACTGTAGTCTTACCCACCTTCAGTTGTAAATACTGATGCAAGGTACTATACTGTCGCATGCGCCTCGTTTAATTTCTTAATTAATATGTTGTGCTGTAATGTCCTTTGTATTCCCTAATTTCCAACATTTTGAAAAGAAACTGTAATTTATTCCAATAAAATGGAAACCAAAGCAAGTAAAACAAAATATTGATAATAATTCAAAATAAATTTGCTTCTACGGAATGTTAATGTTAATACGAAATGAATTTCAGAGAAGGTAACATCTAGTCGACTCCATCCTACTTTTAAATTGATTTTCTCGACTTTGGCTGGACTTGTTAGATAACAATTTGCAGTATGCAAATCTTTTCGTGTTCGATTTTTTTTCTAAATTTGTACCAATTGTAACAATACTTTGCACTTCAGCTTGCTCAGGTTTTGGGTATACGAATTTGTATGCAAACTATAGAAGAAATTGCACCCTGTCGAAACATTTGCCAAATAAAATGTGGCATGAGCTCAACGTGTGTGCAGCTGAGGCAGGAATCGACGAATAAGATGCAACTGCAATACAAATGGGCGAAGAAGCAAATTGAAATTCTCTTCAAAGCAGATTCAATTTTTTTGTTAACTGCATTTCATATGAGTTTACATTTTGTAGTTCCTCCTTGATATTTGTCAGTTTATTTTTCAGCCTATGATAGCAATTTATGTTGAGGTTTTTCTGGGGTATGTCTTTATGTGTAGTGAAATTCTTTAAGCAGCATCAGCTTTGAGCTCTTGGTTCCTTTTAATAAACATTCTGAAAGACCATATGTCTATCTGCGCTTTTGTATCTTTATGTGGAACACGTGTGAGCTACGGCCAGAAATAAAAGTAACGCTTGGGGCTCTCGGTGCGTGTCCAGCAACAAATCACACATAAAATTTATTAGAAATTTCAAATCAAAGTGAAAAGTAGACGATGTCAGACACTCACTCACACACCCAGTAACCCAGACTCGCTCATCGTGTGAACGGTCAGTCATTCATCCAGTTATATGACCTTTTTACGCCATTTTCTGATTCCGTATTTCTATTTCTCCTTGCAGCTACCAGGATATCTTGCACATACCAACATCGTTTCAACAATTTTCAACATCATTGGGTCCAATTGTCGATGGACACGTAATACCAAATCAACCGTACAAGGTCATGGCGCATAATACGGAGTATTTCAGCCGGTTTGTTAAGCAATTGCTGTCACAATCATTCCCACCGTCCTCGCTCCAACTCTCCAGCTTTGATATTTGCTTTAGCCATTGCTTTTTGGGGAAACCTGCCAAATACACATACATATCCCTAGGACTATTTATTTATTGTGTGTTACTTGATTAGATGTTTGGCATTTGGCATATGCCCTCAGGTAAAATCAAATCGCTCGTGAAATCGAAGTATGCATTTTGCGGATTGAACACCCAATGGCCATGGCACTACCTTGGCCAACATCAAATGATTGGCATTTGGAGTGCCACTTGTTGGACCCAATGGCAACTTAACAATCCACTTAATAGCATGTTTTAATGCCTTTTTTAGGTTATTTCGGCAATAGACGGTCACACAAAAGGTTACAAAGATTCTAAAAATATATTTTCAGACAAATTACAGATTCGCTGATCAAATGAAGCACAATAATGGTTAATTTCAGACCCTGCCGTCGACAAGTAAATTTGCAAATGTACTTACAGCGTATAATTTGTATTTTCGTTTACTTGTGTGCTACCACAAACAGAAAAAGAAAACAGTTTAAGTAATGGATGGCTTTAAGTTTAAGCTTGTTTCCTTTCAGAAGATTTGCCAAAATTTCAGTTGAGGGCCTTTATTGATTTTAGATGCGCGCGAGTGCTTGCAGCTCTATAATATACCCAAGTTGATGAAGGATTTGCGATAATATCGAGCTGTGCTTGTAATGTATACACATCAATCAATCAGGCAACAAGTAATAACTCAGGCCCTTACAAAAGGGGTCTCTTTAGCATTTTTTCTCCTTTTATTTATTTTGTTATTCGGCTCCATTACTCTCTACCTCTCTCTGTCTCTCTCACTCTACATCTATTTGAGATGTGCGCAATGTGCGCAGGATACTGTAGCACGTGACCATTTGCCATTGCCATTCCGTAAACATAGCTCCGCATAATCTAATAAAATGCGTGATTAATTGGATTTTAATTGTTATCCTTTTGCAAGTCGAACGTGTTTTAGCCGTCGACGCAAAGATAGAATAATAGCTGACAGGAAGTGCCATTAATTACGGTAAGAAGGAGAAAGAACATGGACAACTCGGCACAAACTAAATGAAAACACGTTTCACACGATTCAAGTTGAGATAGAGACAGAGTTGAGTTGAACTGTGCAATTGTAGTTAGGTTTCGAATTTCACTTTTAAGCACTTTAATGAAATGGCCATAGATCAAAGCGCTCTCAACAGTTGGTAAATAAATAAGGCGTTAACGAAGGACAGCAATTATCGGTGAGATTGCACGCTAAAAGGTCTCTTTTTCCCTTCATATATTTTTCTCTCTCTCTCTCTCTCTCTCTCTCTATCTCTATCCATTGAATAAGTTTTCCATTTACGTTTATCGACAGTACGCAAAACTTGTCCAGACACTAATAACTTTCAATGCGCTTTGTTAAAGCATAATATCAGGCGCGCAACAGGACACAAAATAGTTCGAGGGACACGGGAGCTTTCCCTACTCTGTCGGTTTGAGTTTCATAACTGTGGTGAATACATCAGAGGCAGCGCAATAATTTATGCTGCAGGACCCCTATTTTTCTTAAAGCTTTTGTCATTCACCGTTTATTGCCTTTTATAGAGTTGATTTCAGTAGGCGAATAATGCACTAAACTAATTTTAATAATAGATTTTATATACCAATAATTTCTTCAAGTGTAAAAAATTACTTTCCACAGCAAGCCTAACTATTCGCATAGATATGAAACATAACTCAATAGCTTCCACCCAGTCCTGTGTCTATCTGCCTCTCTCACTCTGCCTTTTCTCTAACACTCCTGTTTGCTGTCTCTTGCAGTTATGATTTATTATTCGGCATCACGGAGTCAGAATCCTATCATACATTGGCCGCATTAGCACTCGAGGAAGGATTACGTGAAAATGAACGCGATAATTTATTGCGGTTCTATATGCAGACTCGCTTTGATGTACGCCCCGATTTGGCATTAGCTGCCACGATAAAAAAGTAAGTGAAATTTATACGCTATTTTATGATACTTTACTCGTAGTATATGTAGAAATCGCTCTCAGAGTGCTCAAGAGGGGGTCTGGAGCAGACTTCCTAGACGGAGAGTGTTACAACTTAGTTGCATTTAACACAAGTATATGCACAAATATCCGTATCGTTCATCTCAATTAGATTTGTTTATGTGGCAATTTGTTTGACTTAAGTGCTTGGAATTAATGTTGCCAAAGTTTACGAGACGCCTTAGCATTGACGTCAGTAAACGAATCGGCTTATTCTACTTGCGCTTTAAATTCAAATTTATTTATATTGTCAATATACTTGTCATGATTTAATCACAATACGAAACATCAAAATCCTTTTTCAGCACTTAATTAACATTTATTCTGATATTAAAGAAATTTATCTAAGAATTTATTGTTTCTTCTAAAGCTTTAAAGTGAAATAAAAAAGAAAGAAGAAACACAATAAAATTGTAGAAATTATGCATTAGAAGAAATTTCAGAGACAGAGACATATATATATATATATATATATATTATAGAGTTTAAATTACTATGGAATTTAAACTGAAATAAAGTACACACATTGCAAAATTGGTTGTTTCTTATGCGACTAATTAATGTTAAAAATGATGAAAGCTCACATAGCAAATAATAAACGAATAACAACTATATGAAGGGCAATAGAGTAGTAGTCTAGTCTTGGCCACAGAATTATGCCAAGAGTTAGTTAGTTATTACTCGTACTCGAGGCAAGTTTCATAAGTCCCTATGGGCTCCTGTGTGCCCATTCATTATTCCGTTCATTTCATTTGAACAAAACAATGGCAATGACTATCTCATTTCCAGCACGAGGACGAGTCTAGCAATAAAGTCTTCCACTGTGTGCCCTCCTGCCTCACTGTGCAATAAATAAATAGGACAATGCACAAAATTCGAACCTCTCACGTCCCCGCAATGTCAACATTTCAGCTTCTTCAGCAAAAAATCTATATATGTGTTGGTGTGTCTGTATATGTGTATGCTTAGGAGAATTGCATTCCACGGAGATGACTCTGGTCTTGGCCAGAGCGACACCATACTCGTATAAAGTTATTTGCACAAAAGAGCGCAATTGTTTCTAAAGACGCACGGCAAAGATTCTAAATGCAATGGCCATGGTCGAACGACAACATAACTTGGAGACGGCAACAAAACAACAAAACTTTTTCAACACGTCGAATTGCAGATACCCTAAAACCAAGCCTCTTGACAGATCTTCTTTATGAATTGCTAAAAATCTGAAAGAAAGTCAGTTCTTTTCCGTCGCTCTTTGATATGCTGTATACAAAACACTGTCAAACGCTGTAAAGCGAGTTTACATAAAATACCCTAAGCTGCAGGCCAGTGCATGCCACTAGCGGATAACAGCAATAACACCCTCAACAACAGAGAGAATAAAACAACAACAAACAATAAGAAACAACGACAAACAAACGATTGAAAGGAAGTTCACACAATCAACAACAGATGCGCTTTTTCACATACGAGAAACTGAACATGGAAACTCTCCAGGGAAATTGTTTTGTATGCCATTGCCTGACTCTGTTTGTCAGGCTTTCCTGCTAGTAACACAGACACACACACACACATACACTGATATGTATATATATATTTTTTTGTATCATTCTCATTCTCAGGAATTTTAGCCGAACAGCTGCTGCACTGCATCCCAGTGGCAATGCTGTGCTGTCGGTCATTGAATTAAATGATAGTCCAAACCAGCAACGGGGCTACGGAACTTTTTGTTTTGTTGCACAACATGACGCATACACTGTCGGAATGACGGACTGATAGACAGACTAGTGAGAAGAGAACAATCGAACTGCCTGATCCTCTAGCTGGGGCCTCTGGCTGCTTTTAACAATATCCATACCCTTGTTACATCAAAAACTTCCACTTGTTGTCTGTACAACACGACACGTTTCAAATGCGTCACTGTGGAGGTTCAACTAAGTGCACGGGGTCAGAGAATACATCGATAAAATATACTTTAAAGGGCCACTCAATGCATCGATTGAGTTATTGTTTGCGGTTGATGCAATCTCTGAGTAAATGCAGCCCCAGTCGGAAACTGGATAAGATGTGCAGCGAGTGTAAACAGATACTTATTGTTGAGTAGCTTCGTTGCTTTTATTGATTTTTCGCAAATAGCCAAACCTAGCATTCCAATAAGAGCATATTCATTCGTATATAATTTAAAATCATACTATAAATGTAAGCTCCCCTTTCAATGAGCACTTAACAATTTATATATTCAAGTGCCTACAGTCCTTTATCAAATTTAGTATTATTCTCTGAATAATTTAGCAGCTATTAAATTCTACAGAACGAAAAAAATTCAAAAAGTTGCCTCATACAAAACTATTTAATAAAATGTATTATTATATTTTATGCCCGTGGGTAAATTAAGATTGAAATGCAAATAAAACAAAAAATAGCATCTTCTTTATATATATAATTCTTTTTCCTGACTGACATATAATCTCCGCAGAGCTATACATTGTTCTCAACATAAATATCAATATTTTTTAGTTTTGCAAAGTTCTAACTGCAATTGGGTAAAATTTGGTTTAATTCTTAATCACATTTACATTTTATCCACCCTCCATTTCTATGTTTAATATATTTCTTGTCTTTTTATATAAACCACCACTGTTTGTCATCGGCTTCTCTAGACCGTCACCTTTGCAACTAGTTTTAGCATGATTTTCGAAGACCAAATTAAATAAAATAAACTTTAAATGATTAGTACAATAATCTAAAAAGGTTAAAAAGGTTGAATTTTAAATTAATTTAAGTGAAATAAATAAGTATGATTAACGATTAACAAAGAGATGTATTATTATACAGCAAAAAATTTAGCTATTCTATATGTAATCTGAGAGAGTTGCAAAAGAAACACGTTTTTTTATAAATTAAAATGCATCTTTCGAGCCAACGCCAATTGCGATTGAAATTGTTTATTGAAATTGAGACTAGGGTATTAATATTTATTAAGCTTTGCTTCCTGAAGCATGATGCAGATGAACTTCATCCTTTGTGTCTGTTGCAACTTTGTGCATAATTTCTAAAAATTTCTCTTTGAGGCGCCACTTTAAAGGCACACTTTCAGTTCCTTTGTTTCTCGTTGGCTCAGTATTATTTCATTTTAGCACATCCTTAACTCTAAGAGGCATAGACTGGAGCATCCTTCACAGAACAGTTTGTGCCATTTAAGTTGGAATTTTATCTGTGGCGCTGTCGCAAGCTTTTTGGGGCCAACATTTTAACTTCTAGGCCCTGTGCCACTTTCAACACTTTGCTTTATGGCCTTTTTTATACCCTGTGCCCATTAAAAATGGGCAAAAAAGGGTATAATAATTTTGTGCAAATGTATGTAACAGGCAGAAGGAGGCATCTCCGACCCTATAAAGTATATATATTCTTAATCAGTATCAATAGCCGAGTCGATTGAGCCATGTCCGTCTGTCTGTCCGTCTGTCCGTCTGTCCGTCTGTCCGTCTGTCTGTATGAACGCGTCGATCTCAGCAACTATAAGAGCTAGAGACACCAAATTTGGCATGAAGGTTCCTGTATACCCTCTCCAGATCGAGTTTATGTTAGATTTTCGATATCTTTCCCCCCACCCCCGCAATTCAAAAAAAACGTATTATGGCCACATTTCTCAACGTAGGCACTTCTAACTTAACAAGTGCGTTAAGAATGATATATAGAAGGAACGCTGAAAGTTTCATCAAGATCGGTTTATAAATAAGACAGAAAATCAGCAAAGAAATTAAAGTTATTTTTTTTTCCACGGAATCGTTGAGCAGCAGGCAGCACATGTGAGCGAGCGAGACAGCGAACGACTGTGATACATGCGTCTGCTTACCATATTTGCACATGTGTGCGAGCGAGATAGCGAACTACTACGACACAAGCATAAGTAAATTAAGTGTCGTAACACTCCGCTTTGATTGAATATGTATACATATGTGAAAGCTTGCTGTTATAAGCAAGAAATAAGCAGAAATCATATGCTAAATGATAGTTTCAAAAGAGTATTCTTTAATAAACACCTGCTACGTTCTTATTTCTATTATAAGCAAAATACTTAATTTATAAAACTGCACAGGGTTTTATACTGTCGCGCGCGCTCGACTGATCCGCTTGTTTTTTTGGTAGTCGATGGCCTCGGTGTTTAGCTATGGAATGTGGGCAAGTGACCCTTTTAGCATGGCTAGAACATGTTTTGGTGCTGCATTTAATGGCTACCCAGATACATTACAGATGCAAGACCTGGCCGAATGGGGGCTGCAATAGACATGTGCGTTGCACGATGTTTCGATGTTGCAGGTGGCCAATATAAGCTGTACGGACATCAAAAACTGTTGCACAGAATGCAAAAACAACAAGGAGAACTACAGAATTACTAATAGTTGCACAGTGGTTCAGTACAGGTTGTGCTGTTGCCACGCCCCATGCTGCATGTTAATGAGTTGCAAAGCAATTGCCTCAAATTGTTTGGGGGTTTCCACATTAGCCTAAATTGTGCTGCCCGTTGGCAGCCCTTGGTGGCAGGTGACCCAACCCGACTGAGAGTCGAGCAACTTCTAATTGCAGGCGTGTTTGATTTACACTTGCCATGAAATTGGCCTTTTCGACATTACAACGCATTTTGTCTTCTTTCAAACGTGAAGCCGACACCCATTCGCAATTCCAACTCAGATTAATAGTCCATTGAAATTGTCTGAGGCGATGGCCGAGAAGCATTTAATTTGGGCCTCATATCCTGCAACAGAATCTTCTGTGTTTTTGGTCAGCCAATGAATTAAGGCCAAAGTGGACGGCCTAACCACTTTTATACATATATAAATATATATGTGTGTGTGCAGGAAATCTGTGGGTTTGCTTTAAGTAAACGCAACTTAAATAATTGTTTGGCATATGGTAGTGGCTATTCAACTCATTTTTCTAAAGGAAAACAGTTTAATAAAAACCATTTTTATTATGTGACCTGTCCTCGGGCATTTTTATTAAGTAAATAGCTGGGTTTTAAAATAATATATATATATTCTGTCGTAATGTCCATCACATGGCTCATCAGTGTCCAGCCCGATCTGTGGAACTGTTGCATGGCCTGATCCGCGGCTTATCTTGGCCTTTGCAACAGCCGGCAGCTTATGGAAACAAACCCAGCTCAAAGTGTGGCTGACAGCTCCATTGTCATTTTAATTTTGCCAATTTATAAACCGCAACGACGACGTCGAGCTCTTTAATTACTGCGAGCCACAATATTACCAAAGCCAGATCCGCCAGACACGTAGATAAGAGCAGTTGGAGTCCGGTCCTCCACCATCAGGGGTCCTACATCCGGCGTCCAGGGTCGTGAGGTCTTTGGGGTTGACGGCGACAAATGCTGCAGGCGTTTGTCCAACAGACGCTTAATAGCATAAACTTATTTATTTTAATATTATTATTTATAAAAAAGAAATATGCAGAGCATCGTCGGGGCAGCTGTAGCAGCTTGTGGGTGTCACATCGTCTGTTGATGCTCCAGTCTCGGGTCTTGGGGCTATGACGACAGCGGACGCAACGGTTCAGTATGCTGCTTAATTTATAGTCCTCGGGCTAGTACAGGAAGTTGCATACATTCGGGCTCTCTCAGCATATCGGATAATGGGTGGCCAATACAAAGGCCATAAACTTTTAAACGCCACTCTTGCCTTGTGTATGTATATGTATATTTTGACTTTAATGCGTCGGCTAAATATGCACATTGTTTGCCAACAACTGACGCCCACGCTCTTAGTAACTATCTCCCTTGCTCTCCATTTCTCTTTCTACTCCCTTAGCCATCTCTCATAGGCGAGGCGAGCTCAATCTATTGTTAAAAGGCAATTTGAAAGCCTGGAAGCACTTCAGTAACTTTTATAAAATTTTTTAAAATTTTAGGTTTTTAATTGTTTGTTTTCATGTTGATTTCTTTTATACATTGATACTAATCACATTTAAGTATTTATAACACTCAAAATATTTAATATTTGCGTTAATATATTTTAAATTGCAAACAGCAGGATGCATATGTACCTTGTATTTCATACTTATGCACTCTCTAACCAAATAATATTTGTATTGGTAACATGCTTTTATATCTGCATGGAAATTGTAAACACCTGTACTGCTTACTTTTCCATTACTGTAAGTTTTATTTGCAATCGTATTTAAATGTAAAGCTACATAAATGTACAACAGAGATCCCTATGCATTGCAGAGCAAAAATAATTTTCAACTTAAATTATATATGAAAGATTATCAATTGCATTATACTCAGTGCCAATTCAAAATGGCCAACAAGTGTATAATAATTTTGTGCAAATGTTTTTTATGTGTGGGGAAACCCCACACAATATCACAATATTTATACATGATTAAGAAGTATAAATAAAATCTGGGTAAATCATTGGTTAAGAAGTCCTTGTAAGCTTCAGTGCTCATGCTGCCATTCACTCGCACAACCGCTCACAAGCGCTCTCCGTTGGCCTAATGGCAAGCTGATAGATGCAGAATACAATGGGGTTCAGTGGAATAAATCGAAACGAAATGTTATCAATTAACTAATAACAATACCTTTACATATTTCATTTATAGTAATTAATAAGTAAACATGCCACATTCGATAGTGCTGCGAGATACCCCCTTACCAGCGTATGTCCTTACATACTTTACATAATAATACATACAGTCGATCATCAAGGACGATCTACATACATATCTAAACACATTAACACATTATATTATTTGTAATACCTTGCTAAACTGATAGGCAAAATCTTTATTTCAATTTGTTCTTATATATTTAGAGCCTACATTTGGAAAACTTTTATAACTTTCTGCTCATATATACATAGGATCCCATATGTCGTTTGCCTCAACTGATGCCTCATTGTAGTTGTATGTTTCATAAAGTTTTTCGGCTGTTGCAGTTGCAGCACTTTACTACTGGGGAAAAGAACGTGTTGTTTGCTCGCTGAAACATCATAAATTACATGCGTGCTTTTTGCCACACGCCTCTTGTGTGTACGCGCTCCAACTCAATCTGGTCGACACCCTCACCCTCACCACCACTTCCTCCTTCGCTCACCCGTTCTTCTTACCCACTCTACTGCTGGTGTTATGCATATGGTAAACTTTTTTTCTCTTTTTGCTGTGGGTGTTGGTGTAGAGTAGCTGCATCCAACTGAAGAAGTAACCTTTTGGAGTTGAGCATGGGAAAATACGCTTGATATTGTCGTATATGCGACTATTATATTAATGTTGGTTGGCTCTATAAATCTGCGAATGGCAAAATTGTTAATGCTGAAATTTTATTCATGAAGTGCGAATGCAAAAGCGAGGATTGCAGCGGATTGTCAGGTTTCTGGTTGACCGGCGTTCTACAGATGGAGATACGCACAGATCTGTTGGGAAATTGCGTGAAGTTTACTCTGCTATTAAATCTTATTGCACCAGTTAGCGTGATTTCGGTAGTTAAACTGCACTTCCCATATTCATTATATTTTATTATCTACCTTTTTTTTTATCTACCTGCATAACATTGTTGCACATATTTCTGTTTAAAATAAATAGTCATAGGTTTAATAATTCCAGAATTACGTTTATATGTATACACTTAATATACAGAATATGTGTCTATAATATGTATTTATAATTATGTATTAATTTATTTAAGTCTTGGTGATAGAAGGAGTCAATTCTATTTAGAGACCGACAATATAAAGTTTCCCTGAATTAAAGCAACTTTTAAAATGTAATTTATTTGACTTTAGTTATTTGCTCAACATTTATTACTTAAATTTGTTGTGCTGTGTAAGTGCTGAAGGGTAATAAAATGATGCTTATTGCATTGAAACCATCATAAATGTGCAAGCAATCTCCCATATTCCGGCACAGACAGCACCACAGTTACCCACATCACACATATGCACACCCTAGCAGCTGAGTTACCAACAGTTATTCATAATCGTTTGTCCGTATTTTGTGGCAATGTTGTTGGCCTATGTACCCACAACGGCAGCAACTATAAATGGTGTACACAAAACGGCCGCAGCCTGCGGTAGAGTAATTTTGGTAAACGTTCGTGGGCCACGCTGACGTATGAGCAATATATTTATATAAGAGTTGGCTGACTAGAATGTTACACGAATTGTAGCCATAAATAATTTGAAGTGTTTCTTCGGAATATATGAGAAGTGTTCTACATAGAATAGACAATCTCTATTTAAACCAGCAATTACCCAGAATGAAACCAAACGAATCCGAATATGTGAGACCTCACCTTATTGTTTTCGTTACATTAGTTATCCATGAGTATAACCATATGCACCCAAATATATATGTTCAAGCTTATAAAAACACAAACACACCTCAATTTCAACATTGTACATTCTACATTTTCTTTTCTTCTTTCCTTGTCGCGACGCTTCTTGTTTTTTTATTGGAGCAGGCGCATCTGTTATATTTGGTCTGCTTAGGATATAAAGGATATAACTATATATACATTTTGTGTATATATTTCTTATGTGTAATGTAATCCTTCTAGGAAAGTTTGCTTCTCACTTCGGAATATGCAATAGACCCGATTTACTTATAATTACAGGGTCTAAACATATAAGTTATTTCATAGTAAAACAATAATTTAGGTCAAAATGACGTAACATCTATACTTGTATGTATTTGGAAGTGACAGAACCTACATACTCATATCTGTCTGGCAGTCCTTTTGACTGCATATTCATTTGCGAATAATCCCGGCGGCCTATGCTCACTATTTAGTTAAAACTGTGCTGTGGAGTGCTTCGGGCTTCAGCTTTTAATGGGTAGGTCATGTAACCGGCAATGCGAGTCGTGTTAAGTGGGGTCCATGAACCTCTTGGCATCAACTCTCCTTAACCCTAACCAAACATAAACATTAACGCCTGAAAGTGTTGTGTGTGTGCGTGTGGGTGTCAGAAGATACAACTCGTTTCGGTTAGCCAGTTATTTAGGCAAATGTTTGGAGTGTTGTTGATGCTGTTGCCAAATCAGATGGCATGTGTGTGATTTAAGAAGTATGAGGAAGCCAAAGGGCGATTAAATGGATTTGACTCTTAGACTAGCAAAGGCTCTGATTCCACTTTGTTTATATATGCTAATGAAGGTTCCGTATTTGTGGCTGAGATTGCTTTAGGATTATGAAATTGGAATTGAAATTCGAAATGGAAATGGTAAATTGCATTCTAAGAAATTAATTCCTTAGATAATATTCATTTTGAAGTTCCACAAAATAGAATATAGTCAAAGAATTGTAGTTGACATTTTACAAGTAATACCAACATTAATCGGGCTACTAATTCTCATTGTTTTAACAACCAAACTTGTGGACATTTTAAAGGGTATAAGAATTTGCATATAAATACGAAAATTATCAAAATATACTCTTAACAAATTTGGGAAGTACGTAAACCTTTAAACATTTCAGCTCTACAACAATTGGGTGGAGGGGTATAAACTGACAATTTCAGTTAAGATTATACCACTGCAAGTCAACACTAAATGTTAACACCTTCACTTGAGCATCCACTCAGTTCCGGCAGCACATTCTCATTTAATGCAATTTGAAATCAAATTGCATTTTATTTGCACAACTTCATTAGCAAACTCTTCAGCAAATTCATTACAACTCTGCCAATGACTATCAAAATGTAGGGCACTAGTCAGCAAATGGCTGCATTCAGCCAAAAGTTGACTGTCACATTTACCTTTCCTATACTCCCACCAACACATACACGTATGTGCATCAATGCACACACACACACACACATACACACACAGTCACATTTAGAGTCACCTACAGACACTTGAAATGTCTTTTCGAGTGCGAAAATATTTAAAGTGTCACACACGCTGTACGGAAATTAAATGTGAGCATTGCTTATGCTCCGGGGCTTACAGGCAACGAACAGAGGCTCCATTACACTGGACAACATCATTAAAGATAAATCGAAATGTGTACATATAGAAAGTTATTTTATTAAATACAGATGATTAAGAATATACGTACTTGCATAGTGTATGTCGATTATACTTATTTGAGATATGCAAAGTTTGCACTTGATTGATAATATCGATCAAAGATTTCTTGATTAAAAGTTGATACTTGATTGAGTATATAATTTGATTTATTTTAAACGATAGAAAGATTGACGTATTTTATACTTGAACTGAATTTATTTCGCTAAGGCTTAGGTAAGATATACTTTCATGTGTTCGATACATAGTATTGCCAAATAAACGGTGTAAATACAAGCGTTACAAATGAAACCGAATTTAATTCTTATACGCAGTTATACGCTAAATATTGCATACATGTAATTGAGTGGATGTCAACTACGAATATGAAAACTGTACACTGTACTGAAATTGTACATACACTACGTATTGAAAAGAAGACACTAAATTCATTGCCTATTTAGCAATATTAACTGGATAATTGCCTGATATAATTGGCAAAATTAAACATGAAGATTGTTGCTAAACCTGAAACAGCAATTTTGTTGCATAGTTTTCAATTGGCATCACAATTTGTCCACTTCTCGCTTCGGTGTGAACGACCAAAGCCAGAGTAAGAGCTGCTCGCCACGCAAAGAACTCGGATCTGACAGGGGATATACTCTTTGTGGGCGTCGCACAAAATCAAATGGCAAAAAGACAATGTTTTGGTTGTGTTGTGTATCTTCCTTCTCCTCTGTTTTTCATTGCATGCTTTCGAGTGTTTGTTGTGAATATTTTTGGTGGTCGCTTCAGAGGCGTTTGCGTTTTGCGTTTCAAGTGCTTTGTGGTTCGTTTGGAAAGTTTACGTTTGTTCTGGCCTCCATGGTGGTGCACTTTGCGGTGTGTTTATTCGTAACATTGTCGTATTTATTAAATTAAATAATTGCGGCTGGCTTAGGGTCACGAACTTTTTCATCAGTTTAATCATAAATTGCTTCATATGTGATTTCAACTTACACTTGTGCAATTTGTATCGTTCTTTCAAAAGCTTTAATTATGCCTTTGCGTTATTTGCTTATGCCATTTTGTGGTCTTAAAAATTCGTTTTCTTAAAATTTCGTTTATATTTGTCAGTGAATTGTTATTCTCTAGTTTTTTAGAATTTCCATTTAAAAATTTAATAGAATAAACCGATGTTGGCCTTCTCGAGCTGTGCAGTCTTTTAAGTAAGCTTATACTTGACATCTTCACTTTATTTATTACAAACGACGAGTACACAAAGACAGACTAACACATCCTGCTCCTGCTTGCTCGAAGCAATAACAACAAATAGTTGGAAACATGCTCTGAGCGTTTGCTCAAGTGTGTGAGATTACATAATAGAAACCGCAAATAAATGTATCGCGTAGTATACACATGACATAAGCAACAACAATGGCAAAAAGCAAGTATACAAACATGTGTCTCCGGCGACACACGCAAGTGCTGTGTACTTATCCCGGCACAGGACTTGCAGCTCTCAAAAGCAAAATGAAAATCAACAGCCAGCAGGAGCAAACAGCTAAAAGTGAGAAAATGGCAGCGTCTTTTGAGATATTCGTACCTTGGGCAATACATTCATGATGAGTGCCCCCTGCAGGCGACTCACAGTGGGTAGAGCGCCCCTTACCCCGATACCCTTTGCCACTGTCATTGCCTTAGTGGTTGTCTGTATCGAGGTCAAAGCGCATAACTTAAGTAGCCGACAATAAAATGCATAACATGGCGCACAACCCAATGGCAATAGGGGAAAAGGGGAAAAGCTAAGCGAAAACCTGTATGAAAATGTAAAAAATATTGCAATATTTATTTGTACATTAGGCCAGGCCAGCCCAAGAAGACTTCTACTTCTTCTATGTCGAAAAGTACGCCTGACAGCCATTTCCCTGTGTATAAGTAGGTGTGTGTATGAGGGTATGTGTGTATGTTTTTAGCTGTTCTGCCGCCAGCCCCCCTTTGGTGAACTGCTTGTGTTGGCTTCTTGTACCTGGCTGAGCAGCTGCTAGCAAAAGGCCAAGTGTTGTGCTTGACGTGTGCAAGACCATTGAGAATACACCCTGAATACGAGGTGTACTTTTTCTATCCTGCTGGGGCCCATAAGCATTTCACGCTGCTTTGCTTTAGCTTCGCTGGGAGCAGAGCAGAGGCCAATGATAAACCATATCAGACGTTGTTCAGTCAAATAATATTAAATTTATTTATTAACTATACAATAAAATTAAGTAAAATGATCAGGGCCTCAAAATATATTTCCAAACTTCAAAATATTTCATGAAATTTAATTTAATATATAATTATATACTCTAGTTCCATTGCTATTTAGATTACCATATTCAAAAGTTAGGTCCATAAAAACTGCAATGCTAAGCCTTTGAAGTACCTTTAACAAGACCGAAAGCTAACAAAAACGTTAACAATGCACATTACGCTGTCGCGGCGTTGTTTTTGTTTTCTCACCCACAGATACCAGGACATGTATAACAATCCGATTAAGGCCACTAATTTGGAGCATCGTGACGTTGTGCTGGACACACTCTCCGATGCCCGTGTTGTTGGACCTCTTCTGCAGACTGGCGTATTCCATGCGGATGTGCATCGGCGCAATTATATGTACGTTTTTGGCCATAATAGCGCAATGGGTCCGTATGCAAATGTAAGTACGCAATTTCAATGTATGTGTGAGCTCAGTAAATTGTCTATGTATATGCATTGTATAGACCCATAAACGCCGCATTGTAAGCACGTCAAATTGTGATTCCAATTACGCAGTGCGTTTAATTTAAATGCTGTGGTCAATAAGGCTACTGAGTATTTTCCCAAAAAAACCAGCATGAGTTGGCATTTAATGAGTTTTCATGTATTGCTTGGCCAAATAATTTTCAAAAACTTTGCCTCGTCCCTGACCATGCTGTGGTCTCTGTCTAGTACTCGGGCTGTGGCTACTGGCTGCCGGCTGTTGGCTGCTGGCTGCTGGCTGCCGGCTTCTGGCTTCTGGGTCATTCCATCATTGGCCGCCGTTTTGGCTTTTCAGCAAAACAATTCACAAGTTTGCAGGCTGTACAGACCGCGGCCTGTAACGATCGTAATAAAGACAATGAACTGACTCCACATCCACTAAACAACAAAAAAACCTAAACAAAACAAGAGTAGAACAACATGCCTCAAACTTTGAGGGCCAGTTACTAAGTAGACTGTGGGCCAATTCAGTAGAGGGATTCATTTTGTTGCCTTTGGGCGGATGGATGGATGCTTGGTTTCTTGACTAAGTTGTTGGGTTATTGGTGTCTCTGCTTAAAGTCTTGTCTATCCGTCTGAGTGTATCTTTTGGCCAACTTGTGTTATGGTTGTTGCCGCCACTTTTTATAGCTTTGTCATGCTTATGGATATGCTGCCGATTGTGTTTGTGGGATAACTGCCATTGTCCTTTGTTCCATTGAGGTCTGCGTTCTCTATGTTATGATTAAATGTTCATATCGATTTGTAATTTGAATGAGATAGATACAGTGGATACAGCTATCGTGTACAATCAAAATTTGATGAGATGAATCAAATTTTGTTAAACAAATGGGAATTGAATAGGCGTTCAATTGAATCAATACAATGAATGAATATATGAATAGCAATTTAGCTGATTTGTCACTAAAATGACTATTTAATAGAATGAACAAGCAGAATAAATTAATATAGAATTATTTATAAAACAAGGCCGCTGTCTTTAAGCTGCAGAGCTCAACGAACTGTTGGCAACCAGGACGAGAGCTGAAAACAAAATCACAAATAAAGTCCAGTAAAACTAAAATAATGTATGGGGATAACTCAAATAAAATTCTAAATAAAAAGGACAATTTCACAAGCGAAAAAAAGTTATTTTTTTCGCATTATACATTTTTGGGCAACTTTAGCTCAGCGTTAAGCGTATTTTTATGGCTGCCAGCAATTTGGGTGCAAAGTTGGCCATAAACCATGGCCAAGTCAACTAAGCTCGAACTAAATGAAAACAGACGTCGAGCAACCACTTCTTCCAAGTGTAATGGGACATAATGCCTGCATTACTGACTATTTTTTTCTGAAATGCGACAACAATTTGTGGCAACTGATGGCAATGGGAAAAGTGCAACAACTTTTTAATAGCTTGCAATTAAACTAGTATAATACAACGCAATGAATGGTAAATTATGGCCACAAAGCATGGAAATTGTTAAAATGTTCTAGTGAAAAGATGCACTTCACATTTTTGCAGCATTCCGATGCCGATGGAGAATGGCTAAATAATAGATGAGAACATGTTGCGTAGCTTAAACGACATTTATATTTATGTGTTTGATATGAGAAAAAATGTGAGGACGATCAACGCAAAGCGCCAGAGCGCATTAGTTACTAATAAATTATGAAAAAATGAAATTCACTTAAATATTTCATGGCAAAGCCACGACTCTGTTTGGCCTGGGTATACATGAAAAGGATCCAAGGGGGATAAGCAGGCTCAGGCACAGTTACAGGCTGAGGATTGCCTACAAATTATCGCTATGTACAGAGAGTCGAAAGGCATGACCCATGTGGTCGGGGGCGTTGCCAGACAAATAAACCGACAAACAAACAAACAGACATATTACGATGGTGTTCGTATAAGGAGAGCTCTAACAATTCCGCAACATTTTTCTCCATTTTAGCCAGACATTTTATTTTTATTTATTTGGCCATTTTTGCGGCATTTGCTTTGTGCTTTCTTCAAGAGACGAAGTCAAAAACTCAACTGAATGCGAATATTTGTGCATAAACTGCGCTTCTTTCTGCATCTTGTGACCAAGTTTATTTTAATGCCAGGCTGCTGCTTAGGCATCCTCTACAGGCCACTCACTGACTGTGATGTCAGTCATACGCCCACTCTCTAGATTTAATGCCAACTGACAAAGTGACTGACTGACTGTCAGCCGACGCCTTCCCATCTCCACTCTGTCTCTCGTTCTGTTAGAAAGACTATCTTGACTAAAGCCGCGGGCATATTGTAAAACTTTTTGGCACATGTCTTGCATGTTTGCAGTTGAGAAACTGGAATCCAAGGAGCCAAATGGTAGCTGAGGGAAAGATACTTACTCGTACTTGCTTTGGAGTGCACACGAAGGCAGCTAAGCTCTGGGCAATTGTTAAAATGGCGAAAATGATGCGAATGAAAGGAGTTCTTAAACGCCAGTAAAATAGCTTTACTAGAGACCAGTAAAAAATTGCCAGATTGAATCAATTGCAGTTAAAAACTGCTCGTAAATAAAATTAGAATGGAAGAAAAACATTTGTGGCAACTGTGGACATCAATTTGTCTCTTAGCTCAGAATCGTTGATTAATGTTATCAGAACATTGGATTCTTTTTAACAATATTTATTCGACTATTTTAATATTATAAAAATATTTTCTAACAGCCAATAATAATGTCATTCAACCTCCAAACTTAACTGCCATTCAATTTCAATTTATTCAGATATTTGATATTTTTCAGTATATTTCATAGTTTAATATGTTTTGCATATTAAATTCAGAATTTTTACACACGACCACGAGAATTTCAAGAATGTCCTCTTGGTCCTTCTCTTTTCCTCTGTGTCTGGTAAAACTTTCGACTCTGCTACTGTTGATAAGAATGAGACATAAATTGTAAGAGGAAGGAAACGAAATTCATGAAAATAAAATAAATAAAAATAAATATGAAACTAAAATTTTATTTTATTTTTCATCACGCTGGCAGCAAAGAGCGAGGAACTTTTTGACCGCATTCATAAAAGAAATACGATTCAAGACTTTGGCAAATAATAAAAACTTTTTACTTGACGTCCAATGTGTTGCATACTTTATGGGACACCAAATAATATGAGTATAAACAAAGAACTTTGTAAGTGTTACCCAAAATTATAATTATGCATTAGGAAACATCAAAATTAAAGACCACCATTGCGGACGAGTTTAATCTTATTAAAGCCTATGAGATGAGCTCATTACGCACCACAACCACCCCCCTTTTCCAAGAAGGCGTGCAACATTCCCTGTCCCGTTAATATTGAGCGAATTAAGCAAACATTTTTGGTAATTTTACACTCTAACTGTGCCATCAACTATATTAGGTTTATTAGGACAAATTGTGCGTAATCAAATAGCTGCTTCCGCTTACGCTGTGAATAGCAGAAATAGAGACAGAGATATAGAAAAAAGAGGCAGATAAATTGCGAAAGTGAGCGGGAGATAGCTAAATACACAACGTGATCCTGGAGAGGAAAACAAACAAGGGCATAAATTACGAAATTAACGCATTGGTTTCAAATTAATTTTCAGTCTTTCCGCTTTCATTTTTAAGTTTTATAATAATTTCTAACAGGAAGTGCTCACGGTATCCAATTGAGAATATTCAATAATAAAGAACATTTTGTTCATTATTCATTTATATTTATAAATATATATAATAATAATATCTGACACTTAAAACAACCAATTAATTGCCTTTTAATATTTATTTTAATTGGAATAATAAAAAGAATAAGTTTAAATTATAAATTATTTGAGATAATTAATCAACAAAATGATTTACATACTGGCATTTAAATATATCATAACATTCGAAAAGTTTATACATTTTTCAAAACTGTCAATCAATTTACCCTCTCAAGCAACTTATTTTCAGTCGATATTATTTTCTCGGAAGTGTCGGATAATAAGAATATATTTATGTATCAAACGATTGGCCTTACAACGCTTTGCAATGTCGCAATGTATTCAAGGGAAAGGTTGTTGAACCTCAACGACACAATAAAACGACGTCTAAGCCAATAGCTTACTTTTCCATATTTGCGCATTTCATCAAAATTGAAATACAAAATCAAAATCAAAACTGATATTCATCATCCATAAATGCTTCAAAAGCTGACAAGAAGGACGACAATGAGCGAAAATGAGTTGAGAAATGGGAGAAGGACAACGGCCACAAAAGGCGACAGAAATTTTTATGAGTTCTAAGCCAAATGCTTTGTGACTTTGTTACATTTTTCATGGCAACAGTAAAAAGTTGGCTTTATTACCTACCTACTTACTGCAGTTGTTTGCACTGTCTTCACGTCCTGCCTCTTTGCCTTGTCTTACTGCCTGTCTGGCTCACTAGCTAAATATTTATGCAGAAAACCTAAGAAGATTGATGCTGACTGGCCAAAAGCAGCTAAAAAGCTTTTCAATCTGATCTAAAAATTGAAAGATTTTCGCCAAAATTACAGTGTATTTTAAGCCATTCAAAAGGATACATTGAATTTTCCATATGTCAAAATCAGATAATCAGAAAATTTGTTTAATTTATTCTTTTTCCCCTTAAAAATATGTAATTAGATTATTAGACCCGGTACCCAAAGGGTACAGGGGCTTATGTATTTGTGCTATGTATGTAACAGGCAGAAGGAGTCATCTCCGACCCTATAAAGTATATATATTCTTGATCAGCATCAACAGCCGAGTCGATTGAGCCATGTCCGTCTGTCTGTCCGTCCGTCCGTCCGTCTGTCCGTCTGTATGAACGCGTCGATCTCAGCAACTATAAGAGCTAGAGACACCAAATTTGGCATCAAGGTTCCTGTATACCATACGCAGATCAAGTTTATTTTAAATTTTGGATACCTCCCCCCCTTCCCCCGCAAATCGAAAAAAACGAATAATAGCCACATTTTTCAACGTAGACACTTCTAACTTAACAGGTGCGTTAAGAATGATATGTAGAAGGAACGCTGAAAGTTTCATCAAGATCGGTTTGTAAATAAGACAGATAATCAGCAATAAAAGTTATTTTTCCACGGAATCGTAGAGCAGCAGGCAGCACATGTGTGCGAGCGAGACAGCGAACGACTGTGACACATGCGTCTGCTTACCATGTGTGCATATTTGTGCGAGCGAGATAGCGAACTACTGCGACACAAGCATAAGTAAATTAAGTGTCGTAACACTCAGCTTTTGATTGAATATGTATAAATATGTGAAAGTTAGCTGCTATAAGCAAGCAAAGAATTCATATGCAAAATGAGAGTTTCAAAGGGGTTTTCTTTAAACACCTGTTATGTTCTTACTTTTATTTTAATCAAAGTATCTATTATCAAAATACTCTTAATATAGAAGCCTGTACAGGGTATTATACTGTCGAATGCGGTCGACTGTAGCCTTTTCGACTGGTTTTAATTGTAATTATATTTATATTATTATATAATATTTACTGGTAATTGCTAATTGTTTAACTATAAGAGAATTGTTTTTTGAAAAGTAAGGGTATTTGTTTAGTCCTTATATAAGTTTTATATTTATTGCTTTCATTTGCAGCTTCCACACAGCATTATGGGCGAGGAGCTGGCGTTCATTTTTGGTGCGCCGCTGGCGCCGGCCGGCCCATTTCCCAGTCACAACTATTCCGTTCAGGAAAAGCTGCTTTCCGAGGCGGTAATGGCATATTGGACGAATTTCGTGAAGACTGGGTGAGTACTGTCTGTGGTAAAGCGAATTGAAGAGTGCATTTGGCGAAAGTTTTCTATTGGAAATGGGCAGTATAACATGGAATGGGTAGAGGGGAGTTCGGCAAGCGTGCAGTCTAGATGGTTAGAGGGGGCGGATGGGTAGCCGAGGAGGCAATGAGCCATCAACACGAAGAGTCGCAGCTCTTGCATGCAAATGTGAATGCGGATGCAATGTGCGATATCCATGGAACTGGGCTATGGCACGTTTTGCAATCTGCAACGCTCGGACAGTGAAATGAATAGAATTTTTACTGCCGCTTTTATTATTATTTCGCTACAAAAACAACTGCAAAAATCGCCATAAGCAGGCCAACAACCATACGAGCAATGCAAATATTATTAGTTGAAATGCGGCAATGCTCCAGCAAAATGCAAATCAAAACTGAAATCAGACATCGTTAGCAGACATTTCGGGTTTCATTTCGAGGTCCAAACATCCGTACAAAAACGCTTATAAGCTGTATGACGATAAGATTTAATAATCAAATGATGAATAAAAAACAAGCGGATCAGTCGAGCGCGCGCGACAGTATAAAACCCTGTGCAGTTTTATAAATTAAGTATTTTGCTTATAATAGAAATAAGAACGTAGCAGGTGTTTATTAAAGAATACTCTTTTGAAACTATCATTTAGCATATGATTTCTGCTTATTTCTTGCTTATAACAGCAAGCTTTCACATATGTATACATATTCAATCAAAGCTGAGTGTTACGACACTTAATTTACTTATGCTTGTGTCGTAGTAGTTCGCTATCTCGCTCGCACACATGTGCAAATATGGTAAGCAGACGCATGTATCACAGTCGTTTGCTGTCTCGCTCGCTCACATGTGCTGCCTCCTGCTCAACGATTCCGTGGAAAAAAATAACTTTAATTTCTTTGCTGATTTTCTGTCTTATTTATAAACCGATCTTGATGAAACTTTCAGCGTTCCTTCTATATATCATTCTTAACGCACTTGTTAAGTTAGAAGTGCCTACGTTGAGAAATGTGGCCATAATACGTTTTTTTTGAATTGCGGGGGTGGGGGGAAAGATATCGAAAATCTAACATAAACTCGATCTGGAGAGGGTATACAGGAACCTTCATGCCAAATTTGGTGTCTCTAGCTCTTATAGTTGCTGAGATCGACGCGTTCATACAGACAGACGGACAGACAGACGGACATGGCTCAATCGACTCGGCTATTGATACTGATTAAGAATATATATACTTTATAGGGTCGGAGATGCCTCCTTCTGCCTGTTACATACATTTGCACAAAATTATTATACCCTTTTTTGCCCATTTTTAATGGGCACAGGGTATAAAAATTAAGAAGAATTCCAGGAAATGTTAGAAATATTTCAGCGAGCTAATAATGGGATATGAGAGTGTAGATTACTATATGAACAACTTTTATACTTGAACTAGAAGTTCTCTTTTGTATCAAATTTTAATTTGACTTTATGTAAATCAAGTTTTTTCTTTACATTTTAAACTAATTATGCCAATTAGTAGGGGAAATTATATATAATGAAATAAGCTAACAGAAAACTACAAATTATATATATATATCAAAGTTATTAACTATTGGTTTTGATACCTATTAGTAATTTGTTTTCACTTATAAAATATGTCTCTATTATTAGTATTAATTAGTATTATATCATTTTCTATCTACCCTTCTTTATATAATGCCATAGTAATCCCAAGGCTCCGTGGAAGGGAACATTTTTGAATTCGCATGTTTTGGAATGGGATCGCTATGATTTGGATTGGCCTGAGTTTAACAAGCGAAGCCAGGCGTATCTCAATATTGGTAAGTACTTCAATCATGTACGAGTATGTTGCCTTGACTTGCAACTGAATTTCTCTGTAATGGTAGGCATACCGCCAACAGTCGGTTACAAATATCGTCAAATCTATATGAATTTCTGGAATAAAGAGCTGCCGGACGAGCTGAATCAAATTGCAGCGATACAAGAGCAGGGACAGCAGCAACTTCGTGGCACATCGAAGGTGGCCGGAAACGAGGTGATTACTGGCCATATGAGCAAATACGGGGCACGTGACAATGGCGCCGAGGATCCCGTGCGTACACTCAAATTGCTGCTCCAGGATCCGCTGGCAACAGGCGAGCAAACTGAAACTGCCGCCGAGAACATGTACAATGCACCGCCCACGTTCGGACACGTGCATAGGCAGCAGGTTGTGGAGGGACCAGGCGGCATATCCAACGAGGAGGTAACCCAACCGGGACAGCATGGTACTGATTATGGGGAGGACGGAGCGGCAGCTTCTCCTGCCTCGCCATCTGAGCCGGTAGCTAAATCAGAGACGACCCTACAGTTGCTCATCGCGCTGATTGCCATCTTCATTGTGCTTAACGTGGTCATCTATGCGACCTTACTGCTGCGCCAGCGTCGCAAGCGGAGCTCATCCCTGCAACGCAAATTGGGTGGCAACATTCTCAGCTACGATGGGGCCAACGACGATGAGCTGAAACGCTGCAGTAAATCTCGCGATGGTGACGATAGCTATATCCTTGACATGGTGCGCAAGTCCAATACTTATGAGGCAATCAAGACGGGTCAGAGGTCACCCATCAATGGCTACGCCATTCAGCGCCAGCTCAGCAGCTCCACGGTTGACACGCACACCAAGGTATGTGAATGGATGTCCGCTCAGAATCATGGAAATAAGCTACCCAAGTCCGGGAGCTTTCACACCACACCACCGCCGCCTCCTGCTGCACAGACAGATGGGCGTATTATAATCTGCCAGGATATTGAGGTGGCCGATGCAGCCCTCCTGACCCCTCAGCACATGCACGAGCCGCAGGATGCCCTGCACTATGAGATGCTGTTGCAACGCCAACATTCCGCTCTTACTGAACCTAGCGATGCGACTCTGCTGCATCGACATAGCCACTCTCACTCAGATCCTGTAGACATGATACTTGCTGCGGATGAGCAGGTGACCAGCTTTGTGCATGCCGACGATGTGGACATTAACGTGACCAGTCGCGACGAGGAGTCCCTGAACCTGCAACCCTTGTCAGCCGCACAGCAGCTTGACCTGCTCAGACAACGCAACTATCCCAAGGTGTTACCCACAGCGCAGGACTTGCGCAACAGCAACAGCCAAAGCTACAAACGCAACTCGTTGCCGCCACAGAACTTTATAGCACCGCTGCCGCCCCCACGCACCATTAGCAGCACGCTGGGCAGGCGTAGGCGAGACAGCAGTAATATAACCACATCGCCGCTAATGCTGGCTCAGGACTGTGGCGAGGATGAACCAGGCGAACCGCAAATTACACAAAATACTCTAATTGTGGGCCCTATTGTGCCCAAGTCGCCAGCGACATCCCTGAAGCGCAACAAGCAGACACCTCCCAAGGCAGAGCAACAGCTCACAGGACAGATCGAAGCAGGAGGCAGTGTCACGACTGCAATGTCCACACTGAGCGGTTCCTTTCAGTCTTTCGAATCGGTGCCGCCTGCGCATGAGGCGTCCCCACCGCAAGGTCAACGCACCGAGTGTGTCTATTCAATTGCGGCGAGCGCAAGTGTCAGTTCTATGCCCAGCTCGCCCACAAGTTGGTCGGCGCCCAATGGTGACCTTTATGCACAGCCAACGAAATCGTCCTCCAGGACATCACTCATACCACGACTCCTGCAGACTTCGCCAGAGACGCCAACAGCGACACATGCCGGACAGCAAGTGTCAAATCCATCTGCAACAGCAACGACAACAGCAACTACAACACCCAGCCGCATACCGCAGTTACAACGACAGGCGTCCAACAAAGACATTTTGCCCCAAGCTGCTTTAAGTGACAGCCACAACATGTCAACATTAAATTCACGCATAGAGTCGACAATCTCAAATGACTCCTCGGCATCGGCTGCCGCCTGGTGTTCCTCAGAATCATCATCTTCATCCTCCTCGACGGGCACTGTGCGCACGGAATTGCAGCAATGTCAGCAACCCAGCAGAAGTATTACAACAAATATATAAGGCATCCGCAAAACTTGCAAACGGTTCTCTACTTTGACGTCATCAATGGAACAATGAGTCCCGCTGTGCCCACTGTGCCCACTGTGCCCACTAAGTCCGCATTGCATCTAAGCCAGAGCGCAGACAAACTCCTAGAGTCGCCTGCCAAATCCTTTCCAAACGAACGACTGACGACTTGTGGTCTTGGTTCCGTCGGGTAAAAATGAAGGCTCCTCACGTGCAGCCTGTCAGAATTTTATAGTGTTTGCGTAAATTTAATAATATATTTCGGAATAGTAAAGTTAATCTTTGACTTTGCGGTCGGATAGCAGGCGGAGCTTGGTTGCAACTTGTGGTCGCTTTGGTTTCTAGAAGTTTTTGCAACGGCAAGAAAGTTGCAAGTTTGCCTAGGCCATGACTTAAATTCGGAATTGATGTCTACCGAGATGAATATGGAAAGAGATGAAATAAGTGTATGAGTACAAAAAAGAAAAATCAAGGGAAAAGAAAGTCAACAAATTGTATCTTACGAAATTCTAATTGATGAATTTAGTAATTGAGAAAATATAAATGAAAAGGATATAAAGGGTATAAAATGCAACGAGCTGAGGAATTTTGAAGTATAAAATTAAATATTAAAATTGATTAATTTAAACATTAATAGTTGAATATCATAAGTAAAAAGGTAATTTAAACTAAGCGGTCGTCGAGACTAATTCTATAAAGAGAAAGCCAAATAAATTGTTAAATGATGATTGAAACTTATCGTATCTGCAGAAATGTTAGATTATAAAAAAAATAATGTGCAGAAATTTTATTAATATTTAAAGAATGACAAAACTTAGAGTATGAACTATTAAATATTGGTAAAGATAACCAAGTTAACAAATTTATGGAGAAAATAGTAGATTATATCTGAATGCAAATTAATAATACAGAGTTAATGCAATAATAAGATTGTTTAAGAATGGGAAAAAGCAAGTACACACAAAATCGATAAAAAGTATTATGAAAAAAATAACTTCGGATTACTTTATGGTTACTGATAATTTAATTACAATTAACCTAAGTAGTTATAAGCGTAAGAATATACATAATTATCCAAATTACTCGTAAGTTCTGTTTGCTTACTTCAGCCCATTGTTAATACTGATAAAACTTTGTTTTAGCCGCTTTCGAAGCTGTCACTTGCAAATAAGCGTAACAATACACAATTTCCGTAGCACAACTTTGCCAACTATTGTGTCAGCAATTTGGCAAAGAAGAGCTACTTACAAAGCAGTACTTGCCAATACAGGAAAACCAATTCTTTGCCGCTGTCAACTTAATTTGCAACTGTGAAAATTTATATAACAAAATCAGCCACAACATTTGCGAAGTAAAACTGAATCTCTGAATCTGTCAACGTTTGTGGAACTGCAAATTTTTAAAATATTTGGCATTTTGTACATAGTTGTCATTGTTGTTGCCACAGGGAGTTACATCAAAGTTGTCACCACAAAATAGTTGCGCTGTTCCCTAAACTCTATCCTGAAGCATTTCGTGCCTGCCTGGGAAAGTTCTATGCTGGCTTTTATGCCTTTGCTTTGTGAATTACTTTTCGGTTTTCCAGCGAATTGAGTTATTGTGTCGACATTTGCTTTTTTTTTCTCTTCTTGTTCTACGTTTTTTTGGAGGGGCATTTTATGCAAATTGATGTAATGCAGTTGTTGCTAGAACGTTTTTACTCCAACTGAACCGACATGGCCAACAACTTTGGCCAACAAGTGAACAAGTTGTTTTTCACATTTTCACGAATTTTGAAATCCTTGCCATGAACAGACCCGGCGAAGAGCATACAAAAGTTATAATTAAATTGTCCGCACAATTGAATTGTTTTTATTATTTTAGGAATGAAGCAAGTAGATTCCTTTCCTTCTATATGTTTGTTTTGCATAAAAATTTGTTTTTCGGTAAAGTTGTTAAGTTACTCCGAGGCAGAAAGAAGACCAATTGGGCTTCATTAGCTGGCCAACTAATTGTGGCAATCCAACAACATTTTGATCATTTTCAATTTTTGCCGTACAAGCGGAATCGTATAAATTACAAATATAGCTTCGAGGACCCTTTTATGAAGTTGTGTCGACAGCTCTTGACATTTATTTGCACCTCAAAGAGAACTGAAACGAATGCAATTTAATGTTCCTCTACGAATGCCACACATGCCATTCATCAGTTACATTGCCATAGCCTGGATCTACATCCATCTGTGAGCATTTTCCTACTGGTTGGCTTTGTTAATTTTCCGCACTTTAAAATTGTTTCATACGTATTGCTCACTCAATTTGAACGCACATTCTCAATTCTCAATTCACAAATCTTCTGAGTGAAAAATATTTGAAGCATGTGGTTAATCGAATAAGGCATGAAATAAACCGGACAGCTAAACAAAAACTAAAACATTTATCAGCAAATAAATTTTTATTTTATTTTCGGTTTCCTTAAAGTTTTCTTGCTAGCTTATATTTCTTCTTAAAATGGTTCTACCATTGCAATTAAGCTGCGTAAATACTCAAATTTGTAATCGCAACCACAAACCAAATTAAATAACTCTGCCAACAAAGACACCAAAAAATTCTTTCCTGCATCCGCTTCATGAGAAATATTTTCCAATATTGCTGACAACCACATATTAGTAGTATTAAAATGAAATTTTGCAGGGTACATCCTTATACATATATAAAGAAAGAGAGATAGTAAACAAATAGAAAAAAATTAAAAGGACAAAATTCATAAATAGTTTCAAGTCCTGCACATTGGCAATAGTTGAAGCATAAATACACTTGCATACAATTTGGATTAAATATGTTTCGTATTATTTTCAAAATATTTATATTCATTTATGGGCACAAATTTAAGTAGTTTTGCACTGATGTCTTCTGGGAAAGATATGTAATGGGCAACCAATTTATATCTGAACTCTACAAATTAACACGCATGCATGCAATTAATTTCATGGTGATGCATAACCAAATGAGAATAAGGCAATCAGAATACATCTTGCAAAGCAGATTTGAAATTAAATATTTTATTGCATTAAATTAAAATTGTCATTGGCGAAAATTAAGCCAAAATAATGTTAAAGAAATTAACGTTAATTAAAAACGACAGGCGAAGGTAAATAAATATAATTGCTCATAATATATTCATATGCGATAAAATTCGTGAATTCTTTTTCATAAATAAAGCAGATTAAATGTGTCATGACTAATTAATGCACTTTATAATTAGTATTGTAAGTTTAATTTGATAAAAATTTATCCATACATTATATTTATTCAAACACCAACAGGGTCAACAGTTTAAATCCAATAGCATTCAACAATAAACTGGTTAAACATTCCACAAAATGACAAGCCCGTGCATTACTTATACATATACAAGCAAATAAAAATAACAAAAGCATCAAAAAGCAAATATGATTTATGAAAAAAAAAATCCAAACGAAAAGAATACAAAAGCAAATATGTAAATTATGTTTTTAACTTTATGTTGATGGCTTTTGTTTGCCTTCGTTTTTTATTAATGAGGTAACGCACATTGTTTGACTTTTTAATGAAAATTTTAATAATTTAAAAGCAACCATGCACAAATCAACAAAGGACATATGTAACTTTAATTTAGCACATGTAAATAATATACAATCTACAATAATTTTAATGTGAATTTGTACAATAAAAGATTGAATATTTGAGTTTAAATATAATACACTCTAAACTATTAAATTTCTTATTATTTATACATTGGGTAATGAGAGGGTGCTATAATATAATTGGTTAAATCGTTATCAAATATAAGATGTAAATATCGTTAATTTATTATATTGAAATATCAACCAATCAAAGTAAAATTAGATTCATACATATTCTTAATATAAACCAGTCGGAAAGGCTACAGTTGACCGCAGCCGACAGTATAATACCCTGTACAGTTCTCTATAATAAACGTAAACTATAGTTTTGTCTGGCAACTTTTTCAGTACATCACAATTAATTGATTATTTTATAGAAATCTCTGCATACATTACGTTTAGACTTGCAATATAATTGTCGGCATGCAGTATGACATTTGAAGCGACACAACACTCAGCTTTTCGGCGAGAACTTGTTCACTTGCAAAAGCTCGCAGCTGTGAGCGTCCAATGAATTCTAATAGTTGGCAAAGCAGTGCGATTCATTTCAAAATGTTCACAGATTTTCTTTCTACTTTATTTTCTGAATGGCATCCTTATTCCTGGACCGATCTTTATGAAACTTTCACATGTGTTTCAGAACAGTATTTTTTAAACACCTGTTAAGTTAGAAATGTGCACGTTCAGAAATACATGCTGTTAACAGGGTATAAAGAGTTTTGATCGATTTGCGGGGGAAGGCGGGGAGGTATCCAAAATTTGAAACAAATGCCAAATGCCAAATTTGAAGACTCTAGCTCTTATAGTTGCTGAGATAAACGCGTTCATACAGACAGACAGACAGACGAACATTTTTTCACAAAGTTAATATATCCCTGTACAGGGTATAAAAAGCGAATGTAAAATTGAAATTTTTTCTACAAGATAAATGCTGCTAGTGAATAGAAATGTTTTTTTTTGCGTATCTAAAATACATTTTGAAAATAAATTGAAACTATTATATTTTTTTACAACAAAAACAAGTAAATTGTTAATACTATGTGTTATTCCGACCGATAAATTTTCACTTCTTGAATTAAACGTAATTTTGTGGTTGTTTGTATGTTTCTGTTTTGGAATAATTTGCATAGTTAAGCACATTGGAAATAATCGTGCTAAAATAATAAAATAAATATTTAATTAAAGATAATTAGTTGTTGTTGTTGCTCGCCATATTCGAGTGCATGTCGAGCTCATTTCAATTGAATTCATGTGCATAATTGTTTATTTGTTGTTGGTTTCGCATTGCGGTTGCAGTTCAATGGCCTATAGAATGCTACAGCGTTTTTGATAATGGAAAAACTATTACAAGTAATTCGGGAAATGAAGTAGATATTTAAAATTAACCAGAGCCGCCTGTTACATATCAGTATTAAATAATATGGCAGAGAAATGCAAAAATTAAATAAAATGAATATGTAACTGCCATTTTAATCTATCCTCAGCTCTTATCGTGAATTCAATTATGCTTCAGGAAAAGACGAGTGCGAAACAAATTGAACAGAGAGAGAGAGAGAGAGGGAGCTGGTGTATGGCTAGACAGGATAGACACACGTAAACACACATGAGATTAATGATAAAGCAAAACTTACCTTTTTTGATTTTTAAATCTTTTATATTTTTCTATTTTCCCTCCTTCAATAAAAACAAAATCCCACATGGCAACTACAGGAATAAAAAGATATCCTTTAAGAGTAAATGGGAGTGAAGCAAAGCGCACAGAAAACTTTATAAAACGTGACTTGAACTAGAAGTGAGGCTGCACCATTGATGCAACGTGGCATCGTCTCTTGCCTGACTGCCTCCATGAGGACGAGAACGAGTTCGAGTCTAACTGCCTTCGAGTAGCAATTAACGCCATGATATTGCGGTTCGGTGGCACGTGGCGTGCGCCATTTGTGCGTGGCATGGCACAGCGTTAATATGCCAAATGAGACGCACTGACAGCCAGGCACTTACACCACATCAAGTAGAGGCGAACAGTTTTTATTTTTGTAGTATGCTGTGCGTCGCCTTTCGAGCTTTACGTTCAATTCGCTTATTGCAAACGTAAACTTACTCGGACGGCAACGATGACAACGTTGTCGCCAACATTGCCTCACATCCAGCCAAGTTTGTTGCAATTTGCAATTTGGGTCGCTGTTGTCGTCGCCATCTTCATTGCCAACGCTCCCTTACGCTGTCTGCCACGCATTTGTCGCTAATTTGGCGCGAAAAGCCTTGGATCGCATCCCCGTCAAGTATTCCAGTTTGGTCTTCATCTTCCTTTATAATTGCTTGGCACCAATTGTTTTAAATGCTCGATGCGCGCACGCAAATTGCTTGACTGCCGCCACCACAGTTGTGAGCTGAATGCAGCCTTTTAACCCGGTTGAGTGCCGACTACACCAGTCAACAAAAGTTCGCAAAATTTAATAAAGTTGTGGCTAGGCAATATAGTAAATACATTATTCATTAGAATACTCAACTATGTAATTTTCTGTTCTATTTATGTATTATATAGTAAAATAGTGGCTTAGCCAATTGAATACATAATTTGGTTGTCTAGTGTTAACATCAATGGGTTTCGTGTAGCAACAAGAAATTGCAAATGTTTTTATTATAAACAAAGAGTTTGTATGAGGGTGAATATGTGGATGTGTGATGGCTTGAAATTTTCGCCGTTTCAAGTCGAAATCGATGCGCATCAATATTCGATATGTTGCTTTTACTGGCATCCAGTTTGTAGCCGAGACCGCCCTCATCTCCAAGACAGGAACAGGGTCAGCAGCAGAAGTAGAAGGAGCACAATCTCAATGCGAATCCTTATCGATACGTTCATACGCCAAGCGCCAGCTGATGTTTGCTTTACGTAATGGAATTGTGCGGTGAATGCTGTGCGCTACATTTTCGGCTTGGCACGCCTCGTCTTGGTTCAATTTTCCTCTGCTGACTTTTAGTCTGTGAGTTTTTCTTGCCTTGGCAGATGGATTGGCGTATCGGAGGCTTTCAATTGGCTTGCGGCGCGGCGTGTGGCATGCAGCATGCGGCATGCGTCAATTTTTCAACATTTGCTGTGCACATTTTCGATTCCGCTTCATTCAATTTATTTTCGACTTTAATTAAATAAAAATACGCATACGTTAATTGACATAAGCTGATTATAGTAGCATGTTCCTGTCTGTTGACAAATGCACTTCGTCAGCTGTTGCGAAATGCTTACTCTCATCCCTCTTACATTTTCTGTGCCGTAGATCAACTTTGAATACCTCAATTTTCTCTTAAAACACCTTGGGGGGTATTGAAAAACCTTATCATATGCGAACCAGTGTTGTGTAACGGAACTAACACGTGCCCGTATTAGCAAGCAACTAAGTGTTGTTATACCACAATTACCAGCTCCACACCGGCACATGTCCATGCCTCAAACCCACCTCGTCTCCGTCCACGATCCCAAGTATAAGTAGATCCCCTACCAATCTGAAACTACGTGCCACGCAGAGGTTGCTACGTGTCGAATTCCGAATACCCGAGTTACTCATAAATGTTAGACAATGTCTTCAGTGTGAGGGTGTGAGGGTGTGAGGACTGTGCATGTCGTTGGCATCTTTCCTTCAACACACGCTCCACACCTCGAGTTGTTCTTGATGCTTATGTTCTCAGTCTTTTAGTCTTCCTACACGCATATGCCTACAATTTGAAGTGTTTTTTCGGTATCCCCGACTTCTCCTGCTTTGTCTTTTACAACGTAATCATATCAGCTCTACATTTTGTCAGCCGTTCCTCTTTCTACCTATACACAAATCCTCACACATATGCCCACATGTACACATATGTGCCCACATATACATATGTGTGTTGCACATGCTTTACATGTTGTCCTTGATGTTGTGTCTGCCGTTGTTTTTGCGTTCTACTTTTCTGTTGCCTTTTGCTCTTTTCACAAATTCTATTGCCTAACTTTGCTCTCAAAGTGCAGTTAGATTAAAATGGCAGAAGCAGATTGTAAATAGTTCATGAATTCATGTGAAACTGAAATGGATTTACACTCAATTATCATCAAACACTCATATAAGTTTTAAATTTCATGAGCATGATTCATTTAACAGTTACTCTATAAACTTATAGTATGTTATTGAAAAAAAATTACCTGAAAGTTCAGAATTACAATTTGTATAGCGAATCCAAACTTAAATATACTTTAATTATTATTATTTTCTAAGAAATTGAGGAAATTTAGAAATTTGAATCAAATAAGCAATAATATTATCGATAGTGATATATATTATATTTTGCTTATCACAGTTGCCTAAAATGAAATTAATCCACAAAATAAATAAATAGAAATTTTTCAATGAGTTCGTTCGTTTTGCTCAAATGTAATCGTTTCCATTTTCAGTATAAGCTCAAATGCATCAGACTTCCTTTTAAGTTTGTATATTCGAGTTAATAGACTAACGATCTGATGTTCAATTTGTGCTCCAATCAGAGCCAGTCAACCAAAAAACTTTACACATCATTTTGATGTCAATTATTTTGTCAGCAAGCTTTGTATATGCTCAACCCACAAGGGTAACACAAAATAGAAACTCAACCTGCAAAATTTGTCACTATAATTGCCGGAACCAGAACAAGACTCTGACACATTGGGAATGTTATAACCTTGTTAAAGTTACATATTTCTGTGATTACTTTGAGGTGAGTTCAGGTTTCCATTCAGCGAGTCGTTGTAGTCTTATCCCCCATCGAGTTAGTTGCTCGTAACGATTTTACCATGAGGCTAAGCTTTGTCAAATTGAAGCAGAAATTATCAACGGAATCACGTTGCATAGTAAATGCCGAGAGTAAATGTAACAGAGAACAGTTGTTGACATCGTTCCATCGATGATTTTATGTAAGATTCAGACATCGAAGTTTTTGCAACCCTGCAGTGTTTACTTAAAGATGAGTTTAAAAATTCGCATTGTTACTACTGTAACGTACAAAAAACACTTAAGGGAAATACTAAATGCATTCATTGAAATAAAATATATAATGAGCGTTGCCAGACTATTGCTAAGTAGTGCTGCCAGGTTACACAAATAAGTTGAAATTGCAAAACGAAGACATCTGGCAAAGCTATCACTGTATATTTTAAATATTTTTGTTAGAATCATTAAACTCGAATCGGTTTCTCGGTCAACTATCATACAAACAACAGAAACGGAAGTCCCAACAGTGCCATGTCGAAAGGCGCAAGTGCCGACAACGACACTTTACACCAAGGCGACAGCGGCAGCTTCAGCTCATCCTCCGATAATAACAATGGCGACAACAACAACCCAAAGAAACCCAAGAAAATGCTCAACGATCCGCGCTTTCAAATTAGGCCTATCCAGCAGGTGGCATCGGCCTGTACAGGAGCCATGATCACGGCCTGCTTCATGACTCCATTGGATGTCATCAAAACCCGAATGCAATCGCAGCATACACGTTCCAACAAGTGCTTCCTCTACTGCAACGGTTTGATGGATCATCTCTTCTCCTGCGGCTCTAGTTCATATTCGACAATGGGTAAAAATATAAAACCACAATTTACAAGTACTCTGGATGCGCTGCTCAAGATCGGTCGCCACGAGGGCATCAGTGCATTATGGAGTGGATTGGGGCCTACGCTGGTCTCGGCGCTTCCGTCGACTGTAGTCTACTTTGTCGCCTACGAACAGTTCAAGGCCAGATATATTGCAATCTATAAGAATCACTTTGCGGATCCTGTGCCCCTAGACATTGGTGCCCCTCAGAAGGAGATCCCGCTTCTGGTTCCAATGCTCTCTGGTGTTACGGCTCGCATATGTGCTGTGACTTTTGTTAGTCCCATCGAGCTGGTCCGCACCAAGATGCAGTCGAAGAGGCTTAGTTATGCCCAGGTGATGAATTTTGTACGCAATGTTATAGCTTTACAGGGCATTTCTGGATTGTGGCGTGGCTTGCCTCCAACCATACTGCGGGATGTGCCCTTTTCGGGCATCTATTGGCCCATCTATGAGTATCTCAAGATGTGCATTAGCAGCAGCAGCGAGCAACCCAACTTTGGGTTTAGTTTTATCGCTGGCGTAATAGCAGGCTCAGTAGCTGCACTTGTTACATGTCCCTTCGATGTGGTCAAGACACACGAGCAGATTGAATTTGCTGAACGCGTCATCTTCACTGATTCACCCGCCAAGGAGATAAACAAACAATCAACTTTCAGTCGTCTACAGTCCATATATCGCGTCTTTGGATTACGTGGTCTCTTCGCCGGCTACGGTCCACGATTGTTTAAGGTGGCACCTGCCTGTGCCATTATGATATCCACCTTTGAGTATAGCAAATCCTACTTCTTCTATTACAATGTTCATAAACACAATGCACAACTGCTGGAGAATAATCCGCATGCAAAACTGGTCAATGATGATGACATCGATTAGTTGTCCACAGGTTCGAGTATAACTTTCTTTTATAAATAAAAATGCAGTATATTTTATGTTAAAACTTAATGAATTTCTTGGCGAAGTTTTAAATTGAGGTTAATAAGGCGAAAGAAAATAAATTTACTTTTTATTTTTAGTGCCAAAGGGCGGCTCCCTTCAAAGGGCTGCTGTCGCCTGATTCTGTGAAAGCTTCTGTTGACTTCTCTTTATTTAATTTAACATTTACTCAAGCTGACATGAGAAAGGATGTGAGGGAAATGATATTGATGCTGTATGAATTAAATATGCATTCGAATGAAACACTTCCCACTCCACACAGATTATCGTTGATGTCCAGAGGCATTTCAATCACGTGGGAATGAATCTGTGTTTCCAGAAAGGTGAAAGAGAAGAGAAGTTAATGGTTCCCAATGCAAATTACTTAAATCAATTTAAATATTTACTTAAAATTCAGCATTAAATTAAATAACTTAATATAAGCTTTAGAGACAGTTTTGAGTATATGGATTGCTAACTAAGTTCTCGAAAAGAGGGAAAATAAATATTGAGTACTGTTAAACAGGAAATATAATTGGTATGCATGGAAATATGCTATTCTACTATTCTCTGAATGTATTTTCTTATATTTTTCGTAAAATATACTACAGTCAAAGAGTCTGAAGCATGTTTATTTCAATTTCAGTTACTTGAACAATAATCGAATTGCTCTGATTTTGCACTCTACAACTCTGCAACAGTTCCCTAGTCACGTTCACATTTCAAAATGCCCTCAGAGCCAATTTTAACTCATGCCAAGTCCAAACAAAGCGTTCAATAGACCTGGCCGAGTTTCAAATTGTTTGCCAGTCGCACGTTTTGTGGCCGAGTGCAGAAAATACATTCCTAAAAATTAGAAATATCGAAACTAAACATAAGCAATTAAGAAATGCTTTCGACTGGCCTGGCTAATAGTTCTTGGTGGGCAAGCCGGGGCAATTTAATTGCATTTTGTGAACCGCTGAAAGTAATTTAAAATGTCTACTTTTTATTAAATGAATAAATGGAATTGCCAAAAAAAAAATTTTAATTTCCCTATCGAATATTTGATGCATATTTAATTTTTTAAAGATTGAACATGCAATGTTTACAAAGCACACCGAAAGGGGAACATAAAATGTAAAAAAAAACATATTTCTGTTTGAGTTGACGGCAATTTTACAAAGTGGTCAAAAACAAACAGCGCTGGGCATTAAGTGTCATTTTCATTCAGAGTGATTCGCAGCTAGAGATGTGCGTAGCTCCAGTTAATATGGCAAATATATGATTTATTGGGTAACTGTTCGGAATCATGCTAAAAATCTACATATATTATTGGTTATAGTCAGTAATATCTGAAAATTGATATACTGATCTGTTTAATGAAACAAAAGCCGGTCCTCATTTTGAGACCAAAATACCCAGTTTCTTTTCCTTAGAGAGAGAGTTTCTCTTACAATAAATTCTTAATATTTTAATGGTTAAATGTATTGAATTGAATTATTTATTTAAAGGCATTACAGCAGCTTTTGGACTTCAATATGTGCAATGATTGCAGCTGCTTTAGCGCTTCTCAATCACAACCACAAAAGAGACCATCTCCAGTGATCAAAAATGGAGAGCCGAGGCATAAAAACATCCTTGTATATATGTAGGTTTGTATGTATAATCTGCAAGGCAACGGACGAGCATTTATCGTCAAAGATTTCTTTATTAAACGAAAATGGCCAATAAAGCGCATTAAAAATATGCTTTCACTTAAATAATTGAAATTATATTAAAGAGAATTTCGTTCATGGGCCAGAGTAAGCCAATTTGTTACATAACTACATGAAGGCGGCAACAGAGGCAGCCCCCCAGTTTATCCAACCTTTTTTTGTACATGTATATATATATATGCATTTTTTTCCGAGTCCAATGGCTTCGGTGGGCTTGGGGCGTGGCCAAAGACCATATATTCAGTCAGGCTGTTGCTTGTTTTTTCTTCCTGCCGGCTTCAAAAATATTTGCGCTAGCTCACAAAAAAAGTTGTTGATGGCCAGCCCAATTGGGAATTGTTGTTCTTGGCTATACTACAGCTGCTCTGTTTGGTCCTGCTGTTAGTTGGCCATCCTTCAACATTTGCCCCGATGCTGTTCTGTCAGTTTGGCAACATCAGAGTTTCATTCTTGCTTGTTGCGTTTGTATTCGTATTTGCATTTAATTGTTGTATTAAAAATACACCAGCACGCACAGTCCCTCGCTTTATTTATGGCCTCTTCCATTTCAGTCTCCTGTTTGGCCTGTACAAACATTGGCAGTGTGTGGGCGTTGCAGGCAGTATCGACATTTCAAGTAGATCATCCAATTGATTTGCCCAACTCCGTTGCCTATGTTAAGTAATAAACATTTTTGAAGCGCTGCTCAAGCACCCAACAAATTTCCCTTTATTCATATCTAATGAAATGAGTATTGACTAAATGATGTGAAGAGTTGATCAACTGATATTGATAATTTATAATGAGCCAATAAAATTGAAATTGTAACAAAGTATTTTTTTTTAAATTGTTAATTTAATTGGAGTTAGTTACTTGGCCAAAACGAAATTCCTTGCAGCTAGCTTTCTTTTGACTCTACTTGACCAAGAAGAGTTTTCCAACTTTCACTGCACTGATGTTGATTTTCCAAGCTCACTCTCTAAGCAAGTGCGTAAGTAAACAATTTTCCCATGACCATCTGGGCAAAGCATTTAATTAATTTCTAGAGCCAAAAGACTGAAGCAAAATATTATATAAAATGAAATGGGAAGGACAGCTACAAGTCTATTTAAAAATACGATTAATTTTTCACGAGCTAGAGAACTCTACTAACGTCTTTAAAATGGCCACGCAATTTTTAATTAGCAAAGCCTTTTGCAATTTTTGCCCTTTCATTATTCCTTTACACCCACCTGTGTTGTACTGTGTACCTAGCCCGAGATTCTGGAGTTTTAATTAAAAAGCGCAAAAAATATACAGAACAAACATTTGCCTGTTTTCCGGGCCCAGACGTCATCGTTGCCAATATAAGATTCAAGGCCAGGTGTAAAAGTTCCTAATATTCTGTGTATATTCTTTTTTCGCTGTTTTCACATAGCTTTTACCGTTCCATTTTGATATGCATTTCAATGTCGACTCCATGATTCGAGTCGAGTCAAAACTCATGGCAGGCAGCCGACAAGTCTTTATTATGCAGACCGTACATAAATTATTGCTAAGCGGATTTTTGACCTTCACTCTTTTAAAAATGTTAAATGTTGTTTATTTTGATTTAATTTTGATTGCGGTTCATTTGCAGCACACAAAATGCAGCCATTTGCAAGCCACTCTCTCTATAAGTCTTGCTTATTTTTGTGGTATTTCAGCGCAAATTTGCCTGCAATTTTCTTTATATATTTGTAGCCATTTTTTTCACTTATTTCCACTTTTGGTGTTGTTTTTATGTTCCATTTTGGTTGGTTTGCTTTGCTCTTTGGGCAATGCCAACTAAATTATTTAAGCGATAATGGCGCGTAAAAGTCATAAATTTATGGCCACGAATTGTTAATGGGGGCCATGCCGAAAGGTGTAGAGCTCTGTTGGCCTCTGCCATTAAGTGCTCAGTTATTTATAAAACAGCTCAAAAGGTCTAATTGATCTCATTTAGAATATTATTTTTAGCCGCTCGGATTCTTCTCATAGTTAATCTGTACTGCGGCTCTGGCTTATGTCTGGCAATTATTTTGGTAATTTACTTTGCTATTATTGTATGGTAATCGTTGTATTAATAACAAGACAATTATAAACTTTTTATCATTTAATCTGGTTTCATACTCGGATAAGCAAGCAGGTTGAGTACCTTTACTTTATTTTTTTTAGCCCCACATGCTGTTGCAATCTTTCGAAGATTTTTTATTTTTCATTTTGCTCTGTTTTGACGAAGTTTATGAATAATTCATGAGGCAACTTTATAGGAATATCGTTAAAAAGGCACTAAAAGAACTGACTTAAATGGCCAATAGACGAACTGAATTATAAATACATTTATTATGTTAACGTTTTGTATTCAAAATGAATAGAGATGCCAACTAACATGAGCGGAAGCTAAACATTTGTGACAATAGATTTTAAGGACGCATTAAGTAGACAACAGAATATTATATAATGAATGGAATTATTAATGAACTTCAAATTAAAGAGGTTTATAAGTATACAGTATACAGTGCTTCGTTCATAAGTTTTCTTTTGTTTATATATGGAGACTGCACATGCCAAATACGGGGTATTCCTGGTCCACAAGTAATCTCGACTTGCCGTATCGTTGATGTGTGTCCGACAACTACTATTAAAAAGAATAACAATGAAAACAAAATAAATCTTTATATACGGTAATAAATTATGTTATTTTATATCAAATAAAAGAAAATCTTTCAAGTTATACTGTACTGAAAAAGTTGTAGTCATAAAAGAATTGAAAATTACCAAATTGGTTTTGCACTGCTGCGTAGCCAGAATAAAGTACGCAGTTATCGCTTAAATGCAATTTGCATATTTAAGAATATGTATAAAATAAACAACAACAGCAGCAGCAAGTGTAGCTGCAAAACATCAGGAAAGAAAAACTTTGATACAAAAAAAATATATATATATAAAATGGAAGAAAAACAAACAACTTTTGCAGTCGGTTCTGCCTAATTTACATACAAAGTTTGGGCGGGTCCTCAAACGAATGTTGCTCTTTTTGGCTTTCATAGAATTGGGGTCATATTTTTACCTTTTTCCCTTTTTCACTTTTTTTTTTTTTTTGATAACACATCATATGTAAATACGCACGAACGACCCACACAATATACACGTATTGACCTACACCTGGTTAAGGGGTCGAGTCTGTTGAAAACTTCGCGTTCTTCCGCCGGAACAGAAATGTGGTGCAAGTTGCTTCATTATAAGAGCAATACTGATGTTTAGATAAACAGCAGAAAAATCATTTTAATTAAAGGATGTCTATGTTGATTTAGGAGTATTATGCAACAGAGAAATGCTAAACTGTTGTCGACCCAATCAAATACACCAAGTGCAAATAATTAAAAATAATAATAAGTGCAATTAAACAAAAATAATAATAGGTTGAAAATAAGTTATTAATATTATATATATATATATATATATATATATATATATATGTAGATCGTGTTAAATTTAAGAGCTAGAAGGTACCTAGAGGAAAAGCACCTTGATATACTAAGTTTGCTTGTGTGTCAAATTAACATACAACGAGAAAGTTTAAACGGCTTTTCATTACCAAAATATCGACGTCGCAGACTCTTTGTCGTGAATTTTTAAAATTGTATACATATCTAATTAATACAAAAGAATATAAAATCTTTCCATCAAAGAGCTGAACTTTGGCTCGGAAAACCCCATTTGTACTACAATTTTCTGTAAATAAGATGATTGTTGATTTCAAGAGTTTTGATTTTATTTATGAGGACTTAAAAGAATATGCGAAGAACTCAATTATGGATTAAACGAACGCGACAAATCTGGTGTGGAAATAAGAAACGGTTTTAATAGTAACCTTTACTACTAAATTGAGACTTCATTTAAATATTTTATATTTATATTTGTTAGTTCAATAGAAAAGAAAGTTTAACAAGTAAATATATATTTTACAATATATTATTGAGAGTTATCTTATGTTTATTTACGAGGAATTACCATATATTTTTTTTAAATTTCATTGAAAGCAACTGTTTCACATCACAGATACTGTTAACGAATTGCAATCCGAGCACATGATACTGATGAGCAATGGCAGGAGACGATGACGGCTTGGATATGGGTACTGACAATGCCAGGCATCTCTGCCCGGTGACAGGCGGCTTTCGTCAGCAGATATGATGTATTTACACACACATATAAACGTATGCAGCACTCACACACGGCTAGGGCGACATTCATCAGTCAGTTTGCAAATTTTTTCGTCGCCTTGGCTTATGAAATATGTTTCAAATTCCGTAGCAGCTGTAGCTTCCACTCACAAGAGTCACAAGAGTTGCCTGGACACTGTGGCAAAATGTCGACATGTGCTGGCGGTTCCAATAGAATTATTCGCCATATGCACAATAATTGTTATGCACGCTTTAAGGGAAGTACCTTTTTCAGAACAATTTGCTTTTGATTTTTGTTATTTTTATTATCTCACATTTTCCATATTCATTTTAACATCAAAATTTATGGAAAATCATTTTAGTGGAGGTTTTTGGGAACGGCTTAACAAGAACTGATTTTGGGGGTTGAGTTATAAGGTTGTAGCTCTAATCTCATATATGTAAATAATGCTTTTTGCACACCTATAATTTAGTTGCAATGCTGTTTTCATGATGCAACGCCATAGTCGTAGTGCCTCTTCTGAGGACCAGGACGACGACTAATGACTTGGAATTTGTTACCCGCCAGCCAAATGAGCAAATTTCTTCGAGTGTGTGTGTGTATATGTGGCAGCTGTTGTCACTGCCATTTGCCATTAACGCCCAGGACAATCCAAAAAAAAGTACAGAAAACTGCAATACTTAAGTGCAAGAGGAGCGTAAAAATCATTAAGTTGCAGCTGTCACAGCTACACATAACACACCCGCACATCTCCCACAAATACATATACACATGCATACTTGTCTGCGAGACAAGCCAATGTATCTTTTTCATGCCGGCAGACATGACATATGAGTTATGTATATAAATTTTATGGCACATCACTCATACGTCCCAGTGGCTTTAATTATATTCGCTACACCCAAGATGAGCAATTTAATAAATGAATTCTTTAAGCAAATTATTGAATATATAATATCAGAAATTAAATTATGGAAGATATATAAATAGGCAATTATTTAACTATTTCTAATTATATTAAAATAATACTTAAGAACACAAACAAAACAATAACTAAAAGTAGAATATCGAAATTATTAACAGAAAATGAAGGACTATGTTTATGTAGTTGCAAATCAGCTTAACATAACAAATTCTAATGAACGATTTCCAGTTGCCCAAGGTCTTAAACGCAAATGCAAATTATTGAGATGTGGTTAAATATTCTGTCAAGTAAAAGACAATTAAATTTTCTATTTGTGATTCAATTAAGTTACGTACGGTTCGAAATTTAGTTAAACACAAATTTATTGTAATGAAAATGCATTGACAAGGCATTTTAGTTGATTGCAATTTATATGAAATTCCAAATTAAAATTTGTTATATTTTGATTTAAAGATTGATTAGACGAACACAAATTGATTTTCATTTTAATCTTATATATATGCTTAAGAGTATATTTAGTTCTCATACCTTTCCAGTGTTCTTTGACCTTAAGCTTTTTATACCCATGCTTGCCCGGAACCGGCCAAATCGGAACAGTATATTTCAAATGGGTTTTTATACCCTGTGCCCATTATATTACATAAATTTTAGTTCACACCAAATAAAGTTAGCCTTCAGTGTTGTTAAGTGCAGCCACAGAAGCCACGAGAAAATATCTCTAGTGTATAACAATTATTTCAGACAATATATTTAATAAACAACAGAGAATGGCGACAATTACCGACTGTGCTTTTACCATAAAAAAAATTAAAATGGAAACAAAAAAGAAAATGAAGTGGAAAATAACAGCAACAGTCACTGACTAACAAGAGGCACTCGCATAAATTTTTTATTTATTGTGGTTACATTATTATTACACCTTTCAAAAGGCTGCGCCTAAAAGCATGCAAGAGAAAATTGTAAGTGTGAAAAATATGGCAATGGCAGCAAGTTTACTGTTATTGTTGTGCTTCGTGTTATTTTCACTATTGTTACACGGTCAGACAGCCAGACAGACATGTACACACACACACACTTATACATGTATATGTGGCATTTATGCTGACTGATAAATAACGACACAATTGACTCGCAATCGCGCGTACGTTAACGCTTACAGGGCGAAAGAGAAAGATGCAAAGGATGAGAAAGGATGGAAAGAGTGATAAATTAATAGGGAGAGACAGAAGGCCCACTTTTCATAGAGATGACAGTCCTGCCGTGCAGGCTAACACGATAGTCACGGCGACACGACGCTGCCCTTCAGCCTTTACAAATTTAACCTAATTACTCAATGCAAATATAACTCTTGTTTATGTTTTATTTATTTTAAGTATTTACACATATTATTTTTTTAATCCAGTGTAATTTGAATACAACCAGATGTGTCCATCACTAACTGTTCGGTTTTGTGAAGCTTCTACGGTTGCCTTTTCACGCATTTGTTTGTTATTTATTTTCATTTTTGTGTGGACTGCGCTCTTTTATTATATTTTTTTATTCAACTTTGAAACTATATTCATTCTCTTTTTGTGTTTATCAATATTTGCTTTTTTATATAGCATGACGCGTGTATTGATAAAAAGTTTTTTATTAATGATCAATATTGTGCAGATTTCCTTTGAAAGCGCATTATTTTTAGAGGTTATCCCCAACGTTTGAAAATTATGCAATTTGAATTCATTTTTATGGGCTTTTCACTCTTTAAAGTACGTGTCATTTTTTACCGTTGACACCAGAAATATTGTGCAATTGTGTCATTGAGGCCATCGTGTTAAAAAATCTTTTGATTGTTCGGCATAATGTAAATTCATGTGGATGGAATGTAGATACAGGAAAACAAAAATAATAAAAGGGAATGATTCATGATTAATGGCCTGGTATATCGAAAATATTTGCAACAGACGCTCAGATTACATTTAATTGGAGTAATAATAAATAAAAAAAAAAAAAAATATAGAATTGATTTCAGTTAATGGATTTGTCTGGTATTCATTTTCATTTCATAAAAAGAAAATAAGATTTCTTAGCGTAAAATTGATTCATTTGTTTCAAAGTCAAAAAAATGTGTTCGATAAAAACATTGACAAACAAGATAATTCCTTTATTTACTTTATTGGCAATGAATTCTGGCTTTAGGTTTTTGGTCAGAAGAACTGCTTTTCAATACGAATTCTTTTTGTCTATGATCTAACGATTTCCATAAATCAAAAGTCATCAATTAAATGAATATGTACAATATTAATATATAAAATTTGTATTCATAAATTACTTAATATTCGTTTTTCTTTTGTGTACTTAAAGTTATTATTTGCCGTTCGTTGAACTGAAATCTGATATCATTTGGTGGCCTTCGCTGGTGGCGTCAAGTTAATTATTTTACAATTTTAAAACTTAATTAAAATGGCCTTGTTGTAATTAACAGTATTGACAGCTGGAACAAACAGCAGCAAAGCAGCTGACACATCTATCGATTATCACAAAAATAACAACAACGCCAACAATATAAGGAGTCAAATAATGGAGAATGTCAAACTTCATTATGATCCTGTCACGCCAGAGAAGTACCAATGACAGCTGAATGCGTGCTTATATATTACAGTTGAACAGAGAGAAAAAGATTGAGAAAGAGAGATTGGCACAGATACAGCCGAATGTCTGAATATTTACACAGAGTTATTGTAATGAATAGCTGAGGCTATCAGTCTGACACTGGGCATTTTGGAATGTATATTTAAATTAATAGCTTTATCTTATACTGAGATTATTATAATGGATCTACTGCAATAGATTTCAGTTTTGTCCTCCTTCGTCTGTTACTCTCCTTAAAGAAAATCCATCACTAAGTGTTCAATTATGCAAAGCAGAATGTGCACAGAATTGACTGAACTTATGTGGAGGTTCTGTGGTGGTTCGCGTTGCATGTTCGGTGGGGCAGTGGGTGCGTGGTAAATGTTCGCCACGTTGCTTGCAATTAACTGCAAAGCTGTTGTCATTGTCATTGCCTTGCACAATGTTGTGAGAGCAACTTGATGTTTCTGCTACTTTGTTGCTACTGCTGCTGCATCAGATGCTGCTGTTCCAGTTGCTGTTGCTGCTGCTGAAAAATGCATGAGTTGCCGGAAGCGGCAGCCACCAGCTGCATTGGCCACGTTGATCCCTTTTGGCTGGCATCGTCAGCAGACAAAGCCAAGTACAACTTTAAAATACATATATATCCTCACACATACGCCAACACTTTAGTTGGAAATTTATACAATAAACGCCCGGCAACTCCAGCATAATTTCCGCATACATCAGTCGTCTACACTTCACTACACTTTTTCTGCTCATCCGTTTTCACACGTTTTCCCATCTTATTTTGGCGTAAAAAATAATTAATTTTCATGGTTTGTCTCTGTTATTGTTGTTGTTGTTGTAGTCATTGTCCTTTTCATTATTCTTTTGTACATGTTGTGCTTTTCCTTTGGAGTTGTGTCTGAGAAGCAGTTGCAGCGCCAACACTTGCAGGTGTTAACCAAAGTAATTTAACAATTGTGAGTACATCATGTTTGTTGGTGCGCTTGCTCTCTTGTTGTGAGGCCAGACATTTCTGTAAGTGGTCAGCTTTCCTTTTTTTTTGATCCAAGAATTTTTTTTCATTCCTCCCCCAGACAGCTTTTGTCTGGCGACTGCAAAACTTGCCAGGTACATTAATGGAAAGGAAAATTTTATACATAATGGTGCTTGCAAATTTCCTTAAACATTAAAGTGAAATTTCTTGAGTTTGGCAGTATGTATCTATTCCAGATACATTTACATAAAAATATATATTTATTAAGTTAAGTTTATATTAAATTATTTGTCGCTCGAGGAAGGTGTATCAACTCAAGGTCAACTATCCTATGTATGAATACTACTACTGTATGAATAAATTCGCATATATTAAGATAATAATAATAATAATAATATAATAATAATATCAACTATATCAAACTATATCAACAAATTCGTTGTAATAAAATGCAGCGCATATAATATTTGCTGATACTATAAAATATTTTACGAAAAAATTATATTGTTACTGAGTGCAACAAAGGAAAACATATGACGATAAAGAATATGCCAACATGTCAAGCCCATTTCAGAGCCATATTGCGATTGACGAGTCAAGGGGATTTCTTGTGAAGTCCTTCAGCTTCAACTCATTGGTCACTTGTACATCTTCTCATGTCTGCCACACTTTCATTGGTAATTATAAAAGAAAGCAGCTGACCAGAACCACTGCAGTCCCTCCTTTGAAGTATATATATATATATCTTCTTTTTTTCAACAGCAACTCATAATGCGAAAATAGTAATAATGATAAAAGAGAAATACGGAAATAAGTCAAAGCCAACGTTTGCAACACTATATCCAAACTTTATATATCTGTATATATACAACTCTTATGCTGAATCAGCTACATTGAAGGAAGATTGCTTGTAGATACTACAAGATATAACCGTTATCTATATATATCTTATATATCTGTTGGTACGCAGTATATACCCAGTATAAGTGAAAATTGTGGAAAGAACTGTATTTTCTGCGCACGTTTGCAGTATTTAAATATTTATATTCTATCGGGTCTGTACAAAATGTAATGACTCTTTGAACTGCACTGCTTGGTTACTCACCCTCCCGACACAGTCAGCTGCAGAACTTGGAGCAGGTATTAATTATATTGTAAAGCCCTTAACAGTCGATCATATTATGTGCTCATAAACGAAATGCGAGTATTTACGTGAATGCACATTTCATTTCATTTTCAGCTTCAGTTGGTAAGTACAACGATTGGTCTGGTTCTTACTGATGATGACAATCGGATGATAATTATGCACAAAGTGCCTTTGAAAGCAAAGTTGCATTGTTCATATGGCTGCTCATTTTAATTAATAACCAGCAGTTTCACTTAATTTAATAGTGAACTCAATTTTTGATTGGTAAAAGATTTCAATTACAAAATGTTGCTGATAATTATAACTTATATATGAACTTTATGCAATAAGAATGTAACATGTAGCATCTGCATCAGTCGAGTCGATTGCTCACAAATACCAACACACACAGACACAATGCAGCCAGCAGAAGCAATAGAATACAAAAAAAACAGCGACTGCTCTCTCACATTTGTTTAGAGATTGCTATTAAGATGTGTTGCTTTGTGCAAATGCAAACATGTCTCCTCCTCTTTTAATCATTCAATTATTATTATATGCCTATAAATGCGTTATATGTATAGGCGTAATGTATATATAATGTATATTCGTTATATACATTTGTATTACATAAGCGCATTAATCAATTGCTCATGTCTTTGAACCAACTGTAATCTCAGGTATTTTTAAAGCAGAAGAATTCTTATAAGAAATTTGCTATTCACTTATCAATTATCATTAATAATTTTAATTTAATAATTTATGTAGCATGCCCAAGCTCTACATTCTATTACTCAATCATTCGAATTGAGCTATTGCTTTTTAAAACTCTGCTGTTCATTTAAATACCTCTATCATGTTTTCCTTTAGCTTTTGTGCTTCTCTTTTACTGTTGCTGTTGCATATCAAATCCCAGTTGCATGATATTTTATTATCGTTAAGCGCTTTGTTTCACAATCTAGAGGGCCCACTCTTAGATCTGTGGCTATCTTATACCATTGTATACTATAAAGTGGAAAAATGGAAATCGCTTTACTTGGCGCCTGTTAACAACTGCAAGTGTGGCTTGAATTTAATATTGGAGAATTCTTTTGTTGTTCTTGCTTATGGTTTTGAATTTCTGTATATCATTTTATACCCCTTTTTATATTCGAATTTTGCCTTGCTCCTGTGCCTTCTTCAGCCACATACAGCAGTTGGTTAAATCCCTTACACAAGCTGTTTGCCGCGCATAACAAAATAAAATAAATAATCCTGTTAAATGATAAAACCGGGCAAAATCCAGGCAAACAACCAGGAAACCGCCCAGGCAGGGCCTCAGCAGGCAACACCGTCAACAACGACAACAACAATGCCATCACATTTCGCTTCCAATTTTCTTGGCTTGCTTCTCTTTGCAGCCACTGCCAGTTCGCCTGTGTCCTGCGTTTTACGTCCTACGTCGTCTGTGTCCTGTTCTGTGCTGATGTGTCCTATGTACACGTACGCGGCTTAAGATTTTCTCATTCATAACGTGATTTAAAGCAAAGCATTTCGACATGTTATGCCATCGACTTCCTGTTCAATATGCATTCGTGTCGTTCCCATGATATCGTTACCTTGCGGAGAATTACAGATTGCCGCCAGCTGCAGGATCGCATTCAGCATTTAAATTGATGCACTTTTTGTGCTGTATCGCAATGAAAGATGCAAATGCAGGATGCTGAAATCCTGTGCTTCTTACCTACCAGCAAGGTATACAGCGCACACGTCGTAAACTTTGCTGCCTTGCTGTGCTTCGAATCCTTTGCCAGCCACCGGGCGTATACTTAACGAACACTTAAACGCCTTCTCACATCATCAGACACTCGTCTCGAGTCCAAACATTTTATGTTCAATTTAGTATCAGCCCATAATCGGCTGCCGCTTACACTTTGGCTTCTGTTGGCTTAAGCTGGGCCAGATGGCTATGAGGCAACTTTAGATTTTATGGCCACTTAATCTCTTTAATTAAAAGCTGACATTAAATAGAAAATTGGATATTTGAGGTGCCACAATTCAATGTCTAGCAAGTTAAATGAGCTAGCAATTAGTACTTAACAATCATAAGCCCACATACAATTTCAAATTGACAACGATCTTGTTCGAGAAATAAAATCAATACGGCTACCATAATGACGTTGTGAATTTAATCGGATTACTTGGGTCTTTCCAAAACATAATATGTGGGGTTTTAATAAACAGCATTGCTTAGACAAATGTGAAGGCAAATTAACTAATGTTAAATCAAAAATTTGTTTAATATAAATAGAATTTAATTATAACTATTGTAAAATATTATTTTGTTTACTAGATATATTTGATTGCCTACATAATTAATTTTATTAAGTTGGCTGAAAGCAACAAAATAGTGAATTGCTTATTTTTGATTTAATCCATTACATTTAGGCCCAATAACAAATTTTGAATAGGGCATTTACATGAAAGGCCGTAGATGTTTTCTATCTGTTATTGCAATCATTTAATACACAAAGCAATAAAGGAAAAAAACATGATCTCACTGTCATTGGTCGGCGACATTCATTTATACATTTATCGAAGCCCAAAGGAACCCAACTCTTGTTATGCTTTAAATCTTCTTGAGGTCCTAGTTGTTGCACGAAAAAAGAAAAATGCTTTTGTAGCCAATGCCATTTCTGTTGCCTTTTTATCACTTTTCGCTCTGGGTCCCAAAGCAGCATTTTTATTGGCAACATGCCGTATGCGTAATGCAATCGACGCCACTGATATGTATCCGCTGTCCCACTGTCCCACTGTTTCTCTAGGTTGTCTTTACTCGTTTCTGGGATTTTCGAATCACACAAAGGTCTAAGCTTCAGCGACAGTAGCTTTTCAATTTGAATAAACGAATGTCGTCCAAATATTTGATTTATTTCTGTATGACCTTTGTCAAATAGATGAGAGACAGTCCAAGAATCTCAGACACACCCATACTTACCCACTTACTTTTATCGCCCGATGTACAGAAAATGTCACTCAAATTCAATTTGTAAAAAAAATTTATAATTTTCATAGCTTTCCCCAAATAAGTGGAGCTTTGCATGTATGACAGCCAGTTTTCGCTTTATAACTTCATTGCGCAGCAAGGTCAGACTCAGCGTTTTGGGTTTACTCTTTTGTCGGTCGTCAAAGCAATTCAAAATAATCTTACCAATTTCTGTAGACGGTACAGCAAGGTCAACCAAGTCATATCGTTAACGAACAAATGATTATTACTGCATAACGGGCCCTGGGATACGCACACATTTATACACTCACATACACGCTTATGTGAGGCAAATGCAGATAAGCAAATGTAATAGAAACAGCTTATGGCCCGGTCCTTCCTTGACATCCTATGTGCTGCCCGGCCCTATTCATACCACCTCCTCAGCCCACGATAACATAATCGTAAAAGTCAAATCTAAGCTCAGTGTTAGGATTGCAGCATTTTGTGGGTGTCTAATTTTAAGGCGACAGCTCACGCCATTCACAACATTCACGGCACTGGGGACATCAGCATTCAAGCTGCACTGGGACTACAATTGGGACTCAGACTGAGAATTGTGCTCAAGAGATAAGCGAAAGATCATTATATTGAATAACCTTGTGAGTTTGTCTCTGTCACTATTAACTTATTAACAAATACCTACAATTGTTATACTTTCTTTAAATATAAAATTTAATTCAGAACTTGCCGCACACATTTAAATATCATTCTTGATCAATACCGAAGTCTACCTAAGATATCTATAAGAAATTGTTTTTGGCAAAAGAATAAAGTTTATTTTAAAATATATTAACTTAATATAAGTGTGCATATTTAATAAAAGTAATTTTGTATAATAAACTGAAGAACTATAGCTCAGAGCTTTTCCAAAATTGAAAAACCATTTGTAGCATAGTTTCCATGATATTAAGAAACCCAAATGAACTTCTTCTAAAATTGTAGAAAAAATCAAGTTGTTATTGAGGGCCATGTAAAATGAGCTAAAGGCTCTCCAGTTATTTTGATTTCCATTTAGTTGTGCCCTATTTTTTTTCTTCACCAACAGCAACGTTTTTGTTTTTGCTTTTGCTTTTGTTTAGCAGTTGGCAAGTTCAATTGAGTGTAAAACAATTTCATTAAACTCACAGTCAGGGCGAGAAGCAGCTTTGTGTTTATAAAATAGCATCATGTGACTGCCCTCCATTTGTCTATCTATATACTTTTATTGAACAGCATAGTAAATGGTGAAGGCAGCGACATCAACTTAGGTAACGAGAACGGCAAAGAGAACGGCATCCTTATTCCCAGTCCTCATCATTGTTGTTGTCTGTGTTCCACTTTATTCTATTTTTATTATTATTTTATTGTCTCAATGCAGCAGCATGAACTGGTCGTGGACGGGGGAAGTGGCAATGGAAGTGGAAGTAGAGGAGAAGGTAAACACCATTGCAATTTATCGCATACGCTTTGACAACATGTTTGCAGGCATTTTTATCATTTCCGCATTTATGTGGTTTCCGCTTGAGCAGCAAGCAAACTAAGAAGTCGCATTCTGCTTTATTGCCCTAGACGGTCGATTCTCTCTCATTCTGTCCATACCACATAAAGCAGTAACTGCCAAGGTTCAGCAATATGCGGCAATATTGCCAGCATGCGTTCGATTTTGACCAAATGAATTGTTTTGGTTTAATTTATTGAACCGAACATTGTCAGTTTGTTGGTCAGACGATCACCGTTGACGCTGGCACTGACACTGAAAAAGTTAATAGTGCAATGTAATTGCAGGTGACGGAAGCTTAGGGCTTACAATAGTTAACGCATGAATGAACTGTGAACTAAAGTGTGACTGATGGCAAATTAAACTTAAAATTAAATAACTCATTCAATAGGAAAACGTATTGTAATCTGAAAATATTAAATACTGGATTATCTTCGAATTTAACTTGCAAGTCACATGGAAAATTTCAGATTTAATATTTAATAAAAACTATTCATTAACGTTATTAAAAGACTTTGAGTTTAATAGAATTATATAACAGCGCAACTTTTTCTTTGATCAACTTTCAATCCTATTAAGAAAGAATTCCCTTTCATTGTTTCACTCTACGCTTAAACTTCCCAGCCCCGTAATTTTCAATAGAAAACTAAAGGACACTCGTTGTCATATTGTCTACTGCGTGTACTCTGACGCTGCTTAGTCCAAAGGAATACAATAATAGTAGCGACGACAATAAGCAGCCCGGACAGCAAGTCTTGTTAAGGGTCAGTAATAAATCTCAAAAGCTTGTGCTGTAACTTAAATTAAATGCTGAAAATCGTTTGGGCAGCAACCCCTCTGTTGGTGCCTCTTTCAAGCAAAAAACCACTTGAAAAATGCGACGTGTTGGAAAATGGAAAGAAGGAATCCAAACCCAGACCCGCAATGCAGCGAGACGTGAGTAAAAAAAAAGTCCCCAAAACATTAAATAGAGTTTTCAAAACAAGCGGCTAAATATGGTGCAATTGGCTGTGACAGGCTCAGGCTCCTGCCAACGAAATCCAACTCCAACTATTGCTCTTACTCCAGCTTCGGCTCTGATTCTGACTCTGCGTCTGGCTTTGGCCTTAGTGCTGGCTAGTGCTCCATATGCAAACATGCGCCGCATGTGTAAAAGTCACGAAGCCAAAACGAAAAAAAAAAACTTCACGTGGCAACCAAAACTGTTGTCTACTTTTTGGCATAAAGCGTTTAATTTATGACTTCTAGAATTTCCGTGTTTGCAAGTCCGGCACACAAAAAAAGAATCATACATTCTACGGATTTTACACACGTAAATGTGGAAAAATATAGCACCCGAAAAACACTAATAAATTTTTCTATTAAATCGCCACAATCATAATTCACTAAAGTTAAATATTGTTAAAAGGGCCAAAAAGCTCATGTTTTATGATTCCTAATTTAATTTTGATGCTCAGCTGGTCACCTGGTAAGTTGGTTCGCTGGCCAGGTCAAGTGGTTAACTGATATGTTGGCATACCAACAAATGACAAGCATTGACTGTGTTTTGGCCAAATGTTTCAATAGGTTTTATGCATTTCGCATGCAAATTGTTTGGACAAAGCTACTTATGGGCTATTTCGCATAATTTACTATCATTATTATTTATATTCGATTTCTGCCGAAATACGTAACTGGCTTCTGAAATATTTACAATACCAAATGCTTCAGGTAATTTATGTAGTAGTTTATTAGAAAATATTCATTTAATATCTGAAAGGAGTGAAGTGCTTACAAATCACAATCATTAGATGGGCATATAATAATATAAGTCTTTTAATAAACAATGTAATAGTTTGAATATATAAATAATAATAATATTTAAATAATTAAGTATTTATCATATTTTTTAAGTCCAGCTATATATGCGTATTCTATTTTTACTCGGATTTGAGTGAAAATCAAAAATTTCCTAAGTTAACTACACAAAAAGTTTTCTTTACAATCAACAGCAAAAGCAACCAGAAACTTTTTCATAAAAATCTGAAATCCAAAAACGAACCAGCAAAAAGACTGACACAGTGCACTGCAATGGCTGCATTATCGGTGTAGCAATTTTCGCCTAGGCAAAGGCAACTTTCGACTTATTTGGTAATAATTTAATATGCAGGTGCAACTATAAGACTGAAATTATGGAAACTGCCAACTAATGAACAGCAATAAAAATAAATACAAGTATCGCAGTCTCTCCCTTTGACTTTCGTGAACTGCTCCGGCAAGTGGATCTGCAACCAGCAGACAAAGTTCCGCTTTACGTTTATTGCACACCTGAATGATTTTAATGTGAAACATTGGGAGTGCCAAGCAGCGATCCGGGCGGTGACGTTCCCCTTAAAAACTACGTCCAAGACTATGTCAATGTCTTTACTAGTTTATCGTTGTCTTTGCCTCGCAATTCTTATTATATATATTTTAAACGTAGTTATCAATTTTCCGCTTCGTAAGCGGACCAGCTAAATGAGCAATACGACTTTCAGCAGTTGCTTTCAGTTCGTCGAAAATGCGCTAAAAATTCGTATTTTCTTCTACCAGAAACGTAGCATACTTTTGTGCGCTCCTTCTAAATGCTCGCCTCAATACACCGAGTCAGACTAAACACGAATCGCGTTCTGCAAGAGACGATTGACATTTCGGTTCTCCAACTTATAATCCGACAGAAAAGGAGCTTTTGCTCTCTTAACACTTGCAGGCAGAGTATAGCGCTCTCTTTACTGTGAAAACGGCACAGCATGCTATTGCTTGCGCGGGCAAAGCAGGATGGTGAGAGAATGCTGTACTGCTCGTACCACGGAAGCTGCATCAAGTGCCACTTGTGACGCTTTGGTACAACAAATGTTAATAAAGCATGCGGCAGCGGCTGAAACGAAAGCTGAGACTGAAGCAGACACTTGCTCAGACTCATGTGTGGGTGCGTGTGTGTATGTGTGGGTGCCGCATGCAACATTTGGTATAGTTGTTGTTTACTTGGTCGTCGTTGTTGTTCTTGGCCAGTGTTGACTAGTCGCCGTTTGCCGTTTACTGTTTGCTGCTTAGGGATTTGTGATGGCAAATGAAAAGGTTGTGCGACAGTGAAATGCATTTCAAGTCTACTCAAGTGGGTTACCCATTGTTATTGTAGGATGTAGTAGTAGTTGCTCATGAACACACATGCAAGGCACAGACAGATGAGAGGCACGTTGGTGCATTTAAGTGAGTATAAATGTGGTTTAATGGGTTTTTAGTTGCTCTTTTCATTACGAAAGGACTATGAAATTGTTTTGTTGAGCTCTCTGTTGCTACTGAGTGCTAAATGCTAATCGAATTGCCTGCCAGACAAATTCATATGCATTTTCAGTTCTGGTAATAAATAATATTCATTACCATACTTAAAACAAGAAGATATTTAAATCAAAATCCATATCACTTTAAATAATGCTAAGCTAAGTGTTAGCTGCATTGCCGACAAATAATTTTAAAGCCGTATCACAGCTTAATTGTCTACTAAGTCCACAACGTAAATGCTCGAACTCTTACTCGGTTCGCAACTAATTGAAAAACAAGCGGTTCAGTCGAGCGCACGCGACAGTATAAAACCCTGTACAGTTCTCTATAATAAAAATGCATCTTAGTTTTTTCATGGAGTTCACTTGCGCGCCAATATAATATATAATATAATAAATTATTATTTTTTACAAATCTCTGCATACATAACGTTTAAGCTTGCAACATAATTGTCGGTAAGTGGTATGACATTTGAAGTGACACATGTGTGTACATGTGATTCAGAGCAGTATTCTTTAAGTTAGAAATGTGTGCGTTCAGAAATGCAAGCTGTAAACAGGGTATACAAAGTTTTGATCGATTTGCGGGAGACGGTATGGAGGTATCAAAAATTTAAAATAAACTTGATCTGCGTATGGTATACAGGAACCTATATTCCAAATTTGGAGTCTTTGCTCTTATAGTCGACATCGACAGACGGACTGTCATGTTTTGCAGAATGTTAATATAGCCCTGTACAGGGTATAATAATTTAATTGCTTCGTGGAAAAGGTGAAAAGCAACTGGTCCAGTGTTATCAGAAGCAAAAGCACAAAGAACAGCAGTTAGAATTTCAGAAGCAATACTTGAAAACGTGCAACAACTGTCGTTTTGTAACACTAATTAAATTGCATGTTTGCATGCTTACAAGTTATGCATTCTGTAAATTACACATACGCACCATGCAGCATTTTAAACCATAAAAATGACACACAAAAGCACATTTACTTAATAGAACATGTGTTTGCAGGACTTGCGGTTGCTTCCAACGTGTATTTTTGTGGTCCTCACTCTCTCTCTTTGTACTATTTTTAGTTCATTAATTCGGTGGTGGCTTCTCTGGGTCAAATTCAAATTAAAAGGCAGCTAGCTACATTGGTGTGTCTGCGCTGTGAATGTGTGTCTGTTTGTCTTTTTCCTGGCTAATTTGAATATTTTGTTTTGTTGTTTTTCGCGCAATTTATGTGTGACAGCAGAAAAAGTTCATTTTTTAAACATGAAATCAAATTAAGATATGAATTTCGTGTAGTTTCGTTTAATGTAAACATTGGTTTTTGTTAAACTACAAACTTTGTGTATTTTTCAGCTCAATTTGTAGTAAAATATGTTAACCAATTAAAACTTTTAAAGCGGTTCAACTCATGCATATTTTAACTGTTCTCCTCTGTCTATGTGTCTGTCAGTTTAACTGGTGTAGCTCAACATCTGACAGCAGATTGGCATTCGCAATTATCAAACATACTTAATGCATGACGTCAGAAAAAGAAAGATATTGTTTGAATATTATCTTCAAGGACATCTTCTAATTCCAGGAAACAATTCTGTCGAATTTCTTATATTAATTGGCTTAAAAAACTCCATTTCCAATTTCATTCTTTAATTTGCACTTATATATATTGAAAATTGAATAATAATAATGAATAATTGATCAAATTAATGGAACTCCGCTTCTTTCTGTGGCACATCTCATGAGGTCTTTAATAAATTTCTTTCACTTTGTGTGATTGACATATTAGTACTTGAAAGATATCTGTTATTAATTTTCAGCATTCAATGGCTGTGTAAATTAACCTACAGAGTAAGACTGGAGTTAAACAAAGGCAACTGAATTTGATTTAAATGGAAATCAAGTTTACAGATATTTGTTGAATGGGGATGCATAGATTCAGCGCAGCTGAAATTTAAGAACTTTATGTAGTCGACAAAAAAAAGAGCCAACTTAAACTTTGCGTAAACTTTTAGCCAAGTGATAGCCGACACGCAAATTAGCTGACACGCTGATACCTATCATCAGTTGTAAAAGCCGATGTAATTTCATCATTATGTCCAGCATGCTGCGAAGTTATCCCAGCAGTAGCAGCAGCAGCAGCTTTTGTTAAATTTTTGCCAAGCTGCAAAATTTTCCAACAAGTTTTACCGGTGCAGTGCATCATCCGGTGGCATACTGCAAAAACCTGGGTTAAGCAGGAAAATTATTAAACAATGCAGCAGAGATAAACAGGAGGGCAGCGGCCAAAAGACAGAAGACCCATAGGATCAGAAGGACAACAACTGACATGAATGCTGAAAGCCAGTGAATGCAGCTATGAAATGGCAAAATGCTGACCAAAGTCCACAAACAAAATGACACCAAAGACAATGGATGAAATGGCCAACACTAACGCTGGGGCAGGCGCAGAGACAATAGCCGCTTCAGACCAAGCGCAAACATGGCAAAATTGTCGTAGCAACAAGCAACATGCACAACACGACAAAGTGTCAGTCAAGAGTCCAAGAGCCACCCGCTAAAACACTCGCATAGTTGTAGCTGTATCCAAGCTAAAATACGTATACTTGCATAGGGCCAACTGTATAGCCACGTGCTTGTCTGTTTGCTTGTTTGTCTGTTTGCTCTTCAATTTAAGCCATCCAACCGGCACATAGAATTATGACCATCCAGGCAAGCAAAAAAAAAAAATATCAACAACAAAAATGAAAACAAGAAAAAGAAGAGCGACTGCAAAGCTGAACAGAGTCCAGAGTCATTCGTCAGGAGTTGCAGACAAAGTACAGGCTGATTACCAAAACTATGTAGACTCCAACTGACGGTAAGCAACTGATCCGATTCGGTTCGGTTCGATGCGATCAGAAAAAATCTTTTCAAGCTTTATATGCTTGCTGTTTTCTTAAATTTGCTCAATACTCAGTTACTTCTGTCCATCGAAGCACAGCAGATAAAATGTGGACTATCTTATAAAGTTTATTTTAATAAATATTGCATTTTTTCATATTTAATTTAAAATTTCCGCAAGCAACACTTTATATCAGATATAAATGAAAGAGATTTAAATGAAAGAGATTTAAATGAAAGAGATTTAAGTTAATATAGATAAACAGTAAAGTTCTTCTGAAAGAGCTATAAATACAAATAAATAAACCACTTCATTATTGATATTTGACAACTAAACAAATTTTGTGAATGTGTGAAATACAATAAACGTGTTGCATAATTATTGGACAACCAGATGGACAAGCACACTTCACATTGTACACATTGATAGGAACTGAAATCGAGCAGGTGAATTTGTTGCGAGAAAATGTTGCGTATGTGTAAGTAAATCCTATTAAATTTAGTGGAAATTGTATAGTACAAAATCGATGATATTATGTTATATCTGTATCCATAATAATTTGAAGACGCCATTTTTCTTTTTCCGAGAGCTGAAAGAAATTCTTGCTGGTGTGCTTCACTTCTGTCATGTGATGTAAAGGTGGCCAAAAAGTTGTTATTGCCATGCAGCTAAAGGAATAAATCAAATGTTTATATTATGTATTCATCCTTTCTTAACTAACTATTTACATACCGCACAAAGTAGCATGCATCGGCTGCAGTTCTCTGGAAATCGATAATATTTCTAATCTCATGCTCCAATTGTGCTTCATATGCCTTGATCGATTCTCGATAGCGATTTCCACATATCATTTCACTGTTTGGATCTCGATTGACTTAATCTATATTGATAAAAGAGTTAATCATTTGCTACATACTATGGTATCTTGAATTTCCTGTAACTTGGCTGTCGGCTCATCAAATCGGCGGTGTCATTAGGCTTATACTTGATCTGAGCAAACGGTCCACTAATGACAGACTCTAGGCGATAATCTAGTCTGGCTTCACTAGGATTGCGCTGAGTAAAGCGACTCAGGGACCTTTTATGGTCTTCATTTGGCACCTGAATCGACAGAAATCGAGATATTCTAGTTGATCCAACACGCTTGGAGCGCGACAATCTTCTCAAATCACTTCTTACGTCCGCTTCCTCATCCTCGACAGTATCCATGATTCTTATTTATGTTTACCAGTGTATATATTTTTATTTTATTGTTTTTTTTTTTACGTTATGTGTTTGTGTATTCAATGTATTGCTATGAACAACTTTTTGTGCATGTTCAGTTCAGATATAGAATGAGTTAACAGGCAAAGGTTGCTTTGCCATTTAATAACACAGACCCTGACGAGATCTGCTTAATTATAATCAGCTTGTGTAATTACAAATTAAAATTAAAGCCTGGGTTCCACATTTGAGAAGTCGCTCTTCAAAGCTCCCATTCGCTCTAACTTGCACTCTCACAAGCGCTTACTTGCGCTCTATCTGCTGCCAGAGAGCCGATTCGATGCTCTCAGAAAGAATGACATCTGATATTGAAATGAGCAGAGAACCGCTTCGATGCTCTCAGAGTGAATGATTAACACTCTCAATAATTTCTCACGCTTTTTAAAGGCATGTCACAGCTGTCGCTTCGATCAGTTTGTCAACAGGTGGGAGCTGATTTCGTCGTCGATTGATTTTATAGTGAAATACTGAGAAACGGGAAGTTATTACTGCATTTTGTATTAACATGCAAAACTGAGGGAATCCTTCTAGTTGCCATGCTTTTGCATTGCGCAATTTACGAACAACAAAGTTAGTTTATAGTGCTTAAAACCTGCGCCTGGAATTCGATTTATTAATCTACAAGAAACTTGATCTGGGTCTCAAGTTCTGTCTGTCGATGGCCAGCGTTCGATCGGCTATCAACACCAACGACAAACTCGTAGTCAGCGGATGGGCACAAGCTCTCTTCGGTAAAGTTGCACATTATCATGCATGAATTACTTACTATCTTAACAAACCCTATTATACGACAGAGCAAAACTAAACAGCGCCTTGATCAGTTCACAGTTGTGTGTTGGCTGTGAGTTTCCTCGGGATAGCTGTGATGAGGAATTTCGAGGGCATTTATACTCTGGTGTCCAACTACTACTATCCAGGCGATATAGTAGGAGCTGTTGGTCTATACTCTTCAGTCTTCTTTGCCTATGCTTCGAGATAAGCAACAACATTTTGCTATGTTTTGCTGCTCCATTGCTCCGACAACCTTATTTTTGTTGTTGTGCTCGCCGACTACGAAAAAGCGAAAGGTAATTTCTGAAATATTAAGGATTGATCCACAATATACATACATATACTTTATAGGGCATTTTAGATACTTTTTGAACACAGCTAATATATCTCTGACACAGGGTACAAACATAAGCTTTAAGAGAAACCAGAAGATAATAATTTACTCGCGGATAATAGTTCTTTGTAATTAACTAATGTACCGAAAAATCAAATCATTTGAAGAAAATGCGAACTGAATTCGATTTCGAACTGATGATACACAACTTTACTCACATACTTCACATACTTAGAGTTGATTTGCAACCCATATAAGAAGTATTATCTGTGAGAGTGGCACCTGGGACTATCGTTCAACTTTTCTTTTAGAGCTTTAGAAATATAAATTGTATCCAAAAAGTTCATGCTTCATTGTTTGAAATTACTGATAAATGCCCTTCAATCGCCATGAGTCTATTACTGCCCGAGTAATATCAATTAAAATAGGACGAAATCTGATTGATTATAATCTTCATACATAATTAAAAAGTATAAATAAAGTCAGAGCTCTACATTGGTTAAGTCGCTCTTAAAAGCTTATTTGTTCATGCTCCCATTCACTCTCACTTGCACTCTCGCAAGCGCTCAGTTGCGCTCTTTCTGCTGGCTGAGAGCCGCTTCGATGATCTCAGAGTGAATGATAGCTTTGGGTGGCATCTGAGATTGAATTGCGTTCCGATTAACACTCTCAATAATCTCTTACGCTATTTAAAGGCCTGTCACAGCTGTCGCTCCGATCAGTTTGTCTCAGTTATCAACAGGTTGAAGGTGATTTCGTAGTCGCATAATCGAAAGTGATTTTTTCACTGTGCTAAACGGAAATATTGGAAAACGGGAAGTCTTTATAGCATTTTGTATTATATTCCATGATGAAGTCAACATGCAAATCTGTGGGAATCCTTCTAGTTGCCATGCTTTTGCATTGCGAAGTATACGCACAACAAAGTTAGTATAAAGTGGGGAATTAACGGGTCTTACAGTGATTCACACGCAATGAACTTGACTCATTGCCTCCGGCTCTACGTCTGGTTCACTCAGTCTCTCACTATCAGTATTCATTATAATCATTGAATTCTCTTCTTTCTACCTCGTGTGCAATATGACGCCTTGAACGTGTTTAAGTAAATGACATGCGTTTGGCTTCGGGGCAATGACAAGCTGATGAATTCAGAATACAATTGAGATTAAGACATTAAATCAAATGAATAACAAGAAACCAAATTGATCAATTAATAAAAATCTTTTAAATAATAATCATTTGGTATAATAAACAAGTGTCAACTCTACATCTGAGTGAGTTCGACTGGAGGAAACTATATTTGTACATACGTACTTTAAACTCAAATACTAACACTCTATTATAGAGTACATGACGGCGAAGTACCAAAACACGTATATGTAAAGAGATCCATATTTTAACATATTCGAAAAGGCTACAGTCAACCGCATTCGACAGTATAATACCCTGTACAGGCTTCTATATTAAAAGTATTTTGATAATAGGCACTATGATTAAAATAAAAGTAAGAACATAACAGGTGTTTAAGGAATACCCTTTTGAAACTCTCATTTTATTGCATATAAATTCTTTGCATTCTTATAGCAGCTAACTTTCACATATTTATACATACTCAATTAAAAGCTGAGTGTTACGACACTTAATTTACTTATGCTTGTGTCGCATGAATCACAGTCGTTCGCTGTCTCGCTCGCTCACATGTGCTGCCTGCTGCTCTACGATTCAGTGGAATAACTTTTATTGCAGATTATCTGTCTTATTTATAAACCGATCTTGATGAAACTTTCAGTATTGCTTTCATATGATATTCTTCAAGCACCTGTTATGTTAGAAGTGTCTACGTAGAAAAGTGTGGCTATTATTAGTTTTTTTTTCAAACTGCGGGAAAAGGAAGGGAGGTATTCAAAATTTAAAATAATACAGGAATCTTCATGCTACATTTGGTGTCTCTAGCTCTTATAGTTGCTGAGATCGACGCGTTCATACAGACGGACAGACGGACGGACGGACATGGCTCAATCGACTCGGCTGTTGATACTGATCAGGACTATATATACTTTATAGGGTCGGAGATGCCTCCTTCTGCCTGTTACAAAAATTTTGTTCACAAAGTTAATATATCCCTGTACAGGGTATAAAAACCTTAATTGATTATAAACACTGTTTACAATTTCACAAGTTCACTAAAATTGATTGATGGTGTCAGCATTCAGAGTTCTATCTAAAAAGATTATAAGTTAAGTTATAGTTTATCGTTTTATAAACGTATATTTCATTTTCATTACAGATTGCCGCAATCCAAATCAAAATACGGGCTTTTGTCTATCCGTCTATGACTGCCCCAGCTTAATTGATCTGCTCCAGAAGATTGTGCTTACCAGCGATGAGCGCAATTTTTTGCGGGAATCGCAATGTGACAATGGTTTTGGTCGAAGACCGTTTGTCTGCTGCACTCAAGATAAAAACTACGTAGGTCGCATAACAACAACAACGACCTCAACAACAAACAGGCCCATAGATACTACTACAACAATAAGAAAAACAGTAATAGATCCTCAACCCACACCTTTTAATGGAGGTAACGGAGGAAATGGTCAAGGAGAAAGCTTGCTCCCAAGAATGCCTGCGTGCGGACCGAGCTCGTTTCTCGATCGCATTTACAATGGCAACGACACGGCAATCGACGACTTTGTGTGGATGGCTCTACTGGAGTATCGGGATCGTAAGTCAATCGAATTTAGAGAGCATTTTATATCGAACTCTAACATTCTGCACATCCTTCAGGCAGTGGGCAACTTGTCCTAAATTGTGGAGGCAGTCTGATCAACAATCGTTATATTCTGACTGCAGCCCACTGTGTGACCGGCCAAATCTCCACAGAAGTGGGTCAGCTGTGAGTAGCTATCAACTAAAAATAATCAAACATTTATTATTATTGAAATATTTTTTAGAACTACAGTGCGATTGGGTGAATATGACATTAGCAAGGACATTGACTGCGTGAATGGCGTCTGCAACAAGCCCGTGCTTGAGATTGGCATTGAGGAGACTATCGTACATCCACAGTATGATGCATATAGCACTGATCGTCATCATGACATTGCTCTACTGCGTCTCAGTCAACCTGTTGAGCTCAACGAGTTCTTGCAGCCGGTATGTCTGCCATTGGCCAGCGTTCGATCGGCTATCAACACCAACGACAAACTCGTAGTCAGCGGATGGGGACGAACTCTCTTCGGTAAGTTGCACATGATGACAGATGGATTACTTACTATCTTAACCTTCCCTATAATACTATAGCTCGACAGAGCAACATTAAACAGCGCCTTGATTTGATGGTCGCAGATCAAGATTATTGCAAGACAAAATTTGCGACAAAGAGAATCAATGTGATCAGCTCACAGTTGTGTGTGGGCGGTGAATTTACTCGGGATAGCTGTGATGGGGATTCAGGTGGACCACTGATGCGACTTACGGATGCCTGGTATTTGGAGGGAGTCGTCTCGTTTGGCAACAGATGCGGTCTGGAGGGATGGCCTGGCGTCTATACTCGGGTGTCCGACTATATCGACTGGATAGTAGGAACTATTCGTCCCTAGAAGTTCAATTGGAGTAGTCGAAATGCACCTTTTGTCAAAATAAGTTTTAATTAAAAGAAAGCCGAGAGCCAAACTTAACCAAGTCGTCGCATTTTAATTAACTTACATTAAATGCGATTTTATCGGCAGCTGCAACGCTGCGTATACGTAATGCGCTTACTGCACCCGTTTGCGGTAATTAAAACGATTCGTGTTGCCTCCGACATTGCTTTGGTAAGTAACTTTGAAAATGCTGCTGCCAAGTTGCTAGCGGCGCCTCATCGCCCTCTCAACGATTTTCTATGCAATTTGGCAATGCATTTCTATTATTCGCACTTGCCGTCTAAAGTCTCGTGCTTCAGCTCCGATTAAATTGTTTGTTAGCGCTGCGTAATGATTGGGCGTGGCAGTGTTCTACAAAGTAGACAATAGATGACTCAGAGAAAGGTTAATGAGGCCTGCAGGAAACGCAGCCAACAAAGAAACAACCAACTAAAGTAAAATAAACTACAAAATTTAGCAAAATGGGGTGAGTTGAACTACAAGGTATCACTTTAAGGGCTGGTATTGATTGGCGCCCCACAGCAGTTCACTTAACCGCATTGTTACCACACTCTTGACTCCTGGATCTCTGAGGACAGACTTGACTTATGAAAATTTAAAATTTAATTTAAATGAATTTAACTAATATTATAAATCTTGGTGCGAACTTTTATGTTGACTGAAAAACAAGCAGTAAATTGATGTGAAAAACTGCTTCTTTAGTTATCACTTGCCAACCTAATGCATGTACTTACTGCAACTGTTGCCAACTAAGTTTGTCCTTTTTGGGTTCAAGCCTGACCCATGTGTGGCCAAATGGGGCAGTGGCAACAACGACTGAACGCAGTTCAGAAAAAAAAAAAAACACTTTGCCTAAATGCTGGCAAAAACTTGTAATTCAATTTTAGGCAACTTTACACAAATGCAAGCCAAATGTAATTAACACGCACACAGACACTCACTCACACTCGCATTCTCAACCAAACAAATAGAACAAATTGCAGACAGAGAAAATACTGGCACACCTGCTATATAGTTGGTCAGACTGACTGCCATCAATTGGCCCTAGAATTGGCCCTGTTTTCACAGGCTAAGCGGGACGTGTAGAAGCACCCAAGTCTGACGTAGCGTAATTGAGTTGTGTTTCCAACATTCAAAATAGCCGCCGGCGCTAACGAGCCTAACTCGCCACTCTCTTGCCAACCCAATTACTATGGATTGCTGGTCAAGTAAATTTTGGTAAATACGTTTAGCTAGATAAGTAGATTATACAATGTACATATGTATACACTTGACTTTGATTCTAAGAGCAGCTTGAATAACGAAAGTTAAATTAGATATTATCAAAATGGGAATTTAATAACCATAAGCTCAAAACTGTGACTTAAATTACTTTAAGCGATTTAATAGTTTATTAAAAAATACTAATTATCAAAATATATTTTAAGTGTATAAAATTATATCTTTTATAATCATTTCTTAATGAATTTAAATACATATCTATGAAATTATAAGTTCCTGTCACATACATTGAGTTACTAATTACAATTTAAACTAGAGAATATGGAGATACTTTCTATAAAATAAATATTAATTTCATATTTGCGGAATTAAAATTATTGGGTTGAGTAAATTCACACTGTTTACAGTATAAATAAGTTCATTTGTAATTTAGTATGTTGTAGATAAGTTATTTAGTAATTCTTTAGAAATTTAATAAGTAACTCTTTTGTTCAATTTTATTTGTTCAATAACTCTTCGTCTCTTAGCTGATTGAGTTACAATTATGTTTAATAAAGATAAAGAAATATTGTAATAATTGTTTACCGATTGTTGTTTACCAAATGGTTAAACCCACTGTAGCAAAGGGCATGCTCTCGTAAATCTAAGTCATTCTGTTTGTTGTGATTGCCAGAAAGAATATATCACAACATAAAATGAGGCGAGCCTCTGACTCGGACTATACTCTGATTGATGGATTGTGCAAACGTTACGCATACGCATGTGAACGGGGTTAAAAAAGCACAAAAGAAAGAAAAAACACTGCAATAATTTCATTTAACATGCATAGGCAAACAGTTGCACTGTACAAAGCTGTCGCCCCGAATGGCCTAACCAAATCCCGATTTTTTTGCGATTTATGACTTTGGCCTCAATAAACTCATCGCTTGGCCCATTTTTTTGGATTCAAGCGCCCGTCAAAATGCCAAAGTGGATTTGGGCAGCAATTTTCGCTTTTACACCGCCAAGTGCGCAGCAAGTTTGATATTCACAAATCGATTTCATAGCCAATACACCAAAGCTTAAACTTCAAGCATGAAAAACTTGCGTGAAAGCGTTCTATGATTTTTTTACAAATACCAAAGCGCCACAGCTGTAAAACATGGTTTTTATTAATACATGTTAATAATATTTTAATCATGTGAACACTTTTATTTTGCTTATTTTTAATCTTAATTAAGGATATATTTTTCATTCAACAATTAAACATGACTATTTTCCAAAACACATGAAATTCATTCCGCTCTTTCTAACTTTCTGTAATTAATTGTATATAAATCATTGCTTACAAATTGTTATTATTTTCTTTTTTATTATTTAACGTCGTTATTAAAGTATATAAATATCCGTTTTAATCGAATCATTTCAAATTTTAATTGGCTTTTTCCGTTATTGTAGCTCTATTTACGAATCGCAACCTAGGAACACATTCAAATCAATTTTGTATGTGTATGTGTATAAATGAGTGTCAGTGTGGCCGTATTTGTGTGTGTATGGATAATGGCATGCTGCACATTTGATTACCGCTTCTGGGCATTTGCATGGCCTTTAATGCGATTTGGTCCCGACCTCGTTTGTCAATGGCATTTGCTGATTGTTGCCGTTGATGCAACGGTACCCACATCATTTGCCGTTTCCCATTTGCAGAGCTGCAACACAATTTTACCGTATTATTTACTTTTCATTTGCATTTCACATTTTGCAATTGCCTATGCTTGCTCCATCGATAAGGCAGTAGATTGTTAGTTCCCCTGCTGATTATGTGTTTCATTTGTGTTTGCTGCATAAATTGTATTCGGTATAATTGAATTTAATTTTCGCATAAAGCCGAGTGCCAATTTCAAATCACGACACTGAATTAATTTTTGGTATCAGTTTAGCTATGTATTTCAATGGAAATAGAAATATGATATAGTATGTAATCTTTCACTTATCCTCCTTTCTTAGAATTACATTCTCTTTCCTTTGATTCTAAATATAACCATGTTCAATTGACAGAAATAAAGAAGAGGCAAACGAAATATAAAATTTGCAAATTTGAGCATTAAGAATTCTAAGCAACTGAATTGTCATGGAACTCCAGTAAATGCGTACAAAAAAGGGGATAAAAAGAAAAAATAAATATTTCTGCTCTATTTAGTATAATTTTTCTGTCTCCTTTTTCTGCCATAAGTTAGATTGAAATTTGATTTGTTTGAAAATGTACTTTGTAGAGGAAGTTAAAGTCAAAAGTCTGTATATGCAGTTTCGTAACTTAACATAAAATGTGTCCAAAAGTTTTTAATGTACATTTTGGCCATTGGTATTTTAAATTTATACGTATCATGGCCGTGCATCGATGATTTGAGGTATAATTTTTCAATGTCTGACCTTATAAATTGCTATCAATTACCATAACTTCAATATTCAAAAACCTACCAAAATCTCCTGTCATGAAGCATGAAAATCTAAGGTAAATATTCATATTCAATATGATGAGGCAACTTTCTATCGTTTATTTTGTATTTCTTTTAAAAAATATTTATTATTTGGACAGGAAATGAACGAGAGCTATTGAAATGATTAAGTGTTTGCTGGGTGCGTTAATAAATTTGCAGCACATTTTTGACAGAATGCGATGAATTGGGGCTTTTTGTTTGCAACTTACCGCAGTGAAAGTGGAAAAAGTAACACAATAATGACCACAGAGGGTCAGTAAAGGGAGCGACAATGTAATTTTAATTTATTTAACAACCAACTTGTTAAAATCGTAAAAAAATGAACTGCAGTAACGGAGAACAACAACATAAAGTAGCTCATTAAATTTCCTTAACACAAACAAAAATACACTCACACAAGCTCTGACTTCTCATTTTATTTTATATAAGTAGGAAATATTATAGTAGAAAAAACGCCGGTAAAGAAAGAAAAGGGCAACAAAAAGGAACGAGAAAGCTGTAAAGTCCCGGCAAGTGTATTTTTATTGCGTATAAAATGCATTTTGTAATGCCACAAAGCTCAAGTGTTGTGTGCCCAGAGCGAAAGTTACGACCAAAGGACCAGGACATATACAGCACGCATATATGTAAGCAGAAGAGTTGTAGTTGATAAAATTGAGCAAAAATAATAAGAGTGAGTGATAGACTGAGAGCTACTCTCTTATCGATGTAAAAACGATGTAGAAGTAGACTCTAACATAAATAAATATCACGATCATATATATTTCTTCATGCCCATCATTATGTAGATACTTATACATACATATAAACAGCACCGTGTATCCCTCTCACTCATATTTATACATAAAGGGTGAAAAAAGAGCAAATGATAAAAATTATGTTCTAAAAAGAAGACTCAAAGCACTAACTGGCAATGATTGCCCAGGAATACTGTTTGTTAAATATGTAACACATACTAACCGCAATTTATTTCATATACATTGCTCTTATATAATGATACTCAATTGGAAATTTGCTGAATACTACAAAGTTCGTGAAAACAAAAATAATATAATACATTTTTATTAACCAAAACTAATTAAAATAAAATAGAAATTAAATTATAGCAGGACAGAATATTTTAAATCGGTTTTAAAATAATTCAAATATAATATTTAATTTGTGCAAACATTTTCCTCATGGTGAAATATAAAATTTAAAAGACAGATTTGCTATTGAGTATAAAAGTCGATCGGGGAATGCGTATAAGTAATGTTTTTTAATAAAGTCATTGCGTAAACATTGCACTGGTCCTTTAGAGTGTAAGTGATGCTGTAGTTAATTAAATAGAATATGATATACAGTTAAATGCACACATGAGTAGGCCTGATGATTAGCAAGGTTGAATAAATACAGACGCAATGAGTAACAATTTATTTAACGCGCTTAAAGCAACATATGCTGTGGCTCTGGTGAACAGCACCCAAAGAAAAATGCTTCCTCAAACATTTTAAATACTAAAAAGGACCCAATTCATGCATGCCCACTCATGCCGGAAATTGGCGCACACCTTGCAGCTATGCAGCATGATATTAATTTTTTTTCATAAGCAGCACAAGAACCGGGGAATGACCACGCGAGCCATTGCCCAGCGGCGGATAAAATAAAATGAGCAAAAAAATAGAAACTCATGCGGAAATTATAATTTATTGCTTAGAGTTGCGGATACCGGTATAGTATGTGGCTACTGTGATTTTCTTTTATTTGTTTTTATACAGTGCACCTTTATGCGAAACCCTCATGGTTACCCTTGAAATTCACCTGTACTTATTATTAATCTTTATTGAAAGAACTTATGTCTCGGCGTTAATGAAAAGTGTAAACCACAAATATTTCGCTTTGACCTCCGCAAGTGTTTAACAGCGCAAAAAAAGCTTATCATTTTGTTAAAATATTCATGAACTGATGTAAAAATTAGGCGAAGCCTGTAAAATGGTTTTCATACTTTTAAGCTTGTTTTCAGAGCATGTATTCGTTATTATTTATTTTTTATAAATATTTATATAAATTGTGACAACCAATAGTTGAAATGCAAAAAGTTGAACTTTTGAAGATTTGGGTATTAAGAGTAATTACAGCAATAATTGCTCTAAAAGGACATTTGATGATGTTTTATCTTGGGTAAGTTGATGTTATGTTTATAAATTTCTGTTCAAAATATACATTACCTCGATTCATTGTAATTTTAATAACTTTATTATTGCTCATAAAATAGTTAAGCTTATCATGCAAAGTTATTTCTTTGGAGCTAACAAAACTATCTGCATTTAAAAATATATTTCTTACAATCCATTTTATTTTCATGAATATAGCGTTAAGCTGACTGAATCATTAGCAGTTCGTTTAATTTATTGATTTTAATAACTTTTTTTTTAAATATTTTTAGTCAACTTAAGCAAACAAATAACAAGGTCGTTTTCAGGCTAATACAAAAATATTGCATACTGTCATAAAATATTGTTTGACAAATGGCATACTTCCTGTTCACAGGCAGACACGCGAAGTTTTACTAACACACGCATACACCAGCAAACTCGCGATTTTTGAATCTCATGACATAAAAAAAGGAAAACAACTGTGAGAACACTTAAATATTTGAAAAAACATTTTTACATTTACATTGTACATGGTATTTTACTCATTGTTTGGATTTATTTATAATTGACCAAAAGAATCATGTGCACACTAAATAAAAGCAAACAGCATAACAGAGTTTAAAAATATGAAAACGAGGAAGTTGGAAGTTGCTCTATATATTTTAATATTCCAATTATATAAGCCATTAATAATGCATTCAATTGTGCTTAATATGATGTGTTAATACATGTTAAATCAATTTATGCGTTGTTACACTACAAATTTAATTACAGCTCACAAGCTGTTTTTTTAATGGATTAATGCATTAAATTGAACCTAATAATCTATGTAAATTACTTTTCCATCAATTTAAGATTTATTTGCCGTTTTAAATGCAAAAATATTTATGTTAGTAGCATACTGTATATGTTCCACTAACATATTTAAACTTGCAATTAAACAACACTTAAATCATTAGCCATTAAATAATCCAAGCGTTTCCTTTTCGCAGGAGGCAGTTGAAAAAATGTTCTTTTAAAAATTTCCAGTTCGGATTGGGTATGCAAAGGCGGCCATAGAGTGGTATAGCAAAAAAGTCTTAAAAATTAAGTGAAATTAAATAAAAATATTAAAGTATTGTCATGTATATCTTCCTTACCGCCTCGTGTAGTATTGATTCGATGTGCCTTCCTTGGATCTTATAATATGCTGCAACTCACGGAAGAACTGTGAATTGTACTTCTCCCTAGCCTCTATATATAGCACTTCACACTCAAGATTACTATTCTAAGGTACATAAGCCTTTTAGCAAAAAAAAAAAGCAAAGATTTGACAAAAACCACTTACTAGGCCACATTTTTGATGGTATAACTGGGATGCTGGCTTATATCGTACTGATCGTTGAATACTTTAGTTGGAACTACCCAGTCCTCCCTATCCCAGTATGTGGAGTTAGTTTTCTTTAGCGTACTTATGCTATGCTGAGAGACCAAATTCGCGAGTTGATTTTGATCATATCTCGACTTGAAACTTGCTCTTGAGAGCCTTTTACCGCGCAAAGCTTCAGATGCTTTACCGGGTAGAGAACCGAAACTCCGCCGAGTAGCTGCCGTTCTTGTGAAGAATTCATTAGAAATATGGGAAGCTGAACTCTCAAGAACATGATTCTTTTCCCCGTAAGAATAATTTGTTCTTATGCCGCGGACAGTAAACCTTTGACCATCGAAATGTTTAAATACTTTTTTGGATTTGCTACTTTCTTTTTGAGCCATATTTTGATAGCACAAACAAACAGAATATCTAAAACGAATAATTTCAAAATTTTGCTGTTACTTTAAGTTTTTATAGCATGAATTATAAATCAAATCTGATATATCGTATTTTTGTGAAAAACAATGTTTCGCCATGGATAGATTATAGATTTATAATTGAGAAATTCAATTGTTTATTTCTTACATTTTATTGAGTCAATAATTATTGTGCATATATATCTCGTTGAAATTTGATAAGTAAAATGTTTTTTATTTCAATTTTTATATGTACAATGTTATGTTTTGAAAAAAATAAATAAATACCGAAGAAATTATGCACTTAATGTGAATAATTAATTGCAATTACGAGTACGTAGAATATAGATTTCTAATCAATGGGCGCATACATTAAGACGTATTTGATGATATACGCATTCATATATTTCATTTTATTTTATTTGTAGACATAGGTTAAAAGCGAGCACAGTCATCAACACATCCGCCCTCAAGACGGCCTCAGGAGCCTCTTATTAGGAAGACCCGCAAGATGTGGAGCAAATGTTTGCGATGCCAGAAACAAAGCCACAAATGTTATGCCTATTAAGGACGCATTTAACAACGCCAAGGCACGTGTACAGTGAAAACAAACGACCACATTATTATTATTATTTTGGTAAGAAGGGAATGCAATAGAAGATTGGGGACTGGTAGGAGGGACAGCTGCCAGTCCCTGATAATGAAGTGCCATATGTAGAAGTAGGCTGCTCAATGGAAACATTTGCTCCCTATTTTCCATTATGGCTTTAGTAGACCTTGAACTCTGGTTCAACGTCTGAATTGAACTCTAATTGCAGCTAATGAATTGCACACATTAGCTCTGTGAACTGAGCTGTGCAAAGTATATAATTAAGTATGAGTGTACCTAAGTGAAAAGCTGGCTAATGGCAATGCAATGAACTATTTATGAACTTGGCCATATTGATTGATTCACAGATTAAAAGCATTTCGGATGCAACAATTGGCCACCTTAGGGAAAACTTTAAGAAATTGTTTGGATAGTATAAAGTTGAACAGTCACATATATTGTATTGTATTGTATTCGCCTGATTGGGTATTAGTTGACAGCACTGCTAAGAGAAAACCCTGACATATTATTATTTTGATGAAGATTAAATAACTTTTATAATAATTATTATATTGATAAGTGCATTAGTATTCAGATTCTCTTTAATTGAATTAAAAATGGTAACTATCAAATCATATTAAAATGTAATATAAATTGTAATTTAAATGACACATAATCAGTTTAATAATTACAATATTTGCACATTTAAATAAAGAAAGGTAATTTATTTATTTTTATGTAAAACATCACTTTATTGGGCTTACAAAGTCCAAATGAAATTGTCAGATTATTGTCATTAAAGGGCGACCAAAATGTTTGAAAATATCAACAAATCCATTTTATTGCACGAGTTCGTCGAGCATTAATTATGGGTTACATTGCAGCACGACTCGGTCACCCTACACTCTCCCCCCGCAACACGTCGAATTGTGGCTAATTTGCCAAGCCGAACAATAGACAAACAAACTGAAACAAACATTTGTGTTTGGACATTATTTTTACTGCTGATTGGCATCAATTTTATAGAGCGGCCCTTGATTGAAGCTTCCAACCAACTTGATGACAGATTGATCAATTTACTGCATTTAAGTGTTGCTCAGTACAAGCTTCCCATAGCATTAAATAATTCGTTGATAAAGGCGGCTGACGGTCAGAATATGGAAATATCCTATATTTATTTTTTCTTAAATGCAAACAAAGATTGTATTGTATCAGACAGATAAACAAATGGATTAACTTTGCCTATATGACGCATCCTTCAGGAATTTACATTCCGAATTTGAAATCCATGACTCGAACAGTCTCTGCCATCGACGCGTACATTCAGACGGATGGCTTTTGATACTAATTAAGAATATTTATAATAGTATTAAAGATGAATCCTTATGCTGGTTACATACTATTGTACACAGCCATTCTACCCGTTTTATGCGGTTTTTAATACGCCGAGGATACAATCAATACTTCATACGCAAAGTTAAATTGCTCAGCTTAGATAAACTTTTGCAGTATTTTTCCCAAGCAAATTTAAGATATGCACATACAAGAATTTGGATGCGGCTGAAACATATTTAACCTTCCATGGCCTAAATAATGCTGCAATCTTTAATTATTTGTCAGCATGACGGACCGAAATACGCATGTGTTCAGAGAGTTTGGGCCAAAGCCCAGAGATATTATCGCAACAATTTGCACGACTCAGCCCTAACTTAACGGCTTTTGTGACAGCTTTTTGTCATGGTCAACATTTAATTTATATGATAACTACAAAATTATTCACCTTGACAAGCAAGAGAAATGCAAACGAGCAATCGAGCTTTGGAACAAACGTTGCATGGAGACTTTGTATAGTTTTGCAAGCAATTAATTTTAACAATAGCTGCCATTATTCAAGTTGAGGCAAACATATTTTAATAAAATGAAGTCATAAAATCATCTCGAGCACATGTTTAAAACTTGTTTCTAAACTTTGCGACGAAATGCAAATGATGGAAGCTGCAAACTTGGACAGCAAATCTCGTTGTTTGTGTGGGTGAGCTCGCAATTATATTTCTAAATGAATTCACAAGATTTTTCTGAAAGTTTTTCAAATGAATGAATTTTATCAAGTGATTTGCTTGGTGAACGGTATTCATTGTGTCGTATTCAACCTAATTTCAGCAGGAACATATATTGTGAAAAATACATTTATTCTATAGTATTGTCAATTGAATTCCGTGGACTTTAGAGTACAGAGTGCAGTGAATCAATTTAAATTTAGCTGGGGTATGCATTTTGTATATAGTTTTCAGTACAAGAATGTCGTAGGAATTATGGCGGAAGCGTATGTTGGAATGTAATTCAAATTGCAAAAGTTCCATCAGGTTAATTCAATTTGACTCATAAGCAAATTTTGAACAAATTAAATGCGTAAAGTTTTGCAATTGCCGCACTCGTAGCAATAAATTTCACAAAAGTCCTTGTGTAAATGACTTTGATTGTCATTGTGATGTTTATGGTAAGGGACTTTGTCCTTGTTCTCCATCCCGTTCCTGTTACCGATCCCGCTCCAATTCTCAGTCTCATCCTTACTTTCGTCTGGCTGCACTCAGTCACCAGGCAAGCGTAACATAAAGCCGATTTTTTCGGCTGGAAAATGGCGAGTGAGATAATAAATCTTCAGCTCAGAAACAAATCACAGCAATTTCATTATGTACATTTAATGATGTTGAGCGGCAGCAAAGCCAAATCCAAATCCGAATCCGTATCCAAATCCATATATACAGAGCAACGAAGTCGTGACAATTACTTGCAGCCCGCGAGCAATTTGTAAGGCTGCCACGCTATGCAACATGGCCAAGTTGTTAGAAATAATCACAAGAAATGGCCAAGCTGCAGAAATACTCCTTTATAAATAGTATAAATATATTCTTTATACCTTAGCAAATACAAATATATATATATAAATTGTCATATATATATATATATATAAGTATCTTTCTTTGTATATAAATTCGTAAAGGGATTTGTGAAGCCAGCCAAGTTCTGCTGTGACTCCATAGTTACTGTTGTAGTCATTTAATTAGTAAAATTTTCTTTGTGATTTAACAGTGGTAAAGTCTTCTCATAATTAGAACGACAGCTCGGCAAATTGTGCCTTGAATTTTATATAGATATATATTTCATACATAAATTTTGTTTTTGCACTTTTATTTTGCAATCCCAGCTCATATGTGAGTGCGGGCTATAAAATCTTGCCACCTGCTTGCTATCATTGTTCTCAACACATCGTCTGTGGTTTTTATTATTTTTACCATAAATCTGTCATGAAATAAAATACACAGAACTTGGGATGGGTTGGAAGGATGAAAGTGGTGGGAGTTGGAGGGAATTGGAGGGGACACTAAGCTGTGGGGGAATCGACGCTCAAAGAAACTGCTTATTAGCCTCGGCATTCGTTCGTTTCGTTTTATGTAGCGGGTGTTTGGGCGAGTGCGGTGCACTTTATAAAGATATTTGTGTTTGTGTTCGTGTTCGTGAAGAATTGCAAATTTCTTTGGCACATAAAATGATATTTTTAATGCCGATGGCAACAACAAGCAGTATGATTTATTAGTGTTGTCTATGCAATTTTTGATATATTTAGGGGATATTTACCCTTCTTCTTTGCTTCAGCGAGCCCAGGTCGATACCATTTTAATTTGCTTGGTCAGCAACATTTTGTGGCATATTCACGTGTCATGATTTAATATGGGTAGATACTAAAAATTTTATAGTTGATGCGTGATTTTTTTAATTATATATTGAGAGTAGCATTTATATTTTTTATATTCATAGCATATTGAAAAAACGATGTTACATTTTTTAATGTAATTTATACATCTCTTTTAGTCTAATTCAATTAATAAAATTTAATATAGAATATAGCGTTTAAATAAGCTTTGAATTAACTTTCCTTGTTGGCTTAGTGGTTATCATTCACCAGAATAAAATTAGAAAACTAGAAAAATATTTAAACTCTTTTATAGAAAATTCAATTTGTTAGTATTATATTTTCAGCATTAATAAAAGAAAACAAATTTTTCGAAATTGAGAAAAATATTCTCAATGAAAAACTACTTTATTTCCGTAAGAAAGGAACCATTATCTAAAATATTTTAAATCCTTTACTTTATTTCTTTTGCTTCCGCGCGTCCATTTACAAAATCAATGCCGTGTGAGCAACAAATTTTGTAAAATATGTTCTGGGCTTGAGGCTGTGCCCCTCTACTCCGGCAACGCATCAAATAACTAAAATATCATAAAACTTTTCAACTTTTCTCTACTGGCCATCTATTATATCTATATATGTGTGTATGTGTTTGAGTGTGTGATGGTGAGTGTGTAATATCAAAATGGTTTGCTCACGTTGCGTTGTTGACCGCGTCACGCTTCACAGCATAAAGCAATTACTGTGGCGTGAGTTGAAGTTGAATCCTTGTTGGCCCTCCTGACATTCTGTGGTGCGGGGATGTTACTTGAGTCGCTGCACGCGCATCCCGCGCCACTTTGATTTATGAAATTTTAGTAAAACATCGGTGAGGCGAGGTGTGCTAAGTCAGCTGCCATCGCTGACACCGTGCCACACCTTTAAACCAGGGTGCTGCATCGAAGCCTTAGGTCTGCACCTGGCTGGGGCACTGCATTGATTTTGTGGCTGTTCTAAACTTTGACTTCGACTGACTGTCAAACTTTTAGTTGGCCATGTGCAACGGTAGTCTGCTCATAGTTACCTGTACTTAATTGAATACGAACTCTCAATGTGCCACGCCCCCAGCCGCCCATTGCAGTATTTTCGTAAGCAACTATTGACATTAGATATATTTTAGGTTGCGTCTCCTCCTAACTTGCCTCCATTTGCGGCTTCGTAAAGCAGCTTTAAATTTACACATGGAAAGAGCTTTGTGTGTTTTTGACACAAAACTTTTAGCGACTCGGCTTAACCCTTGCAGCTGCAATCTTCCTAGTGCAATTTGTTGTTGATATTTTCCCCCAAATTTTCTTTTTTTTTTTTTTTGTTTTGTGATGTGACAATGGAGTTTTCAGTTGCCATTAGAAAAGTTAAAAAAGAAACTTTTTTGTATTTAGAAGAGAGCAGCAAAATATTCTTATAGCGTGATAAAGACTGGATTCATAATGAGATTAAGTAAAAGTTGAATATTTTAGTATCATTCGAATTTAATGAGCCTCTGGCCACACTTTCATCCAGTGCAAAGAAGGGCTATGGAATATGTAAGAAAATGTGCTAATTTAGCATTTGTTTTCAAATTTCTTTTGTTCTCTTTCTGAAGAATTCAGCGAACAATTGAGTTGTCCTTATCAATAATTGCTTTGCCCTCTACACATGTCAGGTTCTTTGAAGGTCCAAACAGATGCACTAATGGCAAGTGCCCACTCATCTTTATTGCTCTCCACACACACGCTCACACAACCTCACGAAACCACAAACGTTATGCAAACAAGTATATACCTAACACATACGCACACACATACACTCACTCAATCACACACAACACTCACAAGGTGCCGCTGAATTTCGTTTACGGAGAAAATTCACTTGTGATTGTTGCCAGACGCGTTTTAGCCGCAAACCCAATGAGCAAATCACAACAACAAGGATACACACAGGCACAATCAGCTAGCTGTGAAATACCCGTAAAAGCCGCAGAGCATACACACGTACCCACACACACACATATTCATTTACAAAGCGTAAGAATTCTGGCTAAGAAAAAATTGTATCGCGCTTTGTGGCTCAAAGGTGCAAAGTAGATGGATAAACGGGGATCCTGCTGAGTTTCAGATGGAAGTCAAATACAAATCCATGAATTGTTCTGGTAGAATTCCAGAATGCTGGATGTCAAGTAGAAAATGTGTATCAAGTACAAATGAAGCTGGGCATTCTGTTTAAGTGTGTCTGAGTGTATCTATAATCTTTAAAAATAAAACCTATTTAAGCATGCTAATCAAGTTCAAACAGTTGAAATACATCAATAAATCTCTTAAAAAACACATAAAATTAAATTGAAATGCTGCACGTATTTAACATAGAATATACAAATATTTATTGTCATGTAGCTAAGCTAGTCTTATTGTAAATAAATGATACAGAGTCTGCTCAGCTTATTTAAATATTTTCTGTACATTTTTATACCTTATGCCCATTAAAAATGGGCAAAAAGGGTATAATAATTTTGTGCAAATGTATGTAACACGCAGAAGGAGGCATCTCCGACCCTATAAAGTATATATATTCTTAATCAGCATCAATAGCAGAGTCGATTGAGCCATGTCCGTCTGTCTGTCCGTCTGTCTGTTCGTCCGTCCGTCTGTCTGTGTGAACCTGTCGATCTCACCAGTCATAAGAGCTAGAGACACCAAATGTGGCATGAAGATTCTTGTATACCCTCTTCAGATCGAGTTTAGGTTACATTTTCAATAACTTTCCCCCCTCCCCCGCAAATCGAAAAAAACTAATTATACTCTCATTTCTCATAGTAGACTCTTCGTACTTGGCAGGTGCTTAAATAATATGATACAGAAGCAGTCCTGAAAGTTTCATTAAGATCGGTCTATAAATAAAGAGCTCATCAGGAAAGAAATGTTGCTTTGCACGCAGCACATATGTGCGAGCGAGACAGCGAACGACTGCGTCACAAGACTATATGAAGTGTCGTAACACTCATAACATCTGTTATGTTGTTACTTCTATTATAATCAATATACTTAATTTAGAAAACTGCACAGGGTATTATACAATCGCGCGCGCTCGACTGATCTGCTTGCTTTTTTTTTTAATTTTAATGTATAAACTGCAAACTGTTAAGATAGTTAGAAAAAACTTCTTCAAAGGCACTATAGATGTTTTCTTAATATAATTTTCCAATATCAATTAATTCGGCAGCTATTAATTTATATATTCCATGCGGAAGGGTTTATTAACTTGTTTAGTTGGGAGTTGAACTTCAGAGTGTAACTTCAACAAGCCACACAGCAGCACTATTGTTTATCCAGCTTTGAAAGCTGAAACGCCAAAGCGAAAGGCCAATTACCGCAAAATTCTTACCGTGTTAGCCAGTTACACGCAAAGCACAGGAGAATTTTAGGTGAACATTGTGAGCCACTTGGAATACGAGTCGAAAACACACGTATATATGTCTATATGTATGTATTTGTGTGTGTCTATGCCTATGTCTGGGTGTTTGTAGATACGCTTTGTTGGAAAGTACTCAATGCACACATTACCATTACCACTGCGTATTTGGGTAACTGGATTAGGCCGAAGCTAAACGTGGTAAGACTTGTAACGTTACTAAAGTCATTTAACTAAGAAATATTGTAACTAGACACAAATTCCCATAGCTAAGGTATATGATCGTTTCTCGAAAATTGTTCGAATTAGAAGCTCACATATATATTTGAATAATGCATCAGATTGATGCATTTAAATTCGCAGTTGTTTGATTTCCTATATCTCTCGAAACATTAAACTGTTAGTGTAACTTTAACAGATGCAGCACTAATCTCATTAAGCTGGCCATAACTTTTATGGTAAAAACATTTGAAACATTTTGGATTTACATTTCAGTTAGAGCTATCACTTAACCACATAAGCACTTTCGGTTAACCGGACCGCAAACATAGAAACAGAAAGACAAATCCAAAGCAAATGACAACCAAACATTTGGGATCCGAAAGTGACAATTAAACAGTGTAACAGGATAACGAAAATAAAGCTATATGTGATGTAGAATTGAAGTTTAGTTTCATGGACCAGTTGGGGCTCTCTGTAGTTAGACTAATTAAAACTTAATCTGCATGCGATGTGCTCATTGTCGTATGTCAGGAAAGTGTAGTAGTAATTTAGTCATTTATGGATATCATCCAATCATTAACAGGTATTTATAAATTTCTCTAAGTATAATACAAATATTCTTTAAATACTGCGATAATTCAAGATTTAAGCAGTACTTAAAATATATATATATATATATATATTTAACGGATATATAGTGCATGTATAAACATATAGTTGCTAGAGCTTGGCAAACAGAGTCTTCAAATTCATTTCAGGTGTCTAACACTGCTTTATTCTTTCAATTTCGACCTTATATTACCTTCTGTAAAAGTCTATGTTCATAAAGCAGTGCAGAAACTGTAGATTCTATTTGTAAATGTTAACAGAGATTTTTGGGACAAAAAGTTCAAGGGTAAGCAGTGCCATTCAGTATAGCAAAATACAATATTATCATCTTATACGAAACCTTGTATAACTTCTTACAACTGTTATACACTATTATCGAAATTCAACCATTTTTTTTAACTTTCTTAAGAGAGAAGTTATTCTTTAATATTTAGAAACATTTAGACATTTTCTGACTATATACATAATCGTTGTTAATTATAATTCTGTAACTTGGTAACTATTATTTATTTATTTTGACACTCCAATGACCAAAAACCATTATACAAACTGGGACACACGTATTTTTGTCGATGTTTCCATCCGAAAACATACAATGTTTTGTATAATAATTCCATTTATTAAGTAGCAAGTTATGTGTTATATATTTGAATTACATTTAACTGATATACTAAAATTGTTATACTGATTGTCCAATTCCATTTTAGACCCCCAATAATCCAACAATTACCAGACACAGGAATTCAAAAGAGCGGTCTAAGTTAGTCAATTTCTACCCCTAGAGTAATAGAAATTTCTGTATAATACTTTCATATTGAAAATAGTACACTTTCAACCCTTATGTAGAATGTTATACAAGTGTTATAATTCGATGACGATGTTAGAATTATATACCCAAACCGTATATGTATAACATATATAAACTGTTCTCACAACCAAGTGCACTTCTAACTGTTATACACAAATATAACTGAAATGTCTAAACATTCAAAAGTCCATCGCCATAATGTATCTAAAATACTTTTCCAGAATTAGTCTGTATTACAGACAAATATATTTTAAAAATCCTTAGTTTACATAAGAAAAAAGGCAAAACCAAGTGCTACAACCCTTAAGAGTTTGTGCTTACTTTTCAAAGCTTTGGTTGGTGAATCCAATATTCAAGCTGTTGGGGGAAATAACCGGCGCTGGACTTGGAATGCTGTAAACAGGATATAAGGGCGCAAATTCGTTTAGCCCGAAGGCGTGGAGTTCCTCCTCGTTGATATTACCACGCAGCGTATGCTTTGACTCCTCGTATTTAGGCAGGGCTATCCAACAATAAAATTTGATTAATTGCTACTCAAAGAAAGGTCTTTTTGATATTACCTATATCTCGTGAATTCTGTCTCAATTCGTTCGTTATGGTAGTCACGACAGGCAACTCATCGAGCGGTACTTCATAGCGAGCACTACGTCTTGGCGGCTGCTGTTGGACCACACCATCTCCTGATCCCATTCCCAGCGGCCAAGTGCCAATTGTGATGGGCATTGTAATAAGTTGCTGCTCTCGTAGACTCTTGACCAATGCCTCCACCTCCAGCTGATAGGCAATCTGTATAAGATTGCAAAGGGTAAGGCACGTAGGCGGGGTGCTGGGCACGTGCATGTCGATGGTCAAGGATCGTGTACAGCGACGCAGTACAGAGTCACCCTTGGCCTTCGATATGACAATTCGATCCACACGCGAATGCTCGGGCGTAACACTAAAGTACCGCACCAGCATGACGAGTGAGAGTCTCAGCTCGGAGACAGCAACATTGCTGTTGTTAATGACCACAACTGTCACAGGAATCCGCTGACCAGCCACATAGCCTGCCTGGGGAAGATTCAGTTCCATTTTGATGGGTGCTGTTTTGCAAGGTCCACAGCAAAAGGTGCGATAATTTTCACTGTGAGCAGCTTGCTAGGAAAAAAAGTGAATCAGTTTCATCTCCAACTCAGTAAAAAATTTCCTTTTGAAAACTCACTTGGAGTTGTGGCGTTTCGCAGTTCAGATCCATCATTTTGAGTACTGTAATACCATGTGTATAGGCTTGATCAAATTTCCAGGGTCTGATCAACAACACCTTTACTATATAGCGTATGCAGCCATAACGACCCTCAAAGGACGAAGGACACTGATAGGGCAACTGGCAGGCAAAGTTGTAATTGTGCACACCCGCTTGTATGGCATGTCTATCGTTGCCTATCAAAAGATGTTTACAAATATATAAAACTCTTTACTATTTTTAGCACATACTCTGCTCTGATCCCAATAGATAAGTCTGCGATGATAGATACTCTTCTCGGCCAGCAAAGAGTTTTGTTGATGCCATTTTCCGTTCGCTCCATTTTGTTATACAGTATCCAACTACTTTGACTAATGCAGCTGTCAGATAGATACAATTTTAAAATCGTTTTATTATCTTGAATATGATATAATCGCTCTAAACTGAATGGTGATAAGCTGCCGGTAGTCGAAATAATTTATAATAAGCAAATATTAGCTAAAATGTTAAAATTACTTATTAATCGGGTTTTTATGTGCTTTATCAATGTTAACAGTAATTAAACAATATATTGGCTTAGCCAAATGCCACTCAGTATCTCAATAACTTGGCCTTAAACGAGTTTACTACGATCAGAATTACTTATAGAAAGAATAACTTGTAACTAAGGCTTTTAAAAAATATAAAATTAATTTTTGACGAACTACGATTCGCACAGCAAAATGATTTAAGACCTCATATTTATTTATATACAGTTCTTATCTCGCAAGCTTTAACATTCCTTCACGGCTCTTGCAAATAAAAATAAACGAATTATTATCGAAATCAATGTCGTCATAATGAAATATATACAATAATTTAGTCTATCAACTATTATATACCAACACATAACACGTTATCACCAAAGTATTTATAATGTGCGAGTAAAGTTTCATTTGCGGGCATCTAAATTCCTGATACGTAAAACCCCAGGCACTTGACTTTGTCCGAACCAAATGAGATATATTCAATCAATGTATATATACCTTGGACCTCCTTGATTTTATCAGATTTTAAGGTCACACATCCGCTAACCAGTTGCCCGGCATAGAAAGTGCCATCTTTATTATTATCAAAGCTAATCACACACGTAACGACCATTTTATCGAAAGGAAACCCCACACAATATTACGAATCTGTGTAAATATCCGAACCACAATGTGTACAAGTCCGAGAGCACCACATTTAGGCTCAGCAACGGGTTGCGACTAATTTAAGTAGGTGTGAATACTGAATGCCTGGGACGTTGCTGGTCGTGGCCTGTTTGTTGTTACTAACGTTTTTCCTGTTGTTGTTGTGGAATAAGATAAGCGATAAGGCCGGACGCAAGTTCGTATCGTATGAACGCAACGAAATGGAATTGGAATTTAGAAGAGTTAAATGTTGCCCCTCAAATTTCTATGTGGTTATCGTAGTCAAAAAGACCTTGACAGTGGGTATACTCTGTGTACTATGCTCATTTTTGTGCTTAAAAAGCGATAATGCTCTCTAACCCTGCAAATAGTATATAAAGTTGAAATTGTGCTTATTTATTTATTATAATAATTCTTTATTTTGTTTCAGTGCAAGGTTTTCATTCTATTCCATATGAATAATTAATGTTACAGTTTCCAGACATTCCACTTGTTCTACGTTTTTTTTTTACAGTTCTTGAACGGATTTTACAAAGTGACATTAAGTCGATTGTTTCACAAATTCAAGAGCAAAGACTAGACCATCTTAGGACTAATAGTTTATAATATCCTGTATTTTGTAACTTAAGACGTTTCCTCATTTAAAGCCAAATTCCTTTGTTCACATTCGTATCAGAATTCACATTTTCATTATTATTCTGAGCGGGATCCATGGGCGCTGAAGGGCTTGGTATATTGAATATGGGATACCGCGGACTAAAATTACTACCATCCAAGTTGATCGTGTTTGCTGCGGCACTGCCATCCAATTCATCAATGTTTTTTCCACCAGATGGGGCACGCATATGTAGGGCCTCCTCATAATTGGGTGGTTCTAAAAGTAAACAAAACATTTATGATTACACTGTTAGATAATACACTATTAGACTATTAAGTTCTTACGAATATTGTTATCCCAGGTTGCGTTAGGTGACGCAGCAGCTATTTCAGCGGGATGAGCCAAACTCGTAACATCAAGAGTCTGTGGTGGATAACCCTGCAGATCACGTGGCTGCATCTGAATGTGATCCGACAGAGGTACACTGCCTATGGTCAATGGCACTTTGACCACCTCGTTCATATGCCACCCCTTGACCTTAGCCTTAACCTCCATAGTGTATGCAATCTGAATAATTGTGCAAGCATTAAAGCAAGTTGGTGGCGTGGCGGGGAGACGTAGGAAGTAATTAAACTGTTTCTTGCAATGATTCGGCACAGGGTCTCCCAATAATTTGGTGACAATAAAACGTTCGTTTTTGGAGTGTGTGGTCGAAAGGTGTGTGGCATAGTAGGTAACCATCATAACCAAGCTAATCTGCAGTATCTCCACACGTATGTGGCTGTCATTGGTGACCAATATGTCTACGGGAATCACCTGGCCCGGCACAAAGCCAGTCTGCGGCAGCGTCATTTGTATTTGCAGCGGATCAGACTTACAGGGCCAACAGCAATAGGTCTTTTGGGTTTCACAATGAGCGGGAACCTGTAGTAAAAATTATATATAATGTGTTAGAGCATCATGTGAGACATTCTCTAGCTGCAGACTTACCCTCAGGAGTGGACTATCATAGTTCAAATCCATTAATTTGAGCACCGTAAAGCAACGGGTATAGGATTGATCAAATTTCCAGGGTCTGACCAGAGACACTTTTATCATATAGCGTACTCTACCATAATGACCCTCAATGGAAGAGGGACACGTGGCGGGTATCTGGCAAGCAAAGTTATAGACATGCACACCAGGTTCAAGGGATACTTCCGCTAGAAATATACATAAAATGAGATTTGCTAATTTGCATTACTTTTGATTTGATATTAGTAAACTTACTGCTTAGATTGGAACCCAATAAGAAGGTCTGGGATGCTATGTAATCCTCACGAGCACTAAAAGTATCTGAGGAGCGATCCTTATCGTTGTTACGTGATTCTGTCCAATGCGTTTCAGCATATCCATTGATATTCAGAGTAACCGCTGAATAGACAAAAGTGTGGAAAATGATTATAATATTTTTATACCCTGTACAGGGATATATTAACTTTGTGAAAAAATTTTTGTAACAGGCAGAAGGAGACATCTCCGACCCTATAAAGTATATATATTCTTGATCAGCATCAACAGCCGAGTCGATTGAGTCATGTCCATCTGTCTGTCCGTCCGTCTGTCCGTCTGTATGAACGTATATGGATACCTCCCCCCCTTCCCACGTAAATCAAAAAAAACTAATAATAGCCACATTTTTCAACGTAGACACTTCTAACTTAACAGGTGCTTAAAGAATATCATATAGAAGGAACGCTGAAAGTTTCATCAAGATCGGTTTGTAAATAAGACAGATAATCAGCAATAAAAGTTATTTTTCCACGGAATCGTAGAGCAGCAGGCAGCACATGTGTGCGAGCGAGACAGCGAACGACTGTGACACATGCGTCTGCTTACCATGTGTGCATATTTGTGCGAGCGAGATAGGGAACTACTGCGACACAGGCATAAGTAAATTAAGTGTCGTAACACTCAGCTTTTGATTGAATATGTATAAATATGTGAAAGTTAGCTGCTATAAGCAAGCAAAGAATTCATATGCAAAATGAGTAATCTTTAAACACCTGTTATGTTCTTACTTTTATTTTAATCAAAGTATCTATTATCAAAATACTCTTAATATAGAAGCCTGTACAGGGTGTTATACTGTCGAATGCGTTCGACTGTAGCCTTTTCGACTGGTTCTGCATAGTTTCTATAATTTATTTGTAGTTTTCAATGTTTCCCAATTACTCATTAAGTTTGTAAGACAATTTGATAAATATTTAACTAATAACCGCCAGCATAATAGTTCTTATTTCTATTTCTATTAAAAACTCTATAACTTGCATTAATTTTCTTTGGTGGAAAACCGATTTCTTAATAATAAGTAATTAAATTTGCTTTGTACAATAGAAATATATAATATAATATTGTTTCTATTTATTTATTAGAGCTGAACATAAATATAATTTATTTCGATAGAATTTATTAATCATTAATATTTGATAATAGGATCAAATGGAATTATGTTGAAGGATAAACATTTATTATGAATTTGTTTAATGGCTGCTAAATATATCGTAGATTATTTATTTATCGGGACTTTCCAATTGCACTAACGTGCCTAATTTAGCGTGTGCCATTACAGTTCTATGTGATGAATCACCGCATTCACAATCTGGTCTATCCTAAAAATTTACACTATTTGCAAAAATGTTGTCAAAGTCTTAAAAATGAGCTGTCGATAAGATAAAAATGAGTATGACTCATGGGGAAGAACACTTAAACACTTAAAGAGTAATAAGAATTGTACAATATCTCGTTTGATTTTAAACATTTACCTCTAGCAAGTTTCAGTTTATCCAATTGCAATGTAACCTTGCCCGTTACCACTTGACCCGCAAAGTATGTGCCATAAGGATTGTTATCGAAATCAATTATGCAAGTAACACCCATTACGAGATGTTACAATATAAAAACACAAATGTATTCACTATCGTTCTATCGATAATCGACAATTACTTATGATTATTTTTTGCTCCGCCGCGAATCGCACTTGTCGCAATCAAAATCCAAAACACGACTGATTTGATTGTAATTAAAACGCTTGAGGTTCGCTATTTACTTCTCGCACAACAACATTAACAAATTTAGCAAGTTCCGTGGCAACAGGAACTTTCCCATTTGCCCGACTGAAACAAACTGAAATTGAAACAGATCTTTTTTTCCTTCAGTTCTGGTAAATGGACAATTTGTTATCTTATCGCGTGTGACAATTATAAATTATACATTTCGCCAAGTGTAATGTATACAGATATTACTGATAGTGGGATAATTTTCGTGGTAAGTTCAATAAATACTCAGAGAATGGCCTGATACTATGGTAAAGAGTGCGATAGTAAAGTATTTTATAGACAAATAATATTGCATTTAGAACAATGATCTGAAATCTATAATAATTGTAAAATTAATTATAATAATAAATTTATTAAATATATAATAAAGCTTCACTTAATTTATATTTGTATATTTTCTAAACCCAAAATAACCCGTTAGCCAGCTAAGTCATTTATTATTATCTTAACATTTTTCCTGAAAGCTATAAAATACAAATCTTAAGACTTCTCTCAGAAAAATTATTTATATGTAGACATAAACAGTATAATAATAACAAATGAATAAGACAATACAATAACTATTTTATATTTCAATAATATTAAATACACATTTATACTTTTATTATTATTATTCAAATTAACTTTTCCCTCTTTTTTTATACCCTGTACAGGGCTGTATTAACTTTGTGAAAAAATGTCCGTCTGTTTGAACGCGTCGATCTCAGCAACTGTAAGAGCTATAGACTCCAAATTTGGCATAAGGGTTCCTGCATACCGTCCGCAAATCAAGTTTATTTCAAATTTTGGATACCTCCTTGCGTTCCGCCGCAAACCGATCAAAATTATTTGCAGTCTCTTTATACCCTGTTTACAGTCTGTATTTCTGAATGTACACATTTCTAATTTAACAGGTGTTTAAAGAACACTGTTCTGAAACACATGTGAAAGTTTCATAAAGATTGGTCCAGGAATAAGGAAGACATTCAGAAAAGAAAGTAGATGGAAAATTTTTGAACATTTTGAAATGAATGGCACTGCTTTACCAACAATTAGAATTCATTGGACGCTCATAGCTGCTAGCTTTTGACAGTGAACACATTCTCGCCGAAAAGCTGAGTGTTGTGTCACTTCAAAGGTCGTACTGGTTGCCGACAATTATATTGCAAGTCTAAACGTAATGTATGCAGAGATTTGTATAAAATTATCAATTAATTGAGATTTACTGAAAATGTTGCCAGACCAAACTATAGAGTACGTTTATTATAGAGTATTATATTGTACAGGGTATTATACTGTCGGTTGCGGTCGACTGTAGCCTTTCCGACTGGTTATATCCAAGTGTCGACATCAATATCCTTTGTCCCAATATTCTGTTGCTCTTGGACCAGCTCATTGGAACTTGTTATATTGAATACGGCATAGAGCGGAGTAAACTCACAGTCTTCCTCATTCTGTATACATGAAGGATTCACTACCTTGCCATTATTGGAGTTGTGGTTGTAGGTTGACTTTGGGGACTTAGTTGAAACGGGACGAACTATGTGGATGGCCTCGGCATAACTCGGCGGTGCTGTTTTAAATCAATTAAATTTATTGATTGAGTTATTAATGATTCAATAGTGTATTATAGACTTACATATGGAGTCATCGACTGCCCATGGTTCGGATATGACCCGTGGGGTTTCGGATTCCTCATCTTCGAGCAAAACCAAAGCATTTTCGTTCAGTTGCTGCGACACAACCTCGACTTCAGCAGGAAATGGGCGTGGCTGTTTTTGAAGTTGTCTGGTTAGAGGCACATTCCCTATGGTCACGGGCATGTGAACTCTTTCGTTAATGTGCCAACCTTTAACCTTAGTCTCGACCTCAACCTGATAGGCAATCTGTATGATGCGACATAAATCGAAGCAGGTGGGTGGCGTTGCCGGCACGTGCAGGTCAAATGTGAACTGCTTCTTACAGTTTCGTGTAACCCCCCTCTCCTTTCTTCTTGCTGACCACAAACTTCTCGCTGATCGTTTCAACACTGTGTTGACTGTAATAGAGCACCATCATGACCAGGGTGGCTTTGATTTCCTCAACTCGAATGTGACTGTCGTTGGTGACCAGCACAGTCACTGGCATTGTCTGCCCAGGCACATATCCTCTTTGTGGCATTGATAAATGCAATCTCAGCGGCTCCGAGCGACATGGCCAACAATTATAGGTCTTTTGGTCCGCCGAGTGTGCCGGCGTCTAATATAAGAGAATACATGTTGTATGCAAATTCCTTAATATATTTGTTGAACTTACACGTAGAAAGAGACTCTCCTTATTCAGATCCATCACTTTCAGCACAGTAAAGGGACGTGAGAATATTTGATCAAACTTCCAGGGTCGAATGAGCTTAACACTCACCGTATACCGTATTCGACCAAAGATTCCCTCAAACGAAGACGGACAGACGGCGGGAATCGGACAAGCAAAATAATAAACATGAGTGCCTTCTTCAATGGCGACTCCTATGGTATTGATAGATGAAGACAATTATAATTACATATTATTTGGATATACCTTTTCTATCAGCTGTCAATAATTGAACTTTTGACCTAATATAATCTTCGTGTCCACTGTAAATTTCGGTCGTAGTTTTGTTGTCTACATCGGTTTTTGAATCCGTCCAGCACGTGGAAGCATAGCCTCTTATCTTTAAAATGACAGCTAGATAGTAAAATACAAATAAAATTATAATATATATTCCCCTGACGAATATCTTCAAAAATTGATAATCAGAGATAACAATAAAGAGTATGAATCATTTTTATTTGTGAAACATATTCGATTTCTATAGGCTTTTCTACTTTTAAACTCACTTTGAACCATTTTTGGCTTATCCGCAGTCAAAACTACACAGCCTGATATAACTTGTCCCGCATAGTAGGTGCCAAGTGGATTGTTTTTAAAATTAATTTCACAACTGACAACCATGATTAAATTTAGTTGCTACTACTATGAATTTGCTTTAATTGAAAATAATTTTTATAATAATTGTCTTCAACGTTCTCAGTGATTCGGGTAACTGTTCAAATCACACTGAATTTAAAACAAAATTGCTTTATGTCATTTGAGTTACCAAATATTATCTTATCAAAATGATTATTATGCATTAGGTATTTAATGAATGGACGTTACATTTTGGCATGTGTAACCAAAATCAAATCAGTTAACAATTAAACATACATACATAAATATATTATTAAATGTGACTACAGCTGTAGAGTGTAAAAACTTTATTAACATTTAATTAAATAATCGGATATTTGGCCATTTAAGAACTATATAATGTATTTTTATTTTTAAGTAGTACATTGTATAGCTTGGAGAAATTGTTGTAAAATTGTTGATAAAAAGAGCTAAAAAGAAAGTTATCAACTCTCGAAGGCTAACAGAAACTCGATCACATAGACCATTATAACACCCATGTCTGGGATTACAGAGAGTATTTATGATAAGATAGCACTCGGAAATTGTTGCTAGCTCCAAATGTTGTGTTAGTATCACAAAACGAGCTCAGTTGCCGTTTAACAACGAGCTGGTTCGGACAGTTAAATTCTTTGGACCCAAAGCTGAATTAACCCATAACGAACCGTTGCCAAACGACGGGAGGCCCAAAATGTCCAATAATTGTCTCATAACGTTCGATCAAAATGAGCATGGGACATATTTTACAGGCCAGGTCGTAACCGGCAAGGTGCAAGTCAGTTTTAATAAAACTAAAAAACTACGAGGTACGTAAACTTTTGAAAAAATCTTTCAATTAGTTTTGATTTTTAACAATTTTTACTACATTTTATTAACTGTGAGTTGGCCTCACACATATCACATTGCAATCTTATCTATATTCTATGCGCGTTTAACATTTCTGTTCTGTTTTCCTTCTGGCCAGCCCATTATACTATTCGTAATTTAATGATAACTCGAAATTGCCACAAACAAAACAAATGCACAATAATTGATGCTAAACAAAGAACAAAATTATTGTTGTAGTCGTTCAAACCAAAACTTGTAGGGGATTTACAAGGCTGATAAAAATTTAACCAACCTAAAGTTCAGGAAATGCCTGAATTTATGAGTCATATTATTGAATATTTTGATTTAGAGACTATTAAAATTTAAATGTTATAAAAAGCTCAATAAAATGCAATAAAAATAGGCGGATATATGAATTTCTAATTAAAATTTAATGGAATTAAATTAAATAAATTAATAATTTAACTAAGTAAAATTTTATTTAATAATATTATATACACATTATATATTGAGTTATTATACGAAGAATGATCGATTTTTAATCTAAGCCATTAATATTCCATTCATTATTATTTTTTAGAAACGTATTGCAAGTATTAAAATAAAAAAAAATACATTTATTTTATATATTATGTAATATAAAATACAAAATAAATAACATTTAATATATAATATAATATGATGTCAAGTATAATTTTATATTCACCCTGAAACTAAATTTCTCTTCTTGATTTAACAGGTATTAAACTACAGATTTGCGGTTATGCCTGTGCTCAATGGCGCAGGAAACATGGGCGTGCGGTGGCCACAAATCAAGCCCATTTCAAGCCGGGACGAAAGCATTTCTTTACGGGTCGAGAGGATTACATTGCGTCAACGACATATCTGATGGGTTCGGAACAGGGACAAACCTTCAATATTGATGCTGGAAACTATACATACACTTTTGCCTGTCCCATACCCAATCATTGTCCATCCTCGTTTGAGGGGATCTATGGGCATATACGTTACCTGGCCAAAGTTGTATTTATACGTGCTGGAGCCTCAAATCGCACTACGAACGTGGGTTTCACGGTGCTCAAGTTGCTCGATCTAAACCAGGAGAACAAACTACTACGTGAACCGGCCAGTAGTGAGGCAATGGAATACTTCTGCTTTATGCACGCCAAGCCGGTGCATATGAAGGTGACACTGCAACAACAGGGATTTGTTCCTGGCCAGTTTATGCTCATCCATGCCGATGTGCGTAATGACTCCAATGTCGATTGCTCCAAGCTGATGATCATGCTCTATTTGCGAGCCACCTACACAGCTAATATGCCTGCTCTGAATACCGTGTCTGAGAAGATATTACTGGCTAAGCGTGAGGGTGGCCCTGTAGTCCATCAATGTCAGAAATCCTATACGGAATCATTCCGTATTCCAGCCACAGCTCCCACGTGTGAACATCTCAGCAAAGTGGTGCGTGTTTCCTATGAGGTGCATATTGTGGCCGTGATGAAATGGTTAATGGCCAATCCAAAAGTTGTCATTCCCATTACTATTGGCAATGTGCCCCTAGTTACCGTTGGACCAGCTGCGTCGCCGGTCTGTGCCCCTCTCCCCAACGATTTACCGTGTACCTCAGCCAGGGCCATGGAACTAGCAAGCGGAGTGAACAACGCTGGTTACGAGCTAACAGAGGAGCTAGAAGACTATGATTTGCCTGAAGATGGGGATGATGAATTCGAGATCGAGGAGAATATCTCACCAGAGTTACGTAAGTCCCTCAACTCCTTTCCTTGCATTATATATTAACTCAACTCCCTTTCATTGTTGCAGCACCGCCGACGTATGAGCAGGCCATGTTCATGACCGCCGACATCGCAGATACGGATGCCAATACCGTTAGTGAGACATCTCGTTTCACTCCACGTTATCCTGTCTTTGATGTGGATACATTCCAAAGTCCACCACCAAATCCCCCCACCAAAGAAAAGACATCGTCGTCGTCGCCGGGCTGAGCAGCGTGATGAGAAGAAACAACAATTAGAAGATCGGAATAAAGAACAGGAGAGAGAGCCAGTGGAATCGCCAGTCGAGATTTAAGAACTTATCAGAAGCCATATCTTATCTGTAAAGTATTTATATTATTCAGCAGTGACTTGTGTTAAAAAATGAGTGCAAGTATACGGTAATTGTTTGCAAAATGTCTTCAACAAGATACATATTAAATGAATAAACAAGCCCATTAGTTCAAACCAAATTCAAAGCCGATATAGGCAAAGAATATATGACTCTTGTATTGTTTTTTGGGAATAAACAAGAATCAATATATTATTATAACAGATGGGCAAGGCTCATTTGACTCTACTGTTTGTACTGAATAAAAATATAAATATACTTTTACACAAAACATTTACACAAAACATGCATACGATTTTTGCTCATTATTAATAAGGTATAAAAGTTTAGTACAGTAATTTACTTTAAGGGGCATAGCAAGTTTATAGTTATTTTAATTGTAGTAATAAACTCAAAACTCAAATCATATAAAAAGGAAAGCAAGCGATGCTGGGGCTTATGTTGTTACTCAAATATAAACGGTTTTTATACTAAAATTGTATTTTGACCAATCGTTCCTATAACAATTATACGATATATATTGATCCGATGCGGTCGGTTTAGATATACATACATATGTATGTATTGTCTGCTGAAAAAAGAGGAACTTATAACAAGTTTCATTAACATATATTCAGCAGTGAGTTTATATTCATGTTAACATCGATTAAGTTCAGCTAGCTGATTAATAATTTTTAAGTTTTATAGGCTATGACTCCCCTCACCTATCTGCCAGAGAATATATTACTTAACCAATTAATTAAAATTGAATTATTTAATATTAGTTGTACACTTACTATCCACTCAGACTGTTTTTCAATACAGTAAATAAGTGCGCATTTCAAGTTGGGGAGCGCGACTTGGGGAAAACCACAGTCTCAGTTCAGAGAACTACTTAAATACAATTTCTATATATAAATATGCCACCGTTTATTTTAATGAAATCAGTTCGAATCGCAAAGCAGCTGCAAGATGTTGAGCTTCATTGTGTTCTCCTGGCTGTTGACCTGTACAGGTGTATTGGGTGTTGATGTGGACTTGGAATTGGGACGCATACAAGGTGTTAATCTGACTTCAAGGTTGGGCGTCGCTTTTCATGCCTTCCGAGGCATTCGCTATGCGGAGCCTCCTCTGGGTGAGCTGCGCTTCAAGAATCCAAAGCCAGTGAGTCCATGGAAGCCGGCAACGTTTGATGCTCGCCAGGATGGCCCCATGTGTCCACAACCCTGGGACAATATGACAGATGTCTCTGAGGATTGTCTCCGACTGAATGTATACACGAAGAACTTGAATAAAACAGCCCGATTGCCAGTCATTGTATTTCTGCATCCTGGTGGATTTTATGTCTTCTCTGGACAGAGCAAATACTTTGCTGGACCTGCCCATTTAATGGATCGTGATTGTGTGCTGGTCACACTCAACTATCGTCTGGGAACATTGGGATTTCTGGCCACAGACAGTGAGGATGCTCCTGGCAATGCAGGACTCAAGGATCAAGTGCTCGCTCTTCGCTGGATTCAAAAGCACATTCATCACTTTGGTGGCGATTCAACGTCAGTCACATTGTTGGGCTACAGCGCGGGAAGCGTTAGTATTGCCCTGCACATGTTGTCGCCCATGTCAAGAGGGCTTTTCCATCGCGGCATCTGCATGAGTGCTTCGCCCTACGGCAAGCACGCATATAATACATCGGACATTCAGGTGGCACAGCGTCAGGCACGGTTATTAAAATGTCCTGAATTGCCACTTAAGGATTTAGTCAGCTGTCTTCGCGAGAAGCCCATGTTAGATTTTGTTACCTCCTACAATGGCATGTTCGAGTTTGGATGGAATCCCGTATCCAACTGGCAAATAGTCGTAGAAAAGGATCATGGGCAGGAACGTTTTTTGGTGGAAGAGCCCCACAAAACAGCACACAGTGGAAACTTCTACAAGGTGCCTCTCATCTCGGGCATAACGGAATTTGAGTTTATGTCAGGAGCATTTTGTGAGTGTATGTTTTTCTAGAAATTTCTCTTGCTAATCCTCTTCAGTTTACAGTTGATCTGCGTAATGATAGCATACGTAGCATGCTAAACTCCGACTGGGAGCGTGTTGCACCTATTGTGCTACTTTATGAGCGGAACACGCCCCACTCCAAGGAGGCAAGTGCTGTTCTACGAAACGAATATTTGGGCAGTGGTCCCATCGAGAATCCTGGATCATTGCAAGCCCTCGGAAGACTCTATAGTGATGCCATTATTGGAGTCGGATATAATCGTTTCATGCGTCTCATGGCCCCTCACACGCCCATATACACGTATTATTTCCGCTATAAGGGACGCTACAGTTTCCTAAAGGATCCAGATACAAATAAAACTTTGGGTAGGCGTAGATTTAGATATTGATAATACAGATATTTGATAATCACTCCAAATTCTAGGTGCCATGCACCACGATGAGCTCTTGTACTTGTTCCAAGTGCCAATCTTAACTCCGCTCTTTAATCAAACCGATCCGGAGAATACGACTATTGAACGATTGACTCGCATGTGGGCAGGATTCGCTTCCAATGGGTAAATGATTATAATAATATTATTTTGTATTGATCACCTAAAGAAATGTCTTTCATAGCAATCCTAACAATGCCACTGATGGATATTTGCACGATGTAAACTGGCCTTTATATAATCCCAATGAACCAAAATACTTGGAAATCGATGAAAATCTGTCAATCAAAACTGGCAACATTAATGAGCAGCGTTACAAAGTCTGGGATAAGCTGTTTCCTATTCCTACTTAAAGTCAATCGGATTTATCGGATACTTAAATAAATCTAAAATAAATTACAAAAGGTTGGGTCAATAATTTGAATAAAATGATAATATTATATCCTGCAAAATGAATAATATTCGACTACCTCATTCCTAAATAAACACAAGAAAGCAAATAAATAATTTTAATGAAATTTTTCTTTTGCTATTCAAAACAGAGTGAAAATTAATTGATTTTAATACAGAACCTGAATGATTTTGTGGGTATTTGCTATATGGAAGTTATGAAGCAGCCGTTTCGAAAATATTACATCATCTTTTGCTATTTACATCAATGTATTTTAGAGCATCAAATAATACAAATTATTGTTGGTTGAAATCTTATTCTCTCGGCTTCGCTCTCGTTATTGAACTCTCCCATTGTACTCTTTGTGCAGTGTGCTCTCAGTTTATCGCTCTCAACTGACAATGTCTCAATGACAATGTGCTGATACCGACGGAGCTTCTGTTCACAGTTTATGTTAATACTCACAAGAATTAAAGCTTAGAGCTTTGTTAGATTTAATTATTTAATTTATTAAAAACACACTTTAACTATTAATTATTTTTCAAGTTTGTTTCAATTTAATTTGGTTATTAGTTTTTATTAAGTTGGTTCCAATGAACGCTAACCCAAGATGCAAGAATAAGAATAATACCTATGTACCTATGTACAAATCTTTCTATCTCTCTCTGCCTCTTCAAACAACGATCTACGTTTCATGCAAGGTGATATACCCTTAATATCACTGACGCCTATTCACATACAAAGCTTTTGAAAATATTACAGGCAACAAATGTATCGCTCGTAATATTGGAAATAAATATGTAAAATCGGAGAGAAATTTACATAATTCTTGGATTGGAAATCTGACGTAAAGAGATATAAACGCATAAATATTTGAAAAATACTCAAAACAACTACTCCATATGCCAATTTTATGACCGATCTTTAATCGAACCGATGCTGAGAATACGATTATTGAATGACTTATTCGTATGTGGGCAGAATACGATTTAAAAAGGGAAATGATTAAAATAATATTCTTTTATATTGATTAATGTTAAATAATTGCTTTATTGTTATTTTACGTATATCAAACGCAGATAACTTAAGTAAATCGATTAATATAATAAATAAATTCAATTATTAAACTACCTTCTATTTTTAGTAACTAACTTAATTTATTTATGATTCTCATATTCGACGTTTACATTACGTACTTGAACCAAATCTATACTTTTATACGAGTATATGTACCTGTATGTTTGTATATGTGTACATATTGAGTAATGATAAGAAAGCAGTATTCAAACAGCTGATTCAGAACAAGCGGAACAGTCGAGCGCGCACGACAGTAAAATACTCTGTGCGTATCGATTCAATGGAAAAATAACTTTTATTTATTTTCTGATTATCTTTCTTATTTATAAGCCGATCTGAATGAAACTCTTATCATATCATATCATATTATTATATCAATCGACTCGGCTATCGATACTGATCAAGAATATATGTATATACTTTATAGGGTCGGAGATGTCTCCTTATGCCTGTTACATAAATTTGCACAAAGTTGTTATACCCTTTTTTCCACATTTTTAAGGGGCACAGGGTATAAACAGTGTTTACTCGATTCTGCAGAGAGCATTCTGTCTCTCTACTCTTTTGGTGTTGCAAATGTATGCATGCATAAGTACCAAATTAAAAACTAATGTCCATTTAGCCTATTTATTTTAAACATAATCCATTATTAATATGTTATTAATATAATTTTGTAAAAAAATAACTTTCATATCTATCCATCGCAATTAAATTAACTTTATATATAATTAATGCATTTTTTCCATCTGAATAGTACCAACTAAATAAAGTACCTGTTTTGGTACTAATGTACCAAGTGTGCCAACCGTGCTTATGCCCGCACTGAGGCGGAGAGCAAAAGCATTGTGCTCTTGGTTTCTTTCGGGCGCTCTCAACTGATGATGTCACATGTGTACATACCAAAGCTTTACCTTTCGCTCTTTCTCGTGCTCTCAAATATTAAGCTTCAGAGCATTTATATCTTCGGCATTTTATTTGTGTTTCGATTGTTTGGCGTTGCGGTTTCTAATTTGCGTGCGTCGCTTTATTAAATTTTGGATATTCAGTGTTTGAAAAAATGTATTAGTACATAATATAATTACGTATTAGATAAAAAATAACATTTGTGCCTTTTATTACCTCAATCGGCAATGCCCTCGACTTGTGTGTTCGAATTCGACCGGCCCAATCCGATTTACTACAGCGGCGAGACAATTAATGGACGCATTGTTTTGAATACAGAAAGCAACAAGTCTGTCAATGGTAATTTTATCATTTGTTTATAAACTATAAAAAGCGAAAAGACTTTTCGTTATCTTCTGCTCAGTAAAATTTGATAACTACATCTGTTTTGATAATCAAATTCTTATTATACCTTAAACCAGTTTTGTCTGTATGAAAGCAGAAAGCAAACAACGCTAATTGACATACAAGTATTTATTGAAATTTAAAAATAATTTAAATCTTTTGCATGAATTCTATAAATACTTATATAATGCACAAAAATATGTCAATATGACGTGACCATATATAGACATGCTAAACATATGTTATTTCCAGTTGAATACATGATAGTAATTAATTGAACTGTAAAATTATCCAATAACAATAACTAAATTTTTAATTTTCATAATAACTTGTCATGCGATAAGCGAGCTTTAAATAATATTAATTGTCTCATTCTAACAAGACCTATAAAGCTTCTAAAAGCAAGCAATCAAAATTATGTTACATATAAATGATAAGCATTCGCTGCTGATTGAATGAAATAATTTAAAATATAATATACCTATTTAATGAACTTGGTTTCACTGTGCAAGGGGATCCAACGAATGAGTCACAACAACAATCAAAGCTAAAGTATTACATTCATATTATTTATCCATTGGCTTCATATTTGTCTGAACAGCTGTCTACATACTATTCGAGGGCGAGGCTAAGGTGCGTTGGGAGGAGCGTCGCACGAGGACCGTTAATGGGAAATCGCAAACATATACGGAGTATTTTCGGGGCAATGAGGCTTATCTGAATACTCGGACCAATGTTTTTGGCGAGGGAGACTTACCGCAAGGCACCCACAGCTACACTTTCTGCATACCCCTCCCGCTGGAGTGTCCAACTTCCTGTGTGGAGAAGTATGGAAAGATTTCCTATGAGGTCTCACTCGTAATCGATCGATCCTGGCGATTCAACAATGTATTCAAGCAACCACTAACCATACTCCAGACATATAATCTCAACATGTACCCAGAGATGCTGGTGGGTTCCATAGATACCATCTAAGTAAACAAGAAACTGATCCTTTTCTTCCACAGATACCTATAAAGAGTGAAGACATCAAATACTTTTGCTGCTGGCCCTGTTCATCGGGACCTGTAATATCAACTTTAACCATACCCTTCGGTGGCTATGCACCAGGACAAAGAATTAATTACACTCTGCAGATAGATAATCAATCGCATGGCTATGATCTAGATGGTATTGAGATCTCCCTGATACAGGTGTACGAGTTTAGGGCTAGTTCACCCCATTACAAATCGCGGACACATAAGAATACACTCTCCTCAGAGTTTCAGGCTGAACGAGTGCGACGTTTGTCGAAACGTTTGATAAATGCAAGCCTGGTTATACCGCCCGTGCCACCCTCCTCCAGACACACACGCATAATCAACGTATCTTATATGATATCCATGGCTATTAAGACGGGAGATTGTCACACAGATTCGGAAATTGAAGTGCCCCTCATAATTGGGACCATACCTTTGGCTCAGAGTGCCCAAGATACCACTAATGTGGCCCAATGGATACCCCAGACACCAGACACTCCAGCTGGAGCAGCTGCAGATCTGCCGCCAAGCTATGATAACTGCAGTGAGTATTACCGATAATTCTAATAACTAAATCTTTTAAATTATTTGAGCTTCCTCATCCTCGAATATTCTTTCAAAGAACCGCCCTCATTCGAGGAAGCCACACATATTGGAGAGAGATTCGTTGACACGGATGTCAATGAGCATGATCGTACCGATGATTTCATACCCCGATATCCCATGTACACAAATTTTGCTGAACCCACTGCACCACCACCAGAAATTCCAGATGTGCCTGTATTGCGATTACCACATAATCCCAGTGCACCTTCTCCGCCTTTTTGAAGAGTTGCTAAATGCTCCGAAGATAGTTGCAAATAACTTCCCTGTTGAGTTGAGAATTCTATTTGATAATTATTTGAGAACCTCACTATTATAAGGAAACATACTTAATAACATGATGTTTATTTTGATATTGACACTTTAACACAATATTGTTTATAAGGTTGCACCGTGTGCACTGCTATACTTATGCTATGTTATTAAATGCATTTATTATTCTTATAATGATATATATTTACTTAATGATATGTATGATATAAGTTAAACGGGGAAAAATGATACATTTGGCTGGATTAGATTAGATTAGATACCCTCGCATTTTGCTAACCTTTAATTAGTTTGATAACCTCGCATTTTGCGGAACAAAGGTAATATAAAGCATCTTTAAATAAATATATTTCAGTAAACACAGTTTTATATAATTTAGCTAAAATAACTTATAAAACATCAACGATTTTCATACTAATCAAGTTTCATGAACACAGTTTCAAAACTGAGGGACTACTTTTCTGAGAAACTGACGGGCAGATGGATAGACAGACGTGCTGATTAACAATTTATACACCTTATAGGATCAGCCACAGCTACTTCAACATTTGTGGATAATATTATAATATTATTATACCATCTACAGTACTAAGGATTAGGTACGCTATTCTAATTGCAGCGCTATCACTACAGTGTGCACTGCTCTTAGAGAACCTTTTCGGTTTCGGTATGTTCCATTTCATAGTAGAGATATCGTGGTCTAAAATCTATGTTTTCCCCGGACATGGCATGCTTATCGTTCTTATTTAGATTGGTGGCCACCATGAATTCTGCCTCCCGAAAGTTGGAGCCTGCTGAAAGAGATTCAAAGTAGATATTAGTTAGCTGCAGGCGAGACAATTGATATTGTAACTTACTCAATGAGCTCATGGACTGGCTTAGATTAGGTGCTGCCATGGCGAAAGTACATACTTCGGGTGTCTGATTTGGTGCACTTGCCACGCCCATATGGGACAGTTCGAACTGAGAGCGAGCAAACGGTTGTTGTTTTAGGCCATCCTGCAGAGGCATGGGACTGCTCACAATGATTGGGATTTGGGCCATGATGAAACGTTCTGGCGATGTGGTTTGCACCATGGCCTCCACCTCGTAGCTGAGTTGAAGGCAAGAGCAGGCAGCGGCACTCAATGTGGCAGGAGTCTGTGGCACTTGCAACGTGTGCAGATGCTGAAAGTTAATCAGCTCATGACGTGGGACATTGGTCAACTGATGGATGCTGCTGACCAAATAGCGGCGTTCTACTTTAGTCTCTGCATGCTTTGGCTTATCCTTCTGCTGGCCCATATAGGTGCTGACCAAGTTAAGCTTATATGTTAACGTCTTTAGCTTCAGCTGCTGCGGATTGGCAAGTCTCACGTGTACCGAGATGCATGCACCAGGCTCATATCCAGATCTGGGTATATCCAACTGAAGCTGAAGTGGTCGCTGCCAGAATTTAAGTGTCGAAGTCTGTTCCAAGATCTGCACTTCACAAGGTGCCGTCAACTGGCCAGGCATCGAATCGCAACGTTGAAACACTTGCAATGGACGCAAGAGTGCCACTTCTGCAGGCTGATTCGTGGTACGGTGCAACATTAGCTGCAACGTGTATCGTATGTGTCCATGTGCTCCTTCATAACTGCTCGGACAACTCAGTGGCAACTGCACACTGAAGTCATATCTGTAGGTGCCGGCATCAATGATCTGGGGCAACGCCTCCTCAGATCCAACGAAATAATCAATCTTTGCAAAGTAGTCCGCACGCTGCTCAAAGGCAATTGGCGGCTTGGCAACTTGTGGCTTATGTTTGGCCTTCGAAGTTTTTTGCTTCTGAGGCTTCAACCAGGAGCTGCATGCAAAGCCATTGGACTCCAGGGAAATCGCTAAAAGTTCATTCAATAAATTAAATTATAAAATGCACTTGCTTATCAGGCAATGAGCATATTCCAAGTATGAATCATGTCTGACGCGATGGCTTATCAGTGGGAAAGTCCGGGGGTTTGGATAATGACTCATTGCGTCTTACCTTTTATTAGAGCACGCTCCGGTAGGGTTAGGTAGATGTGACCATTGACCGTCTCACCGGAATAGTAGACCCCACTGGGTCTCTCCAATTGGATGTCACAATGTTGGCTCATTATCGAACTGTTTACCGCTCAACTGTTGCTCGATGTCTGCCATTTGTCGAGAATTGTTTTCCCTATTAATCGGGCAGCTTCTATCGGCCTTATCGGTATTATGCATGTTGGCGCGAGTGTTATTATTACGTTTATCTAATCGGGCCTCGGCCTGGCTCTAGGCCATCAGTGCAGGTGCGAATACATAGCACGACCACTTATTGTTCCGCACAATGAGTTGTCATAAACAATTACTAAATTTAATTAAATAAGTTTATGTACAAATCGAATTGTTGCTGGGCGTTGAATACTTCTAGGCGAATCAAGTTAATCCAATTAATTCGAATGCTTATTAATAAACTCTTATTACTTCATCTGCTTTAACCAATTGAAAAATGGGTAAACGTTCTTTTGCTTGGATTTGTACAGGCATCATATACTTTTTAATTTATGAAAATAATGTATAAAAAACGTAGGAAACTATACACAGGCTACGCAGTGGAATGAGATTATTAATCAATATTCACAATTCCCTCTGTAATAAATTATTTTAGTCACAGAAATACTTAGAAATAAATATTAAATGTATGCCGAATTCTGGACTCACAAAAATTAGTATTATTTTCGAACTATAATACAATTGAAAAGTTAATAAATTTAAGCAAACTAAATACATGTAAAAATGCAAATGAATCTTCAGTGCAAACACAATTATTAAGGCTAAAATATTGAATAAAATTATTAATTTTCAACTAAAGTATTTCAAATGAGAATCACAGTAAATAACAGATTTATAAAGTATCAAAGTTAAGCATATGCCTTTCCCAAACAAAAGACTTGATAATTTCATTGTAATCAATAGTGTATACATATATATTGTCCAATTATGAACGCAGTAGTCGAGCTTAAAATTAGTAAGTATATATAGATCTTCTTAGTTGTACATGGTATAAGAATAGTATAAGTATAAATATAAGTATATTTATTATATATATTAAATCTCTTCAATCTATGTATTCATGCATGTAAAAAGCCATGGAATAGTATGCTAAAAAACGTTTCTTTGGCACATAATAAGTTCGCTTCAATAAATTTTGGATGGCAGTAAAGTATAAACATGAGCAATGAGCGCTTTAATAAGACGGATAAGGATGAGCTCTAAAACTAGTTTTAATCCTTAGCTCTGAACACTTAAATTGTAGACGCTTACGTATATTACCACCATCGTTTAGTATAAGACACTTTCAGTTAGAATTGATGCTCTTCCTGGGGCTGAAGTGGAGCCAATTCATGCACCTGAGCTGTCACATCTAGCACCCTAAGCTGTTGTCCAGCCTCTGCCTCAGCCTCAGCCTCAAGTTCAGCCTCGCCCTGCTCGGACAAGGGACCGCAGAGAGATCCAAAGGTATCCAGACTGCGACCAGTGTGATCCGTATCCAGTGAGCCATAGGATCGATAGTGATGCATATCCAGTCCTGAATCCTCCAAACCAATGCCATGAGCTGGCGCAGTGCCAATAAATGTGTTAAAGCCAGGAAACTTGGGCAAGTTAATGCGCTGGTGGCCAGAAGGTTGACTCTCCAGCGTCAGCTGGCTGCCACCCAAGGTGGCAAAGCTGAACGAAGGCGGCACTACGTAGAAGAGCCATTATAGCAAGCGAAGAAGACTTCCTGGGAATACTTACGGCAACTATCATACGAGGGCGGCTCATCATCATCCAGCACTTGATGCGCTTCATCCACTGCCGTTTCCGTCTCCTGTGTTGGCTCCTCATCTACTGTTGCCGGTCTTGGATGCACTCGCTCAATCAGCCGCTGTCGTTCCGGCGTCGGAGTCCGTCTTACGGGCTGCTGCGTACGAATGGCGGCCCTCAAATGCTGCAGGGGCGTGGTGCCTATGACAATTGGAACGGACAGATCCGTGTCATAGTGAAAGCAGCCTGTTTTCAGTTTCACCTGCAGCGTATAATGCAGAAACACAATGTAATTCGGATTGAGGGTTGAACGAGGCGTATCCATGGGCACACAAATGCTTGAGTCATAGACTCGCTTCGATAGCCTTAAGGTGCGATCCGTAACAAGCTCTTTGCACAGAGTCTTCGTATAGAAATTCCGTTTAACCGGCTTGCGTGAGAGAAACACAAAGTGTTGTTTTATTGACACCTCGAGTCCAATGATGTCATAGTGTGGCGATTGATTGTCAATCTCCACACAGAAAGGCACATCCTGCAGTGGTGTAAATCCAGAGGCTGCCAATGCCAAACTGGAGCTTATCGGACCGGAGATACATGGCCAATGGCAGAGGTATTTGATATTCTCGTCCTGAACGGGTAGCTGTTAGAATCAAGTGAAAAAGATTAAAAAATATATTGTTTTTAAACCAAATTATTTTTTACTTAAATACTCTTCAACATTCTCAACAATAATTTACCAATTTGTAAAATGTATATTGCAAAAATTGTATCTAATAATTTCAAATAAACTTACAGTTTAATAAACAAAAAAATTATAAAAACTATCTACTTTCTAATTATTTCTATACTGATCAATATATATTTTTAAAAAGCTTAAAATCATAAATAAAATAATTAATAATACAAAAATTTAAAAACTAAAATAAAAAATAAAAATAAAATAAATATTAATGCTACAAAAAATATTTGAAATAGATTTTAACAAGAAATCTAAGTTTTATAGTTTTATAATTTACCATAAATCAGATTGAGGAATTAAATATTAATTAAAGTAAACAGAAATTAATCAAAGATAAAACTTTATTCCAAAAATAAAATTGTATATATTAAGCACTTTCACAATCATTCGTTCCACTGAACAAAATCATATTGAAACTTCTCTGATTTACAGACATCGAACCTACCGCAAATTCCGAATTGTAGTTAAGATCCAGGGTTTGAACGACAGTGATAGGCTTACGAAAGATCTCATCGAAACCCCAGGGCTTGTCGATGGTCAACGAGATGTTGTAGGCAATGTAACCATAAGGACCCTTACAGGTGCTCGGGCAATCGGGGGGAATGCGTAACGTAAGTACGTAAACATGAACCCCCGCACGGAAGAGAGAGTTGTCAAAGACATTGGTACGAGTGTGTAAATACTGTTGATGTCCCGAATAGTTAGAGGTTTCGCTTTTGCCGCTCATGGACCACTGCACCTTAGCCTCGCCCTCAAGGGTAACATAGACAGCTACGAATGGTACGTCATGGTAAAGTAGGAAGTGGTCCAAGATTTATGATTTGACCTACCATTCACACGCTTCACTTTGTCCGTGCGTAGCAGAATCCTTCCACTAATGTATTCGCCACTGTTGAAGACAGGATTGAGGCGATCCAGTTGGAAAACACAGGTGGTGGGCATGGCTCAAGTAAATGAAGATGTCAGTTCACATCACAGCAAAAAGCACAAAAACAGGACGAATCACGCAACACAATTTTGAAGCGAACTGAACTTTGGCACAGCCAGACGCGCACTGAGGTCCTTTGTTGTGCGTCTGTGCTTTGCTATTTCCCTCTCACTCTCTCTCTATATATGGCTTTCTCTCGCTTTCTTGCTCTCTTGCTCTCTCGCACAGCATCCGACAGGCTTTCGCTTTTGTCAACTGGGCGGATGGAGGGCACGAATCAATAACTTGGCGCCGTGCGTCTGTGTAACTGTCTACTGTCTGCTTCTGGTCTAATATTTCAAAGCAAAAACCTTCTCAAATGGAGCAACCGTTTGCAGCTTGGCCCTTTCAATTTCTTTGTTCATATCCAAAAAATAAATAGAATAAAACAAAAACAACAGTTGCAACGCCAGGGGACAACGGCGAGGTCAGTGGCGGTTTTTTTTTTTTTTTTGTCGATGACCAAAACCAACAACAGTTTGTCAACTTATTTTTTGGCGGTAATAAACATATCTCAAGCTACGGAATTTTAATTTTAATGGTCTTCTACACCACTTTTCTGCTCCATTGATGCCACAAAATGTGGCAAAATAATTTGAGTGCCTTATTCGGCAATCTCAATATCAAACACATTGGGGTCCTCGATGTGGTACCCCTGATTGCCCACGCACTGTTTACTTAATTGAGCCAATGTCTTTATGTTTGCCTTGACCCATTCCTTCGATATGGCTTCGGCATATCATTAAGCAATATTTGCAAATGGGTTCGAATTTGTTTAATGAGGCATAAAACCAAACATTTGATAAGCTGTTCAATAAAACACAAAGTTGATTATTAATTATCTGCATTCATTATTTGAAGTAGTCCAATAAAAATTAAAGCAGAACTACATATACATATACATATACTACATATACTAATAATATTTTTTGATATTAATAATATTATCAGTAAATTCTATAAAATTTTGTTATTTTTCTAAGTTATTGTTATCATTTTTAAATTATAAATTACATTACAAATCATTAATAATAATCAAATAATTCGATACATTTAAAATATTTTATTATGATTCTTGCACTTTTCAAATATTTATGTTTTTTTTTTTTTTATATTTATGACGCAGTTCATGTTTTACTTTTAGTAATTATTTTGAGAAAATAATATGTTTTATGGTATATCGCAGTATAATTATCTGACTGATTAGAAAGTTATCTTCGCTATATATCGAATTATTTCCATGCAAGCAACGTTTTTACTGTTCGGCAGCACGCAAATTTAATTACTAATTTTGCTTGTTTTATATATTTATATTTGTTGAAATCCAAGTAATTTTATTAAATTGCCAACTGCAAATTCCATGTTATCCGGCTAATTAACTGGTAGCATATGCTTATAGAAATATTTTAGGGCTAAGCACACGTATGAATGTTTCTTTTGGCACCGCAGCAATTTCAAATGTTCGCTATGTTTGGCGGAATTTGGGATGGCATTTTCCCGGGAAAAGTTGTGGGGCAATAGTTGATTAATTGATGAAAACAGCAGATCATTTTCTGAGAGAGCTGGAAATAAAGTATATAGACTATAAGCAAATGCTTGGGCTGGCAAACACGTTAAGTGACTTACCAAAGTTGACAAAGCCAAGCGAAGAGTAATTTGTTGGGAAGTCGACACGTGGCGCCACAGTGCCAATAAATAATGGTAATCTAAGGGGTTTACTGCAGCTGCTTAATGTCTCCAAGTAGTAAACGATCTCAATTGGATCCCCCGATTGTCGACTCATAATGGGCGTTGTGAGAGGCAGATGAAGTGTATCTTCCACATTGCAGCTCTCATCCAGTACTCGCACTACTTTCTTGTACTTGACCAATGGCTGTTGGCTCTCATAGCTGACGCATTGGCATAGACGAGTCGTGAATTGACAGTTTGGAATTGATGCCATCAGACGATAGGGAACACTTTGTCCCGGCACAAAGACGCTGCGTGGCAAGCTGAGGCACAAAGTGGAAGATTCAGTTGTTGCAGGTCTCAGTTCATAAAACTCAATGCGGTTTCTTATGCACAAACGTTGCTGGAAACGTTTAGCATGTTTGCTTCGACGCTCCAGAGTTAACTGAATCGAATAGTTGATCGAACCATGGTCCAGCCGACAACTGCCTGGCACCTCGCTGGGCAATTGAAACGCAAAGTTTCCCAGTTGCATGCTGCCGGGTGACAAGATCATTGACTCTGTCAGCTGGTCTGTCTGTTCAACGTGTGTCTTTATGGCAGCATACTGGAGCTGGACAGGCTCAGTGGGTCCGGTGCTATCATTATGCTCGACTTGTGGCAAACAGTTGGATGCCTCATACCAACTGGTTGTGCTTAGTCCAAGCAATGTTATGCTGATGTCTGCAAGAGAGTGAAAGAATGATACCAACTTTAAGATACTTGCCACAATTTCGTATCTAAGCAATAAACCGACTTGTTTTCAAATGTAAGCACACCAAAAGTCAATTTGCCAATTGATTTGATGTTGAACTCACCTTCGACTTGCAACGGCTTCTTGGTGATTGTCAGTGTAATCGTACCTGTAACTTGCTCACCAGTGTAATAAACCGCTGACGTGCGGGACAAATTGAACTGACATTTGACGGGCATTGTTCTACAAATTACAGGGTATTTACTAGAATAACTTTCGACACGCAAACACGCGAGTGCCTCAGCTGTAAAATACAAGTGCGATCTGCTCAAGCGTCGGTATGCAAGTGTCAACGACAACGACAACTGTTGCCGCCGACTTTGTCAACTGTTGCCTGAATTATTTTGTGCCTTTGGTTTCTGTTTTTGGCGGCAACACAACACATGGATATAAAGATAAATTCAGTTTATAACTGCGCCTAAGCCAACTGAGATTTACAAATATTTTCATTTTTTATGATTATTTCTATGGCGATTACGAGAGCTCAGTACGAGAGCTCTAAAACAACCTGTTGAGTTTGACAACCTGAAAACGGCTAAACAAACTGGTTCTAATAATATCTTGAGCCTGTTGATAAAAGAAAAAAAGAATTAACTGCTTGGTAGAAAGTACAGCAAAAGTGGACCGATAGTAAGTGGAAATGATAACAAAACTATAATTTCTCCATGTCAATAAGTAAAACAGCTGTAAATAGAATACAATAACATGTGAACAAATTTAATTGCGATATTCCTTAATAACAAATATAATAATACAAATATGTTCCAATATTATGAGCGAATTGAAGACTAACCAAATTTGCTGCAAACAATTTTAAAAATAATTTATAATAAATTACACAACAAAAAAAATACTTACGCAGACGAATACACTCGTTTCAGTTTGCCTTTTTAATAAATATAATAAAAGTATTTTTTTATGGTATACATATGTATGTATATATTTTATATATTGCTCCTTTTTTGGTTTATTTTGAATTAATTGAAGACAGAGTAATCTTAAGAGTATTTCTGGTTAGACTGGTTTCAAATCAGAGGAAGTACAAATAAGTTCATAATTATATGTCTATAGGAATGACAACCAAAATTAAAATTTGGATACCCTTTAATATCAGATACAAAGAGAATACAATTACAATATAAAGTAATTACCGCATTGAGTTACAGTTAAAATTGGACATAATTATAAATAATAAAATATAAAGACTATTCGCATACATTTTTTTGTTTTGGCTAATTGTAGAGATTTTGTAAATTTTTCGTAGACATTGTAAACATTGAAAATGTTAAGTTTTTCATTTGGTAAAATTGTGCAAATTGTTATAGTTTTGCTTAATCCTAAACGGGTTTCTAAGTACGCTTTGACTACTTTTACTTTTTCGTGTATAATAAGAACTAGAATGTATTGTATGTTGACTATGCAAGTTGGTTACATTTTTAGAAATTTTTAGAAAATATGAATAGTGTTTGAGAGAAAAGCAATTAGATAAATAAAAATTGAAAGGGATTTAGGAATTGAGAAAATAATGTAAATAAATAGAGATCTGATTTCAGATACATTTTGATTACTTTCAACATTCTACTAGGTTAATATATGTATGCTTTCTTGCAAAATATATGTATATTTTATTTAGGTTATAGATTTTGCATCAATCAAAATTTTTTCTTATCAGACTTATAACCTAATTACGCGCAATGATGTCTTAAACATTTTAAGATTATTTTTGATTTTGATTAAATATGCATTTGTTGTTGGTGTTGGTGTTGGTGTTGTTATTGCAGCCACTTCATCATTTCTTTTCTAAATTCCGAAAATTAGCTCTTCCTCGGGCATTCGCATCCTCATTCGTTGTCAAAACTGTTTCCTGCTGCATTTCGAGGCGAAACTGGGTATTTGATTCACTGTAGAGCGTCTCTATGATGATTAAGTTGATTGCAGTTTATGGACGGTACAAATTGTTGCATGTTTTGGGTGGGGGCGGTAACAAGAGAATAAATTTACAATTTAAGTATATTTGATAATCGCTTTTGATCGTCTTAATTAATATAAGTAGTTTTTTTTAGAAAAATTCAAATAGTAATAATGAAAATAGAAATTGAATAAAACTCCAACACACGCGAATATTATATTAAAGCAATATTATTAAATTAAATATAACTTATTTACTAATCGCGTGAAATCATTCGGCAGAAATTACAAAAAATTTCGGCATATGTTATCAATATTTCAATATTTAAATATGTATCTTGAAAAAGGTTTAATGAATAAAAACACCAAGAGCACAACATACATACTTATTTTTAATATATGATGTTTTTTTTTTTTTTAAATACAATAAATATTTTTAACGTGCAATAAAATATATTATTTGAAGGAATAAAATTTATCCAATATTCTCGGCCAAGCGTTGGAATACAAGAAGTATTTATTTAGAAAGCGGAACGCACAAGGACGGTATCATATTTTGGCTAGTTAAATACGGACAATGTAATATTCAAATAATTGTTAATCACAAATTACAAATTTACTAAAAAAAATCGTCGTCTTGTTAGGTTTTCATTTATTGTACATTAAGTTGGATTATATTTATTATGCGGAAAACGGATTAAGAATGTAAATCATCAAAATTGACAATCAATCGGACATTAGCAAAGCATCATTATCATTTCCAAATCCAGTCCCAACACTCAGCCTAATATAATTAATCAAAAAAGGTTGTAAATATTGTTCTAACTACTTGAATTTAAATTGAATAAAATGAAGGAATTGGAATAAAATGCCACTCAGCCATTCAATTGTTTAGTTTTGCTTTTGGTTTTTGTTTTTGTATTCTTTGGTTTTTTGTAACAATTTTTGGGATTTATGTGTCGGATTCAGTGGAATCATCACTACCGGGCGGTATGGTCGGTGTCTCATAATCGTAATAGACCGGGTAACGCGGTTTAAAGGGCTCACGCTCACTTGTTACATCGCCCTGAGCGGACATAATGCTGCTCATGCTAACATTAGTCAAAAATTCGATATCATCGCTGAATTTCTCGCTCAGAGCCATGGCATCTTCATACGAGGGCGGCACTGTCAATTTATAATTAAGTTAATTTATACAAAATTAAATTAAGTGAACTATCAGAGTCTTACTCATGGGTATATAATCTGGGGGATTATCACCATCGCTGGTCACTAATATCGCTGGCATGGCCATCGGCCTTAGAGCGGCAGTTGTTGGCGTTGTTGATGAGAGACTTGTTGAGGTCGGCAGTGTTGCCCCTTCACCCAATGCTCGTTGCGTTGCCAGTGTTGCCAGTGCTGTTTGATTGTTGTTGTTAATGTTGTTGTTACTCAAGCGTTGTTGGTCTGGAACGGAGTTACGATCACGCTGCCTTTGGGTTTGCTGCGTAGACATTTGAAAATTTTGACTAACTACTTGGTGCTGCTGCTGCTGACGATTGAATCGCAGCAGAGCCTCAGGTCCATCCATGATGGGTATGCTGCCGATGGTCAGCGGTATTTTAAGTTTCAGCTTCCAGTGAAACTCCGTTGGACTAACAATTATCTTAATTGAGTAGTTAACGCTAATGGGACATGTCGGCTTCACCGAAGTTGGCGGTATCGAGGGTAAATCCAAATATCCTCGATACACCTTTCTCGACCAGCGCAATACATTGCCGAATTGTTTTAAAGCTATCAAATGTTTATCATAACGATACTCATGCTGCGGATCGTGTGATTCATAGCTAACCTCCTGCTTTAGTTTCACCTCACACTCGGTTATATCAATCGACGACTCGTTGTTGATATAAAGCACAAAGTGTATTTTTTGCCCAGGCGCATAGCCGCAGTAGGGGGTCGAAAACTTGACTGTCAACGGTCCGGTTGGACAGCAAAAACTCCAAAAGCGCTTTCGATCTAGTATCTCCAGAGGCACCTACAGAATATAACTAAAGGGTATATTAACTGCTTTTAATTATAATAATTTATCTCTACTCACTCTATAGATGGCATCGGCGTTCAGGTCCAACGGTTGTATCACGGTAAATGGCAGCTTAAACACTTTCGGATAGCGACCCGATCTTTCAATTGTCGTTATGATCTCGTAGTGTATTTGTCCATACTTTCCATCAAATGATGTAGGCAAATTATCGGGCAGTATGACATGAAACGTATAAGAGTATTCGCCAGCCAGCCAGTCGATGAAGGAATTGCCGGCACATGAACCAAGTACATACGATCTCGATGACAAATATGATCGATAGGCACGGCACATGGCACGTTCGCTGTCCCGCGGATATCCCTTTTTTATCCAGCGTATCTTTGCATACCCGCTGACGGTGACATGAATGCCTAATATATAATAAAAATGTGAATTAACAAAAATATACAAAATGTGAATAGATAATCAAAAAAGGTACAAGAGCAGGGGAACGCAAAACCATTTAAATTTTATTAAATGGGAAATGCAGGAACTGGGAAAATATATAGTTTCAGTTACATACAGTAACTTACTGCATAACAGACTCAATTTAACATTTTAAATGTATCATGCAGTTTCGAATTATATTCACCACTAATAAGTATGCAACGCATAATTATTTAATGGAAACAGGTTTGCTCAACAAGAATATATTATTTGTTATTTGTTATATGAGTACATTCATTTTCACTCAGAAACCGTCAATCCCAAAACTAGTCAACTGAATGGCAATGGCAAAAACTTATAACTACAAAATTAAAATGCACTGCACACGGACAACATTATCATCATCATCAGCAGCAGCAGTGGCAACAACAACAACATTAAGCAATACAACAATGGATTGCACTTACCACGCCTTTAACGAGTTCATGGATAAATAAAAATGGCGGCATGCCAAAACAGACGCCACGTAAAGTGACTGGCAACAACAAAATGGAAAATGAAAGCTAAGCAAAATAAAAAAACGAGCTGGTAAAAAACTGTAACGAGCTGGTCAACTCAGCTGGGACATGCGGCAGGAACAATTAATTGCAAAGCACATTCAAAATGGCGACAATTATTTGGAGGTTAGGCTCTTGGTGGCTTTTGGGTCGCATTATTGCTGCCACTTGCAGATACATTTTAATAACGACATCAGAGCGTGTCCTTCGGGTATTTAAATGTACTTTGTGTGAATGTATAGCGAACAGGTCACATCACAGGACACATTACTTATATGCCGCGTGAGTCATGGTGATTGCTGAACATACCTTTAATGCGCTTGGTGGCATCGACGCTGAGATCAACAACGCCAGATAGCTCCTGTCCGGCATAGTAGACACCTTGTGGATTATTATCAAATGATATAAGGCACTCAATGGGCATATATTGCTATATAGTTTTCTTGTGTATGTGTGTTTGTTTTTGCGTGTGGCGTGTGTGTGCGTCTGTATGTGTCGCGTAAATGTAAGTGTTGATTTTGTACTGTGCTAAAATCAGGCCACAGTTGTAAAATATCACGTTAGTTTGTTTGTTTTGGTTTCCAATTAAATTGAATTGTTAAATATTTAGTTGCCTATCAAGCCATTTGCATTTCGTTCTTGTTTTTGCTGCTGCACTGCATTCTTTCACTCCCCTGCGGCATACACACATGTAGCCAATGTCTGCAACGTTTTTTTCACTACTACGTGAAAAATGCCAAATACTTTTACGAGCGACCTCCAAAAATAATTCAAAGCTTCTTTCGTATCCGTTCTCGTTCCTTTTTAACCTACTTTGCCTGTGCACTAATCGCAAATACCGTTATCCGCACGCACAGACAACAATAGCAACCAACAACTATAAATAACTTTAGTTTTATCAAGTCTTTGAACTTTTCGCCTTTGTCAAATTGAGGTTTTTTTTTTGGATTATTAATTAATGTGTATGCCCCGCTTTCGCCGTTCTCTATAAATTCTCGCTTGCGCTCCGCACTCGATTCACTTTGCTTTCGCACACGTCCAGCAGCCGCTCGTGTCGAATTTGGTCTATTCTCTCAGTTCGCCAATTTCGCAAGGCAGACAGGAAGAAAGACGACAGAGCTGAGCACGAGAGCAGCAAAAACAACAAAGCCATAACAGACACAAAAAAGCATACTCTCATACACACACACATAAGCTTTGCGATTTAGTTGGCTTTTTTAAGCCGCAGGGCTGAATGAAACATATAAAACAGTATTTGGTATTGCCATATATTTGAATTTTTGAAAGCAACCAGCAAACTGTCACTGCTCCAACTGTTGCTCAACAGGGGAGAAGTGTTTTTAGTATATTTTGAATATACCAAGCAACAAATTTTGTTACGGTGGCAACGCTGAAACTACAAAGAACAGCTGTTTCACGTTATCTTATTTAGAGATAAGAAAAGAGCAAATAAATTTAAAAGTGCTGGATTTTGCAAGTTGATTTGACCTTCCATAAGTACGTTGCTGTTATTGAAAGCTGCAACTGATATCAGACCATACTAATCATTGCACAACCCTAAATATAGTGAGAATTCTGCAAATTGTTCGTAAAATGAGTGAGGCTGCGTCAATCGAGCAACTTTCGGGTAAGAACTCGGAATTTCAAGCAAACGTTGTAACCCAAATTAAATAGATTTATTCAACAGCACTGCGTATGAAGTACCATGAACGTAAAGATGCCTTCCTGGAGCAGAACATAAGCGTAAAGGATCCATTTTGCGTATTCCGCGACTGGCTCAACGATGCGTTGAATACCAAGGAGATTCTCGAGCCAAATGCTGCCGCTTTAGCTACTGTTGATGTAGAGGGGAAACCCTCGAATCGCTTTGTCTTGGTCAAGGAGGCCAGTGCTGAGGGCTTCACATTTTTCACCAACTACGGCAGCCGCAAGGCCGAAGACATTGCCAGTAACTCAAATGTGGCAATTGCCATCTACTGGATGCCACTTCGACGAAGCGTTCGCATTGAGGGCGTCGCTGAGAAGATTCCACAGGCAGCCTCGCTTAAGTATTTCCATGAGCGTCCACGTGCTAGTCAGATTGGAGCAGCAGCAAGTCCGCAAAGTCAACGTATTCCCTCGCGTAACTACCTGGACGAGGTAGAAACGAGCATTAAACAAAAACTGGGCCCTGACGGTGAGGTGCCGTTGCCCAACTGGGGTGGTTATCTGGTGCGTCCCAGCTTAATCGAGTTCTGGCAAGGACAAACGGATCGCTTGCACGATCGCATCCGCTTTCGACGTGGACCTGGCGTCGAGGCCGAAGTTGATGGCAAGCTGGTGCATGGCGGAGAGAATGGTTGGGTCTATGAACGACTCGCACCATAAAGCAGAGATAAAGCAACTGATTGCAAAGCACTTGCTGTCTTCCAAAATGTTTTTTATAAAGTAAACACTGTAGCTTGGTAATATGTTATTTGAATTATTATTAAAATATATTCTATTAATTTAAATATTTCGAAAGAAGTTGTCCTCACTACCCTTTGTTGTATCAAAACAAAGTCGTATGAGATTCTATTACCTCTACCCGACCCTTCACAAGATATACATATAACATATTTTAAAGTTTTAGGCATGTGAATATCAAAATCGTATGATGCGGGTGGCAGTCTTTCAAAAAAGGCTACGTACTGTCACATTCTCGACCAGTTTGCTGTCACCCCATAGTAAACCCGGTCCAATACGAAATGGAGCAACAGCAGCCGCTCCAACGGAGTTTTGTGAGGAGAATTTGGCAATCAGAGAGCCTTATACCATCTTGCAACGCTGGCTGCTTGCGGCGCAGAAGCAAGCACCCCAATGTAAACCGCGAGTAGCATGTGTGGCCACTGTGGATGACGCCGGGCAACCCGTCACGCGGCTGACCAACGTCGAACAGATTAATCCCTCTGGTATTACATTCTATACGGCGCTGGACAATCGCCAGGCGGGCGAGATTAGCAGTAATCCCCATGTATCGCTACATTTCCACTGGCCACAAGTGGAACGCAGCGTTCACATAGCAGGTATTGCTAGTCCCGTGTGTGCGTTGCAGGCTCAGCGTCAATTTAGCAAATATCATCGTCAAGTGCAGCTTAGTATGCATGGAATTCAACTTCCAAGGCTTCTTCTGGGTATGTCCGTCTATAACAGGGTCTTGCAGCTTTTGGACAAAATATTTGACAGAAAGATAGATCAAATACCTATTCCTCACAATTGGGGTGGTTTCCAGCTCAAGCCATCCTTGTACGAATTCTTTGACTCAAGCCGTGGCTTCCCGGACACGCAATGCATGCGATTTCGACGTTGCTTGACACTGCCACGGGTAAGTCGGTAGCCTGGAATGTTGTTGCCCACATTAACCTAATTCTGCCTGTTATTTCAGGGCAAGAGAAATCTTACTCTTAAGGCTGATCGTTATGATTGGGTCTTTGATTGGGGCATAGATCATGATAATTAGAATATCTGAAAAATGAAAATGCCTCTTTTCTGTCAAGTAATTATTAAATTATATTTCAATGAATTCAGAATGAACCATTTATATCAAAAATTAGTCTATATTAGTGATATAGGGTATCACTTAATCAAGGCAACGCTAGCAACCTCTGCCATAAAAATTCAATTTGCAATGTGATACAATAAACAGTACGAAAAACAAACAAGAGCGCACTTCGTCAGGAAAGAGAGAGAGCGAGGAAGAGAAACTCGAGAAGGAAACATGTTGAAGAACTGCAGCCACGCGTATGAAGTTATGCCCGCCGGTATGTGTAACAACACCAACAATAACAACAAAGGCAATGACAGCAAAATGTCTAGATAAGACAACCGTAAAGTAAATAAGGAAAATCAAAGCAAAGCGCAACACCGTAAATGTGAATAACGTAAAATCCCCCTTCAAATCATAATGTCGGTGGACTTGTTGGCCATCTTGCCGTCGTGGTTTTGTAATATGCGCCGATTTATCTCTCTCTCTCTCTCTCTCTTTCTCCCTATCTCTCTATATCCTTCCCGCTTTGGTATAATATTTACTATTTACTGTATTGTCATCTTCGTTTTGCGTGCCATTCCGATTGCGTATTTTTGTTTTGCTCGCTTCATTTGCATTTGCCGAGAGCTTCGTTTAGGCGGCCGCCTTTTAGGCCTTTTGCCTTTGTTTGGCAATGTGAGTGAGGAACAATGAAAAAGAGAGACTAACCGGGGCTGAGACTTGCTTTCGTGTGAGAAAGCTTTGACAAGACGGAGAGAACAAAAACTTGTTGGTTGAAATATAACCAATTTATATTTTGCTCTCTCGATGTAGAGTTGCCAAAGGTTCTGCGAAGGATTTTATTATCCTACTGTACATTTTAGATTCACATAATAACTGCGCAATAATATTTAAACTATGTTTAGGTATTTATATATTTTTAGATATCAAAATTATTGTAAGTTTAAATTCTTATGCAAGTCCTTAAAATGTCTTTTGTATTCTAATAAGCATGAGCTAGTGAATCCATTTGGTAGCCTGGCAACCCTATAGGGATAACGGCAGCCACTGGCCGCTGCTAGCACACAGTCTATGCGAGCAGTGAGGGTTGCGGTCTCGTTTAGTACGCCGCGTGGCTCAGGCTTAGGCTCTAGCTCCGTTCGCAATTCGTAGTACCAATTCATAGCTCGAAGTCGGGCCCCAGCGGAATAAATTGAAGAGTAGTAAAAACCAATAACAATTTCAAAATGGAGTTTTAAACTCACCTGGCAGCTAGAATAAAAAAAAAAAAACAATACTAGTTCAATTATTATCAAAATACTCAACTGTGAACTGTTATGTGTATCAACATTTAGCTAGTATTTTTCTATGTGTAGCTAATGAGTGTGCATTAATTTAATGGCTTTTCCAATTCAAAACTAGTTAGTGTTGCTTTTCTAAATATGTGTGTATATATAAATATAATATATAGATATAAATGTATGTGTGTGTGCATGTAAAGAAATTGATGTGCAAGTTTTATTGCGTCTATTTATTAAGACTATTTTAGACTCTTTATTTAAATGCCAAATGAACGTAGGCTATAAAAATGCACATTATTGAAAACAAATATGAAAATCAACGAACAGCAACAATATAATAACTGTCAGGGTATCAACTCCAAATGGGAAACTAGAGGCGTGTCTGTTGCCATGTGAAAGACTTTCTTTGTCTGTGAATAGTATTAAAGTTATTTGTTTGTGAGTGTGTGTGTGTTTGTGCATTTTTACATAAGCAACAACAGTATGAGAAGCACCGACAACAACAATAAGAACAAAAACATCATCATCAGTAGAATAAGCTTGAATAGCCACCTGCGGCTACTTGGCGGATACCCCACAAAGGGTTTTTTTTTATATAACTCTAAACGCAGGTCCCGCAACATGACAGTTGAAACGAGATGTGAAACGAAGCGCCTCGAAGCATGCTAAAGTATTTGCACAAAAGAAATCCGATCTTAGGCAACTGAGTAACTGAAAGTTAAGCGGCATCCATCCAAACAATGGCCAACTTGAAACCCAACACACTGCACGTGGACAACCTTAGTCCACGGAATCACAGTCTCAGCAGCGGGTTAAGTAGCGCCTGCACCTCAGGCAGCATTTCGCCGGTCCCTATCATACCGATCATTGCCATTAGTCGGGATGATGGTGATGAGTCCGAATCTGAGTCGGAGATTGAAACGGAGCCAGCGCGTATTTTCCACCGACGCATGTCCACCAAACGTAATAACAATCCGGTGAGTATCCTCCTCCTATTTGAAGGGGTGCCGTCTATTGACTATGATGATGCAGTCGAGCACGTCAAAAGCGAAAGTTTCTGGAGCAGAAGTTATATGCCTGCCATGCAAACGCATTCTGGCGAGTATGCGGGTGTATGGCATTTGCGATTGTACGCGTGTGTTTGTGTGTATGTGTGTGTGTGTCACGATGTGTTTGAGGGTTGTTGTGTTTGTGTTTTGGAGTGTTTGTGCTCGCAAAAGGTCATCTGCCCGATGTTGCGTTCAAGTAGTCAGTAAATATTAAAATACCCGTAGAAGCGAACATGCCCCACTGTGGTTCTTTGTACTCGGACTTCTTCATTGCATTGCGTGTAATTTCCGAGTCCTTAATCCAAGGGTTAACGAGGCTATGAAGCGTCATGTGAATGATGTAAAAAATCTATGTACAATATTGCAAACAGTGCATTTCAAGCAGTTCAGGTGATTGTACTTTGACTATTTTCATTCTTTTGCAATTAATATTACTTACCCTTTCACTTAATTGATCTTTTCAGGCCGAGTTATTAATAAGAAAAAAAGCTAAGCATGTTTATAAAGAAAAGAATTAGTTTTTTTTTATAATAGATGCACATTCATAAGGAATCCCTTTTTAATTATGTTTCGATGCTTTTCACATCTAAGTCCGTACCTTAACACAAAACGAAAGGCGAAATTAATTCACGAGTCAAAATAAAAAACCCTTCAAAAGTGCATGAAAATGTTGCAAAGCTGTGGTCTTTTCATGTTTTAATTAAAAGTTGCCATAGTTGCACAGCAAAATCGTAAAATAAATGGAAGAAAAGCCACAGAAAGTGTAAAATTGCTCAAAATGCTCGTACACAGTGCAAAAACAGAAGCATCTGAAACCAAACGAACGCCATAATTAAGTTGTTTCTGATAGCCCCGCAGTATTATGGCGATTCACGGTTTTCTCCTATTCTCCGTATTTGTCTTCTTTATACTTTAACAGTTGGTAGAAGCGAATCCCTCACGCATCTTGCAATTCATTAAAGTGATCTTAAAAACCTATCAAAGTAAATATATTCTTGATCAGGATGATGGGCTGAGTAGATTTCCCTACGATTATTTCTCTTCGTCTTGAAACATTCAGGTTACATGCATACCATAGAAAAAATATCTAAACTAAAAATAATATATGAATACTAGAATTTTGTTAACTTTGAAAGGCTCTGCAAGGGTGTTAATTCTTTATCGTGGCGAAGATTAGCTTTCTATCGTGTTTAACGCTATTGTTTTCCACTTTCTTGCATCCTTTTTTCAGGCGTCACACAGTGGGGCCTATTCCCATTTTGCGTGGCAAAAATCGTAACTCTTGAACCAATAAAGATATTTCGAAAATTTAAAAAGATAATGACAGAAAACTCCTTAAGCTCTGAAATGCATGTACATAGAAGGTGATAGGTTCACATGGAGCTTTAAGCTTGGCGGTCAAAGTCGAAAAATATTTTCAGTGCATATTTTACGTGTTAAATGATCAATTATATAACTTTTTTTTTCATAAATATTAATTTTTTTAATCTAATTTCAATTTTAAAATAACAATTGTATATGTATAAACTAATTTCATTAACATATTTACATTAAAAACAAAAATTTTTTTTTTTTGTACTCCTGGTATGAGGTTAATTTGGCATTTTATTGCTTGTCGGCTAATTCCCTTCAAAATATTCAGCAAGATTTGGATTAATATCTAATAAACTTAACATTTCGGAACTATATCTCTTTTATTCTAAATCCATCCGTGATCTCACGAGTCTAAACAATGAAATAAGTGGACTTGAAGGGGCCGTCTGCATATTTAAAAGGGGTTTGTTCTGTCTTATCAGTGACGTCTTGCAACTTTTTGTGTATCTAAACTCATTGTAGTCCTTGTTTTTCCATTGCAGTGGTAAATGGTTGAACTACGTAAAAAACAAAACCCAAATGATGTACTAATATAGGCAGTAACGTCCATTTATAAAGATCAGAATGGAAACATTGCACATTTCTATACTTTTACCTGAATGTAAATGCTCAAAATTCCCCAAAACCATTGCAGGACATAAAAAAAACCCATTCAAAGGGTTACAAAACAGGTTAAATATATTTTACATGTTTATTATTAATTTTTTTGTCATATTGTGGGCGTACAGTCAGTGCAGTATTGCGTGCAGTTGCATTGCGCTCTTCTTCTTCCATTGCCCTGCCACGTGTTTTTATTGCGAGGTTTCAACAGTTTTATTGAAATAACTTCTAAGGGCGCAATTGGTATGCAACGAATTTTATAAAAATTAGTTAGAGTAATGATTCCTAAAGGTAATGGAAGTAGTGGGACGGTCGAACTATGCTTAAATCATATAGTATTATTCTACCAAAGTTGAAAAATACCCTAATTTTAATGTTTTTTTTTTTTAATTCGTTTGACATAAAAACTAAACAATAAAAGAAACTCAATTTTACGACAATTCATAAAGCATAAACATACTTTTCAGATGACACTAAAAATATAAAGATCGGTTGTATAGTTTGCCAATTTGGTTTGAAAATCTTGCTATATTTCGTGAAAATTTGAAGACTTTTTCATTTACTTGAACTTTGAGAGGCTGTCCCGCCCACAATTTTTATCCGATTTCAAAATCCTTTCGGATTCTTCATATTTGAGGAATTGTCAATGAAATGCAATTATTACTTTTTACGAACGCTGACCCCAAAAAAAGGTATTTTTGCCACGCTTTTCCGGCAGAGGCCCCACTGTGCGTCATACGGTTGCTCAGTTGGCCAACATGGCGTATGAATAAAATGATAATTTTTTCTTAATCATACACGTCGTTGCACATTAACATGCGGGTGAATCTAAAAGCGAAATGTGAGGTTTCCTTCAATTTCGAATCTGCTTATATATCATTGATCAAATACGGATATACCGAAGAGAATTTACACACTTGCACTGGCATTAAATTATTCGCTGATTTTTTTGTTGCCTTTCAGCTGCAATTTGTATTCAAATTGAGCAAATTTATCACTTGAATCTTGTGTCTTGTTCGCAAGTAACATTCGTAATCTATTTGTTTTCGATGTTTTTCATGCCCGGGCGTTTACCACAAAACGCATTAGTCTGATTGTGTCAAGCTGCAGTCAAGTGTTCTATTAGTGGGCCAAGCCTCACTCTCTTAACGCGTATGAGGGCTTGTCTGTGGCGGCTTTACATATGTCAAGCCACAAAACAAGAAATAGACAACAACAATATCGCTTTGCGTTTTGCAGAGTGCGCCAACAAGAATAAGAACAACCTTAGACAACCGTAGACAAATATACTCATGTGGATAAATAAATAGAGACAACGAACAATGAAAATTAAAGAAGCTAAAAAATTGTATTAACGCATGAAGCAATAAATAATATTTTAAAATATTATTTAAATATTCATTTATATATTGACGGATTACATATTCTGACGCATATCGTAATAAATAATTGTTGTTTTAAATGCCATGCCAATACACCAACGAAATAAAGTCAACCTAGTTACTTTATTATCTGAATCGTTCATAAATATTTCTTAAAGTCTTAGCTGAGTATCAGCCATCTCTAAACTTTTGATCATGACTGTGTGCCCTTTCGCCGAAAGTGAGTGAGAGTCAACCATTCAAAGCATACAAAAGGTAACAAAACGAAATTAAAAAGCCTTGGTATTGTTGTCTGCCACTTGTAGACTTGCCGCAGTATCTTCAAGATATACACAAGAGTCTCAGTTTCAGTCTTAGCCACATGCTGAAACTTTGGCGTCATCTTAAATATTTACGACTATTTACACAGTCGATTGGCTGTATTTGATCTCACGAGACTGCAAAGGCAATTTCATACATCATTTCCAGACCGTTCGTAAATCACAGAATAACAGCAAAGTCAGATAAAAGATTCGTCGAAAAAAGGGAAGATATTGAAAAGATAATTAATAATACTGGAAGAGATAAAATACAATATCGAAACGGAAAATCTGATAAGAAACAAAGCAAAAAGTTAGCTTAGAAATTTGTACATTGTGTTTAAGTTGTCCATTTATTATGTGTGTGCTGCGACCATAACAAAAACAACAATCACTACACGCCGTATCTGTATCTATGGGTCGGACCGACATTAATTTAACCTGGTTAGAATTTGCCGCCCCATCGACAGCAACGTTGGCCGTTTTAACTTAAAATCAATAACCGGCTAACGAAAATTTCAAATCCGCTTATCACCGTCAGCAAGGCTTGTTGCTCTTTGAGAATTTTCTTCTTTTCCTTTTTTGCCTTGACATGACTTGACGTATACGTGATATTAGCTGTTTTGGCCTTTGATGGCCATTGTGTGACCAATGAAAAATGATTGATTGATGTAAACTGATCCGAAAACTTTGATTTCTTGTTAAATTAAGCAGGGGAACGAAAGCAAAGTTAGATATATGTAGACGATTATATAATATTCATCAAAGGACGCATTACATTTAAGTTCATTCACCTCGGATATGATAGTGTTCGAATATTAAATATTCAAGTAAAAAATGTTTTTTTAAGTCCTCGCTCATTGTTTGAATAGAAGTTTTTCTTAAATACTTAAGCATTCAGAAACTGCAGTTAAACGTCAACCCTCTTAGCTTCTTTCATGGCCATAACATTTTGTAGAAGCCATAAAGTTGTGCAGTTGAACAAGTTTCAACTCAAGGCCATCCATCCATCGCCTTGCAACTAAGCAAACATTTCTGTGAAAAAATATATAAAATATTTAGTATTTTGAGTTGTATTTCATGCAATTGCTTTTACTATTATTTCTCTTTGGGGGTTCCGTTTGTAATGACCAATGCTATTGCATAATTGGAAAACACATTCTAGTTACATTTTCCTGCAATTGTCAAATCAACAAGCTTTGATTGCCGGTCATAAAAGGACGAATGAAAAACATTGATTGTCGTATAATTGAACTGGATTATTTGAGAATTTGTTCGCAGCTTGCTTTACGGTTATTTACACTTTCATATTCTGGGAACAATCACAAATTGCAAGCACAGTGAAATCAAATGAAATCCTGGTCATTGTGCTGACTATGTGTGTGTATGTATGTAGGTGAGGGAGTCTTTCTTTTGTTTGCACAATTGATTGTTGGCCACATAGACGCCACAACCACCTCCTTTTGTTACCCTGCAGCCAATTAATGTCGACATTCCACTGAGAATTGCGAAAGACGACCATCGTCAACGTGGCGTATGATTAATGTGGCGTTGACCGTCCTGTGTCCTGTGACTGACTTGTATCTTGTTACTATAACTTATTTTCTTGGCCAATGACTTTATTTGCAGTCTAATTGCTGGGCAAATTTCATTAGAGATTGAGTGTTTTAATAGTGAATCAAAATTGTGCTGCACTTCAGCACTTACTTTCATTTCTCGCATTTCCTTTCATCTGTCAGGAGTCCATTATCAAGGAGGGATTCCTGCTCAAGCACACTTGGTCCTTTCAACGTTGGAGACGTCGATATTTTCGTTTGAAATGCAATCATTTGTACTATGCCAAGGATGCAAAGGTAAGTTAATAATTTGTTTTACTACAAATATAAAATGTTTCTTCTACTCGACTTCACTAAGTAGGTCAGAGAACTTTTAACGTGTCAGGGCCTATTCACAGCTGATTGTCCTTCGTTAAACAGGTCATATCCGTTCTATAATCAATTTGTAACTTTGCACTTCCATTAATGACGACTAATTGCCAATCAAATTGATGTCATGTCACTCGACGTATACGTAACGAGACTGCATCACTTGTGGCTTATGCAATTTCCTGCCAATTAGAAGAACTCTACAAAAAGGTCGACATAAGTCAAAGTAGTGCAAATACGCTGTTACCGTTCATTTTCAACACACTTCTAATTGTCTTGGGACGCGGATCAAGATATACCTCTTTATATTGCTGTTGACCTTTAACATTTTCTAGCTTGATGTGAGCAATAGAATTACCACGAATTGACAGCTCAAAATGACAGATAGGGAGAGAAATTAGAACAGTATCAGAAGACGGAGAGAAAAATAAAATACGGGAACTGGGAAGGTCGCTGATATCGACAGTTACCAGCCAAATTGGTTTATTGCGTGCATCAATAAAATATACTTTAATGATAAAGTATTATTGAAGCAGATCCGTCACAGCTCAAAATGCAGCAAACAGAGCATACACAATTTATGTTTATGGTATACAATTACCACATTGAAATTTACCCAATGCCTCAAAGGACAATATACATCAACACCATGAACCTAGTTTCAATTTCAGTGTCGTGAATTAACACTTTGAGTGTTAAAGTCATTAATCACCATGAATTAGTTAATTAGCAAAGAATTCTGCAATTCTCTCAAGTGTCAGCTAATCAATGTTGAAACACATCTGCTGCGTAAATGTCTAATTACATCTTCAGACAACATTAGGAATTTATTTGTATTTAGTACAAGTATTAAATAGTCACCCAATTATCGAAGGACAAAGGACATATATCTAGCTAAATCTAATTAAACTAATAAAATGTAAAGTAAAGAAAAGCTCAAAGTTATTCAATATTTAATTTTAGATTAAAATAATTTTAAAATTATTTTGATTGAAAGCAATCAATTCAAATACAGTCAAAATATTTTAGCAACTTTAAACTGTTCCCATAACAATAATAAAATATATAATAAAATATTCATGGAATTTGCTTGCAATATTTATAAGAAAACTAATCGAATAATTCAAATAAAAAATAACCTACAAATACTTTCAAAATTAATGAAAAAGTATCAAGTTGTCATTGATATTGCGACTCACCTGCCTTATCAATTAATTTGATTACAAAATAGAACAAAAGGCTGATGTCAAACTGAAATACGTGATGCAATCTATGAGTATATATGTGTAATGTACTCATACAAAGCTTTTAAGCTATTAAATTCCTTGTGTACGACATGCACTTGACATTTACAATTTTGCCAACTTGCCTGCTCGTAGAGATAAGATTTATGCAACAAATTAAAGCCTTTGGTAATTTTAAACATATACGTCTACCTAGAACAGTAGGCGCCAGTTTTGTTTGTGCTTTTAAGTCTCTGAAATGAATTTTTGGAAAATAGAGTAGTAAATAAAATATTCAATAGACTCAATATGAGAATTGCTGATAAGCCGTCTGAAACTTATTGGGTTTCAATCAACTCTCTATCTATTGTAATTTGACCTATATTTTAATATATTTAAAATTCACATTCCATAATTAGGGTGGAGGTGAAAGGTTTCATGTTTTTAACTTTAAATCCGAACTGATGGTATAAATAATCCGTATATGTTTAAGTAAGATTATGTAAGTGTAATTTACTTTTTGTTAATCAATGGAATTTTCAACATTTATATTATATTTATATTTTTGTGGATAAAAGTACTTTCCACGCTCGACAAATAGATTTTAACGATGCTTTATCGTGTAGCAAACACTTTTAAGGCAACAGCAACTCAAGGAGGCAGCAACCCAAGTGCACAGAAGCTCATTAAATGTAGGCACGAAATTTCAATTATAATTACGCATACGCCATGTTGCGCCTGCCGCAACCCGAGTGGCTTAAATGGTTGGTAATTTGTTGCTTAGCGTCCATCTTATCGACATTTTAAATGGGGAATTGCATAAAACCAAAATGTAGAAAACTACGCAAACAACTCAAATACGCGCATATTTGCCGACAGAGGTTAAGTTTAAGCAAAAAGAGCACGAAAAAGGACCCCAAAAAAGGATAAAGTATACAAAAACCGACGCACAGACAAACGACAAATTACGACAATGATGAGCTATGCCAGTTCTACTCAAATGCCGTTGATGTTGATGTCCATGTTCATGTTCATCTTGATGATGGCTTTCTCTCGTAAAAGCGTAAATTTTTGTTTGTTTGCCGTTGCTTCTACATCTGCTTTTTCTTTTGCTTCGTCTTCGTCTTCCTCATCGTATTCTATAGCTATTTCACACGCGGCACGCGGCGGTACTAGCAAAAACAACAACAATGACAACAAAATTTTCATATTCACCACAGTTGTAAATTGTAACTGAGGTTTTACTCAGGCACAACTAACATGTGTGCGTCTTTATATCTGTATGTGTTGCTTATTGTTTTGACACGTGAAAGCTTTATTAAAGAGAGCGCCAGGAGCGGCAGCTTTTCAGCAGCGTTGCCAGACTACGCACTACGACTCAGTGAAAGAAATAGAATGCACGTGGATTTGAAAAATAATTTATAGAATTAAAGGCAACCAAAATGTAATAAAATAAATCAATTAAGTAATTATAATTAAATATGAAGTGCAAATTGGAAAACAATTTATTGATTTTACGGAAATGTAATAAGAAGCTTTATCGATTTGTGAGGAATAATCTTAAATTTTAATATCGCACTTGCATACATTTTGGTAAAGTGTATGAATGTTATATGAAGTGGTAAAGCTTTCGGATCCCTCTCATACAACCCCTCCGTGTGACGCGTACCTGTAAATATTTGTCTCCTTCCACCACCTAAAAAGGGCCAGGCATTCTGCCTGCCTGCCTGCCAGCCTGCCAGTCTGTGGTGAGTTTCTCTTGGCGGCCAATAAAAGCAACGGATACTCCGTAGACGAGCTCAGTGTAAACTCAGAGAAGCAACGTAGAACAACAGGACTCGAGCAGCAGACAAAGTAGCAGTCAAAAAATATAACTCACAAATAAACCAACAAATTGATCAAATTATTTCAAAAATATAAAACAAACCTAAATTTCAAGACAAACAATTTTCATTCGTGAAATACTGTGTATTTATTTAACTTAAGAAACCCGACCAGTACTTTCCAGATAGTTCAAACTTAGTACAAAACAATAAATCAAGAAGAAAAACAAGAAAGATTGTAAACATTTTGTGTTTATACATAAGTTAAGGCCACGTGTGGCGTATCCTTTTGTGTAAGATGTAAACCACGAACAACAAAAAGATTTTATGATGCAAAACCTGAAGCAACAGTGTAAATCGTTGGCTTTAAGTCTTAACCAAAGCTAAGCCGATTTTAACAACTTTTGAGGGTAAGTTTATCGTAGTTTCCATGCGTATTTAAATATAAATAATAACCTCATAAAATGGTCCTCATGCTTAGTATTTAATACACTGCCATATTAAGGTCACGGCCTATTAGGCTTTTAGCCTTGGCGACGGACTTTTTAGACCAAAAAAGTTACATGCACTTCGACAAAATCAATTCGAAAGGTTAGAAATTTTTCGGCATGGCTAAAGTTTTTATTGACTAATTTAATTAATGTACTTGAGTCCAAAGCTTACCTATATATTTCACTTTTCCATAAATAGAACAAGAAAAATTAAATATTTTTTGGTGTTGCAGCTATTAATGCCGAAGGCGGCTTGAAAGTTATTACAATTTATGAGAAAAAAATTAAGTTAATAACTTTTTAAAATAAATTCGTCATTTTACTCAAATTTTTTTAATTTATTATCCCAAGTATTGAGAAATATTAATAATGCTTTTGGCTTACATCTAAAAATAATTATTTCAAATGGTTTTTTTTTTTTTTGTTATTTCTTGAAAGGAATTAGTGAAAATAAACATATCATAAACTGCTTAATTAGAATGAAAAAAATATATTTATTTCTAGAAATTTGAATTTTGTATTATATTTGATAAAAACAGAAATTTTTCCAATTACCCAATTTTAAGTATTTTACAATATTTATTAATTATTTAATCCGTAAAGATTAATTTTTTCTTATTTTCCCCAATTTTTATACCCTGTGCCCATTAAAAATGGGCAAAAAAAGGGTATAATAATTTTGTGCAAATGTATGTAACAGGCAGAAGGAGGCATCTCCGACCCTATAAAGTATATATATTCTTAATCAGTATCAATAGCCGAGTCGATTGAGCCATGTCCGTCTGTCTGTCCGTCTGTCTGTATGAACGCGTCGATCTCAGCAACTATAAGAGCTAGAGACACCAAATTTGGCATGAAGGTTCCTGTATACCCTCTCCAGATCGAGTTTATGTTAGATTTTCGATATCTTTCCCCCCCCACCCCCGCAATTCAAAAAAAACGTATTATGGCCACATTTCTCAACGTAGGCACTTCTAACTTAACAAGTGCGTTAAGAATGATATATAGAAGGAACGCTGAAAGTTTCATCAAGATCGGTTTATAAATAAGACAGAAAATCAGCAAAGAAATTAAAGTTATTTTTTTTCCACGGAATCGTTGAGCAGCAGGCAGCACATGTGAGCGAGCGAGACAGCGAACGACTGTGATACATGCGTCTGCTTACCATTTTTGCACATGTGTGCGAGCGAGATAGCGAACTACTACGACACAAGCATAAGTAAATTAAGTGTCGTAACACTCAGCTTTGATTGAATATGTATACATATGTGAAAGCTTGCTGTTATAAGCAAGAAATAAGCAGAAATCATATGCTAAATGATAGTTTCAAAAGAGTATTCTTTAATAAACACCTGCTACGTTCTTATTTCTATTATAAGCAAAATACTTAATTTATAAAACTGCACAGGGTTTTATACTGTCGCGCGCGCTCGACTGATCCGCTTGTTTATACCAAAATTGTTAATCCACATAAATTCAAAGCTAAGCCTAAACAAAAGCAATTTAATAATAAAAACTGCCCCGAATTACCTCTTATATTACAGATTTTATGATAAGTATTCACATGTATGTATGCAATAAATTGGTGTTGTCCTTTTTATGTGAAAAGTCTGCGTTTTATTAGCTGATATCAATATCACAACATACTACACGTAAAGCTAATTGAAGAAACATTAACAGAATACACGTGTATTTGTTAAATTATATAACAAAGAATAAAAAAGAACGTTACAGTTGAGAGTGTTCGACTGAGAAATTACCGGTAGACTTTTATTTGCGTATATACATTGCTAATAAACATTCTCGAAGTCCGCGCCTTCCAGATACCGTGTGTCCAAATCCAAATACAAATACTCAACATGTATTTGCATACAGACATATTTAAACATATTAAAATACATGCTCGAGGAAACGCTTGGCAGTGTAAATTGCAATGTGAGTGATTTCTTCTTCGTAAAAAGTGATGTATCGGCTTAGAGATGCTTGTAACATTCATTTCTTCAAAAACATGACACCGTTCCTCTAATTTATACTATGGTTATACAAAGTATATACACACACAAAAAGTAACTTCAAACATTTCCGTTAAACTAAAGAAATAATTCAATAGACAGTAAAACTCTTCACATAAGTATTATCCTAATAAATTGGCCACCGAACGCAGAGCTCTTGTGTCTGTTTTGTCAGAACTCGTCTCAATTGGTAGTAGCTCATCCCCTAATGGCAGCAGTAGCACTTTGCGGCTAATTACTACGGCATACAGACATTGCAAATACAAACACATAGACAGAAAAAGAAAGAGGACAAAAGGCGAATCGGAATACCCTGGGTACATTGAATGTTAAACAAAGTAAAGGGCGATGCTTTAGGGAGATCCCCAGCAATCAACTAAAGTGACATTTATACCGGGATAATTACCCGAAATTGCATTCGTACAAAAAATGCGACACATAATGAGAAGCTGAAGAAGTGACAAAGACAGAAAGAACAGAATAGCAAGTCTAAATTGAAATAATAAGCTAGAGATGGGGCACAATAGCAAAGAACATGTGCTCAACTAAATAGCAGGTGAGAAGTACATGGTCGAAAGGACAAAAAGCTCGGTTTTTATACCCTGTACAGGGATATATTAACTTTGTGAAAAAAATTTTTGTAACAGGCAGAAGGAGACATCTCCGACCCTATAAAGTATATATATTCTTGATCAGCATCAACAGCCGAGTCGATTGAGCCATGTCCGTCTGTCTGTCCGTCCGTCTGTCCGTCTGTCCGTCCGTCCGTCTGTCCGTCTGTCCGTCTGTATGAACGCGTCGATCTCAGCAACTATAAGAGCTAGAGACACCAAATTTGGCATCAAGGTTCCTGTATACCATACGCAGATCAAGTTTATTTTAAATTTTGGATACCTCCCCCCTTCCCCCGCAATTTGAAAAAAAACGAATAATAGCCACATTTTTCAACGTAGACACTTCTAACTTAACAGGTGGGTTAAGAATGATATGTAGAAGGAACGCTGAAAGTTTCATCAAGATCGGTTTGTAAATAAGACAGATAATCAGCAATAAAAGTTATTTTTCCACGGAATCGTAGAGCAGCAGGCAGCACATGTGTGCGAGCGAGACAGCGAACGACTGTGACACATGCGTCTGCTTACCATGTGTGCATATTTGTGCGAGCGAGATAGCGAACTACTGCGACACAAGCTTAAGTAAATTAAGTGTCGTAACACTCAGCTTTTGATTGAATATGTATAAATAAGTGACAGTTAGCTGCTATAAGCATGCAAAGAATACGTATGCAAAAAATGAGAGTTTCAAAAGGGTATTCTTTAAACACCTGTTATGTTCTTACTTTTATTTTAATCAAAGTACCTATTATCAAAATATTTTTAATATAGAAGCCTGTACAGGGTATTATACTGTCGAATGCGGTCGACTGTAGCCTTTTCGACTGGTTTTCTTCTGATAATAGACTAGAGCGCAACGCATAATGTCCTTTATTGTCAATGGATATATGTATCTGTTTGTGTATGTTTCTGTGTATGTGCCTATATCTGCGATTGTAACGTGTTTTGAATGGTATTAGCATGCAATGCTCATACTCTGCTGTTGTCCTAGCCAGTCGTCACACAGACGTATGAACGTGTTGTTATCATGCGGCACTACGTGCAAATGCTTACGGTGTTTACACAGCAACAAAAATGTAAATGACACTACAGACACACTCTTACACAGACACAATGAGCAATGAGCAGAGTGCCTTTTCCACTTCCACTTCCATATTCACATCCATGTTCATGTTCCAGTTTTGTACAGTTCCTTTTTTTGTTTTGTTTTCTGAAAAAAGGGATTAAGCCCTCATTTTATGGACGCTCCTTTAGTGATCCTATAAGGGAGTGTGTGTGTGTGTGTGTGTGCGACTCACACACTGCTAATTTGGCTCGTGGCTGGATAATGCCCCATAAAACGGCCAACACATTCAGCGACTTTTTTCTTATTATCCAACACGCTGGCTTCGAAATGAGACCTGGAGCCAAAGGCAAGTTCAAAGCCATTGTTCAGGTTACAAATACACGTCTCTAAAGACAATAAACATTTGCTAATTAAAGTTAACGCAAAACAACGCAAAGCGCTTTGTAATACAATCAATACACAAATTGAAATAAAATTGTTTTAATACTAAAGTGATTTATATGTAAAACTTATCGCAGTTTATTTAATTGATTTTATAAATTGACTCAAATGGGTAAACATTTGTGTTACAAAGAAAATACAATTCGATATTGAATAATTTATGCAATTATTGAACAGTTAGACCAACCGCGAAACTTCACAATATATCCATAAGTCAATACTCACACTTTAATAGCAATTTGTAATGAATACATTTTTGACCCTGTTGAAATTATAATCAGTGTGATTAAATCAATTGTAATTACTGTGAAAAAGTACATTCAAGCATTACTGTAATCACCCAATATTCAATTACTTAACAATAATTCAATTCTCTTGAATACTAAATTGTTAAATTACCAGCTATATGGACAAAAAGTATTTCCATCGCACCCTAACTGAATTATTGAGAAAATTTCAAATACGATGTAAGTTCTCCATTTAATTTTTATTAAAGCCAACGTTTTTATTAAGTCCAAACTAACTATAACTAACATTATAATATGTAAAGCTCAATTAAATGTATTCATTAATTAATTTATTTTAATTTAGGTCAAACTAAAAGTAGCGATAATGCTGCTGTTAAAATAGCTGGATTATAAGTTTGCAAATAAAATATGCAATAACATTTTGTTTTCCAAACTTTCAATTTTATTAAATATTACAAGAGGCAAACATTAAAGCCAGCCTTCAGCTTAATCTGATTAAAATCAATTAAGCGATTTATGCATATTCCAGTAGAAGGTAATACATAGTTGATTGCACAAATTACAGCTAATGCTTTGGCTATTTTTTTACAAGCGCATTTGCGTAAAAAGCGAGCTTACCGTGCGTATGAGTAACGTGCCTAAAGGCGTAACTTACATCAGGCAATCAGGAATTGTACATAAAGGGAGATGGAAAATTAAACAATTCTATGAAACAGTCAACTTGCTGACTTGCATTTTATGTGAAACTATTTGGGCTCTAGTGAATTGCAACAGAACTTAAGGAAATTTACCAAATGAAAGCTGACAAATATTTAACCAAGTAAATTACAGAAGCTTATGCCAAACATGGCCTAGTTTGTACCTTAGACCTCAGACCTATTTGTTTTGTCAAGTCACAGCTGTGAGATGTATAATTTTTTGCGTGCTGATTTGCAACCTTTTGCCATGTATCTCTCTCATACTTATGTCCTTTTGTATTTGTTTTTCCTTAATTTATGTGCCACAGTGCCATATGAGGTCGCTGGCACACTCTGGAGTTTCACGTCAAGTCACGTGCCAAAAAGGGCTTCATATTTTGTTGTTCTTCTATGGGTTGAACAAAATCGATTGAAATGCTATGATGTGGGTGCCCGGTCAGTAGGTAGATGCATTGATTTGAAACATAAGAGCCCAAACCATTTTGTGTGTGCATTTTTGAGGAAAAAATGTTTGCATAAAATAAAAGCATAACCCACAGAACGATTACCTTTCGTATTTTGTGGTTTTATTGTATGCTGGTGAACTTCATTCATTAGGTGTAAAAGAGTAAGCAAACAATTCTGTGAAAATATATTGTTAATGGATTATTGTGAAAGGATTATAGGTAATGGATTATAGCAACAGTAAATTTTTAGCTAAATGGCTTACTTAGCATATTGTTTTTTTGACCTGCTGCTATTTTTTATGGATCTGGACAACCAATTTGTGGTATATATGGTTATATACGTATTTTTGTTAAACAAAACTTGGCAAAATTAATAAGAATGAAAATATTTACATAAAGAACTCGTTATACCCTGTACAGGGATATATTTACTTTGTGAAAAAATTTTTTGTAACAGGCAGAAGGAGGCATCTCCGACCCTATAAAGTATATATATTCTTGATCAGCATCAACAGCCGAGTCGATTGAGCCATGTCCGTCTGTCTGCCTGTCCGTCCGCCCGTCTGTCCGTCCGTCCGTCTGTCCGTCTGTCCGTATGTCCGTCTGTATAAACGCGTCGATCTCAGCAACTATAAGAGCTAGAGACACCAAATTTGGCATCAAGCTTAAGTAAATTAATCATCAGGCCTATCTCCACTTCGGGAAAGCTTTCGCATTACTTCGAAGTGGGGCCTATTTCGCGCTAAGCGCTCTCATCGTTTGTCTGCGTCCAGACTGCCCGGACTATGTTCTCTCATCTAAGTCCTTTTTCTTTAGGCGGAGGATATCGCCTATGAAGCGCGCGATATGTCGCCAGTTCTCCTCGTTGGTGAGCATTATTGTTATAATGTTGTCCGGCGTGATGTCCCCTACTTCTTGTAGTAGTCGGTGTCGTCGTTCGGCAAATCGCTCGCAGTGGAAGACTGTGTGCTCTACGTTGTCTCTTACCGTATCCCCGTAGACGCAGCTAGCCTCTGTGGATTTACCTATAGAGTACAGAAAGGAGCTGAAATACCCGTGTCCTGTCAGCATTTGTGTAACATAATAGTCAACATCACCGTGTTTTCTCTGTATCCAGACTTTGAGATCGGGTAGAAGTCTTGCTGTCCACCTTCCCTTGTTGTCGTTTGTCCACCTTTCTTGCCACTGGTTAAGAGAATCCTGTCTACAGACGTCGGCTGACTGTATTGTAGCTCTTCCTGTTTGGCGAAGCTCGTATAGTTTCTTGCGCTCTCGAGCCAATATATCAACCGGTATCACGGCTGCAATGACCATCGCTGCTGATCCCGATACCGTCCTATAAGCGCTTATTATCCTCAGCGCACTCGTCTTCTGCATCGATAGGAGCTGATTTGCCTTGTAATTAGTGCTCAAGGCGTCTGCCCAGATCTCACATCCATAGAGAAGGATGGCGTTGTTTATTTCCATTAGCAGCTTCCGCCTGCTCTGCAATGGTCCACCCACATTTGCCATGAGTCTGCTTAGTGATCGTATTGCGGTGGCGGACCTCGTCGATTCGTAGGTGAGCTGCGCTTGAAAGGTTAGCTTTGAGTCAAGCCGGATTCCTAAGTACTTGATGACCCTTTGAGTCCTGATTATGCTATCGCCTATCCTCATGTCCATCTCCAGTGGGATTTGCCGCCTACTTACTAGCAGCAGCTCTGTTTTTTCGGTTGCTAGCTGTAGTCCTCGGCAATCCAACCAGTCCTTAACACGAATCATCACTTGCGTAAGTTTGCGTTGGGCATACTCTGTGTTACGCGCCGGGATGACTGCCACGATGTCGTCAGCATATCCTACTAGGAATGTGTCATCGGGCATCTCTATGCGAAGAACATCGTCATAGGATATGTTCCAGAGATCTGGTCCGAGTATTGATCCCTGCGCTGCTCCAGCTGTGACTTGGATGCACTTTTCCTCTGTTGTCGTCTGATACAAAAGCTTTCGGTTGTCGAGATAACTGTGCAGAATTCGCATGAGATACGCCGGGATTTGGAATCGTGTGCGTAGTGCCTCTATCATATCCGCCCATCTAACGCTGTTAAAAGCATTTTTTACGTCTAGCGTTGCCAGCAGTACAATTGGGCGTGAATGGTGGTTGCCTTGGTGACTCGCGAGCGCTGCTTCTGTGACTTCTCTGATTGCTCCGATTGTGGACCTGCCTGGTCTGAAGCCGTACTGCCTCGGAGAGAGTCCTCCTGCATTGTCTACCGCGGCTGCGAGGCGGGGCTTAATTAGTCTTTCTAGGAGCTTTCCTGCTGTATTAAGCATACAAAGTGGTCGATAGGCCGAGGGGGTAGCGGGATCACCTTTCCCTTTGCCAATCAAAACCAGCCGCTGAACCTTCCATGAATTGGGGAATGTTCCACTACGAATACATGCGTAATACATGTCCAGCAGCATTTCAGGTCTGCTTTCTGCAATAACAGATAGCACTTCCGCAGGTATATTATCGGGTCCTGGCGCTTTTCCATGTTTCAGGCTTTTTGCCGCTTTCGAGAGTTCTTCTCTGGTAAAAATCTCAGCCAGGCTGTCGTCTGCTGTTATCATCGGCTCTGCTTGTCTGGCCGGGTGGGTGGGGAATAGCGTCTGAACTATGTTGTCCATTTTTTCCGTTTCCAAGCAGGGGGATGCGCGGTAGGTCTTGAGCTTTTTCATGACGATTTTATACCCTAGGCCCCACGGGTCTGAGTTAATATCATCGCAAAGGGTTTTCCATTTCTCAAGTTTGCTTTTTCGAATGGCGATGTTCAGATGTTTTTTGGCTCTCCTATTCTGAATATCCTCTTCTGCGAAGTCTCCTCGGCGTCTGGCTCTAGTTAGGCGGCGTCGGCATCTTAGACAATTTGCTCTTAGTATGCTGATTTCCTCTGTCCACCAATAGACTTCTTGGCCTTCCCAGCGTCTATTTCCGGTTTTGGGCATTGCAGCATTACAGGCATGTTTGATCATCGACATGATGCTATTAACCGTGTTCTCAGTAGTCTCTGTGGCTTGGGCTACGACGGCTCTCCTGTCCAGCTCGGTGATCAATGCTGCCTTGTTCAGACGCCGAACATTCCATCTGTGGCTCTGTCGGTCAGTATTGGCGGGTCGGATCCTTCCTAGGGTCTCTTCCACTCCAAATGAGATGTATTGGTGGTCGCTACCTGTGTATATGTCCAGAACCCTCCAGTCCTTGACTTTACGTGACAGATTCTCTGACACTAGAGTTATATCTGGGATCGTACCTTCGCATCCAATTCGGCTAATAGTTGGCGTAGTGCCTACATTTGAGACTATGAGTCCAAGTCTGGCAGCCGTGTTGACTACTCTCCGGCCTCTAGAATTGGTTGCTGGCATGCCCCACTCTTCTGCTCTTGAATTAAAATCCCCGGCAATAATATACTTTCCCTGTAGTTGCGAGGCTGTGTCTTCTATCTCGTTCAGCTTGCTCTCAAATGTTTGGATGTCGTCATTTGGTGTTAGGTAGCAGCTGAATATGTGGTAATCGTTGACTTTAAGATACACGAAACAGTTGCCACGTCCTTCATTTGTATGCCGGATGCTACTTCGATTCGGTATCCAGATAGCGGCAGTTTTGGTGTGGTCCTCCAGCCATACGCCATCTTCTCTTCTCCTATACTGCTCGCTGATTATCACTAAGTCAGCTCGTTGTTCCACAACTTGAGACAGTAGGGCGTCCGCTGTCCTGCTCCTATGCAAATTAGCTTGTAGTACCTTCATGTCTTGGCTTTCCTGATACTGGCTGCGCAGTTATTTGATCCAGGGAAGTGGTCAAGCTCTTTTAACTCCTCATGAGCACATAAGCAGCATCTTGGGCGTTTGGTGCAACCTTGCATTTTATGTCCGCTCTCTCCGCACCTGATACACAGGGCTCTGCGATCAGGTCCTGTACACTGGCTCTGCACGTGATTAACACCGAAGCATTTAAAGCACCGTTTGACGTCTTCGCAGCGCTTCACTCGGCATCGGGTCCACCCGATTCGGATTCTCGATTCTTTCAAGACTTTTACTGCATCTTCTGCAGCGAGAATAATGAAAGCTCTCCGTTGCTCCGAGCTATTTACACCTATTAGCAGTACTCGTATATCCTCAGCAGAGCCATTTGTCACTTCCGATATTGCGGACTTGACTTCTGTTTCCTCGGTGAAGCTGTCCAGATCTCGGATTTCGATTTTAACGGTTGGCCTGAGTACCTTTACCGTAGCCGTTTCCTTCAACAAACCTTGTATTGCGTCGCCAAGCTTTTGGGTTTTGCTTCCTTTAGTTAATTCCAGTAGCATATCCCCCGTTTTTGTTCTCCTTATCGAGCGGATGGCACTTTCATCATCCTCTGGCTTGACGTTCCTGCGTAGCTCACCGAGTACTTGGGCGTAGCTCTTACCTTCAGCTGGTCTGATCAGCACAGCATCTGGGCGGCTTCGCACTCTAGACTTACTGGCCTTGTCTGTTTTTTCAGGCTCTCTCTTTTGACTATCTTTCGCAATTTTCTCTTGTTCTCTTTTCTTAGCTATTTTCTTTCGTGTCACTAATTGAAAATCTGCAGTCAGAGAAGTGTTCCGCGGCTTCTTGTTTGTTTCCTGTAGTGCCGGGCTAGTGGCTATTCTCTTTTGCAAAACAGAGATCGGAGTGGCGTTCGCGTCCTCTGTTGCCTTTTTCTGCCTTTTCCGAAGGTCCTCGGTTCTATCTTTTTCGGCGCTCTTCCAGCTATTTCTGTAGCTTGCGATTACGTCGAGGAGCTCGCTTAGCTCCGACGTGCCGTCCTTGACATCCATGCTTATGTTCCTCTGTTTGCGCATAGCCTGCTTCATTTTATGTAGCACTGCTTTGCATTGCAATAGAGATTCTTCCTCTAACGCTCTCATCTTAAGTATTAGTTCCTGTCTTGGGGAACTATGCTCCTGAATAACAGGCTGGCGTAACTCAGGTGTATCCAATGATGGAGTGCACCTTTCCAGCGTCGCCGTGCTGACTGATGGTTCGTTCCCATCCTGCCGTGCGTTGTTTGGGGTCTGTTGCTTCGACCTGCCCACTTCCTCATCTTTCTGATCACATCTTTGATTCGCCACTGGTGATCTTGCCATAAGGGCACTTCTACGAAATACGCTGGGTATTTCAACTTCTTTGGTTGTTTGGATTGGAGTCTTCATGCTGTTGGGTCCAAACTTTAAGCCGCTATCTCCTCTCATATGTACAGTTGTCCACCATGTCCCCATGGGTCCCTTTGCAAGCAGTGAGGTCCATGCGAGGGTTGACACAAGACTTTATGGGTGCAAGTGTTCAGAGCCGGGACGGACACTAAGCAGGAGTTCTCTCAACTGCACCTGTACCATCAACCTAATGATGATGTGATTCGAATGTACTTAAAGACTCGCCAAGTTTTAATAGGACGGAGGTAACTGCAGCATTAGCCCAACAGCCATTTCGCCAGGGGTTCAATCTGGGTACTAAGGTGTTGGAATTCTCTAGTCATCAGCGGTCGATCTTCTTTATTGTCTACCGATCTGGAGAAAGACATCTGTGTAGCCGTCCAATGTGGAACAGACGCTAACCAGGACGCCGCTCGATTCGAGTACAGACGCGTGCTGGGTTTCCGCCTTCTCACCTTAGCAAGAGCTCTGTCGGGTGACCGAGCCGCTTCCCGGGGCCGCCACGTGGAGGCGGTGAGATGCTTGAAGCTTGCCAGCATGGATCGAGCTGGGCTTCGCCAAGTTGAAACCGATCAGACACTTTACCATGTAGGCAGAACTCCCGACCCCGAATATGTATAAATATGTGAAAGTTAGCTGCTATAAGCATGCAAAGAATTCGTATGCAAAAAATTAGAGTTTCAAAAGGGTATTCTTTAAAAAACCTGTTATGTTCTTACTTTTATTTTAAAAAGAGTAACTATTATCAAAATACTTTTAATATAGAAGCCTGTACAGGGTATTATACTGTCGAATGCGGTCGACTGTAGCCTTTTCGACTGGTTTTTTATATATTTCTCATAAGTCAACCAAGGTCACTGTTAAACAACAAATCGAGTAGTTATTTGAAATATTCCAGTCAATTTTCTAGGACAAGCTTCTTGGTCCTATGACAAGTAGATGCACAGACGTACTCTTGCTGTCTTTAGTTCTGTGTCATCCATTTAAATGGGCCTTGAGTTACTCGCACTGTTGTCATTTTCTCAGCTGTACGCAGCTGGGAACCAACAAATGGCGTTGGCTTAATCACCATAAACATAGGGAACACATGCTTGAGCCTGTTTTGCATACCCTTGCTGTCTCTTTATTAACTATAACATAGAGATATAATTTGGGCCTAAGCTGTGCGCCGCTTGACTCTAAACTTTTTGGCTTCCAGTTCCTTTGCACACTTAATGAACTTGTGTATCAGCTGCACGTGTACTGAATAAAATTCTTGAGTGTATCATACCAGAAAAATATATATTTCCATAAATGTACAAATTCGTGTATATATTTAGATACATATGTGCAAAACGTTCATACTTATGACACAGTTGAAACTTATTTCAATATTTATTTGGCCATTGAAAGCGACGTGTCATTTAAAAACCCATACATACAAAAGTTTTATGTGATGGTGCAGATGATGATGATGACCTGCACGTAGTTGACATTGAAAACCACTTTTTGTTCCTTCACTCTTTACTTTGTTTTAACAAATAACTTGTTTGTCTCTTGATATTGAATAAAAATGACGCTTTGCCAATTTTTTTCATATTTAGCTTGTGGAGGTCAAGCTTTAAATTAGTATTATTGTTTTAAATTTTAAATTAAAGACATCTGCCTTTTACATTTGTAGTTGCCTTAAATTTAGAGTTTATTTATTTAATTTATTTTAAATTATTAGTCACTTTTCAAAAGTTTATTGTCATAACTTTATGAAATTAATAATGAATTAGGGAAATACCTTTTAAATTGAATATAGAAAATAACATATGATTTCCAGAGCTTAAGGTCACAATACAACACATGCTGAGGTATTTTTACATTATGAGTAATGTGAATTTATTTATGGTATTCCGATTGGCAACTTGCAACGTAACAAAGTAAGCTCCAGCTTAGGCTAATCAACCGTGTCCAATTTATTGTCTAGCTCAAACTTGTTATTCTAGATCAATTTGATTGACATGAAATATATAATTGCACGCAATAAATATAGCCATAGGATAGGAAATTACATTAGAAATGTAATGAAAAGTAGTTGTTGCCAAGACAATTTAATACCTATTCGAATTATTACGCATACCACACGTTATCAACGCTCAATGGCCCAAAATACGCATTACAATAAGGCTTCCAACGGTCAATTGTCTCGGACTCCCCCCTACTTAACCTGCGCCTCTGATTAAATCTTGTGAACTTAGCTATCATTTATGCGCTCGATTCCAACGTACAATACACAGCCACATCTTTGTCTTGTTAACGCTCGGGGCCCAAATAATCTCTCGTTTGTATGAAGCACGCAATTCCATGCAAAGCAACACAACAAAACAAAAAGAAAATAAAAAAAAAGTTTCTTCTTTACAGACAAGCGGAAGGTTGGAATGATATAAACATCTGAGTCTCTTTGTGTGTATGAGCGTAATTTTCATGACACTGACGAGGACACTTGGACATTTCATTCTGTCAACATGCCAGCGGCTAAACTAAATAGAATATATATATTTGTTGGTTTTTGTTTTGAAACGAAGGCAAAAACAACCGAATTATAAGGTATTAAAATTAAATAGTAGATCTGAATTTGTATAAATAAATAAAACTGATTTTCGAAAATGAACAATTAAAGCAACTAAATATGTTGACAGACACACTTTTACTTTCTGTGAAGTCTAATTGACTATTTTCGTACAATAAATGTGTTAAATTCTGATCTGATAGTAATCTGTTCTAGGCAATTCCCACATGGCCCACAAAGTGAAGAGCTATGTTTACGCTATGTTTGCGTAAAAGAGATTGGAATTCAATTTTTATTTGCTTAATTGAATGAAACTTAATCAGTTATTAAATAAAATAAATTATTTAATTGATGGCATTTACCGCTGCGTGATTATCCGCACATACTGCATTTACTTTGATAAAAACCACACACACTTGCTTAAGCACATACAGAGTATTATGAAAGTTGAAATTTGCATTTTTATTGCAGCTTATTTTTGCATATGATTATAAGTGTATCTGTCTGATCTAGAGCGAAACAAATGTGGAAATTAAAAGCTGACAATCAATTTGCTACTTGGTAAGAGCAGTTTTAGTTGTGTTTCATAAATTATACAATGCATTATAGCTGCAAATCCCTTGATTTGCCTCGGTTGCATGCCTCTTATGTCTGCTTATGCGCAATATATTTATTTAAATAAGTGCATGGGGTGTGAGTACGATGTGGTATACTACGTAACAAAACGAGGACGTGCAAAGCCCTTATTACATGCATGCATGACTCAAGGGTACATTTGGCTAACAAGCGCACTAAATGTGCGACAAAAGCGTAACAACAAACACGACATCACAAAGTTGACGTTGACGTTGACGTTGCAGTCTACGTTGTTGTTGACGTGCAAGTGTTTCCAGCATATGTGAACACGTGGAAAAGTGCGGGAAAACACGACTTTGGGGCGAGCACTTTGAAAGTGCTTCAGAAAAATGGCGAAAAATATAAATGTCAATGTGTCCGCTAGCCACAGCAACTTTTCGCATTCCAATAATCAATACACGCTTCAATGTTCATCCAGTCAAGCTTCAACCATATCTTGGCGAAATTCTAGGTATTTCAATATGGGAACACAATGCGTGCATAATATGCTCATTAATGTGCCTAACCACATAGAAGTTCGTTAGTCAACACACAAAGAATTTCCATTTATTTAACGTATTAATGTTGCATTGGACGCAGTGCACCGCCGGGACAGAACTGAAATGAGTTTTCAAGGTCTCACTCGGCGAAATGTTGAATACCAACAGCAGTTTCTCATCAAGACCAGCGTACTGACCAATTTAATTGTGAGATATGTGTTGCCAAACTTTAAAACGTATGTACACGACATGTACAAGCGAAACATTGATGCAGTTCACCCGCATAGAAGCAGACAGAACCACACAACAACTAAATCATATATTATACCTGTAAATAGACAAGGTTATTGTCTATTGTCTTGGATGTATGCCACTTTACAATCCACTAGACAATTCGCACAGACGCACAATTGAACACAAGTTTTGTAATGTCAGACCTATAAATATTTCTGAACACATTTTCGAAAAGGTTTAATATAAATTACAAGGGAATTCCTTACCTTGGTCTATTCGTGCATATATAATTGCACAACTTGCTTTCAGGCAAATTCACAAAAGGTTTACTTCGGTAATTGTACCTAAAGTTCAATTTGATCAGGCTTGGGAAGCATTTAACCCTTGCTTAAATAACGCAAATGAAGAGAAAACTGAAGGCGGCACTTTAAATTTAAGGTAATCGTTTGCTTTGGTAGCCACAATAACACAAGTTACCTGATATATTTCATTAATTAAGCATTGGAATACTAAGGATTCCAATAAAGTGTAACTATAAGTATTAGTAGTTCTGTTAAAACTTCGTATTTTATCACAGCAACACATCCAATATATCCCTCATTTGATACGCTTTAATTGATAGTTTTTTTTTTAAATAAGGAAAACAAATAACAAATGATGTAAAACATGTAAAAAAAAAGTCAAACGGGAAAAACAATATTTATGTAATGTAAAAATGTAAGTTTAAGTAAAAATGCATGGAAGCTGAAATTTCCTTAACGCAAAAAGGTTGAAATAATTTTGTACCCTTAATTTGTTCTGCCTGAATTAAATTAGGTGGCCGTGCGACATGAAAATGTTTTGCTCGATGCTTTGAATATTAAGACAGTGCAATTTTATTATGGTATAGGGAAAGATTGTAAGGAAAAGCTCCTTTATTCTTACATTATTAAATTCGATAGGTAATGAGGCAAATGGGAAATTACAGTGATGATTACGGGAGCCCAAACAAACATTTTCAATGTACAGAATTTCTTTAAAAAAGCTTAAAATGCAACACGTTCAATAAGGAAACAAGAATGAAGTAGGAACGAGGAGATAAAAATGGGAAAGGACCGGTAAACCTTAAAGATTGACAGCCCAAATGAGTGTTGGGAGACGCATTTGGAGAGATTGTAGAGGAGATTGGTCAGCTTTCAATTATACGGCCATTAAGCTCATGGCTGTGCTTAGACGAGCTCGTTGACATGGCAAATATTATTGATTTATTTATTTACTAAGGAACGTTCATTTTACAAAGTGTTTGCCATTGGTGTCCACGACGAGTGACAAGCAACGTAAATCAATCAAAAAATGTGAAGAATTTGATAAATTTTCGTAGAACTTTGTATGTGTGTATAATCATATTTCACTTGACTCAAGTGTCACGCATAACGCATTTGAAATAGCATTAAAATCCATTTATCAATTACGGTCAACAACATTAAGTTTTTATATTAAATTTCGTACTTGAAACTGAATTAGTGAAAATGGTTTCGGTAATTGTCTCATTACAGGGAGTCACTAATATAATAATATTTAATATAATTTACTAAATTTGTTATAGAGCTTTGATCACTTTTTATTATTGTTAACAACAAGATAATCCTTGTGGAGTTCAATATATTTTTAAGAAGTTGTACATGTACATTAACATAAAATTAAATTTTTTTTTGTATTAGTAAGCTAATTATGAATGACTGGGTTAATATATATATGTATCGGGTGTGTAGCGCCTCCCTTAATGCCCAAGGGTATACAAAACTGACCTTTATGAAAAACTCTAGTCTAGGGAAACAGACAGTAAAAACCAAAACAACATTTTGCAAGAACTTAAATACATGCTTATTGGTTTTTATAAATTTAAAAACTATTTAATTTCCATTATGTAAAATAAACAATGTGGGTGCTTAGCCAATGTTTGTATAACACCAACACATACAGAGATTGAGAGAGATAGGGAGACTGGAAGAGAAAGAGAAAGTTGAGCAAACAAAGTTTGTCATGTGTCTAAAATGGACGCGTAATCATTAACACCTCGCTGATCCGGATTAGTTCCGAAATTCAAATGGATCTAGCTGTTTGCACAGCCCGCACATTTCAACCACAGTACGAACCTAAACTCAAAGTGAAACCCCCTCGTAAACCCCAACCGAACCTATTGAGTACCTCGACAAAAAGGTGATAGCAGTCGGTAAAGGTGAAGGCAATACTCGAATTGACGTGTTGCGTAAGGATAATGCCTACGTCTTTTACGTTGTGGTCTGTTACGTGACGGTAAAATTTATGGACGGATTTATGTTAAATGTAAATCTTTCACGGACATTCAATACAAGTATATGCGTGTTTGTTACAGCTTTCGGGCCTTTAGTGGAAAGCTTAAGGGATTTCCATCTTATTACGCTTGCCCACAGTTTATGTAGTTTTAATGAGACAACTTTTATGAATATTAATTTTCACAGCCTCGGCAAATGCAAAAGGCAACTAAGCGATTTATAACCTGAATAGACACAAACTTAATTTCCTTTAATTCGGATTTGTTGCCTATTATAAAATTGAGGCTTAAGAAAAATATCATTAGAATTTAGTAAGTAATATGTTTTTTATGAATTATGGCAAATTTAGTATTAGTAAGTGTATGATAACACCTAATACTTTACAGTATTTATAATTTTAAAAATATTTGCATAGCTTAAATGATTTTCCAGAAGAACCATTTCATTCCAAATTATTAAGATTTTCTATATATATTTATTAAAGTTGATTATCAATTAAATATACAACTGAATGTTATTCATGAAAATGAAGATTTAATAATTTATTTAACCTGGAAAAAATTGCATTTTAATAATTGTATTCATAAATTATAAGTATACTTCATGATGTTTGACTGCATATTATATGTCGACGGCTTATGTTGGCTTTTCATCGTCTCCAAAAAGGGAATCCCACAAATGGCAAGCAAAGCAAAAACGTTCAACCTTTTACAAAATTAATGCGCATGATTTAGGCAGAGCTCATCTCTTGCAGGCTACAATAAAAAAAATGTTAGTTGACTTCAATGTAGAGAGTGGGATGGACAGCAAACATTGGACACACATGTCCAAATTTTCAGGCAGTCAGTTGCCATTGTGGCTTGATCGCTCCTGGCCGGATATCCGGCATCCTCGTTGCTTTTATCAAACATCTATCAGACTCACAGAGGGAAGGGGAAAACATCATTTTATCAAACGCAAAGCGAGGTCATGTGTGTTTTGTGGCGTTTCGTTGCTGTGTTGCTGTTGCTGTGTTGCTGTTGCTATTGCTGTGGCTGTCGCTCGGTATATTTCTCTTCGGAAAAATTACTTCAAGCATATTGGACTACTATGAGGGCTCGTTTTTACGTATTTTTTTCTGCCTCGCTCACAAAATGAGACTCATAAATTATATGGCATAAATCACGGTGCAAGTCTTCGTTAGGCTTTAGATGTACATTTGTATGTGTTTGAGTATATCTGTGCTTTTGGAATATAAATATAAATGCATTCTAAAAATGATGCTGAGATTAAGTAATTAAGGCAGGCCAACCTGTTTCTCTGTATAAGCCAGAAATATTATTTTATCAAATTAAGTTTATTTATTTATATAAGATATATAAATATAATATTTAATATTTAATTTAAGCTGACCTTTAAATGTTGCGTTGAGCGTTGACGTTTGACATTTCAATTCAATTTAGTGCATTTGACTGTTGATAGTTGACAGAGACATTTGAGTGCCTATCAAAAGCGAAAAAAAGTGAAAAATCCATTTAAATGGCGTCAAATTGAAAACTTCAAAGCACGGAGATGTCGAGGTCATTTCAATTTCCATTTCCAGAGAACAAAGCCTGCAAAGAAAAAAAATCATCGTCCATCAAAGTTGTCCTTAAAGTGTCATCTACGGTTGCACATAGTTTTCAGTTGTTGTTGTTTTAGATGCGCCCCGCGGGGCAAAGAGCACACACGCAGAAACTTATACCGACATACATATTTCTTTGTTAGCCGTCGCTACTTAAGTGTTATTTATGGATTTTTATTCGACGAGTAATACTTACACACTCACACACACAGGTCTAAGCGAAAAGGGTAAAGTTGAATGTACGGCAGTTTTATATTGATGGTCCTCTAGATGAGAGCACACACATACTTGACACGCATAATACACAGAGGCAGTTTACTCGCATATAGGCAAAAGTGCCAATATGTCTGCAAAAGGCACAAGCCAGCGCAATTTCCATTTTGGTAGCAAACTTTTTGAGGGCACAGAAATTATACAAGAAATAAATTCGCTTCGTATGTAGATTGCAATAAGTATGACAATAAATTACAATAAAAACTAAGCTTATTTAATTTTATTACTTGCCTTACGATTCATTTTCATTATTAGTCAAGATGCATCGCATGTAATTGTGGTTAACACATCCTATACGTAATATTAACATTAATACTGCATTTGTCAGGGGCCAACCAATTTGAACCAATTTGTAGCATACCAGTGGCAACATGCAACCTTCAATTAATCACAATTATTGTCAGTTAACTGTCAGCCGTGCCAAATGTGACCTAATTTTGCTTTAGACCGAATACGAAGCGCCCAATACAATGACGCAATAACGCACTTAAATGGTTTGCCGAAGCGTATCACATAGTAATTATTTTGTTTTTCTTCGTATATGAAGGACTCACCCATGAGCAATGCAATTGAAAGCTACGCAACATATTTCTGGAAATTAAAAATAAAAAAATATATGCAACAAAATTTAAAACACCTCAACACCGCTTTGTGTCCTTAAACTTATTATTTTCTAGGCAATAAGATAAATATTTAAAGCCGTTGGTTTAGGAGTACTTTTAATATAGAGGTAGAGGACATTCTCTCTCATTTCCTTAAAATGGAAAGTAATTTATTTAATTTCGTTCTAACACTTAAGCACGAAGCAGATGGAATGATTGACATTTTATTTAATTTAAAATGTATTTTTTTTTTAAAGAAATCAGCAAGCCTTAAGACAGCACTTTTATTTCAGATTTTATTTTATTTCATGCTGTCATAATTCATATCAGAATAATATCTTTTATTTTGTTTTAGCAAAAAATGTATGTAAGCATAAAAGCGACAATGTTTTAAACTTATTTTTAGAATTCTTGGCACTTAAACCAATTAAGTACTTATTTTGTGGGACGAGTATTATTGTCAATTTAGAGTTTGCAACGAAAAGATTAATCCAAGAATTATATTTTTAAATGGAAAGTGAAAATGGAAAGATGGCAAGTGAGATTTACCCAAATTGCCCAGTCCTTAAATTATTGTGTTTGTTTTAATTATTTGCACATTGATTGCCGACGAGAACTTTAGCTGCTTAGTACGAACTGGATTCGGTTGGTTACTGGGTGCGACAAATAAATATAAATATTATGGCACATTAATAACTAGCTTGTTGAAAGGGGGATTGGGTAGGAGAACGGTTAAATGATGGCTATTAGAAGTAACGCCATTACGTGTAGAATGTCGGCAATTTCTTGCCACGCGACTTTAACACGCCAATGAAATGTAATGCGCCGACGGAGCCACCTACAAGCGCAGCCCTCGTCCCCATACCATAAACCGTACAATTTCATAAAACTCTTATTTTCCCTTTCAACTTCAATCATTCAAAGCACTAGGCCTGAGCAACCTGGACTATCTACAGGCTGCTACAAATTAGATCCCAAATTGTTTGCTGTCCCAAGAGATGTTCAAAGGGTTGTCATGACATTTTCCGTTTTCCACTTTACGTTTTCCATTTTGTTGGCCACCTGAAAGCTGCTTAAAGCACAAATGTGCTACTTTTTCTGCAAACTTTTATCACATTCACCGTTTGAAAATTTAAAAAAAAAGGGTACCACGATTTTGTGGAAGTGTAAAGGCCCTCGCTCAGGGTATGTTGGAGTCATAGGAAAATGTTCCTTTTGAGAGTACAGAGTAGCTCAGAGTAACTTAAGTATTGAGTAAAAAAAAAAAAAAAAAATTATTCTGGAAAAGTGTAAAGGTTGCTATAAGAGCGCATTGACTTGTTTTTATTCGCCAAGAGAAACTTGTTATTGACAAGTTGATTCCACTTATATCGATACAAAAGTAGTAAAATTGTTGTGGCATTTAAGTTATTTATTTATTTTAAGCTGCAGTTTAAATAAATATTATGAGACAGAACTGTAAACAAATAAAAATAAAGATTTTAAAGTCATTTATTTAATTTATTAAATTTTAATTTGATCAGATTTCAAGGAGGCATTTCTGAGCTCATCTGCTTGTTCAATTAACTGACGAATTTGTCATTTATCCACTTCATCTCTTATATCAACTTATCAATAATATTGATCGATTGAGCCATTTCCGTCTGTCTGTCCGTTTGTCCTTCTGTTTGAACGTGTCGATCTCAGCAAAGAGATTGTCCTTGAGTTTATCTGTCCTTGAGTTTATCTGAGTGAATTCATTGATTAAAAGTTGAAAAAATAGCTTATAAAATATTCACCCAATTAAATAATTCATATTGAGTATAATTTAGAATACATAATTCATAATTAGTTTGTCGCATTCACACAGAGCACTCAACCAGTGTTGGGTCAGCTCTTTTTAACTGCGCTAAATTCGAATAACATTTTGGCCATTTTTTTTCCTTCTTCGTCTCAGCCGGACTTTTTTAAGAGCACCATTAAGTGATTTGGCGCAACAACAAATTATTGAAGATGGAGAAAAAGAAAATAATAAAAGAAAAGTCGGCACAAAATAATGCAATGAAATTGATATGAATACCCGAAACTTTTATGCAAGCTGTAGCAAAAATGGATAAAAGGAAAACGGCAAGGGCAAGAAATGAGTGGAAACTTATTTTGCCAGGTGGCAGGACAACGGCGCAAATTAATGATTATGCCGGGCAGTTTAGCTCTGGCTGCTACCTTCGGAATGGGGTGCGGGAAATCTCGGCATAATGCAATCAAAGTTTTTCACCTTTTGGGCTTATTGCCTGTTGGCTGAAAAGAAAAAATGTACCAATTTGCCTAATGTGTTTGCGATTGACCCGAGCACAGTGATTTCCATGAATGACTCCATCCTTTTGGAGTTCAATCCCCAGAGGTCAGGGAGCTTAGCGCATGTTACAAGAAAACATACCCTCTTGTTAGTTATTAGAGTAGAGCAACTTACAGTAAATGGTTATGACTTTAACATTATTCTTATGATTTACTTGGTGTTCGATAACGAATCAGCAGACAGATACCAAACTTCAATTGACTCGGCTATGAAGAATATATGTACGTTATAGAAACAAAGATATTTTTATGACAATCCATTTTTAATGGTTATAATAAATTAAAAATACAAATAAGTTATATATGTTGCCTGAAGAGCAACTGTATGTAAGAGTTATCACATCTGCCAAGTTTTCTCATCAATTTCTGTCCACCCAAATGATACTAGACTAGACAAGACTGTGCTTTCCTGAACTGACAGCCAGACAGATGCCAGTTTCACGCCAAACGCAAATTAATTATATAAATTATGATAAACATTTTAAGAGGAGGCCTATTTGCTGTGATTGGGTTTCATATTTATAACTTGGATGCTTGAACAGTTCGTTTGATTTTTAATTACCTGAATTTATTTATTGATTTTTTATGATATATTTTTTTTATTTTATGCCGCGAGCACACCAGCTGTTACATACATAGCTTGTAGACCTAACGATTTCTGCGCGAATTCCAACGTAACGGTCGGCACAGATTTATGGCATCCGTTGAAGCAGGAAATGTCCGGGCCCAAGGCTGCGGCCAGGCAATCCAAAGCAAAAGGCCATCAAAAGTTAAGATATACATACAGATTTGTAGAATAAAAATTCAAGTTGAAATTAAGGCTTCAATCATTCAACGGAACAAACTCGCCACACAAGGCAAACCATACAAAGCACAGTCCTGCCCTCAACCACATCGACATCCACGCCCTTCTTTAATATTAAATCGCTCAAAGCGTTTGTGAATCCTTGTTGATTTTTAACGATTTTTCTCTACGTCCTGCCTATTTAACGCTTCGCTCAACCAATTCCGCAGCTCCTTCTCGCCTGATGATGCCTGACTGACACTGAAGTTTGACGCTGAGAATTTTCCGTGTCATTTGCTGGATTCTTGGCATACGTACATCCACACAAGACCACACACTCATATATGCATCGCATATATATGTATAATTATTGTAATGTTCAGTCTTTTGAATTAAGCTGCTTCTGTGCCAAGTCTCTGGTGTATACAGGCATTTTCACTTTAAGCGATTGCCGAGTTTTCAATTAATTGTTTTCATTAGCGGATTTGTTCTGATTGCTAATTATTTTTTGTCTCTTTCTTTTTCTTTTCGTATTAAGCAAGTTAAGTGTGTTAACAAAAGAAAACGATGGTTTTTTAACCCATCTATCAACTATGTTTCCAATTGTGGGAAGACAGTGATTTTCTAAGTGTAATTTATCTATAACTTGTCGCATTTCTGAGGAAATTTCATGCCTTCGTTAATTATTCTATATTAAACATAAAACAAATCAACTTAAAGCGAATCTAAACGAATATCTTAAAAAACAAGAAAAAAAAATTGGTAAATTATATAGTTGTGTACCTAAAAATTGTTTTTAAAGTATTCTGAATGAGTGTGCACATAATTGTTTTAAATAATTGATGTGAGTCTGGCACGCCTCTTTCTCTCTGTTATTTACGAGTCCCGGGTATAATAAAATATAATTCGGCTCAGTGTTGCTTTGATTGACTTCTAAAATAACATGAATGTCAAGCTCATGCATTTCAAACTTGCAATCATAATTTCACATTTCAAATGAGAAAAAATATAGGACAGGGGTGAAGAAGCCTTGAAAATTAGGGCAGAGAATAAAAAGAAGCAAACTAAATACTTAGCCCACAAAAGCCAATGGCTTTTGCTCCATTGAATAACTAAGAACTGGCGGAATTTCTGACCGCATACTCGGCGTATAAGCAATATATACAATTGAACTGGCTACAAAACTTTGTGATAGCATTGAGCTGCTGTGAAAATAAATAAGCAAGTTCAACAATCGAATTGAAAACTTTAAATTGCAAACTAAAAAGCAAACAATACTCAAATATTAATCGAGCTGGCAGCTGAATAAGATGAAAAAAATTGAATATTTACTTGTATTTAAAAGGAAAACTTTGTTTGCACGTTTTCATACCTTTTATATGATATGAATTCCAGCCGGGGGAAAAACTTTAGTCAAACAAAACCAATTTTCTCAATGCTCAAGAACTACTTGAGTATGTAAACCTTGGCAGGAGTTCCTCAATTCGATTTCCATTGTCACACTTCTTTTATAACACGACTGCTACCCACAATGCCATAGTGTGTCTGTAAGCAAAGGAGTTGTTTTGACTTTTGATGTACCGTAAATACACATTTATTTTGCACAGCTATATGATATATTTCAATTTCCGTAAGGGCCCTGAAGCGTGTGTATCCTTCATGTTCAATTCTGAAGCCCTTGCATTCAACGTTTCATGTAGCAAGGCCAAAACAAGACAAGACAAGAACCGTCAAAATTGCCGTTGGCTCTATTTGTGTATTTCATTAGACCGTAAAGCAAGGTCCAGCTACAACAAAAAAGTCTTGAATTGTTGCCAAGTAACATTTTTCTGGCTATTTTCCAAGGCGTTCAAGTCCCAAACAAAATTATCGAAACAAAACAATCAAAGTATACGAAATAAAAATACAAATATTCTCAACAGAAGTACTTTTTTATTTATACATTTAGTAATTCTGTTAATATAAAATAAAATAATAAATGAAAGCTAAAAAAAAATAATAGCTTTAAATAATAATTTATAGTAATTCTTCTATCGGAAATTTTCAATTTGCAGTGCGATGTATTCGATGAGATTGATCTATCCGAACTTTGTTATTTCGAATGCAGCATTAAGAACGTAAATCATAGTTTTCAGGTAAGTAAAATAAAAGAAAAACTTATGAAATGCTAAGGATTTTTAATATTAAGTCAAGTTTTTAAGATTAACGTAATTCTTAAATAATACAAAATTCTTTTGAAGCTTGGTAGTTTTTTTTTAGCCATAATGCGAAGATACATTTTAAGAAATAGTCTTGGTTAACAATTATGAAACTTCATAAAGATTACTCCAGAAATAAGACAGTTTTTCGAATATATATATAAATATTATAGATTTTTTTGAGTTTGCATATGATATCTGGAATAACACATATATATTTCATACAATATAATTTTGATACTATGCTTTTAGCTGTGTAATTCACATTTAATCTGTAGTTCTATATTCTTTAAAGAGAACTAGCGCAAATTTTGGTTTATCAAAACAATTAAGGTGCTAACGTTGCTAACGGAAGTTTCCCTGTCATATTATTAATTAAACAATGTATGTCCATTAAAGTTGAATGTAAAAACTTTTTATTTCCCTCATAACGTTAATAATTCAAATGCTTTCGGAGCTTGTCGAGAAGTTGTGAAATTAATTTTGGGAATTTAAATCGTTCACATTGTGTCAAATTAAATATGAAATGAGAAGTACATAAAGTAACTAACTGTATACAGTATATTTGTCTGAAAGATGTCTCGAGATATCGATGCTGTCGAACGTAATGTAAACAGCCTCATTTCCTATTTGTCACTATCTGGCCTCATCCAAATATGTATATATCCATGGTGAACCTTATGATTTTATGCCCAATTACAGAAACGGGTGGCAAGAGTCTTTGCCTCAATTCAAATACCAGCGATATTGGCTGTCAGAAACAAAAGGGCGAAAACTAAGCAAAATGTTTACATTAGACACCGTCTGCATGCCAAATTACCATAAGCACACACAATAACCTATTCTATGTATCTGATTCCACCCTTAAAGGTTCCCAAATATTTAAATATTTCTTTATACACGAATGCTCAACAGTTGATGCGGAAAATTAGCGCATTTATTCGCCGACTTCGGGATAGAGAATTTAATCCTATGTGGATACATACATATGTATGTGTATTTGAGAGCTGTTGCTTAATGTATGAGCGCCACAGTAAAATGACATATAAGTACATACTTATATACTTTCGATATTAATATTATATTTACCATCCTTCAGCCGAGACGGCGTCAATTTTTATACCCTGTACAGGGATATATTAACTTTGTGCAAAAATGTCCGTCTGTCTGTCTGTCTGTCTGTCTGTCTGTCAGTCTGTCTGTCTGTCTGTCTGTCTGTCCGTCTGTATGAACGCGTCGATCTCAGCAACTATAAGAGCTAGAGACTCCAAATTTGGCATGAAGGTTCCTCTATACCGTCCGCAGATCAAGTTTGTTTCAAATTTTGAATACCTCCCCGCCTTCCCCCGCAAATCGATCAAAACTCTTTATACCCTGTTAACAGCATGTATTTCTGAACATACATATTTCTAACTTAACAGGTGTTTAAAAATACTGTTCTGAAACATATGTGAAAGTTTCATAAAGATCGGTCCAGGAATAAGGAAGAAATTTAGAAAAGAAAGTAGATGGAAAAGACAATTGTCAACAATTAGAATTCATTGCATGCTTATAGCAGCTAGCTTTTGCAAGTGAGCACATTCTCGCCGTTGCTGAGTTGTGTTACTTCAAATGTCGTACTGCTTGCCGAAAATTATATTGCAAGTCAAAACGTAATGTATGCAGAGATTTGTAAGAATAATAATTAGTATGATATTTGTAATATTAGATTTTGTCTTTCAAGAATTGATTATTCTAATGATCATTTGCATTTTAAATATTGGCGAGTAAGTGAAGTCCATGAAATAACGGAGATGTTTTTTTTCCATTTAATCGTTGCGGTTGCGTCAAGCAGCACATGTGTGCGAGCGAGACAGCGAACGTGCAGACGTATATGAAATAACGTAGCACTAAGCTTTTCATCTTGCTGATATAAGCATACAACGAATTCATATGCTAAATGACAGTCTGAAAAGTCTTTAAACACCTGTTATGTTCTTACTTTTATTTTAATCAAAGTACCTATTATCAAAATACTTTTAATATAGAAGCCTGTACAGGGTATTATACTGTCGAACGCGGTCGACTGTAGCCTTTTCGACTGGTTTTATTGTTTATACCCTGTACAGGGATATATTAACTTTGTGAAAAAAATTTTTGTAACAGGCAGATGGAGTCATCTCCGACCCTATAAAGTATATATATTCTTGATCAGCATCAACAGCCGAGTCGATTGAGCCATGTCCGTCTGTCTGTCCGTCCGTCTGTCCGTCTGTCCGTCTGTCCGTCTGTCCGTCTGTATGAACGCGTCGATCTCAGCAACTATAAGAGCTAGAGACACCAAATTTGGCATCAAGGTTCCTGTATACCATACGCAGATCAAGTTTATTTTAAATTTTGGATACCTCCCCCCCTTCCCCCGCAAATCGAAAAAAACGAATAATAGCCACATTTTTCAACGTAGACACTTCTAACTTAACAGGTGCGTTAAGAATGATATGTAGAAGGAACGCTGAAAGTTTCATCAAGATCGGTTTGTAAATAAGACAGATAATCAGCAATAAAAGTTATTTTTCCACGGAATCTTAGAGCAGCAGGCAGCACATGTGTGCGAGCGAGACAGCGAACGACTGTGACACATGCGTCTGCTTACCATGTGTGCATATTTGTGCGAGCGAGATAGGGAACTACTGCGACACAGGCATAAGTAAATTAAGTGTCGTAACACTCAGCTTTTGATTGAATATGTATAAATATGTGAAAGTGAGCTGCTATAAGCAAGCAAAGAATTCATATGCAAAATGAGAGTTTCAAAGGGGTTTTCTTTAAACACCTGTTATGTTCTTACTTTTATTTTAATCAAAGTATCTATTATCAAAATACTCTTAATATAGAAGCCTGTACAGGGTATTATACTGTCGAATGCGGTCGACTGTAGCCTTTTCGACTGGTTTTTTTTATGGGTTGAATAGCAAAGGAACTGTTGGAGGCCAATCGCTGAGGTAATAAGATAAGGTGCGCTAGGTAATCTATTTACTGACTGATGGTATAGGAGTTTGGTACAGTTTCAGTAAAATGTTTAAATTTCATAATACATACTTCTAATCACCTGGGAATAGAATAGTACAATAGAAAAATTCAATATATGAAGCTCTTAAATTACTACATAACAAGTTGTAGAGTCAAATTAAATTTTCATTAATTCAGATATAAATAATTGATCAAGAAGATTTCCGAATCGAGTCACTGGCTGTTTATCAAATGGGTTGATGATGTTCGATTAATGCTTTCCGTATAAAACTATGAAATTCGATCTGGAGCAAATTTCATTTGATTTAAACAAAACAGTTAAATCTAAATACCAGGTCGCTTAATCAACTCCGCCAGTTTTTAAAGGCATTTAATTTCTATTAATTTGTAGTTATTAAGACATGCGCTCAACTTTCGGCATTGCATAAAACGTTACATGTTAATTAAGAAAAAATACACATTTTTTTACACAACAAGGCAATACAAAAAAGTCAGCAATATGTTTATTAAAATATGATTTTTTGCACATACGCAATGCAATGCAATTTTTTCTCATGAATACGAAAACCTCTCAGCGGTATGTGACTATCTGTCTGTTAAAAGTGTGCGGAGAATATTCACTTTTTTAATTAAAGTGAAAAACATCGCTTTGATGTTATCAACTTGTCGTAAAAACTGTTTTTAAAAATGTATATAAAAAAAATGAATAGCAATTGCATTTGAAAAAAAGGAAAAAAAAGCGAAAGTCCGTTTCGCTGATAGCCACAACCTTTACAAAGTTTTAAACTGCGTTTCAGAAATTCACTTTCCACAGGAACATGTTTACGGCTATCAGCTGCGGCACGTGCCACAAACTTTGTGCTACAGATACAATATACAAATATATGATACAAAAAACTCACTCCTGTCACAAAGATGCTGAATGCCATCACAATGATTAACAAGCTCTTGGTCTGATTTCATCCGTTTATATCAGGCGTTTAAGTCTTCAATTTAAGTCTACCAACCTATTGCATTACTATTTGCATCTGAACTGAATTACATTAGGCATGCATTTGAAATTCATAAATTAATTACAAAATGAACACAGTATCGAAGTTACAATGTCCCTTAAGGTCAATTCCTTTTTAAATGTAAAATTATAAAACAATTTGTCGCGAAATGCTTAATGAAATGGAAATTATGTGACCAAAAAGTACAAATACGTAGTCAATAGAGCAATTAATCAGATTCAAAATAATAAATAATAATGAACTATAAAGAATATATAAATGAGACAGATTTAAAGCACTTTATTAAGTTCTCTTTATATTTCAACTATTTATTTAAGAATAATAAAGTCGTTTCCAAATTCATTTCTACTAAATTTGTACTATGATAGATTCTATGCTGTTAAAATATTTTCGGTAAAGTATATAATTTAATAAAAATCATTTTGAAAATGTTAAATTTGAATTTATAAAAAATTTGTTAACCTCTGTTGTAAACTTATTTGTTCATCAGCTGCTTCCCAATACAATGCTACAATGTCATTGTACCGAATTTCTAGCTATTGTGAACTTTTGAACTTTTGTTCATCAATCAAGAGAGAGAAAAGCCACCAAATTGTGCCCAAAAATGGTCTAAGTTGTTGTTGCAACTGGCAATGTTGACTTATTTTGGCTTCGTGCTGTCGTTTATTGTTTGCTTTGCTCATCTAATTTATTTGAAGGACATTATAATTATGGCTGGCAAAGCAATTTTGTCTATTACAAAACATATATAGAGAAATCTAATTAATTAAGCTGGCATGCAAATATGAAGGTGAATTTGCTTGTAATATTATGTTAAGTGAAGAATTTACATATCTGCATTACTGAAATATTAAAACCAAACATGTCGAAAATCATTTGCGTGCTAACAATTTCAACAAATTTCCAAGAACTTGAGTTACTACCAAACACACTAGCGGTAATCAAGTAGATCAATTTGAACAAATAATCTAATTGATTGATTGCTTTTCGTAAACAGCGTGTGGGTACATCAATTATTCAAGAAGAAGGCAGTTGATAAGTAGCACGGCTTGGTAATTTCGCCACAGCACATGCGGCGTATGCGTAATGCGCAGCATTTGTGATTCTGTGGAAATGTAAATAGCTAACTTCCCGTACAAGGCTTAAATAAACAGAATATAATCAAAGCAGCTGCTATTTAAATTTAAGCCAAGTAAACTGGCAGTCTTGTTTTTCGAGCTAAGCTTAAATCTCAAGCCCCCAGTCAATTTTAAATTTGAAAATACTATATACAAAATGTTTGATAACTTAATCACAAATTTATAATTGAAATTTGACATCACTGTTGCTGTCGTTGTCGATGTTTGTCAAATGTCAAATTCAGTCGTTTACAGTTTCCTAATTGATTGGTGCTTGTGTTGAACATTTAAAAGTCTGTATATGAGTAAATTAGACAAAAAGTGTAACATGAAATATTGATAATTTAAATTAAATTCGAGCTCATTTCACTCAAACTAAAAATTACAGATTTCAAGGAAATTTAAGCTGAAGATTTTACATTAATTAGGAACCTTAAAACTCAAATTATTTTAAATTTGTTTATTTTCTTATAAATATATTCCATATTTCATTATATATTATAATCCCCACAGTGTTCATTTCCAAGAGTTTTAAAACAACACAAATGATTGCAATTTTCTTTTATGAAAGTTAAAGGCAATATCATGCGGCGCCGGCATATGAAATTTAAAACAATACTAACAAGTGGGCCAGACATTTACATTCTTTGTCTTTGGTGTTTCTTTTGAGCTTAACTGCCATAAAGCTGGTAACACCCGCTGTTGCTGCCTACTATACTCAAATTCCCGCAGTCATATATGTCATGTCCTTGAACTTTGAATTTAGCTCGTAAGCTCGTAAAAAATCTGACATGTACTTAAGCCTGTGGTTGTAACTAACAACTTTAATGTGGCTGAACATGTTTTACGATACCTTAAATTGATTTTTTTATAATTTCGGAAATACAAACAAAACCAGTCGAAAAGGCTACAGTCGACCGCATTCGACAGTATAATACCCTGTACAGGCTTCTCTATTAAAATTATGTTGATAATAGGTACTTTGATTAAAATAAAAGTAAGAACATAACAGGTGTTTAAAGAATACCCTTTTGAAACTCTCATTTTTTGCATACGTATTCTTTGCATGCTTATAGCAGCTAACTTTCACATATTTATACATATTCAATCAAAAGCTGAGTGTTACGACACTTAATTTACTTATGCCTGTGTCGCAGTAGTTCCCTATCTCGCTCGCACAAATATGCACACATGGTAAGCAGACGCATGTGTCACAGTCTTTCGCTGTCTCGCTCGCACACATGTGCTGCCTGCTGCTCTACGATTCCGTGGAAAAATAACTTTTATTGCTGATTATCTGTCTTATTTACAAACCGATCTTGATGAAACTTTCAGCGTTCCTTCTACATATCATTCTTAACGCACCTGTTAAGTCTACGTTGAAAAATGTGGCTATTATTCGACGGACAGACAGACAGACGGACATGGCTCAATCGACTCGGCTGTTGATGCTGATCAAGAATATATATACTTTATAGGGTCGGAGATGTCTCCTTCTGCCTGTTACAAAAATTTTTTCACAAAGTTAATATATCCCTGTACAGGGTATAAATAGCTTTTAAAATTCGTTTGAAAATCCGAGTCTGACATCTTACCTATGTATGTGATATGATATTGTAATTCACATTGTTGTGGTCCAATTCACAGCAAAAAGCAGATCCTTTAGTAGTGTCCTTAAAAGTTTTAATGTGGAAGCGTTTTTATTCGAGTTGTTGAGCTGGCCGATGGACATTAAAATTTCAAAAGTAATTTCAACATTGTGCTGGGCGGCTCAACATGGCAATGAAGAAAATATATGCGAAACGTTTATATGCACTTGGGGATACATTCGAAAACAAGATTGCCCAGATACATGCTGCAAAGTAAGCACTCAAAATGATTTTCCCTTCCATGCCAGGGCAAACTTTTGTGATGTGTGCGTTAGGGGACAACGCGGCGTATGCGTAATTCGTAATTCGACTGTTGCTTCTGCGGCTCCTGCTGCTTCTCCATCTCATGAATATTTTGGGAAAATAAAACGAAACAGCAGCCAATGTCGACGCATTCGCTCACGATTGTTTTCGGCGTAATGAATTCTGGCAGCTTGTGAGTCTTCATCTCAGAAACGAAGGACTCGGCGGTGGAGCCGGTTGTTTTTGTTTGCTTATCTAATTGAAGTGCACAGCGTATCAGTCCTGAGAAAATTTGTGGCTTGTGTCTGTAGCCGGAAGTGAAATACAGTTAAACTAACATTTACTGCGAAATTGGAATTAAATACGAGAGTTTTAATATTATAATGTTTGATTCCTCATGGAATTTCAATAGCTCAAGGAGTAAGCATTTCTAATTCAATCATATTTTTCTAATATTATGTTAAGCAGATTGCGTATGATTTTATTAAAAAAATCTAATTCATGAATAAATTTAATTAGTAGATTTTTGTTTTGTTCGTTTTTGCTCTAAAACGAAAAAAATTATATTGTATTTTAAAATTATTGTTAAAGCAAAGAAAATCTTGCTTTACTGATAGACGCAATCTTATAGTGTTTTGTTAAAATTCAATTATTTTCATTCTCCTTTGATTATAAACTATAAACATTTTTTTTTAACTAACATATTATGTCAGAAAACGCAACACCCTTGCAAGTTTTTCAAGGACACGTAAAAATTTAATTAACCGAAAATTAAATGCAACTGTCGACATCTGCAGCAATTTCGAGATAATTGAATAAATTTGCTATGGCAACTTTTGACAAACGATTGCGACACAAATGCGGTGAGATCCGGGAGGCAAATGAGGCAGACAGGCTAGGTGAAGCAGGTGAATGAGTGAGTTGACCTAAAAGCATTTTCATGTTGTAAGTGCCACAAGCAGTTGCCTCGTGGCAGGGAACGTGCAACTGTCCACTAATTGAATAGTATGGGAGAAAGACCGTTACAAAGAGAGAAGCGATGAAGAATGAGATGATGAAAGCATTGATGATGTGGTTAGATTGTGGAATTGTTTTCAATAGTTAAGCATTGCGTCACTATCAAACAGTTGCTAATTGTTTTCAAAAGTTAAGCATTGCATCACTATCAAACAGTTGCTAATTTGGCTATGCATTTTACATTAGAAATACCAATTTCGAATTAATTCGTTTAATTGTCAATTAGTTCTGTGGTTATCTCGTGGTTACATTATCGATCTATTTACAGTAGGTTAAGCATATTTATCGAGATTCGCACGTGGCCAATTTAATTAGCAGTTACGGCCAACTCCAGTTGACTTGCCAGATTTCATAGTGTTCGTTGTCCCACAGTCAGGCTGAATGCAATTTTCATCGCTTGAAATGACTTGCAGACGAGATTGGATTAGCTCTGTGCCTGCTGACCATTTGTGGTTAACTTTTGTCATCCATTTGAATTCAGGAGATTGCCTGGCATCGGTTTATTCCACTTTTGCTTTCACTCTTACGACTGGATGAGTTTGTCCTGACATTGCAAGTAGATTATGAAGTTGACGTGGGCATCGCTCATCCTTCATTGATGTTTCTCTTCTCTTGACATTTAATATTGGGTTCTGGCATTGAGGCTATGACATTGCCCATTGTAGCCTGTGAACTGACATTAAATGGATAAACTGCACTCACATATTGAGTTAAAGGATGCATTTTGTATACGAATATTAAGTAGCTGGCAAATATGAAGTAGAGCGAATGGTTAAATAGTGAAAATATCTATATTATCTAATTACCTTAATTAGGAGCAAAACAATGGACTAGCAGATGCTCGTTGTCTTATTATAATATTCGTTTTTATACCCTGTGCCTATTAAAAATGGGCAAATTAGGGTATAATGTATTTAACAGGCAGAAGGAGGCATCTCCGACCCTATAAAGTATATATATTCTTAATCAGTATCCATAGCCGAGTCGATTGAGCCATGTCCGTCTGTCTGTCCGTCTGTCTGAAATTTGGCATGAAGGTTCCTATATACCATCTTCAGATCGAGTTTATGTTAGATTTTCGATATCTTTCCCCCACCCCCGCATTAAAAAAAACTAATTATGACCTCATTTCTCATCGTAGACACTTCTAACTTATTATTAGATTATTATATAGAAGGAATGCTGAAAGTTTCATCAGGATCGGATTATAAATAAGACAGATAATCAGAAATGAAATAAAAGTAATTTTTCCATTGAATCGTTGAGCAGCAGCTCGCGAGCGAGACAGCAAACGACTGCGACAAAAGCATATGTAAATTAAGTGTTGTAACACTCAGCTTTTGATCGAGTATGTATACATATGTGAAAGCTTGCTGCTTTAAGCATGCAAAGAATTCTTACGCTAAATGAGAGTTTCAAAAGAGTATTCTTTAAACTTTTTGAAAACTGCACAGGGTATTGTTTAGACCCGGTACCCAAAGGGTACAGGGGCTTATGTATTTGTGCTATGTATGTAACAGGCAGAAGGAAGCATCTCCGACCCTATAAAGTATATATATTCTTGATCAGCATCAATAGCCGAGACGATATAGCCATGTCCGTCTGTCCGTCTGTCCGTCTGTCTGTCCGTATGAACACCTAGATCTCAGAGACTATAAGAGCTAGAGCTACCAAATTTGGTGACAACACTCCTATAATGTGCACGCAGATCAAGTTTGTTTTAGAATTTTGCCACGCCCCCCTTCCGCCCACGCAAATCGAATAAAACGTATAACTAGACTCCATATATAGCTACATACTTCAGATTTGGCACACATAATGTGTGCTCATGTCTGGACAGTTTGTGAAAATTGCATGAAGATCGGACCATAAACAAAGCAGTTAATAAGATATCTAATTACCACAAGCTCATGGCAGCTTTAGCGACAATTAATTGCATTAAATGTAACAACAACAAAAACAAGGCATTCTGTGCGAGTACCCGAGTTCAAGTCTCGGTGCTGACCATTTTTTATTTCACTTTCTTTTATATTTTTATAAAAATTAACTTTTTACTATTATTTTATTTATATATATGTTATTAATTTTGCCAATATGTCATAAGAAGAAGAAATAACAAAGTTTTGTTAGAAATTTGATTTCATATGCATATGCAGCAATGCGAGAATATGTTACGCATTTGTCAGGCCTTGACGTCAGTTGCAATGGCGCAGGTGCTAAAGCGTTAGCACAGCATTCAGGAGATCCTGAGTTCGAGTCTTGGTCGATTTCTCTTGCTTATTACAAAATATTTGATGTGAAGTGGTGAATATCTTTTCTTTTTTTATTACATGAAAATATGAATGCTGCTTATACAATTCTTTTCGAGTGGAAAAGCATTGCCCTCAAATTAACATATCACGCTTGCCATTAATAATCTTTGTATTATTATATTAATACTTATTGTAATAATATGTTGTATATAACGGCATAGATATGAATACCGGGTCTTATACTGTCGAGCACCTCGACTGTAACTTTTCGACTGGTTTTATTTATATATATGTTATTAATTTTGCCAATATGTCATAAGAAGAAGAAATAACAAAGTTTTGTTAGAAATTTGATTTCAAATATATGTATGCATGCACTCGCATATGCAGCAATGCAAAAAAAGTAACGGCATTTCTCCCTCAGTTATCGCCGCTCTCTATTCCCCCTCTCTTCTAAAAGTGATCGATATTCAGAGAGAATCATTGAAGCAATAGAAACTTGCAAAACGGACAATGAGAGGAATGCGAGAATATGTTATGCATTTGTCAGGCTTCGACGTCAGTTGCAATGGCGCAGGTGCTAGAGCGTTGGCACAGCATTCAGGAGATCCTGAGTTCGAGTCTTGGTCGATTTCTCTTGCTTATTACAAAATATTTGATGTGAAGTGGTGAATATCTTTTCTTTTTTTTTTACATGAAAATATGAATGCTGCTTAGACAGTTCTTTTCGAGTGGAAAAGCATTGCCCTCAAATTAACATATCACGCTTGCCATTAATAATCTTTGTATTATTATATTAATACTTATTGTAATAATATGTTGTATATAACGGCATAGATATGAATACCGGGTCTTATACTGTTGAGCACCTCGACTGTAACTTTTCGACTGGTTTTTTTTATAATTTGATCAAATGTTTCACTAGTACAAATACTCTATTTATGTGCAAGACACACTCAAACCACTACGCAGGCTAGCAAGGATATGGCTGAAGAACATGGGCACTATAAATTACGCAATACTACATGCAAATCTTAATCAAGCATTACTACCTTTATAATTATACAGTATGATTTGGCTAGATGGTCGCATATTAATTATGTCTGCGTGTACATTCATCTTGCGGAGTTTTAGTTTCGATGTGAAGGTGGGAAGCTACCAAAGGTTATGGGCTTGGCGCATTGTTTTGCACATTCCTTCGGAGGTGTGTCGGTTCGGTCTGTCTGTGTATTGCCATTTGCATGAAAATTATTTGTATGTTAATGAGGCCATAGAAACTAATAGAGCGCTCTTTGATTACACAACTAATAAGCATGCGCTGCTCTGCCCCGACACGCCCCAAAATTCCCCCTCTACCATTAGACCAATAGGACTTCATAATTGTGTGCGTATTTATGAACGTTGAATACAAAGAAATTGTTGAAATAACAATGGAAAAATTTCATCTTAATGATAAACTGTCTGCAAAAAGAAAATATAAAATAAAAAGTGAGATATGTCGCAGTGTTGGTAAACTCTAAAATTAAGAGGTAGAATGAATTCCAATATTAAAAATAGCATTTGAATGCACACATATGAGAGTCAATACAAAATATTCCTTTCTTTTTCACTCTTTTTTCAATAAATTCTTATCTCTGAACCAATCTTTATGAAACTTTCTCATGTGTTTCAAAAAGTTAACATTAATCAGTAAGAACTATATATGTTCGGAAATGCAGTCTGTAATTAACTTGCAAATATTTTTTTCAATTTACGAGGGAGGGGAGGAGGTATATACTTTTGCTGATTTTTATTGGGCTCATTGACCCATTTTCCAGATTATCACACCAACCCGTTCTCTAGTGCTGTGCGCCGACTCCAGACGTGACATGGAGGATTGGCTGGGCTCCCTGAAAATGGCAACTGCACCGCAGCGTCCGCGTGGCGATAGCTTTCTGATTGATCAGCATGATATACTCTCCAATCACCATCATTGGTATGCGACTTCGCATGCCCGTCCCACGTATTGCAATGTTTGCCGGGATGCGCTCTCCGGGGTAACTTCGCATGGACTCAGCTGTGAGGTGTGCAAATGCAAGGTGCATAAGCGTTGTGCAGCTAAAGCCATTGCGAATTGCAAGTGGACAACGCTGGCCACCGTCGGCAAGGACATTATCGAGCAAGCGGATGGCAGCATTATAATGCCGCATCAATGGATGGAGGGTAATCTGCCCGTGTCGGCAATGTGTGCTGTGTGCAAGAAAACCTGTGGATCGGTGTTGCGACTGCAGGATTGGCGTTGTCTATGGTGTCGGGATACGGTGCATGTGGCATGTCGCCCTCAAATGGCAATTGCTTGTCCCATTGGACCCGCTAAGCTGTCCGTGGTACCGCCGACAAGCGTCCACTCGATTAGCACTGATGATGCCTGGGATGTGGCGAGTCCGAAGGGTAACTTCTCACCCCTGCTCGTCTTTGTGAACTCAAAATCGGGCGATAATCAGGGTGTCAAGTTCTTGCGACGATTCAAGCAACTGTTGAATCCAGCTCAGGTCTTTGATCTGATCTCGACGGGTCCCAGCTTGGGATTGCGTCTCTTTCGGCACTTTGAAATGTTCCGTATACTCGTTTGCTCTGGCGATGGATCCGTAGGCTGGGTGCTCAGCGAGATAGATCGCTTTAACATGCATGTAAGTGGACTGAGTTCCAACACCTATCGCTAACCATACTTATTAATATTTGCATTTGCAAAAAACAGAAACAATGTCAAGTGGCTGTTATGCCATTGGGAACTGGAAATGATCTAGCAAGAGTCTTGGGCTGGGGCTCCAGCTGTGATGACGACACCCATTTACCACAAATTCTGGAGCGCTATGAATCGGCCAGCACCAAAATGCTAGATCGCTGGAGCATCATGGTCTTCGAAAAGGCTATCAGTGTACCGAAGGTACCAAAGATGTCCATTACCACAGAACAAGAAGCAATGCTGACGGGCATGGTAACCTCAGCCAATCATCATCTGCGCTTCATTGTGGAAACCAATGATACTCAAACTCTCATCTCCTCTACACGCACCTTATGCGATACCGTTGATGATCTGGTCTCACGTATTTGTGAGCATCATAAGGATGATGAGCAGTTGACCATCAAATGTGACATTCTAAGACAGAAGCTAAACATGCTCTTGGATGCATTACAAGAAGAGGAAATGGGTACCCACAGTGGCGACGATTTGATAGCTACCATCCGCAGTCTCATTGTTCGCGGTGTTCCCTCATCATTGGCTCGTCCATCATATCTGTAAGTCAAGGATTGCTTTAATTACAAGTTTATTAACATTTTGGCTCGTAATTTTCATTATTTATTTGTTTATTGTTAGCAGAAGGCATTAAATACTCCAGTTTTTTTTTACAAAAAAAATCTAGTCAGTAAAACCCATTTAAAATGATCCGATAAAATTATAGGAAGAAATATTTAAAATGTTTATCATTAGAAAATTTTAAATTAATAAGTCCACTTAAATATTATTCCAACTTTCCCGCTTATTAGCAATCCGAACATATCGATTGAAAAAAATGAAAAGGATCACATTAACTCGAAGGAGCGACGCAACAGCCGTTCACTACGATCCAGCGAGAAGGAGGCATTGCAATCCAGGGCCAACAGCGTCAAACGGGCCATCTACAATGTGGTCGAGCACTCCGAACCTGGTCGTCCGAAGCGCTATCAACGCAAACTCTCAATAACACCCTTCGAGGCGTTGAAGATACCTGCCAACTCTGGCGAATCGACACCATGTAGCTCGCCCTTGCCCATCATACCACCCATCAATATAATATCACCGACAATGGAGACTTCACGTCTTACATGCATCTCCCCGCTGCCGGACACCCGTCGTGATTCGGTGGACGAGTACTTTTTCAACAGCATCAATTTGCCGGCCCCCCGTCAGTTTGCTGATAGTCGTCGCAGTTCGGGCGTGCCGGAGGTCATACAGGAGATGGAGGAGGGCCCCAATGGAGAGACAATCTATCGAATGGGACGACTCTCGCTCAGTGGCGGCGCCAACATTGATGATGCAGGCAATCGTCTATCACCTGGCAGCGAAGGCGACGATAATACACCCACCGAGCGCAAGGTGGACTTTCTCCGAGTTCCCATCATAACTGGCGATTCGATTGTAGATCCGCTTTCTGACTACAGACCAATTGAGGTATTCGAACGCACCTACTACATGGCACGTGAATTAGACAAGGATAAGGAAAAGGACAAGGATAAGGAACGCAAAGTCGATGGAGACAGAGATCTAAGCAGCGTAATCGACTGTGAAAAGGATAACGTCAATTTGAACGAAAAGTGTGAGACATTGCAGCCACAAAGCACAATGGCACACACATGTAACCTGCAGGTACCCGGCATTGTCGTAACCCCCAACTCCCAAAATGTTTATACAAGCGCAAGCATCACAATCATTGATACCGATGCTCAGCCAAACACTGTACGTGTGCCACTGGGATACTCCAAGGCATTGAATACAATCTCATATCAAATTTTCTTTCACTCATACAGGAACACTCTTCATCGGAAGAGCTTGGTGGCGAGGCGAGCGATGTCCTCTCGGCCATAAGCAATGAGGAATGCAGTGTTGCTTCCGAAATCTTCGATAAGCCCGAGACAGGTGCAACACTTGGCGATATTATACAGGTCTGTAATCTGTCTGTAATCAACCAAGAGAATTATTATAATACTTAATTTATTTTGATAGAATCTCGATGCCAGCAACTTTACGCATATTGATTCACCAGAAACAAGCGATGAGACGGAGGCTATGCATGGGGAGAGCCTGATGGATGACATCAGCTCGGTGCTGGGCCATGATATATCCAATGCCCTGCAGGACAATACCATTACAGATGACACTACCACACTCTGCTCCGAGCTCGTTGGGCCCCCAAAGCCGCCACGCAAAAAGTCGTTGAGCGCTTTAACGCAATTGAAGGCTCGTCCGCTAAGACGGAACTCCTCGCCTCCAAGAGTAGCTAGATTGGCGCGTATGGACAGTGATGATAATCCGCAACAGTTTGGCTTTGAAAATATTGTTTTTGAGATTGATAATCGCTGCGACGACCAAAAAATTCGAGAGCCGCCGCGTTTCTGTAGCCTAGCGCAGTTCGTGGAAGGTAACGATATTGCGCGTCAGAGTTTCAAGGTATGTAATTGTGTTATATTGGTAATATAAGTAGGTAAATTGTATATATGTATGTATATATAGAGCTATAGCTATGTTTCGTTATCGGAAGTGCTCAGACGTGGCCACTTATGGTAATATCTTTGTTGCTCTCCATTTGCTTCTTTCTTCACCTCTTCGTTTTGTTAACTCGCTTGCCTATATCCAAACAATTAACAAATCAATTGACCAACCAACCAACTAACTAACTAACCAAACCAACCTACCAACCAAACAATATCAATCAAATATCATGCTCCTGTCGACACTTTGTCTAACTCGAAATAAAGCGTCCCAAAAAGCGCATCTCAATCAAGAAACTGAAATCAACTACAACAATCGTATCTCAACAGCAGCTAATGCTTGATAGCAATAGCAACAACAACGATAACAACAGCAACAGCAACAGCAACAACGATGGCAATATTAACGATGAAGTGATTACACCCACAAGTTCTAACATATCAGGGGCGTATCCAAATTTGACAATGACTACGACTAGCGATGAACTGGATGAACTGTCAATGCAAACGGCTATTAAAATAGAAATACATGATGTTGAAACCACAATACGCTCCACATCAACAACAACAAGTGCACCAACAACAACAACAACAACATCGGCAACGAAACCTCTTGAATCAGCAATGGCCTCATCGACATCGCCCACGAAGAAATCGGGCCATGGACAAGATGTAAAGCGCATTACTTTTGATGAGTCGTGTAAGAAAGAATCCTTTGATGATGTAAATCCCAACTATCCACAGATAAGTGTTGTTGTAAGACCACCAACACCATTGCGCGGTGACTCAGTTAAGCCCACAACGTCGTCGTCATCCATTCTGACGACGCCGTCGGGTCTGCTCGGTGTGCGATCATTGAACTCCTCTGAAATCCGGCGCCATTCGAGTCATGCGGCCAGCTTATCTGTCCGCGAATATGACAAGGACAAAGATCGACGCCATTCCGGTTTTAATCCAAATTTCATAACATTGGATCCGGAGCATGCGCGCTTCCTCAGCAGTTCACCAGCAGCTAGTCGTAGAATTAGCTGTGGCAGCCTGTTCAAGGTAAGTACCGCTCATCAGTTCCCCCTATTTACATGATTTACTACGTTGGCACCACATCGGCAAGTGAGCAAATGTGTCAGCCGTAATGAGCAATGAGTATCCAGTATTCCAATCAAAATACACACAAATTTAGGTAATTGTTTCTTTTAAAATTAAAAAAAAAATAAAAACAATACTTTACGCGAATTTCTATTGATTCGAAACTCCCTCGAACAGCTGCAAATTATTGTTTAGGCTTAAACTAATTACTTTTAAATTGTGTAACTCCTTGTGCGATTCACATCGAATAAATTGCAAATATTCTTTGCTCAATATACAATTTTAAATACAAATTATAGATATTATTTTTATTATAATTTAAATGTATTTCTATTTTTAATAATAATTAAAGCTTACATTATTTATAAAGCAAATTGGTTTTTATTATTTTGTATCTTTGTTAATATTTTATATTAATATTTATTTATATATTATTTCAACTAATTAAAATTTTAAGGCAACAGGAACTTTAAACCAAATTATATAACACCAAATATATGATTATTTTAATAATAAAACAATAATTTATGAATCTGAAACTCTTGGCTTTATATTCTTATATTAATTTTAATCTTGAATAAATATTATAAAAGTATTAATTACATTAAAATACCATGTGAATTGAACAAGTCATACTTCATAGCGTTTTTATTATAATTTGCAATATTTATATTTATATATATATATTATTGAGTACGTTGCATTTAAGTTGAAAACAAAATTTAAAGATCACAACAAAATTTACAAATTAATCAAAAAAAAAAAAAAACAAAATATTCAACAAATATATAAACATATATAACTATATATATACGTATATATATCAATACAATATATGTTTTACAAAGCACAATCGATTGGTACGTATTTCAAAATTATGTCAATTACTTGTATGAATTTCAGTTATCATTTCAAGACTTATAGTCACTATTTTTCTTACCACAACACAGAAATGAATTAAAAAATGTTACAACACATAATAATCAATCACGCTACATATTTATAATAAATAAATTATTCACATAGATTTAAATGAAAACATACACATATTGATACATTACATGATATTTATTTTTAATTAAATGGCACGACATTACTTAATGCATTTTCTTAGAAGAAACCCCAAAAATGTAACACTAACCGCGCCTTTGGACTGTTCAGTGTGCGATTCTTTGTGGTTGCCGAACCAGATATTCGCCTGGCGACCTTAGCACTTATTAGGCCGCTGATACCGCTGGTAAGCCCATAACCAGAGGTCGGGTCTCCTCCTTCGCTCCTACGTTCCTGCGTTCGTTCATTCGCTCGTTCGATGTGTATCCCCAGCAAATGTCTATATATAATATAATAATATATATAATACACTTGCACGTCCTCTGTAAAAAGTGCCAGTTGGCGTGTTGAAGTGTCAGCCTCCAGTTTCAGGACCCGCGTCAGTTTCGTATATTTGATTTGAGTTCTCATACGTGTTGTCATCGTTATTAGTAGTACATATTGCATAATATCCAAAACCAATTTACTAACTATAACAAACACTAAACATTTTCCGTAAGAAACAGTAAAAATAAAAAGAAACATACAGCTACTGCTTCTGCTAAATTATGATTTTTATTTTCAAGTAGTGCGCTATCTCTAATGCTCTCAAAAACTAACTGCTCTCCTTGTACTTTTAAACCCTGCGTACGTTGTTAGACAGCAATGGCACACGCACAGCCACATACCATACACCATACACCATAAACCATACACTCACTCACACATCCACCAACCAAACATCTACAAGTTTCTTTGTATTGTAGTTAGTGCTGACTTTCCAGTTGCTCTTTGACACAAACTAGTCATTGCTCGTAACCTCATCTAATCGATCCTTCTTTCTTACAGCCGAACGAAGCCTTGCCCAATCTGCAGACCCTCAAGGGCTCCAAATCGAGTCTCTTCATGGGATCGTCACTGTTCGGCCTTGAACATTTCAACGCTGGCGATAAGGAGGAGAAACTGGGCAAAGATAAAGAGAAGACTCCGACCGAGGAAACCAGTCGCAAGCTACCGATTATCAATCCTCTAGTTCGATTGCCCAATTGGCCAAGTAATTAAAAGCATTCAACATCAACATCAAGTTGATTCTGGTCTCCTTTCAACTTATTGGCTAACCTGTACTCTCCATTTACACTTTCAGATCTAACGAGTGGCACAGGCTTCATATCCAAGTGTTTGTTGGCCAATGCGGATACCTTGTGTGCGGCAGTTAGCCCACTTATGGATCCGGATGAAACTCTACTGGCCGGTTACCATGAGAAGTGCGTCATGAATAATTATTTTGGAATTGGCATTGATGCGAAAATCTCACTGGACTTTCATAATAAACGCGAAGAGCATCCGGAAAAATGTCGTTCAAGAGCCCGTAACTACATGTGGTATGGCGTACTTGGATCAAAGCAACTTCTGCAGAAAACCTGTAAGAATCTGGAGCAACGAGTGCAGCTGGAGTGCGATGGGCAGCGTATACCATTGCCAGAGCTCCAGGGTATTGTCATTCTCAATATACCGAGCTTTATGGGTGGCACCAACTTCTGGGGCAGCAGCACCAAGAAGGATGATATCTTTCTACCGCCCAGTTTCGATGATCGTGTGTTGGAAGTCGTCGCCGTGTTTGGTTCAGTGCAAATGGCCGCTTCACGTTTGATAAATCTACAACATCATCGTATTGCACAGTGTCAGAGTGTACAGATAAATATCTTGGGCGATGAAGAGATACCCATCCAAGTGGATGGTGAGGCTTGGCTACAACCACCGGGCATGATACGTATTCTGCACAAGAATCGCGTACAAATGCTCTGCCGCAATCGTAGCTTGGAGGTCTCCCTTAAGAGCTGGCAGGAGAAACAGCGACAACATAGCATCTCCATACAACGTGACGCCTCTTCGACGGCATCCGAACATGCCATATCCACGGATGATGTCATTTCAGAGCGCGAGTGCTATGTGCTTCTCAATTTTATTGAGGCGGTTAGTTCGCTTGTTAAGTGGGTCAAATTCTTAATAATTTCACATCCGGCGCTACAACATGATCTGTATGAGGTAGCCTGTCGTGCCAGTGAGGCACTGGAGTCAATACATCCGCAGGGCAAACTCCTTGAGGGACCTTCCTTGCGCACTAAATTGGTGGAGGTTATTGACTCATCTCGCCAATTGTACGACGATGCCTGTACTTTGTTGCGGGATCGTGGACATAGTCTAATATTACGCGAAGATTTGGAAACTAAATTGAGCGCAGCGTTGGCCAATATGGAAATGGAGCTGAAGAAGTGCTCAGTTCAGAAGTGCATCGATGGAAAACTACGCGCCTATTTCAATGTGTTGGCCCCTAACGAAGAGGTAGAATCAAATTAATTTCAAGTGAATGTGAAGTTAATTTCTTAATATACTCTTTATGTTCCACAGTCCGACGGTCGCCGCAAGTCACGTGCATTCTGGGGACGCCTACGGTCCGGGTCGACAGCTGGTCAACAGCAATTCAAGTCGCCACTTACCAACACTCGCGAAGCGGCCAATAACTGGAGCGTCAATGAGGTGGTCACCTGGTTGGAGACTATGCAACTATCGGAATATGTTGATAGTTTCCTAAAGAACGATATACGTGGCAAGGAGCTACTTACATTGGGACGTCGTGATCTTAAGGACTTGGGTGTCGTTAAAGTGGGCCATGTGAAACGCATATTGCAAGCTATCAAAGATCTTAGTGAGAATTAAACAATCAGCATGGTTCGGGTTGTGTCTCTTTTTAAACAGAGGTAATAAGGAGACACAACAAAATTAACAATCAGCGAGTACAAATTCAGTCTTCGAAGTGGTCTGAATAAAGTTGGGTGTATGTTTAGGCAATGTTATGGGTATGTGGCTGTTTAGTAAGGTAAGCGAGCTGTAAGAATGCTAATTTATATGGGATTAATGCATATAACAATCACTATTTATAGATTAGCTTAGCTAAAATATAAATAAATCCCAGACCTCTGGTTTTTGAATAGAAAGAATGAAAGAATGACGCTTAGTAGTAGAGAGAGACTATAAAAACGAACATTATCTATATAAACTAAAAAAAAATATTTAAAAACGAAGATACACCTACACATAATTAGCAATAACTGATGTATTTTTCCAAGAATGAGAACACATAAAGGTATCACTAACAGTTTTAGCCATGTAAGAACACAAAAAATGCAACTGAATTTCAATTTTGGATATATGTACTTATCTATATGTCAAATGCAAAATTATTTAATTGGCAGCTAATCGAATTTAAACGTAGAGACACCTGCAAAACAACTCTAATTCCCATTAAAAACGAAATATTCATATATATTAAATATTTAGTTACCGCGTAAACAAAACCCGATTTCAATAAGAATGTAATATCTATTTGCCTGTTTGTCTCCCTCACCCGATATAAAACAATACGGATACTATAACACTCAAAGATTATTCTAAATTTAAAAGCAATTTCAATTTTACAATTGTAAAACCAAGTATCTATATACCTAAAATGCAAAAGAAAAACCTTGACATATTATTAATTATAGATATTCTACAACTATATTTAAATGTTTACCCCTACAATGTTAAATTGTAACTACGCATATATTTTAAATATATATGCATATGCATTAGTATATATACACATATATAATTACTTGTAATGGAAACAAAGAAAAGTCTGTTAAATGTGTCATTTTTTGTGGTAACCAAAAAGCAACTCTTAACTCGGTTATTTAAATTAATCTAGCTCTTAAGTCTTAAATGTTTTTTTCGACATAAGTTTACATTTTAAGCAAAGGGGCGTCTTGGTGCGGGGCGCCAGCGCCCTATTAATTTCGTACTAAACAAAAATCTTAGCTAGCATATGGAGCACAGTGTGTTGTGTTTCAGACCTTTTGGTATACCTTTTAATTATTTACTTAAGCAGAACAATTTTTGTCTTAGCTGTTAATGAATAAGAAATTGTGCTAAATTTTTATAGTTACCTATTTTCAATTAGCAAATATTTATTAATACCAGTACACACCTACATTCATATGTACTTATATAGCTGCATATAAATGAATGTGTTTTTTTTTTTGTACCCTCATTTCGATAACCATACAAGCGTATTTACATACATTGCGAACTGCATTCAAATGATTGCTTAAGAAGTCTCCAATTGAGTGAGTTTTTTGAAATGCATGGCAACAACTCGTATAACAAATCTCTTGAGCGACGTCTATATTATATTTTTTGATATATAAGTATAAATGAGCCCAGACCAACTCGATTGATTTGTTGTATGAATAAATTCATCCACCAATTTGATTCTCTCTGTAGCACCCCGATAATCTACCACATATTCAAGTTTGACACATATTTGTGCAACTGTTTACGCTTATAATTAACAAAACACTTTAAATAAAAAAATAATAATTACAATTGTTTAAACTGCATTAATAAATACAATCAAATTAACGACATAATTAACTAAAAAAGAATAGTTAAACATTTTTTCGATGTATGTATTTTAGAGAAACCTTTAATCAAATTGCAAATAAAATTTATATAACTTATCGTATCACATTCAGTTTTAAAGAAGCATCAATAATTTTAACTATTTTATACATATTATTTTTATGGACATTCCAACAAACAAAATTAACCTAATGCATTTTAGTTATATTCCAACAATACTGTGATAACAGCTTTCTAAATAAAATTCCCGTAATCTATATTTAAAATATAAAACGTAATTTATAAATTAAATTGACAATTAATTAATTTCTAACCCATTTTGGAAAAACCTAAAACTTAAACAAAATAATGAAGTCAAATAAATAATTGCTGACTAATCATTAAATTAAATAAGTTTATTTGCAATACCAAATATCTTTCCAAAATCTATGAGAACAGAATTCTAAAGTAATTGCGAATTACTTAACGTCAGATCTTCTAAAAAAGTACATGATAATAATAGTAACTGGCACAATCGAAATATCTATCCAGACATAATATGAAATTTATAATAGATACCATTCTCTTGATGAAAATTATAATAATAGTGAATAAAATAAAATAACAACAAAACGCAAAACAAAAGTTTAATGTCTAAAGTTTTTTGTGATACTCGATAAGACGTAAGTAAAAATTAAATACCTCTCATTTGTAAGTGTAATTAAAAACACGATAGACTGCTTAAAACGTTTATATGTATTTTTATTATTATTTATTGGATTCATACATTTGTTTTAATTATATTTTTTTAACCATCAGTTATTTTTTTTGTTAGTTTTTGTTATACATTCTGTAGGTGTTATTTTTTTTTTATTAAGTTGGTACATAGCGTTTAAATGTCGTTTTACAGTGTTTTTCATTTGCATTTTCAAGGCTATTTGGTGTGCCTTAGGTTTTTTTGTATTTTTTATTTGTGATAATTGGGAAAAATTATCGATTAGATTTAAAGTTCTTTTCATTCGATATTTATGTTATTTCTGGTAATATTTATTTTAAAATGCGGTCGCTTCTTGAGGTGTGAAAGTTAATTTTTATTTTTTAAATGTATCATTCGATATTCAAACAAATCACCAACATTTTTAATTTCACGATATTTTATCGGTCTTGTATTTGCCCATCTATACTTGAACCCCGAATCGACCGTACTGTATGTGGTATAATTATTCGATTTATTTGTATACATTTCATTTTTGTAAACAAGCTAGAATACATATCAAGATTGTTCTTAAGTAGAATCATATTAAAGTTGCCTAAAATTTGTTAAGTACGACAGTTAAAAACTAAATGAGTTTAAATGTTTGTCATTCTGTTATATCAATTTGTAACTGGATATAGAAATTTCTGTCTCTGTAGATATCTGTGTGTGTATGTGTGTGTGTCTTCGCCATTCCTGTTGGGCTCTATATTTCACCAAGGCTATTAAGCTACTATTCCTGCTTTACAATCTTCTCTAACTGATGCATTTTTCTGTTGGGTTTATTGAATACACATAAGAAAGTGCTTGATATCTCATAGATTGCGCATAATAAACAAATGTTTTGATTTTTATGTTAAGGGGTATTGGAGAACACGGGTTTTAACTGGGCTTCAACCCAACATTTCCAACTATCAATGAAAAATATATAAAAATACATATTTCACTGTTTAATAAATACCACTGAAGCTTTCTTTGTTTATCTCTCTATCGGTTTTCTTTTTTTATGTTTTTAATTTGTATATAAATATTTATATGCAAGAAGCAACAATTAAGCTCAATACTGAAGTTAATCACAAACTTTAAATTTAAACTTCAGTTATAATATCAACTCTACATATTATTTAATTTTGTGAATTGAAACTATTGATATAAAATTGAAGTTTGAACATAATATTTGTTTGCAAATTATTATAATTTTATGTAATCGTAATTCAAATATGATTTATTTGTACTCAGAAATATTAAATAAACACGCTGTTCACATATATTAAGCAACTAACTTCACAAGTGGTTCAACATTTGGCGCCTTGGAAGCATTTTCGATCTTTTATAAAACAATCTAGCAAACAGCGCAACTAAATTTTATAAAACTTCTTTGAGTGTTCTTTGTTATATATAATAAATGTATGTCGCAAACTAGTTCCACAGTTCATTAAAGCTGAATCTCGCAAATCGTACACTTTCAAGTAATTTAAATAACTTAAATCATTAGATTTTCTTAACATTTCGCATTTTTGTGTAATACAGTGCTTTGTGTTTGTACCTGTGTGTGTTACAGTGTATCTTTGTGTTAGTGTGTGTCTTTTATAACCATCATTGCCAAAATGTTCTTAAAATATCGTTTATATAACTTTTGTTGTATTTGTAGTTCATGTGCAAAATCTATTTTCAAATTTTGTTTTTTCTTTTGCCTGATAAGCGAATTTGGCTCAGATCACCTTATGCATTACCCAATATACTCAGCGTATTGCTATTGGATTTCCTGTGAATACTCTTTTTCTTTTAATGAAATTACAAAAATTTGAGGTTTTTTCCTAAAACACTTTTTATATTATTCTCATTGTTTGGACGGGTCTCTGCGGTGATGTTGTCCTTCCTTTTGTTATTTTCTTTAAATTTTTTCTTTGTTTGTTTATATAATTTTAGTGAATTTGTAATGATTTTGAATTATTGAAAAGTTTGTAAGAGCTATGTGATTTTCGGATAAACTTTTGTTATTTCTTGGGGCTAGGCAGTGTAAGTAAGTGTCTTACATGGTTATTCGTATACCCTTGCAGAGTTATACGAATTCACTTCTCTCTCGCAATTGAAATACTTCCAATATCCTCAGCAAAGGTATTAAATCTTCGGCATACCGAAAAAGTCATGCTTTCTTATTTATAGTTTACTTTGCACTTGCAGTGCAATGAAATAAGATTTTGGGCTTTTTTGGCATTAATAGTTCGAATCGCTTTACTAAATATTCGTTTAATGGAATCTTATATGAGTCAATGTAATTTCGAAATCAAATAAATTTTAATTGCGATCATGGGCTTTTTAGGTTCTAAGCCTGGCCGTGTTTAGAATTAAGCATAGCTAAAAAGGAGCATATCTAAGGAGCTTGTGGGGTACGGGGGAGTTAGAGTATGTGGTGTGCATGCTTTAGGCGGCATTATGTGTCACCATTTACGAGTATTGCTCATTGGTTAATTGATTTTTTCTGTAATTGTATATTGTTTTTTGTTTTTTTTTATATATATGTTTTGTTTTTTTTTTTTCAAATACATTTTGCACTTGAAACTTGATTTAGAAGATTAGACACTCTCCTCCTTAGTGGCACTGCTGGTGCCGCCCCAAAAGCGATCGAATCGGTCACGAGCCTTCTCCAGCACATCGGCGGCTGCCGATCGAGCCGTGGATGCAGTCGCTGTCGATGATGATGATGACATGGCCAGCTCCGGCTTGTTGGCATCGCAGCGTACAGCGCCGCCTGGTTGTTGTGTTGGCGTCAATGTTTTGCCATAGGCAGCGGCGCTTGTGGTTGGGCTGCTGGACTTCCAGGCTGTGTATGGTACATTGGATGGCAGTGAAGGGGGGAAATAGTTTTGGAAATAGTGTTTTGTTATGTTACGCAAGGATCTACGTTTTGATACGCTATGTGGAATTTGCTAATTTGCATTTTAGCTTAACGCATTTGGCATTTTTTTTTTTTCTATGTTTTTTTTTTATCTGCGAAATTTTTTAGCTTAATACTGAGAGAGGGGAAAGTTTTGCATTATATTTACGCTTATTGAGATTGGCATTGGCTGGTGTTGCGATTTTTGAAGTTTGCTTAACGATGATTTGATTTTGGTTGGATTTGGATGATGGTTGTGAGTAGCGATACATACATATACATATACAGATACATATATTTAAATACGAGTTAATATATAAATATTTGTAAAAGCGATTTTTAGTTTTTATCTTTTTATTATTATGTGTGTATGTGTGTATATGTGTGTGTGTATGTGTGTGTTGCATGTGTTTTACTTTTCGAATGTCGATTTCTTAACTGGTTGAATTTTTCTTTTGTTTCGGTTTTTTTTATGGAAGTTGCGTTTATTGAAGCGTGCTTAATGGCTTACCGTCCATTTTAGCCTGTTCGGTTAGTTGTGGCGGTGCCGATTGTGGTGGCGGTGGTGGCTTTTCCACCGGTGTCGACGCTTTTATCTCGCTTTGAGGTCGACTGTAGTTCTCGCCTAAAAATATATGTTAATTTTAGTATATTCAAAACGAATCCAGAGATAATTTCACAGTTTACCCTCTTTGACATTCTGTGTGACCGTAAATGTCTTGCCAGTGTCCAAGGGCACCGTCCAGTTGACTGGATCGGGAGAGCGCATTATAATCTGCTCGGGTGACTTAACCCTTGTCGGCTCCGGTGGCGATTTCACCAATGGCTCATCGGGCACCTCGGGCACTGGCTGTGGACTGCAGCTGGAAATTGAAATTGCAGTCTCTCGGCCATCTTCGGAATCGTCTGTTGGCGTAGAAAATAGTTACAAGAACATTAAAAAATTTTATTTGATTCAATTGTCTGACATAAATGCGCATTATTTTTAATATGGTTTAGTTTTATATGCTGCTGCAGCTGTTGAATTTAATATATTTCTGTTTTGTTTTGTTTTTTTTTTTTTATATTTAATATTTGTTAAAGCAAACTTTGTGATCGAGTTTTACTGGTTAGTATTTGTAACTTAAAATATAAATAGATATATATTTTTTTGTTTTCTTTTTTGTTTTCTTAAACATAAAAGAAACTTAGATTTAACTTAAATTTAAGGGAACTTAATCAAATAAAACTGGTATTAAGCATTAAGCTTCAAAGCAAATAAATTTGTTAGTAATAATTGAATTAAAATTATAAATATTTGCTTTCGATTTGCTTTTTTATCACTTATGGAGAAATAGGGCATGCCACAATCCAGAGATATTAAACACAGAAAAGCGGCAAATATGACATTGAAATACTTATCTAATACATAAATATAAACAGAGCACACATAAAAAACAGGAGCTAATTTAGTTTTGTGGTGAAGAAAAAGTATTTTTGTTATGTAGCAGTTTGGTTTGGTAGAAGCTTGTGGATGTGTATGTGAGGCAACATCGTCAACAGGCAAAGATATCGGAATTGAAATTATTCCTATTGAGAGGTCTATCAAAATATTCTTAAACAAATTACATAAATCAAAACATTTCAAATACTCAAAGTATTTACTCGTATGTATTTAAACTAAAATTAAACATACACAGAAAACTAATCTTTTCCTTTCATCAATCAAATACCTAAAAATTGTATCTTAAAACAAAAAAAAATAAAACAAAATTGGAATTCTTAATATTGGTATATTTAGACAAGATCTATAGACAAATAACTAGAACAGTGTCAGAACATAAGTAGAAAAAAGAACTACAAATGATATGAGATAGAGATGTTAACGATACTTTTGGGATTCTTTTTGTCACACGGCTGAAATACAACATGTACAAACATTTATTACAACAACAACTAACATTAAGTAACACGCACGCTTCATAGTTAACAACTTTGTAACAAATACACTAATTTTGTTGTTTATTAATTTTGAGAGATATTCGGGGATTAATTATTGTACAACCCTGTGGAATAACGAGGCACAAATTAATTTGAACAGAGTTCTAGGACTACACTTGGGTGAAATGAATGCCAATCTTAAATACCAAATATTGTTACTACCAACTAACTAACACATGATTCCACACGGTTGTAAGAATTTAAAAAAAAATAAAACAGGTGGGTGCCATTTAATGGATGCTCCCAACTTTAATATGCCAATTGGTAAATAATAATTTGAGTTTAATCACTCATAACTAGTTGTGTACAAACATTTTTGACAAGGTGTAAAATGCTCAATTGTTAGTAATTTCTTATTAATTGCTTTCTGGTTTTTTTTGTTTTTGTTTACAAAAGTTGCAACATAAACAATTCGCGCATCAAATGTCATTTTACAGCATTTCCATTTTAGATAATATATAAAGTTTTTTTTTTTTGGTTTTTGTTTATTGGTGTATCAAATTGTTTTTTTTTTTTTTTTTTTTTTTTGAAGAGAATTTTGTTTTATTTTTCAAGTTCGGTTTCGGACAAACTTTACTCACTTTCAGCCAATTTTCTATCCTGACCTGGTACCGTAAGGCGTTTGATGTTGATGGTGGCAGGTCGGGTCGGGGCCGTGGATGGTATTGCTGATGGGACTGATGTCTTTGCTGATGTTGTTGCCGTGTCTGATGTTGTTGTTGTTGTAGTTGTTGTTGCTGCTGCAGCTGCTTTTGATGGGCTAGCAGCTTGTACCTGTTGTAGTTGCTGCTGTTGCTTTTCATGTTGCTGTTGCTGGAGCTGTTGTTGTTTCTGTTTGTTTTGTTGATGCTTCGCACTATTTGCACTACTACCGCTACCGCTACCGCTACCAGCACCAACATGACTACCAATACCAATGCAACTAATATTCGATCTATCTTTGTCTTTCTTATGCATTTGCTGTTGCTTCGATTGCTGTTGCTGTTGTTGTTGCTGCTGTTGTTGCGGTTGCGCTGATGATGATGATGATTTATTTTTGTTGTTGATGCTGTTGTTTTTGTTTTTGTAGCTTTTGCATTGTGATATTTGTGATTGATTAGCATTATGAGCATTGGATGTTGCTGTAGTACGGGCGGCTGTTGATGCTGCGGCTGCTGTCGCTGTTGCTGTTGGCGCTGCGGCTACTTTACCGTTAGGCGGTGGTAGGGAACTACTTTTAATGCGGGATTGGATTGTTGTGGATAGGGTGGCTATAAAATCGTAAGCAGTTTTTTTTTTTTGGTTGTTTTTGGTTTTCGGTTTTATCGTCGGGTTTCATATTTGTTGTCATTTTTGTTTTCATACCAAAAACAAAAGGCACATGAAAAAACAAATTAAACATGAATTTTTGTTTTAAATACATATTTAGTTTTTTAATTACTGCGAATTAAGAATGCAAAGTAATAAAAGCATCATAAAGATAACAAACAAAAATTAATAAGAAAATTATGAAATGTAAATAAAAATACGCACGTTCGAGTCTTGCGTCGTTTTAAGATCTGTTTGTTAATTATGTTGATGTATCAAAATTGGGTTAGTCTAATTAGCAAAAGCTACCATTCAATAATAACACTTATATTCAATGTTAGTTTTTAAAAAATACATTTAATCAATGTGATAACTTAAAGTATCTTAATTAAGTGCCCTGATGTGATTAAATAAAATTATTTTATTGATCCTAGAACACTTAATTATCTCTCGTCTTTCATTCAGTCAGATATATGTGTAAGTGTCGGCATCAAAAAATGATTTGTGCACACATAATAATAGGTATATATATACGTATATATAAGTATATATATTAGTATAGATTTATTAACATTAACTTAATTTCGAATACCCTTACCCTTATAGAGAATATTATTCGGAATTTTTCGAATATCTCTTTTGAACCGTTAATAACTATAAATATTTGAATAAAAATACAACGAAGTAAAAGTATTTAAGCCCTTAGTGCCAAAAAAAAAGTATTCTACACTCTACAATGCACTTTATTCAAAAGTGAAATTGAAGTAAGCTTTTTTTATAAAAAAATGTTTGTTGGACTGAAGTGCTCCACTATACAATATATTAAAACTGTTCATATATGATTATTATGACAGACTATTTTTGTTTATATCTGATTGTTATGAGAGACTATTTTGATTTTAATATTTGCCTCCATTTCATATAATATGTTCCAAATTATATTCCCCAACAGTATTTATAGCATTCTTAAGAATGGATTCTAAGAGATGTTTTAAACCAATTTTTTTTATTGTAAATTATTAATATTCAAATATTATTAATGTTCCAAACTGCCCGTTGTTACTATATATCTAACATCGAAAACATATTATACAAATACGGTAAATCCACATACATAACGGCCAACAACAAGACAAGATTGTTATGGCCACACATTTTTAGCGAACAACTTGACAAACCATAAGTATTTAGTTGGAAAATTAAATGGGTTAGAGGCACAACACACACACGCACACACAAATGTAATGAATATGTTAGTTTGTTGAAACACTGACTTTTGTTAGTATGTATTAAGTACTTACAATTCTGTATTAGTATTCAATATTATTATTAATATTGTAGTTTTGTATGTATATTAGTTTATATTATTTAGTTTAGCTAGAATTTGTCACTCAACATGCTAAACTATTATAGAATGTTTACTCGAAAGACCAATCAAACGCTTCATTACAGAACAGGAAATGAAATTCGTAACAAAAGAAATAATAAAAATAAATTGGAAAACATAAAATATTAATTGCATGACCAGAAACTAAACTAACAGAGATTTATTATTCAATTTTCTTAATGTTTGTTTAGCTAGTTTGTTAGTTAGTTAGACACTTAACTAGATTTGTATTTTGGAATAAAAGTATAAATTTGGATGTGTGATAAATACTAAACTATAGTTGATAATAAAAGTATTGCAAATGAACAAAGAACGAAACTAGGCACTCCAATTGAATGCCAACCCAATTCAAATCGAATCAACTAATAATATTTATGCAAACTAGGAATAAAATAAATTGCAGTATACAAATTAAAGAAGGCAATGAACGGAAGATTCGTACGTTCGTATTGTACGTATTGACGTATCTTCTTTTTCTTTTGGTTTGGTTTGTTTCCTTTTTTTGTGGTGGGTCTGCGCAACTATAGTTACTTACATGGGCGTGGCTTACGTTCATTTCCAGCCGATGTCGCAGAGGGCGCCGTCGGTGCCTTCTTACGGCTTGTGGGCGCTTGACTCGCCGAGCGTATCTGACGCTTGGGTGACTCATTCTCAGCGACGCCAGGACCAACAGATTGTGAGCGCGCTGAGCACACGCAAGTGGAGGATGAAGAGATGTGGTTTGATTCGGTATCGGTATCGGTATCGATGTTTGTATTTTTGTTTTTAGTTCATTGTTATTTTTAGTTCGATTCAAAGTGTTTTGGAGAATTTAAATGATGATAAGAGTTCGATTTGAATGTTTTAATTTAAATTCGCATTGTTAATCTTTTCGTAAATTTGAATTAGTGAAATATGTCTACAGGTGTTTATAACTGTACAATACACACTACAAATTATATTGATTTATCGGATATTGAACTAATCCTAGCTATATTCCATTATCTCACAGCATTCACATTCACTGTCCATTGTGATGTAGCCCAATACTGTTATTTACAAATGCAATGATGCAAATGATGTCTTAAAATCTATTCAAATTGTTGCTTCTTTCCAAATTTTATAATGATGAATTAAATTAATATAAGTATTATGCTTGTAAAGTTGTAAATAACGATTGAATAGAGAAACTCACTTATTCTTCCATAAATGACTCTTCAAATGACAAATGAATATATACATATATACTTTCAAATTAACACAAGCCTATCTTACACTCAACTAAATATGCATTCTGTCAAGAATACTTTAGTAGATAAGCAATTATTTTCTTATAGTAGAATGCCTTGTCAATACTCGCATTAACATAGAATTCTTACATGTTAACTGGTACGTATGTACAGACAATCCATAAAAACAATTCTGTTTAAATAAATGTGCACATTGGGAACTCTTTAAAAAAAAAAAAAACAAAAAAACAAACATAAGAACAATTTCAAGCTACACTTAAAGTTGTTTGCATAAAAATCTCATAATCAAAATATTAGCTTGGTGCACTTGAGAGAAGATTGAAAATTCGTTTTAAAAAAACGTTTCCAACGGGAAAACTATTTGAGTTTGTTGCAAATTAAATGTTTAAATCGATTTTTAAGCAAACTATTTTATAAAAACAAATAAATGAAAAACGAAAAATCAGTTAAAGAACCGGGAGTATAGTACCTATTTTTGTTGGGCGTGTAAAAATGTGATCTGCTTCGTTAAAAGTAATAGAAAGTGCTTTTTGTATATCTATGTTAATTTATTGCTTAGAAATAAAATTCTATTATTGTGTAAAGTGTGGTAGACCTTGTTACTACAGTCATAATATTAGATATATGGATAGAAGTTGGCAATTACTCACTTTTAAGAACCTTCTTGGGACTGCCCTTCTGGGGACTGCCTTTCTGGGGCGATCCATGGCGCGAGAGGGCCGTCTTCTTGGGACTGCCACGTTGAGATTCGGATTCACGTTTAGTTATAGCAGGCATCAGTTTCTCCCGTGTCGGCGATGGCAACAGGGCGCCCTCTTCAACATCTGCTGGATTGAATGAATTGAAACGGGATTAGAAATACTTATGACTTCAAGTATCAGCGCTTACCTGCACCCGTAGTGCGTTCCAAATGATGGCGTATATTATTAAAACGTGCTGGCAGTGCTGAAATCTCATCCTTATTATCAATCAAATAGGCTTGGCCAGGAACTCGTGGCTTTTGTGTTTGTGGCGTCTTTTCGAATGGCGTCGACTTTTTGTTATTCTCCTGTTCCTTCTCCTCCTTGGTAATGGGTCTGCATGATTCGCAAATTATTTCAATATTTTCATAATTCTAGTTTAAACTACGAGCTAACCTGTGCACTGTGGATGCTAATGACAGTGCCGAGAGCGAGCTGCGCTTTGAAACCTGATCCCACAAATCCCTTTGTTTCTTATACAATTCTGGATCGATTTCTACGCCCCAGCCGCGAGACTAGAAACGTTCAAAGAATTACTTAAATTACTTAGTCTGTCGTTTAATTATGAAATTACCTTATATTCGCCGGCCTTCTTGCGCATCTCGACCATCTCCTTGAACCACAAATCCAAATTAGGTTTCGATTGAGGCGGTGCCGTGCCATTCATGACCACCACATGTCCCAGACCCGGAGCAGCTACATGATGCCTGTAATCAGCCTTGACCCCAGCAGCGGTAAATCCAAAGTTCTCTTTTTTCGTAATGAAGTGATTGGGACGCTCCTGATCGATTGTTTGCGAAAATGGACGTGTTGCAATCTTGCGCTCCACAAAATGTACTTGTCTGTATGGAAACACATTTTAAGTCAGCAATGTAAAAATAAATCAAAGAAAAATACAACAAAAATAACGAGAAAAATATTCAAATGAATGTTAGTGACAAGTGCGATATGTTGGCAGGTGGGTTTTATTTTCTTTTATTATTATATATATATATATTTTTTTTTTTTGCTTTGATGGAAATGGGTGGGTCAATGAACTGGCTGGCTGAACTTCAAGAGTTAACTCGGGGTGGGCATCTCAGCATGGTTGAAGCTCATGAGAATCATATGAGAACTGAGTTAAACGTATGCAATTAAATTGTTATCGTACTTCTCGTGTGTTTTTCTATCATCCGTATCGCTAACCAAAGGCTCCAGCTCATGCAGAGTAGCTGAAAGCACACAGATAAAAAGTTTAATCATCTCTGTTCCATATAAAATTGCACATTTCAATTGTTCTTCGATTTTCATCATTTACATAAAGAAATGGAAAATATAATTAAATATTTATTTGCTTTAAAGTGGTAACTAATAAAGGTTATTTCTTTAGGAATAATAAAAGTATAATGTTAACTTTGCAAAGTGTTTTAAATACGCTAAAAATTTTCAACATAGGAAGGATTTAATCATTTGAACTGCAAATTAAATGAGCCGAAATAGAGGCGCTTGGTTCGTTTTTTGGTGGCAGTTGGTGGTGAACGTGGTTGGTGGTTGCGATTGTGGTTTTCATATTTAGTATAGGTTAGTCTGTTGTCAGGCTATTCTAGCGCATATTCATAATTCACATCAAGAATATGGGAAACATAAAAAATATGCTTAAATTTCGTGTGTTTTGCTTAACATTGAGTTGAAATGAAAATCAACAAAAAAAAAAAAACAAAAGAAGTTGTTATATTAAATTTTAGGGCGTGTTATGAAGCGTGTTTGGAGTTCGGTTTGTGGGTTGGGTCACTTTTTGGAATATAGAACGAAATTTGAACCAATTTTGTTGAATATACATACAAAAATATAAACATTTCGAGTTGAATGCATCACAGTGTTAATGTTATTATTTAATTCACTTGTTTATATTTAAATGTGTGTTTATTTTTCAGTTTTTCGGTTTTTATTATGTTTTTTTATTTTTGAAGCACTACGGCCAATTGATTTCAGGCTGCACTAAAAAAGCTTCTCAAGCTCAGGATTAAAGGCAAGACTTAAAACTTTGCAATGAAAGCCACTTTATCGTTTTGCAATTGCATATCATATGATATTAGCTATTAAATACATATGAATATATAAATGAGAATATACATCAATTTGGCTTACATTTCCGGGTTGCCTTACCTACGATCTTTGTTAAACTGTAAATTTGAGTTATGTATAATATGTGTTTTATATTTTTTAATTTTGATATACATATATAAAATGAAAAAGAAGTTATATATTTTTATAATCCTTCTAAACATTCAATATATCTTTCTATAAATATAATTATTATTATCTTAATAAATTCCCCATTAAATCATAATTCGATAAGTTTAACGCATTTTAAATTAATCATAAAAAAAAAAAACAAATTATTTATATGGTGTAACGATTTATTATTATTTTTTGTAGTTTGCATTATTTATTTCAAATTTAATTTAATATTTTTAAGGATTGAGTGAACTTTATGCTTGGAAGCAGACAACTGATACCAAATGAAATTAGACAGTGTAAAACAAAAAAAAAAATTATTAAATTATTATTTACACGTTCCAGCCCTTCAGTTAGTATGATGATAACTGATTAAAGGGCAGAATATATATTCATTTTATTTTTTCTAAGCGTTACACCATTGATTAAAATATAATTAAACTCCCTATTGAACCATAAAAATTTATAAATAAAAGATACCTCGTTTTGGCTTACTCATTCTAACTGTATTGAATATAATTCAATATTCCTGCATTATATACTGCTTGAATAAAATTTCATAGCAAATATAAATTTTTTGCTCATTATATACATGAGTAAAAGTGATAAATGTTGAATAATGATTATGAATAATGCATGATGCTAATTCCATTTTGTCGTTTCACGCATGCAACGTAACTAAAGCCAACAGAACTCCTACGCGAATATCGAACTGACGTAAACTGAAAACTATTAAAGAAAGGAACAAATAAATAAAATATATCATACAACCTGCGACTGCATGCTCCGACTACACTTTGCTAGTTCATCATTAGCGTAAAATTGCATTGATACGTGATATGTGAGCAGGATTAACGAGATAGTTTCGGACTGCCAGAACGTGTCGTCCGTTTTTATACCCTGTGCCCATTATTATTTCACGAGTTAGGCAATTTAGGTTTTTATTTTATTGCATTAAATTGAATCGATCAATGAAATTTTACGTAGCATCAACAAAAGTGAATATGTCAGATAATTTACCATGTAGTTTGTGGTTCTTTTTTTTTTATTTTTATTTAGAACTAATAAAAATGAATTTAGTTCAACACTTACGTCCGCTTTTTGAGCTATAAAGATATTCTTGTGTGTGTGTTTTCTTTTAGGATGGAATTTAGCATAATTTCGTTCTATATGAAATAGATTTAAAGACTTCCAAAGAGAGAGAGAGTAAAAATTGCTAACTGCTTGAAAATAAATAATTAGTATTCGTAAAAGCGTTAAACAAAAATATTGGCTTCAAAGTAAAGGAAACAAATAACTCAAAATGTGTACCGAAATAGTTTTTTGACTCAATATATGTAGAGTTAATAAGTTTAATTTTAAATCATAGGTGACTTAAGCTTATTTTCAGCACGCAACTGCGCTTATACTAAAAAAAAAATTGTAATTCAATTTACAGCTAGTGAAAGTATTTTTGGTAAGAAGTAAAAATTTACGACGACGAGTACATAAAAAACTTGATAATCGATTTTGTTTATGCTCAAAATTTGCAAATTTTGTTATTATATATATTTATAGCGATTCGAATTGACAGTGTTGTGAAGAAGAACCATTTTTTGTAATACTTTATAATTTACCAACACTATAAAACGCTTCGAAATATTAGGTTTGACATTTTCTGTTTTCGATTTTTTTTTTTTTTTTGGAAAATTGAGCTCAATGCTGCTGCCACTGCACAAATTTTAATATTATCTTTAAAATAAAGAAATGAAAATATGTAGAGATCTTGAAATTGCGCGCTCAACAAATACTTTTTTGAAAAGGGTTAACAAAATGTACGTAATCGCAAATCGTATTTGATAATACAAAATGTATATTAGTTATTGAATTAAACTTATTATTAAATACGGGTACGTAAAAAACTGAACTTAACTGGTTTAAATTAAATGTTAATTTGTTTTTAGTACGTTAATTTTGGTTTCTTTGTAAGTTGTTACATACATATACGAGATATTGAAAAAAACTATGCGCTAATAGGATATAGTATATGTATTTGTAGTATAGAATGTTAATGCTTAGCGACGACATTTTGCTGTCGCACCTTCTTTCTGATTTGTTGTACGTTTTTTATGCACCGATGGCAAGCCGGCACCCATCGTTTGATACTGATGTGTGTGACTGTGCGTTTGACCCGATCGGATCGCGCCCAGTGATATTGACTTTCTTGGGTAATCGCCGGCCGCGGCCCTCGCCGTCGTCGTAACGTTTGAATCGGCGCCCTTAATGCGTCGGTCATTCGGCCAAACGAATTGCAGGCGATACTCTGTGCTCAATTTTGTGATGGTCTTTTTGAATAGGCCATTTGACTCACCCGCCTGCAAAAGAGAAGAGCAGAATCACAAAAGACGAGAAGACCAAAAGAATCAATTGAGGGAGATAAAAAGAAAAGAGCAGAAAGAGAAGAGAGAGAGAGCAATAGCATTGACGCATTGAGTGTTACGATAAATTACAATTAATTTAATTATTAGCATTAGTATTAATTTTTATTGGTTAGTGCGATTGATTATGATGAGATTGGCGATCAGAATACAGTTAACATGGAGAAGAATAGAAGAAGAGAGCATCATAGAGTCATAGAAAATTAGAGAGAGAGAGAGAGAAAACGGGAAAGACAGAAAAAAGGAAGAAAAAAGAGAAAAACACACATAATACAAGTATAATTTGTAAATTTTGATAATTAACAGTAACTTATAGCCGTACATATGTATTTAATACAATATTTATTTAATTAAGAAGCACGCAAACTATCTTCGAACTACCGAAGTTTACTACCTTTACAGATTTACTTTGAATAAAACAACAGAAATTTTCAAAGATATTAACTATTATTTTTCTGATAGCATTAGATAGTTTAATTTGGATCAGTCGGACTTGGCTTTACTGAGTCCGTTCATCTTGATAAAGAAATTAACTAAACGATAAACTTACATTTAGAATAAAATTTAAAAAAAAAACACACAAAAACAGTTTGAATTTATTATATAAATATATACGTCATACATTCTATCAATGTCAGTGGAATTTTAACTTGACTTTTTATTTAAGTTAATTCAATTTAATTTATTTATATTTGTAAGTCGACTTATTTGAAACAATTTTAATGAAAATACATGCCCTACAAGTCACATTTCTTTCGTATAACCGCTAGATACTTAAAGGTTACTAAGTGACATCAAGGATATATGAAGGAATATGAAAATAAATCGATAAACAGCGGTAACGGCAACTTATGCAAATGTTGAAGAGTTTTGTAGATTAAAAATTTACAATCAGGTCGAGTGTCGGTTTGACTAACTGACGGTCCGACAGCCGACTCAATGGCACTTTTACACGCACACACATCCATAAACTGAACCACACAAACACACATATGTCTCACAGTTACTACATAAATTCCCTACAACTGCAATGGCAATGTCGAGTCTGAAACAAGTTACAAATGTAACGACAAGTACTTCATACGGATGTACACACATACTCTAACATATGTATATAAATATGTATGTGTAAAGAATCGCCTATAATAGAAAGACTGTAGAGGGTAGATGGCAAGGGGCTATGCAGCTCATAGACAGCGACAGTGAAAAATACTAATAGAAATTGTTGCGCGTCGCTTGGTACAATGGTCCAATTGTCCATTGGTCCAATGGACTCATGGAGGAGCTGCGCTATCTCGGATCGGACGATGTTATTGACGACACTCCTTATGTGGCGCCATGACAGGGCATAAAATCATGCTGGTTAACAATTTAGTCGACTGACAACTATGAGGACATGTACATACATACTATATGCGACAAGCTTGATGATAAATTGCGAAAGGGCGTTGCTATTGCAGATATTCGCATTTATATACGAATAAATGTAGATAGATATACTACGTGTGGACTATATACAGAACAGATTATAATATAACATGCAGCAGAGAATTAAATAAGACAAATACTATAAATATATTTATAAATCTAAATTCTATAGAATATGTTTTAATGAAACTTCCAGTGACAAGAGCTGAAAATGCTTTAATACGCTTGCAAAGTTTGGAGTTTAGTTTATATGAATTGTAAGTGGAAAGCTTTTTACGTCTAATCTTGGCCATATTCTGCGGTTGTCATTGGAACCTGAGCCATGCTTTCAAAAGATCCTATATTATATTGAATACAATGCAGGCGTACTTTAGAACAGTACGAATTCAGTATATAATATTCATCGATCATCCTTTATGTCTAGCACATTACATTGAGCAGGTAATTGACAATTGTGTACCTGTTTACTTGTAGTTCCATCGATCTCCGTTGCAACGGGATAGGCTCGTCCATTGGGCACAACGGGTGGTCCCTCCGATTTGCTACGGCGCGAGGGTGTGCCTCGCTCCTCCGACTGTAAATAGAGAGACATAAAATGCACACAGATGTGTATGAATGTATGAGTATGAGTTAATTAGCAGCTCATTAATATTACGCAAACGACATGCTGACGCACATCATCAGGTAGCCCAACTGCCTGGCGCCGAGGCGAACTCAATTAATTATTTATTGTCAGGGTGTGTAATAAAACACGCTCATAGACACACGCATACACTTAAAGACACATTGTATATGTGGATGTGTATGACCGTGTCCTTGTGTGCAACATGTGCCACCGACTGCGCATTTTTAATTAGCGTGGCTGAGGAAAGTCGCGTGAAAGACCAACCGCCCATTGGTTTATGTGTGCACAAAATTGTGCACAGGAATTTCAACATAATCGCATTAACCCCAATGCTCAACTAAGCAAAAATATAAAATGCACATTATTCATAAATAAAACGTGCAACTTTTATTTCTACCATTCTACATATTATTTTATTTCTTGTGGCCCACTTTAAATCCCATCAGTGCGTGAATTTCTATGAAAAGGCTAACTCTTCACACATTTTAGGGCCCCTCACATGCTCGTACAATCACTTTACATTTATTTTATTTTATTTTATTTTATTTTACTTCACACATTGCTCGGCAGCTCAGCATGAGTCTTAAATATGCGTTTTCTACGTGTCGGCATCAGAAACCCACGTGTATATATATGTGCTTGTACTTAAGCTAGTATTGCTGTATTTAACTAGTTGCTACTTTATTGTCTATGCGAGAATATCCATCAAACAGTATGAACAATGTTAAGACCAAGACTTAAAACTTGTAAATTGAGTTTGGAAAGCATTTATCATCATTAAGAGACAAAAACTATTATTATAAATATATGTAATTATTATAGATATTTATGAAGTATGGTATAAAACAGTTAAGAACTGATAAAGAAACCAGTCGAAAAGGCTACAGTCGACAGTACCGCAGCTACCGACAGTATAATACCCTGTACAGGTTTTTTGTAATAAAAGTATTTTGATATAATTCGATTATAAAAGAAGTAAGTACATGACAGGTGTTTAACGCATATTTACCATTTAGCATATGAATTCTTTGCATGCTCATGGGAAGGGGGGGAGGAATCTAAAATTTAAAATAAACTTGATCTGCGTATGGTATACAAGAACCATGATACCAAATTTGGTGTCTCTAGCTCGACGCGTTCATACAGACAGACGGACAGACAGACGGAATGACTCAATCGACTCGGCTATTGATACTGATCAAGAATATATATACTTTATAGGGTCTGCCACGCCTCCTTCTGCCTGTTACATACTTTTTGCACAAAGCTAATATATCCCTGTACAGGGTATAAGAACTGAAGTGTACAATTTATGCTGTTCAAAAATCTATATACTCTTTCTCTTTCTGTCTGCGACATTCATACATAGAGCTAACCAAATTACACTTTAATAGCAGCTGTACGCCTGAGAAACTTTTTTTCAGTAAATACATTCCTGTAGTCTCTACTTTAATAAGTTGAATAAAGGTATCCAAAGGCACAGTTTATCCCATTACTTATAGTTACATACGTCCAATGTACATACATATTTGAGTAGCTTATGTAAAAATGATTTTATGTTGGCATTTTTGGCAAAGCTTTGGTAAATTATTGCACTGCCATATGGCAAAGCTATTGTTGTTTTCAGAAATGTCTGTGCACATTTCACACAAGGTCGAATCAAAGGTGAATGGTAGATTATTTGCCTTGCATTGTAGGTGTATTCGACTTACCCTCGCCGAACGATGCGCACTGCCATCTCGACGTGCATCTGTATATTCCGATCCTATAATAAACTCGTGCGATTTATATGCTAATTCTGGGCATTTTTTTCGACGTGGCAATGGCGGCTCATTTGTTGGACCTGTGTTTATCACAAAGACGAAGAATAGATAGATGAATAAAATATTACAATCGATAAATCGCCATGACAAAAGCCACATAAGTGGATAATGCATGATGGCTACATTAAATGAAATTTTTCGTCGACGACGCACCAACAAATTGACTTGGATTTGGCGCTGGAGCCCGACGCACAACCTCCGGCCTCGAGTTGCCCGTAAATTCATGCCAACGATAAGTGCTCCTATACTCCGAATGGAGCTGCTGGAAAATAAGAAGGAAAACCCCAAGCACACATTTTGTGCGTGGGTCGTAACTTAATTAGTAAACATTGTAAGTGCTTCGAATAATTAATTATTCATAACAAACTCAGACTGTGACAAATCCTTAAATTAATGAATTGACTTTAAAACAACAAAAATAATACAAAACTTTTACAACCTCGTGCACAAAAATGGCTTATGTGTACAATGAATGCCAGACTTATAGAGGTTTTCCCAATGGTTGCACTAGTAATGCCAACTTCTTAATATCTTGATATTTATTAATAAATATGTATGTATTTCTCAACTTTTCCCTCACATTTAATATGAATATTTCAGTAAATTGTCTGTTTAAATAATTTAATGCTTGTAATAATTAATAAGTGTCGAGTACTTGGCATCATTAAGCAGGATATGTGAATTTAAGCTATCAATTATTACAACAATTATTATTCGAAGCGATGGAACCAGAATATCATTAGATTAGATATTTAGCAACTTTAAGCTGAGTCAGTTGTAATCCTCTTTCTCCCTCTATTTATTTATTTATTATAGGCCCTGTTGAAAACAAAAATCCGAAATTTCAGCAAACAATTGCAATCCGAATTATTTGCTTTTATTATTTTTCAAAATGCCATAACTATTGAAATACAAGTGGTACAAACAAAACAATTAGCCAAAAGCACTATTCGAAGGCAATTAAAACCGAAAACACATTCACGAATGCATTGTAGCCATATGTAAATATAAATATTTATATTCCATAGTCAGAGGACGGTAGCAAAATGGCAATGAAAATAAATGTACAACCCTTATCCAAAGTTGGCACAATTGGCCAGTTAGTTGGCAATTTGGGCGTTTGTCCAAAATGCGGTTGACGCATTTCAATGCAGCAACGGCGCTAGTAGTTCTACTTCTTCTTCTTGTGCCATTTGATAATTGCGCATACAAAAACAACAATTGAAGCCAAGAAAAAAATCTATAGCAATGTCCAATTTGAGCAGTTAGTGCTGAGCTGTGGGGAATTGCTTTATGGCTATGACGAAACCGAAATGCGTTCAAGTGCTTGTGAGTTCCGTATCGATTTAAACAAAGCCACTGCAAAGGATAGCGGCTAAAGGATAACGAACATTTCAAATTATAATTCGCTGCATGTAGCTATAAATTGTGTTAAAACCCACCGAAGTTGGAACGACAGTTAAACAGTCAGACAGTCAGACAGTCAGGCAGCTAGCTAGTAGTTGGACAGTTTTACACAGTTAATTATAACGTCAGTTGTTTTTATTTTCCTACGTAACTTGGCCAAGTTCTTGCAGTTTTGTACTCGTATCTGTGTGTTAGCCAGTTGCTTCTGCCATTTATTTACCTGCACTACGTAAGTCGACTGACCCGCATATCTTGCCTTCCATTTGTGTAACACCAAGAACCAAATAATGGCCGCTCGTCACGCGAAGGTAAAGACAACAACTTTGCCCAATTCGCATCTTCAATCATTATTAATTCAACTAACAACGGCAAAGGCGACGGCGACGTTTTTATGTTTAATTTTAATTTGTAAGTAGGTCTTGCCGGCTTACCAGCTAATCTTATTAAAGCTGATTACTAAAAGCCACTCAAACGATTTGTAAGACAGCTAAAAATTAACAATTCGATTCGAACTAATTAAACTTTAAACTTTTCTTAATACGATTGTCGATAAATATTCATTCGGCCCGCCTTTAGCACTTATACTGTCCCTCGACACCCGCCTAACCACAATTCTTGAGAGAGTTTGAGTCATAGTTCAACATACCGCTAAGCCTGATGTCAATTAACCTAATTGCCTACATACCACTAAAAAGTCTAGACGGCTTCAAGATAGCTCAGCAGATCCAAAAAACACGCGAATAACAATTACAAATCAATTCACCAGAAAATTTGTAACGATTACTTGCATTTTTTAAAGTCCAAACCCACCAAGGAATTGCCAAATCCACCCAAAATGTAAGGGAGAAGAAAAACTGTGCGCTAAAAGTAGGCAACAAAAAATAAAAGCAAGACCAAAACTCTTGTATAATTTATTCGATGAACTATAACTGAGTGCACTTTAATCGATTGAGAGAAAGTGTGTTGCCCTCAAGGTTCGTTTGTCATTTGAATTGACAGTGGGTCGCACCATCTTATTGTAGACATCAGGATGATTATAGTTGGGTTTGAGTGCCTGATGGCACGTGGCACTAACACCTGCCGTCCCCTATTTATTGCAATTTATTTTTGCAGCAACCAAAACTGCGGCCATTTATCATGTCATTCGGCAGGCAAAGGGAAACGCATAAATTTTCAACTGATTTATGTACTTTGTGCCAAATTGATTGCAGCCCCAAAATGAAAGCCGCATAAATATTTAACATCATTTTATTGCGGTTGTTGCCGAGCATATTTCAAAATACTTTTATGTGGTTTTTCGCATTCAATAAAATTGTATTTCAGTTATGGTTAGTCCAATATTTTTAATTGTTCAGCACTTTATTAAAACTGTTTGTTTGCATATAAATGCCATGAGACTGAAACACGGATAGACCTGAGGGCAGAGCAACATGCAAATGCTTCATACGCCAATTGTGATTGCCATATTGATTTACATTTTAATTAATTTCATTAAAGTGCCTTTTGATTGAAATCTTGTGGCGATTGATTGACTTACGATATCCAAACAAAAGTTCCCAATACAATGTTAATTAACATTATAATAAATTTAAAATATTAACATATTATCTTAAGTTGAATATTGTATTTTTAAATAAATTTATTATTTACAATTATGTGGCTGGTTTTTAAAATTCTTAGTGATTTACTGTGAAGTTCAGCTATTTTTAGTGCACGCACAGATCATCTCAATTTATTATTGAGCAAAACAATTTTAATGGACGTCACATTTGTTGCAGCCCATAACTCGTGCTGCTCTCCATTTGAACCACATATAATACTCAATACTATTATGAAACAACGGGCTACACACACAATTTATCGGCCAAGACATTTGAATCTTATGTGCTTGGTAAATCTAATGCAATATTTTTCATAGCACAGTTGCAGGCGTCAGATTACAATGCACCATAATCCTGTACATAACACTAAGCTACATGTGTTAGACAACCAAACTGAAAACCGCAAGCAAACTGTACACTGTATACTATATACTATATATACAATTCATATGCGTGTTTAATCTACCTAAAGGGACCTTTCAAGTCTTATGCAATTCCCCCAAAGCCGACAAAGCAGTTATCGCCTGGCTGACGGCCTGTGCTCGTCGTATTGCTTTTTGTTTGTGTTGTGAAGTGCAAGGAGAATGAAGCACAAACAAGCATATAAAGTTTCATTGTTCAGTGAGTTTTGCATTCGATAGACTATTACGTATTTTATTTATTTATTTATTTATTTATGAAATTCAACATTTTTTGATATTTTAATATTCTGTATTTAATTGTGAAATTTTCAAAATATATATGTGCCTTTTTTTTGCTCAAACTAGAGGAACTTTATACTTGAAAACCAAAACTTATTGTGCCTTAAAAAGTGAGCCAATGTGAAGTGAAACAATATTTTCTTATGCAAGTCACACAAACTTTTCGTGCAGCCCACGTACTGGGTAAAGTTTTCCCATTTCCTTTTTAGTTTACGATGCATTTTGTCATTTGACACCATTTCGTCTGGCGCAGACAGCGTCATGTGCATGTATGAGTACAGGTATCATAGTAGTTGCTTTTATGGTTTCCACTGGAGCAGACCAAAAAACCAAACTAAACACAAACATCTGGTAAAACCCCCTAGAGAGGGGATTTGATAACTGCCGGCCTGTCTGCCATGTTGCCTTTACCACTCGGATGCGTGCCTATGTGCCGCTGCGGTTTAGTTTGCTCGATTGCTCAACTAACCGCGCGACACAACCAGAGTTTGCACCAGCAATTAATTTACTCGACATGGCCAGGAGTGCTGACTTTTTCCATTGGTTTGCCTAAATTTAAATGACCCTATTTTAAAGTGACAGCTACGAGAAACGCCCAGAGCTTGACTCTGACTCTGATGCAGATTGAGCTGTAACTGAGCCCAGGGCCAGCTGCCATCTAATAAATTGCCATGTTGGTCTCGAGGTCACCTCTTAATGAGGCTACTGGCAATCCCCCTTTCCCCCGTCCAGATGCACATTAGCAGTTTGCTGGCCACAACGTGGCTTGCCTGTGGGGCCAAGTTTATTTAATTAAATATTGTTGCTCATTTGCTTGGGCGCATTTTACGCTATTTCTATAGGTCTTACTGAAAGTACAATGGCTTTGTCACAATTTTTTCCTGTTGCGCATAAAATATCAAATTGTATTCCATTATAATCTAGCTATTTATTAGTCTTTATTTTGCCTGGACCAAAATGAAAAGGCATTGAAGGTTTATGTCTTAGCATTAAGGTGTCTTTCAGTTGTTAATATCTCACTAGATATTCATTAAGGATTGCATGTTATACCAGCTTCAGAGTCACAGCTTCAAAAAGAAAAACTCATTTACCTGAGCTCATAAATACGGATTAAATTGCAGGTCGAATAAACAGCGAATTGATGTTGCCTTGATTAAAGGTTGGCATAATTACTGGCAGAATTAAATCGGTTGCAAATTAAATTGAAACTCTTATGAAATTTCAATAAGTCATACTCGAAGTAGCTTTGCTAATATTAATATTGAAACATCATCGTCATGTTGCGAATATTCAACAGAATTGACAGCATACTTTAAATGAAGAGTCAAATATATGATGACAAGAAAATTGAGAAATGTCCATTCACACACATTTATTTAAAGCCTTCTTGAAGTCAAAACTCATTTGTGTGCGCCCGCAAATCGAGGTACATTAAACTTTTAAGATGCTTTTATTGCACTTGAGCTCGACTCCGTCGTCGCCTGTCAGGATCTCAAGATGTCGACTTACATCCTGTTCTATTCAATTTGTATCCTTTTGCGAACTGAAATGTGGTTGCCTGGCTTTGATTTGATGGCTTAGTGTTGACATTGTCGTCAACGTCAGTTTTATTGAAAATCCCAATAGCAAAGCCCAATGTCGGTTGCTTTTACCGCATATATATATACAAACTATCCTGAATTCTCGAGTTCATTCACGTACAAAAACAATAGCACTAGTTCCAGTTAAAGCATATGTGTGTCAGTGCTCATCCTCACATCCAGCACGTTTTGTCATTGCATTCATCCAGAATTAATGCTTTTCATGCAAAGTGCTTACAGAATATTCTGAAAGTTTGGAAAAGTCGTGCTGAGTTCGTGAAGAAAAAAAAAAGAGAATATAAAAATTTTGATACATGTAAATAATGTTCTTTTATAATTCCAGTTTTATAGTTTTTGCACGCTATGATATCTGTATTACTTATCTGTAGGTGTAACAAATCATGGACGATTCTTTCGCAAGATATACAATATAAAGATATAAAATTAGTTTTTCTTAAACATAAATTGAGAAACTGTTCGGTGTAGAACAGATTAATTATATTCCAATTTACACATACATATTTATTTATTACTGTAATTCGCATCTCTCTCAAATATAAATAAAAGCAAATTATAGATTATAAAATTTGAAGGATATAGCCAGAACCTATAAGAAGCCGAACTGTCACGATCACATGAATAGATACTAGCATTTTTGGTTGAATATTTAAAAATCCGTTAGTTCTCAATAATTACATTAATCGTTAAACTAAGCTTTTATTAAAACCCCGTTAATGCCATCGCAAACAGAATTACAAGAAAAGTTTAAAATTAAAATACATGTAAGTTATTAAATGTTCACGTCTATGTTGCAAAGTTTGAACTGTCTGCTTTCTGACATGGGCACAAACAAGACTTCGAGAAACTTTTGCTTTGCACATACTGTAGCTCTACACTTCCTATGTAATTCAGGAGCGAGACAAATGGGGAAAGTTTAACATAAAGCACAACCGTAAACATTCTATATGCATATATATATTTATATTAACACAAAATGAAACTCGAATTATGTATTACGAGCACTCAAGACAATGACACTAGTTCTTAATTAGATGATACTCTTTGATATTTACATTTATACCTAAAACGTAATCAGAGAGAGGATAAATCGTACATATGTACATAAGATAAAAAAAAATATAATGAAAACACAATTACACTAGTGTACCGTACTTATGCTTTTTATGTTTACAGGGTATAATAATCAGTTGCACATAATTGCATTTGCCTGTGCTGTCTGGCCGTCGGTGTCATTGCCTGCAGCATGTCTGACAATGCAATATCATCAATCTGAAGCTGTATCTGTGACTTGTTTTTCAAGTGTCTCCATGGAAATGGTTGCACGTATCAGAAAATGGCACATTAAAGTGTTTAAGGGTCGTAGAAATGCAAGCAATTATCATGAAATGGGTTGCTATTGGGTTGAGGCCATCAAAGAACTACTTTCTAATGTGAATTGTACTGCTACTGTGACTGTGTATGTGAATGAATGTGTGAGTCACAAGTTAAGTGACAGAGCGAGTATCTGTGTACACATGTGAATAACGACAATGCTAAAAATGCGATCGATGGCACGCGCTTGATATATAGATATTAAGGAATATTAAGTGCTGTATTACATCCTACTACGATTATAAGGTAAGCCAGGTCTGGCGTCCTTAAACATACTATATTTAAATATAATATATAAATAATTTAGTTAAATTCAATAAATTACTTCATAAGCGGAATATAATTGCGTCGACTTGAAATTGTTGATTTACATACAATATTTGAAATAATACCAAAATAATCATAGTTTTCGTTGTTCAGATTTGATAAAAATAAAATCTTAATTCATAGGAAAAACGCAAAAGCAATCTATGTCATTAAAGTAAAAACAAAACACTTTTAGTCGGATCATCAAAACTTATTCTATATTTTACTTCTGTGACAATCATAACTATTATAATTTAGCAAAATTCTTGAATAGTTTAATATACATACATATATATATATATATACTTCCAAACATGTCAGATGGCTACGGTGTACCGTCGTTTAAGTTGGTACTCTTGGGCGATGGCGGGACCGGCAAGTCGACATTTATCAAACGCCATTTGACCGGAGAATTTGAGAAGAAATACATAGCCACTATGGGAGTAGAGGTACACACATTGGTATTTCATACCAATCGGGGATTAATAGGGTTTTACGTTTGGGACACGGCCGGTCAGGAAAAGTTTGGTGGTCTTCGCGAAGGTTATTATATTCAGGCGCAATGTGCTTTAATATTCTTTGATGTCACCTCACGCACCACCTACAATAATGTTGCCAATTGGTATCGAGATCTGGTGCGCACTTGCGGTATAATCCCAGTGGTTCTATGTGGCAATAAAGTGGATCGCAAGGATAGTAAAATCAAATCAAAATCGGTCGTTTTCCATCGTAAATGGAACCTACAGGTAAGCAGATCAATGGAAGTGGCTTAAGATCTGTTTAATTGCAGTTCAATTTCGTCTATGCCTCTTAGTATTATCCGCTATCGTCAAAATGTAATTTCAATTATGAAAAGCCATTTCGCTGGCTAGCACGCACTCTGGTCGGTGATCCCACACTACAATTTGTTCCGTCGCCGGCCTTTCAGCCCCCCAAGATTCCCATGTTAAAAAGCTGGCAACAGCAGTTGGAAAATGACATGAAGCTGGCCAGCAGTATGCTTGAAGACGAAACTGAGGATGACATGTCCTTGGAGAAGATATTATAAAACATATCTAAGATGTTTAAACGGGGAATGGAGGCTGAAATGGGAAAGATAACTACAAAAGGATATAACACAAAGAAAACATTGGACTGGAGCGCAAAAAATTATAATAAAAATAAAAAATAATAATAATAGATACGTATTAATTTGCATGTAAATTACTAATAATTTCTTCCATGAATGACTCCAATGCATTTAAGTATTACGTACACGAAGCTTTACTTATATAACACAATTTTGGCTGACGTAAGCTCTGTGAAAATGCGAAGTAAAGAAAAAAACAAACAAAAAAAAGAACGAATAACAAACACAATTTCAAAAAGTGACGTCAACAGATTGAAGCTACTCAGCCAGCATCCGCAACATGTTTAGTCATCTTTGTTTTTGACAGGACCTTTATGCCGTTTACAAATTATTTATAAACATACATCTAAGTAGCAAACGCATTAAGATTACAACTCTGCTAATAAGTTTATTTTATAAATTCCTAAATAAATAAATTGTGCAACAAAAGTTTATAGCTTTTTCATTATTTTCTTTCTTTGACTATGACAAACTTTGTATATCTGTGAGCTCGTGTAGTTCGAGTTACATAAATATGGTCTATTTTATTAATGACTTAGTAATAGTTTGGACAAGCGAAAAATATATGCGAAAAATAGGTTTTTTAGATATTTTGATTGAATTTAAGCTTAGGTAAGAGCTAACAATTTTCCATTGTTTGTTTATTTAATACACATCTATCTTTAATAATAACGATGAACCGTGGCCGTTCAGACCGACAATAAAGGATGTATCAATATGCAGGGTGTATTAAGATCCCCTTTTTATAATCAAACTGTAATATTTCACATTTGAATCATTGGAATTGCCAAAACCAACATTCTTATGTTTCGAAAAAATTCTTTAAATATTATAAATTTCACAAAACTTAAAACTGAAACTAGAATGTAAGCCTTAAAAAGTGAAAATTTATTTGGAATCAAGTATTATGTGCAATTCGCAGCCATTATGTGATTAAAGAGTGCAGAGTGCATACCATTAAATCCCATAGGATTTTAAATGGCACTCAAGGGATTTCATATGCTTATGGGTAACTAGTGTAAGCCAACTTAAGATTAGGTTTGCTAAACGATCATAATCAGACTTGATTTGCTTGGCCACTTAACCGAGTTGAACTAAACAGAGTTGTGAGCAAAATCCTTCGAATCTGGCAATTGAAAACTCCAGTTGAATGCCATTAGGGCAATGCAGCATCAAATGACCCTGCAGCATATAAAATATATGTATATACAAGTATACAAATTGTTACATACGCGAACTAGTAATCGTTCTCGTACTTGTTCAAATAATTGTGTATTGTGTGCGCTTATTTTTCTTTCCATTCCGTTGCTTTGTATCAAATTGCCATTGCCAGGCAACGAACTGCAATATAATGATGTAATGTAATGTAAGAATTATACTTACACTCAAGTGTATATGTATTTATGTTTTTAGCTGCCGGCAGCTAAACAAATTTTGCGGCAAAACTGTTCACAATGCGGCATTGTCTGCTACAAGAACAAAGCAAAAGTCGGATGAAATTATAGCCGAAAGTTCAATGATAAGTAAGATCTATTAATATATGCTTTAATAATAGGTTAAAAATTATATAAAGGCATATCAAGATAACATGACAAATATTACATGTAAATCGCCCATTTTCCTGATGGAACAATGATAACTGTTGTTGATCTCACTAATATTTAGGGAAATGAATAGTTAAATGCTTTTTTTTCGGTATTTTTCATTCAAATTCTCAACTGGAGTGCTTAGGCATTGCCGGAAATCATTAACTACTCTACTAATCAACTATAAATAATAATAGTTAGTATAATTATTTTGGAGGTTGACCATATCTGTCAATATGCCAATTTATCGTCAACATTTCTTAAAAATATAAGCAAATAAACGAATGAGTTTTGAAAATCCCTTCCGCCTCCATTCTAACTTGTTTTGTTCTGTTTTGCTATTTGCCAATGGCAATTCACGCATTTGCCAAGAAAATACTCCTGCGGATAATACGTATACGCAAATAAGGTCATATGAGTAGGAAAGCTGCTCGGTCCAACAATCCAGGCACTGCCAAACCCTGCCAAACATCCTGCCCAGCATTGCCAACTAATCCGGCCCCTGTTTCCATATGCCACTTAAATATTTTACGCTCTTATATTGTTAAGCAACAAGTTTTTTATGTTTTGCATTACAAACGCATGAAAAATGCACACAACTGGGAAAAGTTACATAATTTTTCATACAGCACACATGTGTGAGCGTATGTTCTAATGCCATATACTTGTTACATGTGAATGTATTTGTAGAAATAAAGAGCAAAAAGTCACAAATGCTATTCTTGAACCGGCACTCCGTACCAAAAGTGTTGTGCATTTAACATTTCATTCAAGTGCTGCCTTTGTCATCAAAACAAACTGTAAATGCCAAGAAAATAAGAAAAAGTAAATGTAATATGAATGTAAATTACGTAGAAAGAATGTGTGATTTAACCTGTGAAATGACTTTGCTGGAAAGATTTGCTTTAATAATATAATTTAAAAATAGTTTATTTTAGTTAAATGAATATAATATTTATTAAAATGAATACAGAAACTTATATAATTGGAAAGTAATTGTCATGGTAAAGTTTTCAGAGGTATTCCAAAAAGAAATTATTATTAATTAGTATTATGTGTCAGCAGACCATTTCACCCTTCCTTGTCTAACAAAGTGCACAACTTCCGCTCTCTTTAATTGATTAAAATTGCACTCAAGTTTTAGGCTTTGAAACACATTCTGAACTCTAAATTTATAGTGACAGATGATTTTGGTCCTTTTGAATCTTTCCCTATCGACAAATTGCATAACGTAAACTCTTTTGATGTGATTAAAATTGCAACTGAAGTTTTCAACTTTGAGGCCTCAAAAGTATTCACACAGACCATTTTAAGCAACATTGCTCCTCATGCTGCACACAAGTGTTGCCGACCCTAAAAATATGTAGAGAAATTACTATCAACGATGACAACAGGCAAGCAGACAACTTGGTTGTCAGCCAACACGGCCGACTGCGGCAAATGCAGCCCCGGTGTATGGCAGGACCCAAGGTTCAAAAAGCTCAGAATTATCCAGTTGGCAGAGCACCTGCCCTCTAATCCATTCACTTACATGCAGAAATTATTATAATTGCATTAGTTCACAGCCAGAAAATTGAAATTGAAATACGTTAGAGGAGGCCGACAGGCTGTCACAGGATGTTGGCGGATGGTAACGGATGGCTCGGCCAGATTGACTTGACATCAGGCTACGGAGCAAATTGTAATTTAACCAGTTTTGCTCGGTTCTTCTCAAATTGAAATTTAATTACAATTTTATGCAACATCTTCTAACGGAAATAACCAGCAAATAACTTGTAATTGTCATTGAGTCATAGTAGTTAAAATAAAATTATAAAATAAACATTTGATTGAAGAAGTTCAGTGCAATTCTAATCGACTGACATTAATGCGCGTTCTCATAAACATTTTGACAGACATTTCGTGTAACTACAGCGAATTCGTGTGAATCGTGTGACTGGCACAAAATCGATAAAATAAATTAACACGCCAATTGAAAGTCAAACATTTTAACACACGCTAGGTTGATTTCTTGTATATAGTATCAAATGCAACTTTGGTATTGCCAAAGTCAAGGCTGTAAAACTGTTAAAATTTGGCTATAACTTTTCCCTACAGATTTTCTGTAAATCCAGAATTTATATTTGAAAATCAAAAATTCTATTCACAGCAACAATTTAATAACTTATGCCTAACAAATGCTAAACAATTCTGAATTCACATTATCCTTAAGACTGAGGTATAAATATAAAACTATTATAATATAAGATTAATCCAATTTTCGAGGATTTACTCTGCCATCAAAGATTATGTAATAATCTTTCTCCATTTCCTCTCTTGAAAGTCTTTTTTTATTACATCCCTAAAAGTTTTATCACTGTTTGTGATCGTAAAAACCAAACAATTAAGCAAATATTAAGGACTAAGAATAAAATCAACAAAAAAAAATGGCGAATTAAACGCAAAAATGCACTTAAGCTTGACAAATGCAGAAAAAATCAACAAACGAAAAAAATATTTTCGATAAGGAAAACTATGGTAGAATTTTATATGCCAGCTGCATGCGATTGTATGGAAATATGCAAATATTAAAATGACTGAACGAAAAACAAAACAAAAATAATACACAAGTCTTTGGAGTGCCGAAAATTGAATACCCTTGAATAAATTTATGAAAAATGTAACTATATATTCAGAATTGCTTTCTGCAAATTTCTGCAAAAATTCAAATTAGTTTAAAAAGCAAAAAAAAAAAGAGAGATGCCTAGATGAATGGATAATAATAATGGACAATAAAATGTTCTTTATTTCTTTCTTTGTAAGGGTATAAGTAACAGCTAACAACGAATCGCTCTTGTCATGTGTCATGTGTCACGGGAAGGCAATCAGCAGAAAATGTTCAAGTTTTAAATATTACCCCGTTGTGAAAACCAAAAATGCAAATTACACAAAACCGTGTCTGTGCATATTTATTTTCCAATGAGGAAACAGAGAAGGAACTTAAGACAAACCCGCAATGATTAATCAAAGTGCAAATTTATTTAAAATACAAAAATTATAAATAGTGATTATTAAGAGTAGAAATTATTTTTAAATTTGTATTTTAAAAGCAGCTGGTATGTTATAATCGATGCCTTGTTTAAAATGCAATTTTCATATCTATTTCAAGTTTCAGAAATAATTGTAAAAGTCATTCCAAAGCATAAACGAATCGAAATTAAGAATACAACTAAAATCTCTTGAAAATAGATCTATATTTGAGTTCTTAAATAAGTTAACTAAATCAACCAATTGATATGCATAACTTTTGAAGTGTATCTCAGTGTTGAGTATTTGCAAGAATTACTTGCACAAATTGCATACCGCAAATAATTATAAAAGTTTCGTGATTTAATCAGCAGTGCACTGCTCTATAGAGATTGGCCCTTCAAATTGAGTAAACTTTCAATTTCCTCTTTTGTTTGTGGCTGTTCGTTGCCTTGAGGATTCCCCTTTGGGTTTGCCACTTTGGCGCTTTCATTTCCAGAGATTAGAGAACTGTTGAGAGAAAATGTGCAAATTGCTATGGTCGATGCTGGTGCAAAGTGTTTGGTTCGGTTTGAATTCACAATGGAAATGTGATTTGCTCTCGTGTATAAGAGGAATCTACGAAGAACAATGCAAACTGAATTGTCAATTGAAATGTGAAGATTTCAATTAGCGACTCATAATGGAATTCTTCGGGGCACTGTGTAGTGAAGTAAAAACCTTCTGAAGAGAGAAACACTAAGAGTGATGTGAGGAACATGAATGGATGTGTGAAAGCAACTTTTATGTGTAAAAATAAATAACGAAATATGAAGTGATTGATGCAGAAAATCATGTGCTCAAGTTGTAATAACTTTCACATATATATTACAATTTTGTCTACATAAAAATTATACTTTATTGTAGCCATTGAAATGAGGAATAATAGCATTAGCAATCAACAGAATCTTTTACTTAATTTATACTTATGTGCACCACTGCTTAAGCATTTCCAATCAAGGGTATTCATGTGCAACTTTATTAAACTTGCAACTTTGGTAACAGATTCTTAGAAATATCTGAAAAGATTGACGGTTGCCGGTTTCAGAGGTCTTGAAGAGACTTGTTCTAAGGAACAATGGGACCTGTCCTGACCACAACATGCATATTGAAGATATGGGCTGATAGAGCACACAACAGTACAATGGACACGTGCTGATACAATAACAACAAGTGTGTCAGTGCGTGTATGTGTGGGATAAGTTTACATTAGATAAGTGCAACAATGGAATGCATTACTGCTGGGCGTCGCCAGCTGACTACATAAGGAGTGACTAAGAGCCAAAATGTGAGCCGAATCGATAAGACGTTGGATTTAGCGTTGGCATGCAATTCCATAAGCAGTAACTAGCCAGGATCATGCTGCTCTCGCCCTGAAACTGGCGTCACTTAGCCGGCCACTGTATTTTTTTTATATTGTTGTTGTTGCTGTTGCTGCTAAGGTAGAGGTGGCGCAATAAAAGTTTGACTGCGCTGCGCTGATGTAATACCGCAAGACAATTTGACTTCGCACGTCATATGGACGCAAAAAAAGGAACAACAAGAGCAAGTCAAGCAATGAGAGTATGAGTACTGTTAAAAGCCGGTAGACGTGCTCTCTCAGATGTTCTTTCTCACTGTATCTCTCTCTCTCTCTCACTACTCTCAGTGTGCGCATGTGCGCGCTCTCTTCCAACAGCTGTAAAAGGAAACGGCAACAAAGCATTGCATACTTTTCAGTAAGGCAAAACTTAGTCTTAGCTTGAGTTTGATGAATCAGCTGTTCTGCAAAGTATTCCACACACTCCCACCACCACCACCACCCCCCCCTTCACTCCACCTAATTCCACAACTGGAATGTGGATGACTTTGTATTCGTGCTTAAGTTTAATTCCTTGCCTGTCGTCGCGGCGCCGGGTGTCAAACTTAAGTCGCTCACCAGCCGGCTAGCAGCGGAATAGAGGGCCAGAGGGCCGAGTGCTCCTTAGGCCACATATACCATATGGCTATTGATTATTTTCCTAGAACTGGCTTCATTCTGTCTGTCCCAACGCTGAAACGACTAGTGTCGAGCCGAATGTACTTTAATATATTCTATTCCAACAGATTTGTTATTTGTTTTGTGACTTTATGTTCTACAATTTTCTGTTTTATTTTTATTTTTTTGTCTTAATTTGGGTGTGTGCTATAAAGCATTGCATGTTCAAAAAGCTAACGTGCTTTTATGACACTCCAAGGATTGTAGTTGAAAGCTGGTAAATACTATATATAATGATGCAAATAAATACAGAAAATCCAATGAACACAGAAAATGAGTTGAAGTGTTTTCAGGATTAGTAAACTTTCTACGACATATTTTTTGTTAATTAAATGTAAATTATAAAGATTTATATGGTTTAAAACATTTAAACATTCAAAAATATGTTTCGCCTATGAGTTTTGTTTTATTTTATCTTTACAGAAAATGAATTTTAATTTAATAACAATCGAGCTTCAAGTATGATATCATTAGAATAATGCTGAAATAATCGCCCCAAAAAGATAATTATGCACATTTATAAGAAAAATTACCATTTAATTGGTATTATTTACAATATTCCCACAAATTGTTTACTGCAAATACATTAAATCAACTATGTGCGGCTATAATCCCATGATATAATCCTGCTGCAGTGCAACACCCTCTCGAACAAGACATAAATTCAAGGCAGTCACCCCATTGTGTCTGCAGAATTGCACCCTTCACTTGTCGCCCGCAAGTGTGCAATAAAAATAAAAATGTGTCGCACACAACTGGCGCACATAAATCAGATGATTTTACTGGGATTCAAAAACTAAAAAAATTGGGAAATAAATACTTTAAGGAAAAGAAAGAAAGTGGGTTAAGAAACTGCATGTTATGGCCACATATTAGTCATTTAATGCTAAATACGAATATGCTTTTTATGTATGAAGGACAATGTGTACGTACCTTGTCTACCGGCATTGATGGGCACGCTCTACACAGATTCCAGAATGAGCCAATCATAGGGAAATGCTTTTGTTGTTGTCGAACCAAATTACCAAAATACAAAATAAACACACACGCGTTTACTGATTTTAATTATGAAAATGTTCTTTGTTCAATTTTAGGCGCAACAACCGTACTAACACATACACAAACACACGCGTGCCGCACACTCGCTCTATCCCTCACTCTCTCTCTCTATCACTCTCTCTTTCTCTCTCTCTCTCGCTTTCGTTATCCTCTCTATACGCACACGCACCTGGTTAATGCGTTGCGAAGAAAGTGCGTTTGTATTGTCATAGACCAAACGAGATTCGATTTTTTTTTAATATGGCCACAGCTATAGGAAAGAGGAAGATGGAACAGCGAGCAAAGTTTTAGAAGAAGTATTGCATACCAGTAGGCGACGGCAACTGCTGTTGTAATGATGATCTCATACACTCGCACACTCACAGCAATGTATGCCTAAGGCAAACACACACACATACCCACAGGCACACACTCACACAAACACATAGCTCATGCCATGAAAAATGTGAAACAATTGAACCAATAAATGCATCATTTAATACTAAGTATGAGTATGTGCGTGGGCAACTTTAGTGATTTCATATTAAATTTTTGATTGTGCACCCAAAGCACTAGTCAGTCCCCACCACATGTCATCTGTTTCCCGTCATCCAGTAAATCGATATCTATTTTTCATGACAGCCGAGTGGTATGCAATACTTTTTGTCGCTTTACGCTGCACTGCTTCATTTACTTTTTTTGCACTAATTTGCCATTAGCGAGCAGTGAAGCGTAACATTTGCCTTTTACTTGAGCTTCCACTACAATTTTTACTTAACACTAAACACACATTTCAAATTTAGTTTTAATGCACCGCTTCTGCTGCTGCTGCTGCTTATGGGACCAAATAATTTGCGATTTACCGCTAACGTTTGCAACTCGACGACGTTACGTACACGACTGAACTAAATGTGCGCTGCCAACTATCGTCGGCTTTGAACAAAAGTGGTTGAAACGCGGCCAATCCACCCAGCGTTAATGTGAATTTTAAGTGAAGCCAAAGCGTCGGCGTTGGAGTTGACGCAGCGCTTGGAAGTTGTGCAGAGCGCCGGGGCGTCTTTGGCAGCTGTCAGCTGCTCATTGGAACCTTGCATGGATCCTACCACCAACCATATGATAAACAATCAGTGGCGTAGCAAAAAATATGTAAAACAAAAAAAATTTTTATTTGAATTTGGCTAAAATAATATAACCAAAAGGGTATTTAATATATATTATTATTATTAATTAAACTCAAAACAATTTTAAATTGTCCGCTTTGGCTACATTTCGCACATTTTATCGATATTTTTAATGCTTGACGGACACAATCGATAGATTTGGCGATTTTCACTGCTAATAACATATATACTCAATGTTAAAGAGCATATGTTGATAACAGTAGCGGTTCTTGTTGTTTAGTTTATAGAAATTATGGAGCTGACCTGGGAAGTTGTCTTCTGTTTGGGAATTGCAATCTTAATTCACATTTTCATATTTATATTCGTAATGGGAAAGCGAGCAAAGAGTATTCTCGGTCGTCACGTGGTTATCACCGGCGGCTCCAAAGGCATCGGACTTTGCTTGGCCGTGGAATGTGCGATGAAAGGAGCCAATGTCACAATAATTGCAAGAGATGAAAATATGTTGAGTGAGTAATTAAACCTGAAAAACGGGCTTATATTTATGGTGCACAGAAAATCATACTCTAAATCTGAATGTTGCATGCCACAGAGGGGGCCGTAGCGCTAATGGAAGTTATACGGAAGCCTCCGGAACAGAAATTTCAATATCGCAGCCTAGATATTGGTGGCGACTACGAGGAAGTGGCACGGGTGCTCGGCGACCTGGAAGAGAGCGTTGGCGACATTTATGCGCTCATCAACTGCGCCGGCATGGCCATCTGCGGAGTGTTCGAAGAGGTTTCCGTCGCCGATGTGCACAAACTGATGAATGTCAACTTCTTCGGCAGCTACAATTGCACACGTTATGTTCTGCCCAAGATGAAAAAAACCGGCGACGGCATTATTGTGCTCACCTCCTCCCAAGCTGCCATGTTTGGTATTTACGGCTACGGGCCGTACGCGGCAAGCAAGTTCGCAGTGCGAGCTATGGCCGAGACGATTGCAATGGAGTCCCGGGTACATGGTGTATCTGTGACATTGGCCCTACCCTGTGATACAAAAACTCCTGGATTTGAGGAGGAAGAAAAATCTAAACCGCGAGAAACTAAAATCATATCCGGTGGCGGCGGTCTTCTCGAGCCTGAGGTCATGGCCAAGACAATTCTCAACGATGCTCTGGTCAGCTAAGAAGCAAATTTTTAATAGACCTTAATTTAACCATATTAACTTTTTGCTTTGCAGAAGGGCAACTTTATATCAACTGTGGGAACTGAGAGCTGGTTGCTTACGATGCTGGGCGGTGCTTTGATGCCCTGGGATGGCTTCTTTACAAACCTGCTACATGCTTTTGTCATTGGACCAGGGCGCCTTTTTAGCTATGGACTTCACAAGTACTTTAATAGCATCATACGCAAATGTGCCAAAGAAGTGGAACAGAAGTGACTACCATGCTGTGGGGTGTCTTCATAATGTATTACATGTATGTAAATGTATTTGATAATGTATATTCCAAATCCTTAAACCAAACAATCCAATTAGCTTAAAAAATTAATTTATTTAAATCTGCAACTTTGTAACTATTTTTATAGTCACGTTTAAATAAAAATAAATCATTTTTTAATTGCACGAAGAAGCTTTAATCTATTTCTAACATTTATTTAGTAACAAAATAAGTTTTTTTTTTTTTATTAGGTCGTACATAAGCTAACTGGACATACTTAGATAACATAAGATAAGATTGTAGAATAAATGAATAGAATCATTAGGAGAGACCTACAGTCTGCAGTAAACTATCACGAAATTTTACGAGCATTTAAATAACAGAGCTACGCGAGGGCCTTTTGCGCAACGTGAATCAACTCCAGCAGGTTGCAAAATATCGATATTTTTTCTATAATAACGAATATCGAATTGATATCATCACTAACACCAAAGAGTTCTAGCGATGTAAGAACGTATAAAATTAGTGTAAAATTTAATTAAGTTATAATTAAGAACTATTAGGATGTGTATAAAGAGAAACATGTAAAACTAAGTTGCAAGAAGTGTGTGTGTATGTGTAACTTACTTATTTTCAATGTAAAACACTCAATTAAATATTGCTATCGTCAGCGCACAGATGCCACAGACTCCAAGTGATGCAAAAAAGCTAGCTTTAAAAAAAATGATTTTTATTTACATTGATGAAATATTTATGGGTCCAAACACAACGATATGAAACATAAAGTTTAAATAATAATAAGTGATAATTACTCTTTGAATATGGCAAATGAAATGCCACGCGAAAAAAGCAGCAGGAAAAAAAGCCAGCATGACAACACTATCACTGTTGTTTGAGTGCATAAATGGGAAAATAAATTAATAGAAATCAATGCCATAGAATGGAAATCTTTGCAATTACATGAGCTTAATAATTTCTGTAAATTGTTTATATAATTTGTAATGTATTTAATACAAATTTGTATAAATAAACGAGTTACTCATTTTAACCGGTTTTGGTCGACTGTGAAAGTTTTGGATGTGCATATTTACTATTTCCCATAACCAAAGATATATGATCAAAGCTATAGAAAAAATATAGTGTGTACTGCACATACTTTATATATCTACAGTTACAGGGTATAGCCGCACGCAATGAAACGGTCAATTGATTTATCGTTCAGCTGCTCACTCGCCTTTCCTTTGTTGTCCATGTCTCTTTTTTCGCAAGTCAATTATATAAGTCAATCAAAATACCAGTTGTGGTTTTTGTGAATGTATATGTATGGATGTAATTTGAATTCTATTTTATATTAATTAAATACCGTTAACGATGTCGTTGACGTTTTTTATTTTCTCGTGCCCCAACATCGCATTTTGTGTTTTTTATTCGCCGTAACGCCAAGAACAACAAAACTTGTACGTGTTTACGTAAATACAGTTTTACCGTTAAACATTGTTACTTATGCGTATATCTTTTAATTGCGTCTTTTGCAAATCTTAAATTCAAGTGCGCCAATTTATCTCATATTTATAGTGCAAATATGTAAAGAACATAGGATGAAGATAAGAAATAATAATGATTGTACCAAATGGATTTATGTGTGGCACAAGGGAAGTACTCTTGAAAAGCCCCATTCTATTTTTGTACGTAAATAATATAATTAATGGGATATATGTACATATAATAGATCAAGTCTTATACTGTGCAAGAACGTAATGAAAAAATCCAGTTATACACAAATTAATATAAAAAACGAGCTGATCAGTCGAGCGCGCGTGTCCGTATAATACCCTGTGCAGTTTTCTTAATTACGAATTTTTATTAAAATATAAGTAACAGGTGTTGCGACACTTCATATAAATATTATTACATACATTTGCACAAAATTATTATACCCGTTTTTGCCCATTTTTAATGGGCACAGGGTATAAATAACACTTACAGCTATACAGACGCGATAAACCTGCTTGGCATCTTAAAATATAAAACATGTTTCTAATTGTATAATCTATCATATTTGTAGGAATCTGATTAGGAAAATAAAGAAAAATGAATGCATTCCACATATAATAATCAATTACAGATTAGACTGGTCTATTTAAATTATTTAGAATCCATATTTTTGGGCGTACAATGTACCGCTAAATTGACTTTGACACATATAAATATAGCATATTTATATAGGTCTTTGCACATCTATTTCAACATGTCTATACACACCCACGAAATCTGTAGTAGCATATCAGCAATTGGTCACGTATGTACCAAGTGCCTAAATGGACTTCTAAGACGCTTCAGTTAGTGTATATCTACTTTGTTAAGAAGATTGCTCGTGTAATGAAAGAAATAAGGCGTCCCAAGAGCAGTCAGAGTATCTTTGTCCCATGGTAGCAAATATATTGAAGAGGCTCATGTTTATTTTTATCTAATCGATAGATTCAGTAGACACTTCTGGCGTATACAAGTAACTTATATATATGTATATATGTGTATATACATATACCCTCTCTATTTGTATTGCTATCATAATGTTGGATTGCCAATTTTTATTGTGGGGCTCTGATTTGCCTTGGGCTGACCATATCAACACTTTGGATCGACATTTGACGCAGTGTACGCTTATCTAGACATGATTTTGTGGGTTACTCGCGGGATTTGCTTGTTAAATACAGACATGGACATGTTACGCCGAGTTTGCCATATACAAATAGTGCCGCGAGAACACTTGTTGACTGATTTGAGCTTTGCATGTGGTTAGCTATGTGCAGTTATAATGTTTGCCACGAGAACAGCAATCAACTGGAGCTATTCATTTCATTACAGATAGCCAACCGAATTGGACACGTTATTAACTGTAAGCTTTACGGATCACAGATCACAGACTTGCATGAGTCACTAAAGCAGGATTAAAATACGTACACTCAGACACACAAAGATGTCACAAAATCAATCATATTTCTGGCAAACGACCAGACACAATGTGTATCTGAAGAGATCAGCCAAGTGGCATATGGCCATGGCATTAATGGTGGTCCTAACATTCTCCACCATCTGTGCAGCGGAGTTTGACAACGATGGCGATGATATCGCAGCTAATTTGCCGGACCTACAAAAGGTAAGTAATTCGAAATTAAAGCTGAAATTGGTACTAATTAATTGACTTGATTGCAGAATTTGGAACAACAAGGCTTAATGGATAAAGTAACGGAAATGAATGGAATACAAGAGAAATCAGCGGATTTGGATCGGATCACAAAGTCAAAGGGCAATTTTCTCGATGCGTTCACCGCATCGATCTCTGTTATATTGTTAACAGAGCTAGGCGATAAGACTTTCTTTATTGCTGCCATAATGGCCATGCGCCACCCGCGTTTGATTGTCTTTGGCGGTGCCATTGCCGCCTTGGCCCTTATGACGGTTCTCTCGTGCGTATTTGGCATGGCAGCAAACTTTATTCCTAAGGTGCGGTATATCTCTTATCTGAGACGTGATGAGATTGAGATCTATTTAAATAATCGCTTATCTTTCGACAGATTTACACTTATTATATATCAACTGCTTTATTTTTAATATTTGGTTTAAAAATGCTGTACGATGGTTACAAAATGAAACCAACCGATGCCCAAGAGGAACTCGAGGAGGTTCAAAGCGATTTGCGTAAACGCGAGGATGAGGTAAGTGCGATCCAATAACTTTTAGTTAAATGTTTGGTTGTAGATGCAGTAGTTTACAAAAACTCAGAGCAAGTTTTATTTTTGCTTTGTTTTTATTTGAAATTGACTTTTGCTTTTGTTAATAGCTACGCTTAATTGGTTGTACATAATAAACGAAACCAAACCAAACAAACAGACAAACAACAAGGCGATCACTTCATTTGCTCGTAAATATATTTTGCCTGTAAAATGCTTTAGTTTCTAGTACTCGTACTTGTACTTGTAATTTGAAGTAATAATAGTTTAACCTCATTGCTGTCTCACAACAACAACAACACAAACAAAACTACAAATAGTTATAATCGAAACTAAACCCACCAGAGTTTCACACGAAACGAGTGTTTATACTAATTATAGCTAAATTGCATGCTAAAATGGAATAAATTTTTATAAATATTATTCATTTTATTATTATTATGTTTTGCGTATTTAAACTAACAATAAATCCATATCACGAACAAATAGGACAACGGTTGTTCGCGGAACGCTGGTATTGAAACACAGACTTGATCGATAAAACGAGAAATCGATACTTATATTAATCGATCCTGCTTGCTCACGTGCAGTTCTTTAATTTCTTTTTTAATTTAATTAAATATGCTACGCGAAACACACATTCCCCTTTGTGACTAATTGCACGTCTGCTCCTTGAAGTGCAAAATAAAAAACAATACTACAAAAATGTACTAAACAACGTTCCAAGTAAAAAAAAAAGAATCAAATCAAATCAAATGAAAAACAATGCTTAATCGCAAACACAATTAATCAAAATTAAAGTGTGATTCGTATACAAACATTAGCTAATATCAAATTTAATTATTCTTTCTTTCACAAAATTGATCAATTACCCAACGTGTAACCTTGACTCGAATCAACTTGTTTCGACACAATCGTTTAATATGTTAACCGACAGCTAATGCGGCGAACGGCCCGCAAATATGATGATTCCGATACAAAGCGCAAGAACAGCAACTCGGACAAGGAGGATGCCAGCGAACAGGTACTCATACATGGTCGCAATGTTAGCGTTGTGCCATCTGCGAATCCCAACAATGTCTCCGAGATGCAGCATCGTCAGCGAAAGCCCACCAATAACAATAACAATACCACCAATAACTCAACTAATAGTAAGCAAACAAGCTGTGATAAATCAACCTGCAACGATGTAGACTATCACGAATCCGAAGTGCTTCTCAAGGATGGCGGTCGTTATGTGGAACAGCTGAAAATGACAAAGTTTCATGGCAGTCCGGCGCACTCGGCATCGATCGCCTCATCGAATCAGACCGAACAAACCCATTGTGATAGTAGTCCACGCAACAATCAAAACACTTCCGACGATCCCAACACCTCGTCCTTCTCTGACTCGGGCAATATACATGTAGATGCGACTGTGCCGCGTGCCCCTCTTGCCGGACACGATAGCATGCATAGTTTGAATGGAAGCATTAACGAGGAGGACGCTGGAACTGTGAATAGCGCACTGAAAGCACGGGTTAGAGATCAAGCAACATCGCAAACTCGCCAACTGTTGTTACATCTACTTACGTTATCATCTGCTTTTTGAATCTATCAATATCAACATATAAACACGCAAACATGCACGTACACGTACACACATTCAGACATAAGAGAGACACTGATATAATCATCTTTTAATTTTTAATTATTATTTTAATTGAATAACACATGCCTAGGTAAACGGTTTGACGGTATTTGTACTTCTTGCTTTCAATGCGTTACCATTCATTTCACTATTAAATTAAATAGGCTATGCCATTGTCAGGAACTTCTACTCACACATACACACACACACACACCTACACATAAACAAAGTATTTTGCATGTTGTCTAAAACTGTTCGTTTTGAAGTGATCGTTTGTGTTCTCTTTATTGTTTTTAAATTTTCTGTATAATTTAATTTTATAAATTTTCCAAATCTTGTTTTCCGTTATTACTTTTTTTTTGCGCACATAAATCCTCATCCCTTTTTTTTTATTTTTTATCTTTAACTCAATTAACCCCGAATTTTGTATAGACTTTAACGCAATAATTTGAACTTTAACTTGCAGCTGGATCGTGATGTTAATACTGCGCTGGTGCATGATCCGGAAAGTGGACGCCGTAATAAAATGCATCGCAGTGCATCGTATTTTACAATGCGTATATTTGCCCAGGCCTTTACAATGACCTTTCTTGCCGAATGGGGCGATCGCTCCCAATTGACAACTATCATTCTAGCTGCCAGTAAGGTACGTATTCTTACATATATGCACATATATATTTGAGTTTATCAATTGGGGCTTCAATATTTAATTTTATTTGCATTTTCAGGACGTTTATGGCGTAATTGTTGGCGGCATTCTTGGCCATTGCATCTGCACTGGTCTGGCTGTGATTGGCGGTCGTCTAGTGGCTTCCAAAATCTCTGTGCGCACTGTTACCATTGTGGGTGGCATTGTATTTATTGGTTTTGCTATCTACGCCGTGCTGATGCCACCAAATGATCTATAAATGCATCACATTAATTACATCATTAAGCCCTGGCCTGTTGTTGTTGACGACCCCCAAGAAAAAAAGAAGAAAAATACATAACAAATTGTAATGAAATTTATGCGTAGTCTCCGAGGAGCAACAGGCATTCTCTATAAGCCTTCTGTTATTTTCTTAATCTTTATCTGTGTACTGTTTTTTTTTTTTTTTGTAATGTTTTTGCCTTGTTATTTGAACAGCATTTCAAAAAGAAAGTTCCAAAGTGCCTTCAGTGCTTTTCGCTTCAGCCATGACATACAAATTTAGTTGCCAATAGTCAGATCTTAACAGTGCTAGAGTATTCAGTTGGAAGCCAATTTTTTCTTTAAGTATTAAAGCTTTTTTTGTCTTTGTAAATACGCGTGCTTGTTAACTAGGTTGCCTAAGCTCCTCTTAAGTAGCAAATTGAATTTTCCTAATTTTGTATTTACGTAGCAATGTTTACTTAAAAAAAGAAAGATAAAGAATTAATATTTATATTAATGATTTACTCAATATTTTTATGAAGAAATTAGTAAAAGAGCAAAACTAAATGTTAATTTAAAAATGTTTTATTTTTTATACGAATGCTTGTACGATATGATAACAACGCTGTTATCATCATACCGAACCGTAGACTTTAACAGTATTTACTTTACAGTTCTCTTGGAACAATGGTTTGATTAAAGCGCGTTTGATTCGAACATGGAATTATTTCAATAATTATTAGTCATATAATTTATTATACAAATACAATGATAAGTTTTAGCACGTGCACTTAATTGAGACAGAATGATATATATATTTATTTCATTGTCTTGGGATCACGATAAATGCCCGTAAAGAGAATGGCGTTCGATTTGCGATCATAGATCAGAAACACAAATGGATGATTGCACTCGAACTTAGTTAGCTCGATGGGTCGGGCCGAACGGAAACTAACTAAAACAGTCGCTGCCGACGCAGTGCTGCCCTCCTCATCCACCTTGATTTTGGCCAAGTGCTTGGCATCGCCAAAAACGATGCTCTGCTCTGAGCTGAAGTCGTTGAACCTGGCGCTGTGATCGAATATCTGATTGACGCCCATTTGACGCAGTATCTGTGAATATATTTAAATAAATTGACTAACTCAAATTAGTCTAATGATTGGCCACTCACTGGTACGAGTTCCAGACGCTGCTCGAATTCAAATTTGGGCAGCGACACCTCAATCTCACGGGGCGATGCTTCCCTCAGGGCCGCCTCCAAAGTGCTGGCATTTAACTTTGATAGCACCTGCTCAAGAGCATCATTTCTGAAAGGTGGGAGAATGATGACCATAGAGATGTCAGAATCTTCATCATCTTCCTTGAACGATGTGCGATATGGCAGTTGTAAAACATGAGCGCCCAGTCGCTCATCCGGATGCAGCAGGAAAGTTCCTTTCTGTTTCATCATGTGCACAAGCGACACCTTCTCGCTGGACGTATGGAAGGGCATCTGTTGTGTTTTCTCTGCACTGAAGCGACTTGACCACTGGCCCTTGAAATATGCTGCATTGGCCAGCACCAGCTGGGTACGTGAATCAATATCACCTGATGTAATCATGTCCTTAATTTGATTATGTGTTACATTTGCAATCCAGTTATTAATCTGTTGACGTGTCTGCTCCGCATTATCTCTGATATTCAGCTGAACAATTTCTTCGTGGAGTCGCTCATCCAGGCAGCTGGCCAGCTTAACCTGGTCATCGAAATACAAACGATCGGCGGATGCGAACTCCAGAGGCATTTCCTTGGCGCGTAGAGCACGATCCTGCTTTTCCAAGCGATAAGCACTGCGCACGGTTTCCTTTGATGGTGCCCAGCCCAAATTAAGGGCATTTGACAGCTCCTGCTCCGTCTCGCCAGTTGCACCAAAATAGGCCAACAAGAGGGCATGATAGGTGCTGTAGGGTGAAAAGAACACATTCTCGTTGGGTGTGGACTTGCGAATGACATCCAGCATGGCCACTGAGAAGTCTTGCTGTCCACGATACAAATTGGGTCGTGTGGCACCCATGATTGGCACGGGCTGAATGCCGCACAGCTCGGCGCTCAACAGCGCTGGCAACAGTAGCAGCAATGGAAGGCACAACTTCATTCTCTGTAAACGAAAGTGAATATTTTGGTTAATGACCTTCGATGACTAAACAAATGGGCAGATCTGCATCAGCATAATTTGCCAAATGATTCGTGCATGGAATCTATAGTTGTATATGCCCTTGTAATGGCTACTAAAATTTTTGTTAGCTATTGACAAACTCGTCCAACTATTGTTACTTCACGTACAATATTTACATGTAGTTGACGAAGATCGTCATGCACGTTATTCGATTTTCCGTTATGTTGTTGTAAATTAACTGTATCAAAAGCTTTACAGCCGGCGATTTCTCGCAGGAAAGCTGGCTAAGTCATTGAAAATCGCTTTAACGAATGATTCAGCGCTGCGAAGCTTCGCAAAGATCCATAGACAATTTATCTTAATCGCAGCTTTAACCAATTGCAACATCTCGCCTAAGCAGACGGCGAAAAGTGAAAGTTTATCAGTTTTAAGTCTGCACTCGAATTCGCAACAATGCCTGCCTGTTGTTGTTGTTGCTGCTGTCATGCATAACTGTTGTCGCTGTTGGGTTGTTGTTCCTGTGCATTCAGCTGAGCGTAAATAAAGAGGAACTTTGTCTTTGGTCGGCTTTCTCAGCTGACGACACGACGTCACAGTTGCGTGATTGCCGCAATGAAAACGTTTTGCATTAAAACATAAATCCAAAAATTAACATTTTCAAAACCGGTTTTCGTCCGAAGTTGTGTGATTCATAAATTATTAACATTTCAACGCTTACGCACATTTTTTACCCTGTATTGGCGATTTTGTAATTGGTTTTTTTGTCTCTCCCTCTTATTATCTATCTCTCTCTCTCTCTCTCTCTCTCTCTCTCTCTCTCGGCAACGTATTTACTTGTTATGTTTGCGGTTTACCAATACACACTTCACCTCCATTTGCGCTTGCGCTGCCCACTCATACGAAATGTAACAACAATGACAACTACTGGTTTTTAGGGAATTTCCAAGCAAAGTTGTCGCAAATTATTGAACGCCGCTCTAAGCTTAATGTGCATACGCAAAAACAATTATCATTAATGAGGAAACAATAATTCAATCACTCAATTCTGTGGGGTTTTATAAATTGCTTGGAATCGACATTGATTTTTTAAGATCGACAAGTCAAGGGGGTTAAGATTAATGTTTTATTTATATATTTATATACATGTTGTATATATATACAATATATAATATATATACTATATTGCACTGATAAGCTCTTTCTTCATCTCAGCTTATCTTCAATTGCCGGGGTAAAACCGTATATGTAAATATATGTATTACTAAATTCATAAAATAAAACTCAATAACATTTTCATTAAAAGTATTACACTTTAATCAAACTTCAAACTCATTTCGCATAATTATGACGTATTTGATTGCCACATCTAATCTTGCGTGTGACGAAAATAATAATACAAATTAATTTTAAGTGCACTTATTTACTGGAGCAGACGAGGCTTAAATGCAATAATAAGCCACCATTGATTGAACAATTATCAATAGCAATTGCAAAAATATTCATAACCATTTTAAAAAAATAAAGAGCTCACTTGAAAACCGGTATTTAGTAAAAAATTTCATTACACAAATAATATATGAAATGAAATTGAATTGTTGGAGTTTACCTTTTTTACTTAACAAACTGTTTCACTGACTTTGCACCCAAACACAATCTGACGTGAACGCGTAAAGCTTCGGCTTCGTACTGAGCTTGCTACTGAGCGCGGCTCAAGTAAAATATCACGATGTGACGAAGCACGAAAGATACTCATGTTACGATCACGGTTGCCACTTCTTGGGAGAATAAGTACCAAATTAAAAACAAAAAGCATCAACTTTATAAATGATCCATTTTTTGTTTGCATTTTATACGTAATCCATTATTGATATGATATTAATACATTTCAATAAAAAAAACTTTCAAAGAAAATAACGTACAACTTTTGGTACTAAAGTACCAAGTGTGGCAACATTGGTAACGATGCTCAGCGTTGATACGAGAGCTGTGACGTCACATCTAAACTTTTTGTCCTTTTTGTAGGCGAAAGTCTTGCCCCTACTATTACATATTTCATATTGAATATAAAACACTCATCGAAATGGACGAACATGTTATATTACATATAATTGTCATGTTTGTCTTAACTTAACCCAAGCAAATAAAATTATTTACGGTTAAGAGAGAGATACAAGTAAATCTATTTCGCTAACCTGCACCTCTCAAATAACCTCAAATAGTAAGGAGATTATCTTATACTCGATATGATTAATCGATCAGACCAAATGTGTGTAAACTACGCAGAATTTTTAAATATAATCTTATATAGAAAAATTTATTATTATTATAATTTAATTTATATAATTATTGATTCTACTAAAAGCGTTATTAGTTTTCACTTCAGAAATATTTATTGTGACCTCAGCAACTCATCACTATTTGTATCGAAAAGTGTTATCGATATTATACTAAGCAACATTGAGATGCGACGCTTACCAACACACTATCTAACCACCACATTAACCCACGCAGCAGTAACAACAACAACAACAACAAAATTACGCGATAAACAAAACGAAGCCGATTTTTAATAATTAAACATAATGAGTATTGCCAACACCGGAGCAGCATCTCAGGATGCCTGCTACATATCGCTATTAGGACTCGCTGAATACTTTCGTACCTCTCAGCCACCTAATATTAAGAAATGCATTCAATGTTTACAGGCGCTCTTCACTTTTCAGCCGCCTTCAAAGGTGAGTCCAAGTGAAAGTCCCAATCCAAATCCAATTAAATAGTATCGTGTGTGATACCAAATTTTAATTTAGGTGGAAGCGCGTACACATCTGCAAATGGGACAAGTACTGATGGCCTATACGTGTAACATAAATTTGGCGCGTCAGCATCTGGAACAGGCGTGGAACATTTCAGAGCCGCTCATGAATTTCGACGATGTGAAGTTCGACACAGCCTCGTTATTAGCACAATTGCATCTGAAAACGGAGCAGGGTTCACATGCGAAAGCGATGCTGCGGAGAGCAGTCGAATTATCACAAAACAATGTCTACTGGCACTGTAAGTTGCTGCTGCAATTATCACAGATACATGCCAACGATCGGGAATACTCGCTGGCCAGTGATCTGTTAGCTGTCGGCGCAGAGTCGGCCGAGGAGGCGGGTGCCACATATCTGAAAGTGCTATTTCTGCTGTCCCGCGCCATGATTTTGATGATTGAACGCAAGACGAATGATGTGCTGGCGCTACTCAATTCAGCGGGTCAAATCATAGACAATAACATACCTAATCCTCATCAAAAAGAGTACCTCAAAGTGTTCTTCCTAGTGCTGCAGGTGTGCTACTATTTGGCCCTGGGACAGGTCAAAACAGTCAAGCCTAGTCTAAAGCAGCTACAAATGTCCATACAGACAATAATGGCGCCGAATTGGCCAAGTGATGAGCTCATTTTTGGCTCTAATCCGTTGGAGATGTTTGTCTGGCTCCCCAAGGAACAGTTGTATGTGCTCGTCTATTTAGTCACCGTCTCACACTCCATGATGGCAGGCTACATGGACAAAGCGCAAAAGTATACGGAGAAGGCGCTCACTCAAATCGAAAAGTTGAAAATGCAGGAGGACAAGTCCATTCTATCCGTATTCAAAGTCATACTGCTGGAACACATTGTTATGTGTCGCATGGTGATGGGAAATCGAGAACTAGCCATACGCGAGATTGCCGCTGCCCGTGACGTTTGCCTGGCGGCTCCGCATCGCAATCTTCTCAAGCGTCACGCAGCACAACTGCATTGCCTTATCGGTCTATATTCCATGTCCACTAGCTTTTTTGAGCATGCCGAACGGCAGTTTTTGGTTTGCGTGAATGAGACAAACGAAAGAGATCTCAAGCTCTTCGCCAATCTCAATCTGGCCATAATTTATCTACGCACAAAACGGGATGCAGATCTCAAACAAATTCTCGACGCGGTCTCCACAGAAAATACGCACACTTATAGCAGCCAAGCGCTGATGGGCGGATTCTATTACGTACAAGGACTTCATGCCTTCCACAAGAACAGCTTCCACGAGGCCAAGTGAGTAGAATCCGTGGAAATGTTCGGGATGTGATATCTAATGGATTTTTTATTAATTTAAACAGACGATTTCTTCGCGAAACACTGAAAATGGCCAACGCCGAGGATTTGAATCGACTGACGAGCTGTTCATTGGTTTTATTATCGCATGTCTTCCTCAGCATAGGCAACTCCAAAGAGAGCATGAATATGGTTACGCCAGCTATGCAATTGGCTAGTAAAATACCTGATATACATGTACAGCTGTGGGGCTCGGCGATACTTAAGGATTTGCATCGGATGTCCAAGGATGCACAGCATGAGAAGGAGGCGTATGCCAACCATGTTAAATACTCAGAGAACCTGATTGCCGATCAGCGCAAGTGTGTACAGAGTTCACATCATGAGCTGGTCAATTGGTTTCAAGGTGACCCGCCTGTGACAAGCGGCGCACCACTTAATCTGCCTGTCGGTGCCACAGAGGCGTCCACATCTGCGTTGCAGCCAACTGCGCAGTTTGGACAATTCTACTAGACGACCAAGTGCATATATCGATTCATAAGCATTTTAATAACTACAGTTGTAAGCTAAATTAAATTCTAAGGAAATTCTAAAAAAAAAGAAATTATAATATTTATAAAAGAGCGGGGAAGCAATCGAAGTTTGATCTAATTAGATCTCAACCTCTCTTGTAAAGACTCCATGTGCTAGTTCCTCCTCTGAGATAGTTTTCCTGCTCTTGTGTATGGAATTCTATTTTAAAATCGAATTTACAAATTCCCACAGGGAAAAGTCCGTCTACATCAAGTCCGTATCTGCCGTATCCGACTCATCATCTCGCTCTTCCAGCGTTGAATTTCCATTCTCCTTGTTGCTCAGTAGGGTGAAGTGTACCAATCGCTTGTCCTGCTGTTCATGCATTGTCAAATGCGATCGCATATCATTCATTGATTTAAACTGCTCACTGCAAACTGGACAAATGTAGATTTTGTCTCCCTGATGCGTACGCTGATGCATCTGGCAATCGCCCCGCTGTGTGAAGCTCTTGGAGCAGAAGGGGCAAACGAATGGACGCTCGCCCGTGTGCGTACGTCGATGATTCTTTAGCACATTGAGAGCTGTAAACCGCATGGGGCATAGATCACAGGGATACGGTCGTTCGCCTGTGTGCTTGCGCTTGTGTTTGGCCAATGAGCAGCTGGTGGTGAACTTGGAGGAGCACACATCGCACTCGTATGGCTTCACTCCTGTGTGTGTGCGGGCATGCGAAGTTAGTTCCGCTTTAGTCACAAACGAATTATTGCATAGTTCGCACTTGAAACGCTTGATGTCCGAGTGCCGGAGTTTGTGCTGACGCAGATTCGCATTCTGTGTAAAGCCCTTGCCACAGACGTTGCACAAAAATGGCTTCTCTCCGGTGTGGATACGCATGTGATCCCGCAACGTTGACAGCATCGTGAACACTGCAAAACAAATGACATTAAATTTTATATTATCTTAAAGTATACCCATTACATACCCTTCTGGCAAACGTTGCACTGATTGCGCAGATTGCGTTTGTGCGTCTGAACCATGTGCCTGCCCAGCTGCTCCTTGGACTCGCACTGCATCCCACATTCCTGACAGTTATGTGCAGCGTGCGTAGCTTGATGCTCTGTTAAATGATTCAACGAGACAAAAACTCGATCGCATTCGTTGCACTTGAAACTTCGATTGGTGCATCCGTTTTGACGCCGGTGGATAATCAGAGATTTTTCCAGGACAAACCCTGCATTACAACGATCGCAATGGAAATTCGCCTTATGGTCTTCTGTCTCTGCTGCAAGCGCTCCATTAGCATTGATGGATTGGCTTGGTACACTTCTTTTAGGTTGCCTCACAGACGATTCCTGCTGTCCCTCCAGCTGTGTGGCAACCCGACGTCGTGTGTTGCGTTTGGTCGTTGACTGTGATTCCTGCTCTTCCGATTTCTGTTGCCTATCGTTTTGATGCGATTGCTGCTGTTGTTGCTGTTGCAACAATTTTGCAGCGCTCTTGCGAGTTGTCACTTGAGGAAGTGTCGGCACAGGCTCTGGCGCAATATATGTGTCCCCAATGCTATTGCTGACAAGACGATATTTGTACTCTTTCTGGTTCTGGACTAGTTTTCCTTGCTGTTCGTGCAGCTCGCCTGTGCTTTTGTTGTAAATCATTTCCGTCTCATACTTTATATCGTCTTTTTCCACATGTAGTATAATGTTTTCAGCGCTGGCTTTGGACGGCGTCTCATCATTTTCCTGCTCATCTGTAAATTCATAATCGAATTCTTCTACACCTTCGGGTTCGTCAGATAACGCTACAGCCTTCTCTATGCTGGTGTTTTGCTCTGCATTGGCTGTGGCCACCTCATCGGTTTGCGCCTCAGTTGTGCATGTTAAGACAGTGTTTGTTTGGACTGAAGAATCTATGGTAGCAACCGTGGGTTTGGCTGCTGTTGCCACAAAGTCTGGCTGCTCGGGCAAGGCATTGGGCAGCAGCTGGCGCAGGGTGCGATTAGAGCTCTCACACTTCAGCTTAAATGAGTAGCAATGGTTAATTTCGCTGATACAATTGAGGCAGACTCTGGCTGGTAGATTATCCTCGCGACGCGGCTGTAATGTGGATTAAGAACTGAGTTTGTTGCGTTGGGCGAAGCATGGGCTTACCTTTGTCCTGGTGAATTCGCGCAACATATCGACCAAACAGCTGCCAGAGCCGCCGTCATAGATGGACAGAAAAGGACCCGAAAGGCTTAAACAAGTGCGACAAATCTTCTCCACATCCATTTTGCAGCAGTTTTGAGAAAATGCAGGCAAACAACAACTAAACAGTCAGGCGTTGCTGGACTGGCTAAATGTGTCTACGAAGAGAGCTGCCCATTCGTTGCACACAGCTAGCACGCAAAGATTAATTGTATCGCGAAACTGATTGTCATATAATTTACTTCCGACAAATTGCATTTAAAACGCTACACTTCTATATACAGTCTTTAGAGAGTTTTACTAGTTTACAACAAATTAATTATGGATTCATCTTGTACCAAAGGATTGTGGTTGCCAGATCACTTCAGATCAACCAATGCTATCCATCAGCAGTGATGCCATTAAAAGATGTGAAACTCATATCCACGGTTGCCAGATTTGGATTTTTAGTACCAAAACTGGTACCTTATTTCTTCATTGGTACTTTAGTTAGTACTATTTTTATGAAAAAAACAATGCGTTTTTACTACTACTACTTTTACTACATCTACTACTATTTCTACTACTATTTCTACTACTATTTCTACTATTATTTCTACTACTATTTCCACTACTATTTCTACTACTATTTCTACTACTATTTCTACTACTATTTCTACTACTATTTCTACTACTATTTCTACTACTAATTCTACTACTATTTCTACTACTATCTCTACTACTATTTCTACTACTATCTCTACCACTATTTCTACTATTATTTCTACTACTATTTCTACTAATAATTCTACTACTACTACTACTATTTCTACTAATAATTCTACTACTACTTTTAGTACTACTACTAATTCTACTACTACTTCTACAACTACAACTACTACTAAAATACGAAGGAAAAAAAGAATCACTTATAAAGTTGGTACTTTTTGTTTTTTATTTGGTACTTATTTTTCCAACATCTGGTTGGAAAAATTTTCATGAGGTGGCAACCGTGCTCATATCATAACATAGCCGCTTTGCGCGTTTCATTTCATTGCGTTGCAAATTAATGAACAAATAAACAATTATTATGAACGATATTAAGCGATTGAAGGAACAACAGCGTGATAAGCATCCCGGATTTGACGGTTACCTCGACTGTATGACAAGAGCACTCTTCACAGGATTGTCTTCATTTTGTTTGGGTAGTTACGCGTTATGCATATGTGTATTATTTAATAATTGCATAATAAATAATATTTTATAGGATTTGCGGGCACTTATTTTGTACAAAAGGCTGTGCAAACAAAAATACGTTATCCAATTAAATACAATATTTTGATTTCTTCGTTGGTTGCCACTGGCATAGCATATCAAACGACAACAATCCGCACTAAATCCTGTCAAGCAGCTTGGATGGCCTATGAAGACAAGCATTCGGTGCTTCATGAGAAAACGTATTAATAAGTTAAGTAGTTACTATTAGTTTTAGCCATGACGACGTGTCTACGATCACTGTGCCGCATTCCCTGGTCTAACCAACTGCGTCCGGTGTCCATTCAAATCCAAGCACGTTTTAAGTACACACAAAACCAAGGTGTTAAAGGCATTCGGAATCGCAAGAGCTATTATGAAGCTCAAATGCAAGCTGGACAGCAAAAGGAGGAGGTGGACGAGCTGACCACAACAAGTGTAGCAGACAGTCTTGATATGCGCTTCCTGGACGATCGGTGAGTGCGATTGAATTTTCTAAATTTATTCATAATTATAACTATTTCCAACAGCGCCTACGATGAGGTCGCCGGTGGTGCTATGCGTATAAGCCGTGATGTGGCCACAGCTCAACAAGTGCTCATCTTGCAGCCGTACGTCAAGTGGTCAGCCAAGCGTAATACACCCGATGATGTGCAGCCAAATGATCAACTTGCGGAAGCCACAGCGCTGATACACTCGCTGCCTAATTGGAAGGTGGCCAAAGGACTAAAAGTGCCACTGGAAAGCCTGGAACGCAAGACACTCTTTGGCAGCGGCAAGATAGCAGAACTAAAGGCATTAATTGCAGATCTGCGTCAGAATCAGCAACTCACCTCTTTGTTTGTAAGCAAGGGCACCCTTTCGTTTGCCCAGAAACACTTTCTGGAGGCCGAGTTCCGTTTGCCTGTGTTAGATCGCTATTCGGTAGTAATACAAATTCTCCGCTTGCATGCAACAAGCGCCGAGGCACGACTACAAGTGGCCATGGCAGAACTGCCGTACATTTGGGCGCAGGCCAAGGATGCGAGCATCACACAGACCCGTCGCCAAGGCTACTCGCTTAGCGATCTCCAAAAGGAGATACTACGTACAAGGGAACGCAAGTTGAGAGCTGAATTGGAACGTGTTCGTCGCCAGCGGCAATTGCTGCGTCAAAAGCGTAAGCAGCAAAACTATCCCATTGCCGCTGTGGTTGGCTACACAAATGCCGGCAAGACATCCTTGATAAAGGCGCTCACTGTAGAGGACTCGCTACAGCCGCGCAATCAACTGTTTGCCACACTTGATGTTACGGCTCATGCCGGCATCCTTCCCTGTAATCTACAGCTCATTTATATGGACACTGTGGGTTTTATGTCGGATTTACCAACGGGCTTGTTTGAATGCTTTGTTGCAACACTGGAGGATGCCATGCTGGCTGTGAGTGGCTACCTTCCTTCATTTGTCCACGTGCTTAATCGATTCTTCTTGCAGGATATAATTATACATGTGCAAGACTTGTCACATCCCTGTCATGCCGCTCAGCGTGCTCATGTCGAGTCTACTCTGCGTTCCTTGGCGTTTAATGTTGCTGGCGGAGATTCAACTGCCAGCCACTTGCCTCCCATCATCAACGTCTTCAACAAATGCGATCTGCTGTCACCCAATGATCAATCATCCGCTGCTGTGTCACAAAGTACGACGGTAGCCCATCACATATCGGCACGTGCTCTTACTGGTCTGGATCCGCTGCTCGAGGACATTGAACGACAAGTGTTGGCAGTCACGGAACGCCGTAAGCTGCAGATGCGAGTGCCAAATGGTGGACCAGAAATGGCATGGATTTATAAGAACGCCGCCGTTGTATATACCGAGGCAGATGAACAGAATCCTGAGCGTCTACTCATGCAGGTGGTCATCTCACAACGCACCTTGGAGCAGTTCAAACGACAGTTTTGTTAATTGAATTAACAGCCTCTTGCCAGAGTTTTTAATTTATACATAATTTCAATAATTTGTTTGTTAATCTTTCACATGGGCGCAACTGGCACTAATTAAATATATATATTTTATTCTTAATTTTTGTTATTAAACATTGTATAAATTAGTGTATTGGTGTTATCTTTCTATAGTATATAAATATAAAATTAGCTACAAAAATATGATTTAAAAAAAAAAAAACAAAAACAATATTGCACTATTTATTCATTTGTTGCTAGTTTTGTGTGTGCTGCAGTTGTGTTAGGAATTTCCCTGTTTATATAAATATATATATATATTAATATAAATATATATATATATATATATTTGTATTATAAAAATACTATAATCTAGATTAACTAGAACTCTGATTATTTAAATTTCAAGCACTAACACATTGGCACTTATTTCGACAGAAGGTTTTTACAAGATACTAAATGGATTAAAGTTATATTTAACTAGCAGAAGATTCAATATCCTTTCAATATGAATGTGGTTTTTAAAAGTCTCCAATCGATCATCTCCATAGATCGAACACCATTCGATTATAATGAAATATCAACTTATGGGCATAAAATAAGCAGTTATAAATATAATTATGTGTCGAATACTGCTCGAAATTCTGTAAAATCAAATGGTAAACTCTTGTGGCAAGCTTTTACTAACAGTTGAGATGTGATGTTAAAAGACGGGGACATTTATTTGAGAACTATTTAACTATGGAGTGGATGGCAAACAAGAGGAACATAATTATGCTTAATTATCGCTGAAAATGTGAATATTTTATACAGAAATAAAAATAGAAATTGGATCAAAGGTTTGGGACAAGTTCAAATGTTGTTTTAAAATATTCCACACTACGAACTTTGTTTGCTATGCATTATCTGTAAAACGGGTTTAGGGCCTAGAATCTAGAAAACGTATTTGTTGCTGAAAGAAATCGCCTCAATTGACAGGCAACATATTTTTTGGCGTATGCATTTTGTATGGCAACAAATGGAATATCAATAATTGTTAAAGAATAATGACTAAAATATACCCTCGTATACTTCCCGCTCCCCCACCCTATGCAATCACATAAAATATGTCATACCCTTCCCCACACACACACACTCTCTCTGTCTCTCTCTCTCACACACACACACACACACACTAATTGCTTATGCCTACGTGGATGCAATGAGCCAAAGCAGTAACTGCCAGAGTGGCGCCGCAAGTACATAAACAAACAAAATGCAAATAATGCGACAATTCTTGAGCAAGCTGATAATGATTTGAATGAATTGTGAAACAATGCCATATGAATTGTACTCTGCTAACAATGGTAAGGCGGAGGGCAGCACGTTAACCAACCGCTTGCCATTTGTCAGTTATAATTTTGCTATATGCGATTTGGCCTGCTCGTTCGCCGCTGTTGAGTATTGGGCAAATGGCATTAGCTGGCAATACTCGAGCAGTTGCAATTCCAGCTGCCTGAGGCACTTGTCCGTTGTCGCCGGTGCTACATGCATGAGTCCAGTATCACGGGATTTGAGTAGGTATCCGCTTTGAATGAGCGCATAGATGGCAATATTGAGATTGTCCAGTGCAAGGCAATATGGATGCACATGCGCCGCTGTACCGCCCGGCTGTTGCAGCAACTGTTCCACATGCTGCTGCACCCGTATCAGCAATACCTTGGCACTAAATTCGCCACCCGGCGCCATCTGGAACATTCATAGAAAATTCCATCATCATTCATACACTTGAGTTGATTAATCATTTTACTGACCTGTCGCAACGTCACTGCCAACTGATAGTAGAGGCAGAGGAATGGCGCCAGTGCGGCGAGTATAACCCGAGAGCATTCATTATCTTGAACACTAATCCTGCCATTCTGCTTGTTCAATTCCAGTGCACGCTCTTCCAGCAGCAACTGCAGATGCGTTTCAAACTCCGCCGCCTCACGATTCGATTCGATAATGAACTCGTGTTGAAATAAGGAATCCATGCTGGTCACATGGTTATGCAGAGCCGACAGTGTGCTCTCATATGAACCGATCACATCAAAAAGTATGCTGACGGCGCTGCTCCTTGAGTGCCGCCAGTAACAGAAAAGCTGGCCTTGCGAGCCAAAACATACAGGGATTCACATAGAGTTGCAGCGCCATCATTGGCACTGCCACCGCCATCGTTTCTGGACTAAGTGCGTGTGCTTTCAAGCGCCTCACATCGATTTTTGCGGCCAATTGATCAACGGCCAGCGGCGTAAATTGAAGACGTCCCACACGGAATTGCAAAATATTACTATGTATTTCAACGGCATCAATAATGTCCGGCTTGATGCTGTTGGCGGAGGTGCTAACATGTGCTCCCAGTTGCTCAAAGATGCGCTTCAGATGAAGTATACCACGCGCCAGCTCGTCAAGATTAACGCTTTGCTGTCCGTACAGTTTGCTGGCATAGAACAGACTCAGCACATTGAAGGTGCTGATCACAATACGTCGCTGCTGCTGATAGATGATTTCATTGGCCAGCTGCTTGACCAGCTCGATCTCCTGCCGATTAAGCTTCTGCAGCGAACCACCGAGTCCGGCACGCTGGATACGCTCTCCGCTATTGTGGCCAAAAAATTCTTTAGCCGATATTGGAGCACCAAAGTCCAGAAACATTTTGCCAAAACGTTCGTCAATGATTTTGAGGGCCTTGAAGAAGCCCTTGGTGGACTCTTTGGGCTTAGGCACGCCTAGCAGCTCGTAGACAAAGAGCTGCTCCTCGAGGACGCGTTCATAGGCAACACTAACCGGCACTATCATCACATCTGGCACCTCACCGGTGAAATAAGGCAACAGAGCCATGGACAGGAGGCCCACCTTTGGGACCAGCGCTTTAAAGTTGCGTGAACGTGTGCCCTCAATAAAGAACTCTACACCGATATGGTAATTGGCCACCAGAGCGTACATGTACTCCCTAAAGATGTCCCAGTAGAGCTCGTCATTTGAAAACGAGCGGCGCATGAAGAAGGCACCCGTTTTGCGAAGCATTGTGCCCATACCGAACATCGAATGAAAGTCTGCAAAGGCAAATGGAATGTAAATGTTAAATTGAACAGCAACTGGACAGGATTGGACTCACCCATGCCGGCTGCAATGCCGGGTATCTCAATGTCATAGTAGTAGCATATGTAGCTCATTAGTATAAAGTCCATATAGCTGCGATGGCTAGGCAAATAGAGCACTGGACACTGTCCCATATCCTTGCGCACATTGGCCATGCTCGTCGCGTTGACATAGATGCCGTCACAGATGCGTTTACCAATTGCTGTAATGGCAATGCCACACCAGCGTATTATGGCCATATTACGATCCAGACCAATCTCATCGATAATTGCCCTTGCCTGCTGTTCCAGCTGTTGCATCGTTTGTTGGGTTTCCCTCGCATAATGCTCCAGCAATAAGCGCATCTTTTCGCTGCGCAGCACGAACTGTTTCAGCTGTTGCGGATTGGAATAACGCTCGAATTCATAGGCCACCTGCGGTTTAAACTCTCTGGTCATGGAGGCCTCCTTGCCCGGCGCAATGATGTTCTTAAATTGTCCCATATAATCGCCAGCTCTGGCGTCACCACCACTGGACGCGGCCGTTTCTGTTTCCTGGCTGACGGGACTCATTTCCATTAAACTCTCTACAGTTTTACCTGCAACACAAATATTTTAGTTGTTTGAAGTGTTAACGTTAACGTGCGACTCAAGCGATGTGTGTTTCTCAAATGTATTGCTAGGCAGGCGATGACGACGATGACGACGACGACGGTTCACACTGGCACACACCCCCGTCTCTCTCTCTCTCTCACTCACACACTCGTTTAACGTTATACTATATGTACCATATAAGATTTCGTTTACTATTAACTTATCGCCGAGGTTTCCAGGTGGCGTCGTCGTCGACCGGCTTATAGGTGGCTAATCAACGGCAACCGTGTCGACAACTCCTCATCATCATAAGGTTTATTATTAAATTGACTATCAGGTGTGAATGAAACGGCAATAACAGATTGTAGTTACAGTTATCAGCATGATCAATAGTCACAATGCCCCAAACTCCAAAGTGTGGAGTATGTTAAGGCAGGGTATGCACCTTAGGCCATAACTGAACTGAGAATCACAAAAGTCGTTTGGCAAATATAACTAATAATACTTAAATTTCTGTTTGTTTTTTTTAACAAACTTAAGCGGCGATTTTGAAATTTAAAAATAAACAAACATAGCTCACGCTATGCAAACAGTTTTCATTAATGCTAATGACAAGTTTTAGTAAGTACTTTTCCAAGATCTCTCAACTATTGCGTGAGCAATGCAATTGCCTGATATGCAATTTAAACAGTTGCTGCGTTTCTCACATACACGAACACCTAACCACCCACACCTACAAAAGCGCAAGCACACACAAACACTGGGCTGCCAATATAACAAACAAACAGAGGCCGCCCCGTATTGATAGCGGGCAGTTGTTTACAGTTTCATTCGCAATTTAGCACACATTTAAACAAAGAGATTAACAAATTTGCATTCAGTTTATTGCTACTTAAATAAATGAGTGCACTTTCTATTTTGTAAGTCAGTTTTACGTACGAAAATTCGATACAGGTACTGACAGTGATTGGCGACGCTTCAGCAGCGCGACGATAAAGCAACTACCACTCACTCACAGCTGCGGCGACGGCGGCAGCGGGTCGATATTTATTATTGTTGTCGGTGGCGTGTTTTGCGTTTCAAGGCGGCCACGTACGCTACGATTTTTAACATATATGTGAATTTATGACAAGCATTAAGGCAAAATTATGATTTTTATTATTCTTAACTACATTTCATTCTCATTGTTCATTAAACGTGTAAAATAAATAATATATGCTTGATATTATAAAAAATAATTTCAATTAATTATATCTTGCTGCTGTTAAAGTGGCAACGCTGTATCTATACACGATATATGGACACGGTTGCCACCTTATGAAAATTTTTGTAACCAGAAGGGACCTAGAAAAAAAAGTCTGTCTGCATTAACGTGTCGATCTCGGCAAATAGAAGAGCTGGAGACACCAAATTTGAAACGGAGGCTCTTGAATACCCTCTCCAGATCGAGCATGTGTTAGATTTTCGATACCTTACCCTCGTCCTCCGCAAATCGCACCTGAAAACGAAACTTATAACGCCCACACTTCTCAACGTAGGCTCTTCTAACTTGGCATGTGTATGGACAGCATGGACTTATAGAAGCTATGCTGAAAGTTTCATCAAGATAGGTCCCCAAATAAGAAAGAAATCAGAAAAAGAAAAGTGAAAAAAACTTCCGTTACTCATTTTATTTTCCCGCCTTTTTTCAAAAGTGGCCTCTTTTTTAGTGCTTTTTGTGTAGTTTAAAGGGGCGATTTGAACGGTAAAAAAAATATTCTAGACGGCTGGTTTTTAAAAAAAGCGGCGAAATTAAAAAAATTAACAATTTAAAAAGCGCGCGAATTATATTAGTGTGACCGTTTTTTCTTATAAATAAACCAGGACGGTAAGCTAACAGTATGTTAAGGGGGTTGAATATGCGACTTTAGCTTAGGGTTTTCAGTTATGTCGCGGGTGTTCACACTGGTGAAAAATCAAAATAGTACCAACGAGGAAATAGAGTACCAGTTTTGGTACTGAAGCGTACCGTGTCGCAATCGTGTATACAGATGTTGTTTTTATCCAGCAGTTGAAAGAGTAAAGTTGAAGACGTGGAGCACAAAGTGCAATAGACATTGTATAATAATTCGATCGGAATGGCATTTTGGCAAATATTTCTGGAGGCGCTGCTAACGCTGGTGCACATACTAAGCGATTGCCTTTTGGAGTTTGTTTTGGGTTGGTATCTCGGTCCGCTCAAGCGTGTCGCAACTCCACTGACTGTGGATCAACAGGTTATATTGACCAAGAGTGCCGTTGAGCTAGCACAGCAAATACGCGAACGTAAGCTGAAAAGTTACGACATCGTCAAGGCATACTGTGAACGCATCGAAATTGTAAATCGTGATCTCAATGCTGTTGTCGATGGCCCATTTACCGAGGCACTGGAGCAGGCGCAGCAAATCGACAAAAAACTGGCGGCCAATGAGTACAGCGAGGAGCAATTGAAGGCGCAACCCTTCCTGGGTGTTCCATTCACCACCAAGGATAGCACTGCGGTTGCCGGAAAGCTGCACACATTGGGTCTGCTGGCACGCAAGGATGTGCGTGCAAAGGAAGATGCGGAGTGTGTTCGTCTGATGAAGGAGAGCGGTGCCATCATAATTGCTACCAGCAATGTTCCAGAGGTGAACAAATGGATTGAGTCGCGCAACATGCTCATCGGCTGCACCAACAATCCCTATGACTTGCGCCGCTCCGTGGGCGGCTCATCGGGCGGAGAAGGCTCCCTAATTACCGCATGTTGTACGGGCTTTGGTCTGGGCACAGATATTGGCGGATCCATCCGCATACCATCATTCAATTGCGGCGTTTTCGGTCACAAGCCCAGCTCAGGTGCCATCAACATGGCTGGTTGCACATTTCGAACGGGCAAGGAGAAGGAGACGATGGTGTGCGTCGGACCCATGGCTCGCTATGCCGGCGACTTGCGACCCATAATGAAGGTTCTGCTGGAGCCGGGTCTGAAAGGCCAGCTCAAGCTAGACGAGCAGGTGGATCTGAAGCACCTGCGTTACTTTTATGTGTCCAATATTGGGATGCGCCAGTGCAATCCTGTTAATCGGGAAACGGAGCGTGTCATGTACAAAGTGCGTAAGCATTTTGAATCTCTCTGCGGGCAGGAGGTACGTCAGACAAATGTACCTCAGACTCAATTGACCGGCAAAATGTGGCGCTATTGGATGACACAGGAACCGGCCAACTTTAACCAGATGTTGGGAAATGGAGTAGCGTTGAATCCGTTTGTGGAGCTATTTAAAAAGTTGCTGGGCCAAAGCGAGTATAGCATGGCGGCCATTTATTCTCTGATTGATGGTGTCCTGCCCAAGGAGTCGGAGACTATGATACGTGCTGCCACCAAAAAGTGCAAGCAATTTCTGCAGGAACTCCTCGGCGACGATGGAGTTCTGTTCTTTCACAGTTCACCACGTACAGCGCCCTTTCATTTCTATCCGCTGGTCAAATTTATGGACTTCAGTTACTTCAGCTTGTTTAATGTGCTGCGAATGCCGGTGACGCAGGTGCCAATGGGATTAGATACAAACGGCATGCCTCTGGGTATTCAGGTAGTCTCCAATCATAACAATGATAGACTTTGTCTGGCTGTGGCTGAGGAACTGGAGCGCACCTTTGGTGGCTGGGTGCCGCCGTTCCCATTGAAGAAGTGATCGGCTGTGGTAGATTTAAAAATACTCAAACAGGTGTTGGTAAAGTTAAAGACTTGTCAGACTGCATAATATGTTTGATTAAACGAGATACTCTATTACATTTTGAATTTACTTGGGCGGTAATTTTCTAAATCAGCTGTTTGTATTATGTTTAGTGTGACCAAATAATGGTCACATGCGTTGTTGATGAGCCTGGCAACTCTATCACTTTACTGTAAGTGTTAGACAACTCGCTTTGTTTGTAGCCACGAAAATTGGCTACACTTTTTGCTTGCGCACTTACGTCCCGGAATTTTTCAAAAATTTCAATATTTCTTGGTATTAAATAAATCGTTCGGTTAACTATATTAATATTTGTGTTAATGTAATGGAACCATGCAAGAGCATATTGGAAATCAAATATCAACGAGAGCAAGAGCAAAGGTGAGTGCAAGGACTTGTAGCAGCTAATTGAACCACATGTTTGACGTTGTCATCCGTTGAACTTTGACCAAGCAGGTGATAAATGGAGATGGTGTCTGCAAACATTTAACCCCCTCCAATTAGAGGGTACAACTCAGCTAAGCCCTGATGTTGTCGGTGCTGTCAACAATTAATTTGCAGCGCAAGCCCCACTCTCTCACACATGCACACGCATATTCACAACATGCTCAACACATTGACAACTTTTTGCAAATTCTCCAACCACTCGTAGCCTAACCTCACTTTGCTCTAGCCATAAATTATGTACATACTACGTGCATCTTCCGCTTGTCTTATTTGTTGCTGTTACCGAGTTGCCATTACAGCTGCTGCTTCATCTTGTTTTAGCCATTGTCTATTACTGACCAAGCGACAAATATGCCATTTAATATTTTTAGTTGCAGAGTACAAATCAAGTGTGGGTTCGTTCAATTGTTTAAGTGTTTGTTGTTGTTCGTGTTACTTGCCGTTTTTCCTTTGTTATTTGTATTTTGAACATTTGTCTATTTGTTTTGTTTAGTTTTCTGTTTCTGTTTTTGAAATATTAACGACGCCCTTTTGCTGTTTTCTCCTTTATGCATAACTTTTGCCTTCGAGTGTTTTTGCCTGCATTTTATGTGCGTATGTGTGCTGGGACACACACATATGCAAGCGTGTACATACATTCAAACATACATACATATACATGACATATGCACAGCGTTTGTGGGATACGTAAAAAGAATATTAAAAAAACAAACTTCAGTTTTTTTCACTGTTGACAATAATTTATTGAAGAACTTGAATAAGAAATATTAGTTGTACTCGATTGATATATTAATTGGAAATATGGAAAACAAAGTAAATAGTAAATGAACCGATAATTGTCACGGACTCTTCGCATTATGATCGCTGAAAGTGATTTTTCTCCTTCTCTTTCTTTGTCCCATGCAGAGAGCATTATAATTTTGTCCAACAAATTGTAACGTATCGAAGAATGTCCGTCTGTCTCTAGGCTAACTAGTCTACTGCTATATGTAGTATGTATGAATGTGAATCAGAATCGGGCGGATCGGATTATTGTGTATTGCTGTCATAGAAACAATTGATCGAAATTAAACATATTGTAATAAAAGAGCAAATATACATTTGTTGATTATGGGAAGAATGTATAAAAATGTATAGAAATGTACAAATGTACAATGTACAAATATACATTTGTTGATTATGGGAAGAATGTTTAAAAATGCATAGAAATTCACATAAGCTTATTAGTGGAAAGTGGACATTATAATACAAGAACTCTTACAACGAAAGGTTGTATATTCTATGTTAATCTTAATGGTTTCTTTAGGTACACAAATTTAGGCTTCATTCCTTAGTACAGACATCTCAAATTTGTGACGCAGATCGTAGTTTACTTGAGCAATAATTACAGCTAAGCTAAGAAGTGTGATGTAACCATATTGTTTAATAAATGTTAAATTAAATTAAATTTATTATTTGGGAATAGTTACATTATATTTGAAATCTACTAAGCATCGTTTTCATCCATTAAAGCGCGAGCAATCTCTCGAAGAAATACTCCCTCGCTCTTCATGTCAACTGTCCTGTGCCGAGTCTCAAATGTAAAATTATTAAAATTACCAACCTGCGTCGCGCTTTGTCGGCATTGTGGCGAGTCTTTGACAAATCCCAAATCCAGCCACTAAACAGCCACGTTTCATTGCCAACAACTTCAAACACACAAACACATTTGCCTATATGCAAAAGAAAACAAAAAATACATAGTTTAAAATTTGTTTTTTTTTTTCTCGTATTTGAATTTTCTTTTTGCAGTTGTCGTTGCTTGCTGCTGCTGTTGCTCCTGCCCCCAAAGTGTTGTAAAAACGTCTACATTGTTGAAATTCCTTTTGCGAAATTGCCACGTGACACAAAGGCGTCGTCTGGAGCATACATAGAGAGCAACACGCCTTTTATTAGCCTGCACACCGTCCACTGAACGACCACAGACCGTCGACCCAACCGAGCCCCGAACACAATAGGCCCGAAAATGACGTTGCAACAATTAATGTGAACATTTTCGCAGTCGTCGTCGTTGTGATTTATAACGTGCATAATATTTGCGGTCCCTGGCAAGCACCTAATGTACAATCGACTGAAATTAGTCAGTTACGCCTTCCTGCTTTTTGGGGCGATGAGCGGAGGCGGAGATGGGCAATAATTTACCGATAGTTACATTCGGTTATTCTGTCTGCATATTTGAAAACTATTTTCATTGCGTGATAATTTATGTGACAAATACAAATTACAATGCGATCGTTGGGCAGTTATGCAAATTAATGATAAAGTTTACAGTACAATTTGCTTCAAATTCTCTTGTTATTCCGACAAAAACCTCCATCTATCCTCCCTTAAATTGTACGTTCAATTTTCTATTCAAAGCTCACTTTATGTGGCATTTTCGTGTGCCTCGTTTGCCATTTTGCAGTTTGCAGTTTTTTTTTTCAATTTACAATAAAATTCAATAAGGTGTTGACTTAATGGAAATTGACTGACAGCGCCTGCCAAATGTGTCCCGGCTTTCTACGTGAGTGTGGCTGCGTATGTGTATGTGTATGTGTGGCATACACCTGACTGTATGTGTATAAATCTAAGACCATATCATGGCTTTTTGTTTTTGTGTATTTTCCGGCGGAGTTGCTATGAAATGCCATTGGGACAAAAGTCTGTTTTGGCATTTGCGAAGTTAAATATAATATTGAGCAGAAATCGATATTAGGATATGTTGTTGAATTTGTAAAGAAAACAAGTTATTATACAATTTTCAAAGCTGTCATATACAAATATTAATATGTATTTCTTCTATCTGTATGATCGACGTATTACAAAAGAAAAATGTTAAGGATTATATAATCTAATGTAATGTAATGATAAATAAATAAATATCTGTCGTAAAATAAAATTATTTATATATTATATATACTAATTGTTATTTATTATACAAAAGATCTACCAACTTCGTTAGGCTTGTAAGAACCGCTCATTAGAAAAAGCTTTAGCCAAACTCATACACACATTACCCAGTAAATATTTCTAATTCGAGCTCGCTTCCCCAACTGAACAGTTAAAAAAATTGTAATTTTCAGAACTAACAAATATACATCAAATAAATTGCAAATGCAGGCGACAAAGAGTGAGGTGGAAATGTTGTGGAAGTTAGAAGAGGCTGCACCTATGCGTTTCTTTTTTTTTGCAGCTGGCGGATTCTTTCCACTGCTGCACAATCAGCAAAAGTCAGCGAGCTATGAACAAAAGTTAAACAGACAAAACAAAGTGCAAAGTGTACAGAGTGGTGTTTTCTATTTACAAGAATGGGTCTAGTGGACCCTAGTGGGGGAGTGCACTGTACACTTTATACTCAGAGCGCGTGAAATGCCCGACGCCATTTTAAAGTTAAAACATTTGTGTAATTAGCAGCAGGAACAATCGGAGGCAATGCCTAAGGTGGTGAAACACGACAAAATGTACTTTAAGTGCCAGTGAAAATTACGTAGCAAAAAGTTAATTAAATTGTTACAATTTCCCACTTATTCTTTTGCTTGCACCGATTTGTAGTTGGCCGCGTTGGCTTTTGGCCAAATGCATGTTTGCAAACCGAACCGGGTGACAATTAACAAATGTCAACGGCATAGAGTAAAGTTTCGCCAAGGATGCGGGTGACTACACAACTTAAGTAAAGTGAATTCTGTTAGAGTGTTATGACACTAATTTCACTCTAGCCTCTGATTTATGCATGTTAACTATTTGGGTAACTACATTTATATTAACTTTTGCATGTTACTCCATGATTTGTAGCACTTAAACTGCTAATGAAGGGAGTGTAAAAGGCATAAAGTTATTTATATTCTTGATTAGAACAACATTCTCTCCATCTTACAAAATATTAGCAACTAATGAACTTTTTGCATATTATTTAAAGACTTTCGCGCTTTTAATGAATATGAGCATTAACAAACTGAAAACTTAGGAGTTATGTTTTCAAGGTGAAATAAATGAAGGTATTGAATTAAGAAAAGTTAATAAAAGGGTTCAATTGATTAATTATATTTACAAATAAAGAGAATTAGGAAAACGAATAAATCTAGTTACAAATAAATTAGTTACAAATAAATTATGTCATCAAATTATTACTTTTAATTTAGGTCTTCTATTCACTTATCTGTTCATACATTTATCTGCAAATATATACAACTGAAACACGCATTCTTCATAAGTATTAAACGTCATTATTAACTTAAAAATTCCAGCTTGTCGTTGTCGATTTAACATTGGCAGTCATCTCTTGCCTGTTATATTGTGCGTAAAGTTCACAGATAAGCGTTCATTTATGCCAATGGATACCTTTTTTTTTTACCGACAGTCATCAGTCATTGAAGTTGACTGCGACAGTTCACATTAAGTATTATCAATTGCGAATCACCAATTGTCATCGACGTCGTCATTGAGCAACAGCACCAGCTCCAGTTCCAGCTGCACCTCGCTCTCAGTCACGTTTGTCGTTTTGTCTGTCGCATATCGCATTATATCTGCATTGTCACCTTGTTGGCCATTTAACGTGGAACGCCCAATGCCAGCAAGTTCTCGTTATATGTATCCCTCGTTACCCTCGGTTGCCATGCCGCGCACACCTCAAGTTGGCTACAGTGATTTTTTTTTAGCTTTTTTTTTGTTTATTTGGGAGTCAATTTACTATATCCCCTCTCCGCTGGGAGGCGGACCTAGACTGTGGTCTGTTTTATTCAATTAATGACTGCAACAGTGGGCAAAAACAAAGATTTAGTAGCCCATCTGATGATTTATTATATCTGCTTGTCAATTTCTCAAATGAAACCTTAATGCAAGGAACCTTTCTGAAACTGGAAATAGTTTAATAAACATAAAACTCTACATTCCATATTCTAGCATATCAGCTAGTCTGTCTAACAAATTGAATCCATTGTCTATCTTTATCTTTATCACCGAGAACGCCAAAAAGGCGACAACAAAAAAATGTTGCCAACTGCGGCATGAGAAAAAAAGGTAAAGCGAAACATTTATCCTAACGTGGTCATTTAAGTGGAATCACTTAATGGTTTTATACGATTATCATTATCAACGCAGATGCGCGGTTCGTCACACCTCCTCTTTCCCGTTCTCAACTCCATTCAACTCATACCAATTGCTGCTGTCGTGCTAATGTCATTGTGGCAACAATGTCGTCCAACTGGTTGGCGACCAACGCACAATGACAAAACGGCAAAATTGGTAGCACCATCAACAAACAGACAGACAGACGGAATCATCGCATCACGTGAATCCTTGTTGCATGTGAATCCACGTCATGTGCCGTTGATTCAATCAAATTTCGAAGTGTGGAGCATTTTTATCTGGCGGATGTTTGGCACGCTGTCAGCGCGAAATGTTTATGTCCAGTCATTGTTTTAACGCGTGTGTTTGCCTGATGCCTGAAACACAAACACACACACACACACACACCCAATCGCACACCAACACACACATTCGCATACATACATCTCCTTGTTAAATGTATAATTTTAGCGCAGTTGCTTCACTGACTGTTTCAGTTTTTTGGTGCGTGACTTTTACTTTGGGCAATGGGGAGGCGGTGGGTGTGGCACTGCCAAAGGTCGACTACGGCCCACAAATAAGGAAGTAATATGTCGCCGCTGTGTGGCTATCAAAGCCAGACGCAATGGATACTTCACTGGGCTTTGCAACTGACAGCAGCAGCTCCAACCAATCCCTCGCCCCTCCCTCTGTACTATGTACCCTTGTACCATGCAATACTTGGGCATGACAGGGAGAAAAGTGGATGCTCTCTTTTTGCACATCGCTCGTTCTATTGTTAACGGTTTCGACTACCCTGCACAACTGTGAGCCAATCTGCTATGTGTAAACGCTTAAGCACTGCAGGTTTTAGAACAGAAAACTATTAAACTTTACGGTAATTATTAATAATTATTATTAAATAATTAAATAAATTTAATTTATTATTATTAATTAATTAAATTAATTGAAATACAAATTTATGTAATATATACTTTTTATAATTCTTAATCTGTATTTACGCCTCCTTCTGCACAAAGTGGATATATTCCTGTACAGGGTATAAAAAGAATGTTGTTGCTGTTAAGTCACCCTATAAATTTTACTATATTTGAGTACAACGGATCTTCTATTTTCTGATTTCGTAGTATAAAAACTTAGAGAGAAAATATTATTATAAAAGTTGAAAATATAATATTATATATTTAAATAACATACCAGGTTAGATCGCTAATGTACATATAAGATCTTGGGAGCAGGGTATACAAATGGTTGATCACCAACTATAAACATCCCATTTCCTCTCCCCCACTCCCCCAACTGCCCTATTGCCTTTTTCTACCCCACTGTCAAAAACACTGAACCGCATTTGTTTTGAAAGATTAATGACCCACAATTGGTCGCATCATTGTGATGTTGCTATTGTTGGCTGTTGTTGTTGTTGTTGTTGCTATGGCTGTTGCTGTGGCTGCTGCTGATGATTTGTGCATATTTATGGACTTCAAATCGTTGTCACATTTTAAGTTTCGATCGAGATCTCTGGAGACAGCGAGGAACATAACGCATGTATATGTGGGAGACCAGCAAATCATTTCATTAATTTAATGGACAAGAATGTGACTTGTCAGTTGTCAACTTTATGTCGCTTCATACGATTTAAGGATGTGTGTAGGACGATGCGGCGTTGTTCACTTTAGTTTAATGCCTGTACCGTTTCGACGACAAGTCAGTTAGTGCATCAAAACTTGGCCAACTTTGGCTGTGCTACAAGGCACTGATTTTATTTACAACATTTACAGCGGGTACAAGGATTCTCGTCTCGCTTACTCGTGATGACAAGTCAACTTAAACTGAACTCAAACTGAACTCAACTCATGTCCTCTCATCTCGGTAGAAGTTTTGGGGGGGGTCGCTTCTCGAGGTTGCTTCTGTGTTGGGCAGCTGCCTCCACTGTGCATCGCCTGGTTGTCAGTAACACTTAGCCGACATTTAACTTGTGTCATGTGCAGCACACGGTTGCACGCGGCATGTTGCATGTGCCAGGAAGATGCGTCTTGGCTTGCCGACACATATAATGATTGTGAAACATTATGTAATTTAGTTGGGCTATTAGTAGCGTCTATTCTAGATCTACATCAAAATCTATTCTAGATACAAATTGAATGAATTTCAGATGAAAATTGAATACAATTTCGAGAGATGTGACTTGATTTATCTGTTTGTCATGGTTGGAATGTTTTGAATGATATAATCTCTGTTCTGATTTATCTGTTCATCATAGTCTTCTAGTATGCATACGAATATCACTCTTTTCTAAATCTAATTAAATAAAAGGGATGATATGAAATATGTAGATTATCTTCTCGATAATTTAACAAAAATTTCTCTTGATGTCCATTTTTGTTATAGCACTTCTCGATAATAATTACTAAATAATCATAAATAATACTTTTCCACTTGCAGCTGCAATTTAACAAAGCTGATTCAGATGAAACTATATCATCATAATAAATTATGGTGTCGATGCTTTATTTATATATTTAATATTTAACAGATTACTATCAGCTGTAACTTCAGGATGAATCAAGTAGAAATGAACAGCAGCAGCAAACAATTAAAGAGCTACACAGTATGACACTTAGACACAAAACAGTCAAACAACAAACTTTCTACACACAATCACACACACACACACACACACACACACACACACACACACGCACTCCCTTCCCCTTCTTTCGCCCCTTGACTGTGAGGCTACTTTATCACAGACAAGAAGTGCGTTAGAAATTCATCCATTTATTCACACCAGCTTTGTGGACATTGAGGAGAGTGAGACTTAAGAAAGGGGAAACACGAGCGTATCCTTATTCCTAACAGACATTTGCGACACACAATAGTCGCGGCACTTTTCATTAGCAGCCACACTTTGGGCGAGTGCTGAGAAGGGGGATGGGGGTGGTAAAGTATCTATAAAATGTCTTGGCCTTGTCGGTTTTACTTCTTACTTTTTGTGGCGCCTTTGTTGCAGTTATTAACCCTTAACCACACATAACATTTATTACTCACATTGTGTGCGACACAAGGGACAAACAAAGACGCCTGCGTTAAGCTGACAATGACATTTTTTCCCCTACCGTCCGTCCACCTTCCCCCCCTCTCGCTCTTCCTTTCTCCCTCTCTCGATAACCGCCCAGAGTTCCTGTTCCCCGTTTGGCTTGGACTGCTTTATTTCGCTTGATTGTATTTTGTAAGGACTTTTTTCTGTGGTTTATAGCTTTTAATTTGTCGTCGCGAGCTTGGGCTCGTTAAGTCCCTTGCTTTTGCGTTTCTTTTCTGCCTTTGCTGAGTGAATTTCATGCCGATAATTGGCTAAGCACATGGCCAACAAAATTAAAGATTGCTTTCTTGATCGGAAATTCAATTAGTTTACGCGTATATAAGTAGAAATATCAGTTGTATATTACAATTTTCTGGTTTATCATTATAATAAGTCGACTTTCGATTTATAGCCGTTTACATTTAATAGTTTATAACTTATTTGAAAGTATATTTATACAAATATTTGCAATTACTTGGTGATTCATTATACCCTGTACATCGATATAATAGCTTTGTGCAAAAAGTATGTAACAGCCAGAAGGAGGTGTGGCAGACCCTATAAAGTATATATATTCTTGATCAGCCTCAACAGCCGAGTCGATTGAGCCTTGTCCGTCCGACCGTCTGTATGAACGCGTCGATCTCAGCAACTATAAGAGCTAGAGACACCAAATTTGGCATGACGGTTCCTATATACCATACGCAAATCAAGTTTATTTTAAATTTTGCATACCTCTCTCTCCCCTTCCCAAGCAATTTGAAAAAAACTAATAAAAGCCACATTTTTCAACGTAGTCACTTCTAACTTAACAGGTGCTTGAAGAATATCATATAGAAGCAATGCTGAAAGTTTCATCAAGATCGATTTATAAATAAGACAGATAATCAGCAATAAAAGTTATTTTTCCATTGAGTCGTAGAGCAGCAGGCAGCACATGTGTGCACATGTGTGCGAGCGAGATAGCGAAATACTGCGACACAAGCATAAGTAAATTAAGTGTCGTAACACTCAGCTTTTGATTGAGTATATATACATATTTGAAAGCTAGCTGCTATAAGCATGCAAAGAATTCATATGCTAAATGAGTAATTTTTAAACACTTGTTATGTTCTTACTTTTATTTTAACCAAAGTACCTATTAACAAAATACTTTTAATATAGAATAGATACAGGGTATTATACTGTCGAATGCGGTCGACTGTAGCCTTTTCGACTGGTTTTTATATTATTTAGTTGGCATATTTGCCTAACCTAAAGATTATCATTGTTTGCTATTTGTTTCGATCAATATATCAACTGCATTTTAGCTTATTTATTTTTACATTGCTATAGATCTGGTGGAGAACATTATCAACTGAGATAAGTTAGTTATATTCAAAGTTTTCCACTTAGTAACCCTAAAGCAGCATGTCAATTCTAGAAGTGAAAAGTGAAAACTTTAGAAACAAAATTACCTTCAATTTCTTTTCATCAACTCATGACGCAGAACGTATAACTGGCATGTCCGAAATTGAAGATGTATTGGTTCGATTGCGTGCTGAATTGCAGGAGCGGGACATTAAGTTGTGGGTAGAGCCCTACTACGTGGATACTGTGGGCACCATTGACTCCGCCTTGGAACAGCTGTCAATGGAGCTAAGCTCCGAGATTCACATCAGTGCGTCCATTTGTAAAAGCGCTTTGTTGCAGCTACAGGAGAACGCACTGCGAAAGCTGGCAGCACGTCGACAATTCAATGAAACTGGCCTTGCCACGTTCCATGTGCGATGCGTGGATAGTCACGGTGGGACGGCAAATAGATTCGAGGTGAAGTGTGCCCTCGGTGAACTCGGTGCGAATTTGCAGCGTAATATTGCCGAGAAGTTGCAGTTGAATGAGGCAGATCATGTGAAGTGTATCTCGGCTGGTCGTGTGGTGGCTGCACAGGAAACACTGCACTCGCAGGGGCTGAAAAACAACCAACAACTGTTGGTAATTGTGGGTCAGGATGATGCAAAAGGCGAGGCGCTCTACGAACGCATTCGACTGATTCAAAGGGATGTGGAAATGGTAGTCGATTCAGAGCATCGTTTTGTCGAGCTAGAGGATCAAGATGGCAATGTGGTACTTTTGCCGCCCAGCGAGAATCGTTCGCTGCTTCTGGGCATGGGTCTCTATGAGAAGGGGCGAGCGGCCATGCGGCGGGAGCACTTCGATGAGGCGCTCTTGCTCTTTATTGAAGCTGATGAAAAGTTCAGCGGCTGCAATTCAAAATTTCTCGAAGCTGTGGATAATTATGCATTGCTCAATCTGGACATTGTGTGGTGTTATCTCTGTTTGAAGAACATTACGCAACTGCCGGATGCCCAGCGTCGCCTGGATCTCTGTGAGCGCATCTTTCGTCGCAGCTACGGCGAGAACTACAGTCGCCTCTATGCCCTCAAGGGTGCCAACTGCCCGGAACGTGCTCTCATCATGCGGCTACAACTGCTCCAGGGGGTCATCCTCTTCCATCAGAATCGCCGTGATGATGCCCTGCAGCGGCTGCAGGTTGCGGGCAATTCTTTAGCCGAACTAAAAGTGGATGCAGATCAATTGGCGTTGCTAATCGAAATGGGTTTCGATCCGGCCGATGCTCGGCTTGCCCTACGTTCAACTAATGGAAACGTGGAGCAGGCAGTGCAGTCTATACAGGAGCGACACCAGCGTTTGCAGGCTGCCCGTCTCAATGCCGATTCGGAGACAGAAATGAATCGTCGATTGGTGCAGTTGCAAGTGGGCAACGATGAGCGAGATTGGGTGCATCCACGTAGCGTCTGTCGTCTCATGGAGTTGGGCTATGAACGGCCATTGGTCATGGAGGCGCTACGTCGTACCAATAACAATTTGGAGCGTAGTCTGGAGCTTTTGCAATCGCATTCGGATGACATGCGTCGCAATTTGCCAGCAACTGTGGCAGCTGATGAGCAATTGCTATATACACTACGTGAACTTGGCTTCAAGATGCCCTCGGCTCGTGCCGCTCTAGAAACTACACGCAATAACATGGACCGTGCTGTGGACTTTTTGCTGAAGAGTCTGGCCAACGAGCGGGAACTTAACAGTGTAGTTGAATATATGTCACAATTGACTGCACAAACTGGTGATGTCGCCTCCTCCTCCTCCTCCAACTCTGCCAATCCTTCCTCGGAACAGTCGAGCCCAACATTACCAACTTGTACAGCCAGCAAGTTAGCGTTGGTCCAATCCATACTGACCAAGGCAAAGATTGAAATTGAGTCCTACAATGCTTACAAAAGATTCAATGAGGATTTACCTGATAATGATCAAGACTATTTGGATCTCACACTTGAACAGGAGGAACAAATACTCAACGAGTACAAGCGACTATTAGAACATTGAAGAACCTACATTTGTAATATACATTGTGAAATGTGAACGTAGTTGTAGTTGTTAGAAATGCAAGTGAATGTAAAAGGAAATGTGATCAATAGCGTTTGAGGATAGGGAAATGCGTAGATCGGGCCAAAGAAGAAGTGTTTGTTTGTATATGCAGGGTATCTCGCAGTTGAGCACTCCGCACTAGAGCGTTCTTTACGTTCTTCTTCATTATTAAACTTAAAATGCCAACAGAGAATTAAAAATAAAATGAAAGAAATAGAAATAGAAATCGTTTCGGTTTGGTGTTTTTACGATTTTAAAATGCAAACTGTAACAAGAACAATTCAATTTTCACGTATTTCATTTAAGTTATGTTTATGTTTTTCTTATTTCAACGCCATCAACAATTAATCTAAATGTGCATACTACTCACTCCCCCTCTCGTACTTTCCCTTTGCTGTGCAGCAAAAAGTATGCTATGCATTTTGAATTTCGTCGTCATTGTTTACTCATGTGCGGACACTGTGTGTAAGTGAGTTTGTAGGTGTGTGTGTGTGTCTGTGTATGCGTACTGTTGACTTTTGTGAAAATTAATAATTTTTGAACAACTCACTCCCGTTTTCCCGGACTATAATCCGCCTCGTTGACGTGCAAATTTCTGTGCCTGATGGCCAAATAATTTGTCGTTTGTGTGTGTGTGTTGTTTCCGAATCGTTAAACCTCAAATAAAGTATAGTTCGCATATTATAGGTTGTTGTTATTGTTGCTGTTTCCGTTGTTCTTAATGTTGTTGGCATTGCTGCTGTTTGGTAGATTTGTCATGCCATGCCGCACATTTTTTTGAGTGGCTGACATTTCAGTTGACTTGCTGCCGACTGCTGGGCTGAGTTTATTTCAGTTTGTCGTCCCTGAATCGGATTAAATCGTGCGTATAGCGTTTCGAGCATAAGAAAACGTAGAAGAAGCAGAACAATTTGCCAAAGTGTTCTTTATTTTTTTTTTTTCGCTTTGACCACTAGTTGGCAAGCAAGCAAAAGCAGTCAGGCAGCTCTTTAATCATTTCAATTTGGTGACACATAAAACTCATTCTAAAATGGAAAAAACAAAAAAAAAAAAAAAAAGGTAGCGAATGTCGCACCATTTTTATGTCTAAATGCAGGCTGCACATTTTTTTTTTTGCCCGGTTGCTTTTGAGCCCACAAATTATTGTGGGTAGAAAAATGTAGAAGCAAATGTCAAAATGTTGGCAACAGCGGGGAGCGCTTTGGTCGGTTGGCGAGGGTGCTGTCTTATTTAGTAGCGAAAATGAGCAGCGGCAGGCAGCGCTTAGACCAAGGACTTGTCGCGAAGAAGGGTTGCACCACCAAACAGTTTAGGTTTGGGTGTGAAGCTGGTTGGGTTGGGGGTGTGTGTGGCGTTAGAGCTGTATTCTCTGGCTGATTTCCGTCATTTGTTGTTGCTGGCATAGCTACAACAGTCACTGCCGCTGCCGCTGCCACTGCCACTGCCACTGCCACTGCCACTGCTGTTGCTGTTGTCATCAACAGTCAGCAACATTATCATTGTCGCTGCAAGTGCTGTTGTTGTTATGTGTCCTCATTATCGTTTGTTGCTTGCCATGCTCCTCTCATGTCTTTTGGCATTTTGCATTTGCATTCCATTTTCATATTCTTTCTTGCTTCTTTTTTTTTTATCAAGTGGCAGGCTGAACAACTTTAATGGCTTTGAAATGCACTTGGAAGTAAGCAGGAAAAGAATTTTTAATTTATTATAAAAAGCGGCATTCCATCTAAATATATTACAATTTTATCATCCTACAGAACTGCCATTTCTTTAAAGAGCATATCCTTTAATAACATCCGTCTTGATATTGCTTAACAAATGCCTTTCTAATAACGAAATGATAATACTATCAATTGAATTGAAATTCCATTAAATAAATATAGTATTGTATTGTATTGTACATATTGATCTAGGGAATTAATGTGTAATTAATTATATAATAGCTACAAATGAAGTATCATTATTATTAATATATTAAGTATTCATTTTAAGATTGTTATATAAATATAAAAAAAATAAAACTAAGAATGCTAAATGTCTTACAAGTTAGTTCTGGGAAAACGCAGATCGTTCTTAACTGTTACTTTAAATGCATTACTGAATAATATTTACTATAAACAGCAGAAGTCTATTTAAGTTTTTTTTTTTTTACATATAAAACGGAATAAATTATTACAACCACCTCAAGTTGGTTGAACAAACTGCGTACCTTATGTTTATTCATACCATTTGAATAAATTAAGTCAACTAAACTCCTGATTATTGTTTTCCATTTTGTAAGGGCTTCCTTCATTTCAAATTGTATTCAAGTATTAAATTAAAGATCTTAAAATTTAGCTATGGAAATTTTGTATAACTTTTTTTCTCTGCTTTGTGCACTGCAGTTAATTAAAAGTAGATTTCTCATCATATTTACTTTCTATGTTGTAACCGCATAAAAAGGTGCATAAATTACAAATTAGCTAAATCAAAATCAAAATCAGTTTGAACCCCGAGCACTGAGCACCCAAAAAGCCACAAATTATTACCAAACTCCCACCCATCCAATGGCACATCCCATTTGGACAGTTTTATCATGATAGGGGGAAGGGTGGTGCTGGCTTGTGTAGGACAGCTGCGAGCGTGCGACCAACTTTGTGACTCACTGTGCTTAGAAAGTGAAAATAATGCAAATGATAAAATTATTTAATGATGCGGAAGTGCGTTGATAAGCAAACGACAAATAATACCAACAAATGCTGCTTGCCCCACAGATTTGATACCCTTATTATGGGTATATTAATACTGTCATTATTTCTGTTCAGATGAAAATATTTTCCTTATAATTGGTAAGTTCAGTTGAAACAGTAAAAAATGTATGCAAGTTTCATTATGGGCATTTCATTTATTGAAAAGTACAGTATTAATATTTCAATTATATTGTAAATAATTAGCGCCTAAAATATAGCAAATTTATTAGTAATTGCAAATTGAGTCGTCACTTATTTATATAACAATATAAGACAAATAAAAGTATGAGTAGTAATTAACTTATTTGATTGAAAGCTGATAATTTCATAAAAATTTAGAATTATGTATATAAATTATCACAACTTTAATAATAATATATCAATGTTAAAAATATAATACAATAAATCTAATATAAACTATAAAATAATAATATAAATAATAATACAATATAAAATAATATTACAATATAAAATGATAATACAATATAAAATAATAATCAAGCAATTGAAAAAAAATAAGTTGAGACAAATTATATAGACAATCTGATTTCTACATTAATTTTCTTTAGCGATTTCATCATCTTTCTTTTCTTTTTTAAATTTGCATATATTTTTGTCGAATATTGTATTCAAATTTAAGGTTAATTTAATTATTTCTTATATTTATAAAATTAATTAATTGTAAGATGGATGTGGCACAGCTTTTAGTGTATATCCTGCAACGGTGTGCTCTGCACTTGATTACTTTCTTATCTTACTCAACTTTTTAAAATATATTTTTTTCTGATTATTAAGAAAGAAAACATGATCGAAAATTCGTATTAAACTTGTGCAGTTTATGTGGACTATTTAAGAGTCAGACAGCTGCGCCTATGGGATATGCAACGCTGTTTGTTGCCACATTTCGGTAAATCTATGAGGTTGGCCCAAGTTTCTAATGAGTGCGAGTCTCATGTGGCAAAAGAACTTTATGTGTGTCCATAAAACAGTTGCCGAAGAGCATCAGGCGCCCGTCCAAATGGAGGACATAACTTTGCACCAATTTACATACTCATTATATGACTCGCTTAGCAGTTGAATTGAAGCTGCGAAAAAAATGTTAATTTTAAATTAAAAAAAAAAAGAGAAAAGAACAATTTAATTAAACGACTACAAATTTGTCGTGTTTTATAGAGAGCAATTACGACAATTTACTAAATGTCACATTGAATTGTTTCACAGCAATCTCATTCATTTGCCAAAGAGTTGTTGAAATGCTCAATTACAAAATAAAACTGGAGCATATGTCAATGTGGTGTGTGTGTCTGTGTGTGTGTGTGTGTGTGTGTGTGCATGTGTGAGTGGTGACATTTACAGGGGAAGGATGACTTTCTTTTTGTTTGTAATAAGAAAAGTGACAGTTGACTTCTTCAAATTGTCAGTGTCAAATTGCAAAATTACTTAAATTTACTTCAAATCAACAGTTATGTTAATTCTTTTGTTGAACCACATTTAATATAATTGTTAAATTAAATCTACCAACTAAAATTGACAATCAAACGGATTCTACTTTGATTTAATGATTCATTTATAAAGCTATTAATTAAGTTTTAATGTAATTTCAGTTTTTCGTATATAAATCATGTTGACTTCGAGTGTTGGATTTTGTTGGAACTTTGATTTGCCTGAGATATTTTTATATTAATCGATTGTTAAAGTGGAGAATTTGTAATGGTAGGGTATATGCTAGAGCTGTGTACATAGTATCTCGCAGTTAAGCACGCCTCACTGCAACATTCTCACTTTCACAATCAGCGTCATACGAATTTCTGTCTGCTGAATTACAACAAGACTAACACTTAATAGTAGTAGATTAACAGCGTAAGTTACGATAAGTTGTTTAATGAGATATGAACAACTGCAGCAGGGAAGCAAAGAAAGATGGATGAAAAGAGAACAATAAGAGTGCTACTAACTAGCTGCTAGTTTACAAATAAAATATCTTTGAGAACAAATCTTTCTTAGAAGTTTTGCAAACTCTTAAATACATAAATTCAAATAAAATGACAATACAAGAGTCCGTCCTTCATCATAATAATTAATAATAGTTACCAAACTGGCGCCTAAAAGCATGCTCTAAATTAAACTCATTGTATTACGTCTAATGCTAAGTGAGTTCATGCGATTGGCTAAGTTTTTAAAGCAGGTGTTGCAAGTCTCACCTGCGAGTTTGAGCTTAGAGTCTGCCTCTCAATGTGGTGTTCAGCTCATTCTTCATTCACTTCGGCTTTCGTTTGTCCAGCCGCAGTTTGTGGTCTTGTTGCAGCATTCATTCATGCAACAGCAGCATGTTGTTGTTATGTTATGTAGCACCTATATATAAAATGCACAAATGATGCGTTCCAAATGACAATAGTGAAGGGCCGCAGGAGATGGGTGGGGCAGCGCATCGGTTAGGTCCGACGGCCACAACGAAAACTGTCGCAGTCACAAATTTTGCGTCTGGCAAACAAACAAGTTCGAGGCACCCACAAAAACAGCAGTCGGTAGTAAAGTACAAGAGGCAACATTTGCTAATGACAAACATTGCAGTACCATCAAAGGGGAGAGGGGGAGGAAACGGGTGTGGTGGCTGTAGGCAGGAGTGGGGTGCTGCTCACGTTCTGGCCCCAAACAATGATGACATCGGAGCCTGGGAATTTAAGTTGCCTTGCCCACTTGCCCAAGGGGCATCAGTTTTATTATTATGCAGCGTGCGTTATATAACGATGATGGGGGGAAAAACAACTAAGAATGGTCCATTCTTTTGCAATTGTATGCCTGACTAACAGTTACCCTCTACAGGTATTGTAATGATCGAGTTCCCCTATTCCATTTTATCTTTTGCAACGGGCAGCTACTAAGTTTAATTGTTCAACTAGAATAAATGAATATATTTTTAACTTTACTAAAAGTAGTAGGCATCTAAAATCAAAGTACTGTCGAGTCTGTATGTGGTGAACTAATTGTTGCATCTAAAATAGTAATTGTTTTGCAGACTGCGAAATACATGCTCATGATTATGGAAAATTGAATTCAATTGTGTTTCTTAGCGAACATATTTGCAGTCTCAACTGATCTACCCCTTTTGCAGTGCCATGAAAAATAGAGAGCAGCACAAAATCTATAGGTACAGTCCCATAAATACGCCTAGGACATGTGGCGCACATAAATACTGCAAGCTGCTTTTTATGCAATTCTTTTTCGTTTTTCTGTTTTTTTTTTTTTTTTTTTTTTTGAACTTTTAATTGCACTGAAAATGTGAATAAAAAATTAAGTTGTGCTTTTTCATGCATTTTTAATAGCAGACAGACAGAGCTGTCACAGTAACCGCTGACCGCACACCTACACAGCAGGAGCGTAGGAGAGCGAGGGGAACAGAGCTGAAGAGAGAGAGAGAGAGTGTTGGTTTAGAGCGAGGCAGTGCTGCCTCTCTCTCCCAATCTCTATACTTTTTTTTTGTAGCCTGTCTTTGGGCGACACTTTGCGTGTTGCAATGATTTGTGGCATATTTATGTAAATTTGTGGTTTTTTTGGTTAAGCGTCTAGGCCGAGAGGCCGAAAGCTGCTAGCCGACCACTCAGCCAACAGCCAACAGGCAGCAGGCAGCAGGTGCTGTGGCCAAGCAATTAGTGAGAGCCTGGTTTATTATTATGAGCAGCTGGTAAGCACCATAGACTTGTGCAAAAAATAGAGAAGAAGAACCTCATGAAAATTTGGACTTGTGCACTGTACAAACTGAACAGAATCTATTCATGAGTTGTCTTCCATCGACTTTCCATATTCTAAATTGAATAGTTTGTTCACCTGTTGAAATTTAACAGGCACTTGAGACTGTCAAGCATGAAACTATCGATTCTATGATTTATTTTAATTTCCTGAAAAAGAAAGTTATTATAATACTTATAATATATAATACTTAATCTAATTTGTTTAATTGAAAGAGCAGTCAGCATCGAATTAGCAACCTTTCCTAAGGACATACTTAATACTCTCTATAAGTAAAATTAATCTTTTAAAATGTTGTAAATCTGCCTTACAATGGTTTTACTTGTCTTTTTTTTAGGCACATACCGCACTTATTTATCAGTAAATATATTGTAAACATAGATAAAGCTGAATATTTTTGTATATTTCTTAATTGCGAAAATGTAAACAATTAATTTAATATCTATATTTGTTAATTGAATAAATTAATAAAAAGAATAGTTTTATTTTTATTAGTTATAAAGCATATTTTAGATATTTATGATTTGAATGTTAAATAAGAACTGATCAAATAAATTAAAGTTTTAACATTTAATTTAAATTATTAAAAAAAATGACATTACTTAGCTATAACTTGTTAGCGTCCATTTAAAAGTATTAACTGTCGCATAGGAGTAGAGTTGTCTACTTCATGTATTCTTTTTCAACCAATAGGTATTTCTATATGTTCATGTAGCAGGTGTTGTAATTTGTATTGTAGGCTGATTCTATTTTACTTTTAAAGCTTCTTGTACTCATCATTAGGCATGTACATGTGTACACACTTTGTTACCCGTTAGTCAGAAATCATTCGTTACACGTGGCTAATCAATTTGTGGTGCGCGTGATCCTCACCTGCCACACCATGTTCTCTGCGTTTCTTTTTTCTCCTTTTTGTGTTGCGATGCAAAGACAACAGATGACCACATGACACACACACACACACACACACAATCATACATACAGGCAGACACCAATACAAAGGCAAGAGTTGCTGACCGTCTGCCTGACAATGTTGTTGATACCGTTGGCAACCCGTCCTGTTCTCTCATCGTCCTTGACGGTCGCCAGGGCTGCCATCGAGGACAGGTGTGCATGATTTATGAGATTTACATATCAGCGCACTGATGAAGCGCGTTGATGCGCTGACAACGACAGATGCTCAGACATAGATAAGCACCCACACACACACACACACACACACACACCCATCGAACTTGTGCAGAGGCGCGTCCCCAAAAAAAGAGGAAAGAACGAAATGCAAATTTGTGCACTGATTGATGATATTAAGCTTATCCCTTTGGTAAAAGTATTTAACATATGTAGTTAGGTCTATGACTTCTTGAGAGTAGAATCTGTAACTTATTCATATGAATATCAAATGAACCAAAGTTATACGATAAATAACTGAGAGGAAAAGTTTAAATATGAATTCAAATTTTGATTGAGAAAATCAAATAGAGAATACATACAGCAGATTAAATAAACTAATATAAATATAGAATATATAAAATATGCAACAATTTTTGCTGAATACAAAGGAAAACAAATTGAAATCATAATTAAAATGCAACAGGCTGCAACTAATGTTGCATTTAAATTCAAAATAGCTTAGAAACTTGGAATTGTATCTCAATTCTCAAATTAATTTGCATACATTTAACCCAGCTCTCGATTATCAACTTGTCACATACATAAGTGGCTACGTATATATGTTAAACGCTTGTCTATCCGAAAGCCTATAAACTCCATACCACATTCAGCCCACTCTCTCTCACCCACTCATTCATTAACCAGACAGGCGGTGTTACCATGGCTGGAGTACAACACGCAAATTCTGTGGATGGTAACATATGTATCTGATATCCCTATGATATTTGGGATACACTTTACATGCTGCAGTTGAAACCGCTGTCTAAGCTGGCTAATTGTTATGTGCTCATCACACACACTGTACCTCCTCAACGTTGATATCAACATCGAATGCAACAACTACAACACCGACAACAACAACGCTAGCAACTTGCTACGCTCACGATTATTTACACTCATGTGCACAAAAATAAGAACAGCTTATGGGAAAAACTGTTTAAGTAAAATGTGTTATAATATTTTTGGTATAGATTAACATTACTTTTATTATGCTTATAATAGCCATAAAGATTCATATTCTGTTATGTCCTTTTTATACCCTGTGCCCATTAAAAATGGGCAAAAAAGGGTATAATAATTTTGTGCAAATGTATGTAACGGGCAGAAGGAGGCTTCTCCGACCCTATAAAGTATATATATTCTTAATCAGTATCAATAGCCGAGTCGATTGAGCCATGTCCGTCTGTCTGTCCGTCCGTCTGTCTGTCCGTCCGTCCGTCTGTCCGTCTGTCTGTATGAACGCGTCGATCTCAGCAACTATCAGAGCTAGAGATACCAAATTTAGCATGAAGGTGCCTGTATACCCTCTCCAGATTGAGTTTATGTTAGATTTTCGATACTATCCCCCCCTTCCTGGCAAAACGAAAAAAACAAATTATGACCGCATTTCTTAGAGTAGTCTCTTCTAACTTGGCATGTGCGTAAAGAATATCATATTAAAAGAGTCCTGAAAGTTTCATTAAGATCGGTCTATAACTAAGATAGATAAACAGAAAAGAAATGTTGCTTTGCACGCAGCACATGTGTGCGAGCGAGACAGCGAACGCCTGCGACACAAGACTATATAAAGTGTCGTTAGTATATTCTTACTTCTATTATAATCAAAATACTTAATTTATTTTTCCATTGAATCGTTGAGCAGCAGGCGCCACATGTGTGCGAGCGAGACAGCGAACAACTGTGATACATGCGTCTGCTTACCATGTGTGCGAATATGTGAATATGTGTAAATATGTGAAAGTTAGCTGCTATAAGCATGCAAAGAACTCATATGCAAAATGCGAGTTTCAAAAGAGTATTCTTCAATAATCACCTGTTACGTTCTTATTTCTATTATAATCAAAATACTTAATTTATAAAACTGCACAGGGTTTTATACTGTCGCGCGCGCTCGACTGATCCGCTTGTTTTAATTGCACTGATTATAGATTACATGGATTTTATTGTCTTAGTAGTCGAGTCACTATAACATTAAAAGTGCTTTCACATTTTTACCATGTCCCTCCACAAATCGGAAAAGGCTCCACCTTGTCATCAATTTGTAGTACAGATCGCACTTTATTATAGCGAACATTCCTCTTGGGCCACGTGAAATGTGTCTAAAAGTATGTAAATATGTACAGTACCTGATATCAACCGGCATTGCCCGAGATTTACTAGAAATTGATATATTTACGACAACTTGAATTTAAATTTCACAGAAATCTAAAAGTTATTAATTACTTACGTGTCAATTGTCTATTTAATATATTATTAATATAATAATTTAATAGTTCCAGTTCCAGAATAAATCAAATAAAATGTCAAGTGCCAGCTTTGGAAGCCTCTTGAATATTTCCTCTTCCTCTTTTGTCCTTTAGATGTTCTCTTAATATAGAGCTTTTACAAAGAACCTGAACTTTAATACAATATTTGTACATAATGACTTTTGTGAGGAATATATACTTTGAACCTGGAGTAAGAACCCTGAGCACATACATAATTTGCCATCCCTGGTTTTCGTGTAATGAATCGTGATTTAAGTTTATGGCTACTTAATTAATAGACTAACAGCCGGAACTTTGCTTGTTAAAGCTCACACCAATAAGTGCCTTCTACAGCTGCTCCTTCAAACTCCGGTTTTCGTCTCCCGATTCATGACCCACCGCCACCCGTTCAATAGAAGAACGGCGCCTTAAATCACTTTGTCGATTGCCAGACAAGCTGTGGGGCACAAGTTGCCAGTTTCATAAGTGGCTGCTGCTCTTGAGCCACCAATTAAAAGCAGCCCAAACCAAATGCAACAACAGCGACAACAACAAAGTATAAGTATATACGTATGAGCAGATTTCACTAATTACTTTTATGACCCAATTTGTTGGAAGATTTTATGCTAGCTGCGCTTTTTGTTATAAATTTTGTCGATCGTTTTTACCTTGAGCAAGCTCCAAAAAACACGGTCACACTTCCCATTCTCATTCCCATTCCGTTTCCCCTAATTGTTCCACATTCACCCATTCCATAAGCTAATCGAAGACGGTGGCATCGCCTTTGCTTTTGCCAACAAATTCATTGCTTCCTTGGAGAGCGAGGGGACGAGAGGCGTGTCTCGTCTGCTCTTTGACCTGTCTTTTTCAGTCGCAACAGTCCTCTCTCGCTTATACACCCGTAACCGCACCCTCACCCTGCTTCTTGTTCAACAGTAACTTGTGCATTTCGTTTCAGTTATTGTTGTTGTGCTGACATTCTTTTATTTTTTTGGATCTCTTTCGGTGCTCCAGGCGCAACAAACAAGTTTCTTATGTTCCGTTTTCCGTTTTTCCTCTCCGTCTTGGTAACAAACAATACAAATAAAGCAAGGAGAGGGACGGAGAGAGAGAGAGAGAGAAAAACTCTTTAGCCGTCAGCTGCTTAGCTGCAGAACTCGTTGGATTACGCTTGTTGCGCGTTTTGTTGTAAATTTTGCAAAGAAAAAATAAAAACAAAAGTGAATGCAAAAATACAATAAAAAATACCTCTCAATGTACGGCTTTTGATGTTAGGCGTTGTAATAAGCCGAACCCAGATTGGAATTTTTCTTTGATTTGCGAAAATTTAATTTAATAATTTTTGGGTGCAGCTTTAATACTTAATGTAAAAATAATGAAAATTAGCTTTCAGTATACTCGGTGTATTTGAAATTTTAAATACAAAAACGAAAATTTCCTCCGTTCAAATAAAATTTTTTCCCTCATCTTATACGACATCTTATACTGATAAGCCTCTCACATGCGATGTTCATTTTTATCCGCACCACAAACAACAAGCATTACAAACATTTCAGGAACGGAAGTTTGAAATAGCACCGATTGCTATGTACGCAAGTGCAAGCGCGATGGCAACACAGACTCCAATACAATTGTGGCATCTCGTACTGTCTTATCCAATTGGCGTTATTTGAGCGAATTCGCCGCATATACAAGCAAAACAAACGCGCGCTCCTCTCTCTCTCTCTCTCTCGCTCGCTCTCCGTGAAGCGCACAATCGAGAGTCGACTGTTTGTTTGATACATGCCTTGTGGGTGGTTGGAGCGGGAGAGCAAGAGACCGTTGCTTTGAAACGGTCGACACATTGCGATCCCAGAACCAGTGCTGCCAGAATCTCTGAAGCAAAAATTGCTAGATTTGGCAAAAAAGTTGCTAGAATTTTTTTGAAAATTGCTAAATAAATTGCTAAATCATAAAAATGTTCGTTTTTAACAAATATATATATATGTACTTAAAAAAAAACTTAAACAAATTTAAGACTATTTATAATGTTGTCTAGTTCGAAAACTTCACTTAAATCAGCGTACTTCTCATTTCCAGTGATTTAAGACATGTACTCATATGGTAGAGCATAGTTATGGCAACAGAGATTTGCAATACGCACAAATGCGAATCCATTGTTTGAACTCCTCATTTTGCAGCCAGGCATCTCTAAAATTTTGCTTGTAAACTTTTGACATTTTAATAATTACAAAACACAGAAAATTGTGGAGACAAACTAGCAAGTTGTTCATATAATCGAACCACTCAGTTAGATACCAGTTCCGATATCTTTGTGAGCCATTATTAATCGCAATTAGTACAATCATTTGCAAAAAAAAACTAAAAAAAAGTGCAAAAATGATCAAATGTTAATCAAGTTGCTAAAATGGCTAAATAAAAATTAAAAGTTGCTAGTTTTGTGGCTAATAGCATTTCGAAAAAAAAAAGTTGCAAATATTTTTAAAAGTTGCTAGATCTAGCCACTAAATTGCTAAAGTGGCAGCACTGCCCAGAACGTCTCTCGTTCACTCGTTCGACCGCTCTCTTTCACTCTCCCTGCCTGCCGCACTTGTTTTGGTTTTTATGCTGTCACCAAGAAATCATAGTAAATCTCTCAGAGAATGTCGCTACCAAGCGAATTGAATGCCATGCTTTTTGCCGCCGTCAGTTTGGTTGCGACCGTTACAACGTCAAGTTCTTCGTGCGGAGCTTTTTGTGCGTCGTCGTTGCCATCGCCTACGTTGATTTCAGTTGTTTCTGTGCTAACCAACGTCGGTGTTGTCGTTGTTTCTTTTGTGGTCTTTCAGCCACTCGTCACATAAAGCTCTTCTTCGTTGTATGTTCCAAAACGCCGTTAAAGGCTCAAGGGCGGCAAATTAAAAACAAACAAAATTCTATTTTGTTTGCATTTTTGGCGAAAGATTAAAGTAATTCCTTAAACTACGTGTTATTTAATAATATTTTGATTTTAGTATAAAAAGTGCACTAAATAACTAGAAACAAATCGTAGATTGTTTATTGTGTATTGAAAAGTGTTCTTTGTGCAATAGCGAAACTGCAGCTCAAAATTAATGACGTGTTAAATTGACAGGGAGTGTTAATAAAATGCAGCAACATTAATAATAACTGAGGCTGCCATTGTGAAGCATATAAAACAATTCAATTTATAAAAAAAAATATTAAAAATTATAAATTCAATTGTATTTGTATTAGTATGTTTAAAAAATGATTTAAATATTACAAAAACAACACTTTGAATAATTATAATTTGTGTTTTAAATGCCAAATTAATAAAAATATATTATTAATAACTAATAATACGTTAAACTAATGAACTAAAATGAGTGAGAAAGAAATATTTGCCACGATAAGATATTAGAAAAAATTAACGACTAGCATAAAACAAACCATTAAATGCATAGTTATATTACTGTACATAAAATATATTTTTTATTTTACATATTGCTGTTACGTCATAAATAACAACAATTAAAACTAAATTACAACATAAGTTCGGTTTCTGTAGTTATTGGGCTGTTCTTTTGTGGTTTTTTGTTTTCTTTATCAAATTTTGTGTGTGTTTCAATGTTATGCGATAACAAATTCTAGAAGTCGTTGGAACAAGTATTAAAACCCCAAGAAACAATTGAATTCTAGGAAAGTTTTGTGTTCTCGTGTTATTGGATATGCGCGGTCTAGCGAGTGCCAGGAACAGAGTGGGTATTCTTAGAATAGAACGTATACTTGATCAATTCTACAAGAAAGTGGAAGAATGTGTTGCACAAGTTTTGAAATGGATATTATTCATATTCAAATGAAGAGATTTCCATAGTTAACGGAAACCATGCTTTGTGCTTGTGAAGAGCTTTTAAAAGCTTCGGTTTGATTGGATTAATTCAAGTTCAACTTTAACGGTTGTGGTTGTGCAAAACCCTCTTCTCCAGCAAAAAGTGAAAATTAAATTGGGGATGCAAGAAATAATGAGAAGAAAATAAAAATCAAAAAATCATAAACCCCCGAGACGACGGCAAAGCTTCAATGCACTGAGTGTGTGTGTGTGTTGGTATTGGTTTGCGTATGTGAGTGAGTGAGTGAGACTGAAACGCATTAATAAATTAAACAATTCTGTTGTTGTTGCTTCAGAGCAATATAAAGTCAACAAAGGCGACAACTGAGCTTAAGCTGAGCTTTAAAAAACACAGCGCCAAGAGAAATATGAGAAAAACAAAGAAAGCTAAATGCGAGAACAAAGCAATATAAAAGACGCGGGCGGTCGCCCGATTGTCGTTCTGTGCGCTTATTCGGTTCGCTTGGTCTCCCCGCTATTCCGTGGGCCTTTTGTTTGCTGAAACTGCATAAAACTGCACAGGTCGGAAATGATTACAGGCTATGATGGGGGGATGGGGAAGGTCGAGCTGAGCGTCATCAGCAGTGCCTACGATATCGAATCATGTTGCACATGGCCGCATGTTGCATGGAGCAGCCGTCTGAGACATTAAATTGCCTCAAAACTCAACTGCTCAAGTCGCGAAGTGGCGAACTTGTTTATTTTCTCTCTGCGCTCCACGCGTTTGTCCTGCTAAATATGAGAGAGACAGTGAGAGAAAGACGGAAAAAGAGAGGGAAGTGAAAAAAGTTTTTCGGCGAACTTGCAGTTTGTCGCTCTCGTTTGCTCTGTGCGCTTTGGTTCGTGATGAGCCGCTCCTTGTGTTTCAGTTGACAAAAGTTCCTTGCGCTGTACGGACCTCTGAGTATTGACGCTAGTCGTAAACATTATCGTCATATCGTTAACCTCGCGTCACGCGTCGTTTCTTTAGTCAAATCTCTGTGTATGTGTGCGTGAGTGACTCAAATATAAGTGGGGAGACCGAGAGACGAGTAAGCTGCTTTTTGGGTAGTTTAGCAGAAGCCATCAAGCATACACACATAGACACAATTGTATGCGGCGAATTTAATGACGTCGCAAAAATATTACTGTGCGTCTTGTGGTTTGGTGTGCCTTTGTATGTATGTATGTGCTTGTGTGTGTGCCTTTTGTGTTTTTATGCACGCAAATCGATTTAATTTATGAAAATAAGATATAAACCAGTCGCTATTAACTATAACAAATGCGAACTTATTGAAAAAGCTTTGCCAAAAGTCAAGTGCTCTTGTACGCATGCGATATGAGATTTTAATTAAAAAAATTGCACATTGTATATGTTTGAATGCTAATGTGAATTTTATCATACGTAACAACAAAAGCAAAAGCACATTTTTAGAGAAACACATTCACATATACTATACACAAACACATACGCACGTCAATTCGCCGCTGTATGCGTGAAAAAGCCGGCAATGTCATGCGAACGCTTTGCAAAGAGTAAAGTCAGAATCAGAAGCTAGCAACAAACTCAAGAACGAAAGTAAAAGCATAGGCAGCAGCACAAAAAATGAAATGAAAAAGAAACAGGAGCAGAAGCAGAAAAGCGGTAGAGCAACAACACCGATAAGTAATAAAAGCGCAAACTAAGAAATTAAAACAAAACTAGTTGATGATGCTTAACGGAAGAATTTTGACAACCGAAGATGATACAGAGCGATGAGAATGATAAAATGAACGGCTGAAATAGAAACCACAAAAGAAAATATGAGAAACATGTGCTCTCTGAAAGATTTTTTATCAAGAAATCGGCATGAAAGGGGAAACAATAATGCGTTATTAAATGTTTATTGTTTATGCATAGTTTGATGAGTTATAAGTTTGAACAGAAAAAAGCCGTTGTACTTCTATACTAATTTTTTTTATATTTTTTAGTATTTAGAGAGTATTTTCTGCGCAATTAAAGGAAACCATAACGGATTTATAAAAATGTTCATAACTTGTTTAAAACCCGTGAAAAAATCAAATAAATAAAAAAGGAGTACCGAAAACGATAAAGGAAGGATAAAAAAGTGAATTTCAGACGCAAATCTAAAGAATCACAAAATATTTTTTGCGCTGCCCCGGAAGTATATAAACAGCCTGCAAAATTTACTACAATATCAGCTTCAACAACTCCGCCAACACCGGGAACCCCAACAACCCCGTCAGCAGCAACAGCAATCAACCGAACGGCACAAGAATGCTATTCGAGAATCCAGCCGTTGCGGCCAAGCTGCAGTTTCCCTACAATGTGCCGCCGCCTCTGCAAGCGGCGGCCGCTGCTGCCGCAGCTGTGCCAAATTTAAGGTAAGCCCCCCTTTTTCTCGCTACCCGAAAATGAGAAACAAGAAATAGCTGTCCAACAACAACAGCAATAACATAGTGAAGGTTGCTCTCCGTGTTGTTGTTGTGACTGGTCTCAAGGCCATTAAAGCGTTAATGCGCTTTGTGGTTTGCCGTCGCGTTTTTTTTTTGTTTCTCCCCCCTCTGTGGCATATTTATGAATTGTTCTGTTTGCTGCCAGCTTTTACATTTTTCATCAGACAGAACGATCCGATTTGATCCTATGATTTTTAGTTGCCTTTCCAAATTGCATTCAGTTGATGTAGTTGACTTTGGTTGAGCTTTATATTTCTGAAGTTATCGTTTCACTTTACTTTGGGGAAAATGTCACAGTGGTTCCAAATTGTAGGCAATATAAGATAAAGATTACTATGTCAGATAATTGGGGAATTGTTTGTATCTGTTATGAAAACCTTATATTAGTTAGTATTAATCTTATGGTGTTTTAGATAGGATTTGTTTTTGTATTTCTGATTACCTTTGCTATAGTTTGAAATTAATTCAGTTAACCTAAAAATATGCCGTTGTGAGACCGGTCAAGTTCTAATTGGAATGACTTTTCTTATGAAAACAGGAATTACATGTTCTTTTTAAACATCTTTTTAAAACCACTATGGGGAATGATGATAACCAGTTTGGTAAATGGTCTTAAGCGGATTTCCCTGGATTATTAATGGCTTACAATTGCCTCAAGTGGCGTTTGTAATGACCATTTAGGTCAAAGTGAGAGTGTTGTGCGCATTGCTTGGTCTTGGTCAACTTTAAGCTCATATTCAAGTTTATAAAAATATATTGTACATATGTATATACTGTATTACGCATGTATAACATATAACGACAGTCTGGCGCCAGGCAATTAAGACCTTAGAGTTTTTTTTGTTTGTTTACCAATTAGTCTTTAATTATTATTATTAATAATTATTATATCATAAGATATGTTTGCATGTGGAATTCCACGCTTTGCATGATTGAAAACCAAAAATGTGTTATGACTGATCCACTTCAACAGTTTTCTACAAGTCAAATGTGTTTTGTTTTGGCTGCCCAATTGTGCGTGGCCGTGAGAGAATAATTAAAGATTAAAATAACAATTAAGCTAATTACCCTTGCATTTTAATGCATTTCTGCCGCTGCGGCACAATTAAGTACTTAGCCCCCAGAGACAGAGACAGTGCATCGAGCCCCAAGAAGTATTTCATATGCCAAAAACACACACACCAAAAATAAAATCATACATTTTCCATTATTCAAATTACAGCGACCACTGCATAACACTGACACTGACATAATGAAGAAAATGAGAAAATTTCAACGAAAATATAAATAAAATATATATACGTTTTGCGCACCGCGTAAGCAAAAAATTAACAACAAAAAAAAAAAAAATGAAAAAATTTAACTCGAACGATGAATGGTTTACCCGCCGTCCCTGCAATTTGTTTGACTTGTCAGTGTCAGCGGAGAAATGTGGCGACGATGTCTGTTTACTTAGCAAGTCTTGTTGAATATTTGGTTCTTCAATTTCTAGTGCAAGTTCAGACAGTCTCTAGTTAGTCGGGTAGTCGGGCAAGTAGCTCACAATCAGTGGAGTATACGAGAGTATTGCGTATGCTGTGTATTTATAAATGAAAAACGCCTTTCTTGTCATTTATTACTGTCACTTTAAATCCAATCAGCGCTTTGTCTATGTTCGGCGGGCTGCTGCGAGCATTTTTGTTGGTATCTTTCCCCTGATACATCATACACAATACAACACTTCATATCCGCTGTTGGCTGCCTTTGCTTCTGCTTTAGTTTGTATTGCGCCAAGTGTCGAGTAGATAATTTTCATTTAAATAAGAAAAACAACAGGCTGAGTTTGAATTTTTTACGTTATGGTAAAAATAAATTGGTATTTATTCATGGCACCCCAAGAAAAAAGCAACAACAACAACATAATATTGTATAACTTTATGACAGAAAGCTGCCATTATAGATTGTCGGAAAAGTTAGAAATAATGGAGGGTGCGCTAAGTAAATGTTGGTAATTTATTTTTGTTCGAATTTTTCAGTTGCTCGTTCTGTAAACAGTATTTGACAGATGCAAACTGAAATAATCGAGTGATGGATTTTATAAAATTTTAAAGCTTTTATAATAGTAACGTAAAGCTTAAGGATTGGAACACTGAAAACTTAAAAGCTTAATATTTGGCATTTAACTTTTTTAAGGTAGCTCAAAGCTCATATTGCATTCGTTTTAAAATAAACAAATTTCCCTTAACAATCACTATAAATGTATAGCAACATTTAAATTCAAGTGCATTTTAATTAAACTCTCAATCATGCGTTCTAAGAGCGCAACAAATCAAATCTAACTTCCGCATTAATTAGCATCCAACTAGACAAATTCATCCGTTTAAATGTTTTATATGCAATTATTAATACGCGTGTGGGTCGAAGAAATACGGCAAGAGAGTGAAGGAGAATGAGATACAATAATAGCGACAGACAACAATAATAATATATTGCCAGCACGCATATTAATCAAGGTGCCTTCATATCCACTCATGTATAATTTATATTTGTAACTGTGCGAGCGATACGCTTACAAATTAACATACATGTTTAAACGTTACTCTTATGCAAGTTGATCAGACGTTATCTTGGCTAATTTGTAATATGTATTTAAATAGAACAAACCCACCCTATATGCAATATATATGTAGTATTTACAATTTAACGCAACATTTGTTAGATAAAATTAGCTACAGTTTTTGCCAGGTGCTCGATGAAAGCCAAAAATGAGCCGTTGAGCAAAAAGTAGCCAAGCACAAAAGTGCCGCATAACAATAATAAACAAAACAAAATTTTGAATTTGAAATAATAATTCGTCAAGTGCGCTGGGGACACCAAACGCGAGATACTTTTACTGTTGGATTTCTTGATGTTGGTGGCAGGTAGCCCACGCTCCGCGCTCCACGCTCTTTTCTGTGACAGAACTTGTCGTAATTAAGCTACTACCTATAAGTTTTGCGCATTTCGAATTTCTTTTCTTTTTTTTTGTTGTTTCGTTTTCGATTGTGATACCCGCACTTTTGGCAAGATTGTCAGATTTACATTGAAATGCCATGTGATTATTCATAAGGCGGCATTGTGCGGATTGTGTGCGTGTGTGTGTTTTTGTGGATTTGTTCGCTTGGGGACGTTTGACTGACAGCTAGAGAGGGGAAAACAATTCTTCTGAAGGTAGCTGGCGATACTGCGACACCCACTTTCAAGTATTTACAAGCATGCACAAATATATATGTATGTGTGTAAATACATTGTTTGTGGGAAACATTGTTTTTGTAAGCCTATCTCTACTCAAGAACTTTGCGATTTGCATTAAATTATAATTTTTTTTTACAGTGCGTACTTGTGAGTTGTTTTCTTCGATTTTTAAGGTGTCATTGAGCTTTCTGAGTTTTTGAACTGCTTTTGATTTTCCCCTTTTAGCTTGGCTTTGATTTTTGATTGTTTTAATACTACAGTATTAGTAAACCATTTAAGATTATATAATATTTCAATAGTTAATTGTTTGCTTTTCAAATTCATATAGTGTCAATTTAGTTTCACTAATATTTCTAATATATTTAATATTTTTAATAAATTCATATTTAATTCATTCCTCGAAATTAATCAAAGTTGAAAACTGCTGCATCGATAGCTGTACAAAAAATGTCTAGAAGTCAATATAGTTTAATTGTATTCCCTTGTACACTTCCCACACCAGTTTCAATCGCTTTTAACTGTAATTCCTCACACATTGTGCTCTCTTTTGCTCGCATTTTAAAAAGCCACAACTAATTGACCAGCCACCAAATTGTTTTTCTTCGTTTTTTTATGGGCACTCATCTTTCATATGGCGTGACATGCAATATTTGTGGTAAAAGTTGTCTCAACAAAGCAGCTTAAAAGTTCCTTGACTTTTATGCCAATGTACTCATGATTTATAATACCCACACATCTACACATAGATATATCTGTGTGTATGCATGAGAACATATGTACATAAGGTATATACGTTCAATTGCAAACTGATTGTTAGTTACGTGCCTCAAGTGTTTGACCAAAAGCTGATTCATTTGAATGTGAGAAGCCAAGATTAAAGTTGATACAAAAGCAACGTATATTGCTTTTAACCTATTCCCATTTCTGGTCACATATGTAACACATTTTCTTTCCTCTTATATCCCCTCTCGCTCTCTATCCATATTTGGTCTTGTGTGGGAATGTCGTGATTTTGGTTGAGCTACATATTCAAGTGACTTTTGGGATAACACAGAAATTGAATGAGACTGAAATAAGTCTATATGCAGTCACATTTTCGAGATTAAATTAAAAGAGTTTCTGTCGTATCGACTGCTGTTGCGTCTGTTACTGCCGGCTACTGTCAAAACTGCACTTTGAGCTGTCGCCGTCATCATGTGGGCGTATTTCAATTATTTGCACGAAATGCAACAGTCAAACTCAAGTGCAATTTAATTGAAATGCCAACTAGAGTTGAGCTTCACTTGATGCAACCGTAGAAAAAGAGATAGAGAAAGAGATGTAAAGAAAGAGAGATAGAAGAAGGAAGATAGAGAAAGAGAAAAACTACGCTACAAATATTGACAGTGTGTACACATTTTGGTGGGAAAAATTAAAATAATAATTTCAATTCAATTAAAGCAAGCGGATCAGTCGAGCGCGCGCGACTGTATAATAACCTGTGCAGTATTCTAAATTAAGTATTTTGATTATAATAGAAGTAAGTAAATAACTGGTGTTTAAAGAATACCCTTATGAATCTCTCTTTTAGCATATGAATTCTTTGCATGCTTATAGCATCAAACTTTTGCATATGTGTACAGAGTCCATAAAAAGCTGAGTGTTACTGCTGAGATCAACGCGTTCATACAGATGGACAGACAGACAGAGGGACATGGCTCAATCGACTCGGCTGTTGATACCGATAAAGAATATATTTAAATATTTTATTGGGTCTGAAATGTTATTCACAAAGTTAATATGTCGCTGTACAGGGTATATAAAATAGTTTGATAAAATGTTAACATATTGAAAGCCAATGAGACCTTTTATCAATGTTGAACCTAATGAGTTGCATGTGATACAAGTTGTATCAGACAACTCAAATTTGTGATTTTTTTTCGTGTTATCAAAAGGTAAATAAATGTGTTCAGTTTTAGTTTAGTCTAATTTAGTTTTTCTCTTCAGTTTAAATCTGTAAATTATTGATTGTCAATGTTGAAGACGTTCGTAAAATTAGACAAATGCAACAATTTTCTGTTTAATAATTTATTATAACTTCATTTTAACTGAAAAAGGGGTTAACAAAGAGAACAGAATACCACAATTCAATCTAATACAATAAATGTTTATAAAATCCTGTGGGCGCTCAGTTAATTAAATCTTGTTTAAATGTGAGTATTTGATTACCACATGGCAATTTTGCAGAAAATTACAATCAATATTGAAATGATATACGTATACAAATGTAGTCTTTTGTTTGTTTACCCAATTCAATTTCCATGGAAAGACTTTGGATCAGTCAGTCTGGTGATTACCAAATGTTATCATTAGGGTCTCTTTATGCATTGTTTATTTCCTTAACTTATTGCCGCACTTTGCCTTAGTACTTTACAAATATGCAAGTCGATGTATTATGTCGCATGACTATTGAAATTTCCATGCTTTCAATCTGCTCAAAAGCCCATATGCAAATTTAACAGTGTTGAATGCAATACGCAGAAAAGCAGCTGAAGCATTCGCATGCTATACAAATACTTATATGCATATATATAATCTTACTTATGAATTGATTATTGCATGCTTTCCCGTTATACAGACGCCTGTTTGATTTATGCACTCTACTCGAAGAAAATTTTAGAAATAAAACCTTAAAAAAAGTACACATGCCAACGGAAATGTGCAAATTCACAGAGTATGAAAATTAGCAGAATTTTAACAGCAAAAATAAAAAAATATAAGAACTCAATAAATATGAAAATGAAATTAAAAAGCAATTACAAGTCATATAAATACAGCGCTACATTTTACACTTAAATTTAGAACAAATAGTGAGAAATATCTTTGAATAATAAAATGTTTAACGACTGACAAATGCACTATGATTTATTTACGCTACTAAATTCAATACATTACCATTTGTATTTCTTCCGTGGTTAGAGTTTAATATTTTTTTTATAAAATGTTTTTTTGTTCCTTTTTTTGGCTTCAGTGTTATATGTGCTTGTCGCATGCTATAACCGTCATAGAGACCAGACAGACGATTGGTGGTACTTAAATTGGGCCAGTCTCATAATTTTTGGGCCGCTTGTCGTTGTCAATTTTGTTAAATGTTTTGAGCAATATTAGCAGAGATTTTGCGACAAATATCTTTTATGTGCCAAAACAAATTTGCAAAAATGTTTTTGTATGTTGTAAGAAATATTTGTATATATTTATGGATTCCTACATTTTATGTGCAAAACATGTGTAAATTAATCAAATTCAATTTGGCAACCAAAGAGTAAATGTATGCGTACGTAAGCGAATGCATCAAATAGTTAGCTATATATATAATGGGTACACATTTCCACCAAGCCTTGGAACTGATCGTATTCTATGTGTATATATTTTAAATTGATTGATGATGATGAGGGGCAATTAAAGAATCGAAATCGAAATCGTAAACGAAAATGTGAGACGAACTTAAATGCGATCAATTGAAAATGGTTTTGAGGCCCACGCATGCCAAAACGAAGCCATTGGCGACTGCCTCAATCCTCTCAAGAAACGAGCTGCGAGTAATGAGCGTCTCATTAACTGAAGCTAGTTTTTTTTTCGTTTCGTCTTTCGTTTTTCAATGCGGTCTAAACTTTTGTTGCTCGATAGCGTGGCGCTTGTAAATAAGTTTGGCCCATTGCGCATTTAGTTCATTAACCTCTCAACTACAACAATTGTTGTAAATTTTCGTGCTGTTATTGTGTGTATCTGTGCTTGGTCGGCAAGCAGTTGCTCGGCTTGGTTCATTGTTGGCCCTAGAAAGCTCTGGGCAGGCCGTCAGTTGGCCTAGCAAACTAATAAAAACCAGTCGAAAAGGCTACAGTCGACCGCATTCGACAGTATAATACCCTGTACAGGCTTCTATATTAAAATGATGTTGATAATAGGTACTTTGATTAAAATAAAAGTAAGAACATAACAGGTGTTTAAAGAAAACCCCTTTGAAACTCTCATTTTGCATATGAATTCTTTGCTTGCTTATAGCAGCTAACTGTCACTTATTTATACATATTCAATCAAAAGCTGAGTGTTACGACACTTAATTTACTTATGCCTGTGTCGCAATAGTTCCCTATCTCGCTCGCACAAATATGCACACATGGTAAGCAGACGCATGTGTCACAGTCGTTCGCTGTCTCGCTCGCACACATGTGCTGCCTGCTGCTCTACGATTCCGTGGAAAAATAACTTTTATTGCTGATTATCTGTCTTATTTACAAACCGATCTTGATGAAACTTTCAGCGTTCCTTCTACATATCATTCTTAACGCACCTGTTAAGTTAGAAGTATCTACGTTGAAAAATGTGGCTATTATTCGTTTTTTTCGATTTGCGGGGGGAAGGGGGGAGGTATCCAAAATTTAAAATAAACTTGATCTGCGTATGGTATACAGGAACCTTGATGCCAAATTTGGTGTCTCTAGCTCTTATAGTTGCTGAGATCGACGCGTTCATACAGACGGACAGACGGACAGACGGACAGACGGACAGACGGACAGACAGACAGACGGACATGGCTCAATCGACTCGGCTGTTGATGCTGATCAAGAATATATATACTTTATAGGGTCGGAGATGTTTCCTTCTGCCTGTTACAAAAATTTTTTTCACAAAGTTAATATATCCCTGTACAGGGTATAAAAAGAAGAAAGAATATAAAAAATGCTGCCATGCTCTGATATGCCAATTAAAGTGCGACCAGCAGCTCATGGAGTAGCTGCTTCTTTCGCTGCCCCGTTTGCCTCGTTTTGTATCGTATCGGCGCCCTGTGGAGGCGTACTTTCTTTTATAGAGTTGTTTCCTAACTGACTGGTAAAGTATAGAGCGAGGGGGGGATAATAGCGTAATCTGTGGCAATTATTTAAAATTAGTTATAAGAGGCAGCCCCTATAAAGTTTTCCTACTTAATGATAGCAAACTTTCTTGTTGCACTTATGCTGAGAGTGTGTACATATCTTCTTACGAAGATATGTAAATTTATTGGAAGCGGTATAGTGATATTATCAGAATATGGTTACAGTGCGATTTGTATGTAATGCACTTCCTTACTATAATTCGCAATCTGTTGTGCATCATCATCTGAATGGAAAAACTTAATGAAATTGAAGAAATATCATTGTTCAAACTTATACGAAAAATAGAAAATACCTTAAGAAATTGTAACACTTATATTGGAGTATAAATAATTGTTTTCATTAGATATATATATATATATCTTGAAATATGGAAAGGAGAACTCCAAGTCGTACAACAATCGACATTGTGCAACCGCGACAAATGAAACTGTGACAAAACAATTTCATTTAATTAATGTCAAGTGCAAAAGAGCGTATATGTAATGTCAATGCATGTGTATCTGTATCTAATATATTTGCTGTGTGATACAATGCTTGTAAGAGATGTATCGGTATCTGTGGCTGCTGCATTAGAACGCACACGAATACAATTTACTATTTATCATAAGTCTAAGCTCAAGTTGCTCTTTCTCTGTCTCTTCTCTTTCCCGTCTCAACGAATGGGCTTTCACTACTTTGAGGAGTGATTGTCAGGAATTTATATTATCGATAGGTTATAAATTGAAGACAATGAAATCAATTGATTGGCATTTGTGTGTGCGACTCGACAAGCATATGTATCTGTGCTACTATGTATGCGTTTGTCTGGCATATGCAATACTTTGACCCCATTTTGCAGTTTATATAAAAACCGCTATATACGTCGTACATATAAGAAATGATAATTACGCGTTAAATATCTCAATTTTCTTCCAGACCGGTTTCCTAGCAATAATTACAGTCCCAAATCGCTAATAAATAATATCTCCTACCATAATAACAGCAACAATATTATTCTAGAGTAGCTCAAAGCTGCCCTTCTACTTTTACTTTTAGATTTATTAAGCATATGTTTTTGATATTTATTTTATGGTACAATTAACAATATTATTATTTTGTTTTTTCCACCTTTTTTTTAATGATGTATTAAATGCGTTTTGGGTTTTTATAGATATTTTTGGCAACATTTTTCCTTTTGACTCTGCCATTTGTCACCTAAGCCATTTAATTTTTGTTTCTTTGGTTTGTTGTGCAAAAAATTTGCCAACAGTCAAATTTTATGGCATTTAATTTTGTCATAAGCGTAAATAGTTTTCATATGTGTGTGTGTATGTGTGTGTGTGTATCTAAAAATGTATCTCGCTTGAAGGCTGCTGCGCCCAGCTTGATGCCTTTGATGCCAGCCGACTGATACATGGATGCAATTATTTTGATGGCAATTTCTTATGTTTATCTATTCGCATTTTAATTGACAAATTTGATTTAAACTGATCGAAGAACAAATTGTATATGAGTCAGCGAAATGTAAACAGGTCAGTAGATAAAGCTGTTAGGTAATGAACTTAGTTTGTATGGCTTGTATCATTCCTCATTCTTATTGCATTGAAAATCATGAAAACCCATATCGATGTATTATCCTATTGTAAATAGATGCCAGTCTCAGTCTGTCAAGTTCTCAGTCAGTTTTCCGGTCCGAAAAAAAAAACCACACAAAGTTTGTCGTTCTTGGATATACAAAAGCAGCCGCAAGTCACAGTAGTATTGACAATCGAAGTACTTAAAAACATTTTCTACCTACTTGGCAGACATACAACAACAGCTGCAGCAATACTAGATAACAATATTGTCTATCAATGGCAGAAAGCGGACAAAAATTGTCTTGTCTCGTTGTTGTTATTGTTATTTTGTAGGCCACAGAACAAAAACAGCTTCGCTTGATTGGTTGGTTGGCATGTCAAATGCAATGAACTCCAATGATGAAGAACTTGCAAGCGCGAGCACATTTTTCATTTCAAAGATAAGTTGTAATTAAGTATCACAAACTTGGTCGGGGAGGAGAGGCGTTTTGAAGTCGGCACGATATTTATCTGGAGAAGCCCCACGATTTGTTTTGTACAGCATTATCCACAAATTGAGTATCTAAACAGCCGGAAAATTCTAAAACATGCAATGCCAAAGCCAGGCCAAGTCAGGCCAGACAAATGCAACTGGGACCGCAAGAAGTTTGCCAACTAATATGATATGCTAAACAAATACATTTCTATAGCAAATGTATCTCGTGGATAAATAAACTTTAGCAGTTGACTGTCAGCTGGCTGCCAAGCGATTTGCATGTCAGTTGCATTCAATGTACATTTTTATATACAAACCTATGCACATATGTATATATTTTTTGCTGCCTTTGTTCTTGTTTGTGCTAAAGCTTGCGGTTTTTATATATATGAGAATAAGTAGATTTAACAGTTCGTGTACCACACACGGCCAATAAAGATTGCTCTAGGCCAGTTTATATTTCTATGATTACTAATTAAATATTCCCAACCAAATGAATCAAATTAACTGCTGAAGTGTTCGGCAACTGCAAATAATATAATCAGTATATTAATAATAACACTTAGCTTTGCATTGATTCAAGGAATATTATTATACTTCTTTTCCTTTAATTTTTTTTTTTTTAAGTAACTATATACAAATCTTACTTTCACTTTGGCCTATATTTCACGAAAAGTTTTCAACTTGTCGTCTGTATAAGTAATGAGCAAGTATAAATATTCATCTTCTTATTCATAAAACAAACACAAAGTGAACTTTTAATTTATCAACTCTGTGCCAAATTCTATGTAAATAGTTTTCATTTTACACTTAAAACTTTGACATCACCTACAAAAACCAAAATCCGTAGTTCTGCAAATGCTTTTAAAAGTTTTTAGTTGTAAAAGCCGAGACCGCAATCGCAGTTCAGTCATATTTGAATTCGTATTATGTTGTGAATTTTATTTATTTTATTTACAGAAAGCAAATATTTGAGTTTTTATTGGTGCTCTATTTTTTGTTTGTTACTCTATTCGCTGCAACGACCGGATGCATAAATAAGTGACAACCGGTTGCTGGCGAATGTAGCCTTAGTAAATTTCCGGCGATAGTCCAAAAATGAAAAATAAAAAGAAAAAACATGCTCAGTTTTCAGTTTGATTTTTTGTATATGAGTTTTTTTTTTTGTATAAATTTGCTCGTGGTCAATTTGAGTTTTACGAAGGTTTTATGTTAATCGCAGAATTGACCCTGAACTTGTGTACTTATGCGTACGGCTTAAAGTTCTTTTCTCGAGTAAGGAAAGTAAGTATAAATTACTAGGATAGTAAATAAAATGTATATCTTAAATGGTATATTTTCTGAAAATTGTTGATAATGCATTTAAAACAGATTATGACTTTCTATAAAATATTCTAAGCTGTTTAAAATTATTCAAATAACTTAAAGTTAAATTTATTAGCGTTGAGCAAGGTTTCATTCATTTCAATCCCAATTTGGATTAATTTTCCAAACGCCACAGCTCATTTCGCTTTAAATCCATCAAGTAAACTTGTTGCTCGGGCTGAGTTGACTTTTAATCATAATTGAAATCTTCTTAACCATTATGCAATACGTCGTTTGCCATATTGCTTAACTCTCGACTGGGCACACAAAGCTCTCTGAATCAAAGTGAAACAATATTTCAACTATTTCTTATTGCCGCACTTAAGTACCCGCTCTTTGGGCTCTTTGGGGCCCATTTCCCCGTTCCCCCGTCTGCGTGGCAACGCATTGCACAAACTCAGAGCCAAAGTAAGGAAAGAAAAACCAGTCGAAAAGGCTACAGTCGACCGCATTCGACAGTATAATACCCTGTACAGGCTTCTATATTAAGAGTATTTTGATAATAGATACTTTGATTAAAATAAAAGTAAGAACATAACAGGTGTTTAAAGAAAACCCCTTTGAAACTCTCATTTTGCATATGAATTCTTTGCTTGCTTATAGCAGCTCACTTTCACATATTTATACATATTCAATCAAAAGCTGAGTGTTACGACACTTAATTTACTTATGCCTGTGTCGCAGTAGTTCCCTATCTCGCTCGCACAAATATGCACACATGGTAAGCAGACGCATGTGTCACAGTCGTTCGCTGTCTCGCTCGCACACATGTGCTGCCTGCTGCTCTAAGATTCCGTGGAAAAATAACTTTTATTGCTGATTGTCTGTCTTATTTACAAACCGATCTTGATGAAACTTTCAGCGTTCCTTCTACATATAATTCTTAACGCACCTGTTAACGTAGAAGTGTCTACGTTGAAAAATGTGGCTATTATTCGTTTTTTTCGATTTGCGGGGGAAGGGGGGAGGTATCCAAAATTTAAAATAAACTTGATCTGCGTACGGTATACAGGAACCTTGATGCCAAATTTTGTGTCTCTAGCTCTTATAGTTGCTGAGATCGACGCGTTCATACAGACGGACAGACGGACGGACAGACAGACGGACATGGCTCAATCGACTCGGCTGTTGATGCTGATCAAGAATATATATACTTTATAGGGTCGGAGATGTCTCCTTCTGCCTGTTACAAAAATTTTTTTCACAAAGTTAATATATCCCTGTACAGGGTATAAAAACCCAAAACCAGTTTTTAGTTTTGGCTACCCTAAAAGACAATAGAACTCGGTTGATTGTCTTTTTGTGGTTTCATTTGTTGTGTTTGCATTGTGAGTGTGTGTATGTGTGTGTGAGTGCAGGCCATTCGTTCGGTCTGACTGACTGATAAACTGGGTGTGAATAGAATTTGTAAATCGCATTCATGTGAATGCTTCATTGGGTGCTCTATACATTGCTGTGCATCATTGATAAATATAACATAAATCAAAAGATTTGCACCACAAATATTTTCGGGTGCAACTTGTGGATGGGGAAATGGGCAGAGACAAGTGCCACTGCAAATGTTGCACCAATACTAAATGCAATTAGTTCGGCTCCAATTCATAAACTTGCATAAATGTTTGACAATTTTGTGGCAGCTGCTTTGGCTATCGATAAATGTATCCCTCAATCACACATACACACATACTATGACAAACATTTAATAAAATTCATTTCCCATCTGTTAATGAGAGACACGCTTGAAAATTTCACTCTCAACAAGAGACATATATGCGAGCAGCATCCAATTAAACTACTAAACCACAATAGTAACAGCAGCAGAAACAATAACAACAGTAACTAGCTTCAAGTTTCACTTTCACATAATTGCTAAATAATTAGCTCCATCACCAAAATGCAATCCAAGTTTTGTTGTAATGTGTTTTACCAGCTGCCAACTGCCAGCTGCCAGACAACGAACTCGTTTGGTGTCCAGGATTGTTATGCTCCAAACAAGTTTTCCAGCACTTGAGCATGTGTGTGTGCTCTGGTGTGTGAAAGTGAAAAATGCATTGTGATCAGCAGACAGTTAACAATACTCTCAGCAAGCTGGCTAACAAGCACGCAAGCCATCTAAATGTTAAGCTTATTGGGCCAAACACGCCAATGAAAACTTGCTGCCTTATGACCAAATAGATGCAATGATTTGATTTATTTATATATAAAAACAGGATACCTGCAGATAGAAAGTCCTTTCTATGCAAACTCTTTGATAAGAAACTAAATTTGTTTAAAATTAAATATATTAATTACAAGTATTTAATAAATACTTGCATTTGATAATTAGTTCAAGAATTAACATGATATATTATTTATAAATTGTTTTAGGGTTTCTAAGCCTAAAGCAATTAATAATTAGATTTAAATGCTTCTTCAGCCTGTGAATGTAAGTCGTATTGGTTGAAATGCAATTCATAAAAATGGTTAAAAAAATACTAAACTCAGTTTACTGACAATCTAATGTACTATCCGCTTATTCATGGCTTAAGTTCTATCTGAGAACGCAAATAAGCGTTTAGTATAGAAGCATTAAATAAAGATACTTTGAATTTCAAAGAATTAAATGTTTAGTTCTTTTACTCTGTCTGGTCCGTCGTCAAATACAGTCTTTGTTATTTATATGGCAATTCCCAACAATAAACATTTTCTTAATTCTGTTTGCATTCGCAATTACTTCTTCTGCCTTTGGAGCACATCAAATTTGATGGCTCCCCAAAGGGAGCCTAGAGAGTAGTCTGCTTTCCTGTTTGTTGGTCAGCTGCCTTGGCTTTAATTAGAGTCAGAGCTGGCTCTCACAACGAGTACTCAACAGCAGTCTCTCTCAGGTCATTATCATTTCATTAACATAGACATAAAAGAAGATCTTCCCTTGCTGCACCCAATCTCCTTCCTCACCCACTTTCCACTGGTGTGGTGCGTATGTATTGAAATGAAAACACGTGTTGCGGCTATAAACAAAGAAATTGGTAACTGTTGGCCCGAAAACGCCAAAAGCTCGCACAGCGTGAAGAATACAGCCCTTGAACAAAAGCAAAAAACAAAGCAACAATTTTGTTGATTTTCTTTCCGTTGTTGTTCTCACAAATGTCAAATCCCAATTTAATTCGTTGTTTTTTTTTCTTGGACCTTTGCAAATTTTTGTAAATACAAAATCTAGTTTAATTAAACGTAGACCTGTTCCGTATTTCGAAAGCTCGTTAACATAGGGTAATTGTTTGGAGCGAGCACTCTTTAAAGCTCATTCATAAGTTTAAAATTCGCATTTCCAAATTACAACATCCATAACACGATTACATTAAACTCCTCAGTTTGGATTGAACTTTTTTAAAAATTAAAAATTATTTCAATACAACTAATTGAAATATTTTGTATACCAGATATTATTTTATTTTCCAAAAACAATTATTATTAATCCAGTTAAAGCTATGAACTGACTAGGCTATCCTTATTTTTATCTTTAATCTATCTTTATTCCAAAAGTGAATTAAAAATTCGTACTAAATAAATCGGTTAAATTCAAGTCAATAATAAAAATGCAAAATAGATATTCTTTATCTAAATATAAATCTCATTCAAACTCGTTCAAAGTATTTTAATAAAAGCTTTTGTTGTTTTTAAGGGCATTTTAAATTCGTATTTTCTATTAGCTTACCGTTGGGTTTGCTAGATTATTTTTGCTTTTCTCTGTTGCCTGTCTGCGGGGATGCTTATAACAAGCATTTTTCTGCGAAATTACGTGACGCCATAGCTGCCAATGTTGCCGCGTGCTTGACAATTTCCGACATATCGACAGTTGCAGCATGAGACACCAGCAGCAGCAGCATTGGCAGCCATGACTCCTTCATCAAGCTGCCACCTCACATCTTCTTGCTTTAGTTGAAAGTTTGAATAAAATGTAATCCAGCAGTTGTGTGTGGTTAGAGTAAAAAAAGAAAATGAAATATGAAATAAATAAAAAAACGCCATGTACATTCGTATATAACTTATAACTGTCTGTTTCCAGCTACACTACAACAAGAACAACATCAATAATAATAACAACAGCTGTGGCTGTTGTGGAACTGTGTTGATTTTCATTTTCAGCACACTAGGCGGTGGCACGCCCATTGAGCGTTCCTCTGGTTTTTCGCATTGATTGCGTTACAATTTCAGGTTTTTCAATTTGTTATTGTTGTTGCGCTCTCTTTCAGTTAGTCGACTTCTACTTTTGTTTTTGCTGCTTTTTACCGGCTGTGTGGCGGGCTGCCACTAAACGTGTCCGTTGGGTTTGTTGCTGTTGTTGCTGTTATAGTTGTCGTTGTTGCTGTTGTTGTCTGCCACAGCAAGCGCGCCGTGTGTTGGAGTTGATTTTTATCTGTATCTACGGTCGTTGGTTGAGCAGCAGCATTATACGAATAAAGTTGGCTCTGGTTTGCTTTGCTTGACTTAAATGCTATTGCTGGCTGGCCAACTGGGCTGACTAGCTGGTTGGGCGTCTTTTAACCGGTTTCGTCTCAGGCTCTCATTTGGTTTCGTTTCGTTTTCATTTCGATTTACGAGCGCAAAAATTTTAACCAAATGAATAGAGCAACAGACACAATGCTCTCGTTGTCGATATTTTTGCTCTTGTCTGTTGGACATTCAAATTCAGCCAAGTCAGAGATCTTAAAAGGTTTAACTTGCGGTAAACTTCCTGCCACTGAACCCAAACAATATATATATATTTGTAAAAACGATTGTGCGAATTTTCATTTTACACTTTTTGTTTTTAAGTGCTGGCACTACTGAGTTTATAGTAAAGGAATTCAATTTAATTTATTATTACAGTTAATATTAGCTCTATTAGCTGTTAAGTAAAAAAACTGTTTTAATTTCCCTTTGCTTTATGGAAAAATGGATAACGAAAACCAAAACAAAAGAATTAATATAATACCACATTAAGTTGCCAGTACTGTAAATGGTTTTTGTTTATTTGTCATGAGTTAAATAAATTATTGCATATTGTCATTTTATGTTGCTGTATATAAAAATGACTTTCATTTCCTGCCATACGAAGTTATTGTCACTATGTGGGAGTTTTATTGAGATCGCAGTTCCAGTATAGCAGTATACTCTTTTTTATGGACAAAATACCATTTGATCATAAACAAGTGATTATATATATATATATATATTATATAATAACAAGCTTTTATATTTATAGAATGTTTGTACTAAAAGTGTTGTTGTTAATAAGGAATTATTACGATTGTTTTGAGGAAGTCTTACAATGTGCAGTGACCAGCTTTCAATGTCTTATATCATAAGATAACTTTATTATTACCTAGACAAATTATAAGCTTCCAAATTCTTCTCCACTATATAGTCTATATTTAAATTTTTATTTTAAAATCAATATTATCTATTGAAGGTGATAGTTCTTTAATAATGTGTATCCTGTATGATACTCAAATACTCTTTAGATTGTCGAATCGCTTATTGTCCAATAACTCTAGTTTTGGTAGAAGAAGCTTAAATCTTATGCAAGAGACAGAGACATGTTTTTATTTATGTATTTTCGTAATATCGAGATTGGAAAGATTAGTAATAAATATTTTATATTTTCTACAATTGATCTTATATCTAATAAATATGCAAATTTGTTAAATAGTTTTCTTAGGGCTAAGACAATACATTATAAAAAATAGCTAAAGCTGGATTGCCAATTTGAGGACACTTCATGACCTTTTCATACAAGTGTTGCTGTCATGTGCAGTTTATTTTTATATTTTTTTCTATGACCGACAAAATGCCTTTATTAAGATGGTTTGCAAGAGATTTGACACACCCACAAAGCTAAAGGCAATCGACTAAAACAAAAACAGCCTTCAACTAAAATAAAATGCTAGCTATTATAAATATTATTGGACAGTCTAAAACTTTAACAAAAATATAAACTGTTTTTATAATTTATCATAAGCGGCACATCTGTGTTAATGCTGTTGATGCTCATGTGTTGTTTGTACTTTTTTTATGTAAAATTGTTGTTCAAATTATTAATTATTTTGGCAAATCAACGCTTTGCTATGGCCTTTTGTTTGATGCTCATTTGATCGGTCAACATTGTTGTTGGGCGTGTTTAGACAGCTGAAGTTAAAATTGATGTCGGACGATACCGCATAATTGCACTGTTTGACTTAATGGATTAATTGCTTAGATTTATTACTAATCCAATCTGTTGAAATAGAAGTTAATCAGTTAATTAAATTGTCTTTTTTGTTTGTTATTCGGCAAAAAAATTAATAGTTAACTAATTCTTTTTGGCTGCTGTACATAAATCGTGGATGAAATTCTCTCAACACAATACTTATTAATTATAGAAATGATTTCGAGTGGAAAAATCACAAATCGTGACTTGAATGAATGCTCAAAAGAGCAAATGGATTGCTATTTTTGTGCGTTCAACTCACTCTATAACCCAACCATCCCCTATATAGAAAATATAGGGTTAAATCTGCTTTTGACAGCTACATGAAAATTGATTTTTACGAACAGGCAACAGCAACAATAACATCAACAGCCCACAAAGGCAGAGTCTGTGCTACAAAAATGTCAAAGCGGCGTATACGTTGAATTTTTGTTGAAAACGAAAATGAATTTCAGGCGACAAAATCAATTTAACTGTGGCAAGCTTTAGATTTTTTCCAGAGAAAAACAGAGAGAGAGAGAGAGAAAGAATTATTCCATCAACATGAAAAGCAACTGTGACGTAACCGTCTTTTATATATATATAGAGTATATAGAAATTTTGAAATGATTTTCATTTTTTCGATGGGTTTTTTTGGCTGCCATTAGCCAAAGTCAACCGCAACGAGGCCGCAACAAATCTCACCTGAGTTGCCGTAAAATTGTTGCCTGCAGTCAAATTAGAGAACTGTGCCACAGCCCACAAAAAATTATGAGGCACATTGGGACACAGCCGCTGCCACACGGCATGAAATTAAAAACAGACTTTTTGGGCGATTCTTGTTGTTGCCCTAGCCTGTGGCCTGCTTTTTGCATAACACAAAATCAATTACAATTTTAATTAAATATGCAAAGCTCAGCAAACGTGAAGAAGATGCAGAATAAATACGAAGAAAGAGGAAGAAACACAATCAGCTAAATGTCCCAGGCGACGTTTTACTAGCAAATAGCATCAGCCAGGACAAAAAGCAGCGAGTTTAAGGGTAAAGCCATAAAATGCGACACAATGAAGGGTATAAAGTTGACATTTTGATACACTTTAAAACCTCATATAGAATAAATAGAAAAACCTAAATTTAAAAACCGAAAAATGTTTTTTGTGGTTGAAATTGAAAAAAATAATCATTAACTTCACAAAGTGAGAGATTACATTTATCTTAATATTTAGATTTAAATCAAAAGATGACAGTAATTTGTAGGCGAGGAAAGAAAATTTCCCAACTAAACTGGTACGTGTGAACTAAGCTTACTTTTCTCTGGCCGTAATATAAGTTGTATAATGCTCGCATGACAGATTTATTTTTGACACATAAATAAGAGAAAGTTATCAAGTTGTTCAGAGACTGACAAATAGACGAAAATTAAGAGAAATGAATATAATTACTTATAATACTTTTTCTATTTAAGCTATCAAATTATTATACTCAACTCTAAATTGGCGTGTGTGCATCTTGAATAATATAAGTATCCTACTGTCTATATCTCTGAAATATTAAAAAAGAATAGAGCTCTTTGCTTTGGTCATAAAATTCTGAAAAATTGATGAACCTTTTAGTCGAAATTTCTTAATTAAATTGCTTGACAGGCCTTGGCAGTTTTGTAACTGCTGCAGTCTGTGTTTTTCGAGCTGTACAGACATCAATTACAATTTGCTTGCCCAGACACTTGGCCTAATCTCGGTTAGGATCTTTACATCTTTGATGAGAGATGGTAGCCAAAACTGCTAAGGTAAATGGAAATGCGGTTCCCACTGCAGGTTGGAAATAAAGCAGCTGCAGCATTTGGTCAATTTGCATTTGGATAACTTTTGATTGGTATCCACGTACAGTGAGCACTTAACTTGGCAGTGGTATTTTGACCGCTTTGCCGTTGGCAATTGGCAGTTGGCAGTTTGACGCAACTGGCACAAGAGTCAAAGCTTGATCTTCTCGTAAAACGTCCAGGCAGTTAATTTAGCAAAGTGCCTCGCACTCTCGAACCCCATATCTCCAGCGAAACGCTTAATTAATTTTCGTGTTTATTCTCTGTTTCATAGCAGGTATATACTACGTACGAACTGCTACAGCAAATGCTGCCAATATCGATTAAGGTCACAGTGCGTATACGCGACGTTGTATCCATGACGGCGTTGAAAGGAACGCGTGATTTAAATACCTTCTTGCATATTTACTTACCCCGTTATAAAGCTTAAAAAGTAGTTAAGAAAATGATTGTGGAAATGTATCTTTGTGATCTTTTATAAAGTTCTTAAACTCCATTTGACTTCTAAAGCCATAAAATCGATTACAAAGTGATAATCTTGTCTCTGGTTCGACTAATGAATAACTCACTGGAATATTTCTTAGTCTTTTCAGGCCATAAGAAAAAAAAACCAGTTGAAAAAACTTTTGTGCAAGATTTCATAATTTAAAGATTTTGTCTTCAACAAATTTTTGTTGTTCTTGTTGTTTGCCCCTACGGCAAAGTAACTAAAGTGTAAAATTTGGTATGCGTAGGCGACAGTAGCAGATAGACGAGTGACGGCAGCGGAGAGGAAGTTCAAGTAAGAAGTTGACGGTGTTCAGATGGTGATAGTGCTGGAAGTTCTGCTCTGAAGAGATTTGAATCTTTTAGTTGAAAACTCAGCTTATTAATAACATAATGCCATTATGAAATTACTTAAGACCAAAAATGTGTATTAAAACAACGAAAACATCAACAGCTGCACTGTTAAAGAAATATACTAGCAGCGGGAAGAAATACGATGTCATTAGTGTTGTGGCACTGAGCTTAAATACCTTTGAAATGGCATTTTCAACGAAACCAAGGACAGATTTTTGTACATGGTTTTCCTGCATGACCTTTTTTCTAGACCCCATGAAAATCTGATTTTAACGGCATGGCTAACAAATCACCTACACACAAAGCGGCTCATTAAGACGGCCCGGTTCGTCTGTCCGTCACAAAGGTTAACTACCTTTTCAAGCAAATATATGTCTCATGAATATATGTGCTGTTTATACCCTGTACAGGGATATATTAACTTTGTGAAAAAAATTTTTGTAACAGGCAGAAGGAGTCATCTCCGACCCTATAAAGTATATATATTCTTGATCAGCATCAACAGCCGAGTCGATTGAGCCATGTCCGTCTGTCTGTCCGTCCGTCTGTCCGTCTGTATGAACGCGTCGATCTCAGCAACTATAAGAGCTAGAGACACCAAATTTGGCATCAAGGTTCCTGTATACCATACGCAGATCAAGTTTATTTTAAATTTTGGATACCTCCCCCCCTTCCCCCGCAAATCGAAAAAAACGAATAATAGCCACATTTTTCAACGTAGACACTTCTAACTTAACAGGTGCGTTAAGAATTATATGTAGAAGGAACGCTGAAAGTTTCATCAAGATCGGTTTGTAAATAAGACAGATAATCAGCAATAAAAGTTATTTTTCCACGGAATCTTAGAGCAGCAGGCAGCACATGTGTGCGAGCGAGACAGCGAACGACTGTGACACATGCGTCTGCTTACCATGTGTGCATATTTGTGCGAGCGAGATAGGGAACTACTGCGACACAGGCATAAGTAAATTAAGTGTCGTAACACTCAGCTTTTGATTGAATATGTATAAATATGTGAAAGTGAGCTGCTATAAGCAAGCAAAAAATTCATATGCAAAATGAGAGTTTCAAAGGGGTTTTCTTTAAACACCTGTTATGTTCTTACTTTTATTTTAATCAAAGTATCTATTATCAAAATACTCTTAATATAGAAGCCTGTACAGGGTATTATACTGTCGAATGCGGTCGACTGTAGCCTTTTCGACTGGTTTTTATTTTTAATATGTATTTAAATATATATAAATGTTTTTTATTTAGGCATTATTTGTAGGTTAGTTGCAATTGCGCTGCCATCAAATATTTACATAGTCCACACTCGGGACAGAACCGTTGACAGTTGATGGCCGTCATCGTCATCAGCGTCTCTTCACAAAATCAAAAAAAAAAAAAGTCGAAAATATAAATTACAAAAAATATATATAAGCCGTTTGGCAAACAATTTGAGGTGTAAACTGATGAAGTTTCAACGCTTTGTGGTGATCATTATTGTTTGATAAACTAACCGGCGACTGACTTGAAATATCATTAAAAAACAAAACTCAAAGAAAAAAGTATTCATGGTATTTATATTTGACAAAGTCAAATGTCCATCAAAGTGTTAATAATTCATTTTGACGGGCTTGGGAAACAACTAAAATAAATACCAAGTAAAACTGTTTTATTCACTGTGTGAGTGACTAGAATATGCTCTGTAGTCAGCTCGAATTTGCATTTCATATACTTCATCTAATTATTCCCCTTTTAAATTGATATATTAAATTCGTTGACTCAACGTCAAGTTCATATAATTTATAGCGCCTCTCTTGTATGCTTAAAGCATTTGGTACAGGGTATACTCAGATTGGCGAAACACCTCAAATTTTACCATTCCAAATTATGTGCAATATTTTGTCTTTTATATAAGTTATAACTTTTAAAGAATCTAAGACTTAAGCATACATAAATCAATATTACATTTTTCTTTGACTTTGACTAGCAATTTTAGTGTTACTTTTGTCAACATTATTATTACGTTACTTTACTATTACTACCAACTTTTTGTTAACTGCTTCTAAGGCTACTACTGTTTTATAATAACAAAGTAACAATATTGTATATACAATTAATACTAGCATCACCACTACTCGTTAGATGACATTTTAGGAGCACTTATATATTTGTTACATAAGTGTACACATAAGTTTGTAAGCTCATGACCGTATGAACTTTATTCTAATGCAGTATTTGAAGTTCCCACGCGACATAGCTATGTTAACCACTTTGTGCCACGAAAAATGGTTGCTCCTAAATGTAGCAGCAATACTTGAGCTAAGTTTTTTGCAGCTCAAGTAGCTGACAGACAACGCCTACAAGACAAGACATGTGCCTGGGTATGCCAACTAACAGAACGAGTAGCAACAGCAACAGCAATTTTTCATTGTTGTAAAGTGCTTTTGAAATGGATTTTTACTTAGTTGTGGGGCCGCAAGAGCTCAGCTCTCTTGTGCTAGACTGTTGAGTTTCTTGGTGTGGTTTCAATTTTTTTTATTTTTGTGTTTTTAATGGGGTTACGGTCTGTTTGGTTGATTCGAGGTCGTCTTGACGCCCCCATCATACTACAGCTTTAGTGCGCACTGAGTTCCTTTTAATGAGTTTTTCTATCTGCGTTGCAGTTGCAAAAGTTTCGCTTTCACTCGGTCTCGCGTGTGGACCGTTTGAAGCCTTTCTATTTCGATATGGATTTTGAGTTGCAGCAAGGACACTCAAAATTGGTGTAGTCTAGGAACCTTTGTAGCGCAGTCATGGCAAGAACAAATTCACAATGGACACATACGCAAAAGTGTGCCTGTGTGTGTATGTATGTGAGGTGTAGTAAACGATTCGCTGCCATAAAATATCAACAATGGCATGAAAGCCAAAAGAAAACTAACTATGGTATGTTGATTTAACATAGTTAATGCGCATAAATGCGTTGCAGGGTTTGCACACATCAAAAGCCAGCAGCAAAGCAAGGAGTGGAAGGAGGGGAATTGAAGTAGGTTCAACAATAAACAAGCCATAAAATGTTGGCGACGTGTAGTCGACCTGTTTGGCAGCGGTTGCTTTTTATGACAATAAATAAAAATGTTAAATCCATGTGCCGATCAAATGCTCTATTATTGCTATATATATTTAAATATATGCGAAGTAAAGAATTTTCTATCTTAGTATACGTTTTGTTTTCAAGCCCATTGAATTGATCTATTCACTTGTGTAAAATAGAAAGATAAATAACGAAACGTAGTTGTATTTGTGTTTATTTTACGTTGATGCCTTATGAAGTTCATACAAGTTCAGAATGTCCTTGTCTCTTTGTAGAAAAACAAAGTTCCATTACACAAATTGTCTTTGAAATCATTTGTAAAAGCCCAAGAGTCTATCTATAGAGCATATAACAATGCCGTCAACTAAAGTTTATGTTTCTTCGGAGCCATTAAATGGAATCACTTGGCAACCTACAAGCTACCGAATAATATTCAATAATAAGCAGGTTAAAATGTTTTCCTCGCCACAAAATTGTTGTGTTGGAAAAGCATCTCAACTATTTTGAGTGAGCGCCTTAGGTGGCAACCTTTTGACAATCTCCTTTAGGGGCATAAGCAAGCTTCTTTTTTTTTTTGCCGGCTTTTGTGTGTGAAGATTGATTTGCTGCTCCCCTAAGATGTGGCGTGATTTTTTTGATTTTTTGTGTGTGCTTGGGACCATTCTGATTTGACAAACTTTTTAGTGTCTGGAGAATAGAAGAGCAGAGAGCACTTAATATTTCTGTGGTTTGAATTGGATGATCGTTTAACCTTCAAACTGCTGACAGTACCAAATCCATCTACTAAATACTTATCTATGCCAATAATTCAACATAAAAGTCAAGAGACGCTACAAAGCAAAGGGCCAGCCATAAAAGTCAGCAGCAAAGCAGAAGCAGCAAAAAGGAAGGAAACTAAAATCAACGTCAAACACAGACGAGCCCATTAATTTTTATTGCGCACGAGAATCCCCAGAACCCCGAAAAAAAATTTGAATACAAATTAGCAAGCACACATTTAGGCGCGGTCCGCCATAAATTCCATAAATACCAAGCGGCAACTGTTACGAATAGAGGCCCAAAAGCAGCCAAAAATGGCAAGGTAGTAGTCCTCGTCTGGATTGTCGATTGATATAAGCTCGTAACTCGCAACAGTATCCTGTGAGCCATAGCACCCTGTATAATTACGACGTAAATACATATACATGTAAACAAAGTGAGATGTACATGTGCTGGTATTGCGTGCTGAATAGCGTTGCTGTCGTCGCCAGAGGGTTGGTTTTTTCACTGTTTGTTCTTTTGCTTCAATGCTTGGTCTGGTATAATATTCTCGGGGTATAACACCAATTTTATGATGTTTGTTTACCAACTTGTTATAAATAAATAATTTTATAATTCAAATATATTAGGGGAAAACTTTTACTTGAAAATCAATTCCAAAAAAGCTGCAACTGCCTTTACTATTACTGGCATTGACAGTATATAAGGAATATACGCCTTTTGAACGCTAAGTAGTTACAGATGATGTCAACTTAAAAACGACATTCCTAAAATTCCTTTTATATATCTTTTTTGTTTAAATCTTTTATATATCTATTGAGTAATTCCTTTGTTAAGAGTATTTTAACATTCGCATATTGATTTTACTGTTTAATGAGGGTATTCCAATATTTGGATTTTTTTATTTCTTTTATGTAGCTCTTTATATAATAACAGAAATATTTCTTATATCTATTTTTCTTAGGATTCTCAATGTTTTCCGTAACATTTTACAGCTTCAGGACCTTATATTATACGGATATTATTAAGTGATTACCAATTTGGCTTCGGTATTAATTGAAATACCCTTAATAAACAGTTCATTTTGAAATGATAAAAACAGAAGCCAAATTGGAATTCACATATAACATAAAATAATAATATAAACAAGCTGTAAAATGTTAGGCAAAACATTGAGAATCATATATATATATACAATTTATTTATCCTAGTGTATCATCTGCTTACTTAGGGTACTTCAATTTTTTTTAATCTGTGTATTGTTAGTCTTAAAGGTTTGCCTACTTCAGGGCGCGTGTGCAGACACAGAAATAAATTTGCGAGCATTTTTGTGAGACAGGTCCAGACTTATTGGCGTCGTTTATTCTTGTTTTGTTCATACTTAGGCAACATAGCATCATAAAACGGAACTTTCGTTGTAGTTATTGCTGTTGGCAGACGTTCTGTTGATTCGTTAGTTTTCAGTTTTTGATTTCTAGGGATGTTTTTTTATACGCTATTTGATTGTTGTTGTGACAAAGTTTGGCTAAGCTGTCGCTTAGAATTTGGCTTTTCTTAGAAACTGACGTCAGCTGCGCTGGTTTCTCTGTCTGACTCGCTGGCTGGCTGATCAGAGACTATAGACCGTTGGAGGATATTGTATTTACAGTCGCAGCCTCAGGTATTTGCCACTTGAGCCCGGCCTCCTTAGGGACATACAAATAATGCCTAATATGACGGAGGTGGCTGGCTATAAGCAGCTACTGTTTGCTATAAGTATATCGGGCATTATGTGGTACTTAGACTGCTTATAGGGATTTGGACGACGTGCACTTCAGGTGCCTTTTGTTTTGTGTATTCTATGCCACACAGTATTTGTTTTTGTTAGATCTCTTTATAATTAAAACTTATGGCTAACGTGCATGTGAGTATGTGTGTGTATGCCAAGCCATCTTATTAATATCTTTCTTGTTTTTTGTAGCCTGCTTTTGGGATGCTGCATAAACGTAAATAACTTTTTATGTCAATTTGCCCCACAGAGAGAGAGGAGAAAGAGCGATAGATAGGGGAATAAGGGGGCGACTTTACACATCAGAAAGGTACTGCCATAATGCTTATTGAGCTCGTGTCTGATGATTTTGCCGTTTGCAATGAGCATTTCACTTGATTGATTTTGTTATAAAATTAAAGATAAATACAAATGGGCATATAAATTTTATTTCGAAAATTGCCCATTTGCATTTGCTAAAATATTACTCTCTGGCTTCTTTTGGGTCAAAATTACATTACTAATATGCCATGATGCCTTACCTGTTCTCGCAAGTCAAAAAGGTACTTTACACTGTGAGAAAAGCAGGGATATTGAAATAACTGTGGTCTTATTCTTACTCAAGTTTCAAACTGACTCATATTTATATTTAACATATTTATATGATAATGATATTATAAGATTATGTCTTTCACTCTATTGAAAAAATTGTAAAATGTTAATTGTCTTTTTTGTACGGTGTACAATTGACATGCCTCACTGGTCTGCTGACTGACTTCCTGTGTGTGCGAAGCGCTTCCTGCGTACATGTTCTTACTCATTCTGTATATGTGTATAGGTAAATATTTATCTTCTTTTTTCCATTTCGGTTAACTATATGTTGTGCATTTAAATTTCAATGGCTGGTGGCAATTTGGCATGGGCCCATGTTCTGTTTATTGGCTTAAATTCATCTTTAAAGCCTGTCTATTACCTGACATGGCAAATGCGTTTTTTTTTTTTATGTTCGACATTGCAGTTTATCCAGGAGTATATATATATATATATGTGTGTGCTTGTTGTAGCATGTCACTTTATTTTATATGATTTAATTTGGAAGTTTGTTTCGCTTTTTTCAGACGTTTTTGTCTATGCAAATTTTGTGCATGGGAAATATTCCGCGTGTATTGTCTTTTTGCCCTCCGGCTCCAAACTAATGCAGAAACCGTAATAAATATCTATTATCAAAATAAAAAATAAACACATATGGAAATTTATGTAATAAATTGTTCGTAAATCGTACAATTAATTTTTGATACTTCATTCAATAATTTAAACTATCATTTTATTTTTTCGATTGCTTTTCATCCTTGACCTGACTCCATAAACTAATTGAATTACTCCGTATATATTTTTGTGTGTTTGTTGCTTTGCCTAGCCCATAAAAACCCAACAATCAATTAACATAGTGCAATATATTTCTTTCACCTTTTTCACCTCTGAATATAAGTTTCTTCTGATGGAGGCTGGGTAGACCCAACTTCTAACGTTCACTTCGCTTACACTTAAAAACTGCGTATTTGTCGGTATTTCTCTTACATATTTGTCAGCTGATATTCAAGTTGTTGTTTTTGATACCTGCAGAAAACTTGTTTAAAATTCCAAAGTTGTTTTTAATTTTATGTTGCGCGGACAGCGTATTTCATGTTAATTGTTTTGCCTTGTCTTGTCGCCGGCGTGCCAAACTTTGATTGATTTTATTTATTTTTTCAATATCAAGTTCAGCTCTGATAAATAATATTTTATTTTACAGTTTATATATTTATTTCATTTTAAATTAGCTGCCAAATTTAATTTGAACTAAAATAACAAAACTATAAGAACAGGGTATAAAAATGGCACTGTCTTCCCGTCTAATCCGGTCATTGTCAACTGATGGAGGATTCTGCATTTGTTAGCATTGTAATGCTAATTTTTTCGAAGCTACGTTTAATTATTTTATGGGGATTGAATTGAACAGAACTACAGAGATTGCTCGGAATTGAGAATGCTTCATAGATAATTTTAAATTCCCAAAGAATTCTTATAAAATAAATCACCTAAGAATTCTTCTTCATTCATTTCTTTTTTTAAATGTAACTAGCCTCACAAATTTGGTTAAAATCAGGTCTACTTTCATCAACTTCATATTTAATACTTTATCAGTTTAAAGTGTTGTACCATCGGCATTAAGATTCCCCTAGAAAATATTTTGTTCACAAATAAATAATTTAATAAAGCATCTTGTGAGTTATTTGTAAACACTTTTTTTATATGATTAATGGGTGTACGAATTCATACAGCTGTCTTTGAAACTCGACACGGCTCTAGTTGACAATTTGAAGTCGTCTTTGCTGATTGGCAGCCGCCGCAATCAAACTGACTTGAATATAATATGTTCAATAGTTGTAGTCAATCTGCATCTGACTTTGGTTCTTGGCACTTTGGCATTTTGGCAGCAATTTAATGAAAAATGTGTATACATTTTTCAACCATCTTAGGTAATCGATTTGGCCATTTTTCATTCAGCTGGCAGTTAAATTGGCTTAAATGCAGGCGTTGCTTGCTGGCAAAGTGCATCTAACAATTTATCCGTTAAATTTGCTGTGCATAATCCCAATGCTTCTAAGCCGCTTTGATAGTCGCCTCACTGTTTGTCTATCATCCACACTCTCTATCTGTCACTATAGTCCATCTGTCAGGTTGCTTGAGATGCCGCTTGGAATTTCACACGATGAATTTTGGATGAACTTCCTTGTATCCATCTACTCCACGTAATGCTGACTGCTCATTCCGTTGTAATTCAAGTGGAACTTTTTTGCTCTTGACAAAAGCATCCTCAACATAAAAGATTTTATTCCGATTTTTTCTTGTGGCTTACACTTTCACGATCTTTGTTTTTGTTTTTGATTTTCTTTTTCAGTTGTTTTTTCTTAATTTTTCTCATTTGTACTCTAAGGCATGTATTAAATTTCACTTTTTTCGCAGTTATCGTCGCAAATTTACATGGAAATAGCTTTAGTTGAAATATTCCATTGTTTTTTTTAGCTTAGCTATGAGTACGTAAATTTGTATAGGGGTAACCGAGTTTCCGTTGAATTATGGGCTTCGTATTTCATTTGTATCATAGACGATGCCACGTGAGAGATATTTTATATAGAACTGCTACTTAGTCGCAATTTAATTGGAAGATAAGTGTTTTGTCAGCCATTTTTCTCTAATAAGATAAGCTTTAGTATCGACCTTAATATTACTATATCAACAACTATTGAAATCGTTTTCTATAGGATTAAATGTAGTTTAAAATTTCAATGACCATGAATTATACTACCTGCCTACAATACCTATTTATAAGTTCGTAATTTGCACGACTGTTGCATATTGCCAACGTTTTTCTGGACAATAGATGACTGAGATTGATTTGAAAATGAAACACATAACGAATAATCAATGAGAATGTATTAGGATTCTCCTCTTTTTCTATTAATTATCAAACGAGAACACCCATTTATGGCTGAATGTGGTCAAAGTAAGGGTTTCCTGTACATTTAGACAATTAGACATTCCCCGCACGCTCACACTAATCAAATGTACATGTTACCAAATGCACACACAATAACTGAGCAAACGGCAGGGGAAACGGGAAAAAGAAATGGGTAACAATCGTCGGTACCATAAATACTGGTGATTTTCGATTGAAGCGTTGCGATAAATGAGCCAAAATGTGACACGCGCCCACGTAATTAGAACATTACCAACATTTAAGCCAGAGAGTAACTATAAATTATGTCTGCCACATTTGGTCATGTTTTAAAAAGGTTTACGTTTTCGTTGTTGTTGTTGTTGTTGTTATGCTACCATCAACAATTTGACAACAATTTTGACAGGCCTCAATGTGAGCTGAGTTGTGCAAGGCGGAACTTCACAAATATCACTGCTTGTTTGGAATTCAATTACGCATTAAAATAATTATTATTATTTATTGTTTACACTTCAATATTTGAAGTTTTTATAATCCCAATTTCAAGCTTGAGTACCGCTTTTGTCTGTGGGCAGCATTATCTTTATATGTGAGATTATATTTACCTTGAGATTTCAGTAAATGGTTCATAGAGTGGACACTTGAACTATAATTTGACACGGTTAAGAGTGTAAATAGCATGAGATGTGTGATAAGAATAGTGTCAGAGATATATACATAAAAGGTCCGAATGCATTGCAAAGGTGCAAAAGCTGAACTTCTACTATTAGGTTTCCTGTTAAATAATGTTTATAAGTTTTTAAGTCATAACTTTTCGATAGCAAGTTGAAAACAATTCTATGAATTCTCCAACAAGTGAAATATTTAATTTTTGAATAAAATATCAGTGTATAAATCGTCTTGTTAACATTTTCTATTCTCTAATTGCATTGGAAGAAAGCTAAGTCGTATGCATTAATATAATCCTATTTAAGCAACTTGATTAACTTTAATAATTAAATTGAAATGCGGTCAGTTCTGTAAACCATTAAGTGGCTCAAATATTTAAGCTATTTGTACCAGATAACAAAGTTACAGTTGTCAGTGAAATTGTGCATCAAATATTCAATTGCTTTTGTATTTGTCAATTCGAATGTATTTTAATTGGCTGTGCTTTGTTGGAGCCAGAAGCTAATCAGTTTGATTATTTTTATTATTCCAATTTAAAATCAGCTCCAATTCCGCTAAATTGACTAATTTATGCGTCATTATTCATAATGACAACTTAGTTATGGCTTGGCACTCAACAAAAATTAATACTTACATTATAAAAAAGAGACAAAAAAGAATTTTTAATAATCATACAATAAAACAAGGTAAATTAGCTGTGCTCGTGTCTCATATGCTTATGTATTTTATTTTAAATATGTTTCAACTTATGTTTGCTTGTTATTGATAGTTTTGAATAGCTTGTAACACTATAAATTGTACATAATTTAACCTAAATAGTTGTCCAATGATTGCCAACCCATTGGGACAGAAATTTATCTTGAAATATTTTGTGCTTCCCCTGTAACAAATCGATTGATATTTATAAGGTGTTCGCCAAGTCATTTAAAAATATGTATGTAGTAACCCAGTATATGATTTTTTAAATCTGTTTTTAATTGTACATTGAATATGAGTGTATTTAAAAACCACAACAAAAAATACGCCGATATTCACGCCCACAAAGTCGCCTATTTACACCCATTTTGTCGATAATAGTTGATGTATTTAGGAAGCTAAATAACACACACACATGCAGAGAAACAAACACATTCAGCTACACATACAGACAAACACACACAAGCCCATATTCAGAAATAGTAGCCCATAAATATTGACATTGACTTATGGGTGCAAAATGCGCAGTCATTAAGTTTACTCTCATTTATCGCTTTTACAGTGAAATCTCGCACTAACGTAGGTATTTGGACTTACTCAACGATAAAGTTGCACTAAAAAAAACAAATCTTTGTCGTTGTTCGGATTGACATGCAATAGAAACAGTTGCCGATCTTGATGAAACTTTCAGCGACAACTTATGCAACAACTTCATTGATTTTCAATTATCTCGCCATCTACTTAAATTTGTTTAAAATTAATTAATTTCTTAATTGCTTTATCTTCCTTGGCTGTGTATTCGCTTTAGTGAGCGTTCCCTGTACTCACAAGCTTTCTAATAGTGTAATGTTGTATGATATTTTATAAATGACCAAATTTGCGCAGAAGGTGTAATTAATATTTTAATTGAAAATACTATACGTGAAACTATTCTCGATTGATGCACAATTAGGATAGTTACCTTACTTCATTTGTCACTCCCAACCATAACTCTAGTGTAAAACAGGTAGCTAAATATGTATACTATATACATCTTTATACATAAGCATGTTTGATTTGATTAAATTTGCATTTCATATTGTTTCGATTGAATTATATAGTATTCGTGCATTATCATAAGATAAGCAAGTTTTTATTTTGGAATATATGAATAGAAAAAAACAAGCTTTAATTTATCTCTAGCCATCAAATGTTTAAGTAGATTTGAAATGGATTTTTTATCAATAAGCTTTAGTCCGTAAATATACAAACTCATAACAAATATTTTGCAAGGGCGATGCAAGGAAACAATATTCACAATAAAATGTTACTAATTAACCTTTGTATGTTTTTATGCCAAGTGTCTTTTAAGATCGTTGGGGAATATCGGATTAACTTTCCTTCTGCGCCAATAAATGATATGATTGTAATTTTCAATATCTCAAATTCAATTTTAAGTGCATTCCCAATTGTCTTATTAAATAATGTTTTCTTGTTTTCTAATTTCAGGTAAGAATTTAAACCAGGCATTGTCAAATAACAAAACAAGTAAGCTGAATGCAGAGAGTGCCCAATTGTTGGCTACCCTGTAATTTAATAGTACCACATTAATTTATGTAATTGCCTAACTATACCCTGTACAGGGCTATATTAACTTTGAACGCGTCGATCTCAGCAACTATAAGAGCTAGAGACAAATTTGGCATAAAGGTTCCTGTATACCGTCCGCAGATCAAGTTTATTTCAAATTTTGGATACCTCCCCGCCTTCCGCCGCAAACCGATCAAAGCTCTTTATACCCTGTTAACAGCATGTATTTCTGAACGTACACATTTCTAATTTAACAGGTGTTTAAAGAATACTGTTCTGAAACGCATGTGAAAGTTTCATAAAGATCGGTCCAGGAATAAGGAAGACATTCAGAAAAGAAAGAAGAAAGAAAATCTCTGAACATTTTCAAATGAATGGCACTGCTTTGCCAACAATTAGAATTCATTGGACGCTCATAGCTGCTCGCTTTTGCCAGTGAACACATTCTCGCCGAAAAGCTGAGTGTTGTGTCACTTCAAATGTCATACTGCTTGCCGACAATTATATTGCAAGTCTAAACGTAATGTATGCAGAATTTGTATAAAATCATGAATTAATTGAGATGCACTGAAAAAGTTGCCAGACCAAACTATAGAGTACGTTTATTATAGAGAACTGTACAGGGTATTATACTGACGGTTGCGGTCGACTGTTTCCGACAGGTTTTATAAAAAGACTTCGAAACAACGATGATTTTGATAGATTGTTTCTTAAGTTTTTAAGCCTACGAGAATTTTCAAGCTTACGACGTTTTCTTAAACAATTACCTGCTTTTGAAATAAACTATAGATTTATGTAATGACTAAAAGCATGTTATCAAGGCTCTGATCCGCAAAATAAAATCAATTCGTCAAGTTTCAACGCGTATTTAGTGCACGCTTCGAAAAGTAAAAGTGTCAAATTAAAATCAAAGAAACCCAAAAAGCCAAATATTTTGATTCCCGTCATTGACTGTGCGTCACAAGGTTAGCCGGTTCGTATGGGTAGATAAAATGAGCACTACTTGTGACTTTTATAGCCCAATATGGCGCACAGATTCAAAGATTCATGCATATTTATAAGTCTACAAAGTAGTTATTTATATTTGTTTTCAATTCTTTTTTTTGTTTTAAATTTTTAACGATTTCGATATCGATTTTATGACTTCTTTTAAACTAATTCAATATTTGTGCCATACACGATATCTGGGAACAAAATTCGGAGGCAAGCGACAATCGCGCTGCTTCAATTAGATTGAAGAGATTTTTTTAATCAAATAAAGTCGCTAAATGCGTAGGTAGATTGTATTGGTTAAGCGGATTTCTTTTTTAAAATCGTTTTTTTTTATTTAAATATTTTTAAGGTTACGTTGACACTTCGTAAAATATAGTTACATTTTGAAGTCCAAAATTGGGAGCACTCTTTAAATCAATTTGTCTGTTTAGTGGAGCCGCTTAAATGGATATGCTATGAATTTGTTTGTTAAACTCTTTTTAATTAATTTACTGCCGCTCAAAGCATAAAAAACAAAACAAAAAATAAATAATTTATCAAATTCCACTCGAAACTTTGTACCACTCCATCCATTAAAAGTCGTCTGCTTGACAGCTGAGTAAGAGTAAAAAGAGGAAAGGGAAATCTATAGTCTCCTCCCCACATTTTTATTTTTGTGTATCTGACTTCTGCAGCTGCGCTGCGATTGAAAGTGTTGAGAAAAATATAAGAATATTTATATAAAATTAATTGCATTGTACTGAAAATACACTTACACTTCACAATCTTATGTATATATAAACCATAACCATTAATTAATATTTTTCCACATTAATTGGAACGCTTTGGGTCTGCGCTTCCCGGAAGACAATTTGTGAGCAACAATTTGATTCATCGTGAGATCACATGCCATAAACAGAGCCACAGCTAATCATCAGCGTCATCATCATTATCATCAGCATGATGAACATATTTGAATAGGTTTCTTGTGGGCTTCTTTTGCACTTTTGCTTTCGATTTACAGTTCGTAACGTTTCTCCTTTTCGCTCCCTTTCTCTCTATCTCTGTATTTTTTTCTAATGCTGAATGCTCTCTTTTGTATTGTATGCGCTTTCGATTCAATTCAATTCAATTCAATTGTTGCTTCCCCTTGGGCGGTCGCCGAAGTTCCAATGGAAGCCCGGAGATGCTTTAATTATTCATTTTTTCAGCATTTTCTAAAAAATTTGTTGCATCCCAGTTGTAAAGTCTTTATATATATATTTACTTCGTGTGAGCACGCGGAAGCATTTTGAATTTTTATTGTCCGATATAGTTGACAGTTGCGTTAGATTATTTGTAGTAAAATCTTTATTCTTTATTTAAGCAATTGCTTAAAAGGTAGCCAAAAGGTGTGCTTAAAATTATACTTTATTAACACAAGGCAATTAGTAATATTAAATTTATATAAAGACTGATCAACTTCGATTTTTTATGTTTAGTGAATGTAGAATGGTAATCAAAAATTTTAGTATAGTACTGTTTCGAAAATAATTATTATGAAAGTTATTTTAGTTTTAATGACAAATTAGTTATACTTTTTAAACAGATACAATCTAATTGTAGTGTTCGCAGACCCAAGCGAAATACGTCAGTCTGAAACCATGATAAAAGTATAAAATTCAGTGCTTTTTCTATCGGAATGTGTTGGTAACCAGTACACAGAAGTCTTAACTCCCACGCTTTTTATTTGCATTCAATTTATGCTCATAAGCAAGCATGCATTCACAGTTTCACAACAAAGTCCTTTAGATATGTATGTGCCTGTGTGCGTTCATAGCAAGAGCCTTGGGTTTTGCATGTGTGCAACTGTTTGTAATCCGCTTAATTGTTTAATTGAAGAAATAGGATTACTGCTCCAATTTATATGAAACCGTTGCCAAAGATGGGTATCTGTGAGGGTGTATGCATATGTATGTATTGTGTATCGCATTACAGAACATAAAAATTAGCTTAAAGCATTATAAATACGTTTTATATCCCTTGTATGGCATTTGTGAGGCCCTTTGTTTAACAGGACTTGGCTCAAAAGAAAGCTGATATTATTACTTACGTTTACTTAATTTGTAGTATGATTGCTTTGACAAATCGATTCAGTGAATTCAGATATACAAAATAATATCCTGAAACAATATATTATTAGAGCATTCAATATTCAACCTTCTGGAAATAGATTTTACTCTCTGTGAATAAGCCACGGCTAAAAGTACTAAGTGTGTTAATGGGCGGGGTTGCGGCTGTGCAAGCGTTGACATTTGACAGTTTTTAGACAACAATGAACTAATTTAGGCAACGCAATGTCATACATCAACAAGAGATGTTATTTGTGATTTAGCAGTTGGTGTTGTTGCTGTTGTTAATGCTTTTTCCCCATTTCCTAAATTTTAATTTATATTTTAAGATGCATGTACGCAAAACTATATCGAAAAGCGAAGAAAAATTAATACGCTTCCGGCAAAACATGAAAAAAACAAATAAAACAACAAACAAATAGAAAATAAATTTAAAAAACAATCGTGTCAATCGAGCGCACGCGACAACATAATACCCTATACAACTCCCCATAAACATTCAAGTATTTTGATTATTAAATCATTACATATATAAGAACACCTAAGTTTGTATCTAAATTTCCAAAGTCGATATTGCAGCCAAGCAATTCATCTCAGGTCTTTTCATGCAGCTTGTTTGCATTGTCGGCAAGTGTTTTATTCGACAGTGTTGATAAATAACACTCAGTTTTCCTGTTAAATACTATTCGCCCAAAGCTACTAAATCCCTGTACAGGGTATAAAAAAAAAACTAATATTGAACATCATCGTCTCCCCCACACACTAAGCAGCTGCCGTCCGCAATCAATTTTCATGGTTAACCCACAAGTGGACGCAGTGGGATCTTTAGAGAGCGGCGGGTTCTTTGGGCTAATGACATGAGAATAAATCTCTGAGGAAAGTGTGCTTAAAAATATTTTTGTATTAAAAAATGTCGTCAACGCAAGTAGGAATGAAAAACATGCACTCATTTTAATTTGTTTGCCAGCATTTTGTTAAATACAAATTAAAGATGCGGTCAACAATTCACATAGATCATGTAAACGTACATAAATTTTTTTTAAAAAAAAAATCTCCCAAAGTCCAAAGCAAACAATTTTTCAGGTTGCGTGCAGCCTTGGGTCCTTGTCTATTGAGGCGTTCTGGGTACGCTCCTACACATGCCCCTTCACTCCATTTTGTTTATGGATAACCGAGAGAACTGGTAAGGGAATTGGTGGGGGAGTGGGTTGGTTAGGGGTCACGAAGCCAGTGAACATAGCTGCCAAATGCAGTTAGTGGCTGCCGCAAACATATGCCATAAAAATAAAAGTGAACTGCAATTGGCGCCAAATGTGTGTTGCAGGCTTTAGTTATTCAGCTTTTCGCATCTTTTGGTGCGGCCTGTGGCATGCAACAAACACTGTTGCCACTGCCACGTCACTCACTGGGGATGCATTTGTCATCAGTTGGGGGCCACAGCACAGGCGCTTAAAAAATGTACACATAACTTGGCTTTTAACTGAGCTGCAAAAAACTGTAAAATAGTTCTATGTGTTTAGATTGTATTTTTTTTCATCTCACAATTTTTTCTTTTCTTCTGCGAAGCCTGAGAATTTTCCTGTTATGCAGGTGTAAAAGCAATAAAATGTATTGCTAACATACTTTTGCTGGCAACTTCATCATCATCTGCGTACGTGCAACACGAGCTGTAAGATAGCTACCATTTTTCCCTTCAACATATTGAGTTTTAGATGAACCTTAGAATTTTGATATATTGATTAGAATAAATTAACAAGGAATTATATTCTGTGATATTGAATATAAAAATTATACATTTCAACGGTTTAAAAGCTAGAAAAACTAAAGGTATCAACAGGTATATCTGTTAAAATATATTTTTGAAGATTTTAAACGGAACCAGTTCCGAATGCTTACAGAAGTATGCAGAGTATAGTATAGTCGAGAAGTTGACAAAACACTTTTCGCGTTCCTTTATAACCTGAGGATACATTTTTGTGGCTTGTCTCAAAGTTACTGAACCACAAATATTAATTGTCAAAATCGAAGGCGCTAAACGCGTTGTGGTTTATTCAGGAAAAGTTTCTCTGCTAGCAATTAAACGAGGTTAAAGATATATATTAAATTTCATCTGGTCATGGCACTTGCATACACACAATTCGCTAATTAGACTTTGTCCACATTTCTTTAATGAACCTATAAATAAATTACTGGCCTTACCACAGTACAACTTGGCCCCCAAAGCCCTCACAATTTCTGATAGTAATTTAAGAAAATAATCCCATATTGTGACTGACATTTATTTACGTAATGTTTCAATCAAATCGCGTCTGGTGTGGCTCGTTTATAAATACCGACACTATATAAAAGCGTGTTTGTCAAATCTCAACAGCAACGCGCTAAGAAGTTGCCAGCAACGTCAACAGCAACAATATAGCCGGATAGACGCACCTGTCATGAACAAAATCGAAGCATAATTTATGATAATTTTATGCCAACACTGAGACAGAGAAAAAAAATAACCGACAACAAACTTTAAATTATTTATACATGCCGGGCTGCTTCTGATATTGGGTGAATAAAACGACCCAAATTAAATATGCATGCTATGCATATATCAAGTTAATTGGGTTAATTGGCGCCCATTCGCAACAGGGTCTCCCAAATTGACACGAGAGTCAGTCTGACAGAATTTTAGTGGTACGCTCAGATTATTAATTTTCCAATCGGCTTAATGCTATTATTTAAATTACCCTATCAGTTTTAATTAAAATTATAAATATATATATATTTATGTGCAAAAAATATGGTAATCCCTGTAAGCTGTTGTCAAAATAGGTATTTTATAATTCAAATTCAGTTCAATATACACAAAAACAATTATTAAAGTATCCAACAAAAGAAACGATCGTCTGGCTGCATACATTACTATAATTTATATATTATATCGTATTATCGAGATAGATTCAGCAATCTCCTAGCTGTTGTCGATAAATAAGCAATTACTATCGATACGATAACGATGACCTGCAATAGCTTTCCATCTGGGAAGTTCATCGTATCTTGAATGAAATTTAATGCTTTTAGTTCAGGAAATTGAATTCATTTATCAGTTAAATGTTTGTCTGTTTGACAACCCGAACTTATTACTCATATCAGAATGCCTTTCTCCTGGAATTTATTATGGCTCCCAATAATCTCACACATATTTTGGCAAATCAGGGCGCTTCATCATGAATATAAAACAAAAAACAAACACAAATTCAACAACAAAATTCAACGAATGCACAATACACAAATCTTAATAAGATATTTGCATAATTTTATCATTTATTTTCGGGTCGCTGCGCTTTACACACTACGCAGCGTGTGGCGACCGTATCAAGTAGCTGGTGATTTTGTTTAATACATTTGAACTGAATAGCCAAGTTAAAGAGATGTTAGCCAGTCGACTATAATAATCAAGACTCCAATCAAATATATCCAATATTTCGTGAATGCCTGCTATTTTGACTAATTTGCCTAACAAAGGGATTAAATACGCTTATTAGTTATAATTCGTTATTGTATTTAGTCGTATCATTATCAATAAGTCCAGCGTTGAGTCACAGTCGCAATCTTATAATAAACACCAGAAATGGCCGATCATTGTTTTAGCCATTTGTTCACACAATTCATCATATTTAGGCATTTATAAAAATGAGTTGTAACACATAATGTGTCTTTGGGTGTGTGGACATTGTGTAACTGCACAGCAAATTTTTAATGGCAACTCTGTTGTCTTTTACACTTTCTTTTTTGCACTACGCATTTGGGATAACTTCCGTATACGATTTGTGAGCTTATCTTAATATTGCAGGCAATTCGTATTTGCAGTTAATGTAAAAGTACTATTATTTTCTTGAATTTCCAACGATATAAACTGTATAAAAAAATAATTTGATTGTACTTGTGTTACAGTAAAATTAATTGACATTCAATAGATTTGCTTAGATTTAAAAGTACAAATATTTGATTTATCAACTGATAGATTAAGCGAAACGCTATATTGATGGACGGATGCAATTCATATTGCTGGCTATGTAAAATTTAAATGAATTCAAACATAGTTTTGGTCATGACCAGAAAAATAATATTGAATAATATTTAAAGCTTTTAATTTACGATACTATGATATATACAAAAAAGAAAAATAATAATGAATGACGCTAAGGCAAATGAGACGATGACGTTGTGTCAACGCCATCTGAGCCACCTTTTTGGCCATTGTCAACGGTTTTGTACAATCAAATAAATAAGGTAACGAAAAGCAAATAATACAAAATAAAACATGGATTGGACGGGCTGGTGTGACTGTTCAGCTTTATTGTTGTGCGATGATTAAGTAAAGGTATAAAAAGCATATGCAAATGTATGTAACACATAAAACGAGGCATTTCTAACGCCCTGGTATATTGATATATTCTCCATCAACCGGACGATCTTAAGATCTAAGATGTTGCTTTAGGATAGATCACAGGGTATATAGTAGTCGCCAACACTCAATTTTAATTTTACTTTTTCGTGTATGGCAAAGTTATATGTATGGCAGCTCCTCCGCTGGTTTTTTGCCTTAATAAATTACAGATCATTATTATCAAACAACAACAATAACAAAAAATTGAATTTGAGGATTTAGTTTATAAGTATGTATGCCAATATTTATGACATGAGATATCATGTGAATGATTCATATTGCAAATTTCGTTATGTTTCTGTTATTTTGTTTTTACTTTGGCATTCGTCAAAAGGCAAGGAGGTTAATGTACCTAAGCAATACGTAACCGTTACTTGAATTATGTTTATTATTAATATCTGTTGTCTCTGTTGCTTTAAATATAGCATTTTTATTATGTGGGTTAATTATCGTTTCGAACTCGCTATAAAATTCCTCAGCTAAAAGCCTTTTCGTTAACCTGCTTTAGTTGCGATTGACTTGAAAGGCATGCCATTAGGTAAATTGACGATCTGGTGCTTTATATCCTGAACCTGACTATCTGTCGCTTAAGCGATATTAAAACATTTCCCATAATTAATGAGTTCAAATACAGTTAAAATTCCGCCTCTTCTCAGACCGAAACAATGTCTGTTGCAGTCGTCTGTAAAATGTAGGCGGAAATATTTAAAACGCCTTGTTGGCTGCCAACAAAAAATAATAATAAAAAAAAAAAAAAAAACAACAGCAACGGAGGGAAAAGAAAAATAATGCCAAAAGCTAAGTTTTAGTTGTTCCCTGGCTGACTTTGCTCGTAAGCTAAATTAGATAACAACTAGCACAGTGAGCGGGAAGCAGAAAATAACCAAATACCAAACAGACGAAACGACATAATGGAAATATATTCTGGATAGTGAACGAGCTTTTCAGAACGTGGTGGTTATCCTCCTCTTTTCGTCCACTTCTCTCATTCCCTTGGTCATGTAATTGCATGCCCATTCTTATTGTTATGTCATGAACACAATATAAACGACTTCCGTTTTGTCGTCCTGTTTTTGTTTCCTTCCCCTTTGACTAAGCTGAGTGCTGTGTGAGTCGTGCGTATGAATCAACATTTTGTGCTGAAATTCCTTTGGTTAGTTATTTGGAAAAATTGCATTATATTGTATGCTCCTCGATGCAGCTGGTTGTTCACCATAACGACGAAGTTGTTGAAAGTGTACATGCATATTGACATAGTGTCTGCTGAATATTATTGCATTGAACAGAGAGTCCATTAAAGAGTATTGCCTACCAGAATTTTGTGCTTTTCATGCAAAAAGAGAATATTGGAAAAATATTTTTAGAGCACATTTTACGTATTAAATTATCAAAAATTCAACTTTTTTGTAATAAATATTTATTTTTTTTTTATCTAATTTATATTTTAAATTAATAATTCTTTACTTATAATATAATTTTTCTTTCAAATTAACTTAAAAAGAGAGCGATAGAGGAAACGGAAGCGACAAGGCCTAAACTTTCAGAGTTTCTCTTCGTTCGATCGCCAGAACAGCTGACAGTGACCGTCTCATCGCCGAAACAGCTGACGAGTGGTCAGCTGTTGTCACAGAAACCGTGGATCGGGGGTGGCAACCTTGGCTAACTAGGGCAGCGTTGCCATTTTCGTTACATTGCCCTCAATGCCCTCTAAGACTCAAGCCTCCTGGCCGAGTCCATCCTGTGTTGATCCACGGAAGCGAGCTAGGCCGAGGTATTCACGGTACTACTACCCAAAATTTCTTGGATGGGTAGCTGGGAATGCTTGCCGCGTTCCAACACGGCTACCGAAGTTTGAGCCAGCGACATACATCCGATTCGCAAGTGGGTATCGCTGTACGGCGGGACGCATGTGGGCTCTGTGGCATATACTAGCCCGGGCGTCTCCGCACTCGGTGCTTCCAGCGAGATTGCTTCCCAGTCGAGCTTTATAAGCAAAGCCTTCAGATCCAGGGTGGCTTGGTGTCGCAGCAGAAAATCGACTCCGAGAAGGCTGGGTATGCGGCCATCTACAAGGAGGAATTCGTGCTTGTTAGGGCGACCTGCCACCGTCATACTGATCTTGCTGCGTGCTGTAGCCACGAATTGCTCCGCTGATGGACCCTGGAGCATCACTCTATAGGGTGTGCATGGTAGTGACTTCGGTGAAGTATTCCGATTTAGTAAGGAAACGGCAGCGCCGGTGTCGACGAGCAATCGCACCGGGTGCTTCTGCAAAGGAATTACGCAGCGTAGGTGCCGAGTGCACCCGCGGCATACGTCGCTCCGCGGGATAACGCGGAGATCGACGTCTATGGGCAGGGGCTGCGTCTCGGCTGACTTCTCGCGTTCCAGCGGCGGCTCCTCGAACAAACGGGTCAGGAAGGGCTCAACTTCACGTGAAGGAGCGCTGCGTCTGGCTGACTCCTCGCGTTCCAGCGGCGGCTCCTCGAACAAACGGGCCTGGATAGGCTCAACTTCGGGTGAAGGAGCGCTGCGTCTGGCTGCCGGCAACTCGAGCCGAGCATGGGCAGAGGTGAGGAACTCAGGCCGATCCCGCGCACATAAGGGAGCGTGGACGGATGGCGAAGGTGGCGGGACCGTGTCCCTGGTTAAGTCGGTTGTCGATTCGGGTATCCGGTTAGGCGTCAGCGGTGTTTTACTTACTTCGATGGGACTGGGCGGGTGCGGCGTGCTGTGGCCGAACCCGCTCGCGTTCCTGGCCAACCTCCGCCTCGGGATGTTGACTGCTCCTAGTTTCCCGACGGGAACGTACGACTGAGTGTGGTGTCGCTCGAAGTCGTTCGGGGCTCTTGGTCGGGGACGTCTCGATCTTCTCGACCGGGCTGAGGCTCGTCGGTTACCATGGCGACATTCATCACGGTGCTGGTCACATATCGGCGGCTGTGCGATTCAACGCGCTGAACAAGTTCCAGTGCCCGTGCCAGATTGGGAGGATCGACCATCACGAGCTGCGTCTGATACGTGGTCTCCCGAATGCCTTATATGAAACGCTGTACCACGATGCTATCATATGTGGTGGCTGGCATGCCACTAAAAGCAGCTCGCCCCAATCAATCCAGCTGCCATGCAAAGTCTGCCAGTGACTCCTTTGGACCTTGCCGGCGACTTTGAAACAGCTGATAGCTGGTCCACGCGCTCAGCGTGAATTGCTGGCGCATCGCCTCAGCCAGAGCATCATACGAGCATATCGTGGTCTGGGACAGCGTCCCATAGAACAGCTGCGCTCGACCACGCAAACTGGCGTACAACCGGTGGCACTTGCGGCGTTCGGACCATCCCTGTTCAGCGGCCATGCCATCCAAGAGACGATGAAACTCATCCCATGGTCGGTTTCCATCATACTGGGGCAACGACTCCATCTCGATCGGCTCGAAGCGCACTCCTGGTACGGCGGGCGAAACATGACAACACCGGGGACTCAACGGCTGCTCGCCAGCTGAAGTAACGGCGCCTGCCAGAAAGGTCTCCTGATGCGATTCCTCGCGTTGTGTCCTCCGCGCGTAGTGTTTTATTATTTTTCGCGCTAAATACTGCGCAGCTCGGACCACTGATCGCGGCGGGGTTTCGAAGAAGAGAGCGAGAGAGGAAACGGAAGCGGCATGGCGGCCTAAACTTTCAGAGTTGCTCTTCGTGGTCAGCTGTTGTCACAGCAACCGTGGATCGGGGGTGGCAACCTTGGCTAACTAGGGCAGCATTGCTATTTTCGTTACATTATATAGAACACTCCCCTCGAACGAATTCAACGAATTTATGAATAAAATGAGCGTGAGTGGACACTCTATATATAATAAAATATAATTTCTGAGCTGTAAATGTCGGGAATACCGAATCTCTTATTTTGGAAAATCTGGATCATATATTTTCTTATTTGTATACCCATTTCCATTGAGTGCAGGGTATTCAAATGATTCAATCACCAATTCGTAGACAACTTCAGTTATCTTCCATACTCGTTCAACATTTTGGGGGCATGGCATCTATTAAACTTTTATGAAGCGACAATGCAATGCAATATTTATGAAAACCAAAAAAAAAAGACTAAAATTCCAACTGTTGACCAACAAGATTGATAAATTATAGCATTGAAAACGCATTTGGTCGAATAACGAAAAAAAAAAAAGAAAATACAAAACGTTGATTACATAATGTTGCAAGTACAAGTCTCGAATTGCATTAATGTTGTTGCACGTTCACCATATTTGGCGAGTCTGTCTGTGTGAATATCTGCTGGTTGTTGCAATAGTTGCAAGCTGCGATTTAGACGCATCGGTTCCGCATTTAAACAGAAACTGACAATTTTATTTCTTCTCTTCAACAAGCTGCTGGCTGGCAAATCGTTTTTATGCTTTTAAGGAAATTACAAAAAAATAAAAACCGAGAAAAATGTCGAATACCAAAAAGCGTACGCTTTTTATTTATTTAAATATGTTTTTGTTTTCGCTTTTTTTTTTTTACTTGAATGGCACATATATTGTTGGTGTTGCTATTGTTGCAGTGGTAATAAGCTTTAGTGCAATATTAGCTGTGGCAACAAATTGCGTCCGCCCGGTTGCTGCTGCGTTATGTGTATATGTGTTCCGTGATAATAAAAATGTTTGCCAAATGGCGCGCACAACATTCACACAATGAATGGAAACCTTTTGGGGTTTGAGTATGGGTATAAGTTCGGTATGGTTTGGTATGGCTCAGTTCAGTTTGTTGGCTATTAAGCTTTGGGGGCGCTGCTCTTCATTGTTGCCGTTGCTGTTGCCTATGCCTCTGACTTGGCATTGTTTGCTTTGCAATCATCATCTCCCTCGCCTTCTTCCCACCAGCGGCAGCTTCTTGTTGCTTATTTCTTTTGCGTACAATGAGAATATGCATGTTTCCAATTATGGCGCTCAAAAGCCAGCCAACAGTAACAGCCAGTAACAACAACAGCAACTATGGAACAATAGAACATAACGATGATGATGTTGGATGATGATCCTGAATGACGACTACAAAGCCGTTGAAATCTCTCTTCTCGATTCTGTACAACGAAAGTAAATGGAAATTTATATACATCGAAAATGAAATACTCATAAGTATGAAACAAAAGGCTTTGCACAAATGCTCTACGTTCTCAGTGAAGTTGCCTGCCTAATGCATTTTTCCACTTAAGAAACGCATAAACGTATGTGCACATTTTCGTTGAATCTCTCTAAATGCCTATTTTGATACAGTACATTTGCTGTTTTTATTTCATAAATTTTCAGTGCTTGACACACAAAACTGCATTTGGTTTACAAACATTTCTGTGCGTCTCTATAAAAAGTGTCTGCTTAGTAAGCTTCGCTTTACAATGCTAAAAAATTATGCAAGGCGGCATTGCATTATGTTATAATTATGTTATTTATTAAGATAGTTCTATTAAAATAAACAAAAACTTGAAATAGTTATAGAAACTGGATTGCGGGTTAAGAATGCGAATTTAAAAGAATTCGTTAATGCTTTTTAATTTCTCTAAAAAGTTCTTATCATCAATAAAATGTAACTATATCAAGCATACTATATTAATTACACACAGAATAAAGTTAAGTTTCAGGTGAGTTTCGTAATACCCTGCCATGACCTTTTTAAATCATTAACCCAAGACACTCTACACTTACTGAGGGTTACAACAATTAAAACGAGCTAAAACGCTCATTCGCTCCATTCATCATGATTCAGTGCGTAAAACAAACATTGAATTGCATTAAACTTGAATTCATTCGTGGGTTATTCAACTTCAAGTACGATTTACTTAGCACTCTCCACACATAAATGTCAAACGTGTGACTTATTTCATATATCAAAAATGCGTATGTAAATATTGAAGTGCAGATAGCCTTGTCAGAAACAAATATAAATAAATTGAATATGAGAATGAAATAAATTGTGATAAACAATGTCAGATATTGACTTGAATACATGTTCATAACATATTTAAACAGTGTTTGGATTTGTTTGGTGCTGCAACAGCTGCCGAATGCTGCTGATACCCCAAGTAAATGACTCGATGACTCTTTAAATTGGGACGATGAGTCCCAAAGTTGTTGCGATTGTTGTATTTGCTGTAGCACGATGTGGCTAAGAAATGTATCTTACGGATGCTCTGCACGTTTTCAATTCGAAACCCTTTTGGCATGCATTAAGGCAAACAGTTTAATGGCAAATTAAATGCAATTAAGTGCAAACCACATACACACACTCGCAGCTTTTGATGAAGCCATAACAATTTAAGTATATTAAATGTATATGCGAAATTGTCATCACAATTCGTTTAAATGCACTTTCGTCGAATGAATTTCGTAAATTTCAACGCAATTAATTTCTCTGTTAACAAATATTCCCTTAGAGTCATTTAACACCTCATCCAATACATGTGAACGTAATATAAATGCATTTATATACAACACATTTGAATTTAATTTAAATATAAATAAAACACTTTCGACATGTCAATGCCTTCTATACACCGTACTGTAAAGGGAGTATATTAAATTAGAGGATATTTATGCTAAGCCACGGCATAAGATTTATTTTTCGATCAAATTTTGAATGTTACGTCACTGCCAAAATTATATGTGTACACATATATACACAATTTGATTATCAAAAGACTAGTACAGGGTATTGTACTGACGCATGCGCTCTACTGATCCGCATGTTCTTTATATAGAATTAAAATATTGCCCGTCTAGTGTGCTGCAAAGTGTGCCATAATTTTGTAGTTAATAAAAATAAAGTGTCAAAACTAATTTCAATTCGTCATGCGGCATCTGAAGGTTTAGGACGTCCTTTAACTGGGTCGGCGGTTACTGCCACTTCAACCTTGACAAGTGAAATCCAAAGGCGCACACAATTTCCGCAAGTGGCTTTTGCCAACTTTAACTGAAAACCAGTTAAGGGCAGCACACGCACATACACATGTTTAACAACAACGCAAAAAAAAGAGCTACAAAGGAACCACGCACAAACTTTATGCAGAAAAATGTTGAAAGGAAACGGCTCGAACAGGCTGCCAGTTGGCTAGAACTTTGTTGGAATGAAGAGACGCACGGGTTGTGGCGAATGACATGCAAAGCCAACATGCAGTTGGCGGTTACCTGCTTCTTTCTATACCCTCCTAAATGACGTTGTCGTCTGCTCAGCTATAAAGCTCCAACTTCACACATTCACACACATGAAACCACTTCGCAGTTCTCAGTCCAGTCACGGCAGGCAGCCTGCTAAGTTCAGTTGGTGAGTTCAAGGTGAAGCAAGCACATTTTTTGTTCCCCGATTTACTTCGGTCGATTCTCCAGTTCCCTTTGCTCTGGTCTGCACTTCGTTTTCGTCTTGGCATAGTGTCATTGTTGCCATGGTTGGTTCTTCACAGTCGTCATCGTCTGCTTGGTTTCCTTTTTCGACTTTTTTTGTGTTTTTTCTTTCTCTTGTGTGCCCTGGTCCCATTTGCTTGAGCGCAGTCTTTAGTGATAGCCAGGGCACATAATTACATACTACATACAAGACTCATGCAAATGTCTCGGTAGTGAAAAATTACATCAAGAGTCATTTGTTAAGCCAGCAAATATAAAAGAAGAGATACACACTACACTGTAAAAAAAAGGTTAATTCACTGCTAACAATATAAGAGATATGCAACTGTCAGAGATAAGAGATTTCAGACGATTTAAAGAAAATGTATCATTTATTTAAATATTTGTAAATTATAAAATATATGTATCAATTTAAAAAGAAAAGAAAAACAATAAATCGGAGAAAATCAACAAGTAATATTAATTTAAGTCACAGGAAAAAATTCATATCAATAATGAAACTTTATAAATATTAATTTTTAAAATACTTGTTAATGTAAATAATATTTGTTACAACGCAAAATATATAAGCAAACTTTGGAAAGATGGTAAGGCATTGATTTTAAATCTAACTAAAATTGGTTTTCTGACATTTTGTTGTTTATATTCAATACCCATTATCCAATATGCAAACAGTGCTCTAGATCATAGTTTCTCTCGAACAAAAACTGCCTTTGTGGAATTATGTGTCATTCAAATGGATTTGTTCGATTGGCAAATTAAGACATACTCCTAGATCTCTTTGCAGCTGCGCATAGTTCGCTTGAAATTGAAATTGGGTATCTGTCATTTTTCTGAACTTATCATCCATTTCAACTGAAATCGTAAATTAAATATTGTATAGACAAACTGGGCTTGGGTTCAACATGATATCGAATCAGAGCCGCAGTCGCATATGAGATCATCCAATACCCCTGAGACTGGCAAGGGTATTAACATACATATGAACATTATATATCATAAATCACACTCTTACTTAGAGTTCAGTGCTTTGTCTTTGCTCTGCTAGGCAATGCGCCAACTGCCCTAGGTAACAAAAAAGCGAGAAAAAACTATAGACAAGGCCGGAAAGCTGCGTCAGCGAAGCGCACCGAACGCTGTGCATCAAAGCATATGAAAAGGTATCGCTAGAGAGGTCAACACTGAGAGGTGCTAAAGTTCACTTCAAGCTGACGTCTGACATACAACTGTTTATATAAAACTCTTTTGGCTCACTGGTTGACTGAATAATTTCACCTGGTACGTCCGCCTATATGCGTGCATAGATTTTCAGATACCATAACAACTAGAGATTTAAAGTTTAGTATCTCACGCAATGGCAAATCGAATATTATATAGCGCTGAACCGAAAAGAAGTATACAACTCGTGCTAATTTGGGTGAACAAAGTACACCTTTTTAAATATCTATATTAAAAGCAAATTAATCTACTTTAAACTGATTTTTAACTAATTTCCTGATTTTGAATAATATTTCAAATTCAGCAACACAATATCAGAATTGTGTAAGATGCCCCATAGACTTTATACAATATTCCAATAAAAGTCATTCATTAGTACATTTATCAATGTTTTGAGTTCAAATCGAAAAAATTCACTCAAACTTAAGAAAATAAATCAAACAATTTTTAATTGTTTTTGCTCAATTTGTTGTGCCTCCGCATAGTTGTGAATAACGAGAGACGGTCAAATAATATGTTGCACAAGTTAATTTCGTTGCGTATAATTAAGTTTCAATTAATGTATTCAACGGTGCGATTTTTCTTGTGTACATTTTGATGTAACGATATTAATTAAAAGTGTTTAAGACACATAAAAAGTGTTGCAGCTAACAGTCAACAACAATAGCAACAACACCAGCAATGACAACGGCAAATAATCAATTAAAATGCAATGCGTTTACTGTTGTTGTTATTTAGTTAATTGAGAAACTCGATTTTTATCCAAGTCTAAAGAGCGTAACGTCTACAAAATAGAGCAGGTTAATATCTTACCAACGTAATTCACATGGCTGATGTTATAATATATATATATATATATATATTATATTATATATTTATATACATTTATATAATATATTTATATTTATATTATTTTATTAACTTGTTTTAAAATATGATTATGTAATTAATTAAATAATTATGTTCTATTTTTTAAATAAAAACAAAAAATTGTAAATTTAAAATTTTTTTTTTTTTATGTTTTGACTGAGTTCGGTGTGACTTCTCTTGATTTATTCAGTTTTCAATCGATAAATGTATATAAATGTGTGTAAATGTGGAAATTAAATTTATTTTAGCATATTCTATTTACTGACGAATTTGATCTAGCGTAAATTTTTGCCTTTGGCATTCTATAAATCGTTACTATGACGGCTTTTGGCATGTTTGCAAATATTTACAAATTTTAACACGTTTTGTTTACTCCCGAGTTTGACACAAGCAACCCGGGGCATTTTTATTTTGGCCCGAATTTTATTGTTGCCAGTATGCCATCAGTAAGAGGAAATAATAAAATACATATAAATATGTATACATCAATACATACAGACCACAGGGTTTGATTATACTATGAGATTATACATATTAAATGTTTATATAATAATTTTTCCCTGCATATCGATTTTATAATTACTATGGTAGTTAGCTCTGCTTTCAATCCAGATTTTATAACATTAATTAATGAAAACTAAAACATTTTAAATTTTCAAATATGTGAAATTGTTAATTATATAAAAGAAATAAATTGTTCTGTTCTCTTTTCAATTTTTTTTTTTGTCAGATTCACTGAATCCGTATCGCATTTCATCATTTAAGTGCTAAGGTTTCTTTAGCACATATTTGGCTTCCCTAAAATTATATGTAACTTATTTTCTAGTTCTTGTATATCTCATTATATTTAACCAAGAGGGTGGAGTTGTTATCAAATGCGCAATATTATTATGAAAACACATTTTCATTATGAATGCAGTTTTCGAAATGTAATAGTTATGAAATTTCCTTGTATGCATGCACAAATCTAGGCATCATAGGCATACCGAGTATCTAATAAGGGAAGCGGTAACAAAGTAACAAAAAATACACAACAGCTACGGTAACCCTTTGGGCCCATACACATAAGCCCAGTCATGAGTAAGTGTACGAGTGTATATGCATGTGTGTATGAGTTTGTTGCCTTTTGTACCATCATGAAAAGCAATTTCATGTTATGAATCCGTTTTCGGCCAGGGTAGTAGCGCGCCGTTTTTGTATTTATTGTACAATAAAATATTATATTTACAGTAAACGAAAATGTGGCCCCTTTTTTTCCTTGAACGTGTATATGAGTGTGCAACTTTTTCCCTTTGTAAGAGATGTGAGTGTGCTTGCCACACTAATAGCTAAAAAGCTGCCGCCTCTTCTTGTGTTCGTCCTTCGTCTCAGAGTGCTTGCTGCCTGCGGTTGAGTCTGGTCAACTTTTTTCTCTCGTACTTGAATTGCCATTTCGTTGATTCTCCAGCTGAAACACACTCGCATACACACATACACACAGATACACAGCGAAAGCAGTGCGGCGATTCGTTACGCCTCGCATATCGCACACCCGCAAAAACACACATACACACAAATATACTTAAGCAACCGTTTTTTCCTTTACAGTATAAAATGAGAATCGTACACTGTAATTGACAGACTGTAAGGTACTCTATGCATAGTTATTAAAAGTAAACATGAGTATTTCAGAAATAAAAGATAATTAAAAATATATTTGAAATTATTATTATTATTTGTAGAACAGAAATTGAAATGTCAATTAATTCACTTATAGTTTTTCGAGGGTATCAAAAGCTTACTAATCCTTGAGCATTGCCAGCTTGTCAATATGTAAGACCTGAAACTATTCTCGTATTGGCAAGATTTGGGCATTGGATAAAGTTGCTCGGCACAAAAGAAGCAAAAAGGGACGGTGTAAAAGTGTTGCCTAAAAGCAGACTACAAAAATACAGATAGATATATACACACATGCACATATGCGCACACGCAGACGACAAACATTTACTTATATATATAACTTACATACTTACATTTCTACTATGGGTGTTTTGTGTCTGCGATAAGCCCAATTTCTATTACTATTCTGAATTTTTGTTATTTGTTATTGTTGTGTATTGTGATATGCTTGTTATTGTTGTCTTGTTGTTGTTATTGCTGTTGTTGTTAGTCGTGTTCCGCATTTTGTAACTGACTACATTCGTAAGCTCGTTCGGGACTGCCAACTGCATGAAATTTGATACCATGGCAAGAAGTTGATTCGTATCACTTTTTTACTTGCCGTGCAAGTGACATAGTGTGAATGTGTGGGTCCCTCTATATGTGTGTATGATTTTCCATTGATATAAAAAGAATTCTTATTACATCGAAAGCGTAACTTGTTGCAAGTCAAAAGAAATGTATCCAGACAAATCTATTTACAAATACAACTTTAAGTTTAAGTATAAACCAACTGTAATTCTTCAAGTTATGTATTTTTCAACTTATTCCCTCTTTGTTTAAACTATGATATGCTGGGAGTTGACAATTTTATTTAATAATTCGCACATTGTATCTAATCGATTAAAATCAAATCTTACATTTACATATAAATTGATATATCCTCTCCGTCACAACAATTTGAAACTTTTTACTCAAGAACTACTTATGTCCATTTCGACTTTTTATGGTTATTTTTTTTATATCAATTGTTTGACAAATTAACAGGAGTTAACCTGATACTTTCTCACTGTATTATTTACTCTAGACATGTTGTGGACCTAATATACAATTATAATTCAACTTAAGGCAGTTGATATTTGTTGTTGATGTCAAATTCAATTTAGTTTGACTTGGGTGCCAAATGTAAAACGCAATTTAATAGCCGTATGTCAATTTTGCTAAAACCACACCATTTAAACATTGATGAGTTCTCTTAACGACAGCAATTTAACACATATGCGAAACATGCGATGTACTTCATCGTTTTGGCCATAAATGGCATAATTAACGCATATTAAATGATACCATAAAACAGTCAACTGACGGTCCTGTCCGTCGTTGTCCTCGTTAAACTGCGCAAAATCGATGAAAAGCCGCTAAGGATATTATGTATGCATATCGAGCGTTGACCGGACTTTGCATCGAGTTAATCATAAAACATAAATGAGATCGGAACACTGACAAAAAATGCGATATAAGGGGATAAACTGCACTGAAAATCTGAAACTAAATATAGATAAACGAATACATGAGATTTATTACGTTTACAAATGATACCAATTAAAATAAAAGAAATAAGTTGACATGGGATAGATGTCATATTGGTATCAGTGCATGAAGTGCAAATTGAACCAAACCTGGCCAATAACGAAAAGCAGCCCTAGCTTTAATGCTTTAAACAACTTTTGGCTTTTACATACGGGCAATTATAAATATGTGTACCATTTACAACTTACAACGACAACTTGAAAAATATATTACATATTTAAGTTTGTGTAAATGTGTGTGCGTGTGCGTATGTTATTCCATCGGAATAAAGCCAAGCGCAGAGATATATTATCCGAATCAACGACTTATGTAAGTGGGGGAGCGCCCTCAAGGTTAACTACAACAAGCAGGCAAATTGCAAGCGAACTGAAATAACAAAGCGAATGCATGCAATTAAAGTGCAGTTTATGGTTGCAATAATAACAATAAGCGCGAAACCATGCATAGAGAGAAACAACAAAAACAATTGTGCTTAAGTCATACAAATCAGAAATAGTCAGATAGAGGTATATATCGTTTATATCGGCTCATACTTTTATACGAATATATGTATATTAACGACAATTCATTCTGTGACATTTGGTGTCAGATTTGTGCGTGTTAACCTCAAATGAAACGCAAAAACTGATAAACGTCACAAAGTGGGAAATGATCCTTTGCGAATATATGTGTATCAGGACCATACAAAGTTGTCAAATAACGCAATAGAAATAAACTAAAGAAATGAAATATACATATATATATATATATACGTTGGAAATAATAGAGAAATTTATCGGGTTTGCTTTGTTTAATTTCAAATTTTCAACATTTTCAGTATTTTTACCAGATACCATTATATTTATGGTTAGTTTGATTTAATTTTTACGCAATAAATACAAAACATTTTGATATTTATGGATAGGCTATACGTAAAAAAGAACGTGTCTTCTCTAAGATAAAATAAAATTTCAACAATCGTATCGAATTTTTAATCGAATCGTCTACATATATTTCAATTTTTAATCTTTTGGAAAACGCGTAAAAATGTTCTGCCAACTTTTAACATTTTACAATTCAGTTGGAACTTGACCGTTCCTCGGAGTCAGGAATTTTTTTTCACTTCACTGTTAAATCGATAAAAAGCATCCAAGTGTTGGATACATTGAAACAATTGTACGATAAAAATACACGCATTTTAATTGGAAATACAAAGAAAATACAAAATGATTGCAAATTTTTATTATTCCAAAACATATTAAAAAATAAATAAATATTCATATATTTATTATATATTTTTTCCACTTGTAGGAAGGAATAAATTTATTAAATAGATTTTTTTTATTCTTTAATTGCAGGTAAGCGACATCACTGGTGGAGTGAAGAAATTTCCATGGTGTAAGTGTGGGGGGCAATTGAATGTCGTAAATAAAATAGTAGAGCTACTTAATTTATGCATACATATTTTTATGTATAATATTTTTGCATTTAATAATAACATATTTATAATATCAATTCTATTTATATCAATAACAAACTTCATTCATCCGCAGCATCTGTAATTGTACCTCTTGTAGTTTGAATACAATATACTTAACTCAAATTTAAATTAACATTAACATGTGACAAGCCTAACTGCAACCAACCCCCATCCTCTCAAATATTTACAGACAGCGACAATATATCTATTATCTATTACCACAAATCCGAACAGAAGTAGCTGAGTAGAGAAATTCCATTATGGGTATTGTATTGTATTTGCATACAATTTAAGGCAGGAAATTAAAAATTCTTTTTGTTTGACAATTTGCCAAACATTTTACATCCGCGCTTAGGCAAGAGTTTCCCGACATTTTCGGCAAATTGAAATGCAAATGCAGAAAATGTGGCTGCCAGAAAAAGTTGTTAAAACAAATTTTCTTATCAGTAGGCTAGCATCTTTTGAAAGCAGCCTATCAAATGTGCAATCTCATTTATTGAAATATTAATCCAATTCTAATTTATTTAATTAGGCCTGCTGTTGTAAAATGCGCAATTCTTACTTATTCCTGGGATGTACCACGAAATGTCATATGCATTTTTATACTAACCAAACATTTTTCACTTGCGTAATTTTCATAATATGCGAAGTCTCTCTGAGTCTGAGTACAAGTTATGCTCCTAATTACGAGTATACCTCAGGCATTTCCGCTTCATGCGCTTCTCTCATTAGCCTTTTCAGACGGGAGCTCGAGAGATGCTTGTTGACATTTTGGTGCTAGGAATTTGTTTGCCATCCGAGCCGAGCAACTTGGCTAAGAGTTTCATTTTGCATTTTTTTTTGTGCCTACAAGTAATTAGGGTAGAACACGTAAAACTGTCAGCTGAAAAGGTGCCAAATGTGTTTCCGTTTTAAAGAGCTGACAGTAAAAGTGGGTAAAAGTACCCCAAGTATCCGTCTTAGTTTGTACTAGTTACCGAACCACGATTCACGATTCTGCTTTAAGATAAATTTAAGATATTCTTGCAGAAATTAACATGTAACAGAATTACAATTTAGGGAATATCATTATGACATGAACATTTATAGTTCTTGATTACGAATACAAATGATTGATAATAAATAAATACAAATTGATTCAGCATAATTCAGTTTGTGTATTCTATCACTTGTACAATATCTATTTCTAATTGGCATATAATTATAAATATGTGTTCTAATATAAACAATACACCTGCGGGCTACATAATTCTGAACACAAACTAATACATGAATTAAATATATGTCTATCGCAACTCGTAAACATATTTTCTCTTGTTGTTGTTGTATATCTAGCAATGTTGTTGTTATGTCTGATGGTGATTTCAATTATTGTTAACTGTAAGCAGCTCATTTAAATAATATATTGCAGCGAAGTAACTAGATATTTAGTCGTATATTTCTATGTAGTCTAATTTTAGTTGTTGGTTCTTTCTCCCTGACTCCCTCAGTTGTGTGTCGTCCCAAAATATGTAATCGTAAATTGTATAACTACATAGTATCGTTATTTATGTGCACAATTATTTTATTTAAATAAAAGAGAGAGAGAGTGAAGAAATGGGCTCGTCGTTACACTCAGAACTACACTTGTAGGCCAGCTGACCCCAGGCGGTGCTTACACTTGTTAATATATAAATTTAAAAAAATAATATAAATAATTGTAATATATTTGTTTGTATATTTGATTTTCATTAGCGCATTTGTGTGTGTTTGGTTTGGGTTGTAATTAATTTATTAATTAAATATTATTCTTTTTATGCTCTAGCCACAAACATGTTTGCATTTTACATCAAATTGTTGTCGACCCTTTCTTACACGCATTTATATTTAAAACTTAACATGTAGTTATTGTTGTCAATGTGGTGTATACTGAATCTGGAAATTTGTGTTCAAACCATTCGGCAAGACTCATTAGACTCTGTACTATTTGAAATCTATGTCTGACTTCTGATCATTTAATTACCAATTAATTTACATTTAATTAAGAAAAACAAATCAATCAATAAAGTAAATTTGTAAATATTGATAACAAACTATACATTTCTAACAAATTGAAGTATGCCTTTTGTAAATATCCATTTTGAATTATACATACATACATTAAATGCCAAACATCAATAACAAATTCGCCTCCTCTATACATCTCAAAAATCGCATCCCTAAAGAGTGGTCGCAATGTAAACACGTTTATATACATACGTATAATTATAAATACATTTACATTTAACTATGCATAGCAATTGTGCAACCAATGTAGTAGTTTCGCATAGAGAGAATAACATCTGGTCCACCATAACAAACACAATATTGAAAATTTGGCAATCAATCAAATGCAACAAAATTAAAAAATTAAAAAAAAAAAAGTTATAAAAGCAAAACCGCAAACCGACAATAAACACATTGAGAGCAATGAAACATTTTTACCAGTGGCGACATTTTCTTTTCTGGTTTTCTTTTATATTGCAGGTTTCAGACACCAATAAAAGCGTTTGCCTGCCTGACAGCCACAAGGTAAGCTCTACAGCTGCTCACCACTGACACAATAATCAAATATACGTATACATAACTACAACATGCCTACATCAATTCAATCCTAATAGACGTGTCCCCATATAAATTCAATTACAAATTAATAGTTCCATTGATACTTGCCGTTTTGTAGTATTTTTTTTTAATTGTGTCGCGATATGTCATTTCCAATTCGATTTGAATTCTTAGTGTACTCTTCAGATAATTAAATTTAGTTGGTTTTTCTTTCATTATGTATTTATTAGTTGAATCGTATAAATCAAATCTGTTTTGTGTAGATCTAAATTTCAAAAAATAGCATTTATACTATACTTGTTTATTTGTAACTGAACTCGAAAGATTCTTTATACAATTAGTTTATTTTCTTAAGCTAAATATTCTTTTCAGCAAGCGTAAAACCTTCCTTAATTGATCTCTTGTATGAATCCTTTTCACTCAATTTTGTTTACAACATATAGATTTCAGGAAAAGGGAGTCTTAAGGTCTAGATCCCAAAATATAGGCAACATTTATGCGTTAATCTTGAAGATAACTAAATGTTTAGTTATTCTTATTTTAATGTAGTTGAGCTAAAACGTTTAAAGCGAAAATAGTTACGGTTACAAGAATGCTTGCTTATTGGCTAATACAACCGACCAGAAACTAAACTAATTTTAGATGCGTGTATATATATGTATGTTTAACTCTAATTCTCGTTGGCAACTCGCATTGCTTTTCTTGTAAGCAGTATGGTTGTGCGTGGCAAACTGCAATTATTATTGAGCATTGTTGTTGTTTTAATTTTATCGATAGAGTATATGTTGCCACAACAAATTTGTTAAACACTGAGAGCAACATATGTATGCAACGGAGTCAAAAGCAGTGGCACGGGATAACGCGGACGGACAACAATGTCTATGTTTCAATCCGAAGAACCATTTTAATCTTTCATAAATGTGTTGTACGTGTTTATGGATGGTGCGTGTCTAGGTGTGAGTGTGCATGTGTGTTTGTGTGAACCATGTCTTGCGAACATACAATTGACTATTATTGTTATTTTGTTATTGCTGCCATTACTAATTTCAGTTGTTGAATTTCAAAGGTGTTCAGATCAATAGAAATTTAATTAGAAGCATTTATGCGTCAAGCAATTGTCTGTTCATGTTTCGATTAAAACCGTAACACTTGGCTATTAATTTGTACTCCTTATTGTAGTTGATGTGCTCTCCCGTTGGTGATTTCACACCTACGAAATTAACAATGTCCAGAGTAAGATTTGTATCTAGATCTTCGTCTGTCAAAAGTGCAAGGAACTGAACTGACAATTAGCAAATATATATATATATATATATATTGTATATATTTGTTCTCATCAGTGATAATTTGTTTTCATTTTCAATTGAATGTACAAGCAATGAATGTTAATTGCCGGCATGTTGTTCTATTAAGTCCGAATGCTAGACAGAACAAATATTATTAAGAAAATTGTGCCTAATAAGCAGAGTATCTACATGAATAAATATAAATAAATTCTTGGACACTTACTTGAAGCTTTTGTTTTCTTTTATATTTTAATCATTCGAATATTCGACAGAATTTGACAGTTTGTGCTAGAAATATGTTCATTTAAACTAGGTAAATGGGCTATTGACTAGCAGTTATTGAATTACACACATCGAGAGCAGTAGTTACGGTTTAAAGTCTCTTTGTTTGTCTAAGTATAATATGCAATAGAAACAATTACAAATACAATTAAATATTCTTTTGAGTAGATGACGCTCAGAATGTGAAATCTATCTAAATCAAGAATGTTGAAAAGTTTATACCTACAGTGCAGTCAATGTACACAAGTCTGTGTCTTACTAGAACCACATACGCATACATTAGAAAATAATTGAATAATCGCTACAAAAATCGGCGATAATAACAACACTTTAGCGCCCTATTACACATCATAAAAAGGGGCCATAACAACATCAATTACAAAATGCTCCCCGACATGCAAGCAGTCATTGCACACACACACACACACACACACACACACACACACTTACAAAGACAGGGAGACATGAAGCGACCATTGGCACAAACGTTATAATGATATAGTATATCTCTAACGTCCCCTACGTCACACATTCCCCACACACACACACACACACACACACAAACATATCCTTGTGGCATGTGCAATAATTTATCCGCTAATTTGTAATTATAAACAATACTTGTTGTTTGTTATTTATAATGGCATACTCAAATAGAAAACTAAAACTAAATGTTGTTTGTTTATTGTTGTTGTTGTTGTTGTTGTTGTTATTATTGGTGCGTTTGAATATTGCATGCAAATTGTCATGCGACGTTTTTAGCTGGGACACAAACCAAAGCAAGCAACATTGTGTACAGGATGCGTGCTGCTGCCGCATTTGCCACATGTCTGCCGCCGATAAAATTGGTTTAGGAATGCCAACGATTAGTTGTTGTTCTCTCCATTGTTGTTGTTTTAACTAGAAAGTTATAAGGTGCGAAAATGTCATGACTAACAAAGTGGTTTTTAACACGCTAACAACTGTACACCAGGTAGAAAAACATGTACCGAAAACTGACGGGCGGCAGTTGCACAATTAAATTCTTTTGAAATTTATTTGCGCACAGTTAACTCTGTTGTGGTAGTTGGACTAGTAGTGTAACTGGAGCAGCAGCTGTGCCAAAAAGTAGACTACACCAAATGCAGCGATTTCGAAATACCATTTAACCTGTTAACAAGTGCTTGGAATGCAACATACAAAGTGTATTCCCAAAGACTTTTTCGTTTCAAATGTATCCAACTTTTCTGTGCTAAGTTTAGTGACCTTTTCAATTTTACTCATCCTTTGGTATCGTCAATTTAAAGGCGATATTGTGGCAAAAGAGATTTCATTCGGAACTCTACGTAATCAACTATATCTGTTTTTACCCAATGTGAACTTTCGCCTCATGGCGAAATTGACGCGACAGAGATTTCACCTTTAACAATGCAGCTGCCACTGCGCCAATCCCTTAACGTTGACACATATTACAAAGCCAACGCATGTCGCGGGAATGTTCCAGTTGTCAGACATTTGGGCCTACCGTTTTTAAGCTTTTTTTTTTTGTCCATTTGTAGTAGTTGTTTGTTTTTGTGCTCTTCTTGACTGACCATAAAGCTATAGCGCACTCACATCGCGTCGCCACAGGATGTTTATTGTTACGGAAGGACGGCGGATTTTTAACAACTTCCGCCGTTGGTTGATTTTCAGTTTGGACCCAGTTTTAATTGTGCTGAGGTCAACGAAAAGCTGAGCTTTTACCATTTTTATTATACATAAATACGTTTGGTTGGAAGACCCAGTTTTCGGTTATTGTTTACAAAACCGTCGGCGCTTTTGTTTACTGTTCAGTTGTATTTTCGCACTTGACTGAGATTTGGGTTAAAAGATTTATTTCAACTGGACTATGGCCGTCCAGTAAATTCTATAATGGAACTAAACATAATGATATTTTCAATAGGATAAATATATTGAATCCTTAAGAAAAGTATTATTATTTTCTTTAATAATTAAATCAAATTTAGTTTTCTGAAATATCAGACAAAAATTATACAAGGGAGCATATTGTTTTTTTTTTTATTTATATAAAATTCCGCCTCCTGGATATCAACAACATGGCCTTTAAGTGCTACCTTTTCCATTCACAATCGTCAGCCACTTAATTTCCTACAGCAAATCTCGATGACAATGGCAACGGTTACGTTGCTTATACTGAAACGAACACAATGACTTCATTTCCTTGAACGTTGCGAAAACAGAATTTATAAGCCGAAATCCCAGGGCAGAAGTCATATCAAAATCGATCGTCCATTCTTGGCAATTACAAGCAGATTGCATTTTCAATTCGAATGCTTGACACGAGTTCCAAAAATGCTGGTAACAACAACACACGATATTGTGATTGAAAGCAGATATGCCGTGGAAGCCGATGATGAGGTTGATTATGATTTATGCATTTGTAGCGCCTTCAGTGGAAAATGTTTTATGCAAATTTTTGATTTGCGCATTCAATTTACAGTTGACGATGCTGCTGTCGTTGTTGGTGATTGTTGTTGGGTATAAATATGCAAATGGATGTCTCATAATTTGCGCCAGGGAAATTACCAAAAATGAACTACAGCCAGCATCGCAATAGGATATTCACACGGCTCGCGCAGTTTTCCCTGGGAGCACAGAGTAGTTGGATGATGTTTTGGGACCGGGGCGAGGCGTCAAGTTGCGCTGCTGCGTGAGGTCGAAACCTTTCGTTACCAACTTTGCTGCAAAAGTTTAAAGCACTCCGGTAACAAGAAGAATAAAAAAGAAGTAATTGCAAAACTTCAGTTGGCCAAACTTTACCGCACACATGACCCATTAATAAGCTCACGGCATTTGATGGCAAGTTTTTGTGCTGCTTTCGTTATGGTCATTTCATTTTTGCACCACCCCATCCCCCAGTGGGTGTTGCAATGAGGCTTCCAGCAGGGAATATAGTCAACATTCACCCTATCCTAATATTTCTCCTCCCCCAAACAGTGTTGGCGTCTTGCCCAGCACGCGTTGTCAACATAAATTTTGGCCATGATCGCTGGTGGTGGTAGAGTTCACACTTCCTTGCAATTTAAATGCGTTTATCTATTTGAAAGTGTTCAGCAGACACTGCAAAGGGTAAAATAAACAATGAGAGAGAGAGAGTGTGTGGAAAAATTTGACTAAAGCTACAGATTTAAGAGTTTAATTCATTCACTTCACTTGTAATGCGCTTAAAATAGTCAAGATTTAAAATTAAAATTATAAATACATTTTCGTTTCGGAGTCACAGATTGCAATCGAATATGGAAATTCACGTTTAGCACTCTAATGAGAATTCAATCAATACATTCTGCCGCACACATTATATGAACTACTTGCCTCTAAAGTAAGGCATGCCAAATTAGAAATGAATCTGACGGATACAGCTATCTGATAGCTGAATAGACGCACACACATGATGAGCGTAAATGGTAAGTCGATGATGAGTCAAAATGTGGAAACTATGAATAAATTTGCAGAGCACACATTTATCAAACCATAGCTAGACATGCACTCACATTCATAGTGGTTCTGTGGCTCTGAGTATCCGCAATATGTATGGAAATGTTAAAGCGTGCGGTTAAAGCGTTTGTTATGGTCGAAGGAAGTGGCGAAATGGCAAATGCCAGACATAGATAACGCGTCGCTTCAACTGTAATTTAAAGCTCACATTTGAACCGACTAACAATATTCCATTTTGGTTTTCATAACAACTCTGAAGGGGGTAGAACATAGACCTTAGTCCATTTGACGTCAGACCCTTTTGCCAGGTAAAAGAAATTCAATTAAACTTTTGCTAAACTATCACACGGCGGCTGCTTCGCGGCACGCATCTTCTATCTCGCCTCAGCATGGTTAGATTGTATAACATGGCATGACATGGCAGCTTCCGTTCGACATTCAGTTAACATTCTCTCTACGAGCTTTGCACTCAGTTTTATGTTATACAAATAGTTAGTTGTTTAAGCCATTTCAATACCCCAGAGTAGGCTCTGTTCGTACGTGATCAAGTTTAATATCTACTTACTGTACGCTGCTTTAAATAAATATTTAAGTTATTTTAATTGATAATATAAAATAAATAGTTAATGTTTTATTTCATCATCAACTTAGCCCATAACTTTGTTACCCAATGTTTGCAATTAGGGCAAATGTTTTAAATTTCTACCGAAGCGAACACGTCAAATGGAAAATATTTGCTAAATTAATTGTAGCCAGTGGATGGGAAAGACAGGCAGCTGTGCTCCTCAAGTTAATTAAGTTAGAGGAGAAAATGAACAGTGTTTTTTTTTTTTGAGCCAAAACTCAATTCAGTAGCACAGTAAGTGCGGCTTTAATGTGCTTGAAACTGTTGCTGCCTTCTGGGAGCTAGAATAAGATGGCCATTAAAAATTCAATTTAAGCTAATTAAAAAATGCACAAACAAATTTAAAACGCTTGGAAAAAGCATAGAACCGTAGGAGAAGCAGTTGCAGATGTCAAGGGAGGACTGAAAAATAAAATGACAAGTTTAAATAGTGTGAAATTCAACGAATATAACATACTCTCTCTAAAAATATGTTTAACCAATTTCTATAAATTGCAGAACTTAGCTAGTATTCAAATTTGAATTTGCAGTGTATAAAGAAGGTCAAATAAATATTTAACAAGCTGCATAAAATAGAGGAATGAACGCACACTTTCCCATTACAGACACACAAACATGCAGAAAAGCTCTTGATAACACTTTGAGAGCATAACATATCCGAGCTGTTCCCACACACAGACCCACACACACTCCTACACACGCACAAGCAAAAAGTCTGCACACTTCAGCATTGAAAATGAAGAGCAGCTACAAAAATAAAACGTAATAAATTCTTGTTGTTATTCATCTTTCTTCCTTTTTGAGAGAAATGCATAAAAATAAATACACATATACATAAATATATATTTTTAGACAACTTTTGTAACGGTATCGGTTGGTGGCACTCAAAATGTGGACGGATTTTGTTTTCCATTGCTCATACCATTTGCAAAATTCAGGCTTTAGAATACCCAGCAATTGTTAATAATCAAGGGCCAGTTTTGTATCCATCACAGAGGCATGCTATGTATACCCTTTTGTTGATCCTCTGCTCAAGGGTATTAAGTATTAGACACCGCCGACCATTGGACAAAAAAAAAAAAAACAATAAGAGACAGCAAAAGGCTGTCAGTTTTACAATTGTTCGTTGTCTGTAGTCTGGCCTGTCTGTTGTTTTGCCCGGGTGTGTGCTTATCAGCAGCGGCTGCCACATTTACAAACTGTTCATTTATGCTGGACGTGGCATGCTTTTAGGCCCAAATCACAACTACGACGACTATGTACTGAAAAGTTTTTCGTGTACTCGCAGCTTTCTCCTGCACTTGGTTCATTGCACTCGCGCCATAGTCACGCCCAACAACGCAAAGCAAATTGCAATGCGCCAGACTTTTATTGTACGGAAGTGACTTCAGCGTGGATTTGCGTGGGTTTCCATAAGGCAGGCAACAAGAAGGGGGGAGCCTGACGACTAGACAGACCAAGTTTCCTGCCAGCTAAACTGCCCAGTCATAGAATAGGAAATAGAAATATGTTCTCGTATATATACACATTACGTATACGTATACGAATTTTATAGGTACTGCAATTGTCGCATCTTGAAATGCCGTAAAAATCACCTTGAAAGACTGGAAAGCTGAAAATGCGATAACCTAAAACTTCGATTATGGCAGCTCGTAAAATATTGTGCTAGGCTCTCTGGACTTTTTATTACAATTGTTGTTTTGACTCTTTGCTCGAACAATGTCATAAAAATTCAATTACGTGCATGGGGCGTATCAGCAACGTGAAAACAAATGAAGAACAAAAAAAAAACTGCTACATAAATATAATGAAGATATAAAGGAAGTGCGTTCGGTAAGTATGCCAAAATTTTATGTCTTGCTGTTTGTGAGTTTGACACACATGCAAATTGTGTAGAAAATCGTGTTGTCTATGTCTGCATTTATATGTGTGACACCTTGCTACAGGGTGCATGCGTAAATGCCTGAGAGACGATGCAAGACTTGCCGAAAAGCTGGAAGCTCTTCGGCTAGCCGGCAAGTGCCAAGAAGTATAATTTAATGTTCATCCTTGTGCATACAATGGGAAAGAAGACAAAGGCACATGAGGAAGATAAACATGAAGACAACAACGACAATAACAATACAACTATTTCGAAATGCAATGCAGAATGAAATATATTTTAAATACGCTCGAGGCAGACTTTAAAGCAACATTTCCAGATAATTTGTATGTTCATAAATCATGGTTCTAAGGAACGATTCAAATGCAAGATACAAATAGAGAACTACTTTTATGCATAATACATATCTCTTACATGAATCTGTCTAAATTGCTGCTAATTAAATAGAATCTTTTTCTTTTACCAGCGACTAAAGACTATTTTTATTTTATTTAATTTCAACACCTCAAAAGCACATTGTACAAGATCTGCCACTTATATGCAACACATGGACAGAGTTGTCTATACCCTTATATTTTTCTCATGCTGTCGTCTATACTCTTTGCTGACAGCTTAAAAAACAAAGTAAGAACAATCCAAGCTTCCGTAGTAGTATTCAGGTGTAACTTCGCTTGCCAGTCTTTACAGTTATTAACCTCTTTTGAGCCCTCTCACTTGATGAACTATAATCCTTTAGCTGCTTATGTGTTTGCATGCAAAAAATGAAGAGCCTACGGCTTATGCTCTGCCTGAGGTTGGGAGACAGAGCCTGTCTTATATAAGCTAAGCCAAGTTAAAGGCTGTACTTGTTTGCATTTGTATGGCTTTTAGGGCATCACATAATTGACTAATGCTGGTTTTGCATTACAAGACAAGCACACACACGCATCTATAAACTTGATTACACACACACACACACACACTTAAGAAGCTACTTTAGTTGCTCAAGCTGATTGACAAGCCGTACAATTTTGACATGGCATAAAATTGTGTATAATGCCTTTCAGAGGCAGGGCATCACATCACAACATTGATAGCAATCAAGACATGCCACACACACACACACACACGCGCACGAACACATTCATACTGTAGCTCAGAGTAGTCAATTTAGTGAACTTCCTGACTGACTGCCTTGCTTCAAAGTGTCACATTCTTTGGGGAGGCACTCACAAGCTGCTCACATTTCGGTTTTGTCAATAACATTGTGCCAATATCGAGAGGGATGGCCACGCCAATGCATTCTTGCCTTCTCATATAGTATATGCAGGAGTAGCAAACGACATGTTTGATAAATTGCTTGATTAATGGACGTGCGTGCGTAAATACAGTTTAAGGACTTTGCTGTCAACTTTTAGACGCTTCTGCTCTCACATATCCAAAAGCAAACAGGCCGAAGGACACCACTTGATTCACTCCACATGGTGGTCATGTTAAAAATAATTTTGTGCAGCAAATCTGCGAAAATCAAACCAATGCTCAACCAAACATAAAGTCCGTCCAAATGCAAACGTCACTTGTGGGACACTGTTCATAAATCAACGAGATGCCACATTTCCGGGGCGCTCATTAAAAAATGAGCGCCATTTGCCAACGAACAAGAATTGCATATCCTCTTCCTCCTCCTCCTCCTCCTTCTTTTCCTCCTCTACGGCTTAAAACATGCATATGCATGTTGCAAGTGGTTGTAGATGGGTTGAGCATGCCGGCAAGGATGTGCAAGTGGATGTGGGTGTGACGTGGGCCGTTGCGCAAGATAGCGGCTGCTGTGGGGCAACTCCACTCGAAAGAGAAACTAACACGTCATAAATCTTGCAGAAGTATCCTTAAGCGTTCCGCTTACCACAAAAACTCATCAAAAAAGTGGCGAAACCGAGCAAAAAAAAAGGCCGATATGAAATTTGTTCGCGCTAAACGGACTGCAAATACCCTTTCAAATAACTAGTTGAGCTTCGAGGATTGGTAGTCCTACAAAGTATGACAAATATTAAAGAGTTGTTGAGTTTAATATAAATGTACTTTATCATTACTTTACTGTTTTGTTATTTTAAATTGCTGTTGATAAAGCAATAACATTTGAAAACCATTTGAAATATTTCATTGTTTTATTTCTCTTTTCCAAACATAAACAAAAGTTAAAGAAAATTGGTACACTTTTTTAATTACATACAAAAATTGTCAAGCAGTTGCAACTCAATGTTTATCTGTTTGCTTCACATGCAACAAGAAATGTTGCTGGCGGGCACGAAATGCGCACAACCTGTTTGTGGTTCTGCAATATGTTTTTGGTTCCATTTTATCTGGCGACATATTATTCTCTCGCTCTCGCTCTCTCTCACTGATTCCTCTTTCTAGCTTTTCCTCGTGTTACTTTTTAGTAAGGAAAAAATTATAAATTAGTGAGTAAGCAAAAGCAAACTCGACAAACTCAAAAGACAGTACGTGCTTCTCGTCTTTGCCATGTGTGTATTCTGTAGTTCTTGTTTTTAATATAGATTTTGCTGAGAGAATTGTTTACTTTTGCGTGCATCTAGAGCTGGCTTAGACGTAATTTAAAGTTAAAGTTGTCTTATGCCAAACAGGCAATAAACAAAGAGCAACAGTTGCATCCATGAGACTAGTTCAAAAGTCAATTTCAAGTTTGAAATTAGTTTAGCTGACAAACTTATCAACGTTGTAAAAAAGACTGTAGGGTTCAAACTATTGGAACAGTAAGAAGTAAACCTTTAAATTATTCGATTCGGTTCAATTTTAGTCATTAAAAAGCATTCATATTGTTAACATTAAGAGTTTGCTCTTTGAATACTTAAACTTCCGCTATTCATTCGCTAAAGCTGCTCCGCTTTTTATATATCTGATTATCAGTTCGTATCTTCGCTCTACTTATCACAACTCGGGCGTTTATGTAGCTAACAGCAACAACAATACCAACACCAACAGTCCTTGGCAACGTCCAAGCGTTGTCGTTTCCTTATTTTCCTCGTCCTGTTGCCAAGTGCAAAGGCAATGTGCTACATTAGATTACAGAATAATGAAATGAACTTTGATTGTAAACTGTTTATAAAAACCGTCATGTATTTTTTTTATTTAAAATTTATACATGTAGACTTTGTTAATATTTATATATTTAGGGTTCCTTTTCCATAATAAACTTTCTCTCATTAGATTAGATGATAGAGCTCTTAATATGAAATTCTCATTATAATCGCATCTTTATTCTCATTCTCTTTGTTTTTGCAGGTTAGTATCTATTGATAAGCTGAATACAATTGCTACAATACAACAAGAACAAAAATAACCCGTTTGTGCCCCAAACTCGTGCATGCCAAAATAAAAGCCAGACTCAGTTGTAATTTTTCACAAAATGTAATGTATTATCTGTTAAAGTCTTTACCTTAATGTGGTCTGGTCATAATCTCTTGGAATTTTCCCCTTTTTATCACATATGTTATGCTCCTTTAGGGCTTTACGAAAGAAAAAAAGAAACTAAGTGCTGCCAAAGGTTGGCCACACACAAAACAAAAACCCAGCAAGCGACAACGTGTCGTATACGTTATGTATTTAAGATTATTTTCATTTAATTTTCATAATGCTGTGGCAAAAGTTGCGCCTGTGCCAACAATTTTTTTCTTCGTTTCCCTTTCTTCTTTCTTCTCTTCGGATACATTAAAATTAAATCAAACAATTCAACAAAAACAAAAGATTTCCTTTTTGCTGGCGGCCACTTTAAAATAACGAGTTCTCATCAGCTTTCAAATTTAACGATATTTTACCAAAAAATGATACACCCTTAAAACTGATGATGAGCTTTACTTGAATTTGGCAAGCAACGTGCAGTTAGCCCTGTAATTGGAGTCTAAACGAGCCGTTAAGCTTGGGCGAGTATGGAAAGGAAAAGCTTGCAATTTAGTTTGGACTAAGTTCAAGTGGATGTGTGGATGTATCGTTTGTGGTGAAACCTAAAAGTATATTTCATTTTATTTTGCAAAGAATTGATATTTTAACGAGTGGGAAACATGCGTGAGAGACTGTAGTAGATGTAAAACTATTTACAGAGTTGTATTCATATAAAACGAAGTTAATAGTAGATGGTTTGATGCTATCACTCGTCTAATTTAAGTTTTCATAAAATATACAATTGTTCTTAAACAAAATAATAACATATAGCAGTCTTATAAACTGAATAAAGGCATTTAATATTCTATCGATCATATTCCATTGAGCATTTTAATGCAAATTAACAATATTAACTTTATTGATAATAGTATAACAATTTACGTTGTTAAATGTTACTTTCTCTCTTCGCTATCAATTGAAACGAATATGCTGATTACAACAAGTAAATAACCATTTCGTATCACCGATTGAGCAATTTAAACAAGTGGCTACGAAACAGAATTTAAAAAAATGTACTTAAAAATAACTTGTACTGAATTGCTTAATTTTTGTTGAGAGTGTGTGTGTGTGTATGAGTGTGTGAGTGCTGATCCTGCATTGTGTAATTGTGTTCGTGTACAGAAATGAAATATTCAGACCATGCAATTTAAGTAAATAATAGCAACTATATGAACTTTAACGCGCGACAGTATAATACCCTGTGCAGTTTTTTAAATTAAGTATTTTGATTCTAATAGAAGTAAGAACATATTTACGACACTTTATATAGTCTTGTGACGCAGTCGATCGCTGTCTCGCTCGCACACATGTGCTGCGTGCAAAGCTACATTTCTTTTATGATTAGCTCTTTTATTTATAGACCGATCTTAATGAAACTTTCAGGACTGCTTCTATATCATACTATTTAAGCACCTGCTAAGTAAGAAGAGTCTACTCTGAGAAATGCGGGTATGCGGTAACTTTTTTTCGATTTGCGGGCGAGGGGGAAAGTTATTGAAAATTTAACATAAACTCGATCTGAAGAGGGAATACAGAAACCTACATGCTAAGTTTGGTGTCTCAGACGGACAGACATATGGGCATGGCGCAATCGACTCGACTATTGATACTGATTAAGAATATATATACTTAATAGGGTCGGAGATTTATTATACCCATTTTTGTCCATTTTTAATGGGCACAGGGTATAAAAAGCAAAGGGGAAACTAAAAAAACTGCCTCAACAATGCCAACAAACCGGCAAAACTTGCGGTAGAACAGTTTTGTATCCAGACGTAGACTCGAAACCCAACTACGAACTCATATTCATACTTGTAGTCGTATTCGTTCTCATTCTCGCACTCGGACTCTGTGAACAGAAACTGAAACTGAATCGGAATATGATTCAGACTTGGACACATGGCATATGCAACTTGCAATGTTTGCAGTGTGGATTGGTTGCTGTGGAGCTGGAGTTGCAGCTGTCATTGTCATCGTTGTCATTGGATTCTGTTGTTGCTTGAGCTTGGTGGTCGTCCCGACATTGTTTCTGCTGGCCACATAGTGAATGTCATTGTTAAAAATTGGTGCTTTGTTGCGACAGGCGATTCAAGCAGCAAGGAATTGCAAAAATCATATTGCTTGTGCAATGAATTATAATGTAGAGCACTTAAATTTGTATTGTGGCATGTCGAGAGTCTTTACTTTTCATTTTATATACATATATATTTTTTCGATTTGTCAGATTCCCTTGCGCATTTGCATACAATTCGTGTGGGTGTGTGTGTGTGTGTCTATGTGTTTGTGGTATATTTAAAGTTCCGCAAACAATATTCTGTTAGCATTGTAGCACTACATTTAAGGGTAATATTTGTTATAAATATTGGTTAGATAATTTTGGACATCAGTTAAAATTTTGATTGCGTTTAATAAGCTTTATGTTAAATTTACTCAATTAAGTATAACTAAAAGAATAATCAATATCTGTAGGAACTAGAATTGAATTATATTCATAAGTTGTAACTTTATTACCCTTTCATAAATAAATGATAATTAATTTTTAATTTTTCATCAGACATGGCGCAACATTCATAAATTTCAGCTGTATATGTATTTTACTTTACTAACCTCATTAAAAACACAGGCAACGGCTAAATCCAATATCAACCTTAACTTTAATTAAATTAGGTATACGTAAACGTATACATTTACGTCTGCACCGTATGTTGGTTGGCCAAATTGCTTTGAGAAGTCAGTTAGTTAGTTGTTGCCTAACTTTAGGCAGTTTTAATGGGTTGCCTGTTCGCCTTTAAATCAAGTCTTTTTATGGCCCCACTTGAAGGCGCAATGGCAATTAAATTGCCAAGAGGCTGACGCTGTTTTCAAGCCAACATTGTTGTTGCTCTTTAATGTTCCATTTTTCAATCAACTTTTGCAATCAAACACTCACACACTCGCATCGGCGTATTAATTTATTTAGCAGCCATTTGGCACGTTAAGGGTTAATTGTCTGCCAGTCAGCAAAACTCGCACATTTGCCTATGTATCCAAGTATCTATCGATTCTGCATAACTTGCACATGCTCAACAACCATCTCCCATTGACTCGCACCACATCCTTTATATCCTTTTCTGGCTACTTTCACACTTTACTTTAACGCCTTTCTGTTACGGTCTTGCATGTTTGCTTGTTTGCTTTGGTTGCCATCGTCTCTGCTGCGGGCAACCCACAGCTCATTAGGACTCTACACAAGCTAGGAAGAAGCTAAGGAAGAAGGAGGCCCCCAAGCCGAAGCTCAATTTCAAATCCAACCCTAAAGCCAACCTCAACTAGAGGCCAACTTTGTATAATAAAATTGAACGGGTAAAAAAAAACAAGCTTTTCATGTCAAGCCAAATATCAAGTCATAGGCTTGGCATGTTTGCTCTTTGACCTTAGTCTAGTTTGAGATTATTTATATGTAAATTAAGAATCACTCATACGCACCATTGCCACTACAAAAATCTGCACATGGCAACTGCGGGCTTCTGAACGTAAAACACAAATTCAAATAAAAATAAATATAAATTGCATTTCATTTTATAGATACTTGCGACATATGGGAAGCCAGTCATAAGTAATAAATAGTACATATATGAAGTATATAAATCAATTAAAATCATGCGCTTAGTTTGAGATAAAGCGATTCTCAGTTCGATTCCATACTCGCAAAAGAATTTACAACACTTAAATAAGCTTCACACAATAAATTTTGTTAGCTAACTCGTTCCGGGCTAAAAATGTATCTATGTGATTTTGTAATACATATTGACTTTTAATTTAGTTGTGTGTGGCATGAATGAATGTCCGCAGGTGGCACAGGTAGCATGTTGATGCGGTTCTTCTCTACATTTTACACCAACTGCTATCGATGCCAGTTAACAGTATTTCGTATTTCTAAAGTATTGGTATTTAAATTGTAATTGTATGTTCTACGATATTTAATATATATGTAATTCAGTTACCATGTTTATGGACAGACCTGCACTTGAAGTTCACATTTTGTGTATTTGCCAATTGGCAAACAAGAACCACATAAATCAGATGCAAGTCAAAGAAAGAACTGCTTTTTGAAATTGAACTATTCCCCTGCAAGCTCCCTGTGGCGCTCTTAAAACTTGTTCCCTTGTACGCTTTACAATACTGACAGCTTCAACCTCTCAATGCTCTCTCTCTCTATCTCTCTCTCTGTCTCTTTCGCTTTGTGTCATTTTCCCTATCTATCTACCCTTGGTACACCCACACTTTGTTTACCTGCTTGCTGGCACAAACACGTAATCGAATAATCCAATTTGTTTGCGCAAAAACTGAAACTTTTTCGTATGGCTTCAGCTAGTTCCAGCCATCCTCAAAACCTTCCAAATCTCTCTTCAACCTCCCCCCTTAAAACCTCAATCACCTTTTCCAAACTAATTGTTTGAGTGCCTGCGTGGATTTCAGAGTTGTTCATATTGAATTTAAGCTCAAGTTGTGCTGTCTGTCCAATTGGATATTATCTGTAAAATGCTGTAATTGTTAGTTGAATTTTGTGACCTTGCTGAGGTTATTACCAGTTTAGAGGCTTTACTGTGTGAGTTGACCAAATCTGATTTGACTATCTGTGAGTTACCTGTTATACATTTTAATTTCAGCCTTAATTAATATTGTGTGTTGATTTCATGGCAAGACATGGGGTAATGCCCCATGGCTCATGGGGTTTCAATCCGGGGAAGGAATACTTTTAAATAATAATAGTCATTCCAGCAGCGACACCTTTTAACAGTTTCGGACGCCCTGTTGCGGTGCTGCTGCTGTTGACCTTCCTATATTACCCGTACATCTTGGCCTCCACCTGGAGGCAAAATATGGTTTGCCTTTGCCCCAGTTGTGTGTGCCTTATGTTGTAATGGGTTTCATTGCTTCTCCTTACTTCTTTTGTGTGTGTTTGCTGCAGTTCAACAAACATGCTGCAGGTTTTATTTCTTTCAGGTTTTGTTGATATCTGCTGTTGCTAGTATTGCTGTTTGAGCTTATGTTTACCAGTCTCAAGGCAGCACTCAAAGGCTGTTAAAAATGTAATCCTTCAGCTCATTACAGCAATAAGAGAGCAAATGCATTCAAACGCTTTGCCAAGTAATGTGCACTTTTTGTCAAAAGCAAACTGGGACTCTCCTTCTCTGTTGGCAGTGCGTGCACGCCGGAAGCCATTGCGGCTTAAGCACGCAGCACCAGCACCACCACCACCGCCACTAGCACCACCATCAGGAAACAGCTCTGACAGCCTTGGCAGGAAGGTACGACTATAGAAGGGCAGGCACAGGCACAGTCAGAGACAGTCAGCCAGGTAACGGAAGCGCGCGGTGCGACACTTTATGATGCCTTGTTGGCTGAGTTGGTAAACGAAACTAAAAACCAAAAAAGAAGAAAGCAAATAACATTGTTGCAATCCAGTGTCCTCGACTCTGAGATACCCGTTACTATTTTTAAATATGTATAGATACAGTTAATCCAAAGCTATTAAAATGAGAAAACTTAAAAGTGCCCTAAATGTTTTTATATTAGTCCTAAAATATATATCTCACACGACTTCTGCCTATTACGTTCTGACTAACGGGTAAAAAGAGAGCACTGCTCCTGCCTGCTACTTGGTCGGATCGGGGTTAGGGTCTGTCAGGAATTAGGAATGCATTGTGTCTGAGCTGAGCTGAGCTCAGTGCAGTGTTCAGTTCATTTTCTGTTCAGTTCTCTTCATTCTGTCAGTACGTAAATCAACTCTTTGCTGGCGGCTTTGTCTGGGAGAATGAGAAACGGTACACATTTGAAGGGCTTCCAAGTGACGACCGTCTTTCTGCCTGCTGCTGCTGCTGCTGCTAACCTTTTTTTCGCCCCTTTTGGCTGCCAGCGTCTTGGCCAAAAACAACAACATGAACAAAATAAAAAAAAAAAGAACTATACAAATTAGCGCATGTTTTTGTTGTCTATTTGTTACCACTGGCAGGGCAAGGCAGGCAATTTAGTTTGCTTTGCAGCGCACAACTGGCAACAGTGACGGGATATTGCACATTGTGTTCTTGCAACTCATTCAGACGGCAATTTATGTCTCTTGGTGAAACAGGCAGATACAACAACTGAATATTGTAGAAAGCTTGCTTGCAAATTGAGTTTGAGTTTTCCCAAACTCATTTGCGTGTACCGTGTGTGTGTGTCAGTGTATATACCTTGCGAACAACAACTAAAGAAACATGAACTACTTAGAATCTATGCTGTGGTAAGAAAATTCAATATAGGACATTATTTAATTAGATTATACAGCAAGAAAGAGGTTATCGTCTTATCACAGTTTGTTTTCTGAATTGTTTTGTTATTATTCAGATAGTTATATTAATTATTTATTGTTTTTGAACTCATAACATAATGTTTAAATAAAAATAAATAAAAAATAAAAGTAATTTAAAGCAAATATCAATAGAATTAAAAGAGGAATACTTCAATAAGAAAACCACTTAAAATGAGTTAATCTAATAATTATGAAAATGACAAACTGAATTGTTTTGTCCCAATCACTAAATTACAAATCAAATCGCTTAAATTTGAATCAAATTAATAAAAAATTCAATGAAAAGATAGTCTGAGTTTAATGGTATATTTAATAATTCATTTGTTTTGATGTGGTGCTTAACAAAGTAAATTAACTCAGCTCGAAAAGTCTATTTAAGTGCTTAATTTCCGCATCAGCACAAAAGTACGTCCATAAATAGAACACAAACTTTGCCCTCTCTTGGACATGCTGCCGCTAACTCAGGCCAACTCTGGATGGCTAAAAGTGCCTAGAAGGCTGAAAAAAATGTTGTTTAACTTTATTAACTAGAATATATATGCAATTTGTACCTGCCCACTTGCCATTGACCGACCGCAAGGTATGCACTACTCTAATCTTAATGCAGATGGAAAATATTTGGTAACAAAGTATTTGAGAAAAATTCTTCACTTGGCATTCGGCAGAAACAATGACGAGGAATCTAACAATAATTTGCAGGTTGAGTCTAAAAATATGTTGCCTACATATCAGCGCAGTTACGAACCGCCGAAGTAGAAACAAAACAGATTTTCTTAGCCTTGGTAAATATTTGTGCATGTCATTTCTCATTGCTCACGTTTTCTTTATTGTCGCTGTTTTGTTTTGGGCTATACTCCCAATTGATGACTTGGCTGGTCGCTGGGCCATTGGTTTGCACAGCCAAATGATGTGGAAAAATCACATTAATGGCAGCCGTGCACCATTTTGGCATTTGGCTCTATGGCCAATAAGAAAAAGGGGGGAAAAAATCGAAAACAAACATTTTGCTACTCACTGGGCCAATTAAAGCGTACTGCGTGCAGTGCCAAGCCGTTAACTTTGCCAACGTGCAACGCCATCTTTAATTTATGTGCCCTGGGCCTATGCAACATGCAGCAGAGAGCATGTAAAGTGCATGCACCAAAGTGGTGCGAGGAAAACAGACACACAGCTAAGGAGGGAGGGAGAAAGAAGGGGATAAAGTGTCGGCGGTTAGATTCTGTTTAGCATTAGAAGAGCAGAATCGTTCATCATGCACATCTTCTGTCTTGTTCTATCAGTGTCTATATGTATTTTGTATAATTTATGTAGGTCTTGCGCCAAAAAGCAGGCTACAAATTACATGCAGTCTCATAATTTGCGGCTGGCGAAAGACTTTTCCAGTGTGCTCTGCTTTACTGACACTTTTTGACACCCAACTTTTGCGACAGTTGTTTTAAAATTAATGAATATGCAACTTACAAGATTTTTAGCTCTTTCTATAAATTTGAAAAGCATGAGAATGTGCTTTAAAATCTTTAGATTGCTGTTTTCAATGAGAATATACGTTTTTCCAGCGGATTAAAGCCTTTAGAAAATGAAGTATTCTGGAAATACTGGAAACATTTGAAACATTTTTACGATATCAGTTTATTGTTGCAAAACGAGTGGAAAGTTATTCGAAATAAATATAAATAATATAAAATATTTCTAAAATATAAATATAAATATATATAAATAAATATTTCTTAAATCGAGACTTTTGGTATGGGAATTCTAAGCATGAACTCCAATGCCTTGCTGCTGCACATTCTTAAGAACTTTGTAGATTGACAATTTCAACATTTGACATTGTGAATGAAAGTGCCATCGATGAATTCAACAAAAATGTATATAATATTAAAATCTTACTTTAATTGCATATAAAAAATTATTTGAAATAGGCATATTCTCTTTAGATATTTTTGCTAATATTTTCATGTTTACAAAATGGCGCCTTAAACTACTTTAGCGTGTTTTTTGTGTGTTTCACATTCTCGTAGCTAGTTTCTTTTTTTTCCCTCTTTTTTGTATGCCTCTGACTGGCATGAAAAGCATTTTACACATGGCAGCATTTTTTAATTTTGCCGTGCAGCTTTTAGAAATGCACAGAATTTCACATGCACACACATACATAGAAATATACACACACACAGTCACAGTCACACTCACACTCACAAATGCACTTACTAATTAGAAATAAAAATGCGCTCTGCACATTTGCTCATTACGTTGTTTTAGTTGTTGCTGTTGCCTTTTTATTTCTCTAGCCATTTTTTCCATACACTCATTTACAATTCTGTCAACACATTTTGCGACACACCCGGAAAGTCTATAAAGTCTCTTTAATATCGTACGGCGATTTTCCATTGGTCTGAAAATAATAAACACCTTTGCGCTGTGCCAATTGTTCCATTGATAATTCACCTAAATCGCCACCCATGTGGAGACGTATGCCCGTTTGCTGTGGACATTTCTTGTGGCGGGTCAATTGTTGCCATTCTGTGGTCTGACAACCTCTGGCCTCAAAGGCACCAGCATTTACACCACTGCCCGATGCCGCTTGAAGGCTCTCCTTAAAGAGGGCAAAGGCGCGCCAATGACTGCACTCATGCCAAAAGCAACCGGGCTGCTGGCTACCCCAGTTGGCATAGAAATCCACGTGGCCCAATGGACGATCGAAGCCATAGCTACCGACACTAGTGTGCAATACCTCGACATAGTCGGCATCCTGCTTTGTTAAACGCTCCGTTTCTTGCGCGTAACGAAAAAATGGCAGTGCAGGATCCAAGGCTCTTATCACACGCACGCGTCCCGTCTGCACTTGCTTGGCGGCCAGACCGGCCACATGGGCGCCCATGCTGAAGCCAATAAGCTGCAAGTCCTCATACCTCATGCCCGCCTCCACGTGCAGAAAGTCCAGGAACTTGGCCAACACCTGACCCACTGGCTTCACCCTGTAACTGGCCGTTATATAGTCCGCAATTGCACCCCGACCCCAGTCCACTGTGAAGATGTTGTACCTCCCCTCGCCCAGACTCATGTATGCAGGCACCAAATAACTGTACACATTGGCATGTGCATTGCCCAGCCAGCCATGTATGATGATTCTGTCGAAATCAGAAGACATGAATACATATTGTTTGAGATTGCTGCGAATGTGCATAGATGGAAGCAGATGAGACATACCAAATTGTTTAAGTATAATGTGAAATAACTGAAGATATATGAGAAAATTGCAAAAAAAAAAGTTACATATTCATATTTATAAATGTACAAGTGTAATGAGAACTATGTATATAAGTAGAGGAAACTTGACGAATATGCATATATAAATATAGATGTGCACTCAATACTGTTTCATCTCACATCAACAAAGTTGTTTCATAATGTGTATATTGACCTAAAGAGCGTGTTAAAAAATTGAGAGATTCAACATCGATTGGCTTGACCATATAGGACTTGTTAATTTCTCGCAACCGTCAAGGGCAACTCGCAGGCTCGGATTGCCTTTGAGTATGGAAAGAAAAAACACACTTTGGATTCATGAATCATTTAAAAGCTTACCGCGTGGGATTGAAGGGATTATAGCGTGACTGACGCAGGGAGGCGGCATCATAGAGTTGAATTGTTTGCGTGCTCATCGGCATTGTATCCTTGTCATTATTCGTATTCGTATTCAGGCCAAAGGCGGCGCTCAATGTGCTGCCCACGACCTGATGCAGCAACCGATTACCAGTAGTTTGACTGTGCGGACGTTTCGTTCGATTGTCATGCCACGGTTTATTGCTGGTGTGCAGTTGGAAATACGTCTGCCTTTCGGCATTGTAGAGCAAATTGTAGTCCTGCAGGCGTAATAGTTGCTCATCGTTGACCATTTGGCCATCGATGGTACTGACGTTCTTGCCACGCTCTGTGGTGTCGGCCAAGTTATGCCCTTTCAATATTGGCAGCGTGTTGGGGCTCATTAAATTACTGATGCTACTGCTTCTGCTTGTGCTGTCCTCTTGGATTGATGGCATTACATTTTGTGTGTCAGTCATGTCATTTTCATGCCCATTTCCATTAGACTGGCGCCTTGGTTGCTTCTCTGCCCTCATCATCATCATGACCATCGTCATCATGCCACTTTCCACTTCATTTGTCACTTTTACTTGCACTGCGGGCGAGAGTCTTTGCTTTACATTTTCAAAAGGCATCTGCATCCCCATCATCTCGTTCATGTGCTCCCCCAATTGATTGTTGTCTACATCGACCTGCTGGGCACTGTAATCAGCATTCGAATTGCGCTTGTCTTCTGCAGATTCATGACTAAGATTATACATTGATTTGTCCCGCTGCTGTAGTTCTGCTGCAGTGTGCCACAAACAAACTGGCAAAGTGGAAAGTGCATTAGGCAAAAGTGGAGCAATTGATAATGATGATGATAATCACCTGTCTGACAAATGAACAGCAAACACACAATCTGCATTGTATCTTGTTCGGACTTCTAATGCTTCTTCACATAATCATATTTCCATTCGATATGGACACTCTTTCAATTGTGCAGCCAGTACAGATGAGCTCCGATTAACAACTGACTTGAAATTTGGTATCTTTCACGAGTACCTTATTTTATTATTATTATTATTATTATTATTATTATTATGTATTTCTTATTGACTATGCAGCACTTCACACTTTTTACTTTAGTTGCACGGTTTCTGCTTAACAAGTGGTAATTGTTGACAACTTCCCCAAAAAAGAGTAACAAAATATAAGAAAAAAATAAAAAACCTTTATCACTCTCCTCCAGCTCATTAGCTGCTAATCTGTTGAGTCAATAAAAGTTCTTTCTGAAACGACTGTGCCACTGACCAAGTTTTTGGTCGTGCTACTTAGCACTTGGTATTTTGGGATAGGTCAATGTACCAAAACCTTCAGTTCAGAGTTGTGCAGAACTTTTAAGTTTGTTGTGCACAACATGAGATTTATAAATCGACTTGACAGACTTGAATAAATATTTATATATTATATAAAAGTCATTAAATAAGTTTAAGCTTTATCAAATTCTGCATTCTAGAAAGCATTATGAATTTAACTTGTAAAATAATATGTATATTAAATATTTAAAATATACTCAAATATTCTCGTTTGTTTTAATAATCCATTTAAAATTGTATGCCCAGTAAATGATTTGTTTTCTAATCAATCTTAATATATTCTCTGATTATATTACAGGTAAGTTCACACATGCTACAAACAATTGTGATGCAATCAACGAGGAACATGCGAGGAAAACAATATTAAAACCCGAAACCGAACCCGGTCGCCATTTTAACGACATCCGACGCGTGCATTTCCTGTTGCCGAATTGGAGGGTGAAGCACCAAAGCTGAAGGAAAGCGAGGAAAACAATGTGCGTTTTTAATCTCTGATCGGTTGGCAAAATGAAAAGAAACGTGACGAAAACAAAAAATGAATAACGCCCCCCTGAAGGTAACAAAGCATAAAAAATAATCAAGTTGTCGTGTGAGGTGAGAAACCCTTCGGTCCTCGGTCTTCGGGATACGGCATACAGTATTCGGTACGTTTCTTAGTTCCTTATCTTATTTTACTACAAGGAGCGAACGCGTTCTTGAAAAATGATATTCTCAAGTGTACACTTGATGATTTTACTGCAGAGATTACAAAATTTATTGAATGTATGTTGGGTATAGACGACATTTTAATTTTGAATGGGGTTACAGATGGTGGGTCTGAATGCGATAGACAGCGGCAAGTTCAATGTACAATGTTTAGCAAAGGCATTTGGATTGTTGCTATGTCTTGTTAGCTGCTGGTGTTGCTGTTACTGTTGATGTTGATGTGGATGTTGCAGTTGCAGCATTTGTTGTAATGCAGCACTCAGACAGGATTTGCGGCGAACAATACTCGTTGCCATAATCGATTAAAAGCGGCTGAAAAGGGCCAGCAGCAAAATCAGCAGAATAAATGAGACAGAGGTGAGGGTTAGAAAACTCGTAACTAAAGCTTGAGCTGGAGCTGGAGGTGAAGCTGTAGATGGGGACAACAGGCGCTTTGTTTACTTTCTGCTTATATAGCTGCAAGCTCAAAAATGTCACTCGAGTGACTTTTATTACATTTCGGGGTGGCTATCATACTCCCAGGTTCCGCTTCATTCACTTCCCATTCCATCATCTTTGGCCGACTATTTGCCCGCAAAATACTTGAGCCAGCTTGGTGTCAGCATTTACCAGACAAGTGCCGCCTCTGTGCAAAAGTGGGGGCCATTGGAATGGGTTTTGGGTCTTCTACTATGCGACTGAACCATTTTCTCAAGCGCCACTTCACTTTGCATCCTGCGACTTTGAGCAGGATGCGTTTACTCGTACCCTGCTTAGCTGACACAGCATTTGCTGCCTGTCTTTGTTGTTTCTAGTGGCGAAGTATGTAAACAATAAGCCGCATAAATGAGAGAATTGGGCACATCAGTTAAGCCAAATCTAAGACCGAATTTGCCTACATATGTTATTCACATACTTACTGTCGACACTTCTAATAAAAGATGACTGAAACTAATGTGTGATTGGGCACACACTCTTAATTTGAAAAAAAGACTTCAATTTCCTTATATACAGTATGCTTTTAGCTATAGTAACAATTTATCGGATACTGATTAAATGTGTGTTTTATATTTAATTAACATAGTTTTCTAGATCTAAACAAATTAGTAACTCATACGTGCTTACGACAAACTTGTACGTCCATATACTTTATTTCACATGCAAATGCAATGACGTATCGAATGGGCTTTCAACTTGGTTTTTCATCTTAATTTGAAAGCAGCGCCAATGTACATGTATTCTCACATAGCAGTAAACCTCTTGCACTGCTTTATAGCAAATAGTAAACTGCTTGTATCCTTGAATTTAGCAGAGTTCAGCTCCCTATTAGCAATTTTTATAGCAGCTAAAGCTTTAACAGGCCACATTGCAAATCCTATGAAGTCGAAGCTTTCATAAAGCTTTTTGCCGTATTACACATGAGAGCTTTATCCTCTTTTACTTGAATATAATATTGTAGAAAAGCACAAGCCATATCTTAGAGCTTTTATTCAATTACCTGTACCATTTTCCAATTCTAAACAAGTTGAGCATTCGCTATCACTCTACTGACCCACTCTTAATTGTTAAAGTGCCCAAATAATATTATTGACAGCTTCTAAATTTGTTTGTGTTATTTTTTTATATTAATTTTGTCATAGCTCGCGAGCAACCCTTTCGGAAATTTGTCTTGTTTGGGGCTGCCTTGTAAACTTATACACTCTAGTCCCTTCCAAGCAAGCTGCAATCCATATTAAATTCAATTTGACTTGTCAGACCTAAAGGAGAAGCGAAACAAACAACAATAATAATACCAGACATCTAGTATTTATAAATAATTAATCGTTAAATTTTACTCAAATGACAGTTATATTTTGAATAGTGTATCTTTGCTCTTCTTCCTGCTGGTCAATCAGCTAGTCAGCTGACTAGGACAGAGTATTTGCGGCATGCTGCCAATGTGTTGGTGAATGTGTTTCAGCCTCTTCTCGGAATATGTTTCTTCCTGTCTGATGCTTCCGTTTAGCCCATCAGCTTAGCAGCCAAGACTTCCTGCGGCTTGCTCTTAGCGAGGATTCGCATGTAAATGAGCTACTTATCTAGTAGTAATGTGTTTGCCTCAACTCACACATGCACACATGCACACATGTCGCTCTTGTGTCGAACAAGTTTGTTTGCTTTTGTAATTTAAGCCAATTTTTTTGTGTGCCGATGGCCGTTGGGTGGCTGCTTGCCCCGCCCACTGCGTCACACCTTATAATTAACAAAATTACATGCAACGAGAACTCTGAGGTAGCAATAAAAGTCATATTTCAGGGATAAGTAAATCCCTTTGTGGTTGTTGCCACCTGCCAGTTGGCAGTTTGTCACTTTGATCCCGTTCTCATTCCTGAGTGCTTGCATTCGCAGTCCTTGTCAAATACTTTCCTTTGTTCTTCTGGTTGCCGTTGTTGTCGTTGTAGTTGCCCTTTTTCATGCACTTTCGAGCACTTAATAAGCTCTAAGCTAAACCACCGGCAATTTGCGTATGGCAAACTGGGAAGGGAGGAGGGTTGTGTGCGAGTAAAGCGGGCGAAAGGCACCTGTACTTACCTTAACCCTTGAGTTTTCCATCTATTTACACACGTATATATATACACACGCACGCACACCGGAACCACCCAGAACGACACCCACATGCATTTACGTCATATCAGCCATCGTTTTACCTATTCCATCATATTTTACGGGCACATGTGAGTGTCATATGTGCATTAGCATACATCTGTGCGTGTGTGTGTGAGCGTACATGTGTTTGTATGCGTATCGACACCGGCAACGATGGCTCGTTTCCATCTCCTTTTATTTTTAGGTCAGTTTAATTTCCGCATTTTGTTTTTATCTTCGTCTATCATCTTTGAAACATCTTGTTGCTGTAGTTGCAATCAATCAAAAAAATAGTTAAAAATAAAACCAAAAATAAGAAAGAAGCTAAAGAGGGTATGAGTACGTCGAACATATTTTAATTCTAGAGGCTTTTAAACATAAACAAATAAATTATAAATCGAAACACATATTTGAAGATCGTAACTATTAATAAATGTTAGAATAGGGTGCGAGTTGTGTGTCTCTTTGCATAATTAAATTGCGAAATATCTTGAATAGATACATAGCAAATATTGAGAGTAGTAGAAGTAGATAAATTGATTTAATGATATGACAAGCCAAGATTATTTATTTAGCAATTAAATATATGAATATCTTAATTACAAGTTCTTATATTCTAAATAATTAAAATAACTTATTCAATTTGTTAGGCACACTAGGAGGAAACAGTGTATATACATATACATATTTTCACATTTACAATCAGAGACCAGTTCTTGTTCGGTCTTATCTTATAAAGCCGCAGGAGTGCATTAACTGTAAAGCGCTTTCCAGTAATACATATTAGGTTGCATTTGAATAACCGCAAGCACAGAGTAACAGTAACCAACTAAGCAAGCAGTACAATCAAGTAGTTTCAGCAGCCAGAAATGCAAGCAGCCCACTCGAACTAGTCACGCAAAGCACGCACAACTGTAAACCACAGAATGCCCACCCGCAATACTCTACACACAGTCGGACGAATATGTTGAAATAATTAGACTACCTCAAGCACAGTTAAGCGTTGTCAATTTAATAAACACAACAAACGCTTAGCCAATTTCGAAGTATTTAGCAACGATACACAAAAACACACACACACTGACAAATAATGTCCTTTGATCACTGTAGAACAGAATTGAGTATTAACTCGCCCCAAACATAATATCAACATCATCATCCACATTTTCATCATGATTATGCCATTGCATATAGTAAGAACATTAGGGGAAGCAGCAACCCTTAACAAGTTTTAAGCTGCATTCTGTATGTCAAGTCAAATCTAATTTTTCAGCTGCCCTGGTAGATCTCAATTCATTTCTGTTGTTGCAAATCTTTGTAATTCTTTTTTTTTTTTTTTTTTGCTATGTTCTTGTATGAATTTACTTCCCCTGTAATGTTGTTGTTCTTGTAGTTGTTGTATTTTTGGGCTATATGCGCCTTGTTCTCACGCCCTTAATGCGCTGCGTCGCATATTTTAGGGGTTGCTTTTTGTCATTCTTTTTTTTTTTTTTTTTGGCACTGCAGTCGCAGCATCCAGGACCTGACATCGGACACAGACCCAAGACCCGGAGCCGGCATTTGGCCTGGCAACATTTTGGCAATTGAAACACACGCCTACCCCTCTCATCCAACTCCTTGTCATCTTGTGGGTGTGGTCGCGCCCAAAACTTTTTCGATTCTCATTTTCATAGGTATTTCTTATTAATTCGTTGAATTCTTGAGATTATTCTTAACTGTTTTGGGTTTTAACAATTTACTGCAATCAATTTTGATAAATTTATCAAAATGTTGGCGTTTGTTTCAGTTGCCAAAACGTTTCGCTGGCTTTTGTCTATACTCGGTCTCTCTCGTCCTCTCTCTTTCATATTTTTTCTCTCTCTCTCTCTCTCTCTGTCTATTTCTCTCTGTGACATTAATTGTTTGTCTTGCTCTAACATGCTCTTATTCGCTTTATTCTTTTGCTATCTCTGTCTGACTGTGTATGTCAGGCCTAGCTGCCGATTTGCAGCATCCTGCTTATCCTTTTGGGTAGCTATCAAATACATACACACATACACACACACACATACATGCACGCACACACACACACACACACAGCCAGAGAAACCCTTCTCGTTCTCTCTGCGTGAATTTTCCGTCGCTTTTAGCTTTGAATTAAAAATGGAAAATTGATTTTTCCGGTCGCATATACATATATGTATGCATATTTAAAGACATGTATGTGTGAGTGCGAGTGCGAGTGTGGGTGTGGGTGTGTATGTGTGCGTTTGTCATTTGCCGCATAGTTTTCCCAGTTTTTCCGTCATAATGATGGCTCGTTGCTAACGACGCTCAACAATGTTAATGCCCCGGCCCAGCAGTACTAATTGCTTAAGTTACAATACTGCTGTGACAGGACAATATCACTGGCAAGCGCTATATGATATATCCATGAGACACAAAGATATTATGTATCTTTGCGTATGCCTGCGCATTACGGCGAACCGTAGGAGCAACTTTCTATTTTCATATTTATTTTTTTGTTTTTTTGGTTACACCGCTTTATTTTCTTTCACTTGCAAGTTGCATATCACACTATATCAAATTTGCATTTGAAAGTTATAGTTATTTTTAAATGGCATTGTGAATCAGATTTTCATTTGCTTTTTCGGCTCTCAAAACGATCCGCCATCTAGCCGGTTGAAATTGCACGTACGAAAACCCAAAGTTGACTGAAAGGCAGCCAAGGAAGCGACCGTTGTCGCTGCCATCGTCGTCGTCGTCGTCGTCGTCGTCGTCGTCGTCGTCGTCGTCGTCGTCGTCGTCGGCGTCGGCGTCGTCACCACGCACCAAAATTTCAAGGGTTGCGCGCGCATTCCAATTGCAAAACTCTCCCCCAATGTTGTTGTTGATGTTGACGACAAGGGTAGTTGCTATCGGCCTGGCTGGCTGGCTGGCTAACTGCTATTGCTTTTGCTCTCCGCATTACTTGGCAAGTTAGAGTCCCGCTAGTGAATGTGGATAGCTGATTTTTCGCTGTGTATCTCTTGTGTATGGTCTTCTTTTGGGGGTAGTTTTCCAGCACACTGTTCGCATCACGTTCGTCATTTCCAGGCGCATACACCCACCCCCATCACCTAACTAGAGGTTGTCCTCCCTTCGCTCTACCTCCACCATCATCTGTACTCCTCCCACACTTTTAATCCTCCTCCTTCTCCTTCTCCTCCTCCTCCTCCTCCTCCCTCCTCCCTCCTCCTCCTCCTCCCTCCTCCTCCTCCTCATTCTCCCCCCCTCCTCCTCATTCTCGTTCTCATTCTGTGGAAGCGCCATTGAAGCAACCCCCTGTGCCCCTCCTTCCTGCCCTGACACATGATATATAGACATTTCCAAGCAACTTCGTCGTTTTCGTCGTTGTTCCTTGTTGCTGTTGTTGTTGTTGCTGTTGCTGTGTTGAATTTATGCGTTGTTGTTCGACGTGCATTTTGCGAGCACTGCAAGTGCACCCCGCATACTCTCCTCATGTTGCCCGCCCTCGACCATAAAAACCAAATGTAAAAACAATAAAGTTGTTCCATATGCTGCGAAAAAAAACAGAGTAAGGGTAGCTTCAGCCCTCTCTCTCTTTCTTTCATATACATTTTGGTGGCATTTTACTCAATGAAAATGTGAGAGCTTTTGCTTGCATCACCCCCCACACACACACACACACACACACACACACACACACACACACACACACACACACACACACACACACACACACACACACACACACACACACACACACACACCCACACACACCCACACACACACACACACACACACGCAGAGCCTCTATCCACATAACTTTTATCGCGGCGTGTTTGCCTGTTAATGCTCATTGTGGCAACCCGTATGCGATTCGGATTGCAATAATGACTGAAACAACAGGAGGGAGGTGGGAAAAGTATGTAACGTGACCAGGTGAGACCAGAGCTGTACACGAAACTGTAAATCCATGCAATTTGCCTGCAGCTATGTTGTTGTTGTTGTTGTTGTTGTTGTTGTTGTTGTTGTTGTTGTTGTTGTTGTTGTTGTTGTTGATAATGTTGTGCATCGGCTTTTCGAGTTGAGTTGTCATTTAAAATGCAGTTGCAATTTGTCGGCTTTCGCTGATAGCAACAGATACTTATGTGTGGGCGTAAAATTGCACTGCTTAATCGACATTTCAAATGGGGCTCTCTTCAAAGTCAAAATGCCCAGATCAAAACAAGACAGATAAGGTACGGGCTGATTTGTTACTGAAATTAATTGCATAAGCAATAATTGGTAAAAGTCCGTTTATTCTGTATTGTTTTCAATTTTAATATAAATGTTAGGAATAGTATTACTCGTCTGAACTGCTTGCTTAAAATGTAGGATTTACCTCTTCTATTCTATTCTATTCTATTCTATGGACACATCTCTCTTCAAATTGGCCACAATCAAACAACTGATCAACAACAGTTTCCCCTTTATTATAAAATCTACTGGCCAAGTTATGAATGTGTCGGCTTATTATTGGCCAAAAAAACTTGCTGATGAAACTGACGCATTTTGGGAGAGGGTGGCGATATTATGTTCAGCCAGACATATTTGAGTGAGACGACTTGTATAAGAAATAACGTAACGTATATGCCGCGTGAGGACTGCGGCAAACAACGTGTCATTCCCAATGCTATTGCTCTTGCTCTTGCTGATGTTGACATTCATGTAGTTGTTACATATTTTTGGTTTTTTGTTTGCCTGAATGTTTTTTCGCTTCACAGGGTTATCCTTTCTTTGCCCCCCTGAACGGATTTCCAATGCGTCCCAATTGAACTTTATGATATGTGAAAATGTTATGCAAATGACAAGTGACGCACTGTTTATTTGACGCAATTAAAATATTATGAGACGGTTTCGAGGCCGTTCCAATGGTTGGGGCAGTGGTTGGTGGCACTTGTAAGTGCGCTTAATCGAATTAGAATTTAAGGCGCCGCTGTTACCGTTGATGTCATCGTCTAAAAATATCTAAATTGTATACATGTGCTGCGAGTAGGTCACCTATCATCAATTCCTTCTCCAATGTCCATTGTAGTTCCGGCTTAGTTTCGTTCTCCTTTGGATTGTCATTTCGTTCCATGAATTATTTTAATACACACACATTTTCTGGGTCAGTAGCAGCGACCCCAGAAATCCTTTATGTCCCTTCATGTGCCCACCCGTCAAATGCTGTGCACGACACGCCCCTTGCCCAAAAATCCGTGAGTTCAATAACCTAGCGACCAGACAAGGTATGCGGAAACTCTCTCATACACACCTCCTGCTGCACACATACGAAATACACACACGCAGACAACCGAAAATTACATGCAACTTCGGCTTGACTTTGGCTTCATTGAATTATTTTGCAATCTATTTTAATAAATTTAATGTCCTCTGGTATTATTTCCTTTCCTGGTTGAGTGTGTATATATGTGTGTGTGTGTCAGCGACGCTGTCGTCAAAAATCAATAAAAAAAAAAAGAACGCAATCACGCTCTGCCAGCTTTACCGCTAACGTCTCTACCTCATTTGTTTTTGATTAACACCTACACAAACATACGCATATTCTTCCACACACACACATGCAAATTCGACAAATCTGTCTCAATTTAATGCTGCACACAAAAAGGAAATTTGTCCTGCCAAATAATAATTTTTGTGGGATATTTTTCATGTACTGCGCAGATGCATTGGAAGTATCGACAGTAGACAACGCAGAAAGTAAAGAATTTCCCCTGAGTACGCATTAGTAACACAGTAAATCTTACTTGCTAATTTTCAAGATTATTGCTTAAAAACATTTGTCTATTTGTCAGAATGCAGCTTTTCCTATTTAAAATCATTTATGTATTAAATTCTAATAAATTAAATTAATCCATTTTAAGCAAATTCAAACATTTAGAGCTCCTTTCGTACTTCAAAACGCGCTCAGAAACAGGCAACTGAAATGCAATATTCGAATTTAAATGTGAACTGCTTTATAAAGCAGTAAACTGCATGTTCGGGTGCACACTTGCTGCTATGTTCACTGCAATGGATACACTGCTTTTTACAATATGGACTGCTTACTGTTTTAATAGTTTCCAGCGCTTCTCAAACCCTCGTTCACATCTCGAATTTCATTTCGATAAATTGTTTAACTGACAACAAACCTTTTTTAGCAAACAAAACTTTACTTTAAATTTATTATTTGCTTACATTGCAGCATTTATAATCTGATTATTACACACTATTACACCTGTTGCGTACCCTTTGTAAAAGCATCAAGCATTTTAACCGTTTAGGAAAGTTTTAAGGTATGCATTAAATCTGAGTTGATACACGACACGCATACGCTTATGTCTGGATATTTTTTTTTTATATTGCCGTCATCTGCAAGATTAGTTACCCGTACTTTAGTTTCTTGAATGGTTTTGTTAGTTAAATATGAACATCTGCTGAAAATTGACAACTACTATGCACTGAGGGACTTGGTCAGATATTGATTTGTATCGTCGTTTGTCGAAATTGGCGCCAGGAAAAATTTGTACATAACATTTCCAGGTTCATGTTTATCCTTGTGATTATGGGAATGTCATTTTTTTGTATCTTTCACTTCGCCTGCAGATTTGAATATATTTAATCATTGCAGAAAAATCAACTTTCCCCCGAGCTTGACGCTTCTCTTTTGCATTAAATACTAAATCATAGTAGCCAAGTATAATACGCCGAGGCTGGATATTGCATGGGCAGCAATTATCTTTTTATTAACACCATCACGTTGCTCTTCTTTGTCGACTGGAAGCAAAGTTCCAATTAATTTATTTGAATTTCGAATTTTCAACGCCTCCAGGTCGACAAAGTGACAATTGGTGACAATACAAATACAAATACAGAGAAGCGTCAAATTGTGTTGGTGGAAGCGCTGAAATTTGTAAATTGCAAACTTACTTGGAGTGCTATTGAGATCACCTTGCAATGCTTCAATAAGTCCGGGAGGATTTTCGTATTTCTGATTAAATACAAGAAACTGCAATTAAATCAAAATTACAATATAATTTTCAACATTTAAATCAGCAAGATATTGCTCACTTTACGAATCGGCGCCTTATAACCTTTGCGCGTCTCAACAATTTCGCATGGTGCGGTTTTTGTATAATATACATCATCACGGGTCATTGCAATCCGGGCAACAGCAAGAACCTCCAATGTAAAACCGATTGTTGTAAAAATTATAATGGGCACTGCCTGTATAAAGGGAAAGAAAAAAGCAATCAAATTTGATTATAAACACACACGCACACACAAATAGTACTACTTGTTTAGGTAATTTCCAGTAGTTTTGTCAGGTACTTGAGAGCACTGTTGAGGAAGCAGTTAACACCAAACACTTATCAACACTGTCACCTGCGGTACAAGCTGTGTAGCACTGCTTGCACGAAATCCTGCTACCTATCTGACAACCCCAGGCAGACACATAGACACACACACAAATACAAATATAAATTCTGTGTGTATGTGACAGCTGTCTTTGCTCAGTTGCTGCTTGTGTTTTGGTTGTGTTGTGTTTTCGGATGCCTCTGCGCACGCTCTTTCGTCGATTTTTTTTTCTTTTTTGGGTCCGTTTACGGTGGCAGCACACACATCCTGCGACGCATTCAGAATTCAACAGTCGCGTCGCGCAGACGTACAGAAAACGGCAGCAAACGCGTATATTGTCAAGTGTATATAGTTATTTAGTATTTAGTATATACATATATATTATATATACATATACTACATATGTTCAGGCACTCATATAAATTGCTCTTCGTGCTGTGCAAGCATTTGCATTAATTTATGTGCTTGTTGAAATCAAATAACTAAATAACTAAGCTCCCAGGCATTGCCATTGGCAACAAAAACAAAGCTATCATATAATAAAATCGAAAAGAGAAAGAAAAGCAAAGTGACGAAACCATCGGAAAGCAACGTTGAAAGCCCAGTTGATGTTAGAAACGCCAAACGAATCGAAAATCGAAACAATAAAAAAAAAAAACTATTACTATTACTAAAAATTATAAAGTAATTAAATTAATTCCTTCGAAACGAATAACGCGTTACGGCCTTCAAGATTCAGCTTAAACAGGAAATGCACGCGCTTAAAGAAGGCGCCACTATGCTGCACCACCATCAGCAGCCACAGCAGCAGCCACCGCCAGGATCACGCGATGATTTAATCACCGCTGACAATTTTTTCTTTGCTCACAGCAATCCGATTGATAACGCAGCTGCAGCAGCTGCTGCCGCCGCCGCTGGCCTCATTGATCCGCATCACAATCGGGATTTGCACAATGCACTGGTCGCCTCTATAGCCAACAGCAATGTGGCGGCTATAAATGGTACATTGACCACCGCTGCAGTGCTAAAAAGTGCCGCCGCTGCTCAGGCTCAAGCTCAGGCCCAGGCCCAGGCTCAGGTGCAGGTGCAGACACAGCAGACACAGCAGAGTGCTGTTGGTCAAGCTCAGCAGCAACAGCAGCCGACACCTGGACAGGATCAGGCAAACATACAGAATGCAGCTTTGACCAATGGCAACCAACAACAACAGCAGCAGCAACAACAACAGCAGGCGGCACAACAGGCCGCTCTGGCACTGCTCAAAGTAGATACCGTGAATGGAGCCGGTGCTCAGAATGGCAATGCTGCCAATTTGAGCATCAAGAGCAGCTCATCCGGACGCTCGACACCCAGCAACAGTGGCGGTAGCCTCTCAGATCCGGCACCCGGAAAACTATTTGTGGGTGGCCTCAGCTGGCAGACATCGTCAGAGAAGCTAAAGGAATACTTCAACATGTTCGGCACCGTAACCGATGTGCTCATCATGAAGGATCCGGTGACACAGGTAAGCCAAGTGTAGTCTATGTATATCATTTGCTTTGCTCCTATTACTACTTCTATTCCCATGTTCCCACATTCGCGTACCCTTTTCTACTTCTCTCCCTGCGAATTTAACTAATCGCAATCTTTCCTTTCGTGTGTTTTACTCTCTGTTTCGTCTGTATTTATCTATGATTTGTGATTTGTCGTTTTGTTTGCTGCGTTTCTCTGTTGCTTTGTGCAGATTTTCGCTTTACAGCTAAGCGTTCCGATTGTTCGTCTGGCTCAACTCAGCTTATCTCTTTCCTCTCTTCACGTTCCACTCTCCTCACCTTTTTTGCGATTGTCACTGCGCAGCTGCAGCTGCCCTTAAACTTCGGCAACAACAATATTAAAAACAAAAAAAAAAAAACAACAAGTAATATATGTACATACAACGACCAGTCTTTGTCTGGCGAGCTCATCTTCCTTTATTTTGCATTTTCCACATTATTTATTGGTTCTTACCTGGTTTAGAATTACAGTATTTGCTACGTGCCAAACAAAAGACATTCGAGACCACCAAACAAGGAACGAAAAGAAACTCCAGAGTACACCATAATAATAAAGGAGTTTGCATATGTATAGCGTTACATTTTAACCAGAAAATATATGTATTTACTGAGTATTATGTATTGGGAAATAATTATATTTATATTATATTTTATAAAGTACAATAATATTAGTTGCAGTTCGATTGTCAAGAAGTCGATGTAGAGTTCAGTTTAAGAGCTTTGACAGTGGAGTCTTTGCATATTAAGCACACTTGCAGCGGAAATTGCATATTAAACACGCGTTTCAAGCAATTTGTCCGCTTGATAAGCGAAGCACATACATATGTACATCTAGCCACATTCACAAAAATACAAATACATATATTGCTGCAGTTGTAGTTGCAGCGGGCAGTGCGCGCACTCTGTTATGCCATTAAAAATAGCAGCTGCCTTTTAGAGTCCTGTGCGCGCAGCTGTTTCCCCCCTTTGGTTACGCCTTGGCCTGGTGGCACAGGACAATGGCGACCTGGAACTTCTGGTTAGCTTAGGGTAGTTTTGGATTGATGCGAGCAATTGCACAATTGTATAGAGGCGACTGTAACTGGAAATGTTTATTCGCAAGCGCCGATCCTAACGGGGGTTGTCTTTCCAGCAGCAGAAAACAGGCAACAGACAAACGCATACAATGCACCTTTTGTGTACGCAAAACAAAAGAGAAAAAATAAACTGGTTTACCAACTGGCACAACTCACACACATCACTTACGAGTGTGTGTGTGTGTGTGCGTGCGAGTGTGTGTGTATGTGTGTGCGCGAGGTATCCTGTTTATAGGTTAAATATCATCAAGTACAACTAGTTTTTAAGCATAGGATCAAAGTTTAGCTAGCGCATATGTATGTAGTTGAAAACTGTATGAAATACTAAAAATATGATCATATAATCCATATGAATGAAAAAATTCTTAAAAAGTGACGAGTGACGAGTGACGAGTGCCGAGGAGCGGAACCAACTGAACCAACTGAACCAACTTAAGGCTACGACATTGGAACTGGCACTTTGACGCGTGCGTAGCTGTTGGACAGGTAACTCGAGGCGGACCCCAAGAAGGAGCAAGATGATGAAATCGTTAACAATGTTCTTAGGTACATGTCTAAAACCAAAACAAAAAACCAAAAAAAAAACGCCAACCAATATTATTTAACTGTATAAAAACGTTTAGCGTAAACTCGTTCTCAGATGGCGCATCGTACTCTCGTATCTCGTATAACTCAGAGCAAACTTAATATTTAATACATAATACATATATAATAATAATTATATTATCGTACTATAATCGTATTCTAATTGACTTTGATCGTACTCTTACTCGTACTCGTATTATGAACTTGGTTACTTAGCGTTATTCACCCAAAACAGCAAAATTCCTAAACGCATACTTACAAATTCAAACTTAACATATATATATATAGTATGTATTCTCAATAAGCAAACAAAAACAGTGGCTCCTAAAAAAAAAAAACTAACGAGTAATTTACAAATTGTACTACTTATGTATGTGCATACTTATGTTTAACTGTTCAACAAATGTATGTATAGAGCGAATCTTAGATGCTGTCACTTAGTTGCAGCAACTTTTAATTACCTCCCCAAACTTGTACAACAAATGATGAAAAAAAAAGAAGAATTTTTACCCCCCATTAGCAGTAAGATGTGGAAACACTTTGCCCGTTTTGCTTGGGCAATTTGTTTGTTTGTACTTATCCTAGGTATACAAATATATACATACAAATATATAAATATATATACTTATAACAAATTATAATATCTAAAGAATCTAGTTAGCTCTAGAAAATAATTATACCACGTATCCGTTAGCTGTTAATTATATCATGTACCACTACTCTTAAGTTCAAAATATTGCAATACTACTTATTTAATTTGTATTTATCTATTTTCCTGCTTTATTATTTACTTGGCGTTTACTATCAATTTCCTTCGTAGTACATACCTTTATATTCTGTATACGAGTATTTATGCAATCTATAATTTAATTGTTATTATTAAACATTAGTTTTCTTTTCCTTTTTTTTTTTTTGCGGGATTATTTTTAAATTGAAGTTTAGTGGGACTTGAATTTTTAATTAATTAATAGCAGTGTACATTTCAAATCACCGTAAAATATTCACATAAAATACCTGTAAGTTTCCCTGATTACAGCCATAAAGTGCTATATATGTACATACTTACATCAACAAATATGGCCTCATACATACGAACTGAAAAAAGAACTATACTATAAGAACCTAATCTAAAATTTAAAAAGTTTGAAGATTGCACTACTAGCTTCTAAGAAATAATCATTTTCTAGTCATTCTAGACAGTAGTACCTTTTTTTTTACCGTCAGCCCAAGTATAAACCCAGAGATTGTAATAGACTAGATACTTTAGCAGATTCTCTAAATAAGGCATTGAAATCTAATTGCCATAGGCTTAAGTTATTTTTTTCATTCCAAATTGTAAAACATGTAAAAACGTGTAAGGAGTAAACCAATTTACAAATATAATTTATACCATAATAATAATTATAATAACAATAATAATAGCATTAAGTATGTTTATGTAAACTAACAAGCAATTGTTTCGAAAAGAAAAAACCCAAAGCTATTTGTTAATCGTACTTAGGAGTAATAATACTTAATTCATCACATAAGTATGTTGATCTGGCGTAGTAAATGCGTTGCTCCGTTTTAACTTGTTCTCTATCTACTTCTACTTGACTTTCTATATACATATCTATGCATATCTATTATATATACATACTATAAGATCTTACAATCACATATATGAATAAGCCTCATATAATTATCTTTGGATTTACATTAAATATTATTTCTAAAACTAAATCCAGGGGTGGAAAAATTGTTGTCGATACCCAACAAATTTGTATATGTACATACTTAGAATTGGATTAATGATAAATGACATTGATTGATCGCAAAATGTATTTTGTAAAGTATTAGTTATTATTTGAGCAAAATTTTGATGTGTGTTTAGTTCTTCAGAATTGTGTTAATTTGTTGTCGGTTTGTTCACTAGATGGAGACATGAAAATCAAAAATATGCGACCTTTCATGAATCGGTCAATCAATCAATCAGTCCTCTATGTCTATTATGATGCAGCGTATAATGCTCTTAGTGCCAACATTTTGTATCTGTTAATAATTACTTTTTAATTTTAATATATATATATTTATATATATATTTAAATTTTTTGTGGTTACATCAACTTTAAGGTGTTGATGATTTTTTTTTTGATTGATTATTACTTTGTTGGACTTTTGCTAACGTTTCGTAGGACATTTACAATTATTAACTTGCAATTAGCTGATCATTTTGCTATTTAGTCATATATATACTTATTTACATATATACGTATTCGTATTCCAATTGAATCGCAACCTCGTTTGCCTCACGTTGCTAAACTCTTACACTTTTCTTTTTTGTTTCTCTCTCTTTCTCTCTCTCTCTCGTTCTCGTTCTCGTTCTCTCTGGAACACTTACAGCGCAGTCGCGGTTTTGGCTTCATTACATTCCAAGAGCCCTGCACCGTGGACAAGGTGCTCAAGGTACCCATACACACTCTGGACGGCAAGAAGATTGACCCAAAACATGCCACGCCCAAGAATCGACCACGTCAGGCCAATAAGACCAAAAAGATCTTTGTGGGCGGCGTGTCGCAAGATACATCTGCCGAGGAGGTCAAAGGATATTTCAGTCAATTTGGTGCCGTTGAGGAGACGGTCATGCTAATGGATCAGCAGACGAAACGCCATCGCGGCTTTGGCTTTGTCACATTTGAGAATGAGGACGTTGTCGACCGTGTGTGTGAAATACACTTTCACACCATCAAGAACAAGAAGGTGGAATGTAAGAAGGCACAACCCAAAGAGGCTGTCACTCCGGCCGCTCAACTGCTGCAGAAGCGCATTATGCTGGGCACACTTCAGTTGCCAGCAGCTCCTGGACAGCTAATTGGCGCACGAAATGCCGGCGTCGCAGCAATGAATCCCTTGGCTATGCTGCAGACACCCACACAGCTTCTGCAGTCACCAGCTGCTGCAGCAGCCGCACAGCAAGCGGCGCTCATATCACAGAATCCGTTTCAAGTACAAAACGCAGCCGCCGCAGCTACCATGGCAGCCAATCAGAGCAACTTTGGCAAATTGCTTGCCACATATCCACAGACAGCGCTGCACAGCGTCAGGTGAGTCGATGCCGCACGACAATGGCGATAACGATCTCGATCTCGACTAACTTCGATCTACTTTCTAACATATTTAGATATGCACCCTACACCATACCCGCCAGCGCCGCCACTGCCAATGCCGCATTGATGCAGGCTCATCAGGCACAGAGCGCCGCGGTGGCCGCCCATCAGCAGCAGCAGTCTCACAATGCCCACGCCGCAGCTGCCGCCGGACTGCAACATCAGCATCAGCAACAACAACAACATCAACATCAGCATCACACTGCCGCCGCCGTTGCCGCTGCCGCCTCAAATTCAGCATCACAGGCGCATTCAGCAGCAGCGGCTGCCGCTTTGGCAGCAAATGCCGCCAATGGTGCGGGCGCCAATGCTCATTCCCTTGCCGCTGCCCAACAGGCGGCCCTAGTTGCCGGCAATCCATTGAATGCGGCTGCAGCTGCAGCTGCTGCTGCTGCTGGCAATCCGGCTGCTGCTTATCCCAATTATGCGCTGGCCAATGTGGATATGTCCAGTTTCCAAGGTGTTGATTGGAGCAGCATGTATGGCATGGGCATGTATGTCTAAGCTGTGCTCCAAAACACACTCCCTCTTTCTACTCTATCTTCTCTCTCTCTCCCTCTCTCCCTCTCTCTCTCTCTCACTCGATTTAATTTTCTATTGGTAATTTACATACAACATAAATGCATAGAGACACAAACACTCCCTTCTCTCATACACATACATACACACACACACACACACACACACACACACTCGACTCAACGAAATTCGGTTTACCATAGTTCTTAGTGCCACACATACAAACACAAATACACAGATACATACAACATATACTTAGATGAAAGCATATTAAGTATTATATTTAAGAGGCCCTCGCAAAGGCGAATTATATGCGATCAATAATAACAAACATGATAAGCAATATAAGCAACATCAAAAACAAAAACATAAATAAAATTAATATCGATAAAAACTATAAAACGGCAGCCGGCGAGGCAACGCTGCTAGTGAGCAGAGCAAAAAAAAAAAAAAAAAAAAAAAAAAAAATTAAATTATTCATGAATAATGCAAAAATTAATAATTAAACCAAAAATAAAAAAATTATTGAAAACAAAATAAGAAAAAAAAAACCACCGATTGTGATTGCGTTTAATTGTAGCAGTTTATATAATTTGTAGTGTGCATAATACCTAAAACATAAATAACTACATACATACATAAATATATATATAATTATATATAAATTGAGAAATAAAAGAAAACCCTCAAAGCTCATTGAACAAAATGAAAACATAATTAAAAGAATTACAAATAAAGGCGAGGTGAGATCGCAATAGATCCAACAATTTGCTCAAGCCTGATATTATAAAATATGTATAACTATAAACTTATACTAACGATAACAATAACAAACAAAAAGTAAACAATATAAAACCAAAAGGCAAATGTATCTTTAGACATACACACACACACATCACATTAGTTATTTAGTTTTGAGCTCGAATTTAATTCACCCAACCTAGCAGTTAGACAGAGACAGAGTCAGAGTCACACCATCATATAATACACACACACACAGGCAGGCACACACAGTACACGCTCTCTTTCTTGTACTTAAAAGAAATAAACTGCAAATGAAACCCGTCTAAGATTTTTATTGATGTGCTGTACTGTGTATACTTGACCGGGTGTCTCCGACTATTTTATGATCATACATTACTCACACACATACCCTCACATGTTTAAATGTTAAGTTAGTTAAGTTGCTTTGTTCTTGTAGCATTTAAGACCAGTAAAATGCTCAAGGCAGAGTTCGCAGGACTGTACTAAATACTGTATTGATTTAATATAGTTATGCCTCATTTTCTCCTCTTAAAAGCCTTCAAGCAAGTTGGCACACATTACTAATCTTTTTGTATATTGAATATTTGTATTTTTGCTTTAACAAACATACATTTTCTGTTTTTTATTCAATTCATTCACGTAACTTCCAGGTAAAGTTTACTTTTGTAGTAATTGTATTATTGACACATACATATACACACACACACACAAACAACACCTTCCCCTTTAGTTATAGTATTATTTTGTAATTGATTAGTTGTAGCATTTGCATTTGAGTTTTGCATTGAAAACAAAACACGTACATACACGCATCTACACATACATACATCTACACATACATACAATTCATTAAAAAATAAATTAATATTAGTTATTACAAAAAGAATAACAGATAGCGCGTTTGAAGGCGCTGTATACTCTAAAACATTTGATTCGCTTGCATGTTTGAAGTTTATTTTAATATTTAGTTATCATTTGAAAGTAATAATTTGCGTATGTATATATAGTTTATATGTATGTACACAAAAACAATATAATTATAATTGCGACATAAAATAATTGAAGTAATTTTTGTTTTTAATAAACTGGTTTAATACAAAAAAAAAACTTTGCCAATGAATCGAGCAAAAAAAAAGGAGAATTTGTGTTTTTTTATTATTTTTTTACCAGCCCGTATATATATACTAGTGTTGATTATCATTTTTACTGTATTAAATCTGTATACATCTTTTTTGTTGATCTTTCGTATACCACACACTGTAAATGTTGTGCTCTTCTCTACTTATCATGTGTAGATTTTGTATACCCAGGTGGGATTTTGTGTTATTGTTTAATGTATGTGCTGCTGCATTTGTGAAGGTGAGTATATTCGAAACTTGGACATATATTCATGTATTTACTATTTATTATATCCAATGTATTATTATTTGTAAAGAAAATCTCTGCATCCCCAAGAACCGTCGTGGTTTGCCTCACATTTTGCATACCAAAGACAATTAGATAATTCGCAAACATTTATTACATTTTGCTGGGCCGAACTTTAGACTCGTAATGCTCAATTTATCTTAACTAATTTATTTATTTATTGTTTATAATTAACATACACATTCCACAAAGCTATTGGTGCCATTCAATAACAAGTACTTATCAATATTATTTTACATTCCCTCCCCGGTCAAAACAGAATAACAAACCCAGTTAGATCTCAGATAAACACAGATATTAAGATATATGATTTACCCTGACAAATTGTATGCTTTTCCTCATTGTAAAATTAATCCATCTTTTATACAAAACAATTGTTATACTATATATACAAAACATAGAAGTTTAGTATTACTTATAATTTTAATATTAATTTAAATATAATTAAATAAATATTCAACATTTTCATGTATGCATTTTTTATTTATTTCTGTTGCGCAAGAAGTCAAAAAATGCTTTAGACTTTATTCTTAATTCAACATATAAGAGACATTCAGCCCTTGCACTAGTAGTTAAATTTTGAAATGCTTTTGAACTGTTTTCTCCACTTAACTACACTTTTCCAAATATATCCATATCAAATTGTATGTTTCTACATTCTATATTCTGCATTAATTCAAAGTGATAAATAGTCGCCAAATTAGTTTTGTACTTGGTAACAGTAACAGTTGCAACAGTCTGAAAATTCTATTCGATATACAAAACGTAAAAACGTAAAATAAACCAAAGAATACTTGTCGAATGAAATGTTTTGATACCAAAAGCAATAATCCAAAATAGTAGCTTGCGAATTTCGATATATACTTAGTAACGGAACATATATAGCGCTCTTTATATATATATTGGTAAATATATACATATACATATACATATAATTTTGATAAACAACCATAGAAATAGTTGAATTGTTCATTTTTCAATAATAATAATTATCTCTTATTTTGTGGTAGCAATATTTTTAATATCCCATCAACAAAATGAAAACAAACAAAAAAAATCAAAATATCGTTGGTTATTCGACCTTATTGCTGTAATATAAATCTATACACAGTCACACACACCCACAAATACACACGGTTAGTTGTGTCAAATTGGAGTTTGTTTTATTTACTTGTAGGTTAACTTAGTATACTACATACATATTTAGCTATATATATGTAGAAGATACATCTCAACTTTCATACATACAAATATACATATGTACTTATATAAAAAGCATGATGGAACATGTTTAGTAGTCAATTGCGTATCCTTCTATTTAAATACAAAATATATATATACAATCTTTAAGAGAATGCAAGTAAAATGATTTTAACGAAGCCCATTTGCAATCCATATCATATTCTCACAACAACAAAGACGAATTCCCTTTTTGAAGGCATACATACCATATGTTCATATATAGGCATTATATGCATACATACATACATACATACATACATACATACATCATATGACAATAAGATCAACTGTGTTTCAGCATTCAAGTGTCAGTATTCGTAAACCAAATTACCTAAAGAAAAACTGAAGAAAATTGTAATCAGAACTCTTAACGATGGCCAATGATTGAATTGGCAATCGGTTTTAGCTATTGTACTATATTATCTAGTTGGATAATGTTGATGTTCTTTCATATATACATACTTGTATACAAGTGGAAAAATATACATTAGGACTAAAGTCGGATGACATCTTTATAGATATTTACATATATACAGCGATATTTAGCAAGACCGTGATATATTCAATTAGAGAAAAAAACCATACCTTTAAAAATATTATGTGTATATATCTATTATATATATAAGCCAGCGTCTAAAAATGTGGCAAAATATACTTACTGAGAATATTTCAAAACAAATGAAAATTTCATGAACCTAGGTGTATCATTAAACTGTTGTTGTGAACCTACAAAACGCATATCACTTTGAAGGTGTCGAGAGTTACAATTTTACAAAATATTTAACATTCGGTAATGGAAAAGTGTCTTGTTTTTGGCAAATGCTTTTGAAAGATTCCCCCCTCTCTCTTCCCTCGTCCTATCCCAATCCCAATGAGATCGGTTCCAAAGCAGACAAATCAATGATTTTGATATGTTTTAGAAAATATTAAATTGTAGAAGAAATACAAATAAATAATGTATAGTAGTTGATTTAAATGAATGATGAGGACCAAATTATAGCGAAAATCGATCAGCAAAATAAATCAGGTTATTTACCCGTAAACTCGTATACTACTAATTGAAATATTACTTACAACTATCAGTTGAATTGAAATTTTTTTGGCTTCTTGTGTGTTGTTTTGCATTGTTATTATTTCTTTGGTTATGAACAACTCTACTATACATCAAACACAAAAATACTCTAACAAGCTAGTCAATTGATGTGCATCGACACAGATCAATACTCTATCTATCTACTTCTTGCATCATACATAAGTAAGTAAGTATAAACCGAGTAAACCTTACAAACCAATTCAAATCTAAACCAAACACTATGAAATACAAATAATGTAAACAATAAAGAATAAAAGCAATTATTTTCTTGTGAAAATATAAAATTTGTAATAAAAAAATGATAAAAAAAAAGTATTTATTTGATCATAATAAACATACTTTTAAGTCTACAAATTAAGAAATAACGTGTTGAAAAATTTAAAGCAATGCAGCTGAGTATGTATACCCTTATATACGGGTTACATATGTACTCGTACTTATAACAAATGCTATTTATTTATCAACTGCTTAATATAAATATATATATATATATATTGAAAGCTCAGAATAAATTGCATTCTTATTTCAAATGCTAATTAATGGTAAAAAAAAAAAAAGAGTCGATACAAGTAAAATTTAAATGAACTAATAAACCGTATTGATAACTATTTTAAGTGTTAAGCAAAATAAATATAACTAGAAAACAATTTAATATTGAAACTAAATGTATATTATGCAAAAAGCTAAAATTGTTTTCTTATATATACAAAAGCGGAAAATAACTTTTAACAGCTCGTCACATATCAATTATAATGAGCTATATTTTGGAAGAAAACAACACAATGCTAATTGTACTTAACAAAGAAAACGAAACGAACGAATTCAACACCAAGTTCAATTTTAACATATTAGAGGAGATTAATTTTAAAGGGGCAACTGCCCGTAACTATACTTACGAGTAATACCTATAATATGCCCGATTATATAAGAGGTGAGTAAAGCCATAAAATTCTTCTAAAATATAATTAAAAATAAACTTAGACTCGTCTTCCAGCAACACTTATTGACATGACATGAAAACCGTTAAGACCTTAAAGAATTCAAACAATTTTCTTAATTATTGTTCACATGAGTAAATATTGTGGTTTGAGTTTTCAATTTGATCTGCATTTTCTCATGTTTTGGCTTTGTTCGATTCAAAGACTATATAATGAAAAAACTTATTTGTAAGCTCAGCTTGCGCAGTACGAGTAAATAAGATGATTATTTGGAAAAGTCGTAAATACCAGTACAATTTTTGCAACGAGGAATTTTGGAAAACGTGTTGAATTTAGTTTTGTTGATAAACCTTGTTTGTTGTGGTACAAAATTGTTTCGTAAAGACCCAGTTATCCCATTAGTTTCGTCAATAGATTAAATTCAATTTGTAACTTAATTTTGTGCCCACAAATCAAAAAAAAAAAAAAAAAGAAAAAGAAAAATAAAAAAATCTATGAAAACAATTAATAACTGTTGTAAACTTGTTTCTCAAAAGAACTTTAAACTATATAAACGATAAGCAAGTGCATTATATAATAAAAAGAGGATAATTATAAAGTAAATGTAAACATTTGAAGTTCTACTGCTAAGTTGACATATATATCTTCTAGGGCATAAGCAAGCCAGCACCTCTACAAACCAGTTGAATGGAATTAAGTTTAGTTTGGACTAATAACAAATTAAATACTTATTTAAACAATCTGCAGCCAACATATAAAATGGCAAGTGCCAGAAGATAATTAAATGCAAAATATAAAAAACTGTAACTGCTGTCGCTCTATACTTGTAGCGATGTTAAGAAATACATATGTAACACTTTATATACATATATAAATTTATATAAGATGTAAACTGTATTTACTCTTACATTTAGCTTTGACTCAAGAAAACCCCTTGAAAATGCTGAACAAAATATCTCAACATTTTTGAAAAGAATGAAAATAAATGAAAAATTTGAAATGTGAAAGCAAACTAAAAAGAACTTTTGAAATATAATAAAGGAAATTTGCATTAAAGTTGAAAATGATTTGAATGGCTTAACGCAACAATTTAATAATTAAATTAAATTATATTAATATTCAAGTAATTTGTGTAACTTATAGTAAGTAGTTTGCACGCATTTTTGGCTGTACAATGCACAGAAAATCAATGTATACTTAAGTGTACAATATATATGTATAATCCAAAAATTACAAAGTTAAGATTAGTATAAAGTATATAAATGTACTCAATTAGCTGATAGTTGAATTAGAAACCACCGTCATATTAGACTTTGTAAAATGTACTTTGTACGCTCGTTTCTATTGTAATTATATCGTATGTACTCGTACCACATCAAATGATTTCCACATCCAATACTTCTAAATTTTTGGTAGAACAGATCGTATAGTAATTATACTTATTTTTAATTATTGATTCTCTGCTTTTTAGTCTAGTATTTACTTTGATACTGAATCAATTTATTGAGTCCTAATATTGTAATATTAATTGCTCCTAATTTGAATTAATTTCATTTACATTTAATTTGTATATAAGAAACCCTTTTTACATACAAAGTGAAGTGCATGTGGCTAACAAAATGATTTAAAAATTCCAAATTGAAATCTATGCTGTATACCTGATATATGGAGTAGTATATCATATATATGAAAGCTAAATCTACTATTTATGTGGACAATACTAATTCGGTGTGCGAAGTCTCAACAATATACACATACATATATATACACACATATGTGTATTTATATACGACGTATGTTAAGCAATATAAATATTTAATAAATTTGATACTGTTGTACTATATGTACCTAAGTCGTACATATTTGTATGCGTAGCCCGAACAAAATCTAAAATCAGTTAATAAGTGCAGAGTTAACGACAAAGATAGTAATGTTCAATCAATTGAACACAACATCAACATACAATACACACATACAGATATGCATAATTACTAGATTGTATGTTTATTTGAATGTATCAATTAAAATACTAAATAAATAAGAGGAATGGGAGGAAGCAGAGAAAATACATTCAATAACCGCGTAGATTTATGTTGCAAGTTGTACTTAAACTAAAACAAACAATAACCATTAATAGCAGCAGCAAAATGCAAAAATTATAAATGCTAAGATTATAACTTATTTAAATGTTGTTTCTAAAGTTGTTTAGCTTCTTATCCAATATATATATATATATATATATATATATATATTGAATTATTAAATAAATAAATAACGTATACTTAGCTCTAGTTGGTTAGCACATACTTAATTAGCATACACACACTCATACAGACATTAAGATTAGTTGGTATTGGAAGTTGCGTATAAGTTGTACTAATTTAACAGAACATAACACAACCCAGAAACTCATCTAAGTATTATTGTTTGTCGCTGCGTTTATATATATATATATATATATATATACATACATATATGGACAATTATATATATATAAAAAAAAGTATAACTAAATAAATATTTCACATAAAATATATATTAATGTACAAGTAGTTTTGCAAAGCATTTTCTTTTCAATTTCTACTACATTTATATAATTATATTTATACCCAAGTAAACAATTTTAATTTTCTAAAACATTGCAAATTACGCGTAGTTAGTTTTGTATAGACAACAAGTTGTATATAATTTGATTTCTTAGCCAAAAACTTTAGCAAGCACTCACCACACTAATTATTATCTAAGGAGTCCTTTTAAATATTCACATCTAAATGTGTATATCAATAGAACAGAGCTTGTATTATGTTTGTTAGACTTACGTAATTTACTCAATCGTACTCGTAGTTATGGCCACTCATAGAAACACATATTAATAATAATAATAATATTAGCGAGTATGATCCACTTTTGGTAAGAGTGTGAGCAAGTTCGTTGCACAAATTGATGTCAGATATTCGGACGCGTACTTACCCCCCAATGATGTTTCAGTGCTTTCGCTGAGAATACAACACTTGGCTTCTCCAACCAGGGAACTGACGGTTCTGGGAATTGAGCATCTCATAAATGGACAAGTTACGAGACCAATCCAAACACTTACCACACGCTGAACTTGAATGTCGAACCGGAGATTGTTTACCAAAGGTTATCTAAAATAAAGAATTAGTATGCGTTTGAGAAAATATTCTGCTATTGCATTTAAATTGCCAAACCTTTGAAATTATTTTGAGAAGGGAATTTCGCGAGTTATTTGCAGTTATCATACGCAACGCCATATTCTTTCTTTCAATGGATAAACTAACTTAAATCTTAAACTAAATTCGTATTTATGGACAAATAGACACAATAATTTTTTAAATAATTTCGAAACAATACTTTCTGGGCTATGTACAATACAATACTATATTATAATTTTGTTGAAATTCAAACAGTCCGGTCTCAATTTGACATTGGCTTTACCCACAGGTTGCTGCATATCATCGAAATTTTATAAAGTTTGAATAACAATTTGAAAATGCTCAAGAATAGTGACTAAAGTTTTATTACTAGCTTGGTTTTGATTTAATTGGTTCCAGATCTGCTAACTTGAAGCCCGTGTAATCTGCTGGGGCATCAAGAACGTAACCTGGGATTTATTTGCATATATTATAAGATTTGTTTACAAGAAGAAGAATGCAGAATGAATGAAGAACTTTAACTTATGAAAATTCAAATGGTTGGCTTTAACCCTTGTCGTGATTTAATAGATGCACTTCATTGAACTGAATGCAGTGTCATGAACCGAGTACTGCTCTCTGCTGCTGATTTGGCAGTGAAGTCAGATCGACATATTATATTTAGAATTGATACATATTTAGAATTTATAGTCTCTAGGTGTTCTTACAGATGAAAAGACACAGAGATCGATTGGTGATGCCGATCAAAAAAACATATATATATCTTCCATTATTAGTTTACTATATTCAGCCACAACAGTAAAATGTTTAATCAAAGTATGAAATAAAATAAACCGATCAAAGTATAGTATTTATTTTCACATGGTATCTGTTACATAAAATAGAAAATTATTTTGAATGCGATAAAAATTCTGAAAATTGGCACCCAAAACAAAACAGTTGAGTTTTATTGCTATTGACTTATTTCTTCTTTTTATTTCCTTCGCCTGCAAATGTTCAGGTTAATTTGTATTTAGTTAACCATTATCTGGATATAATTATCGCTCCGAACTTGACGCTTCCCTTCGTTAAGGTATGCTACATGACTAAAGCCAAGTAAATAATGCCAAGACTGGCAATCGCATGGGCAGCTATTAACTTTTTGCTAACTTCATTGCTTTTACCACCTTTGCCATTTTTACAAATGTCGCCTAGAAGCAAATTGGCATGCGCATTAATTCAAATTAAATTGCTATGCGAATTTTCAACGCCTCCAGGTCGACAAAGTGACAATTGAATTGAATTGCATTCCCAGTTAACAGAGAAGCGCCGAAAATTTGGAACATTTGCAATATCAAATATCAAACAATATTAACTTACAAGGGGGACCATCCACTTTACTTCTGACAGCTTCCAAGAGTTCCTTGGGAGTTTCATATTTCTGATTGTAAACCACTATCTATGGCCCAATTAGAAATCAATTATGTACAGTTTTCAACCATTAAAATGTTACCATTACCTTGCGTACAGGTGCCGGATAGCCACTGCGCGTCTCAATAATTTCGCATTCAGCTGGAGTGTTTGTATACCATACATCATCACGTGTTATGGCTAAACGCATTATGGCGAGCAGTTCACATGTGAAACCAATAGCTGAAATAATAACTACTGGCCATGCCTGAATGAAGTGATGGAGGTGATAAGAGATGTTATTATTTGTAATTGCCAGAGCGTAGCACTACTTCTTTTGCTTAGCTGGGTCTGCTTGCAATTGGTTGTATTATATTCTACTGGTAAGTACTTACATATGTAGACGGGGACTAACAAGGAAACAAGGTTGCGATACCTATTAATTTAGCGGTCTTATGCTTACCCCCCAATGATGGTTTAATGCTTCAACTGAGAACACACAACTTGGTTTATCCAACCAAGGCACTAAAGGCTCTGAAAATTAAAAAGTCAATATGCATGTCTCACATATCTGAGATTAAGGAATTAACCTGCTGCCGAGCTACTGGACTGTCGAACGGATCCATGCTTCTTATACGATCCTCGAACCTTTGATTCGTAAAGTAAAATAAATATATGTCTACTGTATAAATTCAGAGTTGGAAACCTTGGAAATCGTCTTGAAAAGTTTACGTTGAGGGAGTTTAGAACAAAAACAGCGGAGGGCCATTCTTTAAAATGTTAGTCAAAAATTTACTAAGAATTTAATAAAAGAAAATAATATATATTTTCTGAACTAATTGTACTAGAGAAAATTTTGATATATAATAAAAAAAATGCTCGAGACTCTACTTAAGTTGTTTTGAAATTTGAAACTGGCTTACTATGTCACAGCATAAATTTTGATCGGACCCAAACAGAATATAACAAGTCGATATTAGATTTTCGACACCATTTACAACAAGTACATAAAAAAGTCTTCCAAAAAATGCTATAGATTCTTTTCCTTCCTGGAATACATATGGATAAGTGCTTGATCAAAAACTGAGTGTTACGTCACTTCATTATGACGACAATTAGGTTACAAGTTGCAACAATATTATGAAAAATATACATTTATTTTAATTTTTATATTTGATTTATTAAAGTGTAGAATCAGTACAACAGTATTACTACCTTAACAACACATGAATAGAACTATATAATATTTATTTATTTATATTTATTTTATTTTTTTATTTATTTATTTTACTACTTAAAATATTCGAAAGAGTTTGTAGCTTAAGATTTGGAAATGTTATAATAATCAATTATACTTTATTTTTTTTTTATTTCAACGAATATTTAAAGCTATGTACAATTTGTATTTGAACAGAAATCATAAATCGTGTTATTTAGTTCGAATTCAGTAATTCTATTATTTTTCAATAAAATATTTAATTTAATTTGCTTTTGTTGCACACTAAGTGTAGGTGGACTCACTGTCGAGTTTGCTGGTTGTTGTTGTTCTTCAGCGTCAGTGGCATACACCGGCCTGCAGCTCAGAGTATTATAAATAAATTCGTTTTACAGCCTGCTTTCCGATTTTACCAAAAAGACCTAGCCAGATCCGCTTAAGATGATAGAACAGGAGACATTTAAACGAATTGATGGGCTTTATCAAGAAAATAAATAAATACATTTAAATTTGTGTTGTGTATAAACTCTGTGTTTTATATACAAAAAACCAACAGTTATCTACAGTATACAAATCTACGAAAAATACGAAACTGTAAATCATATACGAGAATCCAATATTGCAATCTGGTTGGGAACATTAAAAACTTCCAGCCGCAGTATCGAATGGTCGATCTACTGAGTTACTTCTTTTTTTTCTTTTTATCATCTTCAACTACATCAAGTGGCATAACAAATTTGTATTAAATTAATAATTAGTTTCATATTATCGGAAGTGCTGAAAATATTGGGCAGACTTACATGGTGGACCATCGACATCTCCTTGCCACGCCTCAAGGAGTCCCGGTGGATACTCACGCTTCTGATTGATGACCATAATCTAAGCAAAGCAATTGCAAATCTTAAATGTCAATTGCCATAACAAGGATCTTTATATAAGCTTACCTTACATATTGGCGGCTGATATCCTTTGCGTGTCTCAATAGTCTCGCAAGGCGCTGGAGCGTTAGTATACCAGACATCACTACGCGTTGCTCCCAAGTACATCATGCCAAGCACCTCACACGCGAAGCCAACAACCAAAACAATTACAACCGGCCATGCCTGTGTACATTGAAATGAGTTAGAACTGCTTGTTTTAAGCGTACCAGTTAGGTACACGTTATGGTAAACTATTTCGATATTGATATTGAACCCTTTCTTACTGTGAATAAAACTTACCCCCCAATGATGGTTTAGGGCTTGAGTAGAAAATACAAGGCTTGGCTTATCAAAAAAAGGTACCGATGGCTCTACGAATAAAAACTATTTATATTTCTTGTATACTTATCTAAATAAAATACTTACTAGTTGCTGAACTACTTTTGCTTCGCATTAATACCTTTTGATACAAAGCTACCTGTAAATATTTGTTAATATTAAAATATGAAGAATGCTGTATATTTAAAAAAAAAAAACCTTGAAAATTGATTTGGTAAGTGTACTTCGACCATAATTTGCAGAAATCAAGCGACACGCCATTTGTACACGCAATCAACTTAAATAATCCAATTGCCCGATAGGTATAAAAAATACTGAAATTTTGAATATTTATTTATTTATTATTTACATTCATAAGTATTACACTACTACTATTTTCTTAAAATTTTGTTAAAAGAGTTGTGCTTTATCTGAATAATACCCAAGTTCTGATATACAAAAGCCTAAATAGTTTTATAGAATTAAAATGTGGCTTACTATGTAGTCCAAGTTTAAGAAATGGAAGGTAATTTCAGATTTATATTTAACGAATCTTTCAGACGACGGCAAAGATTTTGTTTGTCTATTACAAATGGTCACAATCAAAAGTTTTTAATTTTGTTTAATTTTAAATAGTTCTCGTGCTTTGTCTCGCCTCTTTTCCACCCAGGGGGGAAATAGTTGAGGTTCGACCTGTCTGCCCCAGTAACCTACATTCAATTAGAAAGCTCAGAAAGAAAAATGGGGTAATGCACTCTAGACTCCGTAAAGCTTTTATATTCATTGTTTATGGCTCTCTTCAAGGCTATTTCATATCAATCAGATAAGTCGTTGACCTGGTTAAAAGAATTTCAGGGTTAACAGGTCAAAGACAAGTCAAGTTCAAGCATGAGCTTCTTCACTCCATATATGCTTTCAGTTAAGAGAACTGCAACTAAAGAGAACAACACAACTATTGCTGATTTCACGTAAGAGCAAATTCTCTTAAATTGTGACCAATCATCGACTTAATTATCGAGTTGACCTCGTGTATGCAACGAAAACATCGGAAAATTTCAAGTAAGTATAGCCGAAGCATCGGCTGCGTTACAGTTTGATTTAAAACATAATTTTGGTTGGCTTTTATTCAAAAGTAATTTGTATAAATGTAGTGTTAGTTTATTCTAAAATAAAGTGACATAGCACTCAGTTTTTGCATGTTATAAGCATGCATTTACATAAGCTAAGATGTTTTTTTTTTCATCAGCAAGAACAGAAGTAAAAGCAAAATTAACCAAACACATTCATGACCCATTGACGTATTAAAAAACGATAGCTTGCAGCTAAAATAACAACAAGCTTAAAGTTAAGCTAGATCGCCATTCGTGGCTGGAACAGCAACAACAACAGAATCTGCAGCGGCTACAACAACAAATACAGAAGCAAGACCTCGACGTGGAAGAGATCCGGGCAAAACAAAGACAAGAGACGTCATTATAAAACCAGTCGAAAAGGCTACAGTCGACCGCATTCGACAGTATAATACCCTGTACAGGCTTCTATATTAAAAGTATTTTGATAATATGTATGTTGATTAAAATAAAAGTAAGAACATAACAGGTGTTTAAAGAATACTCTTTTAAAACTGTCATTTAGCATAGGAATGCTTTATATGCTTATATCAGCTACGTCATTTCATATACGTCTGCACGTTCACTGTCTCGCTCACACACATGTGCGCTTGACGCAACCGCAACGATTCAATGGAAAAAAAACATATTATTCATGGACCTCACTCGCCAATATTTAAAATACAAATGATCATTAGAATAATCAATTCTTGAAAGGCAAACTCTAATATTACAAATATCATAATAATTGATTATTTTTTACAAATCTCTGCATACATTACGTTTAGACTTGCAATATAATTGCCAGCAAGCAGTATGACATTTGAAGTAACACAACTCAGCTTAACGGCGAGAATGTGCTCACTTGCAAAAGCTAGCAGCTATAAGCATGCAATGAATTCTAATTGTTGGCAAAGCAGTGCAATTCGTTGCAAAATGTTCTAGTCTTTTCCATCTATTTTCTTTTCTGAATGTCTTCATTATTCCTGGACCGATCTTTATGAAACTTTCACATGTGTTTCAGAACAGTATTTTTAAAACACCTGTTAAATTAGAAATTTGTACGTTCAGAAATACACGCTGTTAACAGGGTATAAAGAGTTTTGATCGATTTGCGGGGGAAGGCGGGGAGGTATCCAAAATTTGAAACAAACTTGATCTGCAGACGGTATAGAGGAACCTTCATGCCAAATTTGGAGTCTCTAGCTCTTATAGTTGCTGAGATCGACGCGTTCATACAGACGGACAGACAGACAGACAGAAAGACGGACATTTTTTCACAAAGTTAATATATCCCTGTACAGGGTATAATTCACAAAGTTAATATATCCCTGTACAGGGTATAATAAAGATGGTTCAAAAAGAAACATTACATTTTTCAAAGTTTTCACAACTTGCAAATGTATTCAAAATTGCGGGGGATGGAATGGAGGTATCAAAAATTTAAAATGAACTTGATCTGCGTATGGTATACAGCAACCTTGATTTAATATCTAGGTGCGTAAGAATATCATATATAATAAAATATAATAAAAATGTCTATATATATACAAATGTCTATAGAAAATCCGAATTGCAATGCAACTTGACATTAACATTGAGCGTAGGAGATTAATAATTAGTATAGCATGCATTTGATAAACCTGGTTAAAGGATATATGTAAATTCAAAAATTCAAATACATTCTTGTTGCTCGAACCACACAACAAAACAATGTCATTGACATTGAGCGTATAACTTTGATCTGGCTGCCACAGTGACCCACATTCACACTTTTGTGTGTCAAAGTCAATATTACTACAAGATTTTAACAACAATCTAAACTCACTGTTAAGAGAAACACACAAAATTGTTAATTTCAATATGGTAGCAGCTATATTGTATTCAAGCAAGAGCAGGATGTTTAAATCAATTATTTGTTGAGCAGCATTAGATTTTGATAATATTTTAAGTGGTTAACCAAAAAGCCTTTAGGGTAAAACAAAGACTTTACAAATTTTACTAAATCAAAGAGAAACCTAATCAACAAACAAGATACCTGTGCTCTTAAGTAGCTTAAAATTTATTTGCAAACACATAAATACAAATATAAACACATTGTAGCATCGGGAGTGATGAAATTTAAGAGCGTAGGGAACAAAAGTTTTCACCAGTCGTAGATATGTGTGCCTATAGAGTATATATATTTCTTACTTCTGGACGAATCTTTTAGATCTGAAACTTTCAGAATTGTTTTAAAAGAGTATTCTTTTAACCTCTGTTAAGTTTGAAGTGTGTACGTTCAAAAATACAAGCTATAATTAGCTTGCAAAAGGTTTTTTTCATCGACTCGGCTATTGTTACATATATACTCATTTTTAATATGTTCTTGTATAATATAGCCGCAGCGTCTTACCGTGTCATTTAAAGTGGTTAACCAAAACGCTTTTCTGGTAAAACGTTTAACTGAAGCAAGCAAAAGTGGCAGACATGATTATCTTTCAGCCCCACTGTTTAACTACATTTATATTATTGACACGTTGATTGCTTTCCCCGAGGATTCTGCTGTCCTTTTATATAGGATATCCTCCAAATATTTAATTGATTTGCATTAGATTTGATACATTTTTGCTTTTAAGTGTGATTTGTGAATGTGCAATACACAATTTATAAACAATTTTCAACTACACGAGATGAACCTAAATGTACATTGTGTCGTTTAAGTAAAGCTCAATTAAACTCATAGAATTTCAAGCAATTTCTAAATTCTCTAATTGGAGTTATTAATTATAAATATTAGGTAACACTGTTAGACATGCGACATTATGTTACTGCTAAAAATGAACTTAAATACGTAGTGTAATTTCGTTCTTTTGATATTCTTGATACGCCTGTGTTGGCCTAATTAACGTATTTGGTTTGCTTTGCCTCGATCACCAAGGAATAAGAAACAAAATGTGAATTACGAACTCATAGATATTAGATTCAGAAATCCGTCAGCCTAGTGGACCTGTGCTTAAACTCTTGAAAAACTTACTAGCTCCTGTACCCTGATTACAGCATTAATAACTGCATAAATGTGTATAAACATTTCTAATGGACTCTGCATCTCACAGAATCAATTAGCGGTTAAATTACAATTATATTATTATATATTATTAGGTTGGCTGGTCAGAAAGCTTGTATCGATGCCATTAAGCTCTTATTATAATATCAAAGGCTAGTGCTGTTCGATTGAGTGAAGACAAATTACATTAATAACTGTGCACATCACCAGCACTTGTTGATGGAACTTATTAAATTGTCAACAACAAAGGAGCCAAAGCAGCAACAGAGAGAGAGAGAGTGAAAAGGTGAGAGAAATCGAATAACCAGTTGAGTAGCTGTCTGAGCTGCCGTTATATTATACAAGGAGATATTGGAAATGGACAGAAGACTTGCAGACTTTGACAGTGTTGGTAAATTCCAAAATAAAGCGACTTAACACTCAGCTTTTGATCAGTATATGTACATATGCAAAATCTTGTTGCAAGATAAACATGTAGGTATGTATACAGATATAATGTCTCGCTCACGCACATGTTGGCACAACAAAGCGTCTTTTTATACCCTGTACAGGGATATATTAATTTGTGAAAAAAATTTTTGTAACAGGCAGAAGGAGGCATCTCCGACCCTATAAAGTATATATATTCTTGATCAATATCAACAGCCGAGTCGATTGAGCCATGTCCGTCTGTCTGTCCGTCCGTCTGTCCGTCTGTATGAACGCGTCGATCTCAGCAACTATAAGAGCTAGAGACACCAAATTTGGCATCAAGGTTCCTGTATACCATACGCAGATCAAGTTTATTTTAAATTTTGGATACCTCCCCCTCTTCCCCCGCAATTTGAAAAAAAACGAATAATAGCCACATTTTTCAACGTAGACACTTCTAACTTAACAGGTGCTTAAAGAATATCATATAGAAGGAACGCTGAAAGTTTCATCAAGATCGGTTTGTAAATAAGACAGATAATCAGCAATAAAAGTTATTTTTCCACGGAATCGTAGAGCAGCAGGCAGCACATGTGTGCGAGCGAGACAGCGAACGACTGTGATACATGCGTCTGCGAGATAGGGAACTACTGCGACACAGGCATAAGTAAATTAAGTGTCGTAACACTCAGCTTTGATTGAATATGTATAAATATGTGAAAGTTAGATGCTATAAGCATGCAAAGAATTCGTATGCAAAAAATTAGAGTTTCAAAAGGGTATTCTTTAAACACCTGTTATGTTCTTACTTTTATTTTAATCAAAGTACCTATTATCAAAATAATTTTAATATTGAAGCCTGTACAGGGTATTATACTGTCGAATGCGGTCGACTGTAGCCTTTTCGACTGGTTCATTCAGCTATGTTGTTAATAAATGTATAATTCAACATTGAATAATTGCGAATAATCAAATTGATTGTTATATCATCAACTACAATTTTCCTTTAAGCAAATTTTATTCCATTCCATTTTCACAATGTGATAGAAAAACAATTACAGCATCTATTTAATTAACTAGTTAAATAATATGCATGCATCCGGAAAAACATAGAATTCTTGTTGCTTACACCATAACTGGACTAGCAATCAATATTAACAAGACAACGCCAAAAACTGAAGCAAAGGCAAAATTAACCAATCACATTCATGTGTTTGACCACAGAGCATAAGCACATACAGAGACTGAATTGCAGTGCAACTTGACATTGACATTGACATTGACAAACCAGGTTCAGGGATGTGAAAGCACCAATAGAAAGAGAGACAATACTATTTATTGAACAACAAAACGACGGCAATTCATGGTTCGGAAAACATTGGCAAGAGGAGAAATAAAGAGAGACATTCCTATTTATTGAACAACAAAAGGACGGCAATTCATGGTTCGGAAGACATCGGCAAGAGGAGAAATAAAACCAAAATTAACCAATCACATTCATAAACTACCACTGACCACAGCGCATGAGCAGACACAGACAATAAGACCTAAGAGAGCTTAACGGAAGCGAAAGCATTGCCTTCGAATATATAACGTATTAAAAAAAGATACGTTGCAGCTAAAATAACAACAATTTTCAACTACGTGAGATGAGCCTCAATGTACATTATGTGTCGTTTAAGTAAAGCTTTCTAAATACTCTAATTGGAGTTATTAATTATAAATATTATGTAACACTGTTACACATGCAACATTATGTTACTGCTAAAAATGAACTTAAATACGTAGTGTAATTTTGTTGTTTTGATATTCTTGATACGCCTGTGTTGGCTTAATTAACGTATTTGGTTTGCTTTGCCTCGATCAACAACGAATAAGAAGGAAAGTGTGAATTACGAACTCAGAGATATTAGATTATTATGCAGCTCGACTACAGCATTAATAACTGCATAAATGTGTATAAACATTTCTAATGTACACTGCATCTCACAGATTCAATTAGCAATTAAATTACAATTATATTATTACATATTATTATATTCCATCGTAAAACGTCTATTTGTGGCATTCAATAGTGGCAGGTTATACATTCAAGTTTTTTGTATCGATGGCATTAAGCCCTTATTATAATAGGCTAGTACTGTTCGATTGAGCGAAGACAAATTAAATTAATAACTGTGGACATCACCAGCACCTGTTGATGGAACTTATTAAATTGTCAACAACAAAGGAGCCAAAGCAGCAACAGAGAGAGTGAAAAGGTGAGAGAAATCGAATAACCAGTTGAGTAGCTGTCTGAGCTGCCGTTATATTATACAAGGAGATATTGGAAATGGGCAGAAAAGGATATAATAACTTTGTCAAGTGTTTGTAACAGGCAGAAGGAAGGAAAATACATTAGGTTTAGACTTACAACATAATTGTAGGCAAGTGTGAAATAAAGCGACTTAACACTCAGCTTTTGATCAGTATATGTACATATGCAAAATCTTGTTGCTATGAGCATGCAAAGAATTCATATTCATATAAATGTGCAATGTAAACATGTATGTATGAATACAGATATAATACAAATATAAAAGCGATAGAATGCAAATATTCCTTATATTCTTCTTTTTTCATTCAGCTATGTTGTTAATAAATGTATAATTCAACATTGAATAATTGCGAATAATCAAATTGATTGTTATATCATCAACTACAATTTTCCTTTAAGCAAATTTTATTCTATTCCATTTTCACAATCTGATAGGAAAACAATTACAGCATCTATTTAATTAACTAGTTAAATAATATGCATGCATCCGGAAAAACATAGAATTCTTGTTGCTTACACCATAACTGGACTAGCAATCAATATTAACAAGAAAACGCCAAAAACTGAAGCAAAGGCAAAATTAACCAATCACATTCATGTGTTTGACCACAGAGCATAAGCACATACAGAGACTGAATTGCAGTGCAACTTGACATTGACATTGACATTGACAAACCAGGTTCAGGGATGTGAAAGCACCTATAGAAAGAGAGACAATCCTATTTATTGAACAATAAAACGTCGGCAATTCATGGTTCGGAAGACATCGGCAAGAGGAGAAATAAAACCAAAATTAACCAATCACATTCATAAACTACCACTGACCACAGCGCATGAGCAGACACAGACACACACAGTCATTAACATAGAGCGCAGGACAGTAATATGTATGTTAGAGAGACCGAAAGCTTTCATATGATCTATTGGCCTTGCCTGTGGCTATATAAAGGAGCCTATACCTTAACTTGAATGCATTTACAATCAAAACTCGAAACAATTTGCACTCACAGTAGGAAAACACAGCGGGTTGAATCACGATACACTTCAAATACAAATTCAATAGGTGTTTTTCCAACGCTTGAAAATTGAAATATAATTAGTTCACTTACTTGAAATCCACATACTAATTATGCTTCATCAGCTAGTGCTACTCCCAGTTAGCAGTTCCCAACAATTGGCAACATAACAATGTAGCGTTTGAAGCCCGACGCTGCAAAGAGCAACAGCAGCAGCAACTCGCCGAGAAAGAACATCGGAAAAACCAAAACAAGGGAAGGCTGCAAGCATTCACATATGTATACATATTCAATCAAAAGCTGAGTGTTGTGACACTTAATTTACTTATATTGTGTCGCACACATGTGCTGGCCACAGCGAACGTGCAGACGTAAATGAAATGTCGTAGCACTCAGCTTTTCATCGAAAACTTGCTGATATAAGCACACAAAAATTCATATGCTAAATGACAATTTCAAAAGAGTCTTCTTTAAACACCTGTCATGTACATGCTTCTATTATACTCAAAGTACTTATTATCAAAATACTTTTATTATAGAAACCTGTACAGGGTATTATACTGTCGGTTACGATCGACTTTAGCCTTTCCGACTGGTTTTTAAATGTGTCCATGAGTTAAGCCAAAAATACGTCCAAGTAGAAAATATATGCCTCTTTCTGACTGTTACATACATTTGCACAAAATTATTATACCCTTTATTGCCCATTTTTAATGGGCATAGGGTATAAAAATGTTGGTGGCTTCAGTAAAAAGATAAATTTGATTCAGTTATCTGGGACTAGCAATATATAAACGTAGATTTAGCAATTTTACATACCACCACGCCTTGGCTGGGAAGACAAAAGGTTTCCATTGAGAACCGTACGGTATATAATTATTTGGATCGTTTCAAAGTAAAGATAGCCAGTTCGTGGTATACTCAACAATTTAAATTTATTTAAAAATAAATTACATTTTTATAAAACTCTTACACAATGTTACATTTATAGAGAACGCGTGACATGCTACGAGGTTGTGTTGCCACGCCCTACCCTCCTGCTTCCTCTGCTATAATATAGTAAGTATGATTGAATCTTTAGTTTCTTTAACACCAGAATTTCGTAGCGTTACGCCGACAGCTGGTCTTGCATATATGTTCATCCTTATCTGGGTAGCGAGCATATTTCGCAGGAGGTAAGCTCGCCGCGATTGATGAACGTGCAGTGATTGCATGTCCAAGTGTTGGCATCCAGATCCATGGCGTCGGAGCCTGCAGTACCAGCACTTGCCGCTGTACCGCTGGGATAACTGGTCGTCCCACTGTGGAGCACACTGTGACTAGAAACTTGGAATTTGTTGTGGTTTACTTACCCGCTGCCTGTGGAGCTGGCTTGGAAAAGTGATTCGAGCAGTTTCCATACTTCTTCGCTTTTGAAATCAGCTGCCTTGTTGGGGTTCTTGGCGCGCACTGCCTCCAACAGGGGTCCCATGTGCTGACGCAGCGGTAGCATATCCATTTTGTACAGATAAATCAGCAAGTGGAAGTCCGAAATGGCGTCGAGGAACTCCTCTTCGGCCCATGCCGATAGGTAGTTACTCAGCGCATTGAAATCTTGCAGGTGTCCATCAATATAGCGATTCTCAATGGGGAATGCTTCGTGTTTATCGTACTCCGTGAATGTGTACTGTGGCTGCAGAGGTGTTGAGGCGGGGACATCCACCAGAAGATACTCTACCGGCAAAGGACGCGCCAAGCGTTGCACTTCGTTGCCATATTGATCCTTTTCCTGCAACCAAGATGTAAAGTTTAACTCAATAAGTGGAAAGCATAATCAAGTAATCGGAAAATGTACAGTCGAGCGAACCCGAGTGTAAGTGACGTGGTCATTTTGAACTGTTTGCCCCAGTGATACATATTCAACCTTTTTGTTTTAGGTCAAAGACTTTCAAGATTAACAAGACAATAAAGCAATTACCTTATAAAAGACATCCGGTACATATTGTTTATCCGTCGATTCACGTACATATCCCAATTCAGGGGCATCTTTTGTGGGTATCAAGCAATTATCGCGAACTAGGGCCATGCATTGAGCGGACACAGCATAACCCTCCATATGCACCTGCTTGGTTTGATCACCTGTTGAAAACATTACAATAAGATATGACTCGATTATCGCTAAGTAATGCGTTCCGCACTCACCCGTCACACAAATGGTCACAAACTTTGAGCCAAAAATGCCATTTGTGGCATATTTACATGGATTGGGATGACGATTCTGTAGTTCGCCCGCGGTTATACACTCCTGAGCAGTCAGGAAATGCGTCTCAATACCGCGAATCTGTTTGACTGTACCAGCAGTAGCATCTTTTGTTATCAGATCAGTGAATATCCAACCGATCTGTTGGTAAAAGGAAAGTTTAAGAACCTTATTAAAACCAAGATTTGGATGAACTCACTTTTTTGAGTCCCAATGCGCTGGCAACAGCTTCGACATCATCGGCACCCTCATCTGGACATATATTAATCGAATCGCGTGATGATTCTTGAGGCGGCTCGTAGATAGCCGCCACTTTAGCGCGTATTCCAAGCGGTACATCTGCATGCTGCTCATAAGTTCCATACAAATATCCCATGCGCTGATGACCTGTAGTTCGCCAATAGTTCAAAAAGCGCTCCACTATTTTGGTATTCTCAAACATGACATTATCCACATGACGATAGGTCTGACGATTTAGCGTTATTGCCGATGGTTGGCACTTGGAACAGATACCCTTGGGCCAGGGAAGATGCTCCCGACAGCCGGGCTTGATACGGCAATTGATATCGTCGAACACAAAGTATTTGCCATGGTCCATGCCCGAGGTCTGCTTACGTATGTACGAGTGAAACGATAAGTGCTTGATGTTGTGCTCCTTCAGATAGGTCTCATCGTACGGTTCCAACGGGGAGCAGTGTACGCAGCGCCCATTTGCATTATGATGGCAACTGTGTGGGAATTCATTAAAATATATAGTTTTATTTAGTTATAATCTTTGTCATCTACTTACAGTTTAGTATCGCGATCACGTTTGATGGTGCCATCTGATTTGAACAGCTGTTGATCGACTTCATCTTCGAGGATATTATTGGAGGGACGTGAATTACTGATCTTATCGCTAGACTGTTTCGTCGCGCTATTGAATGCCACATTCTCCATTACTGTGGTACTTGTGCGCTAGAAAAACTCATAGGTAATCAAATACGAAAGGTTTTGGATACACAGGTATTGACTTACTCTCGATGAAGTTCCCGCAATTTGTTTTAAGTAAACCATATCTCCATGCTTGAGCGCTGTGCCCACAAGCTTTGAGCCGCTGGCATGCAGCTCTGTGGCGAAATTCCGCTCCATGAATAGTCCAAAGCCATCGACTTTAAGGGAATTTTGTACGATATCATATAACTGCTTTAGATTTGACTTTGGCGAGATCTCAATGCGCTTGATGCCCTCAGCAGACTGCACGCGTATTAGCTGTGAACAATCGAAGCACAATTATATATACATTTTAGACATCAAATTGAAAAAACAACAACAAGATCGATCACACCGATTGTTTACATAACACAAAGAGACGGTGGCGCACGAAGGCATAGACGAAATTGCGCTTCTTGTAAATGATATTCTTCAGCAGCAAAGGAGCGCTAGCCATGATGTTGTTATAGTTGTTATTATTGTTGGCTGCTGCTGAATAGGATGTTGTAAGCGTAGCTTGAGAAGCTACTTTAAGTAGCCTAAATGGCTTGAAAATTAGCGATTACAACTGTACAGCATGCAGGCGCGCGTTCGACTGTGCCCGGAAATTAAGAATTGCATTTATTTGGCAATTGTAAAAAACTGCATGTGAAGCGTTTGCCAAGTGAGCGAAAGAGCATTTGTGATCTTCTCATGGTCAAACACTTGCCTTTCATAGCTGCGCATAGATACGCCGCTCCCCCTACCAACAATTCGTTGACAGTCATCAGCTCAATCGCAAAATCTACAAGTCATTGTACCTTTGTTTGTGTGTCTGTCTGCGTCTGTCTCCCTGTCGTTACCGTGGCAACGAATTTGCAGTGTACAGGCTAATCGACAGGCAGTCAATAATGCTATGCACTATCTACATTGCAAGCAATCATATCAAACTTGATGATATATGTATTAGAAACAAAATTCATTTTGCGACAACAACAAACCAATGCAAAAATTTCGTTTGCCGGTGTTTTGAGCTGTCAATACACTCAGCGGGATTACGCTAAAGAATCACCATTTACACACACTGCACGAAAAACAATGTATTATTAATATATAGAAGTTATTGCATTTGGATTATCTGATTAACGATTTACTTACAATTTTATCCGTCATTGCTTCAAAAAATTTCAGTACTTGTGTACACGATTGCCACACTTGGCACTTTAGTACCAAATGGTACCTAATTTCTTCGTTGCGACGACACTGCAGTGTGGCAGCACATTTGAAATGTCAAATACCTGCTAACAATCGCAGTCAAATATATCGAAAATATATCGACGGACTTTTTGCAACATTTAAAAATATTTGTGTAGATAGCAGGGATTTAAAGCGGCCATGCATAGAAGAAACTGAAAATTTCTTAATTAGCTTAGTGGTCTACTTTCTGTAGGAATCAATAATGCTGTTGAGTTTGAAACACCACTGTAAAGTTCGATTGTGGAGGCCAATCGATTATGACAAATTTTAATACCGTGTTGTGCTCATTTAAAAGGGGCAAAAATGTAATCAAATTTTGGCATTTCCTCTATTTTTGTGCAGTTTTGTTTATTTATATTTTTAATTATAGCTCGCGTAAATTTACAACAGACAAACATTTTACTAGTGGAAGACTGTAAATTAAAGCTACAGCATATGTGTAATTTTAGGAATTTCAATCATTCAATCATATTTGAGATTACCCATACATATATACTTGATGTCCACATAATCGTCAATGCCATGGTGGGATCCTTCCCGTCCCACACCAGACTCCTTGACACCGCCGAAGGGTGCTTCTGGAGCTGAAATAATACCCTCGTTTACACCGACCATGCCGACCTCCATGCGCTTGGCTACACGGAACACCTGCTGCAAATTCTCGCTGTAAAAATAGCCAGCAAGTCCACGCTGGGTATCATTTGCCTTTTGCACGGCCTCCGTCTCGTCCTTAAATTTAATAATGGAGACAACGGGTCCGAAGACTTCCTCTGTATAAAGTTGGGCCGTTGGCGGAACATCTGTGACAATAGTGGGAGCATAAAAGAGCGGGCCCAACTCGGCGAGACCTTTTCCGCCCACAATGATGTTGGCCTTCTTAGTGCGAGCATCCTCCACAAAGGCGCTGACTTTGTCGAACTGCATCTTGTTGATCAATGGACCAATTTGCACATCACAGGACATACCGTCACCGATCTTAAGTGCCTCCACGCGTTGCTTCAGTTGCGACACAAACTTATCGTAGACGCCCTCCTGGACAAAGAAGCGATTGGCCGACACGCAAGTCTGTCCACAGTTACGAAACTTTGATGCCATGGCACCTTCAACAGCCTTATCCACATTTGCCGAATTGAAGACAATGAAAGGTGCATTGCCGCCCAACTCCAAGCAGACACGTTTGATGCCATCAGCGGAGTCGCGGAACAAAAGTTTGCCCACTTGTGTTGAGCCGGTGAAGGAAATGCCTCGCACATCGGGACTCTGGCAGAACAGTTGACCAATTGGTGCTGCTCTATTTGTGGTTATTACATTGATAACGCCCTTCGGTATGCCGGCATCCTCGGCTAACTTGGCCACAGCTAATGCGGTCAGCGGAGTATCCTCGGATGGCTTAACCACCACTGTGCAGCCGGCAGCTAGAGCGGCGCCTGCCTTGCGCGTTATCATAGCCAGCGGAAAATTCCATGGCGTAATCAACGCGGCCACGCCAATGGGCTGCTTCATAACAATAATCTCGCGATTTGGAGTACTACTCGGCACGATTTCACCATAAATGCGACGTGCTTCCTCCGCAAACCATTCGATGAATGCATTACCGTAGACAACCTCGCCTTTGGCCTCATTGAGGGGTTTGCCGGACTCTGCTGTCATAATTTCAGCTATTTCCTGTGTGTTCTCCTCGATGAGCTTGTGCCATTTCTGCAGAAGATTATTTTTAATCAGTGTTCACCTTGAATATATTGGAGTGTGCACCTTCAATAGATTGGAGCGATCTTTGGCGGTTAATGCGCGCCATTCCTTTGACTCGAAAGCCTGTTTGGCGGCCTTAATGGCTTGCTGTGCATCCTCTACCGTCATGTTGGGCACATTGCCGATGATCTCTCCATTTGCTGGATTGCTCACTGCAAATGTGTCCTTGCTACTGGCATCGATCCAAGCGCCATTCACCAATGCCTTTGTTTGCAACAGAGCCGAAAAACTACGCATCCTGCTAACTCTTAATGTACTGAGTCTTCGAAACATAATGTCAGCGGATCTGCAATAACGTGTATTTTTAATTGGCAAAAAATCGATTCTGTTATTGTGACCGGCAAATTACAAAAGTCTGCCGCTTATCAACAATTATCTTTATCACTTACCTTAAATGACGGGAGGTGTTAGCGACAACTTAAAGATATGAATCTGCGCTTCATACAAGTATTCCAGCTGTTTCTTTTTGCTTTGCTCTTTATTTTCTGATTGAATTCAATTGATTTTGATTACCCAGAGCAAGTGGTTGTTGACCACAAGAAGAAAGGATATGAAACAAAGAAGTGTTTGGACTTTTCTCTCCATTCGCGTGACGTCATACGATGAAACCAATTTATTTTATTACAAAAATTTACTAATTGGATATGTAACAAGCAATGTTTGAGAAAATAACGGTTAAATAAATAATTTAATGGCCTAGCTTTATTAAACACATAATCTTACAATAATTTGCAAACTGAAAGTAAACATTAATATTAAATGTGTGACGTCAGGCATCTCTCACCAGACTTTTAACAACCTGTGCAATGCGTAACCTTGCACAACCATAGAAATATATATTGGTTTTAACAGTCCTTGAAATGATGTTAGCTATAACAGTTTTCTGTTAACCGATAAAGTGATAGATAATTTGGTATTTTCGAAGTCTGGTCACTCAAATATGCAAGTATTTTGTAGCAGTCAGCTTATGTCATATGAACAGCAACGGTCGTTTATATTTAAAAAAGCAAATAAACTGAAAAGAAAATGTTGCACGTTTGAAATGCTGCTATTGTAGGCAGCACCACTTGGTTGCCAGATGCCATTCTAATGGACAAAACCTATACGTATAAACTTAACCAACAATGCCTGGCTGGCTGACTATCTTGGCTACCTTACGCTGCCTTTGGGTTTTGTTTTTTGTTAACCTTTTTGCCATTTAGCTGTCGCTTTGCATGCGCCGCCACCATCGTCAACGAAGCACAAGTGCTCCATTTATTATGCACAGCTATGGTCATAGATTTCACATATGCCGATGGCAGGTTCTGACTACTTGGTACGTGTATCTTTTTACCTGAGCGGGGCTACTGGTCATGCAGCTTCAGGTGCCTGGTCCGCCTGGTTCGCCTTCCCTAAACTATGCAATCTGTGTTGCAAATTTTTGTCAATAAATTTTGGCTGAGAATGCCAAAACAAGTGAACACGCTAGACATCATAACTGTTAAGATAAGATTGCATAGATGCGATGCGGCCAAAATGAATTCAATTAGTTCTGATTTAAAACTAATTGAAAATGCATCAACTAAACAAGGCGCGCAACTTGCACTCGATGTTTGGTAGTTTCTAGTTCTTACTTGCCAGTTGTGAGCTTGTTCTTGTTATTGTTGCTTGTCGGCTGTTGGTAGCTATTCGGTTGTTGGCCAGGGGCTCTTGGTCTTAGCCTGTCGATAGGTGTGTAAGTTATTTGTCTTAAGTGCTGCCGGGAGGCGTTGTATGCTCTAGCATGTTGGCATGACTTTTATGATTATGGTCAAAATGCCAGATAAATAGCTTGATAGCGTGATGATCAGAGGCATAGAGAGAAAGAGAGAGAGAGAACGATTGAGACAGCGACAAAGACAGAGACAGAACTTATGAAGTTCTCACTGAACATTTGGTTGGATTTTAATGTCAACTTAACTGAACAATTGTGACAAGTTTAATGTGCTGCATAGAATTTATAGGGTCGCCTTTTTATAGATAGATCAGAACAGACAATGCTCGAATGTCGGCAGCGTGCGCCTTTTGTTTAGCTAATTGTAATACGAAATCATAACACGCCATAAAAACGACACAAAGGAGATATGAGACCGGTTCGGAGACATCTCGCGTAAAGTAAGTAACCAGCAGCTGGTCAATGGACAAACAATGCTCTAAGGAACTCTAAGAGTGTAATAGCAACAACAATAAGTGCAGAGGCAGCATATCAGCCATAAATCATGTTTGGGAACACGTTCCTCCAGTGCACAACATGAAGAATAGAAACATCTGTTGTTATTGCCATTGACTATGTGGCAGCTTTCTTAAGGACAATGGAGCAGGACTTTCTGTAAGCTTAGGGCGCAAAACTGGTTGCCTGCCTGCCACAGATAAATGTGTCGTGTTCATGATCGTGATCGTGATCGTGGTAGGCAGCTGCCTGCCAAGTTAAGCGCCGACATTTAAGCAAAAAATGGCTGACAGAAGCGTCCGAAGGATAATAGCTTTGCCAACGCCAATCTCCTGCTGCTGCTGCTTCTGCTGCTGCTGTTCCTCCTGCTACCTCTGCTGCTGATTCACCTTGGCACGTGGTGAGCTCCTTGACAGTCTGCAGCTGCTCAAGACGCAGCTGTCCACAAAATCGACTCTCTGACTATCCCGTTTCGAGTCCTGCCTGAGCGACAGGACCAAAGCAACACGTGATCGTTTGGCTAGCTTAATTATTATTTACCTTGCCTCAAGGTTATGGCATTATTATTACTATGATTGTATACCCAACTAGATTATTATTTCATAATCTCCCCCTCCTTGTCCTCTCACTCACCCCTAAGCAGTTTCAATTGTTTATGATGTACTTTCGATATGCATGTTCTGGCATGCAATGCCAATCGTCGCACCTTTGTTTCTTCTCTTTTTTGGCCAGCCTTGTCGTCCTTGAGCTTGGAACGGGCCCAACCCTATAACGATGCGTATCCGTTGCCTGAAACCGCGCAACCCCAATTGAAAATCTTACATATTATACAAAAATAAAAATAATAATTACGCACACACACACACATGAAAGAGAACACGAATCTATGGGTTTTGATTTGGATTGTCATCTTCCTTATTCCTTTTCTTATTCTTTTTTTTGTGCCCTATTTGCCATTGAACTCGGAAATCCAAACTACGCATTCCCATCCGAAAGGCCAATGTCAAAATCTGGTACAATTATTGTGCCATGTTCGCATTGTTTGTAGTGCGTAACTCATCTCTTAACTGGGTTCCATGTGGGGTTGTTTTTATTGCCAAACAGTCGATTTATTTACACTGAACAAAAAGCAATAATGAAAAGCTTACACAACCTCAAAGTGCATTAAGTTATTGACTATGACTTCTTATATATATAATAATTGTAATAATACAAGGAAGGTAAAGTTATTTCTAGCTCAAATCAGAAATCTACCCTAACCTCAAATATTACAAATTTATTAAGGATTTCTTAGCATTAAGTGAGTTTCCCCAATAACCTGTTGAAACTTTCCATTTTCCATTTCTATTAATTATAGCAAATCAATTACAATATTGTGAAATTAGACAATTCCCCCGAAAACTTGTTAAAATAGTGTATCAAATGGTACCTAACCTCAAAGATAGTCACTTACACTACCGACAGAATTATTCTACCACATAGAATTCATGGAATCTTAACACTTAAATTACAGTGTAGGCAAATTCATATATTCCCCCATCAATTTATTAAGAAACTGTACTAAAAATCGCTCAAAAGCGCGTAAAACTCGTTGAAAAGCAAGCACGGCAAGGAGAACTACGCATTGGATTAAATAATACACGCATATGTAATTTATGCAACCCCAATGGAATATTAAGGGCATCTCGCAATGCATATGACATTGGGGTGGCTCTGGGATGCTGAGGATTGTGAATTGTGGATTGTGGATACCAAGAGAGGTGAGGTTAGTTTCGGGTTGGAATTTTGGAATTGCGTTGTTAGAGATTCTCACGCTTGCGATATGTTTTTGCGCAGCTTCTTAGTCCTTGCCGCTGTCCCTCTCCTCATCATCGTCTTCGTCTTCGTCCTTGTCCTTGTTATTGTCGGTTTTGATTTGGGTAGGCCTTTTTCCATGGTTGCATTGCGCCTTTGTGTCTCGCGGGCTTCCTGAGAGACGTGAAACGAGAGGTGAACCGAGACGTGAGAGGTATCAGCCCATTGCTCCATAATTATGTCTGTGATTGTGTGAGTTTTTGCCCTAGGCCAAAGTGCATTCATATTTAAATTTCGCATTTCTAAATTGAAATTGCAACAAAGAGTTTGTTCCTGTGACATTTCCGTTTAATTGTTTATCGCATCATTTGATTCTCATCGATCGTAACGGTCCCTGGACAAGTCTTACATGTGTAACTTAGGTGAGCTGAGTTGAGTTGAGATGTTAAGGCCAAGTTTTGGGATCATCGTTAAACCGAAGACGGCAGCTGTTGTCTCTTGTCTTATTTTGGTCAACTTTATGCGAATTCTTAACGCATAAACATATCAAATTACAATCGCATTTTGCAAAGAAAAAAAGACAAAATAAAACCGGAAGTTTTTAAATCAAAAAACAAAAGCCCGCTTTAGCATCGCAGTTGCTTTTCAAATATTTTTGTTCTCTTTTTTTTATATTTTTGTCTCTCGTTTCTCCCTTGATCTGCCGTCCGCCATAAGGATGCTGCCTTCCCGTGATCTTGAAAAGCGCTTCTTCTCGCTTGATTTGCCTTCGGGTCAATGTGTAAATACAATTTCAGTTACATTTTTCGAAGCGTTTCGTTTTTATTTAACAAACATGGGATCGCAGTGCAAACAACTAGCGATCTGTACTCTTTCGATCAGCAATCTTTGATCTTCGTACAGTTCTTAAGCCTGTGATGAAAACTGCAATGCATGTCAAGTTCATTGACGCTCATGGAGTTGTTGATACAGCAACTCAAATTGTAACTGATTAATGATCACAGCCAGAGCTGACCTTAGACTCTTGCTTTAGCCTTACATGCTTGAGTCAATCTAATAAATATATCAAAAGAACTATTAATTTGTGTAGTTTTAGTAATTGTAAGACTTTTTACTGAACGATACTAACATATATATTCCTTATAATTTTTGAAGAGTTAGCAAATAAGTTGAATTATAAAGAGTAAGAATATAATTATAAAAGAATTCACAATTAAAATTTTGGGGCTTTTAAAGATGATTTGTGTTTATTTACAAATTAAATTAAATCGATATAACTATATTATATTATATTTTCTGCGAATCATGTTATCTTGCAAGTTAAATTCCTTCATAATCTTCTTGTATTTTGTATCTCTAATTCTCTGTAATGCGCTTTCAAGTCTATCACTATCTTCAACGACGTGAATAAAGACTTGATAAGATCATTAAGGCCCGTTTCTTTATGCTTTACTAAGCAGGCTTATGCGTTCTCCCCCTGACCCTCTCTCTCTCTCTCTCTCTCTCTCTCTCTCTCTCTTTCTCTCTCTATCTTCATCTCACTGTCGTTAAATAGAACATTTACTATGATCATAAGAATTAGCACCCCAGAAATCTCACAAATTCATTCGCTCCAGAAAATGGCCAACTGCAAATGATTGAAGATCCTTCTGGTGTAAGATCATATGAATAAGCTAAATCCAAGCAGTTACTGGTAGCTACTCCTATCTTTTATCAGGCAGCCCCTTGGGTTGCTCCTTTGTTTTTTCTTTGGTTAAGCCGCAAACAAATTTGCGCTTCGCTTGAGATCAATCATTGCAGACTGAGGCGAAGCAGGAGACCGAGGAGAGTCTCATAATAAATCAACGGAACAGGACTTTCAACTAACATGGCATGTCCTTGTTGCAGCAGGATGCACGAATTCTGTCCATGGCAAAAATTCTATTGTGCTGAAATGTTGTTTGCTTTTCGTTTCGTTTCTTTTTGTTTTGTTTGGTTTGGTTTCTTTTGCAGTTTGCATTTCGAAATGCAAAATACGAATTCTGAAAGAGAATTCAGTTACCAGGTGCATGTCCAGACAAATATACGAATATTTGCTTTGAAAAGAGAATTGTGTGGCGATCTCAGTGTGATATGTAAACATCTGCCAGTTCACTTGAGTTTAGTTCACTTCTTGGCTGACTGTACCCAAAGTTATATCGTTTTACAAGTGCATAGTTCGTGTAGACGATCATCAGTCATCAATTTGATACGTGTCTGCTATCAAAGTGTAATTCCCGCCCAGAGGGGCCCTTGAAACTAATCAGTCGACACCTGTTATTTGGACAATATTAGGTTCTCTCTCTACGTGCGCAACTCGCGATCGAGACGAGCTCTCAAATTTATAACCCTAAAACGCCAGCATGGTTTGTGATCCATGAGCCATGATCCCTGATCCTTGTGTCCGTGATCGTTGCCCTGTGTGTGGGTTTTCTTACTAAGAACAAGGATGTCTGACGGCAGAAACCTGTTGGCAGCTAATGCAGCACATTAATTCAGTAGGAGATACTCTCACTCAGTCTCTAACTGATCGAGTGCAGACCCTCGGGGCAGGTAGACAACTGATTGTCCTGTCTGCTGGATTAGCATTAGAAAACAACGAATACGAATGCGAATGCAAAATGAAAAAAGGATCAAGAAGCGAGTGCAACGAGCCTTGCCTCTAAGTAGCCAGCTTATTGTAAGCCAGAGCACAACGATCGACAAAACAAAAACCTGAACTGAACCCAAACCCAAACCCAAACCCAAACCCAATATCAAACTCAAACTCATACTCATTCAAGCGGAAGTAACAGCTGCGTCTTGTAAATGCATTCGCTGTCTGAGACAAAAGTCTGAGAGTCTCTTTGAGACTTGGCAATTATGCGCAGCTGTAAGATCGAAGATCGAAAAGGATCGAAAGCTTCGCTCCCACACAAAAGGGCCAAAGCTTTGGTGCTTCCCCAGATTTTTTTTTTTTATTGTTGTTGCTTCATCTTCTTCTTCTTTTCTTTCATTTTATATTGTATTCTTTTTTTCGAGTCAGTTGTCGACATCGTCGCACCTGTCGCACAATTTATTTTACGCCAAGAAGTGAAAAGCCCAAGAGCAAAAAACCACCAAAAAGACCAAAAAAACAAAAAATAAAAAACAGTTGCTTGATGTGCAGCGCATATCCGTTTGTCTTTAGCTTCCTTTTCGTAATGACGACAAACCAAAAGAAGCAGCTGCCAGCATCATCAACGCTCAGAAAGCCAAAAACAAGTATATAATAATAATCATCTTTGGGTTGCTAAAGATTAAATACTCTTGCAGTTATATATTAGTTATAATTTAAACATTATATAGTAAACTGATCAGTTCAATGAGATCTGTTGAAGTTGAAGATCAATTAAATATGGGGATCCTATATTAAATATTTATTTTTTCATCAACATTATTATAAGGGATTTAAATATTACAAACTGATCACGAGTATACATCCTTCCCAAGTGCCTTGCTTAAAGTCTTGCACAATTTATGATGTAATTGTAATACCCTCTGGTAGGGTATACAAAAAGGAAAAGAAACCTGGTTCAATGCATCCTCCTGATCATCAGATACTAACACACAGGAATACAAAGAGACGGACCAAACTGCAGCTTTGGTCTTGCTTTCAATGTGGATCTTTGCTTGTAATTTGCAATCGTTCACATGTTGTTCTTGTCTGATTTTATTTGCTTTGATATGCTTTTTTGTGATCATAAAGTTGCCCTGATCATTTTAAGTAGCTTTTGCGTTTATAAAATTGCCGAAATTTACGCAAACTGTCTCAGAGTATGAATCGAACGCTTCCGTCTCTTCTTGGACTGCTGTGAGAAACAAAAGGTCTCCGCGATCGCTCTGATTCACCATGGAGCTGTAGATCAATGTCACGTTTATGTTCTGATCAAATTTATAACTTTATTAAAAATATATACGTATGATGTACAGATCTTGACACGCTGAGTTACGTGGAATCTGCGATCGGTTCAAGTTCACATTGATCGGTCAGTCAGTTGGCTACTGAATGTGAATCTTGAAAGTCGCTAGATCTATATTAATATTCGATACACATTCGGAATGAGCTAAGGAAAGGGCAATAGTGTTAGATGATGATGATCATGAAGGCGAGTGAAAAGCTTTGAAGATCACTAAAGTATCCCAAATTCGAGTTGAAATATCAATAGTATCAAGATCAAAACGAGTATTCTATTGTTTCCCTGAATCCCTGGATCGGGAATAATACTTCTTCTAATTTATAAAAAGGGGAGCAACACTTATTAAATAAGTTAGATGTAATGATCAGAATGAATAAGAATTCTACAATATACAGATCTCAACAGTAATTAAAATCTACTATTTTAATCAAGGATCAATAATCTCTACTCTACTTTCTTTTTCGGTTCGCATCTTGACTGAAAAACTGGAACTTTCGGTCACAAATTGAGTAATGTGTTATCATTATCCAGACCATTCTATTCTAGACTAGATGTTAACCCTCAGCTGATTTCGAGTGTGGAAAATAAATTGCTTGGAAAACATAAACAAATTACAAGCAATTAATAAAGTAGTTGGAAGTGTCTGTGTTGTTTTTAGTGTGGCATTTAATGGCCCATTTGATGGGTTAGAGGGATAACAGAAATGTCTGAGGTTTTGGGTGGTGGCATGTAAACGACAATGTAATAGCTACCCAAGCCCAAACCCAAACCCAAACTCAGAGAGCTCTAGACGAAACCCATCAAGAGAATGGTTCATACTTCGTCCAAGGTGTGAAGACAGTTTGCAGATTAGACAATTTGCTATGGTTCGTTAGGAGTTTTACCGGTGACGGCATATGGCATATGGAAAATCAAAACATAATTTCCAACGCTTCAATGAATCTGCAACACGGGGCAAAGGGAAGCCTTGAATCTTGGGTGGAAATGTTACCGGTTTTCAAAGAGGAGGCAAACTAGTTTCACAGCAGGATCGTATCTTTACATTTGTCTTACCTTTACCTTTGTACGTGTGCCCTTTTTCTTGTGCTTTCTTCTGAGCGGGACAATGAGGTTCATTAGAAATGCAGAGGCACACTCAAATACACGCACATACACTTACATTTAGAGAGCTCGTCAGGATCACAAAGGGTACAGCTGCGTCTTTGAATTTTGAGCTTTGCGGCACGAAATCAATTGGCATTTCATGTCGTGCCACTCGCAGCAGCTGTTATCCTGTGTGGCGCATCCTTTTGTAATTAACAATGGCAAAGGGAGCAAGCGGGAGCCATGTTGCCAGAGAAAGAAACAGAAACAGAAACAGACACTGGGATAGCTGCAGGCACGGGTTAAAGTCATTAAAGCCAACGCCGGCTGTGCCCTGCGTACAGTTACCAAATGCAAGCTGATCGCCAATGATGTCCCAGCTCGGTCGCTATGTTCGACTGACGCTAAGACGGTCTGTCAGTCAGTCAATCGGTCAGTTTGTCAAGCATTCAGTCAACCTGCGCAGTTGCCTGCAACTGTTTGTCGGCCTCTTGGCCATCACCTGCCATCGACATCGTCCGCCTCTTAGACATGTGTCTGCTCAGGCTGTGTGTGTATGCGTGTGTGTGTGTGTGTGTGTGAGTGTGTTTTTGGATATGTGTGTGTCTGTTAATGTGTTTAATGATGCCTGTGCCATTCACGCAGTTATGCTAAATTGCAGCTTTGGCTGCCCCAGCAATCCACTTCAGTCCAATCCACTCTACGCGGTGGCACATGTCGTTGCCGCTGTTCTTGTTGTTGTTGCTGCTGCCTCGTGCGACGCATCATCGACTGTCCTGTGTATGCGATATGCGGGCTTCGTTTCCTTGCTCTCTAGCCACGCGCCCTCTACACCAACAACAACAGCCAACAATCAACAACAACACTAAACTCTTGATCGAAATAAAACTTTCCACACGATTTTTACCTTTTGTGCATTGTGCATTGTGGGCACCCTTCAACCAACTCAAGTTGCAACTGCGCCTTGGGAAAGCACCTGCCAACATCATCAACAGCAGCAGCAGCAAAATGTGGGCCGACCTAATGGAGTTGTCTTGCCGATCTGGTCGATTCGGTTTCAGGATTCAGGATTCGGGCATTTCGACAACTCGAGCCTTTTTTGCTGCAGTCACAGCACATTAATTACTAAAATTTTTACCTAATTATTTTCATATTTTATTTAAACTCTGGGCTGGTCGAGCCAACGCCACTGGCAACATTAAAGGGGCATGTCTTTGTCATTCATTAGGAACGTCCCTGGGAATTTGTGGTGTCATTATAAAGCTACAAAAACTGCATTGCGTTTAAAGAAATTAACAGTGTTCTGTACGAATCTTCTTTGATGACTGCGAAATGAAAGAAACTTCAAGTCCTTTTCCATTTATGGTTAATATTTACAATTACTTATGCATGTAATGTAATGTAATATAAAACATCACAATACTTTTCTTAATTTCAACTGCTAAACGCATTTCAACACTATTCCATAACGGTCTATTCACAATGCATTGCAGGGCATATCCACTTCGGCGCATGCGTAAACAAAACCCCTAACGAAAGATCGATGAGCTCCTCTTTGTAGTTTGTAGCGCACTCTGCTTCTGCTGCTGCTGCCACTGCCAATGTTGCTGCCTTTTGTCGTTGAGCGCAGGCAAAGCAACAACAACAAAAATGTCCGTTATTATGTTTTGTAGTAGAGATGGCAGCGTGCCGACATATGACGTTATCTGCTTGTATAATTGTAATGTAATGTAATAATGTTTTTATTAATTTAATATTTAAAATATGATAAAATATATTTCAGTCATCATGTACATTTTAAATAACAAATTGATGTACAAATCTATTATTGACTTCATATTTATGAACCGTATTTAACTATTTCTCGTATCGGGCTCTTACATTCTCGTGCCTAAAAATATCGGCCTGCGCCCATCGCTACTTTTGTAGTCGCATCTTTGCCTGGCAGGCTGACTGCGTCGCTGCCTTCTCGAAAGCAAAGCCGAAGCAACAGCAGGAGTTCTTCTTCTTCTTAGGCTGTGCTGCTAACGCTTTCGAGCGACGTTGTCGCTGAAGCAGGAATCAATTGCGCGCGCACCATCAGCGAGGACGGTTGTGGCAAGAAGAACTATTAAGAAATTTGCTCTTTCATCGCGGCCTTAGCGGTTGAAATGATCACTCGTGGTTGACTTTGGTTTCGCGACTCTGTAAAGGTTTGAAGTTATGTGTAATTGTGTTTGTGTCTGTGCTGTGTGTTTTTATTTGTTAACTACAGAACAGTTACTTTAAATGTAAGGCGAAAAACAAAGTGCTGAATGTAATGAAAAGAAACTACTAAGTGTGTGTTAAGTGCAAAGAGACATGCAAAAAATATGCAAAAACTACATTACGACTTTTGCGGCTGCTATAATTGGTGCTGGTGCAAAGTTTACAACCAAAAGGCTACGCAGATGTAGTTTGCAGTTTACGGATTGGTGGGTGCGGCGGCTGCTGCTGATGCCGTTACTGTTGTTGTTGTGTTGTTGATCTTGAACTCACGTTGAGGCCGAGGCCAACTCCCCAACGTAGACCTAACGGTGCAGCAAGTGCAGCAGCACGACATGGAACAGTCGACGCAGCATCCATTGCATTTCTTTTGATTGCTTGTGTATCATCTTCGGGGATCTTGGCAAAACGCCTTCACCAGCGCCTGCGCCCACTCGTCCGCTAAAATTTTCGTCCCCGAAATGGGTTTCTTTTGCGCTCAGTTGTTTTTTTTTCGGTGATGAAGAACAAGTCGGAAACGATGCAGACGAAGACTATGCACTCAAAAGGTAATCTTATGCTAGAGTATAAAACTGCCGTTAGTTTTTATGTTTAACCGTTTGACGTTTGGGTGCAGCAGCAGCACCATCAGCCTCAGCTGCCTTAGAGACGCTCTCTCAACTTTTTATAGCCTGTACAAAGTCCTAATTCCGTACGTTATGTTTGACCATCACCATCAACTAACTGACTCTTGCAGTTTGACATTCACACAGAGCTTTGCATTTAAGCTTATGACGCAATAAATAAATGACGAAATGAGAAGTATGAGTGAAAGATACCCCTCGGCGTAATTTAACGACGCAAAAGCTTATTGCTTTGGGAAATGCTAAGGGAAGGGGTCGCTGTTGCCACCGTTTTCATTTGCCTTTCAAGTTATTTAAGTACAAAGAAGTAGTTCATTGTGCCCAAGTATTTTGTGGATTGTGACTCATCCTCACCCCCAACAATATACAATATACAGCATTACTTTACGCATTTTGCGCGCCAAGCAACGAACGCGAACAGAAACAGAGCAGCAAAAGGGCAGCCCAGTAAAGAGCAGGAGCGAGAGAGAAAATGAGAGAGAGAGAGAGAGAGCACAGAAAGAGAGAGAGAAAGCATCACATCACGTGTGTTGCTAACTTCGCTCAGTTTTTGCATTTTTGCTTTGCGTTGCAGCTTCTGCGCCCCATTTCAGCGCCTTCATTATTATAATTTTTATTGCTTATGCATAAATCAAAATGTACACATACATGAATATATATATATTTCGTACATAATATGTATGTATATATACTTCTTATATTCGTATAAAAAAGCACCTTTTTTGGCCGCCTGCACTAATTTCACAAAATGTTGATCCTTTTTTATGTGTTGCGCGCATTTCTCTGAGCTCTTCTTTGTTTTTGTGCCAAATCATTGCCATATAGCATGAAACATGAAATGTCTGTGGTTTGCATACAAATTCATTAGTGCCGGGGTGCCAATGGTGATTGCAACAACGTTGGCGATGTCGACGAAGAAGACGATGACGCCGTTGAGGAACTTACAGACTGACTGGTTGACTGGCCGTTGCCTGCCTCCTACTATTCCAATCCTCCTTCCCCCATCTCCCACACACACTGGCAGTGCCAGCAGCAGACATGAAGCTTTTTTGCTGTTGCTGTTTTTATACCCTGTTTTTGGTTTGCATTTCTCAGAATTCTGTAGCGCACCTTTGTTACAGACCGGCAAGAACTTGCCCCGAACTCACACGGCGTTACCATGTTCTCTTTCTTTTCCCTGTAATCGTTTTGAATGCTTTAAGCTCTATAATAGCGTAATCCTAAATTAAAAGATATACATATGTAGGTATTTGTATTTGCTAGAATCTTTGCTCTCCTTTATAACATGCTTACTTTTTACCAGATGTTTGACAAACTATTTCATAAAGGGTTGGTTTTCCAGCTCATTTAGAGCTGTTTATTATCTCAAATCTATCACTATTAAGCACTCCACGTGATCCACATCATTGCCAATAGATCTGTCCCACATAAATTATTCGCAACTTCAACACTTTTTGCTGCGTCGAGGAAAGAATTTATGAAGTTCAAATTATTTTTTTGGTTTTGTTTTCTTTTTATTTTTGAGTTGCCCTTTTTTCCGTTTACTGTGTAACCAAAAATGTGATCCGAAACTCGCTCTGCACGACAATTTGGCCACTAATTTTGGGGCTGGCATACCCAAATACAGATGTCGGTAAAATTTTATTGATCTTCTGCGCAAAAATATAAAATTGTTTCATGGTCGTCGTTGTTGTGTTGGTAACGAAATCGAAAACGAAACACAGCTTGGAATCGAATTGAAAACCCCAGGACCATAGAGGACTGTAGTCGAGCTGCAGACGTCGCCACGACAACAACAAGAACAATAATAACAAAAACAACAACGACAAATACGCTGGCTTAGAAGCCACTGTCCGGAGCAGCTGCCGGAGATCGCCAAAAAGGGCAGCCGAAGAATATTTTTATCTTGATATTTTCAGTTTTTTTCTTGTTATTTTTTTTTTTTTTTTTTTTTTTTTTGGCTTGTTCTAAATAAGCCAAGAGTTGCTTTCGGGGCATAAATATATGTCTTTAGTGTGGCATGTCTGGTTGCGTTTTCGCAACTTGGTAAATGGGCCACTGGCTGGCCGAGACGGCAATGTGGTTGACGTGGAGCCAAATTGTTGGAGAAGACGCTATCCCGAATGACCGAGTGCCGAGTGCCGACCGTCTGCCAAAATTCATGGAATTAGTTAACGATTAATGATTGGATATTGATTTCGGTTGTTCGTTCTCGACTCAGAGATACTGATTGCCTTACCAATTTCTCTATAGAGTGTACATACCCTATGTATAAATTCACGCTTTCATCAATTTAGTTTATTTAAACAACTAGTAAATTTGTAATTTACATCCTCTGTTGTCATCCTTCACTACGTTTTCCGTTCACTTTGTAAATTAAATTAGCAATATTTGTATTTGCCTGACGAACTTTCTTCTCCTTCATGGCTTAACCGTTTTATCTTTACGATCGTCACTCGCATAAAACACACAAATTAAAATTTTAAAGAGGGAATGATCAGAGAGCAGGGAGCAGGGAGGTGTTGCAAGAGGTAGATGAAGCAGCTTCCCAGGTAGTTTAGACACAGCGCTCTGTTTTTTTTTTTGCTTTTTTGATCTTTCATTATTTCCAACACCGCTTCCTATGAAACTTAATTTGTGGTGCTGCTGCTCCTTAGCCGCATATCAAATTGGCGCTATCGAATACCTACATACACACACACACACACACATGCACACTCAACAATGCCCCACATAACTATGGGGCAGCCTTCTTAATAATAAGCGTTCATAAAATTTGCTTAGCTCTTTGAAATTTTTGGTTCGCCTGCACGAAATTTGAGGCTTAAATTCCTTAAAGATCTTTTCTAAAACTTTGCTTATACGAGAGTCTCACACACATATACATAGACAATATAATTGGAACACATTTAACGCCACGTTGTGTACAGCATTAGCCTCAAGCATTAGCATCAGAATCTCTTTAAAATCTCGGTCTGAAATTTGTGTGAGAACTTTCTGAAATCTCAGCCATGTCTTGGATTCTAGAAGTATGCTGCGGATTATAACTGGGCGCAAATTTTGCTGCTAATGATTTGCTTACTGACTTAGCAACAAGCCGTCTTCCCGTGTGTGTGTGTGTGTGTGTGTGTGTGTGTGCTAGTGCAGGCATATTAATTGCATTTTGACCAAAGCTGCTTGGCCGTAAGGCTCTCAGCAGGCTCACGTAATTGAGTTGTTAGCCATTTAAATGTGTCCCCCCCAAAGTGTTCACAGTAATCGTTCTACAATCCCCTCAGTTGAGTAATGTTTATTGCTAGCGAGGCAAGCACTTGTTGCAAGTGGCATGGGTTACATTTCAAATGAGAATGCCTTTAAAGATTCTCGAGTAAATCGTGTAATGTTACTTTTCTTTTTGTTATTGTTAGAACTTTACGTAATTAACTGATAATAAAGATAGAAGATAGCTTTATAACTTTAAGTTAATTTATTTTATAGCAATAAGGAACTGTAAGTATTTGGTGTGCATGCATTAGTGATTAGTAATGTTAAATGAATTCAAACTATAATTTTGAATAAGATAACGCTTTTATCATAATTTTTGAAATTCGAGCAACCCACACACAGAATTCCACAGCTCTTAAACACAAGGTATTGGTTAGCAAATTGATTGAAGATTGAAGATGCTAAGGCCAATAAACGGCTAACTCTGATGGTTGGCCATTTGCATTGATTGCAACAAACAATTGCCAAACTGCCGCCCAGTGAAGCAGTGCAGCTCAAACTGTAATGTCCAGTCCAGGCAGAAACATGTGAGCATACGTTTACATATATGTACATATGTATGTTCAATACTCGTATATTATGCCATAACAATATCATCGAAATGACTATGCAACTAGCAGGGGCAGAAAGAGGAAGCAAGAATATGCGATTGGGGTTGGGAATGGTTTTGTGCGCATTGCTGGTCGTTCATGTTGTTGTTGTTGTTGATGTTGTTGTTGCTGCTGCTGCTGCATCAAGCAGGAGACATGCCCACTTATTTGCGCCAACTAATATTAAAACACCGTTATGCATATCAGGCACACATTTCGCAAAGCTATCCAGATGGAGCATATCGACTCACAACCTGGCAAACTGGCAGCTCTCTGCCGATTGGCATGTCTTGGCCATGGCCGTAACCCTTTAATTATGGCACAGCACAGCACATTCGCTGCTTGCCACTGCCACACAACACAACAAAAACCATAGACAAAACAACGAGTGCAACACGTCGACGCCTTTCGAATGGCACTCGCCCAATGTTGGATTCCATATAAGCCTCCGCAGCTACTCCGGATACTTTCTAAAGGAGAAAAAAACTGCCCAGTCATATAAATGGCCAGGCCATGTGAGTGTGTGAGACTAAAACCAACAAGTTGCCACCAAAAAAAAAAAAATAAGACTATGCAAGTCAGCTTAATTGCATTTCGATTACGTGGATAGAACCGAATTTGCAAGTAAATCAAAGTGTGAGGCAGTCGACGTCGCAGTTGCGGCCTGGCAACAAACAGCAGAGAAAGCACACGGCAACAAAGTAAATGTTGCACCGAGAACAGGCCCACAGCAACACACAGAAGGAGGTTGGCTGGCAGTGCCACCAAATAGACAACAGATGAGACAGCGAAGGCACAGCCCAGTCCCAACTCTCTGTAACGCCTTTTGTAGTGCTCTGCGGGCTCCAAACTGAAACTGGTTTCTTTCCTTCCATCTTGTTGCAAACTCTACCAAAAAGGAAGGCAACAATTGTAACAGTCCGAGTCAGACCAGTGTTCTCAGGCCAGAACCTTTCTAAGCCAGTCTCAGTCTCAGTCTCAGTCCTAGGCATTGGCCATTTAATACAGTTATTTTTACAGCGCGCAGACGCAACAGCCAGGCAACAACAAAACTCTTTTTGGCTGGAAGCTATTCACCCGATTCACCTGGTTCTCCCCATATACCCTCCTCGGCTTCCCTCCCGATTCTTAGCCTGTCATTGCATTGACGCTATACTTGTACTCGGCGTTGCTCCCGAGTCATTAAAAATGATTCCACTCAAACTAGAACAGCCAACACACCATCATCATCACCATCACCATCACTATCGAGCATCCAACATCCAGCATAGAGCAAACAGACAAGAGGCTGTCCGCAATCATAGGCGAGAGACGTTTCAAACACAACGAAGTTGTAATACACTGCCAAATATATCTAGAATTGTGCTAAACATAAAGATTACATTTTAAGTGAAGACTAATTGAAAAGTTTGGTGTATACAAGTAAAATTAGAATTTGGAATTAAGAAGAGCATAATCTGAATTAGCGTATACTTGAAGGGAATATTTAATTCTAAGAAGTCCAATGATTACAAATACAAACACAACGAAGTTGTAATACACTGCCAAATATATCTAGAATTGTGCTAAACATAAAGATTACATTTTAAGTGAAGACTAATTGAAAAGTTTGGTGTATACAAGTAAAATTAGAATTTGGAATTAAGAAGAGCATAATCTGAATTAGCGTATACTTGAAGGGAATATTTAATTCTAAGAAGTCCAATGATTACAAATTCCGTTCTTTAAATTAAATTTAATAATCTCTCCATCATTATTGGGACTATTTCCAAGCATCCTAACCTGATCAAACGTATGAAAGGTTCGACTTGAAATGTATCTAATGAAAACTAATTAAACAAAAAATATTCAATGCAATCCAAAGATATTGGTTACTTTCTAAAAATATCTTAGAACTGACAAGTGCACAATTTCTAATCCTAGATTTTATAACTAAAATATGATTTTTAATTAATATTTAATACTCATAAACTTACACTAATTTATGATTATTATTTTAAGAATAAATAAATGTATATATGTATAAACTAAAAAAAGAAAAAGTAAGCTATAGAAATAATTAGAGCTTATTTAATTTGGCTTCTCGTTAATAATATCCATAACCGAAAGGAGTCTGGCTATTGAATCTCAGCAAGCAGTCTCAATGGAAGATTGTTATGTTGTTCAACATAATCAAACTAGTTGTAGCATCGACTCACTACCTGGTCTGTTGCTACCCCATTCACACTCCCCTGCTTCTTCTTCTTCTTTTGTAACACCCCCCCCCCGGGCTGGAATTGCGTTCATTCCTTTAGACGATAGCTGGGTTATGTTGTTGCCTCTTGGATGTTGTTTGTTGCATGTTGGCCTGGCCCCATTGGCGCTGATGTTGATGTTGTTTCAGTCGTGTCAGCTGTTTGCTTAAGCAAATATTATTACATGATACTGTGCTGCGTTGTTGCTATTCAATGAATTATTAGTTATTTCAAATTTATGTGGCATTTTGCTTTTTATTTCTATTTCTGTTTCTTTTCATATTTATTTTATTTCTCTCTCTCTTGCCTTCTTGCTTTTTTATCGCGCGTCTATTTGCGTTTCCGCTTTCCGTTATTATTGGCCTGGGACGACGGCTGCTTTTGCGATTCCTTCTCCCATTTCTCAATGGAGAGCCAAGACTTAGGCATAAACTGGGGCCAGATCAGACTGTTTCTCGTTGTTGTTGTTGATGTTGTTGTTGTTGTTATAGTTGTTGGGGGCGTATTTGCCTAACAAAAATAAATAAATAAATATGAATTTATTGCAGCGTTTGTTCGTTTTTGACTTCTTCCATCCCTCTCCTTCTCTTGTGCTCTGTATTGTGTGTGTGTGTGTGTGTGTGTCATTAAACTTAAAGCTTATGCCCGTTACGATCATATAAACAAATATGTGTACATATATGCGAGAGCTCCCCCTTTTTACTGAAGATAAGCAACTAGAAATACGCTGAGCCACAGAAAAAAAACTTAATAAAACTGTCGCGCTTTTCCCTCAATTCCAGAATCAGTCGCAAGTCTCGAGTCCCATGTACATGCATATGTGTGTGTGTGTGTGTGTGTATATGTAACTATAAGAAGTGCTCCAAAGACTTTGATTTTTCTGCTGCTGCGGCAATTCCCCAACTCGCGCAGCATAGCTCAGCCCAGATCAGAGAATTCATAATTGCCAGCAAAAGATTCAAGCGGACCAGCAGAGAGCCTCCAACAACAGAGATTCTACGAATTTTGTCACGCTTTGGATTTCAAAATTTGTCGATGTTAGCCAACTGTTAATGGAGTCGCCACACAATACATAACCACGCCACATGCATACAAACATACATTGCTGTATAAACATACATATGTACATCTACGTACATACATATGTGTAAGTTCCTTTATGTTGAAGAATCTTTGAAGCGTAAGTAAATGGCATTTAACGCTTGATTTGCAGAGTTTAATTTTACCTGTTAGGTACTTCAGTTTCTCAACTTGATCCCTCATCTCACCACATCCTTAGCGACGATCCAATTGTTCTCAGCGACGCCCGCATAACCAAAACATGTCCAACAAAAAAAAAGGGAGGTCAGAGTCTCATATGGAGAGCCCTTCCTTAAGTAGGGGCGGAAATTTAATATGAAATAAATTTTTCTGTATGTTTTTGAAATACGAGATCCATAGGCACTGATACGCTGCTCTGTCTACCTGATCATCATTTTTTTTTTTTTTGGTCAAAAGTATAATTATATTGTAATTTCTTTTAGTTTTAGTACTAGTGAAACTCGATACCATAAAACTATAGATGAAGCATTTTTGCAAAGATATTCCTCACAAATTGCTTGCAGGACGGGAAGGTGTCAACGTTTTGCATTATGAATAAACATTGCACTTGTCCCGGCCTATGAGCGGTTTGTGCGACAACAAAAGTCTTCCGGTAACCTTGTTAAAAATAAATATGCCTTAAAAAACAAATTTATATATTTTTAATAAGTTTGACAATTGAATTATATCTTACTTTAATCATATTTGTTTATAATTTATCGTTACAGCTTCTCTCAACACAACAGCTTGGTACAGTTGCGTTTGGAGTCAGGAAAAAGCAGGTATATTTAACGTATTGCTGAAGAACGAACTAATATAGAATATTACAAAAATGTGAAAATTTAAAATAGATGCTCCTTATTGATTTGTTTTATTGAAGAATTGAATTACTCATTGAACTATCTCATAATGCTAAAGCTGTAAATATATATAAAGCAAAAAAAAAAAAAACATATAAATATATAAATTTATAAAGTTACAATTCAGGACTCTCAGTTTTCGTTAAAAAAAAGTTGCATCAAGTTAGTTGAATAGTATTTTTAACTGTAATCATAAACGTTGAAAATTTTAAATACCCAGTTTCCTTTGCTAAAAGCAAACTGAAACAAAAACTAAATTTACGCTAAAAAAAAAGGAAAAATATATACAGGCATTTAATTTAGGTAAAAACAATTTCAAAACAGACAATTTCGTAAATATTAAAAAAGCCGTTTAAATATTTTCCACAACAATAAATAAATAAAAAAAATATTTTTTTGAATGATGAAAAATTAATAAAATACGCGCGCATTGCCCAGCTGATTTTACGTATTTTTTCTTTGGTATTTTTATTGGTCATTTTGTTTTGTGCTGCTTGTTTGGTTCATTTTGTGACTGTGGCGGCATCGCATTCGTCGTTGTCGCTTGTGAAAAACAACAACAACAGCAAGCAATACCAATTGCCCGCCCGCCTGTTGTGTGTGCCTTTTTCGCTGTGTTAAATATAAAAACAAATTAAAATTAAATAAAATATTCCGCGTGCAAATTACAGTAAGTTTTGGTCAAAGATGAGAAAAGAATTTAATTGAAAATAGCAGCTGTTGGCATTGGAAATAAGCATCTACTTATATATTTATGCATATACATATAAATTTATCCCCCGCGCAGCGATAAATATTTTTTTATTTTTTACTTTGCTTTTGCTTTCTTTTTTAATGCGTTGCTTTTGCTGTTTCGTTTTGAGTAAATTTACAGTTCATTTTTTAAGCGAGATAAAAAATAAAAATTGTTTAATGATCTATATATGAAAGCATTTATGAATTTATTAAAAGTTTAACATTAAAAAAAAAAAACAATTATACAGGTCGGTTATGGAGCGCGCATCATCCCCGCTCTTGCAGGCAGCCGCAATGCCTGTGCATCAGCCTAAGGGTCGAGGACGACCTCGTGCCTCCTATGCACAAACCGGTGAATTCGATTTGGGTCTAATAAGGGAATATCGCTCACGACCGGCGCTTTATGATCGGACAAACAAACGCTTCAAAGATAAGATGTATGTTGCCCAGCTATGGATGCAAATTTCCCACAAACTGGGTTATGATGGTAAGTACAGAGTGAAAGATGTAAAGAGATAAAAATATTCAAATTGTTTTATTTTTTTCTATTGACAGTTTCCATGCTACGTGAACGAATGATCACATTGCGAAATCGGTATAATATCGAGAAGAGACGCGTGGAAAACAGTTCGCTGTCTAACTCCTTTGTGGGATCACAGTGGCCTCTATTCGAAAATCTCAGTTTTTTATCAGAACACATACGTTCAAGACGATCTTATAAGACGCAATGTAAACAGGACGGACATCAGGATGACGATGACGATGAGGAACAATACGATGGGGATGACATGACTAGCGAAATTAATGGACATGCTAAGAGAATCAAACATGAGCTGGACACCGACTATGAGGATGGGGATCCTTTTGACTGTGATCGACAGATGCCAGTGACCACCGTGCTCAAGTGAGTGACAGCAATTGCTATGGATGAATGAATCATTAAATGAATTCAATCGTTTTCATATTGCAGCATACCGCTCAGCACACAAATATTGAGCCAGGAAGACTATACTACTCAACTAAATGGCATAAACAATGTCAATGGGAAAAGTACACATCGTGTGGAAGGATTACGTCAGCCGGAGCTAGTAATGGCTACTACTAAGCAGAAACGAGCACAGCCATTGCCGGAGGCAGGAGCACAGCCCTGTAAGCGACGACTGGATGCCTCAACCTCAACAGATACTGCAATTGCAATGACATCAGCAGCATCAACTACATTAGGAACAACAGCAACACCAACTTCATCATCAGTAGCAGCAACATATCTGAAGTATCGAGCCTTTGGAGAATTCGTGTCTCATTCGCTAACTGAGTTGCCTCTTGCAATGTCCATGCGCTTGGTTGAAGCATTTACCCGCGATCTAGTGCAGGCTGCCATTGCCAACGAGCCCAGTCCACAGGAGAATACGAAGACGAAGCCAGGATCGGTAGATCAGAGTAGCATGGATGAAGCGGATGAATAGTTTAGAGTTAAAACCATAACCACTTACAAATGTAATTTACCTTTTAATTTTTTTTTATATAGACTGTGGGAGGGGGTTAGCATCGTGATGCTGCACAGATCTTTCCTGTATGCCAAAACAAATAAAACCAATGGCTACAAATCGAGGTCTCGCTCTCGATTGCACGCATGTGCATATAAATGGCATTTGTATTAATTAATTGAAAAGGTTGAAATCGGCAATGGAAACCGCAATCTTGTGCCATAACCATTAGCAATTAAATTAGAAATGCTTGCCTTTGGCGAGTTGTCTTTTTGTTATTATTTTCTTTTTTTTTTTTTTATTAATGCGTCTATATTTTAATTAAATTACAGCCTCGCAATGGGCAGAAGTAATGACAGTGTTTAAGCCGCACACGGAAGACTACGACGACTTGACTTTTTGGCTTATTGATATTGTTATGGCAATGTGTGTGTATGTTAAGTGCAGTGCAACATTAAAACGTCACCTGATGTAGGTCGTGCCCGGTGCTTATTTGTTGTTATACGAAATACAAATTGCACTAGTCCCGGCCTGCAGTGAGTGTCGCAAACAACGTTCAAGCAGACTAAAATGTGGTGGCATGTGCTTATGTGCTTGTGTCTGTGGCAGGCATTTTGTGTATTCGTGTTCCGTCACTGTCAGCGGCAAGTAAGCATGTGTGGCAAGAAGACTGCTGCCCAGCCCTGTAATTATATAATTTAATCAAATTACTTGCATATGTTGCCAAAAAAGAAACGTAACGAGAAAAAGACGAGCCGAAAGCAGGGACCTCAAAACCGCAACGAAAACAACAGACCCAACTTAAGTGCAACATTTTGACAGTGAAATGTGATTATGTATGCTGTGTGCGTGGCTAAAAGAAAGATATTTGCGTATTTTAGTATTCATCATCATTAGTCTTGAGCTGCGTTGCAGTTTAAATTTTGTAGGCGCACTTAAACTTGACAGCGGTTTGACAGTTGCAAATTACGTTAGTTGCTGCGCGTGTTATAATGCCCAGCATTAGCAATGAACAAACGGTCATCAGCTGATTTCTTTAAAATTCTAGTAGCAGGCTGAAGTTGCAGTTGCACAATCTCAAAGCTGACTGCTATACGACCGCAGTTTATAAAGTCACATATCCTAAACTAAAGTCGATAAATGTAAGCAATAAATTGTAATAAATATTATTTTTGTTTGTAATTTATAAGTATTTCTCTGATCTAAATTAACAGAAATATACTAACCACTGTAAATCCATATAAAAATCGGGGAAGAATTAAAATTTACTAATATTATTCTAACCAGTATGATATTGAAGGCATTATTATACATTTACTGGCCAGAAATGTTAAATTTATTACAAAACTAAGTTATAAATATATATTATACATATATTCCATATATATCCAACGATTTTCAATTATTTAATATATTATTGGAAATAATGGGCATTACTTCACTCCTTGTTCAAACTCATCTTTTTTTTTAATTTCTCCAATGGCGGCAAATTAAGTTTCTAGTTTTTCGTGTACTCAAAAAAATCCCCCATAAACCCTGTTAAATGTAGTTTATTTTTTGCGCTGTAAATATAATTGCGCACCGTGGATAACATTACTGTGTTAGCAAAACAGTAGTAAATTATATTTTCAAGAATTTTATGCATTAACATACTGTTTACAGATTTGCTCCTCCCTGTTGGTGCTTACAGAGAAAATCCCAAAATTGCGCTGTTAGCTGTCACATTCAATTCCGCAGAATACTACATAATTAGTATTAATGATTGTAAAAAGAACATAACTCCAGTATATAAGATCCAAATCTACATAAGTTAACAAACTTGTTGACCTTTCCGAGCTGAAAACATAATTTTACACCGATTTAAGTGAAAATATTTACCTTACCTTTCATATTTAGAAGCCAATAAATTTGATTAAAACAATTTTCAGTTTAGTTTTTATTTAATTTAAGTTTAGCACGTGCGCAAATAAACGTACTAATTTTTAATATATGTATATATATTTTTTGTATGAATGTGTTTTATTTTCCGATACAAATATAAACGTAGAGTTATTTTAATTAAAGAATTAATATGATGAACGTATGCTTGTGAGTGTTGAAATTAATGTATTTGGATGATCGCGTATTATTCGTTTTTGTATCCTAAAGATCTGCGTAGGGCAAGTATTAATATCGTATTTAATGTTGAGAAATGTAAGTAACTCTAATTGTGGTATGTCTTTATGTATGGTGGTTATATCGCGATATTAATATGCATGGGACTGCTAGAAATTAAACAAATTAATTGAACTGATTATACTGATTATATTACATACGTATATGTAAAATAAAATTGCATGCTGGGAGCTCAATTAACAGGAATAATAGTGGATACAGCGATAATATTTAAAATCAATTATTTCGATGAAGAGTGAAGGTGAGAGTGCTTGTATTATCTCGATAATGTTTCTTGATCTCATAATGCGGAATACAGCCGACGTTGAGCAATTGAGCAAGAGTTAACAGCGATGTTGTGCAGCGACCTCATCGTCTTTTAGGACGTAAGATATTTTTAGATAAATCTTGTGGTTGTGTATTCTGCTGAACGCAACTTTGCTCAATGTTGAACAAGGTTTAAATATTGGATAATATATGGTTGTTGTCTTCGGTATGCTCTGCTCCGTGTTTTTACTGCTGCTTTTTCTTAATAGTAAAACGCTAGATCTAATTTCGCGTAAAAGTTTGTTGATCGAGTTCGTTTGTGTGTTATACGTTATTTGTTTGCTGGGCTGTCTGTTGGTTTCTATTTTGCCGCTCACTTCCGCTGCACATCGAAAACGTTTGTATTGCCTGCTGTCCACAATTCAAATTACCAGAGGCCCGATGAATATCCACCGGGTGGCACGCGATTCTTGTTGATCACCTGGTTACCACCGCTAAGTCCGGCTGGTTGAATGTAGTCCGTTGCACCTGGCTTGTATCCCTCACCAGTCACGGGATTGCCTTCTGTATAGGATATTTAAGCAAAGAAAAATGAATTAGAAAATATTTCAATGACGCAATTGAGGATTTCTCAATAGTATTGGCCCAAATGAGTTTGAGATCCCACCTCGATGCTTCAATTTCTTTGGCTTTAGACCGCCAACGCCGTCTCCGTTCAGCCCAAACCCGGTAATGGGATTACGAGAATACACATCATCTTTTGGCTCAATCTTAATACATGGCACATGAGGCTGTTCTACATAATCTAGACAGGGGCCTATAGGTTCCCCCCTCCTTTAGTCCTGGTGCATCGTCCATGTTACTCAATGAGTACGGACGATCGGAATTCATGGCTGTATCGCAACGGGTCTGCAGAAATACGTCGTGTTTATCGGATTCTGTATAGATATAATTGTCTGGGGGAACAGTTCCAACTTCGTTATCTACACAAGGCTGATCAATGTCCAATGTATCGTTAGAACGAATTGGTTCATCACTCGGTTCGTCTGACAGCGGACAGTCCGGATCACGTTCAAAATCTAATGGTTCTTGAATATCCCGATCTACTGTCAATCCATTAGTGGCTTGTTTATGTACAAGGTTAACAGATCTTGAGATACTCACTGCTCATATTGTGCAAGAATAATCGTTATACGAAGATATTTTTAAATCAGATGCAATTTTGTCTCTAGTTGCGTGTCACGCTTGGATGTAGTCGATCCCAAAATATTATATATAAATAAAATATAAAGTTTTTCGAAATCTAATTTTTTGATGTGCTCAGCTCACTTACAGATGTGAAACTAGATTTTATTCAATTCGAAACGTTGAGACTTGACTAAACAACTGAGCAAGAGGTATGGGCCGATGACTACTTTATACATATTACATATATTTTATAATTTACCTGATCTGATGCCTCCGTTAATTTTTAGATTCTCAGTTGAAGAGGAAACGGAAGATGAGGCTGAGGATACCGAACCACTTTTGCCATTATAATGTCCCTTGACATTGGGAAGGGTTTGCTGCGCGGAGTCCGTATTCTTGCCAAATGGAATGCTGCTTTTCATGTGATTCTTAGCTGGCGTTATCGGACGAGCCGGCTCCCCAAACAGGCGAGAATAAGAGTCCACAGTCTTTTGACCGCGTCGTGGTGCGTCACCTGTACGGTACGAATGTACGCGTTTTTAAAACGAATTAAATATGTTTTAGATACACCAAAAACAATATATACAAGAAACATAAAATTAATGGGTTTTATGATAAGATAAATGTACTCATAGCGAGCTACAAATTCATATTAAAATAATTCAATTTAGTAAACGTAAATAAATTATGATTAAAATGTTTAATATGCAGCATGTACCCTGCAGGCAATGAATGTGAATCAGAAAAATTAGCAAAAGTGAGCAGCTGCAGTCGAGGAGGTGGATTGCTCAATTGCTTAAAGATTCTTCTCTTATAATCGGACAATTCAGTGTACTTGCTAAAGAAAGTATTTTCCCTTGGGTTTAGTTTCTGCATAAGAGAGAAGTGCATCAACAATGTGCCAAAGCATAACGTGGACTTAATCAAAAAGACTTGAGATAGACTGGTGCAAATGTGTGACACAGAATCTGAGAATTCGTAGTCCCCAAGTGAAGATTTTTAGTAGGGAACAAATTAATAAAAATCAAAGTAACACAATTATGTATTCTATTATTATACGGGCTCTTTAGATATATACCAATGAAATAGAATCTGTGAGCTCCTTGCCGTACTGTAAAGATACGTAGAACAAGAAAAGAGAGAGAGAGAGAGAGAGAGAGAGAGAGAGAGGTAAAAGAAAACGAGACACATTCAATAAAAAAATCAGCTCACAATACCATAAAATAGCGAACAGAAAATGATCAATCATTATGTACTATGTACAAAAGACCTTATAAAGCTTATATAAAATGCATAATTTAGACGAAACTTTAACTGGGTGCTCCTCTTTTCGATGTTTGGAAACAGCGCAATCTACAAGTTTACGGTTATATCTAACAATTTTTTTTCTCATTCTCAGTTTATCAAGTTTTTGAGAAAATTAATTTCTTGTGCCAATTCATATGTCAATTTTCAAGTATAGACAGGTTTTTGCAGTTCGGATAAGCTTGAATCAATTAAATTGAAATGCTGAAATTTAGAGTATTTATGGAGTTGTAGCAAAAGCACAGCAAAAGCCGGAACGCTATGAATTTATATATAAGAAATAATATTATTTTGAAAACATAAAATTATGCAACTGCTTAAAAGCTTTTGTACAAGCCAAGTTTAGCAATTCGAATCTTTTCAGCCAGCCGTGATCTCAAATATATATTGTCGATCACGAAGCATTGCTTTGCACTTGGCCGATTACGAAAATGGGATCACGGCTATAGCTGTAAACAATTACATTTAGTATTGTTTCGAAAAAGTTGTACTTACCGTTGTTCTTCGGAACGGCTTCTTTCTCGGCAGAGAAAATATTTGAGGCCATACGATTCTTCATGGTTCGTGGGGTTTGAGGCATGTCAGTGCCAAAAATGTCACTAGAACCTCCGCCTGGTGTCCTCAAAACCCTTTAAAGAGAAGAAAAATGAAAGAAATGTATTATTATTATTATTTATTTTATTCTTATGCTTATTCGAAAAAGAGGTTTTTGTTGCAAGTGCTTACACGTTTGTTGTGGATTGGGGGAAAATCTTTAAACCAAAAGTCCAACCACCTTAAGTGGCGGAAGTAATGTTGCTGCAAGCTCATTAGTAATTATGCATAAACCATGACAAGCGTGCCAAATGAAAATGCACATTGAATATGCGGAACAGCCGAATAAGACAACAGTCATTATTATACCCTGTATTTATTGAAAATAACTAACAAATCATCTGCAATCGAGTTGTTTTGGTGTCCAAGTCCAAGTCCAACAGCTATGTGGCGAAGAGATGGACAATAAATTTGGTGTGTAATAGGAAGTAGTTGACACCACACACTTCTTGTTTAGACTGCTTGCAGTGTACTGCTTGCATTGAAAGAGTACGTAACTGTGAAAGCAGTTGACAGGGTACCATCTCGCTGAGCAGTTTACACTTTAACATTATCAGACTTAAGGAAATTTATAATATTTTGAAAACATTTTTGGGGATAACGGTTGACCTTTAATTCCACTTAAAAGCGGAAATGTTTAATAAAATAATTGGGCAGACTATTCGTTTAAGGTACAATTAAACACTTGATACTATTTAATTTATGTTTAAAGTCTTTTGAGGCGTAACAAGCTTGATGACAAAGAGGGCTTGCAATGTAATTATAATTGAATAATCGAAAGGTATTTGGTAGACTTATGAAAAAGTTTAATAGTAGGAGGGATTTTCTCTTTGTTTTGGTATTAAATACTTTCTCCAAATGAAGTGGAAGTAAAACAGAAAATAATTTCGAAATATCTTTAGATAGATGGGTATCGCTTAATCGCTATTTGGGTTTTCAGTTAGGTCACTTTATCATTGAATTTCCCATAATTGACGAGGTGAGAATGCTTTCAGAGGCATCTAATGGAGTTTATAGTTTTCCATACTACATTCAGCAGCAATTTTTAATTTGTAATTACTAGGTGGGCCTTATGGGGTCTTTTATATTTATGTTTACAACTACTACTCAAGCTAGCAATGCTTACTGCCTGTTCATTTCAAATATACAACAAATTTGTCTAATAAATATATCAAATGGTTAACTTAGGCATTGTTGACAAGGGAATTGAATATTGGACTTTCCATAGATAGATGCTGATTAATTGTTATTTGTTTAAAACTCATTTATGATAATTCGTGTGACAAGCGCATTTAAATGTCGTTGGTGCTTGCAAATTATAGATCATAAATCATTTGATTATAAATTTTAAATTGCGAGAGAGAAACTGGAAATATTTAAGTGTAAGATCCGCTCCTTTTTCTATCAAATACCTTTCACATATTAAATGTGTTGGGAGACAACAGAGGCAAATCATAAGACAAAGTTTTAGTTTTTTTTTTAATGTGAAGTGCAAAAAAAAAAAGCCTGACCGGCAGGTAATCGAACAGCATAACACAGGTGCTTCATTTTCTATTGACTGGGAAAATGTAAGCAAAACTTGCTCCCAGCGACTGTCGATACACGGCTGGAGCCTTTTCCAAGTGCATTGGGGACAAAACTAAATGTGTATTGAGCCAATGACAACAACAATAATAACAATAACAACAACAACAGCAGCAACAACAACGACAGCGAAATGCGATAAGTGCTCGAAGCCTTTAGATAAATGTTGAACACTTCTTATCCATGAAACCTTACGGGTAAAAGTTGTTTTGTTGAACACCTAAAGTAAAAGTGATAGTTGGCCAACTTGGCTTTGCCTTTGGCCAAGCCTTTGTACCTTTTATTTTTGGCAATTTCTACTCTTTATATGACACATTCGAGTCCTACGTAACGCATAGGGTCACCCTAATAAAAATTTGATCACCTGCTTATCAAACAATTTGTCTTGGCTCAAAAGAGACCTTATATCTTCAGCGTATATACGAATCTAATTATGAATTTTCGTTTTACACCATCAAATTCAATTAAGATATTAAGATTTACTCGATGCAGTCAAAAGATAATGTTTCTGTTTGTACTGGCCCCTCTACAACTGAATATATTTCTTCGTCTAAACCCCGACAAAGGCAATTTAGCTCCAAATGAAAAGTTCGATAGCCATGACATGACACTCGTTGAATTAATAACTACATTGCCTGGGCGTGTCAACGCCTATCAGTTTTCTTTAAAATGAAAGTAAAATTGCAACTTATTTCATCAATTTTTGTCTTTGCACTATCGCTTGCTGGAGTACTTTCTAAAAAGCCTCAGACTGCATGGTAAATTAATTAAAATAGAGTTAAAAATTTCAGTTTTATCAGAAATGCTCTAACTGATGATCATTAATTAGTTAATTCAATCTATGCAATTACTATGTTATGTTACTCTTCTCTCTGGTTTCATTAGAATCTCTAATTTGTGTCAAAGTATTTTAAATTGATTACAATATTTCATAAGTTTAATTTGAAAGTTATAACCTCATTCAAATATTTCCCATTAAGTCCCAGTATCATGGTTCAGCCTCACAGAAATTGGGCCTAATATGAGTTTTGAAATGGCTAAAAGACATGAATAAAATCTATTTTAAATGTATTATAGTATCATATATACTTCTTCCACAATCTACTAATTGCAGGGTATTCGAGGCGTGTTTTCAAACTGAAAGAAATCTGAATAGTAACTATTTATAGTTATTACAACTAAAAATAAAATAAAATTGTACAATTGTCCGTCAAACGAAAGCCAAGAAAGTGACTTGGCTGTAAAGTGCGGCATCGAAACGCAGTTGGAAATGGAAGTTAAGTTTCCGTTTGCTTGCTTGCCGCTGCTAGCTGCTTGCAGCAGCCGCATGTGTCAAGCAAAGGCCCATGGGTTGTGGCAAGTGCTTTAACGGTTTTTGCTTTGCGACGTTAGCCACATGTGGTTTTTAAATGAATTCCTGAACTGGAGGGGGGGACAACACTATGGAATGTAAAAATTGATTAATTGCAATTGATTTTTATGAATTTGTTTAAACTTTAAGGTTCGGCTTTTCAACTGTTTGTGTAAAGAAAATGTGCGAGTTGATTGACAAACACTACATAGCAAATATGACAAAGAGAGTGTGAGAAAGAGATTTGAGGGGAGGGGTAATGTGTAGAGAGAAAGAGTTAGAGTGCCTGCCACCTGTTCATTAGATAGGACTGACTGATTGTAAAGTGCATTGTGCATCAATTCATGTGCTGCTGGAATTGTTTAAGTTCATTCGTCTGTAATAAACAAATGGCCAAGTGATTGTTCAACAGGCGAGTCAACTTGTTATTTCTTTTGATTTCGAATTGGATTTTTTATTTGTATTTTTATTTTTTATTGAGTTTCGGGTTGCTTTAAATTGGTTGCCTGGTGATCGACGCTGTTAACTGCTGGAGCGCATCAAAGGCAAACCGTTATAGTTATTGCTCCGGTTGCAGCATTGTTTGTTTCATTTAAAACGTGTCCAGCAGAGACCGTGGAGTCTCCTCGCATCGCATCGTCGTGCAACCGCAAACAAAAACCTTATGAAAATTGAACTGAAGCACGAAAATTGAGACTGTGGTTACTGTTTTTGTGTGTTATTATTGTATGCTTTTGTTGATTTCCCTAAAACGTTGATTAGCTGTATCCATTATAATTGCTCTGCATGCTAGAAACAACAATAGCAACAACAACTGCCGGTTTAATGACTTGTTTGATGGGGCCATGCTGCAATACTTTCCCTGTGCAGCCGCAGCTGTGCATTCAAGCGAGGCTAAAATTTGAAGCTGGAGCTGGAGGAGATAGAGTTGATCGATGTTGCCGATACTCAAATGTTGTGCTTTATGATGGATTGGCGCGGCAAGCATTTCGAATGCCCGATAGTTTCCTGTAGGTTTGGTAGGAATTCGATCAGGTGTGGCTAGTGCATTCATTTGCAGAACGAATAATAAATAATTCCCTGGCTTTCCGATCATTAAGTGACGTTTATGTGATGGCCAGGCCACACTGAACACAAAGGTGAAAATGCTGCATTCCATTTAACTTCATTTCCGCATAACTTTATACAACTTTGTTACTCTGCAAACTGTTGAATTGTGAAATAGTCTTTCTTTTCATCTTGTGCCTTTCAAATGCTGACAAGAGCTGAGCATGATATGTCAAAATATTGAAAAAGAGAGAAGCTCGATCTATGATACCTCTACATCTTCACAACGATCAGATAATTACCTCATAAGTTGTACAAGAGTCTTACATTTTCACTAATAAGAATAATAGCAAAATATATATAGAGCATTTTCGTAAAGCTCTGTCAACAATAGCATTGTTTGGTATATCAGCGAAACGTATATATTGTCGTGAACTAGATTATAAGTGACACTGTGCAACCAGAATTTATATTGTTGTCTGTTAAGAAAATTCAAACAAGAATATGTCATAAATTATTAAGTGGACAGACTTGTAGAATGATTGAACATCAAGTACATTGGGTTTATCAGGTAATCAGAAACTGAGTCACATTTTCTTAGTGCACACAAACTATAATATCAGCTTTTGACTTATAGTAAATGATATCGAAAAGATCTTAGTTCAACTAAGTTATATTGATGTTTAGCAGACATATGTATATATTCATAGTACTTAATTACATATATAAGTATGAATAAACCCCTAGACTATTTTATTTATACAGGGTATACAAATCACACACACACACACACACACACGCGAACACAGAAATTAAATTAATTTTCGACTGGCTGAGAATATTGCGATACACTGTTAGACTGGCTGGTGCTAACCATGGCACAACAGTTAGATTGTCAATTATCGATAGTGTTTTTTCCAGCTTGATCAATAATTATCGATTAGCTGCGTAGAAAGTGTACAGCCGGCAAAGAGAAAAAGAAAAGTTGCCGCACAACGCTGCCACTTAACAATTATGCGCATATGCGCAAAACATTGCACATTCCTTGGTCTCGCCTCACTTCGATTCGCTTTGCGTTTTATTTATTTATTTTTTTGTATTTGTCTTTAAACTTCAGAATTAATGACACATGAGTTGAGTGTCAAATCGTGAAAGTAGCACAGGGTATTATCAATTTGTGTAATGTATTCAAAGTGACGTCTTGCATTGCATACGGAACATGCAAAAGTGACATTTTCCTGATTCTCAAAACGAGTCTCACAGTTTTCAATATAAAATTGATTACAATTACCAAAATATTACTATGTCATATTGATTAATATTTTTAAGGATATTATTTTAGCCACACTCTAAAGACACATAGAGTGGGGAATTTACCTATTACAGAATCGTATATTCACTCAATTAATTAATTTGCATAGCCACCAGTCTGAACGTGTCGAGACACCCATAAATTTAATATATATGTCGTGCAATGCATATCAATGTATATAGCACTCCCTGTTCTCTTTCTACCTAGGGTAGTCTTATGTAAATCAACTTATCTAAAACTGGGTCAGATAGAAACTTATGTTGATAAAGATAAAGAGGATGGGATTTACACACTGAGCACACGTAAAAACATGTGTAGCTGTACTTAATGCTCGTAAATCAATAAGATTTGTACTGCGAACAATTTGATTATTTATTTTATATATTTTGGGAATCGATCAAACATGAAGTTGGTTTGCAAATGAGCTTGTGTTTCCGGCAGGCACAGGAAGGTACGAAAATACTTTCAAACAGCCGCAACACAGAAATAATAGCTAAGACTGGCCTCTAAAAGTGAGTTAAATTAACGAAGGAACATTCACAAAGAAGTTACAATTTGCAAATGGTGAACCAAGTTGTTTCTATGACGTCTCTTGACGAATATATAAATTATGTGTACGTGGAGTCAAAACGTGTATTTTATTTGTTATTTTAGCATTCCTTTTCCTGTTTGGCCCAAATCAGCACATCAATGACTGTTGACATAGTAACATGTTGACATGTATATCCTGAAGTTTGAGTATTTGGATATGCAAAAATATGTTAACAGGCAAATTAAACTACTAATCTTATGTCTTGCATGTGTTTGCAATTACTTTGATACACGTTACAAGCAGTGTACACTGCTTGCTCCCTCTGGAAAGCAGTTGTATGCATTTTATAAAATTAAACAAAGAACATAATTAAATAGTCTCAAATTCTTAGAAGAGAGTTCCGTTATAATTTGAGTTTATTTTCGCTTGTTAAATGACTCAGATGCGATTACAAATATTACAAAAGGATATAACTGTAACAAAACTATTAATCATTATCATTATACCCCATTGTGGAACGTTAATAGGAATAAAAAAAAACTTGCTCTGCAAACAAATATTACGAGTTGATTGTACTGCGACAGAACTATGCATTATATGCAGCTTATGGAATTCCAAAAGTCGAAAGACAAAAGAGAACGCACTAATTGCGAAAAGGAATGTGTTGCAGCAATCAAAAATGAATGTTTATAATAAAAGTTATGCTCATTGTGCATTGTCAATTTGGAAGACAATCGCATAATAATAATTACAAATAAACAAAGCCATAAAAATTCATTGTCATGATTTCCGCCGCACAGACAACAAACGCTACGTACATTTAATACGACTCTTTGAGGAAAAGTCACGCCTTTAAAATGTAATTACTTACCGACCATAAACCGAGCCCAAAAGAAAAGCTTATGTAGTATTACACAGACACACATCCATGCAATAAATATAATATATGAAATATTTATTTATAGCTGATAAACTGAATGGTTACAAATGAAAGAGGAATGCGAATCATGCGCATGTCGAAATGTGGAACTGATAGTCGTGTTTAACACTCTGACTGTGTATTCATGCAGATTACCACCAGTAATTAGTTCTGCAATTGAATTATAAAATAAAAAGCAACAAGGCAAAAGAAAAAAAAAAGAGGACAGAGAACAGAGAGAAATGGAGACTGGAAGACAGTTTCCCACCAACTTTGGGACAAACCTGTGATAAGCAGCGCTAAACTTGCTATAATTAAATATATAAAAAGTGTAGAATGCTAATTAAATTTATGAAATTTTTACTTCTCTTGAAGGCAAAGCTAACGCTTTAAGTGAGTTACAAAACCAGAAAGTTCAACGTTCGCGACGTTCTTAACGGCCCAGACGGAAGCAAAGGCAATTTGCTTTCAATTTTTGTTTTTGTTAGGCCAAAAAAAAGAGCATGTCGGGAGTTAACTGTTAGAAAGGGGCGTCAGCCCTCGAGGTTTTGGGTTGAGCCATGCAAAAACAAAAGCAGGGATTGGCCAAGTAAATAGAAAAAAAAAAAAAAAAAAAAAAAAAAAAAAAAATCAATGAACTGTCGAGTCTTAGGTGAAGCTCAGTATGGGGCTCGAAAAGAGGTTCTTGGCAGATTACACACGTACGGGGTGGGGGGTAAGGGGAAGGGAACGGGGACGAGAAAGGGGTTTTGAGAGACCAACACACATGTTCGGCTGGTTGGGAAAGCTTAGGTGAATGCACTATAAATTACAGCACAATACCTGGGCTCCTATATATATACATATAAATTCAGTCTCATATGCAAATCGAAAAACTATTTGGGGAGAATCGTGAAACTTACCTCTTTTTGGCTTTGCCAACATTATAGATTTCAACATGTTTAAACGCAGCATAAGCAGCCATTATATATGATTATATATAAATACTTGTTATGTAGTTATCGTTTGATTTATTCGTTTATTGTTAGTGACTTTAGTTTTATTCCAATAAAAATCTAGAAACACAAAGGAAATCAATTTTCGGTTGCAAAACACCAGGAAAATTTGCAAATTCTATTTAAACAGCGGCAGCAAGTAGGAAAAAGACACGAGCGAGAGAACTGTAAATGCACGAATTACAAAAAAGTTGCACACGAGACTTCTCCAAAGAACTGATGATGACTCATGCTGCATGCTGCAAGCATCGTTTGCTGTCTGCTGCCAGCCTCGGAGATGCTGTTAAAAAATCAATAATTTAACGCTGGAAAAAATGAGAGAGCAGAGTCCCACTTCTTTGCTAGGACAATCATAAATTTCTTGCTGCTCACAATTGAAAATCAACAATTTGCAAACTTTCCTATTTTAAGACTTCATTTCTTCTATTTGAATAACATTTTCTTTTAGGTTTATAGCACTCACAAAGTAACAAAACTTATTTTTCGTTGGGTTTAATAATTTATTAGAAATTTCTTCACACACATTGAATTGTTTAATACTCTGAAAGGGATATGCGTTAGACTTGTTATACTTTGCTCCAATATTAAACGCAAAGAATTAAAGCCAAGTGCTTTTCAATTTTCCATGTACGTATTAACGTGTATTTTAAGCGTTAGCTGACGTTGCAAACGATTCGAAATGAAGCTGACGACTGGAGTGCATCGGGAAAAGTGAAAAGCATTTATTTCCACCAACCAACCAACAAACCAACAGCAACAACTACAACAACAGTAACAGCAACATCAGCGGCAGAAACAGCAACGATGAGAAGTCTTATCGATCCGAAAAAAAGCCCCAACTCTCTCAGAGATTTAACGTACTGCAGGGAGAGAAATAGAGAGAGCGCACACACTTCGCTTTGTAAATGCGAGTCTGTGTGTATGTACACGTGCATTGTGTATATGCGGTACGAGTAGAGCACGAAGAGTCGCGTTGGGGCTGGTTACCGTATAAAAACAAAAACAAACTACAGCTGATTAAAGTTAAAGCTGCTTTCCGTTCCCTTTCTCTCTCTCTCACTCACTGTCTCTCTCGCAATCTTACACGCTTTAGGTGTCTTCGTTCATTTTATTTCCATTGCTGTCAACTTTCAACTCGGACCCAAGGAAAATATGGCACTGCTTTGTTCACATACACACAAACATGCAAGCAGTACACTTTAACATGGCTGCAGATATTTCGTCTGTTCACACAAGCTAAGACTATTCCAGAACAAGTATGCTCACGAAATTCACAAATATGTAATATGAGACTATTTAGACACTTGGTACAGGATATCTTCTCCTCGAGCTGTTGCCTTTATACTTTGCTTTGCTTAATCAATTATATGTAATAATTACATTTACTTATTTTACGTGTTTATATAAAATCTTCCTCTGAATTTTACTGTATTCTTAAGAAATATTCAGTTTAGATAAATAAGTATATCTAATGGTATTAAAAATAGAATATATAGAATCAACTTTTCTCTTTTACTTTATATATATAAAAGATAGAGATCATTACATGACTTAGCAAGGGTATTTATTTTTCGTTACCACAAGAGTCGGAGCTCATTTTTTTATTCTATCAATGTATAAGTGGTTCAGGTCTAGTAATCTTGTGTTTCTTAGCGTAGCTTTTCTGTTACCGTTACAGTCAGTCCATTACAAGCCGACTTCACAAGTCCACTACATACCTTTCGCAAAAAAGCTTAGAAAATGACAATAATGCTCGGCTAGAAGATACCCTGCTACTCGTATCCAGCAGCTCGCATTGGACAGTGGAAGCATTGCTTTGTTTTTCCTTCCTGATTATGTTGGTATAACCTCTTCTAATGCCCGTTTTGAATGTATTATAGGGTATATAAAATCAAGACTAACAAACGAAGGAACATTATGCAGCAGATTGCACCTTGTATTCAGTTGTAATGTCGACATTGTAAATCACTTTCATCATCTGCCAGAGAAACTCGATCTGCACTAGTGGCAAAGTGATTTTAAAGAGTCGTCTTCTATGTACTTTTAGACTCCTCATTCTTCTAAAACATTTGGCACACATTTCCATGCACAACAGGAAGCAAGTACCAGCATTTTTAAGTTGCGCTGTGTTATTTTTAATTTGCGAAGCGACGACGTTCTTTGCGCTTATCAAGTAAACAGTATAAGTTGACAGGCCTTCCCATGACTATGGAAACCGGCTGGGCATCTTTCTATGTGTCTGTGTGGCTATGGGGCTACGTGTCTAGTATGTATGCCGCATGACACCATCCCCAGACGAGATTCAGCTGTGCGCTTGCCTGCAACGCCCGGGCGAAATGCACTTGCCCACATTGCCCACAGACAACCCACAGGGCTGGGATAAAAATAGGTGATGCCTTCCAGAGTTGGAGGCATCTGCTCATCGTTGCGGCGTCTCTGTGGCTCTTTGGCATGCTTTGTCTAATTGTCAAGTATCGTCTATTTGGCTCCAGTAAGTAACTTATGAGTGTTTTCCTTTGTGTGGGTGGCTGCCTTTAAACTTATCTAAACATAAATCTGCCATGTTTTTTTCGAATGTACTCTATGCGAAGGGGTTAACCAATTGAAGAGTACTCTTATAGCCCCACACAACCAGAATTTAGCTGAGTAGAAAAAATCTTCTGGAATACTTTGTGGGCGTTACCAGATTGGGCAGCTGACAATAGGCAATTGCCAAAGTTTATTACATTGTTTAATACAAGATGCAATTTAATTCAAACTCAAACTTGTTAAATCATCAACCGAACAATAAAACAATTAAGAATGCTTTGATCGAGAGTGTTCGACGAGCAGATATCTTGTAAAAAGCTCAATATTCTATTATTTAGATAGTTGTAAAGTCATGGGAAATCTAATCATAAAACTCACTTGCCTTCAGAATATAAAAATACAGCCAAATAATGCTAGAGCAGCTAAAATTTTTTTACAACATTTCTCTTACCCATTTTATGAGTGCATGGGATAAAAATTGGAGCTCTGACAACTCAGACCACTTTTCTTTCTGTTTTTCGTTATTCGTATTTTTTTTTTTTCTTTGCTTGTCCATTTTAATTATAGCTTTGGGCACAACATTTCTTTTTTGTGCTTTTGCTTGCTGCCTTAAATTTAGTCACCTTTTGGTCAACATTTTCCACATACGTATGTCTAGTACGAAGAAAAGGAACACAGTTTTCACTGCATTTCACCCGACAATTAACCGAGGGGCCATTGACTGCCTAAAACACTTAAAGCTAGAGATTAAGCAAAATAATTAGCCAAAACTTACAATCCCAAAACACAAACTAAACTTGAAAGATTTGCTAACATCAGTGTGCCGAAGATTTAATACCCTAAAACCAGATTATTCAATTATAACTAGAGAAGTTTTAGTGAGAAAGCAAAACGCTGTTTATGCATAGGACAAAAATATAAATAAAAATTGTTTAGGAAGCAGATTTCAAATTTTTCATGACAAAATTATAATACGAACTAGGCAAGAGTATCAAAAGCAGCTTAAAGTGTCTGCTCGGCCACTTGGAACTCTTGTGCCTTCCTTCTTTTAGATACTCCAGACCTCTTTACCCCAAGCAGACATATGGACTCGGTTGTTCATACTAATCTTACTAAGTACTCTTAATACATTACTTTGTCGGTAATACAGACTCTGCTTTTGTCTTGTTCCGAATTGCTTTCCTACATTGCACTATCTGGCAGCTTACTTTAAGCCTTCCCTTGCTTTCGGATAAATTCGAATCGTTCGCTGTATTGGATTTATAATCTTTATAAAACAGCAGGAGCAGATGAAATTGCATATTTTTTGTCATATCTACGAAGATGATGCTTACATTTGCCAAGATGTGAAACATTATAATTGATTGAGTATTTCTGCTGAAGTGATTATCATTGTCAAGTCATTGAACTTTGTTTATTAACATGCAATCAAATTAGCCTATATTTATATTATAAAAAAGAGCAAGCAAATGAATAACGAAATAAACATATTCATTTTCCTGGTATTTTAAGTACTTTGACAGAAATGTAGAGCATATTCAGTTGAACATTAGTGAACTTATACGTGTGTACTTATTTTAAGAATTTAGTGCACTTTATCCAGTGAGAAAATGAGAACTGAATCATTTTTGAACAAGAGCGAGTAGGTCTTGGGAATACAACCAGACAATAAAGATAATGGGCAAAAGCGACAAAACCGACAAAGAAATAAGAAAATGCAAAGTTTGGGAGGCTGGAGAGCTATGTTACATGTAACTCTACCCTAAGATCACAGCTAAGCGTGCGTGTGCAAGAGTGAAATGTTGAAAATTTCATAACGATTGAATTGGCTAATGAATGCAAAAGTTATTCAATAATTCAAATGTCAAAAGTGAATGTATATACATGAGTATGTTTGTAGTTTACTTTTGAGTAATGTACGCCAATTTACAGGGTGTCTCTTAGTCTTGTACCATTGATTAAAACATTCTTGTTGTGAACTATAATAATTAAAGAGTTGAAATTATTGTAGGCATTCGATTGAGTTTTCAATTAAATGTAATTTAAAATATTGCTCGCTTTGGGATTTTGTGGTACATTAAGTGATTTATAGACACATTCCGACAGCTTGTCGATGCGCATCATTTTAAAGTTCGAATTCCTATATTTAGGAGAGGTCACATCAAGTATTTGTCATGTCATGATGTACAAAGAAGCAATCAGATCGTAAATAGAAATTGAAACGCACTTTAATTAATCTTATTTTTGGTATTTTCAATGGATGTTCAACTGATAGAGCGGCTATATGTGGATAGATTGTATGCGTACTTCGAAAGAGGGTATCTGTTATTCGAATAGAAGCTTCACAATTCCACATAATGCTTTTCGTTTCAATGTCATTCGATAAATAATTGGTGACAAATTATAACTTGGTTAAAAGCCTATTTAGTGCAATTAACTTGGATGGGATAACGTGTTGGAGGAGAGCTGCATATGCAGCGAAGAAGAGTTACGAATACCAGAATAGTATTCTGTCAAGATGTTGTTATATTATCGTTGACAGTAAAATCAATTCAAGATCTATTAGTGAATAATTCGCAAAATAAGACTTACTGAACGGCAAGATGCTAAAACTGTCCAAAATGGGGGAAATTTTATTTGTTTATCGAGCGAAAAGTGAAAGGCAATTCAATTTGAGCACAGAGTACAGCTGTTGGATAGAATTTGTTACAGTCTTTGCGTGTTTAATATGGCATAGCCGAAAAATTGTTGTTAAAATATAATGAAGCACTAATCAGTTTTGGGCACCTTCTAAATCAGTCAAAAGACTTTTCTCTTTCTCCGAAAACAATTAAATGGTACATTTCGTTAAAGAGCTTTGCGGGCACGTTTCAAGCAACGTATAATTCATACTCACACTCACACACATACACACATACACCGATGCACACGTATGTGCATCGTATATTTGTTTTGGAAAATTAACTACTTAAGACTTGCTACACAGCTAGGCCAGTTTTTCAGCTTAGCCGCGTTGATCACGTCAGATAAAAGACTTTTCTCAGTTGAAATTAATCTGTTAGATGCCCAATTTCATTTTAATTGCAATTCTTTGAAATGCCAGATTAAAATGATTCAAAATAGAAACAAGAAAATTAAAATGTAATCGTGTTTTCATAGCATTTAATAACTCGACTTGTGAATACTCTACTCCCAAAGTCTCAAGTCCTCATCTTCAAGTTTATGTACATTTTTAAAAACATATCCAACATTTATTTTCCCTATCCACATAAATAAACAATTTATCTTTTAAAATTGCTACTATTAGTTCCAATTTGAAATCCAAAATTTAGAGTGAATTTTATCTTTGCTTTGCACATATTCACAACTTCATTGTTGACTGTTATACACAATTATAATACGTATGCAACATTATTTTTATGCACTGCTTTTCAAATCAAGATATGCTGCCGTGTACAAGCAGTCGAACAGCACTGTGAACTGCTTGCTTAACCGTGTGCACAGTAAATATAACTATATATATATAATCTTTCAATTTTCCAATAAAAACGTTATAATTTAATAACATTACATGTAGTATTATTCTTTCATAAGTTTAATTAAATTATATATTTACAGTGACAGATCGAGACTGCGATTCGTTGAAGTGGTTTGTGTATCGACTAGATTGCACTGCTTGTGTTAACTACTTAACAATAGCACAGCAGCTGGATAACAGAAAGTATCATAAGTACATGCATCATATTGATGAACCAACGAATTGTTATTGTTGCAAGCGATGCACATTTTTCGGAATCGTTTTTTTATATAGTTGCCAGATGTTACATAATCGATTGATACAAAATTTAATTTTTCTCTTGGAGTAGTTTGCAATATTTTCAATTTAGTAAATAAACGAAATCTGATGGCTATACAGATATGAGCTATATAGATATTTGATATATTGTTTCTATGCAACGTGGGCAAATTTGTTCGATTTGCATATTGTAATGCCTTTTAGACTGGGAGTCGCAGAATACATTCAGAATAAAGAAAGCAGAGATTGAACCTGTTTCTCAACCTGCGCCCCATTTGGCTTAATACACCCTGTACCTAAAAAGAGTATGATAGACTGTACTGAATCGGTTGAAGAACGTATCTTTTATTATATAAAATTGGTTCAGAATAATAGCTGAAGAATAAAGCTACATGGGTACGAAAAGAAGAATATGTTTTAATACGATACGAATACGATTTTAAAGACATTAAATTAGATAAGTAGATTCGACAGGGTACATCCTAGCCGGGTACTCTCAACTAGAGCAAACTTTCTTGTCATAAAATATATTCTTGTCTACCAGACAACAGCTGCTCTGACACTCCTATCTCCTATTTATATAAATTTCCCTTTGTTTCTTCGTAGTTTGTATGCGAAATTATACTTTCAGAGTCAAGTCTAAATTATCTCCCGACACTCCGCCACGCCCTATCTTTGTCATTGTCATATGTTGTCGCTGACTTTCCGTGGGCTGACGTTGCATTTGTAACCAAGTTCTGAACAAAAGGTTTGATCAAGACTCTTTGTGCGTCATTTGGATCGTTTTGTAAGCAAGAAAAAGGTATTTCAAAATCTTGCCGATTCAGATCTGATTGATTTAACAATTTCCTACCGTGCAGAACCCTTTTAATTTCAATATGTATTCCCAAGAAGTTATTCTAAAAATAAACTATGTTTCAGACGATTTAACTTGACGGTTAAGGTTTTGCAATTCAATCAAGAATTTAGAAGAAGTACTCAAATGTAAAATGATTCAGCAATTAAACAGCCTATTTTTATGGATATTTATAAGCAATTGGTTTACCAGAATAAGGGAGACGTCATATGACCTCCAAATAGCAGCTGGCTGGGCGGCTTGCTCACCCAAGCGTTTGTATCTTTCAACAAAACAAAAATGTCAAAATTAATGCGCTGGAACTGTCGCCATGTAAGGATATACATAGTACATTCAAACACATGACGCATTGGCATTGGAAAAAATAACATTTGAAATTAATTTTAATTGAATATAATTCTATTAAGGGACATACAAATATTTTCATTACTTTTTGCAAATATAGCAGTTTTTTGTTCTTTAAACTAATTTAATTTATTCCGTTATAACTAACTGTGGCATTTGTTTCAAATATATCAGGGAAATTAGAGAGTTTGGTACGAAAATAAATTTTAACTGCCGCAAAAATTCAATTACCACAAAGCTGATTCTTAGCATGACAAGTGTTAGTTTTAAATTAATTGAAGAAACTTTAAAAATAATTTTTAACTTATTTAAAATGAACTGGAATATGAACCAATTTCATTTTAGCAAGCCAAAGAAAATCAATGTAATTGCAAATTTGCACAGGCTCTATTTTATATGCCATCACTGTAGTGAGATAAACATAATTATTGTATTGCATTTTCATATTATATTATATTTTACAGATTCAATGATTTGACATACGCTCTTTTAAAATCAGCACCCGCATTTGATTTTTGTTTTATTGTTGGGTTCCTTGTTTCGAGTCGGGATCTCTTAGCAGCCAGAAATACTTAGCGATGAATCATTTTGCGTGGAACGTATTAGTATGTGTATATATATATGTGTGTGTGTGTGTGTTTGTATGCATATAAGGTATACCGACTGCAGACGGGTGCGGCCTGCTTATTAGTAAAACGTTCACTCTTTCTCTCTCTCTATTTTCCTCTCCTCTCTCACTCTTCCTCTATATGTCGATTAGTTACAGAACCTCAATTAAGACCCAGGCATGACAATCAAAATCCACAATTGTTAGACAGAATAAAAAACAACAAGAACAGAATGGCACGTACTAGCGTGCAAGGTCTTAGTCGGTAACATGCTATGGATCCAGGTTCAATGCACTTTTCTGCTGGTTGCATTTCTCGTGACTAGTTACCGCTATAAGTAAGCATATGAAAGAGACTATAGAGGCACAAGCCTGACGCGCTTATGCATTTTCGTGCTCTCTTAGCTTAGCACACACATACAAGCAAATATACTGAAATGTCCATATGTCAAAATAACACCTACACTGTTGTTATTGGAAAAGACATGAATATGTCGAGGCTGCACTACTAGTAGTTACCCTGGGGATACATTTACATATCTAAAATGTAAAGCTTCAACTTTTGTACATCCAATGATCATTTGAGCAGTCGCGATCAAATAATATTTGCTAAGATTGTAGAAAATATGTATACCAGTTATATAGCATTGGAGCAATATAATTATATTGCGTACAGGGTATTCGAATCAGTAGAATATTAAATTGAGCCGCGTAAGGGGTGCAACTTGCAATAGATATTCAACTAACAACCCGGCCAATTCTTGGGGTTGTTGTTGATGTCCGTCATTAATCACAAACACAATATGAAGCACCCACCCACTAGAGTCAACTTGTTCCATTGAGCTACATGGCTGCACTCAAAATGCATCGATTCTGCCATATTGTACAGTGGTGGCTTCCAAATTGGAACCTCTGCGAACTAGAACTTTCTAGAAATAAGAATAGTCAACAACCGTTTCCTTTTATTATAAATAAAGAAACTTAAAAGATTATGAAATTATCTAACTAATATTCTTGTATTAGATGGAAATGGAATGAGAATTAGAAATGGGTCTGGAAACGGGATACGGCATCTTCTTTGTCATTCTAGAACAACAGAATGTTGAGAGCGATTGGACAATATGTATGTGTATATGTGTGTATGGTACATGTATGAACATAGTATAAGAATTATTTGAATTATCAGCAAAAATACTCTAACGCAAAGAAGGGTTTCGAGATAATTTCGTCAAATGCTTTTAGGTAAATATTTGTATATGTAAATTGAACTGTGAACAAACCGATATTCAAGGAAGAGAATCCACACTCAAACATTAAATTGGTCAGCAGGGGTCGAAAACTGATAAGCTCACCGATATACAATATACAACATACAAATATAAAGTATATATGTATGTATGTGTGTACTCACGAATAAGGAAATGGTTGTCAAGGGCGTTAACTGCACTTCTATGGTTTTAAGCGCATACAAACAAATAAAAATAATAATTGGTGGTGTATATTGTAAAAGGAATAAGTACACATGTGCATCTCCGTATATAAACGAATTTAGGAACATACATATGTATGTATGTATGTACATTGACAGCAAGTACAAATTGGATAGTGAAGAAATGATCGTAAATGTCAAGTCGCGCCTGGTTGCTGAACACACATACATACATGTATATGCATGTGCACATACAAATATGAAACAAAGGAATCTTTATGAACTGCACCAATGACTAATTAAAGACTCCAGAGTCTTTAATTGAAGTCATGCAGTTGCATATGTATTAAGCTTCTGACGATAAAACAAAGCTGATCGTATATAACTTTATGAATTATACACATGCATGCACACAGTAATTGCACACATACACACAAGCATTGAAGTAGGCCGGCAGCCATTAGGACTTTGACAAGGGTTTTATGCACCTACTTGCTTATACGAATGCAAGGAACACAAGAAAAATATTAAATCACAAAATAAACGAAAACAACTTACTTGGTGCTGGATTTGTTGTCGGTAATATCAAAATTGGCAATCATTTTCTTTGCTTTCGACTGTTTACTTTGATTTGTAGGTAATATTTTTTATTTAAAGTACTGCAGAAATGCAGATAGCTTTAATTCAATATAAACAATTTTATTTTAAAATGAACACAAAATCAGACCGGGCAAAAACGCGTCTTGGTAGTCCGTTCAATCGAAATAGAATGAGAAGGAATGAATAATCGATGTATAACATATCGACGGTACCAATTTCCCATTTACTCACGGTCACACTATTTTGCTCAAAGTCAACTGTTACCCAACTGTGAAACTTCAATACTGTTATCGATAGCTAAGCTGTTGAGTTGATACAACTCACTGTTAACATAATATGTTAACTATGTTAATGGAAGCCCGCTATTGTAACAATTGTTAACAAATAAGAAAATGTTAATAATAAGGGTCTTTAGATAAATTTTAAAATGTATTTGTTAGTGTATTAAGAACTAAACTTTTAATGCAATATTACTTGTAGCAGTTAACATAAAAATAACATTATGGTGTTTTCCAACACCAACACAGTCAAATACAATCGCAATCGCCTCTAAACTGTAGTTTTACAACACATAAATTATACACACGCACACACACAAATACAAGCGTACAGTCGCAACATCTTAAAAATTGGAACTTATATTTGCAGTGTTAAAACTAATCTAACCGAAAATTGCCCATGTAATTAAAAGTTTGTCAGTAATGAACGTAGCAGAAATATAAGAGTCACTGTCGTAGCGCCGCAGTCAGCAAGTGGACGACTAATAAACACAACATGATAGCATCCGAATCGGAGGCCATAAACTCTGCCACTTATGTGGACAATTACTTGGATTCCGTTGAGAATCTGCCCGATGATGTGCAGCGCCAGTTGTCTAGAATTCGAGATATCGATGTTCAGTACCGAGGTAAATTAAGAAAATGGCGGCCGTCTCAAATATGTCACCTAACCTACATACAAATACGTATTCCATGCTCCTAATAGGTCTAATTCGTGATGTGGACCATTACTATGACCTCTATGTGTCACATCAGAACTCACCGGACACCAACCGCCGCTCCCGTTCTATTACCCGTATGCATCAAAGTTTAATACAGGCACAAGAGCTTGGTGACGAAAAAATGCAGATTGTCAATCACTTACAAGAGATAATAGATGCGAAGGTGAGACAATTGGACACTGATCAACAGAATCTCGACTTAAAGGACGAACGGGATCCATACATAATGCTAGATGATGGTCCCCCCTCAAAGATCCAGAGGTTACAGAGTCCAATGTGTGATCAAGGAAACAGCGTCGGCAACAGCGGGTTGATCAACAGTGTATTGGGTGGTAACGGAGGCAATTCCGTATCGAAGGACCACTACGGCTCAGTTCCCTTTGGTGCAGTCGTTGGTGTATCGTCCACAGGAGGTGTTATGAGTGGTAATGGAGGAAACTCAACGCCTACATATGATCGCTCCAGCCACTTAGGAAATGGTGGCAATGGTTTGAATGGTAATTATTGTGGCAGTGGAAGCGATCTTCAGCGATCAGGAAGCAAACGCTCGCGAAGACGCAATGAAAGCTTAGCCAATAATGGCAGTTCAACTGAAATGGGTGGCAACGAATCAAATTCTGCAAATGAAGCTGGCGGCAGTGGAAACGGTAATAGTGAACGCAAAGGTTCTATGGGCAGCGGCGGTAGTGTCGGTCAACGTAAAAGTCATGTACAGATGTCAGGAGGTGTTGCTGGTGGTGCAGTTAGCGGTGCTGGAAATGGTGGTGGAAACAATTCTGGCAAGAAAAAGAAACGCAAGGTGCGTGGCGCAGGAGCTTCGAATACCGCAGCGAATGCCCGCGAAGAAACCCCGCCTCCAGAACCCATTGATCCAGACGAGCCGACGTACTGTGTGTGTAATCAGGTGCGTTGTCAGATAACTCAGCTCAATAAGTTACAGCAATTATTAATGTATTTAAATTTGATCTGATTAGATATCCTTTGGAGAAATGATACTCTGCGACAACGATTTGTGCCCCATCGAGTGGTTCCACTTCTCGTGCGTATCACTTGTGCTCAAGCCGAAGGGTAAATGGTTCTGTCCCAACTGCCGCGGTGAACGACCCAATGTTATGAAGCCGAAGGCGCAATTCTTAAAGGAGCTTGAGCGCTACAACAAAGAGAAGGAAGAGAAAACTTAAATCATGTTGTTATTACAGTTTTGTGTTGAACACTAAGCCGTTACATTTAGATATTAATTCTTGGCCCTACACTGTGTAAATTATTCTTCTGCTTCTAAAAAGAGTAGTTATTGTAAACGCTCCTTTTTCCATATCTTTGCACGCACTTTGTTCAGTGGGTACAGGTTGCCGATTTTGATTTAAAGTATTTGTATAAACATTTACGCTATCTTATTGAATAAGCTTAAATTTAATAAACATTAACATTCATTCTAAATGTGGAAAAGTAAAAACTAGGACATTTTAATAAAGGCTCACAGATAATTGGATTTAATCAATAAGAAGTAAAGACCACGGACACCCAACTATAGCCTAAATAAATATCCTACAGACAACCTAATACAGCCATATAATTTTCCAGTGTAAAGCCGAACATGTAATATAATTTTAAAATAAAATAGTAATTTGTATTTATATAAATATTATTTGTCTTGTATAAATTATAGATATTTGTATAATTGTTGTTTATATTTAATGTATAGAAGACACGTGTGGTCGGGAATGCTGGTATTGTAAAATTGGCTTTGGACGGATTATTGGTTTGTGCAGCCAAATTTTTAGAAGGTAATAAAAAATGCATTGACAATATTCGATTAAACTCAAGTTGTCTGACATAGATCTCTTTTCTACGGCATTAAGAGTTCGATGTTTGGATTCTGTATCTTCAAGAAGATTTGGTATTGAGAGAGCACGACGAGCCAGCAGTATGTCTAAAAGTGATTGTATTAGATAATTGTTATGCTGAAATTTATTTAATTTTATTAACATACGTTATAGGCCATCCATACGAAGTTTAAAAGCGCCGAGAATGTTTGTTCCAACTAGTTAAAACATAATTTAATTAAATTTGAGGTTGCGTTCTCCGCATTTTAGACTTACGTATATATAGTAGCCTCCAATCAACCAAAGGCTCCAACAAAATTGAAATAAAATGGCGAGTCCAACCAAAAATAGCCATGGAAGGATCCAACCACGAGTACTGTGAAAATTGATATGGAGTCATATTGAATATGTAGCATTGTATGAATGAATATTAAACACTCACCTAATTTTAATTCCATAGTACACAAGATAGGATGCAATTATAATCAAGATGAAATATATTATAAAGAAACCACCTGCAATCGGCATAGATGATCTTATGTCCGTTTCAAACAACGGCGAATACAGTTGGCCAGACTCTCCACCAGCAAGCATGTAACAGATCAGTGTAATCATTACTACACTTAATGCGGCTGTATAGGCGGCAACGGCATAGCTGCCCGTGCGTACATTATTTGACCAAATAATGGGTGACCAACAGGAACTCAAAACAACCATGTTTAATTAATAATTTCGTTGTTTTTATTAATATTTGTAAATAAATCTTTCGGATGAAAAGAAGACGCTAGCTATTAGACCAATGTTGTCAACGCCCTGACAGTGTGGCCGAAAACAGCAAAAATTTCTGATGAAAAATACCATTTTGATTATTTTTCATTAAAGAATGTATGTTGGTTTTTCTGACAATAGAATACTTCTTATTCTCCCAACATTTAGTTGTTTTGAATAATTTATTTTATTTATTTAAAACTATTTAAAATAGTATCGCTTATTTTAATACGAATAACAGACAATTAGAGTACGAAAAATATACATAGCACATATTCGATACATCGACACATACAAGAATCGATTTTCAATCATCATCTCAATTTTGGATGTTGGCGGGCAAACAACAATTCCTTGTCGCATAGTTACTTGTATATATTTTTCCTACTTATATTTTATATGCTTTTTTGCTAAATCGGCATACGTACTATCTAATCTGACTAATAAATTATTTGCCATTAATGTCTTATAAATAAAACAGATGCAATTTGCTGGTGAATGTTAGCTTAACATAAGCGACAATTAAATTTACATATGAACTGTTATTAACAGCGAACAATTGTTTCTCAAAAGCTTTCATTTCTTGTATATGGGTAAGGAATTTAACAAATGAATCTACATTCTCAATATATTTAATTGGATCCTATGATAATAACAATCTTTACTAGCGGTATATATACAATATGAAATTCATAGATTGAGGCTTTAATTCAAATTTCAACAGCAGTCAATTGCATATTCCAGTTTTGTGGTAAGAGCCGGCAAACTTATCGATAGACACCAGCAGCAGCTGTGTAAAGAAATAATTGTAATAGAGTGCAATCGAACGCGATTGACAACGGTCGTACTCGGGAAGGTGTCGCGGATAAAATATAAGTCGTTTTAATTATTTTTATTTGAGATACGAAAGCATGATTAATGTTTTGTAATACATATGCGGCAGTGTGAAAGCTCGCATAGTTATTAAAAATGCTGCAAATTCGTTAGGTGCGTATATTTGTGATTTTTTGACAAAAACCTCCTGAACCGAACGAATTTTAAATTGGCAATGTCGCGCGGTTAGACAAACAAACTAAAGTGTTCGAAATGTAGGTGGATCGATCTACATACATACCAATAAGTTTTGGTTTTCGTTTCATCTGAATAAGGTTCACAAGTTGTCTTGAAAGTATTGGGTTCAATATGGTGATATTTATTTGGTTCACCAATGTTATGGAATTGTGTTTTGAGTTCATGCTCTCATGCTGGCAGAAAGATCATGGTACTTTGGGTACGGCAATACAGTCAGAGCGATCGCCGACCCATATTTCGATTTCATTTCATTTACAAAAATAAAAAGGCGGACAAAAAAAGAACCAAACAAAACAAAAAAGCAAAAATAAAAAAAAAAAAAAAAAATCAAACAACAACACGAAAAGCAGCTTCGGCGGCAGTACGAATGCTCAGATACTCAAGTGCAGGCAAAGAAGTAAAAGATATGCCGTAAAAGGCAGCATAAGTGTATTTTGAAGATACATTTTCATGCTGTTGACTGCTCGTTGGCTGCTGTACTGTTTGTGGCATGCTGGTTTATTAAGCTGCTCGTTGGCTTTCATTATTAACTAACTGTTACACTTTATGCCAAACAGATATGGTAGCAATAAGTAACAGTAAAGGTTAAATTTAAACATGCATTATTAAAGATTAAGTATCATCCCAATGCCCAATACTCTGCTGAAATTGAGGATCTTATCTTTAGTTTTAAATATTGATATATTTATATATTTATATGATATTGCCTATTTAATTAATTAATTAATCATATTAACTTCAAGGTAAGCTCAATGGATCTGTGGCAAGTACCGCAGATGCCAGTTAATCTGGGCCTTGTTGTTGTTTTGGTTGTCAGTTTGCCGAGAGGCATTGATGGTGCTTTCAACTTTCATATGATTCATCCGCATGATCCCTAGGCCATTTCCAATAAGCCAACTTAAATTCGTTCCGTTAAATATCTTTATTTATTTAAATGATTATTATTATCTATTTAATGGCTTATTGTTTCTAAACATAACTGATAAATGGGAATGGCAGACCAATTTGCACCACATTCATTCAACAAGAAAATCAAATATTTCCCTGATCTTAACCACCATTTGCCGCATCATTGCCATGGGCATTAACATTTACATACTCATACATTCATTCATTCGTACATTCAGACATTCATACATACGAACATTTAACGTATTTATGAACAAGTTGTTGCCATTTGAACGCTGTTGGCAATGGCAGTAATGTGACCATTTAAGACCTCTTTCTGATGTCTTATGGAGTGAAAACGTCCTGCTGTGTGAAAACAAATTATAGGCATGTAATGTTGCATGTTACGTCGCGACAGTGATGCGGTGCGGTGCGAGACTCCCAGGGCTAGGGGCTAGTCAACCAGGCACCTAGTCATCTAGGCACCCAGACACCAAGCACTCTAGCATCAATGGGTAAAGCCATGATCAGACTTTAGTAAGTGGCATGCTGGGCAAATAAGGGGAGAGATGTGAGGTGGGGCACATTGTAACACTCAAAAGTCAGGCCCGGTCTGGCCAGTTGTATTTCGGCTTTATGTTGATGCATTTGCATTGGCGCAAGGTAAGCTTTGACTTGTATGTATCTTGTTGCTCTCCTAACAGCTTATCAGATTTGTGGCAATTGTACACAGCTAAGCTATGTTGTTCTCACAATACCCTGTAAACTGTAAATAGTCTAGTTTGGCTAATTGACTAGTTTCATGTAAGGAAAAAGTGAGGATCTCTCTGAAACAACAAGTATAAACTTCATTATACGTTTGAGATCAAAACGTGGGATTTGTCTACAGATCCATACCAAGAGCTAGGACTAAACAGTGTCTGCCACCGCATATAGTAGACCCATTTAAAAGATACTCACGACCTCGTCAGCGCTTAGCTGCAGTTGCGCCCACACAAAAGCTGTCCGCCTGTAAAGAAAGCTGGTGCAAACCTAATGAAAAGTGCATGGCTACAGACTTGCAATCATACACACTTATGATTTTAGGTAGTGGCGATTAAAACTGAATTGTCCAAAGCCAAATACTTAGTTTGTAAGCAACTTTTTTGATGTACAAACATTCAAAAAGATAATTATCGAACAATCTCACGAATAATCTACAATCATTAAATGCACTTACAAGTGTTCCTCCTTTTGACCTGATGTGTGTTTACATTTTTGGCATCTTCCTGTTGTTAATCTCTTGATTTTTATCAGAAAAGCATAAAAACACAATGACGCTTTTCCTTTTCGTTTAGTGCAGCAAGCAAAGCGAAAAGAAAAAGGAAAACAGAAGAAAACTATTGATAATTTTCATAAAAACTAAAATCAAGTTAATTTCCGCATTATTGTTTAAGCAACAAACAACAACAGACAAATCTGAAATGAACTAATTGTATATTGTGCATTACATTGAGTGTGCTCGGTCGTTTATACGCTGAATTGTTTGAACCGAGAGGTCACATTTAAGGAAAGGTCGTGAAAGTACAACTTTGAGTGGGCCTAATCGAAAATCAAAAGTGAAACGTTGCCCAAATGGCACTCAAACTGAAGCAGATTGCATGGCTAAATTTACTAATTAATCAACATTGCTCAATCTGAAAACTACAAAACAAGAAGCAACAGCTAACTGCTGTTGAGTACCGACGATTGAATACTCTTCTCAGAGTCTTCTATGATACCCTTTTTATCCATTCAAATGAGTGCAGGGTATCAACATAATAGTGTTAACTTACCTATTTTTTTCTTATTGAACTTTTGTCATTTTATTGGGAAAATAAAATCAATTTACTGAAGGCAAAATGTGGTGAACGATTTGTTTATTCATTTAGTTTGCGGCTTAGCCAAGATTCAAGATTAACAGATATTCCAACATGTATTTGGTCTTTTCGTATACTATTTACATACAGCCTAATAATACTGCCAGGGATATATTAACTACTATAAGCAAAAAGTGTATGTCACAGGAGGAAGCAGGCGTGGCAGATCCTATGTTATTATATAAAATTTACGGTATGAATGTGAAAGTGTGTGTGTGTGTTTGTGTGTGCGAGTATGTGGTTTCATATGTATATAAATAGAATCAACTGCGAGCGCGTACTAAGTAATACTTTAAAGATTATGAGAATCTTCAACTAAATTTCATTTAGTTCGGATAACTTGTGATGTGGTTGAAGTTTAGACAATGATTGTATAGGCGCGTTCAATGAAATTACTATCTCAAATTCCCAAATGCCTTATTATTTTACAACCTTTAATGCTTAGAACAAAATATTGTTAGTTATTGTTAATAAGTCACCTAAATGATGAGAGCTTACATAATATTTTGTTCAGTGAACTTGAACTAGTTGATCGGATTTCATATGACACTTAAGCAAAGGTAAGGCTAATGAATGAAAATGAAAAATATAAGTGATATGTATATTATTTGATTGTGTTAGATGTGCAGTCTGATATTAATTTATACCTTAGATATTGTCAGATTATTTGATTGATACACTGGCAATAAGAAAAACATAGTATGTATGGTATTACCTAATTTAAATGTTTTTTTTTTCAGTCGTTCAAATATATTTTAGCTTGGTTGAGAACTTTCGATTGCAACACTCTTACTTTTTTTAAATTTTTTTTTGCAATTCCACGATTACAGTTAATGAGAACAGTTATTTACATATTGTTGCTGAAGTCTATATGCGCATCTTAATAAATGTTTTGACTGTTGTTTGCTAGTTTATTATTTGTTTGTTTACAAAGTAAGTACTAGATAAAAAACTGTAGATAAAACGAGCGTTTAAACGAAAACTCAGCAAAGCCGCGAATATTTCTGTATACAAGTATAAATGTTCTCGTACGTAAATACGTTAGTGCAAAGAGAAATTTGAAACTAAATATAGCGCACTGACTTTCTTAATACACTTCCTTAGATTTATTTCGTGTTTGGAGTTTAGAATATATTTTATATATTTTATATTACTACAAAGTATTTAAGAATTGAATTAAAATATTAAAAGTACGTTAATATTGAAATTAATATTTACGTTTAAAGGTCTATAATATAATAGAATCTTAGTAAACAAATTGTAATTTAATTGAAAGCCTTTGTTGCTTTACTGACGATCGTCATTTAATAGCCATACAAGTTTTGACATGTTGCGAACATTTTGCTGTCTTATGCTAAAGTATCTAACCGGCTGCCATCTCAACACTCAACAATAATCAGAATTAAGAATTAAGCCGGACAGCGGACAACGGACTGCGTGTTACATGTTACGACTTACGGTATGGCCAAGACGGCGATAAAGTCTATTTTTAAAACATCTGTGATAGGTCGTTTAATGCCTTGGCTGTTTTGACTGACAAGTGACAGCGGATCAACGGCTGCCGCAAAAGAATGTATCCCAATGCAATACGAGTACACCTTTGTTGTTTGCTGTGGGCCTCTATGATTAATCTGCACAGCGTTTCGGGCGATTTAGGCGTTTCGGCATACCAGCAACACCTTATTCGTCATCCCAGCCACATCCCAGACCAACAATGAATTAAGGTGATTAAGAATCAGATACCACGTACTGCGTTCTATACCCGCGTTGATTAAATAATCCATTAAGTGTGCTCTTCTTACATTCAATATTGTAGGCAGATTTATGTACCTTGTTATATTAATATGTACGTTTCAAATGTTGCAAAACTAGCTTCATTTATTGTTCTTATTACATTTCTGTTGGTCCGCAAAACAAAACTATTTATATAGTTTATACAGTTATGAGTGCTAGGCATATTATATATTATTAATGAACAGATTATATCTCTACAGGGAATATACAACAGGTCTATGACTATTTCATGCCTTCATTAAATTGAAAGTAGAGTTTTCTGCAGAAAGAAATGACAAAGAAAAAGCCTGACCAATATTAAATTCCAACTGCTGTTAGGCAAAACAAAAGATCACATTGTCAGGTAATCAAATACCAACTGGTAAAATGTACATATAGTTTCCAGGGGGCAATCACCGGAAAAACCATGCCTTTTAGCCCCTTTGTGTGTAATATGTGTATTATTTGCTTAGAAGAGGAACACCGATGTAGGGTATCTGCTAGTTGAGCACTAATTTATTCAATTTTCTTTATTTCTCGAAATTCCTTGATACTTGTATTTGCACAAGATGAGTGCCTTGACGAAGCATCTGTTGACGCTGTGTAAAATAAATGGAATCTGAAAATATCATTTAGTTGCCCGAGATTTAATTATAGCCGGCTGAAGTGCTAGCATGACATACATATATTAATGTGAAGTAAATCCAGCTGTCTATTACATATGTAGATTATCTTTGAATGCACTCTGAATAGGGTATTAACTAGAGTAATTTTAATTGCAAATATAGAAATTAATTAAATTGATATATTAACCGATATGTATGAGTAGTTTGTAATCAAGCTTTAATGCAAATCAATTGGAAATGAAGTCACCCTAAACAAATGAAGGAGATTTAAGCCCTGATCTTATTTATTTAATGACCCGGTATTCAAATATCTGTAACAGGCAGAAGGAGACATCTTCGTCTCAATAAAGTATATATATTCTTGATCAGCTTGAACTTTGTTTGTTTGATGCAAGTTTGTTCCTGTATTTCTGTATTTTGATGTGCACATAAATGTTAGGGCTTGGCCACAGGGAATGTCCTACTTGTGCACTCTATATCGGGTATCTCAATGTCGAGCAGCGATCTTACGCGTTAGATTGTGCGCTTGTGATTTATGACTAACTAGAAGAGAGAAAAGATTACGGAATTCCATATGATTAGAATACCTACGTTATTTAAATGGGGACAACTCTAGTGGTATTAACACACTTGAGGCTGTAGGTTAAAAGTAATGTGAACGACGGAATGATAATATGAGTATTAATAATAATCGAATTATTTTCTCATTTCAGTCACAAATTACAGACTGGATATTAATGTGAATCCAGAAATACAGTTAACAGGATATTTGATGTTACCAAGAAGGAATTGCAATAATAACAAGAGTTAATCTAATGCTTAACAAGGCTTTAAAGCACTCAAACAGACAGCAGTCGGAACCGATGTTTATTCAGAATGTAGCGCAAGCGGAAAACTCACCAGAAGTGGCTAAAAAAAAACTATTGGTTATAAGAAAAAACTATAATGAGCATTACGATCTGCAAAACGAAAACGAAAACGAATATCGGAGGCAACAACAACAGCGCGAAAAGCTTCGTCGACCAAACGAAAATGCTACAAAAAGCTTGCGGGCTTTGGCGTTCTGCGAGAGTTGCTGTAGAGAGAGATGCAAAGAGCAACAAGAGGAACAAGAGCAACAACAACAACAACAACAACAACAGCAGACGCAGCAGTCGCAACAACAGCAGAAGCAGAAGCAGCAGCAGTTGAGGCAGCAGCAGCTGAGGCAGAAGCAAAAGCAACAGCAGCCTGGCATTGTAGCTTTTTATCGGTCGTATACGGATTCAGTGTCTGATTTGTCGTCGTATCGTTTTGTCTCCGATGAGGAAGAAGCCAGCGATAATGATGCCGATGCCGATGATGATGACAATGATAATGATGATGATGCTGATGACGATGATGACGTTGGCGTTAGCTCGCTGTTGGTCCCGTGTATAGAAATAGAACAACGCGAGCCAAAAACATTAACTATCACACAACAAACAACAACAACAACAACAGCAAAAACAAAAACAACAACAGCGACAACTGATACAACGGATAAAGCCTTAAAAAAAGCTAAAACGTCATACGCGTCATCGCTTTCCCACTCGCGCACGGCTCGCAGCGTGTCACCAATAATTTGTTGTTATAACACTATTGACAAAATAAATCAGCGCCAGACAGAACAGGAGCAACAGTTAAAAGAAGCAGCCGCAGTAGCAGTAGCAACAGCTGTACATCCGAGGGGTTTCTGGCCTGGTGAGCCGAGAGGACATTATAATTTTGGATCCAATTTGCGTACCTATCGCCGTTACCCGCCCCCAATTCCGCCAAAGCCCAAATATCGTATCTGCCTGGAGGTGACCGCCTGCAGTGGCCTTCCCGATGCCGAACCCGCATTGAAAACACGTCGTGTGGAAAGAGATGAGAATCTGAAACTAACCTACCCTTTGACTTGCCCTGCGCCGACATCCAGTAATCCATTGACGTCCACAAATAATCATAATCGTGGAGAAGGAGACGTAGACGGAATTAGCAGCTGTTGTGATTGCCAGAGCGCGCCAGTGGCAGCTGAAAATAGCTGCAAATTGCATGCTATTGAGACAAATAATAACAACTATAACTGTAAATTAGAGACAGCCTCTAACCAGGCACTGCAATTGAATCAAACGAATCTAACGAATAGAACGTGCATTCTACGCTACGATCGTTACGGACATCTCAAGCAAGAGTTTAATTTAATCTGCAACTCGAATAGAGAACCGGAATCGAAACCGGTTACGGAACCGGAACCGGAGTCGGTGTCAGTGTCATTGTCGTTATCGGTATCGGAACGAAATACAAAAACGGAAACGGATATAAACGCAATTCCAACGGAGTTTCATTTAACAGAACCGTCGAGAACGAATTTAGCAATTGATAACGTAGCTGAGGCGGCTATAGATTTAAATATATCAAACTTCGCAAGCCAATCGGTTCATAATCTAACCTATGCCAATGATTGCCCACTGGACTATACAATACCTCAGCAAACAGTACACTTCAAGCAACTTCCGGTCATCCGAAATTTCGATTGTTCTGCTTATGCGTGTTCCCCAATTGGACAAAGGTGGGAAACAGATGTAAGTAACATAAAAATTAAAATAATAATTATATAAATGATAAAATTGAATAAAGAAAAATAGACGTGCACTACAAATATTACCCTAATCAGTCTAAAGTCCCATAGCACGCATTTGCAGCCGTACGTAATTAAGTATAGTATATAATAAGTAATGTATTTGCACATATGTATATCAATTTTAATAATCCGTACATATCTCATATGCCCAGTTACATACATACATATATTGAGCCAAAAGATATAGTATACTTTTGGTGGACACGAGATATATATATGTGTACATACATATAAATGCAATTTAGTTGAAAATTTTCAGTCATCAGTCGCCTTTGAATCTATTACCAAATGTGAATCACTTAGAGGTGTGAACATCAATTTATTTGTGCAAATTACGAATAGATCTTCAAGTGTTCTCTATTTTTAATCGTGTTCAGCACAAGACAATTTTCGCTTTAGAGTTTCAGGGAATTTTCTTTAATAAAAATGCAAATTATATGTATAATATAGTCTTGTTTTCAATTACCTTAGAGATATAGATAGATATCAACATAGTTATTCTTCCAAAATATCTTTGAGTTCGTGTCACGCGCACATCTTTAGGGCCACCCTAATGTATACTCGTATGCATACAATATGTATCTTTATAGTATCTACGTCTATAAACATACAACTTATAGAATGCATATGTGAATATACTATGTATGTACGTACGCAGCACACGTTCACACGCAGTTTGATTACGTATGTATGTACATATTAACATAATTATGGCTCTATATGTATGTATGTATGTATGTATGTATGTATGTACATATATATGTAATTGTGCTAGTGGTTCCATAATTTGTTTGGGATTTTGTTGTTCTCGGAGATGCTCTGCTCTATTGTGTGTGTTTTTTTTAAGATTGTTTTAATATATGTGTGCATATATGTATATATGTATCTAAATGTATATTTTGAGTTTCCCTGGCCGCTCTTTGGGCTTATTCTCTTTTGTATTCGATATAAATTCTTGTTGTTTATACTAAAAATATCACTGTGTGCGTATATACAAAAGTGATTTTCATCTGTGTATGTATTATGTATCTACATATGTATGGTATATGTACGAATGTGTGTGCTTGTGTATCCATAGCATTTCTGTTTTGCCTTACATTGTGCTTTATGTGTCATTGTGCACCAAACAACATAGCAAAAGCTCAAGATGATCTGGCGCCCAAATAGTTAGAAGAAAATCAGGTAATGTTTCGACTCTATTACCTTAAAACATTATCGAATACGAACAGTGAATGAATCGAATGAGACTAAGTGTTTATAAACTTAATAGATTTTTAAGTTAAATAATCAATTCACGTTCAGTTTAGCTGTAAGATACACAGTAAATAGCATGTATCTGCAAGATCTTTTGTATTTTCTCTCATATGCAAAATATTTATCAGTAATTGATGAGCGCATTGAAAGGGAATAGAATTGTTGAACATGTCAATCGCTGAATCGCTTATTTGTATATACATATGTACGATACTTATAATACGTAGGTCAAGTACATATATTTCAAGCTTGCACCCCATAAAATGATAAACAATGAAGTTCAAGAAACATGTATAATTTATGTTTACATCTCACTTTGTATACTTTAATATCAACAAATTAATTATTGAAACGGTTCTGGAGTATTCTCATTAGTTCTTCCCAATAAGTTAAAGTTTTACAACGATTGTTATTTGAATTGATGAGAGAAATAAGAATAATTCGCTTACATTTTTGCCTTTGACAGCGCATAATGGAGAAACGACGTAATACTTTGGATCGCTTTCAACGTTTAACTTTTGGACGCAAATCATCATCAACAGCTGCATCTGGTGGTACCACAAATTCGAATGCAAGTGGCAAGGCATCCGGGGCGGAGAAGCAACGTAAGACATCCGATAGATCAGAGCGTCTGAAAGAGCTGACGGAACTTTTGCGTGGCAGCAACAGCTCGCGTGCCTCATCGACGCCAACACCACCGCCAATACCACCACCGCGACGGCCGAGAATCCCACATAACGGTTCGGGGACGAGCAGCATCGAAATGCAGGATGTGGCAGCAACAACTAGTACGACGGTTTCAACCTGTGCTGACGATCACGATGAGTCGTGTAGTCAATTACAAAAACAAAATAGCACAAATAGTAACAACAATAGTGGTGCCACTGGCAGTGGCAGCAGCATCGGCAACAATGGTGGCAACGCACCCTCAACAGCCGCACGACTCTTTCACTCAATTAGGCCAAACACGAGTCTCTCCAACTTGGAAGCTTTCATGTTGGGCAATCGCGAGAAGTCAAAATCATCTCCGCCACTGGCAGTAAGCGATGAGGTCGAGTCAGCCAGTAGCGAGTGGGCAACACAGTTGTCCGGAACAGAGTCTCGCAGTGGAATTAACACAATAAACGCAACGAAAGGCAAATTACCATTTCGTTCTGTTTCGTTTTCACAAATCGATTGTAAATCAACTTTAAGTGCTTTACGCGATCGTCTTCGTCGGGACAAGGCCATTGAGACGACCAATCCGACTCACAGCAAACCCATTGAATCTGTTGATCTTCTATACGATAGATCACGCATTCCGGATCCGGGTTGGGTGCATATACCCCTCAAGAGCACGGGCCTATGCATTAACCTCAACTACGGGCAGGAGAAGTCACTCGAACACGTACTTGAAGACGTCCCAGATTCCATACCCGAAGAGGATATATTCAATACAGATAGCAGCAGCATTGCTGGTGTTCTCCCAGCAACTGCGAGCAGTGTTATCGCAGCACACGCCAAAATGGAATCGCTCTCGGACACGGTTCACTCCGAGGGGGAGGGCAGCACGAGCGAACAGTGCCCGCCGGCAATGATGGTAAGGTCTATTGATCCACCAATCATTGTGGAACCCGAGGGAAGTCCTGTTGCCAGTTCACCCAATTTGGTCACACTTCTGGAAGAACAATTTCCACTTGAGTCCCCGTCGGATAATGTTCTACAAACAGCAACAACATGCCTGATACCTGTTCCAGTTTATGAGTGTGCTGCACAGGAGTGGCTGGAAACTCCAGCTCAGGAATGGGTTGAGTTGGCGCCTGAGTTTGGCATTGTGCCACAGACGACTCAGCCTCCCATCTCCCATGCGGCATGCAAGATAACTCAACCAGAAACCTTGACGACGGCCATGCGTGGCGATTTGTTGCCAACAATATCAGTAAGTCGCAGCTCGGAGGAGAGTGATGACCGTGGCAAAGGAACCGCTTCAACGGTATCCTCACCTCAACCGGATCGATGTGATGTGTTCAATCAATCCGTGGATGAGCAACGGCAACAGTATAGCCAAGACGATCTCGATTTGGAACTGCGCAGCACAGACACAATAGCCACACCGAGGCACAGCTCTGGGGAACGACACAAGCGGCACTTGGACAAATCCACGAAGCGGAAGGGCATGTACATAGATAATTCGGATTGGCATCAACGTGTTGAACCGCATCGTGGACTTGCATTGGATATATCCATTGCCAACTTTCAAGCCATCAAGCCAGACTCACCTGAGGGCACTCAGATGTATGACAACAGTCCAGTGATGTTTGAGATGAATACGCCGGAGCTGGAGAAGGGATCACCGGTGTGGAAAGGATCGCAGGAGAAGCCTCCATTGCTTAGCAGCTTTAGTTGTCAAAGTAGTGAGGAGAAGGACGATATCAGCAGCAGTAACAACAACAGTAAAACCAACACCTTCCTACAAACGGATTCATTGTCCGATACCGAGGAACGTGTTAGTTGGAGTCCAACGCCCAGTGGGGACTATGACCACAAACGCTATTCTAAGCGTCCACTCACTGTACGTGGTCCTTATGGGCAAATGCTGGAGGCCGAGTTGAAGAAACCCAATCGCATGCATTTCGAGGAGATACTCGAGGAATTGCGCGAAACGGACAGGTGAGTTGCCACTTGTCACATGACAATCACCTCCTTGCGGAGGGTATTACATTTGTTATCACAAAATGGGCTACGATTCGAAGATAACTTTTCTCTGTTGATATTAATTTGAATTTATTTCTATCTGTAGTCTTCACTCGCGCAACTCTGCGGCAAAGCCGTCATCAGACTCCACGCGCAGCAACATGCCGCAATATTCAAATTCAATGCGTGTTCGTAAATCAAACGCATATTTACCGGTGCCATCACATACACGCGCCGCGTCGACTCCATCGCAAATCGAGCATGTTAGCAAAGGGCCATCGTTGCCGATTTCTATCTCCGCCAAGGACTTGAAAGAGACGTTAACTGCCGCCGAAAAGCAGGAGCAGCATCAAATGAAACGTGCCGCATCTGAGGCGCCCACACCGAAATCGCATCACAGCAAACGCAGCCAGTCGATGAGTAATGATAACAAGAGTCAACACCATCATAATCACCACCATCATCATAGCCATGGGGCCAAGCGTAATCTTGATGCCAGCACTAGTGGCAACAACAAGTCAAAGGTGCCACTTGCCCCCAATGTGCCACCCACGGCTGCCTTGCTGGCCGAGCTACTAAAAGGATCCAGCGAGAACATGCTTTCTGAGCAGAGACAGAAAACGATTGCGGTAAGTAACAAAATCTATTACAGCAGGATGTATGTGGTTAAGCAAGTTGTATTATATTTTAATAATATTTTAATGGAAATTAATTATTATTTTATATTTATACACTTATTTTTGTTGAACGTCTGATGTTGTTTCATTTCTCTTCATCGATCTTCATTTTCCAAGTTTTCGGTATTTCCACAAACAGAAATGTGTTGGCCATATAAATTTTGCTTCGGGAAAACCGAATGCATATAAATAAGTGTATGTGTGGATGTGTATGAACGACTGATTTTGTAATGGAAATCGCACTGGAAATTGAAAGTGTGAACGTGCGCATGCTCCAACAATCACTGCGCATTGGAAATGTGTCAGTGTGTTAGAAGAGCGCCACTAAGGGCCATTTCATTTCTTTGTTTCGCGCATTTGGCGCGTTCCAGCACAGGCACCGTGGTTAATGCAACACATTTTTAGGGTTATTGCTTATTGCGAGAGGGAACAGCTTTAGCAATTAGTCAACTGATGAATAAGGATCGTTAAAAGTTATTATTATGATTAACATAAATCAGGGCTTAGTCAAAACTAATTGTAGTAGATTTTTAATTAACATTTCTCTTACTGTTAAGTGAGTAGTTTGGAGACAGTGTGTGGTCATTTGCGATCACAAATGCATAGGAATGAAATGAAAAATGGAATGGAAACTGCATGGGCTAGGATGGGCAGGTTGTTACTCATTGGCGGACACTTGTCGCATGCATACTAGAGCAGCAAATGTGTTTGACTTTCCAATTTGAACGCAGATAGTCAGCCTTTCGGTGGGTGGTTGTTTTCGATTGGAATACGAAAAATGGAATTTAAGTGTGTATTTAGCACAATGGAATATGTTTCAACGTGTTGAGCAGCACACTCCTGTGCAGCTACTAGTTGTATGCGCAAGCAACAATACGAGTATTAAACCGCTTCACATACACAAATACACATGTACACTTACAGTTACATTTACGCTTACGCTTACGTTTACCCACACATAACAGAGACGACACCTATTGGGGGCGGCTGGCGCTGCTCTGTTCTTCTCTTCTCTGCACTGTTTTACTCTGCTCTGCTTTGCTATGCTCTGCTCTCCCGCGCAGCAACAGAGTCTTCTCCGCCAACGCCAATGCGCGCGTTTAAATTCTTATTTGCTTTTTGTACCTCGGTTGTGTGGCGAAATTTTTCGTGTTTCGTTTGTTTTATTTTGTGGTCTTGTGGAAAATATTTTTAACTAAAAAACAAGCACACACGATAAATATCTGCAATAGCCAAATTAAAAATATAATCATAACTAAGATCTCGCAAAGTTACATGTATAATAATCAAATGGTTTTTAATGAATTTATAATATTCCTATACTACGAGTTTACTTTCGACCATATACAGACACCCACTCACACACGCGTGCAAACACAATGTATGTAAATACTTATGTGCGTGTAAACATTTACGGATGAAAACAATTTAAATTCAATATATATAATTGCACTTTGATTAGTGAATTGAGCAGAAGAGCTCAAGTTTTCAACAAAAATGTATAACAATTTAATAGAAATATGAATGTATATGTGTGTGTATTTGCATAATTATGTATGTATATACAAAAGCATCGCGACTACCATACTCTCAACCTCTTGTTGCACTGCGCAGCTCAATAACTTTGTAAATTGTAATAATTTGTATTGAAAATATACACATGCTAACATAGTATGAGTATTGGTAAAACACACTTGTAGCTTACATTTCTACACTCCTGTAAAATTATTCAACAAAATATAAGAAAACGGTTTATGAATTAATCTGCATATAATTATAAATAAAGTAATAATACTTTTGTAATTTTGTAATACATACAAATAATACATACTTATGCATAACCTGTATGTATACATTTGCAAACAAGTGTATGTACATTGCATGTGTGTGCATAAAACAGATATATGTGTGTATCAAGAGCACTTACTTTCGCTTATTCTCCCATATAAATAAGTACAAATGTATGCTTGCATTCCTTATCCCTTAACCGCAAACGGGGATACCGAGTGAAAACTATTTAAGTACTGGGCAAAACAACCTAAATAATTAAATTAAAGTCATATTCCACGTGCCGCGTATTTTAATTAAACATCTATTTAAATACCATCAAAATTGTGCTATATTATAATACTCTTTGAATTTTCAACTGTGAGGGGAAACTATCAATTTCAACTAATGCGTATTAGGCACGAAATCATTGCATTGAAATAAATTATTAAAATTTGTGGAGAATTTCATTTAATTAGGGAGCTGAATTCTGCTTCCATTTGAAGTAGAATAAAGATTAAAGTTGTGTTGAGTTCAAAATATTAAAGTAAAGTTTAATTCGACTTAAATACCTTTTTCAATAATACTAAAAGAAATACAAAAATGAAACTAAAAAAAAAAATGAATCAATTCAGTTGGACATAATTAATGTTTTCACAGCAAACAATTAAAAATACATGTATATTGTTTTTAAAATCGAATCTTTTATTTTCTTAATCCGGCCTAATTTAAACACATTAAAATAATTAACCGTATCAGTCCACACAGGCTCGGTTCAGACCTGTTTGCAGTCTGGCTGGTAAACATGTGCAACAAAAGCATTAATTAGAGCAATAAAATACCCTTGGTTGCTGTGGTACAACAGCGACAACAATACAAATACAACAACGCAATTTTAAAGTGTCATTACCAAACCACATAACATAACCGACGATGGGCAAAGAAGCCACAAGGTTACCGTGGTATGTCGCTCTCACGACTGAATGAACAGTCACAACAACTCAATATACTAACGCGAATATATGTATGTACGTGTAGATATATGTGCGTGTATATACGTGGGCTGTAGCTGTTCTCCCACTCGACATCTACGCAGTCAACAAGCCTGCCCCACAGTACAATTCCTGCTCCTCCGGTATGATTACGCCAATGCGTTTCCGCAACAGAACAGAAAAGATTTTAGTTACCTGTGTTTTATAGCTGGACGAGCATGCGACTTTAGTTTTGCGCTTAATCAAATGTATTGAAATTATTTTATTTAATACAGATACATATATACATAGTATACATAAATAATATATTAAATAAAAAACAATTAACAGTGAGAGTGAAAGTTAAGAATAGTTGCAATTAACGGCAATCATAATTAGAGAATTAAAACAAAATGTCGCACAATCGGGAAAATCTACGATTAAGTTTATTGGATTTGCAAGCAACATTAACAGCACCATCGAACACAGTGGCTGCCACACTGTTGCCACAAACACATGGACATGTGACGCAGCCACCGGTGGCAGCATCAGCAACATTGCCATCGAGTAGCAGCAGCAACAGCAGCAGTGTCTCGCAAGCTGTCTCGTTGGCGACAACCACTGTGGCACGGCTAAGCAAGGCTGGATTTGGTGGTGCTGGTGGTGTTGGTGTTGGCATTGGCATTGGTGTTGGTATTGGTGGTGCGAGTCATCAGAATGACAAATGTGATAGGCTAAAGAAAATGACTTCAATCACTTGCTCCGACTCAGAGGATGACTCGGAGAGGCGAGCACAGTTCGAAGTGAGCTGCAAATGGAATCCGGGCGGCTATGATGGCGTAAGTCTGGTGTGGTTACAATGATGGCTCAAGCCCTTGCCCTATCACTTTTCACATAATTCATTACTGATTCAATGTCTTTATGTCTATATGCTTACGCAGGATACACGCAGCTATGTGGTTCAGGAGATCTATCGGAACGAACAGTCGTATGTGGAGTCCCTGCAAACCGTTGTGCTCAAGTATTTGAAGGTGTTAAAGTCCCCGGAGCATGCTGGCATGATAGATACACGGACTGTGGATGAGATATTCTTCATGGTTCCCGACATACTGGAGATACATGAGAAGTTTTTAGGCGAGTTAAAACAACGGCTCGACGACTGGGATATACAGCAAAAGGTTGGAGATGCCTTTATGGAAACGGTATGCATTAATTGACTGACAATAGAAATTTTCTATTTTATAAATAGAATATCTATCACTAAACAAACTGAATATTGCGCAGTTCTCGAAACTGGAGGTGCTTGAAGTTTACACCTCGTTTGTTAACAACTGTAATCGGGCGAAGAATGCCATACGCTTGATGAAGCATCAACGACCCTCGTTTGCAAAATTCCTGGAATCGACAGCCCGCGAGCACAAGGGAAAACTCACCCTGGACAATCTACTCATAAAGCCAGTGCAAAAGTTTCCCAAGTATGTTTAATAATTATTTTAGAGTATTTTTAATATGTATGGATGCTCACTTGTTGCTATTTCCTGAAGCTATGAGCTGCTCTTCCAACGTCTGATTAAGCATACGGATCATGATCATCCAGATCAGAAACATCTACAGGATGTGCTCAAGCTTGTTCATGACATTCTGGTGCACATCAATTGTAAGGAGCGTGAGATTATGGAAAATGGACAGCGTGAGGCGACTTTACGCGAATTGGAAGGCGTCATTGAGGGCATTACCGATCTGATAGCCCCAGAACGTCAGTTCTTATTGTTCGATTTGGTATCGATGCCATCGGGACAGGGGGCACGCAAAGATCGCGGATTTTTCCTCTTCAATGATCTTCTGGTATTGACAAGCATCAAAAAGCGCAGTGGCACCATTAGGAAACCGAATAGCTCAATTTGTCCCGGTTCAGTGGCCACCACTTTGGATACCAACAAGTACAAGTTCCTTACAAAGATTTCATTAGATTGCTTAGAGATTGTCAAGAGTAAGTACAGAATATATTTGATATTAATGTTTCCATAAATGTGTCATGAATAATCAACTTTTAAATGCAGCTAAAGATGAGAATATCAAGCGCATTGTAAGCGAAATAGAAAATCTGGCTGAAGACTGCAATAAGCTGCAACAAATCGCAGATATTACGGCATCTTTGAAGTACCCACATCAATATCTGGAAGATGTCATACGGGAACTACATCGTGATATACAGCGACAGTTATCCGAGCGTCAGACAAACGACACCCAACTAAATATGCTGGAGTTGACAGTGAGCTCTCCGTAAGTTGAATATATTTATAAGAAATCTTGATTTCAGTATCATATACCATTATTGTATTGGGATTTTAGTAATGGAAGTCAAAAGTTGACTGTGGTATTTTCCAAGACAGAAAAGCGAACTCATTGGGAAGAGGCTTTTAATGAAGCTAAACAAAAATTGGGTAAGTCTATAAACTCATTACTATAAATGTTATTTAAGCAAATGATGTACATAGTACATAGTCATAATAAAGCAATTCTTCATGCTAAACTATTACATATATATTTTGTACCTTGAGCAGATGATCTTCTGCCCAAGTTCGAAAGTAATTAGCTGCACTTTGACACTCACTCAAACGTCTCTAAAAAATCAATCTGGTTAAAGATACAATTTGTTTTAAGCATTAAGATATTATTTAAATAATCCTAAGATCCCATACATAAATTAAAATTTATTGCTATGCTGTTCGTTACAGAGAAACTCGACATTGTTTCCAATAGCGTTGCACCATATTATTAAGTAGAGAGATAATCAACTCGAGGCGAAACACAGAAACGCCACCAATATCAGTTTTATATGTATATATATATATATATATATTTATATTTATTGCTGGATGATTGATTGTTTATATTGTGTAAAGCAGTGTTGTTAGCAATTTGTTATTGATTTATATGTCCATTCGTTTTCTATTTGATATTTGTAGCCGCCACGCTCGAGCGTCATCCCATACCGGAATTTCTCACATCAATTCCCATACGGAAGACACGAGCAGGTCTTCAGTTTACCTGTGCGGCCGCCACGTTGAGCGACAAGCGTGATGTTTGGGTGTGCAACAGCGATGGGTATGTGGGTCAGGTGTGCATAATGTCGTTGCATCCGGAACCAAATGTAACCAGTTGCAATGGCGTTTGCAATGCACGCATCCTCTGTGTGGCATCTGTGCCCGCGTACAGCAGCAGCAGCAGCAGCAATGATGATCCACTCCATAGTGGGCCGGAGGAGAAACCGCAGGATTTACGCAGCACACACAGCTATACACAGCAATTGCGTGATTATCGCAAAAGCATCTCCCCAATTGCTCAGCCCGTGTCAGCGCTAACCTCGGCCACAGTTGCGGTCTCAGTCTCAGCCTCCGCGTTGGCCACGCCGGAGAAAAAGAAAATTCCGACGCCCATTATTGGCAATGGCGCTGATGGTGCTACCCAAAGTGATACTCAACTAGATTTAAATTTAAGTTCCAGCGATGATGAGACGGATGCTGGCCCAACTGTGCCGCTAGAGCAACGTGTACCCAGCCCTGCACCCTCATTGCATGCCACATATCATCTGCAGCAGGTACGTTCATTAATCATACATCATCATATGTATAATCGATTAAATCCTTAACAATTGTCAATATGTCAATCTCATAGGACTCCAATCCTGAAGAAAGCGAATGCAATCAATCGACAATGTGGATTGGCACTGAAGATGGTTCTATCCACGTCTACAATAGCACTGATAACATTCGCATCAAGAAAAATCGAATTAAGATTGAGCATCATTCGGCTGTATTTTCCATACTGTAAGTACAACTTGATGGACTAACTGATAAGACACAGTAACTAACTCACAGTTACCTGCTTCACAGTTATCTGGACAATCGTGTTTTTGTATCCTTGGCTAATGGTGATATCTGTGTTTATCTTCGCGATGGAGGTAAGTAAACTAATCTTACAAATTTTGGGGATTCCCATTTAAGCAGATCAAGTTAGTTTTCAGTTATGCATACTGTGAATCCTTCCCTCTCCTACCAACAAGCGGATCAGTCGAGGCGCATGCGACAGTATAGTACCTTGCATCAGTATTTACAACTGAAGTTGGGTATGACTACAGTCGACCGCAGTCGACAGTGGGAGACTCTGTACTAATCGTGAATAGCAAAATCTACGCATTCAAAAAATATTGTACAACAGATTGCAAAACAAATCTTCCGAGCCTCGAACTCGCGATCCCTTGATTCACAGTCTAATGCTCTACGCCCTGTGCCACCGGCAAACCGACCCGCAAGCCGACAAGATTAAAATAACTGAATTCGTATTTCCCATTCATTGCCGCCTTGAAAGTTTCTTTTGCTCAAAAAATTCTCCATCCTTCTTGGAAGAGAGCAGCAGTGAACGAAGCGATCTACCGTTACATTTTTTGCATTGCTATGTACTATGCGGACACATAGAAAGTATTCTTTAATGCAAAGCAATCAATACTGAACAACACAAGTGCTTATGTATTGGTTTTATTAAATTGCAAGTACGTTAAAGATTGCCTGCATTTGCAAAAAAAAAAAAAAAAAAAAAAATTTCGCGATCTAAGCAAGCTTCAAACCCCACACCTCTCGCGCGCAAATCCTATGTCCTCTAAGCTAAGCTACTACTTCATATAGTACGAATACGGCAATCTCTATACTTATGCAGCACGAATTTTAGCATTTGACATGTATGTACATTAATTCGAATTTCTAACTAAATTTTGTTATTTCTATTTTTTAAGATTTTGCTACTTTCTGACAAATTTTGCAGAATTTATAATATATATTTAAATAAAATAGCAATAATTAATTAATAATTGAAAAATATAACTCAAATTTGTAATTGTCAGCAGCGAGATTTGAACCCGCGCCCTCGTAGCGAGTATTGCTGTTGTTGTTGCTGTAATGCTGCTCAGCCCTCATGAATTTGTAGGTTATTCAATCCTAAAAATCTCCTTTGTTTATGGTTCGATCGGGATGAAATTTTTGGAAAACGTCCGCACAAGGGCACACTCGATGTGTGCCAAATCTGCCATGTGTGCCAAGTCTGTAGCTCTTATAAAAACTTGATCTGCCTGCACACTATAAGAGTGTTGTCACCAAATTTGGTAACTCTAGCTCTTATCGTCTCTGAGATCTAGGTGTTCATACGGACGGACAGACGGACAGACGGACATGGCTATATCGTCTCGGCTGTTGATGCTGATCAAGAATATATATACTTTATTGGGTCGGAGATGACTCCTTCTGCCTGTTACGCACAATTCGCTTTCGTCAAACTTAGAAGACTATGTACTTTTAATACAGAGTCTAAAAATATAAGTTACTCTATTTTTCATAGTACTGAACAGGGAAATCCCCTCTGGCGCCAACTCAAAGGAGGCAGAGCCCTTTAGTGTGTATATTCTTGGTATCTAAACTTTTTATGTTTGATAGGATAATAAACATGAAAGTTATTGAAGCAATCCGAAGAGAACTCTGACTCGTACTCTTGCCATTTCGACTGGATTACTATATTATTATTTGTTTAATCCATGGAATTTTTTTGACTTCAGTTTAAGAAAGAATATTAGATTATTTAATATATTTATATTATAACAGGTATAAAAATAATTCATATGATAAATAAGAGCTTCAAAAGAGTATTCCTTAAACACCTGTTATGTTCTTACTCTTATTATAATCAAAATACTTAATTTAGAAAGCTGCACAGGGTATTATATTGTCGCGCGCACTGGACTGATCCGCTTGTTATATTTACATTTGTCGCATCATCATCTAAATTTGAAATCTGTTAACGGACTTTTTTTTTATTTTAGCCACATCTTGGAACACATGCTTGTCGCATTGTCTCTCAATTGGCACAGTGACCAGCCCGGTGACAAAGCTGCTTAACGTGAATGGCAAATTGTGGTGCTCCATACAGGGAATTATTAAGGTTTTGGATACTGAATCATTTTCGGTAAAAGTTCTTAAATCTTACATATTACATATTGAATATTGATTTTTCCCACTTGCTTACAGGTTGTTAATCAAATTCAAATATCATCGGACTCAAAGCCAATTACAAATATGACAGTTGCCAATAATTATGTATGGATTTCCATACAGAACTCAGCGCATATTAAATGCTTTCATTCCAATACGTAAGTTACTTACTGACATATCAACTTTAACTATTAATTCATTTATATAAAACTATTATGTTCATTGAACAGCCACCAATTGATTACTGAAGTAAATCTTGCGCCAGCAGTGAATAAGATGTTATCGAATTGTGACGAGATCATTCGGCAACATAAAGCTGCATGCCTTCGCGTAACTTCGCTTCTTTGTTGCAAGGATCTCATTTGGATTGGGACCAGTGCAGGCGTATTGTTGACAATACCCACCCAGAGTTATGAGAAGGGTGCCCACACCATTGTGCCCACGGGCATACCACATGGTCACACCGGACATGTACGATTCCTCACTTTTGTAGAGACACCTTCGCCTGAAGCTGGGTCTCAATTGTTAGCAGCTGCAGCGGGTCGCGACACAGGCAGTGGCACCAGTGATGAGTACACCAAACAAAGGTGAGTCAAGCCATCAAAATAAAATCATATTAATGGATTTCTAATTTAATATTACTTCTCGTTCTGACAGTTCAACGAAGAACTCAAAATCCAAATCGGAATCCAAAAATATACTTATCATATCTGGCGGCGATGGCTACGAAGATTTCCGGAATTCTGGTGCCAATTCGCTAAGTGAGATTGCCGGTCGCGAGGACAGTACCAATCATTTATTAATATGGCAAATTTGAAGCAGAAGACGTAAAAATCGCTGGCGGTTATTGCTTTCCAGATGGAAAAACAACAACTAAGGTCAACTTTACAATAAACTCAGCAACTGATGTGGAAAACAAAATGCTTAAATGCGCAATTGAAAGTAGACTGCCGCGATTTTTATTATGATATACTACTTAACAAGTTATTTACCAAGTTGCCAATTTGAAAACAAAACTTACACAAATGAAAGATGGTTTGATCTTTTAGCAACTATTTATATATGTTTAAATTTAAAGTGTATTATCCTTTCATACATATATATATGTACATATATATATATTTATATTAAACTGAATAGTTAGCTCTGTTCATACTTTTTTGGAATTTATGTAACTCCTATTTAAAAGAAAACAAAAAGAGTAACTAATAGTGCCAAATATATTTATTGCGCAACACATTCTGAATGAATTATTAAATGTTCGTAATCAATAACCATAGTTAGACCCAATGGAGCTACAAATGCATATACAAACAGATATATATACATATATATATATATGTTTACATATAGAATAATGAATATTTTTATAAACTATAGCAAATATGCAGACTAAATAAAAATAAATGTATTTTAGTTGAAGCTATTTAGACATACATATAAACATAAATGAATACATACAAATATTTATATGTATATACAAACATATTGTACTTATGTACATACGGCAATTTAATTACAATTACAAATTACAATTACCATTACAATTATGATTACAATTAATGTATCCTTATTTAACAATATTTATAATAGATGTAGTCATATAAAGTTCATAAAAAGGTTAAATCAAACACTTTATCGAATTTATTCTTAAAGTAAATATTGGACATAAATAAACACAAGAAAATATACTTCTAAAATTGAAATTGAATGTGAAATGGTAAATGGAAAATGAAAATTGAAAAAAATATGAAAATGGAAATCATAAAGTTAAGTTTAAGTTAAATTCGATGTTTGCAACCAAATAACTTAATATATAGTATAATTGCTAATCGTTTTCAAAACGCATTGTAATAAAAGTGTCATGCAAGAGAATTGAAATTGTTAAAGAAACAAAAACAAAAATGAAACATAGCTAACATAACAACCCATACATACCAAGTGATATTCGAATGTTTTGGGAATGTATTAACTACCGTTACATACGAGTATGTGTATATTTTTCGAAATAGCATGTTACTACTTACCTTTAACTTGACTACTGCTAATAAATAAACATATTTGCAGTTTTACTCATAACTGACATAAAACAAAAAAAAATAAATACTGAAATTCAATCTCCGTTTAGAACCTTTATTAAATATTTACGGGCAATATAGAGTGTATTTTGTTACGATTTCACGAAACCTTATTATAAATTCAATTAAATAACATTAATAAATATGCGTATTTTGCAATCCACCGAGGATTACTCGGTGAATTCGCTTTTGCCATAAAAGCTGAAACCACTATTAAATTTGAAAATATCATGAATTCCATAGCATAAATGTAGTATTTATTGTTATTGAACAAGTTTATTTAGTTCACAATGTTAATCCAGAGCTAATTTCTGTTATCATGATATCAACTTATTAGCACACTTATGTAGTATATTTGGTAAACGGCTAAATGCAAAGTATAATAAGAACTTTTGTTTTGTTTTTTTTTTTTTTTTTGTTAGCACATATTAGTGGCATTGGACAATTGTTATCCTACCTCTAAAAATACCAGCAGGTGTAGAATAGACATTGAGATACTTATACCAGAAATAAATCGGAAACAGAACTGTAATAATACATAGATTGTGAAACAATAATTTCCCCTTTACAAATTGCAAAGTAAGATTTAATAATATAACTAAACTAACTAATAATGTGTAAAATATAAAACAAATACGGTTATGTGTGTATGTTACCTGTTAAATAAACAAAATTTTCAAATTGAGACTCATTAATGACTTTAATTGACTAAACTCTTAACTCTAAAATGGGAATACAGCCAGATGATATAAATATATCAGTTAATTCTATTAATTCTTTACTTACAGCAGTTGATGATACCATATTTAACTCTGATTTCATCAAAGATTCATGAGTTCATGAGTATAATGATCTGTCCAGTTCTAAGACCCCTTTCACGCTCACTATAAACAAAAGATTAACTCAAAATTAACAACTAACAGCAAGAACGGGATAAGTTTCGTTAAATTTTAGCGGTGATCTTAACTCCTACATTATGAATTTGAATTCAATCGTTTGTATGCAAATAATTGAGCTCATTTGTATAACATAATTATACCCTATTTAGCCATTTAATGTGTAATGGGTTATAAATTATGTACAAATGATTACACATTATTACGAATGCTTTGAAACAGCATTCACTTAAATAATCAATTATATAGTTGCACTGGCTTATCCGAACACTGTAATTTAATTTGTCACTTTCATATTTAATTTTAATACCAATGCATCTGTTTGAGCGAATTTCAATTGGATTTGCAAATCCTGAAAGGATTGAATAATGCGATTGAATGATTATCTATTACATTTGAATTGTTTAATTATTTATTTTATCAAACGGGAAAAATATGTAAAATAGGTCCATTTGTGCTCTACTTGAGAGTGCTCGACTTGGGGATACCATTTAATATAGATAGATATGTCAAATATAGAATTTGTAATAATAAATTTGCCTTTACTCGTTTATCTTTCAGATTTATAATGGGTCGGTTGAGTATAAATAATTTTAACAAATACATCTTTTATTTAATAGTATCGTTTAAATTCGTTAACGTTATTGACGTATTTTATATATAAAGTATAATAAATCTAAATCTTATCAAAAATGTTTAATCATGTCCTTGACCTATATTTAGTCAACTTAATTATACAGTTTTCATTCATTTTATGGGTAGAGGGTATCAACTATATCACAAAAAGTAAAATGTAATAACATTATACGCCCTACATTGTGAAAAGCTGGTCACGTCCTTTGACAGGACAGCTATCAGTGAATCTTTTCCCCCACGAGTTTTAGAGCTTAATAAAGTCCTTCTAATATAATTTATTTACTAATAGAATTTTGTAGTTTACAATGTACACACACTATTTGTGACTTGCATTATTCGACCGCACACATAATTATTGTTCCATCGTTCTATGCTAGTGCTCGCAAAGGATGCATGAAAAGTGACTTGCAAAGCAATGTGTGTGGTTTGGCTAGGTGTAAGTAAAATAAGATAAAACAAAATTAAAAGGAAATTCAATTATTTGGGACCATTACAACAACAAAGCAACAAGCAAAAGGCAAAAGTTTTGCGCAAAGTTCGTGACCATCGAGCCGCTGAATGTGGAGAAGTGCATCTATCTAGGTCGTCATATGGCTCTGGCCACAAGCTGAAACACGTTGCATTTTAATACCCAGCAAGCTATTTGCCAGATGATAGGAAATAATCAATTGGTCCGAATATAATATTGATTGATAAATTGATAAAGTATAAAAAGTTCTACACACTAAAATGATCAAGTATAGAATTTGTTTAATATTAATACTAATGGACTAATACATTTTAGAAAAATAGAGTTAAAACTTTTTTTTAAATAAAATTTAGATTATTTAATAACACTATCCGATTACGTATTTACAAATGATTTTAATGTCAATCAGATGAAGCAAAATCTTTTCCTATATCCATTTTACCTACTGTCCACAAGCTTATTTACTTTCATTATTATTGGAACTCATGCTCCAATTTCATTTTATTATTTGATAATCAACTTATTAAGCTTAACCATTTATTTTCCTCATATGCGGGTGTACTTTGCTAAATTTGGTAAATGAAACTTTTAATGGTTTTTTTGAATGGACTTTAGAAAAGTGCATCAGACACGGGTAAAATGGTATACCGTGTATACAGCAACTCATAGTCGTGCATATCTGTCGAAAGGCCTTGTTTTTCTACCATGTTTTTGTATAGATATTTGTAATTGCTACTGCAACGCTTCCTGCCACTCGTATTTCAATTTTACTCAGAGCAAAGGAACGCCATATGTTCACCGTAGGTCTTCGGGGATTTTAATATTTTTCCCTTTAATCAAGTTAATTAATTTACTTAAAACTTGATGTCATAGCCTTTCAGTGGGCAAATATTGCATGCGACTAATTTGATCGACCATCCTCTTTTACCTCGGAGTTGGGACAGAAGCATCCGGATAAACGCGTCCGTCACAAGGACTTTTCAAACTAGAGGCATGAGTTTTGCTTACAAATTGAATTTTATTCAAAGGAAGACATATTTTCATCCCATTTTCACCGCCTGTGGGCGAACTTGAAGAAAATTCCTGTACAGAAAAGTCCAATAATGTTAACAAATCCGTTTCCTGGCTTACGCAATAAGCCAGTCAGTCGATCAAGATACCGATATTTACATATGTATGGAGCTTTACATCTGTATGTAAGTATGTATATATATTATTCACTGGGACAATCTTCCTACACATATACATATGTATTCAAGCAGCTTTCTTTTGTTTTGTGCGTCCTTTAAATTTCAATTTTCTCTAATCATGTTCACTGCAGTGCATTTGTGCATTTGTGTGGTTTTGTGGTTTGTACCCTTAGCACATGTGATTGTCGGCTCATTTTTGATTTCAAATTTTGGCACTGCCAGCGACAGTGGCAATTTGGACAATGCATTTGTGTCCGATTGGAATCCAAAGAGAACAGCCAAGAGATGAACATGGAATATATTTGTGTGCCCTTCACTGAGTAAAACTTGTTAGAATAACTTAGAGCAAGCTTACATGTTTTTATGAGCTTTTGACTTGATTTTTTGTATAAGCCGGTAGATTAAACTACTACAAGTAGTATAATCTAGAGCTGAGAAACTTGTGGGATTACTCAGAGTTATTTATGTTGAAAGACATTTCAGTTTAATCAAGGTAAGGGGTTACCTTTCATTTGACAGAAGAAGTAACTGATTAAGAATATTGCAATTCATGCATTTAGATTTAAAACAGAATTATATTTATTAGGTTTTCTATAGAACCCAATCGTCAGCTAAGTAAATCACAAATAAAATTATCTTTAAACAAATTATTTCTACCTATTTTCTTTTGTGATAAAAACAAGTGTAAATTTTAAATGAATTGCATTAAAGTGTTTCAATTTAGTTTATTGTTGTGTAAGTTTTTGTTTTAAAATGAGTAAGCATCTACAAGCTTTTGCTTTTATATACCCTGTACACTTAAATAGATAAAAAATATATAGACTATATTGTCTAAATAGCTTTAGAATTTAAACTATTAAATTTGCGAGGGTGATGGTTATTATGTTAGTCAAGATTGTTTAAAATGTTGCATTTATAATTAGCACAGTTTTGTACACAAATAAATATGTATGCTTGCATCCTAAATAATTAAAAACGTTTCAAAAGTTAGCTCAACTTCTCCTGTGTTTATTGCAAAAATGACACTTCCCTTGAATTTTTGTATTATGATTAGTATTACACTTTTGTCCTCATGTGTTTAATGCATTGAGAAAGGCATCTCTCTGTTATAAATATATGGAAATATGTGTAAATATATTTTTGATCTTGTCGATCTTTTTCTATGGCATCTAAGTAGGGATCCATCTTTAATGTTTAAGCAAGTTTAATTAATAAATACAGACTGTATTTTTTATAACAATATATTATACAATTTCACATAAAACGCTCCGACAATAGGCCCAGAAGTTGTCAAAGAGTAAGTAATGCAGCAGTATAAGACCCTGTTAGGGTATATAGAGCTCTCTTACTTGTTTGTATACAAAACAAAACAACCACAGCATGTTGCCACACACACATTTGTTTCAACTTAATTCTCAGAGTTTCAAACATGTATGCTATTTCAACATCTGATGGAATAATTCTCTTGCAGCAAACAATCGATAGGACATTGTATAAAAATAGTTATGCTGTCATAATGTGACTCATATTGGGAAGATAGTCAGGCTCTGTGGTCATAAAATGCTGTACCCTGCGACGCCTTGTAATAAAACCAATTACAATATGTATAAGCAATCATGCAAAGTTTTTAATAATGGATCTTTGGCAAGTGTCAACAAGTAAAAGTGTATAATTGATTTCACAAATGAATGAGTTTTATGAATTTACAAAGCCATTTTTATACTCAATATGTATAGGTAAATCGGATGTGAGCTCAAAATCAATTGCATTGAGTTATTGTTAAATAGATAGACTAATAGATTGTTCCTAAGAAGATTGCAATTCTCGATAAGTCCAAAACTGGCCTCTGAGTGGTACAATGATCACGCAGCCCATCAGATGGGCTTCAATGTGTTTACGTGAATACCCCTTTCTATCCGATACAGGGTATAAATTGGAATGTTAAGTAGACTGCCAATGCCTGTGTGAAATTCAGTGTCAAAATAAAGAAGTGGTAAGCTTTAGAATAGTATGTTCCACGACAATTAGCACCTTACGTAGCTCACAGTGGGAGATGTTTCCTTTCGGCTATACTATTCGCTCTGCCCCTCACAGATTATACAAATGGGGTTGAGGTCTTGCGTGACTTAGTCTAATTACGTGGACGAACACACATTTGCCTTTCTCTTCATTTCAATATATCAGTTACAATTCAAATGTAGCCCTTTCTATGTCACTCAGTTAGTGCTTTGGTCCTTTAGTCCTTTATGCATTAGAAATGCGCATGCGCATGATTATGCATTACTTCCATCAATTCCCACAACATATATCTATGTACCACAATTTGCAATCCACACTGAAGGGAAGTGTGGAATATTCAATGTGCAACTGCAATTTTTAATTAGAAATGTTATTACATTTGATTTTTTGAACAGGGTATCTCTTAGCTGGATTTTCGTAGACAAAATCTCAGGCAGCTTGTTGATACTAATTATTTTAAGTGCAAATGTATTCACAACAGCAACATGCCATAAAATGTATAAGGCACTCATAAAATTCTTTATTTAGATTACTGGCGTATTTGCTGTTATGTAGAATCTTCGGAAGGCAAACACATATCCGAAACCACGGCGATAAAAGGATTAGGGAGTATTACTCCGCGACTATTTAATTTCAAATGTGAAATACACGTACATACGTACATTTGAATGGGATCCACTTATTGGAATTGTTGTTCTGCCGGCTGATACAAAAAGTCAAATTTCCCCACTCAAACACACAACACACACAACACACATACAACGCACACGCACACACACACACACACACTGTGATACTCTGATAGAAACGTGCAGCAAACGACATACAGTCGTGTGGCGTGTATCTTTCGTGCCCGAAAGCAAACTCACAGATACACGCTCTCCGTCTACCAGCCAAGTGTTACGCTTGTCAAAGCAGGCGGCAGTTTTCTAAGAGCTCTGAACCGATGCAGTCGCGTCTTTCACATTTTGACCGAGTGGGTGACTTTTTATCAACAAAATTGTTAGACGAACATACGTCAAATTGATCATATTTATATTTATGTCTCGTCGATTTGCTTGTAACTAAAGTGTGACCTAGGACAACCAAACAATATGAACGAATCTGACCAACTGACCAATGTCTTATCAAATATTTTGCACAATTAACAAATCAAAGAACATTCATACACAAAACAAATACCATTTTAAAAGTGTGAAATAATTAAGTTAACTTTTCAATTAACGTCTCAATCTGCGTAAACAAATTACTTGGCAGCGTGTATTCGACAAGCCTACAGCTATTACAAGGTTATGTGTGTACATACGTGTTCATATGTATATGTACTTGGACATTAAAGGGATATATATGTACGTGTGAAATTGCACAAAAGCTTATACACTTTAATAACAACAAGGCCAATTGCCCAATAATATAAATGGCAACTATAAATATCAATTGAAGTGGTTAGTTCTCATTTCTTCAAGTTAAATTCAAGATTCAAGGAAAAAAAAACTACAAGAAATGCATCTAATATGTTTCAGCTGTGTTATCTGTCAAGTTGTAGTCGTAATGTGGAAAATACTTATGGCCAAATGCTCCAACAGCTGTGTTCTTAAAGCCATTTCCGACAGCTGGCTATCGTTAATGGCATTATAATGCTCCGATTCAACCTAATTGTTTGACTTTTCGCAACTTTTATATGTTCAGCAAACCACAAATTTCATTTCACTTCGCAATATTATTATTATTCTTTTATATGTATGTGTGTCCGCATTTGTATTATGTGTAAAATAAAGAACAATAAAATAGAAAAATATAAATTTGTTAAACTCTTAATGGCCTGCTGGTGAATTAAGCAATGAGAAAAGGGTCAACAGCTGCCGCACAAACCATAAAAACCAACTAGCACTTAGGAGATATGCAACTCAACTCGAGTATAAATGCTTGACTACCAGATACCCTAAGTCCATACCTTTTACAAACATTTGCAGAAATATTTGTATAGTTTTTCTCGCATTTTCACCAGCCATTTTATAGGCGTGCTCTTGGCCATAAACACGCATATATATCAAATATATCTCTTTACTTCATACGTATGTGGTTGATATGTATGTCTGTCAATGTTTACAATTATTTATGGTTGCTATAAACTCATAAGATATTGAATTTTTAGTGTGAAATAAATCTTCCATTGACACAGCGGAAATTATGTGGTCAACAAAACCAAAAGAATTTCCATTTGTGTTGTGATTGAAAGCGCAGCTTTACAACTTAATAAAACACATTTGATTTTCCATACGAAATGGTATATCTTAACAGAATGTTAATATAAATGTACATAGTTATAATGGTCATGTTAAAGTTGTGCTTACAAACAATGATAACTCCCTTAATTCCATTCTTTAGGTTTGAGTATTATCAGTGAATACAACTTTAACTGAATATCCGATTTATTTGAACCAAATTCCGGTTAATTTGTGCGATAATTTTGATTGCGATATATGTGTCCAGAAACAAAGAATTTGTGACTTTTTCTTCAAGGGTATAAATATAAAAGTGAATCACCGATCAAATAATAAATCATGTGCGAAAGCCAAAAAGCAACTGAAAAAAAATACAATTTTATTGATTTACTGACTTAAATCTTATCTAAATCCATCTATTTATAAACTTAAATTAAATTATACTATTTACGAATATTGCATAGAGTTGGGGTATGTACTTTAGACGTCACAGCACAGTCAACGTCACGTTACTCTAACGGTACAATTCCAATCAAACAAAAAATTAATAGGCATTTGCGTATGTACATACATATGTATGTACATTCATATATTGCAAAATACATATGTAAGAATGAGTATTTGTGAATAATTGCATTAGGAAATCGCTTGATTTGTTATCATGTGGACGATAAGCAAATGTATAATGGATTGATGTCTGCCAGAGTTGGGCAAAAACACATTAAGATGATATAAATGAAAGAGAATAAAGTATTCCATATACATAAATATAAATATATTTGAATTTATAACTTGATAAACTGCTAAAAAAATAATATATCCCTGTACAGGGTATAAAAAATATGTAAATTATTGATACGATTACATAAGCTTCTTTTTTATATTTTATAAATTCACTTATACATTTAAATAAGTATATTCCAACGAACGCCATTGTGTCTATCGCCTTTTAGGTTTTAATTTGCTTATCACATGCTTATACATACATAGACACACACACACACACACACATCTTGCGTACGGACACACACACAGAGACACAAGTAATCGCAATCAGCCATGGCATTTGGTGAGCGCTATCAGCTATCAGACGTTAAATAAATAATACTTAATGCCACATTATTGTCAGAGGCAACGTCGAGAACTGTCGATTTCATACCACACTTGTACTATGTACTATCCGCCTTTTGCATAACTTCCATCAGTGTACTACTATTTGTCGATGTGACCTCATACACTTAAGTAAATAGGTAGTGCCAAAGAGGGAGTAGAGTCGTTCCTTCTATCTCTAATTTATCTTCACGACGTCGGTCTTTTGCATCGCGTTTTAAAAGGCGTCTCTAATTGTGCAATTTATTTGGCGTTTTATCTACTGCATTTAATAGCTATTAAATACTACGCTCGACATTTTGAACAACCTGTCGTGCATTGTGTCTATATATATGTGAACATGCATGTAGTATGTATGTTGTTGTAACATTATGAGCCATCAAACAAAATACAGTCAAACTTAACTAAAGCGAATAGCTGTCTGCCATTTTATAATGCGTATGGCAAAGTTTATTTTAATCAGTATTAAGCAGTTTACTCGTTTACCAATTATATTGAATTTAAGATCAAATTTTGTCGATTTTCAATTGAGTTTGTAAATGGTTTGTAACTTATGGGCCGGTTAACGGCAGGACCGAAAAGTTAATCAAAAATAGTAGTTTTGATAAAAATAAGTTATATTCGATAAATCAAAAGTAATTTTTTCAGAGACTACTAAGAGCATTTAGTCAATCTTTTTAAATTTAAATTGAACACGTAAATCGAATAACAACATTTATTCTAGCTGAGATGGACTATATATACCAAGGATACTAGTTTTCAGGAAAATAAAGAATATATACATTGGCCACATATGTAGTAGTCAATCATAGAGTTCCCTCTGAACTTTTTTCAATTATCCACGAGTTGCCAAGAGTTTGACTAAGAAAAGTTCAAGTCAGAATGTGAAACACAGTTGCATATATGCAAATGATATACTACAGTAATCATATATGCTATGTGCGAGTGTGATATTGCTTGCATTATAATTCGCTTACCGTTCGCTTGCACACCACATCACACACAAACACACAACCAGGCATAAGAACACACACACACACACACACACAGTTTGCCCAAACTCCCGCACACATAAACAGACTACAAAAACCACACAACCCAACACGTCGCCACACACACCATAGCACACAAATCGCACATAGCCGTTCCTACAGACACACACTTGCAAAGCACAAGGCAAACGAGCTAGAGTCCTCTAAATAAGAGTGCTCGACTAGAAGACACTCTGTACTCAGGTGTAAATTGTCCTAATTGTAGAACGAACAGAATATCATTTTGAACAACGCTTTTTGTTTGGCGTGTTTACAGCTAGTATGTGAAGACTTAGTATAACAGTGGAATTTTATATGCAATGGTATGTGTGCAATGGTAGACACACAAGCATGCACACACACACACGTGTCATGAGCTGCAGGCGATAGATGGCGCTGTTTCCTGCCTTAGCTTCGTTTCGCTGATGACTTTTTCATTAGGAAACCAAACAGAGAACATATCAAAAGTTGTAATTACTAAACTTTCGTTTAAATCCAGGTTTTTAAAATGTATATATTTATATTTATTCAGCATGCTAACACTTTCAATTTTAATTATAATTTCAATTTGATTTCACCTTATCATAAAACACTTATAAATTATTCTGGTCGTTACGGTCACAAATTGTTAAGATAATGTTCTCGCTATTCGTATCATTGCAGGTGATCGTTGATCAACATATACAATAAATTAAGCAATTCAAAAAATGATCAAATTAAACACCTTTCAATACGATGGCAACATAAGGCTAACTCATACTAACTGCATCAACAAAGATATTCCCATAATCGTAGGGCTTCAACTATTATGTTGATCAAAATAGTGGAATAAGTCTAACTGATTTTGCTGGTAGCATCTATGGGTGGGCATTGGCAGTCGGATAACCCTAGCGCCTTATTCCCGCCACTGATGTATGTGGCAACAACTTTGCTTGCCACAAGCGGTGTTATTGGATTCGAGCAAAACTTTTCAATTGCTTACGAAAATCTACTGGAAACATGGAACTTTGACAATCACACCCTGTCACCAACATCAGCACACACACCACCAACCAGAGCCACAGCCACAGCCACAGCAACAGCCACAGCCACAGCGACAACAGGAACAGGAACACAGCCGTCTTCTCAGTCAATTTTAAACGATTCAGGCAATGATGCCATAGACGAAACTGTGCCTTCCCTAACAACATTCAATTACTACAACGAATCTGCCGCTGCGGCCGAATGGTCTCACTTTTATGATCTCATTTTATCCTGGCAGGGCATTTGTTTGATTGCCGTCTTCTGTACGTTTATCGTTGTCACAGTCATTGGGAACACTCTCGTCATTCTGGCTGTTTTGACCACACGAAGGCTTCGCACCGTTACAAATTGCTTTGTCATGAGCTTGGCTATTGCTGACTTGCTTGTCGGTATTTTCGTGATGCCGCCGGCTGTCGCTGTTCACCTTACAGGTAAGCAATGGAAATGCCTAATGTGCTTAACATACATAAACGACATATTCATTTACGTAAATATACTTATATTTTTATTACATAATTATAACTTACTCAATGCTGTGCAACAATTAATATACGATTATTTTAATCCTTTCAAATAATTGCTCTTTTACAATTCGATTTTTGAAGCCTACTAGTCTTCTTTGATTCGTATTTATTAATAATTTTCTATAATCTATACGTAATAAAACTTTGAAATAATATAAAATCAATATGAACAAAAAGGGATTATATTATTTATGAATTGAATTAATTAAAATATCAATAGCAAAATTATAATAGTTTGATCTTAAACATATTTAGTCAGTGTATAAAGTAAATACAAACACAACATTTCTAAGTTTGCTTGAGATATGTTTGGAAACAATCCGATCTGGCTGACTTCAATATATCGTATTTACTGATTGCAGCAAAAAAATGAACGTCTACCCAGTCTCATAAATAAAGCTATAAAACTGAGAGTGTATTGTAACGCCTCAACTCAACTCAACTCAGACACGCCTCCTTTAAGGCGTTTTACATACGTGACGCATTAACAATATCCTCTGCAAGCCCATAAAAAAGACTCACGTTTGGCATTTCAAACTCATAATACTTATAGAGATTATATCGTTTTTTAAAGAGATTTCTACAAAGAGAGATTTAGCTAAAGAGTTTCGCCACATTTACGCCTGGAAAGTATGCACCAGTTGCCAGTGAGTTGATTTAGGTCAGGTAGGCAGTCAGGTCAATTCATAAAAATAAATTGAAATATAGCAAAAGAGAAGAATCATGCTGTCAATTCAAATAATAACTATCTTGTCACATCGAATGTGTCGTTAGGATTTGATTGAGCCAGGTTACATTTAATACTCTTGGTATACTTGGGCCTTTGATGGGAGCTCATATAATCATATGTTTTTATAAGTGTCGCATAATTATGTTAAGCACCTTATATGCAACGCTATTTATACGCTTTTATTGACTCTTTCTATTCGTTTCAGGCTCATGGCAACTTGGTTGGGTGCTTTGCGACATTTGGATATCCTTCGATGTATTGCTCTGCACGGCATCTATTTTGAGCTTGTGCGCAATCAGCGTTGATAGGTATTCATTTGGAGCTTAAATTATCGTCTTGAAGTAGTAGCTCAAGCATTTTCATATTTTTATAGGTACCTTGCTGTTACACAACCGCTCACCTATTCCCGCAAGCGGCGTTCGAAGCGTCTCGCACTTTTAATGATTCTTATCGTTTGGATACTGGCTTTAGCCATTACGTGTCCCCCCATCCTAGGCTGGTGAGTACTATTATTATACACTCCTACACAACGAGAGCGGGGACCTTGCGAATAAATAGTACATTACCATATCTATGTGGATATGTATGTACGTTTGTATGCCACATCCTCCGCAATTTGCTTTCCATAAAAAATAATGTTCTTTTTAAAGAGTAGAATAATTTACGAGTGTTTTCATACTATAAATATGCATTTATGCAAGCAAGCAAGCAAAAGTGGTAAATTTTACAAGTGATCGACTCGAAGATACCCTGCACATTCGACTCATTCACAATCCTTACCCTGGATACTTAGACAGAGAATCAATCACAAGTTATTAGTTATCAGTTAATTCGGAAATGTCTTAACTGCAAAAGGCAGTATTCATAGAATACATATAGCTAGATATTATGAATATTGATTAAATATTTTACAGTCCGTTCTGCATTTCTTTTGTTAGGTATGAACCTGGTCGACGAGATTTACGAGAGTGTCGCTACAATCAAAATGAAGGATATGTCATATTCTCGGCGATGGGTTCATTCTTTATACCCATGGCTGTAATGATTTATGTGTATGCGAGGATTTCGTGTGTTATTGCAAATCGACACGACAATATGACCGACATTAACGTCCACAACAAGGTAAGTCATACATACTAATACTGAAAAGTTAACATAAGTTAAAGCTGATATTTTATATTTGAGCTACGGAAAAATTTTTGAAAACAAAAAGTTTTCTCAAACATAGACGGAATTATCAATTGTTTAAATATTATTCGTAAAGCTTTTACAGTAATTACAGCAGTTCATTCGCGCCTTTTTGAAACGGGAATTAATTTAAAATGAAAGCATTTTGGGGAAAGAAGATTTTATTGTTTAGTCAAATAAAAAAAGATAAATAAACTAGATAATAATTCTGGTTCAAACTCCAATTTTCATCCAGAAATAATAAAATTGCAAATGTTTTCAGACGAAATGGCCAAACTGAGAAGATGAAAAGGGTAATGCTAAGCAAACTACATAAAGAACTATATTGGACGTTTAAACCATTAAATATGCGATTTTTGTATTATTAAAATTGCCAAAATTAAAATGAAGTTAATGAGTGCGGTAGTCAAAATTGTTTACACAGGTAAACTGTAACTGTCAATCAAGATGATCGTTTTAGTGTAAAAAAGAAAATTAAAATTAGACTTTTGAAGATTTAAAGTAGCTTTGAAAACAATATTCTTTTATACAGAAATTTAAACGCTACACCGCCGCCGATGTTGAAAATGAGTTTTCGGAGCACGAGCACAGTACGGGCTTTAAGCAGAAACAGGCAACGGCACGGACATTCTCCAATCAGACAATATCCAAGGAACTGCATGAAATTGTACTGAGCGATAGCGACAATCTTGGCGTGGCTAATGCAGGTGGTGTTCCTCCTGGAAATTGCCAGTCATTGCTGGCGCTGCCATCGAGCCACAGTGGCAGTGGAAGAAACGGTTGCTATGAACTAACGCGTCCCTCCTCATTGTCCCTGAAACGCACGTCTACCGCTTCAACGACAATGACCACGATGACAAGTGGTCTGGGTCCAAACAGCAGTCTACTAGATGCCCAATGGCAGGCTCAACCGCAGTTACCAAAGCAGCAGCAACAGCAGCAACAGCAACAACAACATCATGGCCGCCCCCACAGCCTTCAGCACTCGCATCTTACTGTGGTTGGTGTCGGTGGTGGTGTCAACCGGCTGCGTGGCAACCATTATCATCAGTCAGCAGGGTTAGCTGAGGCAAGTGATGTTTCCACTGCAACAACAACTAATATGAAATCTCTGTCGAATCGCATTACTTCGCTTAAAAAGGAAAACAAAACGACACAAACGTTAAGCATTGTCGTCGGTGGTTTTATCGCATGTTGGTTACCATTTTTTGTCTACTATCTCATAACACCATTTCTGGCCGAGCATCAAGTCAGTCGCATGCTGGCCAAGGCACTCACCTGGCTCGGTTGGTTCAACAGTGCCATCAATCCATTTATCTATGCATTTTACAGTGTCGATTTTCGTGCTGCCTTCTGGCGATTGACCTGCAAGCGCTTTTTCAGCGATGGCCAGAAACCGCAGTTTCCCACAAACACCGTGTCACTTCGACGATAGTTGTGACATGTCGCATGCAACACGCCCACCTGCCCCCCTCCCTTGAATACTGAAAAGCCGATAATCGAGATAGAACTTGACAGCCACATAATACTGCTTTTAGTCTACAAATACATATAGAGCCTGCGACTGCAGTGCTCAAATTAGAACTTGCATATTATTGCATCCTCACACAGTAATTAAATGTAAAATGTGTAATTAAATGTTAATTTGTGCAGTTTGTCTGTTGCTCTTGGGTGTCGTTCTTTCAAATGAACAAACCCAGAAATGCCTAAATTAGTATATTCAAATCCAGCAGTTTAACAATATAATCCTGCCCCCAGTTAAGGGCCCACATTGGGACCGTAAAACGAAAACCACATTGTGGTTTGTTTTGGACGGAAAATCTATTCATTGTTAACCGGGAAGATGCAGCCGAAAACATTACATGTGTTTACCAGTTATAACAGCTATTTAGCCGAATATCTAACACCCTTGCACAATAATGAATAATGTAACAGATGCCCAATCAATATTCCACATACAATTATACATTCGTTGAGAATCAATTAGTAATTTCATAACTATAACTAACTCCACATTAAATGTGCGTCAATAAGGATCGGGGCCAGCTGGAGGTGAAAAGTCAGAAAGTGTTATGTCACTATCGTAAATATCATAAACAAGAGTTTTTATTGGTATGGACACACATATACATATAGGTATACATATACATATACATATACATATACATATACATATTCATATACACAGAATGTATACATAGCATTTATGTAGAATCCTAGTACTTATGCACATTTTATTGTATCAAATAAACTTCCCTGTTAAAAAATTTGAGATTATAAAAATGTCTACTTCCACAGCAAACAGCATAGTATTGTTCTATGTACCAAAAGGTATTTTTAAAAAACTATGAACATAAATATATATATTAAAATGTTATTGTGATTTAGTGTTAATCGAACCAAAAAAAAAAGCTACCAGAAAACATACAAAATACAATACATATGTACATGTAGATTAACTATATATTTTAGCATTATTTACCTAGATATATCCCAAAAACAAACTCGATTTAAATAAACATGTAGCTCTTACTACGATTACTTTGGCGATAAAAAGTAACACGGCAATAGGACAGTTACAAATGTTGGCTAATATAAGAATTATTTATCGCTAGAAAATATGAATGTCAAATTATATAGCACATATGTATGTATTTATTATTCCATTGTTGTAAGTAGTAGCTGCTCTGAAGTGAAACAGTATTTTAGCTGGATTTATTGTAAACCCGATGTAAAATATCATATTCAAAACATGTTAAAACTTTATCGCTAAATGCCACTTTACCCACCGCTCAGTCTCATTTATATATATGTATATGCGAATAAATTATGCATTCAATTATGCCATATACTCTACTTTAACATAAACAAAAAAAAAGTTGTTTCACTTTACCTATACTTATGCATATTAATTCAACGCGGGTCAATACATTTATAGATGCAAGTTGTGGAGGCTATTAATGTACTAGTTATTAAATCAAAAACATAAAACAAAAAAACCTTAATCATTATAAATAAGAAGTAATAGAACAATAAAACTTTTCTCAAAATAATGCATATTTATATTTAATATGTTAATGGGGAGGGAGGGCAGTTAAAAATATGCAAATGAGTTATGCTGGTGCTATATGGAGAGAGTAAACAAGAACCTTTAGGACGCACGTACAGACGGACAGGGCTCAATTGACTCGGAATCGAGCAAGAATATAAACATATACTTTTTAGGGTCTGCCACGCCACTTTCTGCCTGTTACACAAAGTTTACTCAAAGTCAATATCACGCTGTACAGGGTATAATTTCAGCTGAGCATGACGACCGCAGCTGCTTGCAGTCTCGTAGCAATACAACAACAAAACACATGAAAGTGTTGTTGCTGAAGTCGGAGCATAGCTTAAACTGTTATTCCATACAAATTTGACCCACTTGCAATTAGAATATTGCAAGAATATCCTTCTAGCTCTTCCCGTAATTTAGCTTGTTAGTCCTTCGGGACAAATATATATATATATATATATATATATATATATATAAATAAAGTCATTTAATCCGGAAAGTTAATGAAATTTCCATGACCTATACATATACATAACTTCTAGTCGAAGTTGTTGAACTCTTTATGACTGCTTCATTAGCTGAAAATGTAAAATGATTAATTAAATGCCACATACTCGGAAATAAGCCAAAGGATAAGCCTGTAGAATGAGCGCTAGTTGAGTTGGAAATACTTGGAAATTTTATACGCATATAAATAATCGTATGTAAGTATACATACATACATGCATACATACATGCTCACAAACTTACTCATTGCTTCTAATTACACGACGGTAAATATGTACACACCAATTTTTTTCTTTTTTTTTATTTATGTAAAAATGTACATACATACATATATGTAAAGTCATATGATGTCAGTGCAAGGAGCCACGACAACAAAAAATCCAAATTACCGTGGTTTTAAACTCGTTTACATTGTGACAGCAAAATGTGTTTTAATTCATTGGAGACCCTTTTCCCTTCATTCTTAATAATATATGCATGTTCATGCATAAGTATACACATGTATGTACATATCCATATGTATGTGATTACGTAAGTCTGATGACCGCATTCTTTTTTCTTTTTTGCTGCTTCACCCATTCACCCTTTTCAAAGCTTACTTTCGACTCTAAAGAGTGTAAAATGGAAATACTCGACTGAGGGATTCCACTGGATTTATACATAAATGTTCCTAAGTTCTTACATACTCATAAGTCTTGATTCGTTGTTGATTTGCTGTCTTCAATTTGCATATGACTACGACAATGTAACTTCCTTGTTTATTATTCAATTGTGCGTAATTAATTAACAGCAGTAAGTATATTATATACCTTAAATGAGGTTTGTGACTGAATCAAATAATGAGGTCAGTTTGCTGGACCTCAATATACCCTATTTGCAGATGGGAAGTCTATGGAATCTGCATTTGCACCCAAGTGCCTACAAAGAGTACACTTTATGGGCCAAAGATGTCACCCTTATGTTTGTGGGTGCAGAATGTGTTGGGAGACCCAAATTCAGATGGTATTTTTATTATAGATCTATATTAGACCACTATACATATCAAATATAAAATACACTTACCTCCTTAACTTAGAAATTGACAATCTTAACTTGATTTTACACATTTTGCGTTGTCTTTTATTATAAATAAACTTAGTGTTAATTACACATATGCTTAAGTAAAACAATTAAATACATGTAATTGTATTTTTATGCACTTGTATGTTTTCTTCGGTTAAGTAAAGAATTATGCATATCCTATAGAATAAATATACTGGTTAGAATGGATGCTTTGCTTGGGCCTTAGGCACGAAACATGTTCATGTGATTTCGTGGCAGTTTCTGTTTACAAATTCTCCGGCAAGTCAAACGCCAGAAAGCAGCTCGGAAGTCGGGGTTAAAGGCATAAATGAAGGGATTAATGGCACAGTTAAGCCATCCCACCCAAGTGAAAAAGGACATTAGACCCTCGAGCTTTTTCAACTGCGGCAGAAATGGTATCAACAGATAATATACAAAGAACGGGGTCCAGCATGCGATCAGACCTCCCATGACAATCGTCAGGATTTTCGTTGTCTTGGAGCTCTTGGTCTTTGTAGAAACTCGCATAGGAATACGATGACTTGCCATGGGTCGACGCATCCGTTGCGAATTGTTAGTTGATCGATCAGAGACTTTACTGTTTGCAGTTCCCAGCGATGAGTTATCGTTATAACACAACGTTGGCAGGGACAACGCTGAAGCACATCGTGTGTGGTATCTGCAATTGTTACCCGAACAATGAAGTAATGATGACACACGAGAAATTTCCATCAGTTCGTAAAATGTTGTTTGATGTTTCAATTTCATTCTTTTATCCGTAAACTTTGTCTCCTGGCATTTAATGCATTTGACGTTGTTGGTGCTGAAAATTGGATTAGCATGGGCTCTCATCACACTGCAACGGGCCTCACAGCATGGCAAACATTTATGTGGATTGCAACGATACTGTTCCGATTCCGATATAAAATTGTCACCATCCACATCATAGTCAGCCGTACGTTCCGTGTTCTGATAGTACGGATATCGAATTAGATGGTATAATGGAATGATATTTGTTGAAATAATTACCGCATCGCGCACAATGTGCGCTCGTCGCGATGTCAGGACATAGCCAATCCTAACGTAAACATATAACATGACTGTCAGAGGTATAAAGAAAGAGCCCATTGCTGAGTAAACGACATATCCTTTATTCTGATTGTAGCGACAGTCAATAGAATCCTGTTGTTGACGGTTTCTTCCAGGTTCATACCTATAAATACATATAATAATGTATAACTTTGTTACAATTTAATTGTAGTCCTTCATTGCCCTAACCAAAAAATATATTTGTACATTCTTAAATTTACATTAATAATAAAAAATCAAATCAAATTCATAGATAAACAGAAAATGTTGGAAATAGATTAGATAGATTTAATCGATTTCTTGTTTCCTTTGATATGATTTATAAGAAATACTAAATGTTAAGAAAATATATTTTAGATAATATTGTTACTAATCATTAAATCAAAATATTGCTCAGCAGTATCATAGCTTTGTGCAAATTTATGTAACAGGCATATATATTCTTGTTCAGTATCAAAGTAAGTAATTTTAGTTAGTAATTTTATTATTATTAAAATACTTATATTGTTAAAGAATGTTACACAAAACTGACAAATTATATTTTTACTTCATATAGTAACAAAGCTCTAGGGTACATCAAATATTTGGCAAACATAAGCTGTTCTTTAGCTTATTTATGAAACTGAAATAAATTGAATAATTTGAGAGGGCAATAGAACTTAATTAACTATTTTAATGTAGGCCCATATAAAAATTGTTTGTTTAGCCCAAATGTAATATATCTATCTAATATAGGTTTCTATATATATAGTACATTGGTGTGGATACACTCACCAGCCTAGCATGGGTGGACATGTAATAACAAACGCCAGTAACCAAACGCCAAGAATCATTAACAGTGCCAATCGCTTGCAACGCCACTTTTTCGAATATGTCAACGGCTGTGTCACTGCGAGATACCTAAGTACAAAGCAATAAAAGAAGGGGGGAAAAAATAAATATAAAAAAAAAAAGTAGAGTAAATGAAAACAAAAGCCAGTCGGCATATTGTTTATAAAGCTGTTGACTAACGTTCCTAGCAAACAGCACACTATGGAGTCAACAAGGAACTTGGAAATGCCATTAAAATGTAATTGAAACTTCCAACAAAAGCAGCAAGCACTACGTATACGAATGTATATCGTACGTACCACCCACAATTTCACAGTCTACTGTCTACGGTCGACTGCCGGATCCTTGCTACTGCTATTGTTGTTTCCGGCCATACAGTACACTGTATACTGTATACTGTATACTGTATACTGTGTGCTGTATACAGTATATAAAGTGCATAAAGTACACGTAACTTTGGCTTTAAACGTTATGAACAGAATGGGTCAATAAAAATATCTTTGCACAGTATTTGCACCTTTTTATGCGCTTATGCCGTCATCCCAATGAATTGTATTTTTCTTCTTTTTTTTTTTTTGTATATCAATAAATTAGGGCATATCATAAAATTTAACGAGTTTGTTGACCAAAGGGAATGCTGTATATACGAGTACATTTACAGGCACTCCAAAGTAAAGCTGCAGGTTACTTACAAACATACATAAATATTGCATAATTAAAATTATATTCATATCAAAATTATAACAGTCTCACTGACCTATCCAAGCTAATGGCACACAAACTGAGAATAGATGCTGTGCAGAGCAAAATGTCAAAGAATATCCAAATATCACAGAGCGTCCAGCCAAGTTGCCAGGAACCTGAGAAATATACAAAATAAGTTTACGGAAATATCTAGTTAAAATCTTGATAAATAACCAATGTAATAATATTATATAATATAAATACTATTGGTCCTTGTCAAACTTAATTTGCATTTCTATTCAATGGCCTATGCAAATAATAATCTTATGTTAAGAATGTATTAAAATGACAAAATTCAAATCATAATCAAATTGTAAGCCCCACCACATCCACCGAAGTAGTGAGTTTTCTGCAAAAAGACTCAATAGGCGGCCTGCCTATACTTAAGTCAGAGCAGTAAAAGATTTCTGATTTTAATATTTTGCATAATTTATGAACTCAGCATCTAAGGTTGTTGCCAGCCAAATCTAATTATATACTGCTTCAATTGAAAATTGACAAAAAGGGGTATAACAGCGTTGTGTAAATGCAGATACAATTTGTTTTCTATTTGGGATAACTATATAGATTACGAAATACATCTCACAGCGTATTTGTGTTACATAGTGATGTCAGATAATTGTGTATTTGTGTAGGAATACATGTCACATATCGTGACTCAGAGCTAGATACATATAAGGTATCTCACGGTCGAGCCCACTACGCAGTACAGAAATCAGAGGTTTTGCTTGGTTTTTACAATCAGGAGTATTTGTTAGCCAACCATTGATATTGGTCACGCTATGAAAGGTTTTGCTTGATTGTTTCTCTACAGAAACTTCTGCCTACGCTGCTGCATTTAGTTATCCATTCAAAGTAAATACATAAATCGATTTTATAATACTTATCAACCATTACCACTGTGAGACTAATTGCGTGAGCTAATTGATAAGCTAAATAAGTGTTCTAATATAATGTATTAATCGTGGGCAGCAATCAGTTTTCAGATATTTATAACTGGTTTCTATATTTATATCATATTTGGTTATTTGACTAGTATAAATAACATTTGAGAGCTTACAAAGATATGCAAATATCAAAGGTTGTTCCTCCATTAGCCACTGGCAAAAGAGCTATTTGTCAAGGACAAACTTTATTATTTTTTCACAAATTTCGGTTCACAAATAGCTCGCATGCCTGATAGACCATACTCGAGGTATGCACTGTAACTATAAGCATTGTGGTGGCCTACCCCTAACGCTTTCGTTTTTATTTTTTTAAATGACCATTTGTTGTTAAGAAAAAATTTTAAAGGTATAAAGCTGCAAAATTAAGCATTTTGGGAATTTGAAAGGCATGTAACTTGTTTTGGGCCTGCCTATAAAAGTATGTAAGTATTCATAATTAAACAAAGCAAAACAATTACCCTTTGCTAAACGCTAAGCTCTTGAATATTTTATTTTGATGTTTTCGCTTGGCAAACATTGTTTGAAAAATTCTTTAATACAGCGGACTCAAAGAAAGTTGTCTTAAGATTACAGAGATTTCAAATAAATAAAAAAAAAATACAAATAAATAAAGAAGAAATCTAAGAAGTATATGAAGTTCTTCTACATATTCTGGAATGTAATATAAATATTATAATATAATAAATAAACGCATCTGTCGTTATCTGTTTGTCAAGCAAACACATCACTGTCAGCACTAGAAGCAATATATTCAAAACATATTTCCTATATACTTCCCACCATTTACAGGGTATTTATTAATCAAACATTGGGTGTTTCCGGAAATTCCTTCAGGATAACCGAGAGCGGAATGAACCCAAGATAATTCTCACATTCTTAGCAACGGGTATATTAGTTGAATGTTCGACTTATACATACCAATGATGTGTAGAGCAACTGCTGGTGGCATCACGAAAATACCGACAAGTAAATCGGCAACTGCCAAACTCATCACAAAACAATTCGTAACCGTGCGAAGTCTTCGTGTGGTCAGCACAGATAATATGACTAGCATATTGCCAATTACGGTTACCAATATAAGCAGTAGGAATATAGCCACAGCCAAACACTTTGGCCATGCCATGCTCTCAAAATAGGAGTTCATCATACAATTATTATTGTTTGATCTCTTGCTTGTTAGTCATTCTGTTAGAATTTCCATGTTTATAATTGTTGAATACAATTTGTTCTTGCATTGTGTTTAATTCCAGGTATTATTTGCTAGCAAGCGCACGCTAATTTGCTAAATAAAATATATAAATTTAAATGGCTATTAATTGCATGTACATATGTATAGTAAACAAAGATATACAACAGCCGAGAGTCCGCGATTTAAATTATGGCTAAATTACAACTTAAATTAACTTATAACCTTATAACCTTATGAGATATAAGCTATGCCTCATATGTACAGGCATAAAAGCGTCAGAAAGTCTAAGTATGTAAATAAGATTTGTTAGCTACATTGACACACCTTTCAGGTAAATATTAAATGCAAACGATACATCACAAAGATTCTCATATGCAAGTCTAGAACTTTGTTGATAAAATAACTTAAAACTCTATGAGAGAGATCTTTACTATCAGTTAGCGTTGCTTTATTGCCTTCATTTAATATTCAACACAGTTCATATTTCATTTACAATTGCAGTAAATTTAGTTGTTTGTTACACATTTAAATTGCTATTGATTTGATGCAATATATTCGGATTTAAAACTTTTTATTGTAATTATTGGCATGTGAATATCACTCGTTACTTGAAATAAGTAAAGGAATACTAGGTATATTTCTTTTTATTATTGAATTCGCACAGTTGCTGTTAGCACACGTTGACTACAAACTGACAGAGCAACTCACTGGCGATTCGCAAGCGTTTGGGATTGAGCGTTGCTAACGCTTCGTATGCGCAATATTTTTTATTATTGGCGGCTAAAGTACACAGAATACGGCAAGCTAAAACAACAAGAAAATCAACAACAGGGGAAAATCTTTAGCCGTTTGAAACTTTTTCGTTCTGTTGCTTTTTGGAATTTTTATTATTATTTTTAGCTTTATTTAAACGCGCGCACACATTTTTTTGCTATTGCCTCTGTTTGGAAAATATTCCGAAATTTGTAAATAATGCCTTCTATTCAATTATTCAGAAAGAAATCGCACAATACCTATACAAAATAAAACAAAAAGATTTTTATATCAACAATCAAGTAACAATGTTGCATTTGTAATACTGTGAAATCGTAGGAGCCATTGAAAATTTATTATAAATGTATTAATAATTAACAATAAGAGGGTATTCAATTATAAATATATACATTAAAATATTCAAGCCTTATCTTACAATTGCCAGAAAAAAAAAAAGCAAACAATGCTTGAATAAGTTGTCCCATTTATTATTATATTATATAATAGTGATTCCTTAGAGAAATTAAAAATGTTAAATTTATTATCCTGAACCTCATTGTTGAAATACAAAGCCAACTTGAATGCAACAGGTAATTATTATTAATTGAAGTTATTTGTCAGCCTCATTTGAAAGCCGCAATTTCACATAAAATGGGAGTTATGAAAAAGGAGTACGATATCAAGTATGAACAATACTAACGTGATTAATTAACTATTGATTAAACTTACTACGTTTATCCAGGTTAGTAATGCTTCTTAATAAATGTTAACACAATTATTATTAATTGAATTGTTACACTTCGTAAGATCAAAGCACACTTTTCCGGTGAACTGAGTTGGTCGTTTCCAATTGCGACAGGAAATAACAAATGTTCCACTTTATATGTATGCTTTGGAATTGCGGAGACTTGAACTGTTATCGGCCAATTAATTGATAAATTTATCTGTTGATTATGGCTTTAATAGACATTGACATGTGTCCCTTGCGTTCGTTATTAATTTTAGATAGTCATATACTGAATTTATTCACATACGGTATTCACATACGTTAACATCATTTCTGGGAACTATCAGATTTATTCAAAAATATTTCGAAGATTTGATAGATATTTTCTTTACTTTTTATTGAGTCTGAGTTGGAGTCGGATCCGATTAAACATTCCACTCACAGTAATTTTTTTATTCTGAGAGCCTTCTGCGTCCTAACGCGAGGAAGCGTCGCGTACGACTAAAATAATTCTCGAAGAGCAACAAATTTTTTCTAATTTTCCTAACGTTTTACTGGTCTTTGGTCTTTATGCTAACTTTCATTAGCCCATACATATGCATGTCAACTACACATACATACACACACACGCACATTTTTATTTGTGAGTGTGCAGCTTTGACAGCCAACTATAATTCGCGTGCCCCGAATACTGCTTGGTTAATTATTTAGGTAATTATTTTGGGTTCGCTTGAGCAGAAAGAAGGATGTTGTAAATAAACTGTTGAGAGACACCCAAAATTTAACATACATTTATGTGTCAAGCGAGAGCATAAGAGTAATCGACTTAGAGATGCACTATAGCTTGTTTAATCTCTCCCTTTACTCTTCCTTTATGGGAGGTACAAAATGCAGTTTAATGTATATAATTCATATGCGTTAAATTTGATCTGATAAAAATCTGTACTATTTATGCGAGTAGTTTCCTAGAAATATATTTTTCACTTGCACCTGTTGCTATAAAGTTGAACAGGCTAGAGCACAATGCATGTGCCAACAAATTTCATTCATAAACAATAAAATGAGAAGGTCATTAGCATCTAATTTGACATGATACTAGAACGAGGTTCGTTAAAATCGATCACCCTAATGACTCTACTTCTTAAGTTGGATACATAAATTAAGCACAGACGAAACCTAACCATGCTCATGTTTACAGTGTTTGGAGAAAGTACACATCCACAAGAGTATGTATCGTATGTACATAGGTATGTACATGTATGCGTCATGCTTTTGTTTACCTGACCATTTTATATTTCATGGCTAATTGTGCGTTGATTGACGAGCAAAAAGCAAACGATATTAATTAAAACACATAAAAATGAAAGAGTGGAGTGTGGTTGACTGGAAGATGCCCTCTGAGGTACCCAAAAACTGTCAGTTTGCCTTGAATTTAATGAAACTATACCCATAAGTTTTGCTGTATTGTTGTGCTTTATTGTTATATGTCTGGTATTTGAGGAATTTCAAATTTGTTGCGAATATAATATTAATATTTTGTTGTCGGGCGTGCAGTAAGGATTTCAGAAACTTAAATTAAATCTTATTTGCGAAATTGTGAAGCTACATACAAAATGGTGTCTTATAAGTAGTTTCCGATTTTATACATCTCTATTAATACATATTTTGCTATTTATTCTTATTAATATCTGTGCATAAATGCCGTTTTAACTTGGCCGCTGACCCCATTCGAGTCAGCAAATTGGTAATATATTTAATTGTTAAATGATTTATGTATATTAATACTTGATAGCTGTCGCATAATTTTGAAGTCGTTTTTATATCCATTTATAAATATACTCAGTAATCTTCCATTGCAACTCCTGCAGATAGTTGGTCAAATACAATCGATACAGAATTGGGGCCTTGTGCTACATGCGCTGTATAACACATCCTTTAAATGAATTCATTCTCACATCAATCTCACCATCCTCAAGCTATATAAATAATGAAAATAGGCATTAATAAGGATATTCATGAAACTGCATAATGCATACCTCATCGAAGGCATAAATATCCTGATAACATGACGGGGATATACATCGCCTTAGACAGTTTAATTTAGATACCATAGCTGAGTTGAAGTTTACGCATAGAGAATTTTGACTACACGCTAGCTCGTAATCATGATAAATGATTTCCTGTCAGTAGACAAACCGATATTATTTATATTATTGATAAATCAATATTCTAAGTAAAGACTTGTGGTTCTTACATTTTTGCTTGTTTCCTTGTAAGCGTATTCCGGAAAATGAAAAGTCGCTGCCTTGGATAATAGATTACCATCTCGATGTACTTCTGAGGTGCAAATAATTATTTTCAATACAATAATTGAGCAAAACGCAATAGGACGCAGCATTGTTTTAATTCACCCGGCTGTCAGCTGTCAGATTAAAATTGTTGTTGTGCATTGTTAAGACACATTCAAGTAGTCAGTACACAAACCTCTGTTAACTCAGCGCTTTGTATTTACTAATGCTGTTGACAGTTAAGTGTGGATTGGTTAACAGCTGCTTAACATAACAGACAACCGCCGGCGTAGTATCAGCTGCGCTAGTTGGTGCCAACTAACATTGTTGGCAGTTAAGAGTGGGTCGTTTAACAGCAGCCTAACATAACAGACAACTGGCGACGTAGTGGCAGCTGCGATAGCTGGTTGTTGACTGTTAAGTGTGTATCAGCTAAAAGTTACAGCGCGTAACAAAATTTTGCCACCCTTGGTACTTTAGTACCAAAATTGGTACCTTATTTGTACGTTGGTACTATTTTTATTCTTCACCAGTGTGAACACCCGCGACATATGTGAAAATCCCAATTTAAAGTCACATATTCAGCAGCCTTAACATGAGTCCTGGTTTATTTGAAAAGTTTAAAAGAAAAATGGTCACATTAATATTGCTCGCGCGTTTTTAGTTTATTTTTATTTGTTTTTCGTAAAGTGGGAACCGTGGGAATAAAAACAATTGATAAGATTTAACACAGCATGCACTATATTTCTGTATATGTATGAGCATATATATATATATATATATTATAGATAAGTATTATATACCTTGATTATTCATTTATTTATTTGTATAAATAGTTGTATGTGAATATACATATATTATATTATTTTGTGCAAATATATATTTTTTATTTCTTTTATAATACGTCAATAATATAAGTTGTTTACCAAGAGACCCATTTTGGTTACATGTATTGTATACGTAGTTCAAAATATTATATTTGCATAGAGACACATTTTTATTACATATTATTTATATTGATTATTTATAGAACTAAGAACAACTCCATTGAATGTATGTTGATGAAATACTTATGATTTAGAAGTTTAGCTTTGCTAAATTGTTTAAATCAAGCTAATTTAGGCTATTTTATAACATTAAAATTAAAGATTCTATCAATACTGTAGATGTCACGCAATATTATTTGATATTGGAAGTAATTATATGATAATAGAGAGCTTAATGTCAGAAATAAGTATTGCATTATAAATATTGGCATTAAAAATAAAATTATCACAACTTATAAGCAATTTAGTTTTTTTTTAAGCTTGAAACCGAGCTTTCTTCTTAATGGAACCCTTTTTCCGATTCAGCAATATACGATTCCTTGAAATGTAGTATGGAATGGTATTTAATAAAGATGTGGGATGAACAAAAAGATAAGCTTGTTTATCCTGGAAAAAAAAAGTAAATTTTATGAAACTAAATATAGGTATATAATTTTAAATATTTAAAATACCATTTAAACACAAGCCTCGTCGCTCCTTAGCATTTTCTGTGTCTCTGCAACCAAATCGACTTGACCCTTTTGACTGAGTGATTGGTGTCGATCAATAGAGCCGCGTATGGTGTAATGTGTAGTTCCAGGCAAAGAGTCACTGTACTTATATTTCAATAAAGTTTTACGGCAAATACCAAATCTATTTGGTATAAAAGAGAGTATTAATTAAGCATTCACAATCAAATTAATAGATATATACTTCGACAATAAGATGATCAAATCCTGACGATACTGAGAAGTTAGAATTGCATATAGATATGGATCAGCACAAGAGTTCAAGGGATAGAAAAATACTAATAATATTTTCGATTTTGTAACGTTTATCAGCGGATATCCGGCTAAAGCAGTAAGTCCAAAGAATGCAATTGGAGCCCAGCATGTGAAATTAGTTAATACCTGAAAGGAAATAAAAGAACTTAGTAATTTGTACTATTAAATGCTACAGTAAGAGAAAGTCACCAGAAGTGTCATCTTTTTGGCAATGCTTATCTCGCCGGGAATATTATCACGTGCATGACGAGTTTCATGACCCAGAGATATGTAAATTTGGGCATAGCATATGGCAATAATTGTGAAAGCAATAAAATTGCAACCCAAAATCAATATCAAGTAAATAGAATCAAAAATGTCACGTTTTTCCATGGGTAAGCAGATACTAATAGAAATAAAATGAAATTGAATTATAAATTGATCCTTAAAATGCGAAATGCATGTGCATTTCTTATGTTTACCTTGTCGATGAATAATTACTAATGCCAAACAAAGGCAATGAGGACATGAAAATTGAGTAGAGCCAACCTGATAGCATAATTCCAGCTGCCTGATTCAATTTGATACGCTTATTCAAATACATGGCGTGCGTTATTGAGAACCATCGTTCGATTGTGATAACAGTTAAAGTAAAGACTGACAAATGACTGGCAAATACGGTTAAGAATCCGGCGACCTTGCAGCCCAATCCTAATTAGATTACAAAAGAAAAACCTTATTACCATCAACCAATTTTAAAGAGAAATTAGTAAAAGTTGTTCTTACCATATTGCCAATCAAAAGCATAGTTAAAGTATTCGCCCATGGAGTGTGAATCGATTGAGGCAATAAGCAGCAAATAGAGCCCCAAACAAAGGTCAGCAAATGCGAGGTGACACATTAAAAATCGCGGTACTGATGCATTTTCGGATCTAAACAAGAAATAAATGCTAAGAATCTATTACAGCTTCAGATGAAATAAAATATGCGGCTTACTTAATGGACAGGATGACTGTGAGTACCGCAACATTGCCAACGACAGCCAATGCAACAACAATCCAAACAGCTATGCGAAGCCACTGATAGCCCATGACATCCTCGCAAGGATTTAACGCATTTGGCATGGGATAACACTCAATATTGGGTTTTCTGATCAAATAAATTATAATTTATAATATATACTAATATTTAATATATAATAAATACTAATATGTAATATAATAAATATATACGTTGCTCAAACAGGCAAAGAATGTGTATTTTACAATATTAGTTACAATTCTCACCTAAATGTAAAGTTACCGCAATACTCAGCTAGTAGATCATCATCTGGATTTAATGTAATCTCCTCATGAAAAACTCCAATGTTATTCATTGTAGAATCGGTCATGTAGTTATACGTATTGGGTATACCCTCGCTCAATGGCATATCAGTGTTGTCATAGATAACCAAATCATCGACACGATTAGGTACACTCCTTTCCCAACGACTGTAAGAGTAGATCATTGATGTTTCAATCAGTTTCAAGGAACTCATTAGTTATTTAACATACCCAAAATCACCATCAGTTGTTTCATCCCCTGGTATGGGTTGTTTGTGTTTTATTAAAATATTTTGACGTACATCCCGATCATTATTGCATTGAACTCTCCACTTCTCCAGCTCCTGCATACGTTCGGCGTGTCTTTGGGGATCATGTCTTGAGGGGAATTGGAATGCACAGCAATGGAACGAGTGCGTCAAATGAGCTCTCTGTAAGTTCTACAATGATGATGAATGTTGATGAATAAAAGTTACACAAAAGAAAATGAATCAATCTTTACCTGAAAATTGTATATTGAAGGTATTGTTTTCAAAGTATGCGTATTTATTATATATAATACTTCTACGGTCTGCAGTCCAGCTGATGGCAAACTGACTAGCGAAGTGCTTGAGAGATCACTGAATGGGAGCATAGAAATATATGATAGAATCTGGTCATCCAAATAAATTTACTCACAGTTCGGTTATATCTATTATGCCATAGAAAGCATTCGGATGCATATCGTTAAGTTTGCGATTGTCTCTCAATGATCTATAATTTAAGTAGATCGTTCATAAGATTAATCAAATGTATAATCATAATAAACTTACAGTTTGGCTATTTTGGAACCCATAAACGCGGAATCGTCAATAAATGATATGTCATTATTTGCTAAAACACTACAAAGAAAAGAGATTGCATCAAAAGTAAGTATAATAATAAGGAATACCAGCAACTAGCAGAACCCTCGGCTTTTCTTTAACTTTTCTACAAATTAAATATTATTTGACAAATATTAAGTCAGACATGATTAGATTATGCTGTTTTATATTACTAAATTACTTTCATTTGCGTACAGGAAAAATCCGAATATCTACTCACAATTGTGCAGTCTTCACTTTAATAGATTTGGAATCAATTCGAGAAATTTGATTATTATCGAGATCTCTGTGGGCAAAATATTCAAATAAATTATTTGAATGAATTATTGTTTTACACGTAGTATGATAGAGACTTACATCATTTGCAAAATATTATATGGTGGCAAATGTCCAAGATCAGGTACGCTTGTTAAACCACTATTTATTATTCGTCTAAAGGAAAATACAAAACAATATAGTATATACATATAGATTATCTGTACAATATACAAGATGTATTAAACTTATCCAAAACAAACAAGTTTTCGCAACACTTAATTATAATTGAGAATATTATAATTTTATTTACATAATTTCTATGGTATCAGAGATTCCCTTAAAAACATCTTTGGACAGGAATATTAATTTCGGCGCATGGGAAATATATCTGAAAATAATAAGATATTACTTAAAGACCTCGATATCTTACTAACTCTTTCTTATACGTACATAGTGCGAAGAACTGTTAAGTTGGAGAAAGCGCCGTCCTGTATAGCTTCAAGTTTCAGACAGTTGATGAACGCACTGTAACAATACTTTAAAATCTATGGCCTTAACCATTGCAATATCATTTAAAAAGTATACTCACACATCCAATAATGTAACTCCATACACCTTCAATCCAACTGACCGTAAACGTGGCATGCCCGCCGATGCAATTGTTAGCCTTTGTAGTGGGACATGTAATGTCTGCGGCACACGTGTCAATGCCTCTCCCTCGCAACGACATTCGAGCTCATTCTGTTGATATAAATGTACATATATGTATATAGACATCGTATGTATTTTGTGTAAAATATCAATCTACAGTTTAAAGTGCCCAGTCAATTTAGTGCTTAATTAGAATCTGATAATATCAATGTCAATGGAGTTACAAGATAAGTGCATCTCTGACATTTAAAGGAGAGGAATATTGCTGAGAAAACATACGAGCTCTTAGTGAAATAACAGACATACAATTAACTTCAGTTTGGTAACAGTCTCTAGCAACGAATTCATTTCATTTCATTTTGTTCACAAAATAACACATTCACATTTGTATCACATCGTAGCTAATCTCTTTCATAAAATAGATCAAACTCGGGAGCGCTGGTTACCCTGTTACATAAAGAAATGTTTCTTTATAACGATTTTTATATACTCAGCCAATACCTGATTAGTCACTTCCCAGCAGCAACAAGTCCAAGTGGTAACATCGTTGTACGGTGTTGTTGTCGTCTCTGGCAACTGTGTCACATTCACGGAGCTATCAGTATCAGTTTCAGTATCTTTTTCAGTTGGCAAATTATTGGGATAGGTGTTAAAGCCATTCTGGTGGCTATCATAACAATTGGTGCGGGCTTGAGAAGGACAGCGGGTCAGTGTAAGCAATAGGAGCAATAAAGTAAATTCAATTCGAGTTCTAACGGACATGCACTTCATGTTTCTTGAAATGCACTTCACTTTCCCTTTTCTTTGCTGACACCTTCACTTAATACTCCATATCAGCACACATAAAAATGTATATTATATTTGCGTAATTGGCCTTTTGATAATACATTTTGATAGCTTCCATAAATAACATTTAGTTATTCATTTATTTAATTGCCGCCCTGAAATGAATGAATTACATTTTTGACATTAGTAAATAATAAATAATGACGCAGTGTCGATTTGCCAATTGGATATCTTCCTTGTTTATTAAGCAAATCTTAATGTATCGTGTTCCAAATTGAATAAATATATATATATATTTATTATATAATATAATTTCTTTATAGAACATTTAGAACTATAAACCAATCGACAGACAGAAAGGCAGACTACGAGACTTATTCTACTCGTCGGTTGATAACGATTAAGAATATAACTAAATATACTTTTTTTATAAAGGGTATTAAAAATGATTGGCACATGTAAATATGTATGTATGTCTCTATATATATATATATATATATATATATACCTTTATGTATATACGTGTTCAGCTTCAAATATTTTGCACCTATTGATAAAGCTGTGAATTGAGATTTCACGTTCCGCGACGTTTGATTGATTTTTCAATTTATACAAAGTTATGATTCGATTACCTAAATATTGTTTAACATGCAAATTGCGATCCGAAACTTACTATAGTTGTAAATCTTAGCCAAGCCAATCTTTATTAGAATATTTGCTTAACAGAATTAGGAAGAGTTGTTTGATCGATGAGACAATATTCTGTACTCTGAGGCAGCTCTAAATCTAATAGATTCTCATGAGGGAGAAATGGCTTTCACTTCCCCTTGTGTCTACTGTCTACTGTCTTCTCTCTGTATAAGGTTAGATCAACTCTCTGATTCTGCATGCCCGGCGATCTTCTACCTCTGTTTGTCTACACGAACGACAACGGAAATTACAACTTTTAATAATAGACGAACAATAAAATGTTAAAAATAATTTCAGCATTTTAATTATATCGCGAATTTTGTGGCATTGCCAGGGCTGCACACTGAACTCACTTCTTTGTTTGTTTTTATTTTTTACATGTATACTCGATGCCAACCTACTTTTTTAATTAACATACTTATACAATTGTAAACAAATAAATCGCAGTCACCTTATCAGTTTATTTTTAGATACAACTGTTTGCGATTGAATGCTAAAGCATTGTTCAATTTTTGTATATTATCATAAATCGTCCATATAATCAAACTAATTAGAATATTAGCACTTTAAATCAGATAAATTTAAGCAATTAAAAGTAACGCGAATCTGCAGGCGTAAATCTTATAAAATACTTTCTAATACTTTTAAGGAAAGTTGAAGAATAAAGTTTTTATTATTATTAAACTTCACGCTTAAGACATCTAATATAATATATTTGACGAACAACAAAAAAAAACCTTTTAAGAATGTCTCTATCGATGCTTAAATATTTTTGTCAATACAATACATCTGCTTTTGTGTAATTAGTTGCAAAAATTAAATTCAAATAAAATATCTTTAAATATATAGCAATTTATTGATAATTGGCCTTCTAAAATCTTAGTTCCCGTTCACTTCAAGCGGTATAGAGTAGCTCCAAGTCAAAATGGAAGTAGAAATAAATAAAAGCGATGCCGACAAATGCGGGACAATATCCACATTCTTAATTATCCAATATTTGTACGTTAAATATTTATTCACTGTTTACTTTTCTCTATCTTCTAATTACAATTATAATATGATCTAACACGCGTAAAAAAGAGCATATTGCCGAGAACACTTTTATAAGGTGTCATATAATTATGGCTTATGGCATTGTTCTTTATACACTATATATATGTTATATATAATATAAACAATGACTTTGAATTCATTCGCAAACCATTCTTTTAATGTTTTATTAGAATTGATATATTTGATTAACCAACAAAACAACACTTCAGAGAAACATCTGAAAAATGTCTATAAAATCATATGTCTAGTCATTATTTATAATAAAATTAATTATAATTAATTATTATTAAGTGCTCTTTACATTTTATTTTGTAATTTGCATTTTATTTTTAAAATATACATTTAGGTGTTATTTTTTATTCATTTTGTTTTATTATTATTATTATTTAATGATATTAGTTTTGCAGTTGGACACTTTTACAGCAGCCACTAAAAGTTCTATTTTTATCTCATTTATGGGCGCGTCCTAGCGGAGTATGACTCCTACACTTAAACTCCAACAATTGGGGTGGGACACTGTCCACCTCCTCCCACTTGCTGTTACCTTTCACTGACGTATATGCTGCAACGTGCAACTCTCATTTTTCAAGGGACGCTCACAGTTTTTTCATCTCGTACAGTTTCCACATGATAGAGCTTATATTTGATCAAAAATCAATCATAATGAAGTTAGGGGTTGGCGATGTAAAGAAACTGGACATGAAAGTTCCAAAGCTCTGCGTAACATTTAAATTTAAGTCGATCTCCATACAGAAAACTATAGGATATACTAAAACAATTGATTTTATATGGCTTACGATATTTGTTATCATATTCCAAACCTACATTTACTACAACTACAAAATTTGAATATTAATTTAATCAAACAGTCATATATATATTTTAATCAGTGTAGCATCAAATTTCGATTGATGATAATGAACACTTATAGAACCACGTAAATAAGTTGTTGATTTGCTCCTCGTATCGAAAATCATAAAACATTTATTAATAGGTATTGTTTGGCTGTTGATAAACTGGAAACAGAAGCTAATCATTATTAAAATGTTAGATAAGTTCACAGTATAGTTAATTAAGACCGACTTATTTGAATTATCAGATAATTATACACGTTTCATTTCTGACCTTAGAACGCAAAAATGCGTGGGATATTTTTTGATTTCACTTTTCTTATTGCTTTCGTTTATCAGTTTTCTTTTTTTTTATAATTTGGATTGTTGTATTCATAAGCACAAATGATATCTAAATTTAACCACAAGTTGATCATAATTTTGAATCACTGAAATATCAGAACATTTTATACGTATCACTTCTGACCTTTGAACGTGGAATGCGTGGGATATTGTCGATTTCCTTTAACTTCGTTCTTTCCTTTTTATTTATTTTTTTTTCAAGTTTCGTTAATTATATTTTTAAACACAAATTATATCTGAATTTAAAAACACTTTTAAATATTTTTTATTCATATTTAACTTTTATATATATATTTAACAATATATATATATATTTATATCTGATAGTTTGATAGAGAAGAGCATCTTCAAGTTAAAAGTACAAAACTCTAGAAGAGTCAACCCGAACCGTGGAAGCGGGTACGTCTTATTGCACCTGTTGAATGGCGACAACTGAAAAATCTGTTAGCCAAAAGCCAATCCAGTCGAAACCGGAAATCAGATATATACGAGCGCTACACGACATCGTCTTAATGGCAGCGAAACACGAATGCCTCGAACCTAGCGAACGCAGAAAGCCCATTTGACACCGCTGGGTAAGAAATAAGCTCCAAAAGCTTAGAAGGGCACAACGGGTTATCTTAACGAAGCAAATGGCTTTCACGTTAAGCTTTAGCTTTTGCAATTGTTTTTGGTTATTATTTTGTTGAGCTTTACGGTCCTAGTAAACAGTTTTCCCTGCATCAACAGAGTAGTCCAGGGTAGCTGAAATATTCGATGGGTATATTCCTTTCATAAAGCAAGCTTTAAAATTTCAAATTCTGAAAATAAATAATCATCCCGAATACAACACATCTGCGCCGCAAATATTGAAAAACAAAAAACAATAAAAAAAAGAAACAAATTAATATTTGTTAATATTTAATATATTATTTTATTTAACAACAAAGAAAGCAACAGCCACAAGATGAACATGAATTTTCAATTTAAGAAAGATCACTCATTCGAAAAGCGACGTGCGGAAGGAGACAAGATCCGTCGAAAGTATCCAGACCGTGTGCCTGTCATTGTGGAGCAGGCAGAGAAATCACGCTATGTGGCGCTGGACAAGAAGAAATATCTGGTGCCCAATGACCTCACAGTAGGCCAATTTTATTTTCTCATACGTAAGCGTATTAACCTTCGGCCAGAAGATGCTCTATTTTTCTTCGTGAACAGTGTGATACCACCAACATCGGCCACCATGGGTCTGCTGTATCAGGAGCATCGCGATAAAGACTATTTCCTCTATTTGGCCTACTCCGATGAGAATGTCTACGGCCAAGAACAGCCGGAGATGTAATTCCCAAAGAGTTCTGTTGTTACCTTTTGTTAAATTGCAGTTCGTTATTAAAATAGCTTCAGCTTGAGCTAAGCTTATGTCATTTGCAGGGTATCAAAAATGCAATAAAGTAATATTAACGAACTAAGTACTACGGTTTTTCTCCACATCTGCACTTATTCATATCGTGTTGTTTATAAATATGATAAACTGCTAATCAACCAGGCAAGTGTTAAATGACTATAAAAGTATAACTATATTAATAATAAAAAAACACTAACAAATAACCACCAAAAATTTGTAAAATCAATTAACAGTTTCCCGTGAATCGCAAATCTATCAACCAAAGATTAACTTAATTCCGTTTGTTGCTTCGGCAACATTGTTATGGTATAGAGCTGTCAATATCAAGTGTAGGAAGAGCTCCTCGCGTAGATTACCTTTCCATGTGGTCTACATACAATATTTATTCATTTTATATAATTATATACTCTTATTTGAAGTTCGACATGATTGAAATACAATTCGAGTGATTTAATTAACTGCCCAAGCATTAAGATTTACGGTAGGAAGACTCTGATCATTGCAATGTATCATCTTGTTACTGTTCAAGGAGATTATTTAGTCAGCTTTATTTATTATAATTTTGATAAGCAGCTTACCCTGGAAAATCGGCGCGTACAAAGGCGGTTATTGGCACTTTGTGTAGAGTTAAATGATCCGCGTTATCGCAAATTAAACGTGCCATAGTAGCTTTTCGCACTTCCTGAAGCTGTGCCGGTTTGAATGCAGTTGGATTAACCCTATCATTGTATTCGTAATAGTAACGATCTCCATGCTTGAAGCGCGCAAATTGATCGGCAATAATTTCAGCAAATGTAATCCCTACAATCCCATCCTTCACAGCATTTTCCAGCAGGCCGCCAACCCATAAATCAATATCATCCGCCGATCGATAGACCCAAGACAGTCTTTCACCAATCTACAGAGAAATTGGAAAGAGTATTAACGTATTCAAGTGAACCATAAAAACACTCACTTCCTTTGGAAACTGATCGAAATTACGCAGTTTTGGAGCGCCTATCAAATCAAGGTAGTCATTATAGCTGCGCAGACCCTGATCTCGACCCCTTTGTATATTCAATGCTGCCAAATCTAAGCCAAATGCATTGTCCCCGTGGAACAGAAATCTACTGAGCTGAGATCAAACGATTATAACTATATATACTTTTATAATGATATTAAATACGTACGCCATGTGTAATTGAACTGTCCACCTGTTGCATCGGCTGTGTAAAGAGCGTTATTAGCATGTCATCGTAGAATTCGTGCTTGCGCATACGAGAAGGGTTAAACATAACATCCGGAATATTTATGATTTCGTCTCTTATGTGAAACTTGCCATCGACACTGCAGATTTAATAAGGGAACAATATCCTATAGTTTCAAATAAATGATAAGACTTCAGCACTTGCCTAGAATGGCCCATACGAAAAGCAGCTCCCGAGAACTCATTTGTGATGGCGGGATTCACATCAACATTGTAATCGGTTGAGTAATCTTTGTTGCGTGGCACTAAACGGAAGCGTTTCATTTGATGTGGCCCAATTACTGCTGGCAAATATTCATTGTAGGTAATATGCTGCAGCTCGGCAATCACAATGCGACGAGTCTCTTGATAAAGCCATTCATCAGTTGCCCTCGGATTCAATTCAGCCAGAATCTTGGCAATTCGATTATGCTCCCGCGCAAAAATAATTTGTAGTGTGATTAGAGAGATTATTTGATTTGTCCGGCCATCACCTACAAAACGTTGATATTAGATTAAGATGACGATTAAAAACTTCTGGATATATTTACCAGATTTGAAGCATGTTTTGCCTGGATCACTGCTGCCACAGGCATTCTTGTCGTTGGTCAAAGGCAGCAAGTCTCGGCCAAACTCATTAAACATTTTCAATTGCCCTCCATGGAAAGTGCGCAGCTCACGTGCTGCATCTTCATGGGAGCCATATGTGGGCGAGGCATCTATAAAGTGTGTAACTTTGCTGCGTTGCTTTCCATAGCTTAGCTGGCAGTCGGGACTGGGCACTAGCGATAATCTAACCAGGTTCAGGCAACGCACACCAAAAGCGCTATAAAATTCATCGTTCTCAGATACTGGTATTGGTAGGCAAGCGAAATGGGTCTTCTCTTTTGGCAATATGCTTTTCCCGCCCGCCGAACAGCACTGCACCAATCCTCCGTTTTCATCGAGACGCACCGAAGTCGACTGGGAGATATCGTGGGCCAACAGTTGTCCAAATTGCATGGTCAATAGGTTGTACTTCGGATGGGGTCGGTGAACATCGTCGAATAAAATGCGTGAGATCTCGCGGGCGCTCGTTAGAGGAGTACCGTCAGTGGCGTGAGCTCGAGGAGTCCAAATACCATCTTCGTAGGCTGGCGGCAAGAGTCTCTCCATTGGCTGACCGGCAGCTCCCCAATGTGAACGTTGCGGCAGTGGATTGTTGCAAGTGCCATCTATGCTTCGATAGTTGTGTATATTCCGACAAGTTGGAGGAGGCTGACAATGCTGGGCAAGCGGTGTCTTCGAAAATTTCACATGCACATTATTGGTGACGAAATCATCAAGTGGCACCTGTTCTTTTTTGCTAAACAGTTGAGTGGTGATCACTTGCTCCAGTGCATTGTTCGACACCGCAAAACTGTGGAAATCCTCTTTGGGCGTCGAGTGAAAAACAATGCCGTGAACGAAATCTGGATGACCACGGTGAACTTGCATTTGTGCAACTCCATGCATGAGATGCTCGAAGCTTTGACGTGCTTCTTCGAGTACGTCCGGTGGCAAGATTGATGGGAAAGACGCCCTGCGTTCTTTACTCTCCTCACCTGCTGTATGATTTTGGCCCGTCCGACAGCAGTAGCCAAATTTACCAGCGGGCAAATCACATATTTGTGGCTTTTCATGTCCCTTCATGCGAACATGGGCAGGACATTGAATTTGCGGCACACATTTTACATCTGCACAAACTTTACATTTTGTAAGTAATCCACTTTTGGCGACTTCTGAAATTTAATATTATGTTCATACATATATAAGCGTACATACAATGCAACTGAGCGAGATAGTTATATGTCGAATAAGAACCGTAAACCATTCGCCATTATCAAGTACGTTCTCCATGACATATACATATGTATATACACAGGCATATGTATACGCCGAGAAACTGTAAAATCTTATAGCCTTTTACAAGAGTTTATTAACCTTTAGAACATTGTTTTACAACCATGAACGAAAAACGTACCTGCACCATCTATATGACTATGCTCCTGTTCTGCAACCTTCAAATCATTTTGCCGTACTGAAAAAGCGTTTGCATGCTCAAATTGAAAAAACACAATAAGCAAAGAAATCAGCAATACATATAATTTGCGCATTTTCAATTTAACTAAATAGCATGGGGTTCTTTACAGAAACAGCTATGACAAATGACTTTAACTAAATAACGGCGTTTTAAAAATAGTGTGACCATCCAGAAAAAAACAATAAATTACCCTATATTACCCTATACCCAATTGCACAAAATACCATTATGGTATAGGAATTATCGAAATATATTCATAATACCGAACTTTTCATAGTCAATAACTATACTATAAAAAGTAAAAAAATAAGCTGAATTGTTTAGGAATGAGCTTTAAATTCCCCTTAAGATAATATGGTTGAGCAAGTTTTTATTATTCTAATTATTGTAGTGAAGCATTTATAATATGATTCGATAACATTGCGGAAGTATCGATAGTATCGATAGAAAATCAACATATATCAATGGATTATCCGCCATATTTGTTCGCGTCAGTAGAGATGTCCGGCAACGCTAAAACTCGCTTTGTACAGGGCCAGCTTGTCGTTATGCTGAGAAATAATGAAAATTAAGTGAAATTACACTAAATTAAAAAGAAAAAGTGTATAGATTATGTACAGAATATGTATAGTTATTAACCAAGTGTGAATTCACATACTACAAGGTGTTTTTTCTCGTGTATTCCTACTGTGAATAATTTTCTTCGTCAACGCAGACAAGACTTGCATACAATTTAATGTTCGTACTCGTACCGAGCTTGTCTTCTCACGCGAGTTCGTTTTTAGTATATATAGCCAGTCTATGGACGGTCGATGCGTGAAAATATTTCTATGTGTAAGTGTGGGTGTGTACATGTTAGTTTAGAAAAAGACTTAAATCGCCAATATTTTGCCGTATTTTTGCGTCTAGCAAGTGAAAACTAAAAACTAGATACGCAAAAACCAAATAAGTACTTATGTACATACATGCTGGCTCAAAGTTCGATACGGTACAGATACATATGTACGCGTGTATACATAAAATATTAAATTGTCGGTTCACATCCTTGCATCATCATCACCAAAGATCCACACCATTGGCAATACTTATTAATCTACGCCAAACAGCCTAAATGCTCTAAACCCATAAAGATAATCCACACCGAAATGTGAAAAAAATTCTTCAAATGTAGCATAAACGAGACCGACAACGACGACGACGACAAACGTCAGCAGTAACGAGCAATGCAATTACAACTGGTCATCAGCGGTCAGAGGCTAGCTTGAATGGGTAAATTTTCACCAATGAAGTTTACTTTACAACATTCAGAGCAAAGCTATCAAATTAACTTAAGAAAATAACCAAAAACAATTTGTGAAAAACGCGAAACCTAAACTCGTTTTGTTCTTACATTCGGCATTAAAATTAAAATGTAACCGTAGTGGTTGTCTCGCTCTCACACACTTATTTGCGGTACGAAAAAGGCCGCATATAATGCAAGCGAGATAAATAGCACTCCAAAACGAAAATCAACGAGAGCGCGCAAAAAATCCAAAAGCAAATTGTACGAAAAGAAATCAACGCCAAGTGGATAATGAAAAATTTATAAAAATTATAGGTCCAAAATTAATTGCACTAGAAAGATATCAGCAATTTAATAAATAAATAGAACTTGTGATGATTTGCTGCTAACTTTGCCAGATAGATATGTACAAACATGTATCTAAATAGTTAGCTGCTTACAATGCTTTGAGTCTAGATAGTATATTTTATAATATAGTTTCTATTTAATGTATGTCTCACATGTCCTAGGGAAAAACGCCAATTAAATTCTCTACTTCTAAAACACGAATTTGTAACCTGTCGGTCTGCACGAAGTTCTATCGGAATATTTGCGTATCGAAATCGTGTGCGATAAGTTTATATCTTGTTTGTTTGCTATTTAAATTTTATAATGCATAAAATTAATTATTCAATATTTCTTTGTGATATTAGAAAATGTGTGAAGCATTTCGATGTTATTGTGATTGTTTATTATAATTTTTTGTTCAATTTTGTTATTAGTGTAAAATGATGAGGAGGTGGAAAGCATAACAAACACACAGAATAGTTAAACATTTAGTAGATTCAAAATAGAGCGAAATTAAAAAAATAAACAAAATACAGCGGTTATATAGCACTAGTCGCCGTACCGATGTATATGGATCTGATTAGATGTATATTGTTAAGAGAAAATTGAAGTATTGTTTTCAGTTAATACATTTAAATATATACTAATAATAAAATTTGTGCATGTGGTTAATATTAAAAAAAATATAATTAAAGTTTAATGTTTCAACAAATAAATGAATATATGTAAAATAATTGTAATTAATAATTTACTGCCCTCCTCAAACAAAAACTAATACAGACATCCCATGCGCGCATAAGTGCGACAGTGAGAGCCACACTCTCATGCAAGTGAGACAGCGTGTGCGTGTGTAGCTGCCAAATGTAAAGAGCGCGAGAGAGAACTGAGAGAGTCCACTGTGGCTGTCAACGCGCGACAATTTGTAAACGGACAGCCAGAATGCTATGGTAGTGGTAACTGAGTTTTCAGTACACAGAATGAACAATTACAAAATCTTTGGCGGCCAAAAGAAATACATATTGAGGCGGTATATGATTGGTTATGATTATGTGTGCAGTGCTGATGTTTTTATCGTTCAATTGAAGCTAAGCAAACTAACGAATACTTTTAAAACTTGCAGCTAACATAACCTCAAACTTACCGCTGCAGTCGGGGAAGTCGTCGTCATCAGCGTCAACGTTGTTGGTGGATATTCTTCAGGAACCACAGCTATTTGATTTGATAACCATCGTCCGCAAAGCGAGGAGACCATGAATGAAAAAATAAAATCGCCTTCATCACAGAGTAGTGGTGGTGGAGCAGTTGGAGGTAACGCCGCCCCAACGGTTGCGGCAAGCACCGGTGGCGCCACGCCGCCCACATCGGGTCCTCCCACGCCGAATAACGGCAATGATCCTATCATACAACAAGGCGGCACTGTACCGCATCCCTATGGCGGACCGCCACCCGGTTCAGCGCCTGGTGCACCTCCCGATCCCGCAACTGTTATGTCGCATTATCACCATTTACATCAACAACAGCAGCAGCAGCCACAGCATCCTCAAGGACCGCCATTGCCACCACATATGCAACACCACGGTGGACCACCTCCACCACAGGGACCACTGCCGCTACCAGGGGCACCTGAGCATACGCCCGGTATGAAGGATGAATATGGTTCAGCACATTTGCCACCGCCCCCTGGCGTACAACACCAGCATGCCCATCCCGCCTATGCGCGCTATCATTCGGGCGATCCAAACATAGATCCGTATCGCTATGGCCATGCGCCCACTCAGCAGCCACCTCCAGGAAGCAAACCGCCGCATCAGCAGCAACAACAGCCACAAGGCGCTGGGGGATCGCCGAATCGACCACCACAACAGCGTTACATACCTGGACAGCCGCCACAAGGTCCAACACCAACATTAAATTCATTATTGCAATCGTCAAATCCGCCGCCACCGCCCCAACATCGCTACGCGAATAACTATGATTCCCAGCAAGTTGCCAATGCAGCGGCTGCAGCTGCCGCAGCACAACAACAACAGCAGCAGCACCAACAAAGTGCTCAACAGCAACCCGCCGGGCCACCGCCCCCGTTACCCGGCCATGGGCCACCGCCGCCACAACATCAGCCATATGGTGCACAACAGGGCGGTTGGGCACCACCGCCAAGGCCCTATAGCCCACAGCTGGGACCGTCACAGCAGTATAGGACACCTCCACCGGTAAGTTGAGTCTTCCATCAACAAACCATAAATTGTAAAGAAAGGAGGAGTTTGTTATTTAATGTTTCTTCGTGTTGAATGTTCCGTTTTTAAAGGTTGCCCAATTGCTACTGCTCTCTGCATCTCCTACAACATTTACCAGACATACTGACACACATACTCTGACTTCATGTACGACCGAAATCCCAACTTCCAAATATATATAACAAGATAAAAAAAAACCGGCACTTGCTGCGCCGGTAAACAATAACAACAAAACATAGAAAAGGCAACAAAAGGCAATGATGGTGGTGGTGGTTTAACAATAAGAACAAGCTGTCGGTACCACCACCTGACACAAGCCAGCCAGAAGAGACGCGGCATACTCGTCTCTGTCTGTACACACATTTGTATGCATGTGCATGTGTTTGTGCCACGGTATACAAACGTGTGTGTGGGTGTTTTTCTTTATTTTGCATTCGTTAATTTGCCTGCAATCAGCCTAAGTTTGATTATCAAAAAGGGTTACAGTTATTAATCTATACATGTAAATAAAAATTAGAATTAAAATAATAAGATTAAAGAAAAGATGATAAGAGATAAAGATCATAAATAAAACATGTACGATTTAATTGATTTATGTAAATATTATCATAAGCATAAGCAATCACACGTGCATATGCAAGATTTCTTTATAAATGATTGAGAATCAGTCGCAAATACAATTCAAATAAAAGGCAATGACCTTTAATAGCTCAAAGTAAAAAAAGAATGAATCACATACAATTTATAAATAAACAATTTACCTTATTCAACTAGCAGATACTCTACATAAGTCAAATGATTTCTTATGTTTTAAGCATAGAAATGTTAATAAAATATATGTGTGTTCTCAGAAGCATATCTGACACTACATATTTATTATACCATGGGGTATGGTTATTTAGGTTGATTCTTTTCACAGTCAAAAAGGTGAATTATCATATGATAATGACTTTTGTTAATTACCAATATCAAGTTTGAATTAGAATCATATTTACAATTTAAACAAAACTCTTCTTTCCTTTTATATCTTTATTTTTATTACTAAATAATTTGTATTTTAATGAAAATCTTATACTTTTAATATTATTTATAGTTGGTTCTTCTAATTTACTACGTTATTTTTTCACAAAAATTCGAGTTGAATTTGAAATATTTTGATCTCTTATTGACTTTTTATTTTAATTCAATTAATTTTGATACCCTTTCAGTTCGCTTCAAATTTTCAAATAGCTACCGCTTTCTTCTAGATGTCAGTCATCATATTATAGGGAGGGGGAAATGAAAGAAAAATAAACAATTGACATGATTGTTGTAAAACGCGCAAGAAAATGTGAATGAAATTTTGATGTTCATATTTACGAAAGTGACTTGGTCAACAAGTTGCTCATACATTCTATCGTAGCACATACATACATGTATGTATGTAAGTATGTATATAAAAACGTGACATTTAAATGTACGTAAACATAAATGAATTCAATGTATTTTTGTACAACTCACTGTCTTACCCCAATTTCACACTGTAAGCAGAGGCCGTTTGTGAGACCCTTGAATAACCTCGCTCTTGGTCGCTTGGCTTACAATTACCATTACCCAGAGTTTGGGGAGGGGAATGGCGAGTCTTTATTGGGCTGTTACTTTGCTTTTTGTTGGTCGTTATCGTCGACTCTCTTATCAAGAGTTTGTTTTGCTTTTTTAATGTACGACCTTGCGGTTGTTATCCTTTTGCCGTTGTGCAATCACACCCATGTATAAGATGTACACGTGAAAGCAAATGATGATGTTATTTGGTTGTATTCATATTTATGATGAACATCTAATTATAATTTTGATACAGATTGGTCTCCTGTAAGCTTTATAACACTGAGAATGAATTCATAATTTAGTATAAGATACAAAATATATATTTTCCAACTGATGTAATCTTATAAGCAGATACTAAAAATCTTTGAAGTTATTTTGTCTTATTAAATATAAATAATTTATATAATTTTCACTATTCCAAATGCAACACCCTTAAAATTGCGAACGTTAAATACACAATGTAACATTCCCCTATGATTCAATTGTTGCAACTTGCAAGTGTATTTACATGCATCGCGTGTGTATCTCTGTCTGTGCGTATTTGTGTGTGCGTTAGTAATATGAAATAATAAGCGCAGGAAAGGACCCGGACTTTATCCTGCTTCTGGTCGTGGTCTGTCCTTTTATTTTTTGTTATTGTTCGTACCGTGGTGTGTTTTTTTTGTAATCCGGGCCCGGCTTTTAACCCACCACCATTGAATGAGGATGCATTTGCTATTGCTGCTTCTTCTTCTTCTTCTTCTGGTTCCCTTCATCCATCGCGCCGGCCTGCCCGCCCTCTTCTGTCATACATAACATTATTTTCTCAGTCGCTGTCAGCCATTCGGTCGCCGTCGTTTATTCGTTTGTTCATTCGTTCGTTTATTCGTTGAATATATAGTTATATTCGTTGCCTGTGTCTCTGCGACCCGAGCCAGGTTGCGCCCTTGCTGCATTATTTCAAGTTCCACTTCAGTCCTACCATCCTGACCGCCTGCTCGCTGGCATACTCATTTCTGTTTTTGATTTTCATCCATGATGAGTTTTCCCTTTTTTACTTTTGTTCCTCTTTGCCTCCGACTTCGCCACACACACACGAGGTCCCTTGCCGGTATGCAGTAAAACCATCCATTCATGTTTCCTGTCACCCTGTAGTGGACTAGCCGTTGTTGTTGCTGCTTGTCCTGCAGGCTTTGCTGTTACACACACAAATATATATATATATGCATACATTCACACACACACACATACACTAGCGTCTATTGCTGTGGCAGCTCCCATTAGATTTATTGCCACGTTTTACTTCGGTCTGAAATTTTGCAACAACACGACGAGGACTTTACTGCTGCCACATTCTTGTTGTTGTTATGCCGTTGCCAGCAACATTTGTTATGGGCACAAAGAGGGTATGAACGTGAATGCGTTGTGTGTGTGTGTGTGTAGTATGTAGTGTGTATGCATGTCTCTCTGCATGTATGTGTGTCTGCTTATTCATATCATTTCGTTGATCTTCACTTGTCTTGCGCCATTGCTCGCTTCCCTTGATTGTAGAAAACATCAAGTTGGAAAATCCCTTCATTAATGGCATACAAATCTCTTTACTTCATACCAAGTCATGCTCTGTAAATGTCTGGCTAATTCAATGTCTGAGATAAATGCTAGTTTTTTCTTCGTTGAATGATTGTGTCTAACTGATTATAATTTATGTGTACGAGCTTTGTTTATTGACTTGAAACAAGTTAATATTGGTATGTTTAATTGAAAGCAGTTGCAAAATAAGATATTTCTTATTACGTTTTTTTTTTTTTTAATTTTAACATCAGTGAGATTTATTTTTTGCAGTAAGCTAAGCAAATTGAACTACTGTTTAGTACTCGGTTCTATTGACAATTAAGAATAACTATTTATTTGCCTTTAACAGAAGTAAAATTAGCCAAATTTGTTATGAACAAATTATAATGCAATAAACACAAAATACAAAATATTTGATATTCCTCAATGAGCAAAAACAAAAATGATTGAGGTCGGAAAAACGGTTTCTAATAATTGAATATATTACATTTCGATTTCTATTTTGTGAGTGTCAAGCTCAAATATCCCTGTAGGACAGTCACAAGTTGCTCATCATTCGTTGCACAAAATATGTGTATACCTATACTATATACAAATATGAGTGTTGTGTGTGCGTTTATTGGAATGGTTGTGGAAAATCGATTACAATGATGAGAAGGGCTGGTGATACAAAAATAATTGAAACGAATGGACAATTTTGAAAGCAGACAAAAGAGAGATTATTAAACTTAAATATTGATTGCTATTATTTCTATACCAAAATTAATTTATCAATATCGTTTTAATTTACAGCAAAATACTTCCAGAGGTCAATCACCATATCCGTCAGCTCACAGTCAAAACTCAGGTTCCTATCCAAGTTCGCCCCAGCAACAACAACAACAGCAGCAGCAACAACAACAACAGGCGCAACAACAAGCGGCACAACAGTCTGGTGGTGTTGGCGCACCCGGAGCGCCGGCGCCACCACCCGGCCCCTCACAGCAACAACAACAGCAACAAAATACACCGCCCACTTCTCAATATTCGCCGTACCCGCAAAGATACCCAACGCCACCAGGTTTACCGGCGTCTGGGCCCAATCATCGAACTGCCTACACAACGCACCAAGTAAGCAACGATTATAATCAATCAATTCAAATTGAAAGTTGCACTTAACATTTTTGTCATTAATTATTTAAAACTCATTTAGATAATGCCAATGTTGTAATTACAAATAATTAAAATGTCGTTTGATATGTACTTTTGCAGTATTCCGAACCAAATCGACCGTGGCCCGGCGGCTCATCACCTAGTCCTGGTCCTGGCCATCCATTGCCGCCTGCCTCACCGCATCATGCGCCACTGCAACAACCGCCAACGCCGCATTCTGCTGCTGGTGGACCTCCACCCAGCAGCAGTCCGGGGCATGCGCCAAGTCCATCGCCGCAGCCCTCCCAGGCATCACCGTCGCCACACCAGGTAAGCTTTTTCAATAATTTCCATATTTCCCCTAGCGCACCATAGTTTATGAAATTATATTCAAATTAGTTATAAATAATTTTTAACTCAACGAATAAATATAATAAGAAATCAATTAAGTTTGTTTCAACCCAATAAATGACCTCAAAAGTTGCATATTTGCTTATAATAATAGATTGATATATATTCCAACATAGAGATCAAGTCGTTGTTGATTTTGAATTGGTTGAATTGAAAACTTTTAAATCTCAGAACGTTGCTCTACTTTGTTATGTTACATTTTAATGGATTCAAATTAAGTTAAAGTCTGCGAGTCCTAATTTCCTTTTGATTCTTCGGCTCCTTCGGTAGTTCTTTGGTTCTGGGGCAACAATTGAATGTGTTACTGTTATGCCGTTCTGAAATATATTCTTGATTGTTTCTTCATAGAAAGACCTTTACTTGATTGAGGTACGCAAAATGTTTTGAGCTTCTCGCTTATCGCTAACTTTCACACCTTTGCCTGTCGCAAGCCTTACCCATCGTTTTCTCAACTTGGTTATTGACTGATATGCGCTATCAGAGCGCTTGGCGTCCAGCTCTTTGCATTCCCAAAGTATTTGAAGGGAGAGGCGAGAGTCGTAGTACCCCATTTATTCATTCAGCATGTCCGTGATGGTCGCTGTGGTTGTTCTTTTTGTAGTGTCTGTTGTTGTCGGCCCGCCGCCGTCGTCGACATTCCTTATATCATTTTTTTTTACTCATTCCCTTTATGTTTGTTGTTGTCGTGTATTTGTATGTATGTGCATGTGTACAGCTACATACATAGATACTCAAGATCCCACAATGAGCATATGTTTCCTCGAACATACATACATATGTATTTGGGTCAATGCCAAGGTCATTTCTGTTGCTTGCGGGCTATTCACTTTTTTATATATATTCTGTGCTAACAATTGGGACTTGGGTCTTGATTTTCTCATGCCCATCTTTAAAATGCTCATTAGGCCTTAGCAAAAGAATGTTGTCAATTTGTATGGTATAATCTTAATAAATATTGTTGATTATAATTTTAATTCCAACTAAATCTAGTTTACGAAACAAAATATATAATGAGTTGCACAATTAATGACGATTTGTTTATATCGATTATATATTCTTGTATTTTTATTGCTCACCCCAAAACCTTTTTATGAGTGCCGCCTTATTTGTATTTTGTTTATTTATTTTACTTTACTTTTAAATTCTTATCTTGAAATGCACTTCGGTCTGTATATTTCGGCTCGCTATTTTGCACATTTTGGCAACACACGAACTGTAATGATTGGGCTCGAAGTGTTGAAAGTTGGTCGACAGCACAAGATTGTTTTGTTGTGTGCGTTTCCCTCTAAGAATTAATTTCAAAGCGGGAAGGAAACTTTTTGAGCACTATAAAAAATAAAGTTTACCCCTAAATTAAGCAAGATAACCCTTTATAGTTTAGTTTACATGTCACTGTTTTCTTTTCTTATGCATTCTCAGGCCCAAAACTGTGTAAAATTGATTCTTGCATAGCTTCCAAGATTATTAATGCCACTATGATTAAGTTTTCAGGAGACGATGAGATAAGTATTTGTTTCAAATGTGCCAAAACTCAAGGCAATATTTTTGCTCAATTAAACTTGTTTTTATACCCTGTACAGGGATATATTAACTTTGTGAAAAAAATTTTTGTAACAGGCAGAAGGAAACATCTCCGACCCTATAAAGTATATATATTCTTGATCAGCATCAACAGCCGAGTCGATTGAGCCATGTCCGTCTGTCTGTCCGTCCGTCTGTCCGTCCGTCCGTCTGTCCGTCTGTATGAACGCGTCGATCTCAGCAACTATAAGAGCTAGAGACACCAAATTTGGCATCAAGGTTCCTGTATACCATACGCAGATCAAGTTTATTTTAAATTTTGGATACCTCCCCCCTTCCCCCGCAATTTGAAAAAAACGAATAATAGCCACATTTTTCAACGTAGACACTTCTAACTTAACAGGTGCGGTAAGAATGATATGTAGAAGGAACGCTGAAAGTTTCATCAAGATCGGTTTGTAAATAAGACAGATAATCAGCAATAAAAGTTATTTTTCCACGGAATCGTAGAGCAGCAGGCAGCACATGTGTGCGAGCGAGATAGCGAACGACTGTGACACAAGCTTAAGTAAATTAAGTGTCGTAACACTCAGCTTTTGATTGAATATGTATAAATATGTGAAAGTTAGCTGCTATAAGCAAGCAAAGAATTCCTATGCTAAAAAATGAGAGTTTCAAAGGGGTTTTCTTTAAACACCTGTTATGTTCTTACTTTTATTTTAATCAAAGTATCTATTATCAAAATACTCTTAATATAGAAGCCTGTACAGGGTATTATACTGTCGAATGCGGTCGACTGTAGCCTTTTCGACTGGTTTTATTTACGACTTTTATTATAAGCGGCATAAGATCTAAATAAAGGTTAGGTCCTAGTCGATCACTTCCAAAAAGAAACTTATTCACATATTTATTTGTGCCCATTATTTCTTAAACATTTTGTAGGCTCATTATCGGATTTTATAACATTTAACCCATGCAGTTTTGCAGGCTACAAGTTTAAATATTTTACTAAAAAGGCAAGACTTAAAGTTAACGAAAGAATAATAATTTGTTTTCAGCTTTTTGTTTTGTATTTTGCAAGTTCTTTGGCGATCTTTTTGGCCTGTGTACATAGACGACGCCGTAACCACGCAAATTTTAGTTTCGCTCATAAAATTCAAGTGGGCACCACACGAACATAAAAACACATACTTACAGATACAGATACATTTTGAAATACAGATACAAAAAAAGCGCGCACACACCCAGAAATAACTAATGAATGTTCACCATTTGCGGTGGGGCTTCCAACGGGCTGGCGCTGTTTTGCTGCTGCTCTCTCTCTCTCACTCTCTGTGCTTGAATCCGTATGTATATATACATATATATGTTCATGGTTGTATGTGACTGTTTGTGTGAATGATGCATATGGAGAAACAGCCAATTGAGAGAGTGCGGTTGCAAAAATTACTGACACTACTATCTCGGCTAAGCTGAGAGCCAATCTTCTTTATGTATGAGCTTTGTGAATCAACAAAACCATTGCTTATACCCTGTAATCATAAAATGTCTAGACAAAGGTTGAAATGTCGAAACCAGAAAATGGTTGTTTCAAGCCAAATGCAGAGTATCTTCTAGTCGAACATTCGTGTTCAGCATGTTTGATCATATTAAGTTTGTATATGTCATGTGTGCAGCAAGTAAGTGTTCCAACGATGACGGGCAACTGTTAAGTTTCCTCAGTTAGACTAGAGTTTTCTTAAATATTATCTTTCTCTTATAGTTTAAGTGTCAGATGTAAACAATCTTTAAATTTAATTATCAACGCTCATTCTATACTGATTATAAAGCTCAAAATTTTTAAACTCGTATTTTGGCATGATTCAAGTAATTCAATTTAACAAATAATTTTTATAATCATATTGAAATTCAATAACTACAAACTGAAACGTAGACATTATTTTATGAGTTAATTCCTGACTTGAAACCCCAATTATTTGCACATATTGTGTTATTGTTGTTATTCGCACATACATACAAATATATGTATGTGCACATGTATACGCACACATGTATAACTATGTTTGTTATAAATGATTTCTTTGTGGCCGTTCCCGCAGCGCCTGTTTTTCTTTCCAAGTAATTTTTCTACTTGCCGGCAAGCTTACACACACGCACACACATGCTCATGAGAGAGCGACATACATACACGCACACATTCAACTACAAACGTGAGCCGCCTTCATCTTGAGCAACGTGGCCCCATCGTTCAAATAAAACATTATAGGAGGCTTTTTAGCTTTGCCTTCTTCTGCCTCTGCCACTAGTGGCTTTGCTATTCTCGTCATCAACGCCGCCGTCGCCGATGCCACTCAAGTATATTCCATGCCTGGCCCTCTCTTTCGTTTCGCCACATTCCCTCGAGCATACAATCTACCCATACACTTAACACTCGACGTTCTTGCTTGTGCTCTGTGTATGGCATGAAAACGAATGAACAGAGCAGAGAAACAAGCAAAAAAACGAATGGCTGACTGGCGCTGGCTGCGCTGTTTCTGCTGCTGCTGCTGTCGTTGCTTTGCCATTGCTATTGCTTATTCCATTTTATTATATTCCAACGTTGTGCATGTGCCTGTGTCTGCGATTCGGTGTGTCTCTGCCTTGGGTATGTATGTTATATATATATATATGTGTGTGTGTGTGTGTGCTTGTACGTTCACGTTGTTGTTTCTTATCTACGTCTTTGTCATCGTACGTTCGCTCAGTCAAAGCGCGCCATAACTACCACTGCCACATCTCCAATCCGGGCCCCTTCGAACGCTTCGAGTTGCAGTTCGCGTCGACTTTGTCGTTATTCGTTCCACATAGCTTTTTCTCTTGATGTTTGTTGTTGTTGTGCGCTTTGACTTTGCCGTTGCTGTTCCCGTCAGTTCATCGTACATTTCATTTCACTTCACTTAATTTCTCAGATACCAAAACGAACAGCGCGTTGTATTTTCTTGCTGTTGCTGTTAACGGCGCGCCGCGTCCCGGCATAGCCCGACAACCTCTCCCTTCACCATCAGTCCAATCGACTATGTTGATCCCGCGCCGTTCGCTTTTCTTTGCGACTCGAATTGCTGTCGGTTTAAGTCACTGTGTTTGGTGCACTCACACAAGCAACCGTTTGTATGTTTATATGCATAAGTATTTGCATTTGTATTCGTATTCGTATTCGAGCTCCCTTGGGTTGAGCTTTTTCTGGGTCTTATTTCTTATGGCTAGAGACTGCAAACTAAGGTTACAGTCGACCGTATAGAATTATTGCTTGGAGACTGAGTTCTGTTGATATTCTAAGCAAGATTTCGGGCCTATGATTTCATTGTAAGCTGGTTACAATTGCGCAACTGCTCCTTAAAGAGAGGCGTGCGGAATACGTTCAAAAAACAGATGAGGGAACTTATTGCCTTAGATAATGTTTGTTTGTTTGCTTTATTAGTCTAGTCGCACAACAAAAGAGCGAATAGGTCGCCAATGAAATGCCCATTTGAAGTCGAGAGTTGATTTAAATTTAAACAATGCCTAACTTCAAAGCATTCGCTATCTCACATATAAAAAAGTGAGAGGGCTCAACTGACCCGAATTGAAATAATCTATTTTCTTATATATCTGAACTATATATTTTTTTAATTCGAGTATCTCGTCTAAGCCCCTTGCCTATAAGATGTAGGGTTTCTTTAACCTACAAGGTGCATGCCCATTATTAATAAACTAATTTCCTGTTTGTTTTCTTAATGAAGGAGTTGATTGGACAAAACAGTAACGACAGTTCGAGTGGCGGGGCACATAGTGGTATGGGTTCAGGTCCACCGGGCACGCCGAATCCACAGCAAGTCATGAGGCCCACACCCTCTCCAACTGGCTCATCGGGTTCAAGATCAATGTCTCCTGCAGTGGGTAAGTATCTGAATAGAGCACAGGTTTTTTGAAAAGTGTTTGCAATAATGATTTTATTTCAAAACAGCACAAAATCATCCAATCTCGCGACCGGCGAGTAATCAGTCAAGCAGTGGGGGTCCAATGCAGCAACCAAGTGTGGTCTCCGGACCGCCACCGATGCCGCCGCACGGTCTACCAGGTGGACCACCATCTCAGCAGCAATCTCAGCAGCAACAGGCTTCAAATTCAGCATCGTCAGCCAGCAATTCGCCACAGCAGACACCTCCACCAGCCCCGCCGCCAAACCAAAATGTTAATAATATGGCTACACCACCACCGCCGCAAGGATCGTCAGGTGGTTATCCCATTCCACAACATATTCACGGCAGTTACAAAATGGGTGGACCGGGACAAAGTCCCGGCGCTCAAGGGTATCCTCCACAACAATATCCACAAGGTATGGACGTCATAGCACTTAAATGGCTTTTTAACTTTTCAACACAAATAATGTAATTCATTTTGTTTGTTTCAGGCAATTACCCGCCCCGCCCACAGTATCCGTCGGGCGCCTATGCTACTGGGCCACCACCTCCGCCATCCAGCCAAGCCGCTGGCGGAGCCAATAACATGTCATCCAGCGCACAAACTGGCTACCCTAGATCGATGCCCAACCACAGTGGTGGTAGTCCTCATTCACAGTATCCACCATATCAGTGGGTGCCACCTTCGCCACAACAATCTGTGCCTGGCGTCGGTCCGGGACAAATTGGTGCTTCTATGGGCAATCATGTGCAGGGCAAAGGCACACCACCACCAGTTGGACCACCACCACCACAGGGTAGTGGTTCTCCACGCCCTTTAAACTATTTAAAGCAGCATTTACAGCACAAAGGAGGATACGGTGCAAACCCAGCGGCACAACAGCCGCAAGGTTATGGAAATGGACCGACTGCGATGCATCCGGCAATGCCCATGGGTCCACCGCATCATATGGGTCCGCCACAAAGTATGGGACCACCTACCAGTACGCCCCCACAGTCTATGCTGGGTGCACAGGTTGGAAGTGACAGTGGCCCAGAGCATATATCCCAGGACAATGGCATTAGTTCGTCTGGGCCATCGCCTGCCTCGGGCTTGCATGCAGTTACCGCAGTAGTTACAACAGGCCCAGATGGTACACCAATGGATGAAGTTAGTCAACAGAGCACGCTCTCAAATGCTTCGGCTGGTAAGTTAAACTAAACTAATCTCTGTGAAAAGGTCATCCATTAATTATGTTGAATAACTGCAGCATCTGGCGAAGATCCCCAATGTACTACACCAAAGTCGCGCAAACATGATCCGTATAGCCAAAGTCATCTAGCACCACCCAGCACTTCTCCACATCCCGTTGTCATGCATGGAGGCGGTGGTCCGTCTGGTGAGGAGTACGATATGAATTCACCACCTAATTGGCCACGTCCAGCTGCAAGTTCGGTATGAATAATTCTGTTTGATCATTCGATATTTAAAATAAATCACTTCATTAACTCTTCTGTTCATAGCAGGTGTTCAACAGTCATGTTCCTGTTCAACAAGAACCATTTCGTAGCACTATTACGACAACAAAGAAATCGGATTCGCTTTGCAAGCTATACGAGATGGATGACAATCCGGATAGGCGTGGTTGGCTGGACAAGCTACGAGCCTTCATGGAGGAGCGTCGAACGCCAATAACGGCGTGTCCGACCATCTCAAAACAGCCACTCGATTTATATAGGTTATACATTTATGTAAAAGAACGTGGCGGATTCGTCGAGGTATGCAAGGTGCCGTAGTAACTCCTTTTACTAACTTCTTTTTAGATTTACTAGCAAAACCAAATCAAACAAACCAAAATTAGTGTACAACCAACCAAACCACCACAAAAACAAAAACACCAAACCAAAGTAAAAATAATGTAGCTAACACCTAAAAAAAATTATTTTAAATGCGAAACAAAAATTTTAGTCCATCTTTTAATATCCAACAATCAAAGAGTCAATCAAATTAAAAAGTATTTCCCACATATTTATCCAAAAGCACGTTATCCATCTGCCACATTCAATCCATATATTTTAAAGTCTAATTCACTGCGTTCCAGTTGAAGTTGAATCAGAATATAGATAGTTCTTATTATTTATTCGCATGCCTTTCCTATTTTCGATAGCATGCTTGGTTTGTTTAAAAAGACTTGTAATGTAAACAGAATCAGTCGAAGTTTGTTCTGCATTGCAATTGATTTACATTTTTTTGTGTGGTTTCATTCAATAAGAAAACATTTTCTTTTTTAATTCTTGCTGAATATATTACGTTGCTCTCATTATTTTTGATTTTTTAGTATATAGATTGCCATAATAATAGAAACCATCTGCAAGGGTCCCTCTCCACTTTTGTAGGGATATTTCTCTACCTCTTCCTTCGTTACTAACACAATTAACTATTAATATTAACTTGGAATGCAGCATTCACATACAAATTGTTTGCTTGTCATTTTCTTTGATATTTCTCCTTTCCTAATTAACGATTGAATTCCATTAGTTTAAAATTTGTGTTATTTTTATAAATGAATACGCACATTCTCATTGTTGTTCACTAGGTGACCAAAAGCAAGACCTGGAAGGATATAGCTGGTTTGCTCGGAATCGGCGCCAGCAGCAGCGCTGCCTACACGCTCCGCAAGCATTATACAAAGAATCTGTTGGCATTCGAGTGTCACTTTGATCGCGGTGACATCGACCCATTGCCCATCATACAGCAAGTAGAGGCCGGTAGCAAGAAAAAGACAACGAAGGCAGCATCTGTGCCATCACCAGGTAAGTGTTTAACTTGAATTGAGTTTATTAAATAAATATTACAGTTCAAATCTCATATCGTTGGTCAGCTTGTCCTATCAAGAAGTTTACTCCAGAAACGATCAACTCAAACCCAGGTTTTATTTGATTCTAAGCTACATTTTGTCACGCCATAAGTAAAGCATCTTTTCAAGTCTTCAAATAATTATTGATCAGGACAATAAGTCCCATTAGTTTAGATAGGATGCAACTCTTTAAGCTTGATAGATGATATCTTTTCTATCTTGTATACGCCAAACACCTTTTAAATCGTTTTATTTTGCATCTATTTATTTTTATAATACCCGGCCAATTGCGACCAAACGGTGGTGGTCATTTGGACGCTGGAACAACAAATTCTACAGGATCATCGAACTCACAGGATTCTTTCCCGGCACCACCTGGCAGTGCACCCAACACAACAATCGATGGATATACGGGTTACACAGGCGGTGGTGCCTACCCAACAGCTTCCGGACCGCAACCAGATTATGGAGCAGCTGGTCAAATGCAAAGGCCCCCATCACAAAGCAATCCGCAGGCACCTCATCCTGGTAAGCAATACAATTCACTAAATATATTAACTAATTGGAAATACATACGAAATACATGTGTGTGCACATATGTATTTGTATGTATGTGCATTGATAATTTAATGTTTTTTTTTTTTATGTTGTAATATTATAATTGTCCCCTTTTAAATTTGAACTTATTATTTATAATGTTATATGTGTATTGCAAATAGATAATGTACATCTATATAGATATATCCAGTTGTAGGATATAACTATATATTACATATTTGTATAAATTGTTTTGTTGAATAACTTTTTGAGTATTCATTTGATATGTGTAATTTGTTTATTCATTTTTATGTTGGTTACGTTTAAAATGGGCGCACTACTAAAAAAATCAAATAATACCATCACTACCATCACCATCACCTGACACCTGACCATGAACACCACCACGACAACCATAACCACATCACACCACTAAAAATAAAAACCACAACTATAACTCTTCGAACTTGATCTCAACTCAAAAAATTAACTCCATGTGAAACTACATCTACATCTACATCAACCAACAACAACTCTTGATTATGTTTATACTGTGTCATTCATTCATTTCTTCATCAATCCATCCATATCCATCATCAATGCCGCTTGCCGATATTAAGGCACACAAAATCAAACTGCCGCCGCTGTGGTTGCCGGTGATAACATAAATGTGAGCAATCCCTTTGATGATCCAATTGCTGGCGGTGTGGCTGCTGGTGGTGCTGCTGCTGCAGCGGCTGCTGCTTCTGCCGGTGGAGTTGGTGTTGGTGGTCCATCACACGGTGCTCCACCACCGCCTCCACATTCACCGCACACAGCGCCACAATCAAACAATCAACACCACCAACAAGGCATTCCAACACAGTTGGCGCCACCGTCGCAGCAACCACCGGCACCACCACCACAGCAACATGGTCCGCCATCGACGCAGCATGCGCGCCCTGCAACTGGAGTACCTTATCCACCAGGTAGCTCTGGGTATCCAACGCCTGTGTCTAGAACGCCAGGTATATTCATCCTTTTTTTTCTTTATTTTATATTTTCTTTGCAATTTATTTTTAAAAAATAATCACATTTATATGTTATCAATTGGTCTGCATGTGGGACTTAAATTTAATTGAATTGCTTGTATATAACATTTATTATTATTTATTAAATTTTCATTGAAAAACACATTATCTCACATTTTGTTAAATTATCGTATTGTATTTTCAATCATATTCGCTTACAAACTAAATAACTGTAATAAGTATGTAATTCTGTAGAAATTTTAATTCATATTTTAATTCCGTTTTTCACATTAGATAGAAGATAAGATGATCTATTGAGACATAGATCATTTAGACTACGAAACGACGTTGTCTTAATAATATTTAGCTACTATATATTAAATATTAACATTGTCTTTATTTAAAATGTATTTAAAGAAACAGTTTGAATGAGCATTTTCTTTTTATTAATATTTATTATAGTATGAAACTCTAGAGCACAACTACATTCTATAATAGGGTATTGGTCTTAGATCATTTCTGCATCCATAAATTAATTTTTTTTTTTAGTGCTGTCATGTCAGGAACTTTGTTTTAATATTTGGATTATTATATAATTGTTTTTAGATTGTTAAATTATTTGTTGTATATTTGACTCTTATTTTAGCAATTTAAATTTGATTTTTCCCTATGCTTTACACTGTTCTGTTCTTCTGTACTTCTGTACTTCGCACAGATACCAAAGAATTGAAATCGATAACAATGTCTATTTAATTATTAATTATTTGATTTATCTTAATAAATTTCTACTTTTTTTTTGTATTACTGAGCCGCGACTATTATTATTCAGCTTAAATGAAATTAGACAATATGAAACTAAGAATATTTTTGTAATTATCTTAGGCTCACCGTATCCAACACAACCTGGTGTTTATGGTCAATATGGTTCGGGCGATCAGTATAATGCTGCTGGGCCACCGGGCCAACAATTTGGACCAAATCAAGGACAATATCCGCCACAGAATCGCAATATGTACCCTCCCTATGGGCCAGAAGGGGAAGCGTGAGTGCACAATTCATATACTTCAATCTAATAAACCCGCAATACACACACACACACACATCCCCACACAACACTAATATAACTGTACTGTTTCTTATCATGTTTAAGAACGAAGCTGAATTGCTCATGGGACTTGTATATTCTTGTAGAGGGAATTATAATATTGTCCAGCAATGTGTAGCGCATTAATGAAAGCGTGGCAAATCCTCTAAAGTATATACATTCTGGATCAGTATCGGATTTGATCTGATTTGTTATAGCTATATTCGTCTGTTTCTATGCAAACTAGTCTAAGTTTAGTACAGAAAACTTTGCTGTTCCTTGCGACATTGAACCCCTCAAATGTAGTTTTGTTATTGTTTTCTATGTTCTGACCAAATTTGATTGAGAAAATTGATTCATTCTATTCTTATCTTATAAATTTATTAAAACCTGTTATATCTGAAAAACGATGGATAATAGAAAACATTTTTTCAAAATCCACATGGTTTTGCAAGGGTATTAAGTATTCGGCATGCCGAAGATTAACTTTCTTGTTATTCATGTGATATGTAATTAATTTATATTTGCATATTTAACACAGACCTCCGGCTGGTGCTAATCAGTATGGTCCGTATGGAAATCGACCTTATAGTCAAGCACCACCTGGTGGACCGCAGCCACCAGCGCAAGCAGTTTCAGGTGGACCGCCAGCTAGTGGAGCGCCAGGAGCACCACCAAATAGTGGTTATGCACCAGGAACTCCCAACCAACAGGATTATTACAGGCCGCCAGATCAAGTGAGCTACAATATTAGACACCGTGAAGAATATAAATTAAAAACTATGTATTGTTTCTATTTTTACAGAGTCCTCAACCGCGACGACATCCTGACTTCATTAAAGACTCACAACCCTATTCAGGCTACACTACGCGGCCTCAGCTTTATGGTAGGGATTGAGATCGTTTTGTAATGTGTCATTTTATAATACCTATTTTTGCAGGTGGTTGGCAAGGTGCAAATCAACAATATCGTGCTCAGTATCCCACATCGTCGGCCCCACAATCCTGGGGAAATGCACCACCGCGGGGTGCAGCACCGCCCGGAGGCCCTCATGGTCCCCATGGGCAACAGCCAGCAGGTGTAGCTCAGTGGGAGCAACATCGTTACCCACCTCAACAACCTCCGCCACCACCGCAACAGCAACAACCGCCGTACCAACAGGGCGCACCACCTGGACAGCAACAACAGCAGACGCCACCACAGTGGGCCCAAATAAACGCGGTCCAAGCCCCACCACAGGCAAACATCGCACAGCCAGGATCGTCGCTGCGTCCGCCACTTGGCGCTGCACAGCAGCAACGGTTACCCAGCGGTGTTCCTGTCATGTCGCCGCAACAGCAACAGGGGCAGACAGTTCCACAGCCACCTCATGTAGGCGTACCAGCATCAAATATGCCGCCAGTTGCAGGCGGCTTGGCAAAACCCCCTTACGCTATGCCACCCCCATCACAAGCTGGGGCCGTCCCACCTGGCGTGACAATGGTCGGTACGGCACCTGGCGGCATGATTGCGCAAAAGCAACCCCCTATCGTAGGACAGGGCATGCAACCGACGCAACAGCAGCCGCCTCATCAGCTACCCAATCAACAAGCTGCGTATGCACCACAAGTAACTGGCCCCGGCGCACAACTCGTGAAGAAGGAGCTCATCTTCCCTCACGATAGTGTAGAGTCAACTACACCTGTGCTTTACCGGCGAAAGCGATTGACAAAGGCTGACGTATGTCCCGTCGATCCGTGGAGGATCTTTATGGCCATGCGTTCGGGTCTTCTCACTGAGTGTACATGGGCATTGGATGTTCTGAATGTTCTGCTATTTGACGATGCCACTGTACAGTTCTTTGGTATATCAAATCTGCCCGGCCTGCTAACCTTGTTGCTTGAACACTTCCAAAAAAATCTCGCTGAAATGTTTGATGAACGTTGCGAGGAGGCGATAGATGAGGCAGATGATGATGCTGACAGTGGCACTGTCATAACGTTGCAGGCTGAAGATCGACTCCGTCGACGACAATCACGTTGTGTTCGGAGCATATGCAGCTATAATCGTAAACGACACTATGAGAACATGGATGTTAAGCGTTGTGGCCGCAGTGAGGACTCAGATGATGCTGACGAAGGCATCGATTTGGGTCAAGTACGTGTCCAGCCCAATCCCGATGAGCGATCGCTGCTTCTTTCGTTTACACCCAATTACACACTGGTCACGCGGAAAGGTGTTCCGGTCCGAATTCAGACGGCTGATCATGATATCTTTGTTGACGAGCGCCAAAAGTCCTGGGATATTGACACAAACAAGTTGTACGAACAGCTCGAACCAGTTGGCAGCAATGCTTGGACTTATGGGTTCACGGAACCCGATCCACTCGATGGTATTATCGATGTGTTCAAATCGGAAATTGTTAACATTCCATTCGCGCGATACGTACGTACTAAGCACAAGAGCAAGCAGGAGATCGCTTCGAAAAGAAATAATAGCCTCAGACCGGACGAGGATTTAGTCGTCATCAAACAGGAGGACACTACAACCAGTAACACCGAAGAAAGCAGTCTACTCCAGCAGACGTATAATAAGAAGCGAAGACTCGTGAGCGGTAGCGGCACAACCAGTGTTGATATTAAGAAAACCAAGCTGGAGGAGGAATTCGCGCAGCCAGTTCTAGCTGTGAAGGAGGCAATTACAGATGTAGGTGCAGATATAGGTGCAGATGTAGGTGCAAATGCAGGTGCCAATTCAGGTGCCGAAGCTGGTGATGTCGGCGTCAGTTTAACGGACAGTGATTGCCGTGCCGTTGATATGGAGATCGAATCGCCGCAACAGCAACGTCTGACTAATGGAGTCACCACACAACCCAAGGGATTTGATCCCAAGTCAACCGTGCGCGACGTGGCGCAAGTTCTGCAGCGTCGTCGCGACTCTAGTTACGAGGATGAATGTTACACGCGTGACGAGGCGTCATTATACTTGGTGAACGATAGCCAAGACTCGCTGGCACGTCGCTGTATTGCGCTCTCGAATATTTTTCGCAATTTGACTTTTGTGCCTGGGAACGAAACGGTGTTGGCCAAGTCGACACGATTTCTGGCTGTGCTTGGTCGCCTGCTGTTGCTTAACCACGATCATTTGCGACGCACTCCCAAGACCCGCAACTACGATCGAGAGGAGGATTCTGACTTTACCGACTCCTGCAGTTCATTGCAGGGTGAGCGGGAATGGTGGTGGGAGTATCTGATCACCATACGGGAAAACATGCTTGTTTCCATGGCCAACATAGCTGGACATCTAGAATTGTCGCGGTATGATGAATTAATCGCGCGTCCCTTAATCGATGGACTGCTGCATTGGGCTGTCTGTCCCAGTGCGCATGGTCAGGATCCGTTCCCGTCATGTGGTCCCAACACAGCGTTATCACCGCAACGCCTTGCCCTGGAAGCGCTCTGTAAATTGTGCGTGACAGATGCGAACGTTGATTTAGTCATTGCAACGCCGCCCTTTTCAAGGCTGGAAAAACTATGTGCGGTGCTGACGAGACATTTGTGCCGCAACGAGGATCAAGTGCTTCGCGAATTCTCTGTAAATTTGCTGCATTATCTGGCCGCAGCAGATAGTGCCATGGCACGGACTGTGGCACTGCAGTCGCCTTGCATTTCATATTTGGTGGCATTCATTGAGCAGGCGGAGCAGACCGCATTGGGAGTGGCTAATCAACATGGTATCAACTATCTCCGGGAGAATCCCGATTCGATGGGCACCAGTTTGGATATGCTGCGGCGAGCAGCCGGAACATTGCTTCATTTGGCCAAGCATCCTGATAATCGATCACTATTTATGCAGCAGGAACAGCGATTACTTGGACTGGTAATGTCGCACATATTGGATCAGCAAGTGGCATTGGTTATATCGCGGGTTCTTTACCAAGTGTCGCGCGGAACAGGCCCGACGCATTCGGTTGAGTACAGATTGTTGCAGCAGCGTCAACAACAACAACAACGCTCTAATCTGACTGCCACTGAGAAACCAATTGGGTCAACATCAGCATCAGCAATAACAACAACAACAACAATAACAACTACAGGTACAGTGAAAACGGAACCCTGTGTGCAGTCAGATCAGTCGATCTGTCAGGTCGACATTAAACCAATAGCAGCTGCTGTTGCTGCTGTCGTGACGACTACAGCTGTTATCAACGATGATAACAGCAATAGCAGCCAACAACTGCCGCCTGCGGCAACATTCAATGATGTTAGCAACAGCAGTACAAACAGCAATAGTTGCGGCACCGTCAGCAGCAATCAGACCAACAGCAGCAGTTTGGGCAGCAGTGGTCAGACCACACTTAATTTGGTAACACCAAGCGAACAACAACAACAGCAGCAGCAGCAACAAGTGGGTAAAACCGCATCAGCTACAACAACGACGACAACAACATCGGCATTGTCATCGAACAATTTGAGCAACATTAATGTCGCTGCGGCATCCACACCGAACTCAACACCTCCAACAGCTGTGGCACAACCGGCGGCACCACCGCCAACGAATGCCAACACAACCGCAGCCGTTGCGTAGTATACAACAATGCTACCAGCAACGTCTTACTATTGGTAACGTGATGGTGCAGTCGATGAATGGATGGCTAAAAGAACCTACAAGGAATAAACACACAATACGTTCTATATTATGTATAATCAAATAATGTAAATTAACTAAATTATAAAGGACATGATCTGCGTCGATGCGTGAGTTCAAGCGAATCACTGATGATGATAATGATAACTAGCATAAACACAAATTGTATATGCTAAACGTAAACGTAAAAGTAATTAACTTGAAATTTAGAAAAGATTCAAGAATAACACACACAATAACTGTATATTTTTCCACTTAAGTCTATAGTTAATATATATAAAAAGAAAATCAATATTATTGTGAGGAAAAAAACCAGAAAAACAAAAAACAAATAAGAAAAAGGAAATCGGTCCCGTTCAAATTTTAGCAATGAATTTTCGACGTCAAGATTTAGGCAAGAGGTTTATTTGCATTCAGATAGATGTATGCATAAATGTTAAGCACACAATATACTTACATATGTATTAAATTAAATGATTAATCATTAATAACTAAAACTCAATAAACACATATGCATACGCTAAATATACATACACACACAAATATATATATATATATATATATATATATTATATATTATATATATATATATATAGATTGTAGAAGGTATTGTGTTGCTTTTACTTATATATATTGCGATATGTATATCTAAATTTAGGCAATACAATGCACAAGGATTGAAAAAGAAGAATAACAAGAATTATGTATGCTAATTAATAAACATATATATATATATATATATATATAATTATTCTTATATATATATATATAATTATACTTATATATATATATGTAAAAGATAGTTTTAAAATTCTACTACATACTACTTATAATAATAATATTATTACAATATGTCATTTAAAGTCATATAGTGAACATAAACCTAACATCATATGCATATGTATGTGTATATGCAACATTTAAGAACTATGTAATACAATTCAACGGATATTTATGTGTGGATATTGTGAAATTTGAATGCAGAAATAATGCAAACACAACAAACAATACAAATTAAAACATAAAAGCAAAAAAAAAAAAAAACAAAACAAAACTGTACATACTTAACTATTTTGTAAATTTTATCTGTATTTTGTTTCCGCGATAAGCGTTACTGCTACATGCCACAATTCATCTCTTAATATGTGTGTGTTTAAGAGAGCGTGACAGAATGTGTGTGGATGCTCGTGAAAATTTTGTTTTATATTTTTTGAAGATTATAGACACACACACACATGTTGCATTAGATAAAATGCTGAGTTTGAGCACCTAACGTTTTTTATGTTGTTTGTATTATTATTTACTGAAGTGCTGCTGGAACAAGGTTTAATTTTATATTGAACACAATTTAGGCGTAAATGACAAGCTTAACTCATAAGTTTTTATCTTAATCTTAATTTAAAATATTCAACCTTAAAGAACATTACATTACATTAAAGAAAAAGATTTCAAAATGAATACGGAATAAGCTATATAGAAGCACGCTAAATTAACTAACATGCTTTATATTACAAAATGGAGAAGGCGTGAAACCAATAGAATACAGAGAAGTTAAATTAAAAAAAAAGAACAATTAATTGCAAAATCATTGAGCACCTGAAAGTGGACATGTGCGAAAAAGTTGTAAACTGTACTTTGATGCATATGCAATAAAAGCTCTAGAATACATGGCAATATTACAAATGGACTGCTGTTTAAAAGAAATAAAAAAAAAATGAGAAAATATAAGAGAAAGATAACAAAAACGAAAACAAATACAAATGCGAAAACAAGATGATAAAATAAATAAAGTCAAGTAGACTGGGCTAGTAGCAACCCCCTTCTATACTAATGTCGATCAACAGAATGATACCAGATGCAGTTGAAACCTGAAAAAATAACTTTAATTTATGTAGTTGTTTCCAAACACAAAATATGACTCAACATCTCGATATCGATATATTACTTGTAGTTATTAGTGTATAATTTTGCTAGGATGTAAATGTATGTCCCCCAAACTTAATTTAATTATTTAATTAATATACATACATATATAATATACAATAGTGTTTTTTCATTATTGGGATGCAATATAAATATGAAAATATTTGTTTGTATTTATCTTTGTGGCTAATTTTCAGCTTTCGCACATCTTTAAACGGATCTAACTGGATATGTGTAAAATATTCGAATAGCCGCAATTTCCTTCCGTAATGCACCAATCTGATAATTTTCGAAATTTTATCTGTATATCGTATTAATTTTTTTATAACAAAAGTGTATTACATTTATTGTTTCTATGTCCTGAGCGCGAAATACCAATTTAAATAAACCCAAAATAAAAACGGAAAAATAGTCTTTTTGCTGCTAAATCGATAACTTTAATAAAAAGTCACTTTTAAGGTTTTATTTAGGCAATGGTATACCTCAATCTCAAAACTTCAGATTTATATATGTTCAGTATATATTTTCTTTCAAATAAATGGTCACACCCGACATTTCGATAAGTAATTAGTCATCGATTTTACGCTTAATCGATAGACTCACTGTGGTTTACTGTTTAGTTTTCCGGTAAGTGGTTGTGTATTTTACTGCGCTATTAAATAAATCTCAACGTTTCCACAATAAAAAATACAGACAAATATATTAAAATATTCAGCAAACGTGAGTGGTACTAAATAGTAGGCTTTTTAAATATCAGATTGTTATAAATTGCCAGTTATCAATGTCAATTGTTACCTATTTGTCGAAAAATATTTACCGTTATTTTGCGTATATATGTATGTAGAAGTGATTCAACAATTGTTACGTTGTCTTTATTTTTTCATATTACTCTAGTTATCGATTCAACAAAAACTGCAAGCTGTATGTTTGTAGATGTAAACGTATATTTTTATACCCTGTGCCCATTAAAAATGGGCAAAAAAGGGTATAATAATTTTGTGCAAATGTATGTAACAGGCAGAAGGAGGCATCTCCGACCCTATAAAGTATATATATTCTTAATCAGTATCAATAGCCGAGTCGATTGAGCCATGTCCGTCTGTCTGTCCGTCTGTCTGTATGAACGCGTCGATCTCAGCAACTATAAGAGCTAGAGACACCAAATTTGGCATGAAGGTTCCTGTATATCCTCTCCAGATTGAGTTTGTTAGATTTTCGATATCTTTCCCCCCACCCCCGCAATTAAAAAAAACGTATTATGGCCACATTTCTCAACGTAGGCACTTCTAACTTAACAAGTGCGTTAAGAATGATATATAGAAGGAACGCTGAAAGTTTCATTAAGATCGGTTTATAAATAAGACAGAAAATCAGCAAAGAAATAAAGATATTTTTTTTCCATTGAATCGTTGAGCAGCAGGCAGCACATGTGTGCGAGCGAGACAGCGAACGACTGTGATACATGCGTCTGCTTACCATATTTGAACATGTGTGCGAGCGAGATAGCGAACTACTACGACAGAAGCATAAGTAAATTAAGTGTCGTAACACTCAGCTTTGATTGAATATGTATACATATGTGAAAGCTTGCTGATATAAGCAAGAAATAAGCAGAAATCATATGCTAAATGAGAGTTTCAAAAGAGTATTCTTCAATAAACACCTGCTACGTTCTTATTTTTATTATAAGCAAAATACTTAATTTATAAAACTGCACAGGGTTTTATACTGTCGCGCGCGCTCGACTGATCCGCTTGTTTATTAATGAATATTGCAATGCTTTATATTAAATTACTAAAATGCATGCGTATGTGTTGCAAGTAGACAAGTGTATTAAAGTATTAATTTACTTTAATTTAATCATTCACAATTACACACATACATGTCCATACATATGTTTGCATTCAGTGCGAGCATTATTTGGGTCAAATGCATACACATACATATGTGCTTATTGAGATGAGAGACTGCAATATGTACACTACTCTTACAACAAGTATGTTTCTTCATAAGGTACATTTTTTTTTTTCATTCAAAGCACAGCAAAGTCCCATAAAGATATATGTATGCCCACCAAGTTATTACTTACTCTTGTATACTCTCTAGTTGGTTGTCGGCGTCGCGACGTTGTAATTATGTATGTACATATGTATACGTATATAGTCATGCACATATTTGGCAAACATGATGTCTGAAACTGCGACCCCCAACAGACATTGTTGTCGGTCAAATGAATCATCTAGAAAGAAATGTAACATAAATATTATACAATATGCAAATCGTTTATTCAATTATTTCAAGTTTGTTGTTTTCCAGTGGTTTGTGTTTAGGGTAATTGTCAGGTTGACACATTGAGTTATAAATAAAATCGTTTTACGCGGTATTTTTCAATTATATGAATAAAGTTCTTCATTCAAATAATTATGTGTTGACATTTTGAATTGTAGAATTGAATTGGAATCATGTCGTGCAGCCCAAAGCCCGTCAAGAAAGTGCCCATTCACTTACAAAGTGCACAGAATCGAGTTTATATTAAAAACGGAGAAATCGTTAATCACGATAAGAGCTTCAAGGCAGATATTTACATTGAGGATGGCATAATTAAGTATGAAATACATTAAATAATAAAAAAGACGAATGTTACTCATTTTATTGCACTTTTTGTAGATTTGTTGGATCTGGACGCGATATTACAGTGCCTGGAGGTGTGCGGACCATCGATGCAACAGGCAAAATGGTTCTACCGGGTGGCATTGACCCACATACGCGTCTGCAGAGTCACTCACGTAACATTTCCTCCACCGACGAGTAAGTGAATCAGCGTTCGATATTCTCGCATAATGAAAACTTATTCATATTTTTACAGTTTTTATAGTGGAACAAAAGCAGCTATTGCCGGTGGAACGACTATGATAAGTATGTTTCCTTTAAACCAGTTTCAGATTTCGAGTATAAATGTATTTCATTCTTGTGGAAATAGTTGACTGTGTTTTGCCCAGCCATAATGAGTCATTGGTCGAGGCTTATGACAAGTGGCGCAGCTGGGCGGATCCTAAGGTTTGTTGTGATTACGCTCTACATGTGGGCGTAACTTGGTGGTCCAAGTCGGTGTTCGAGGAGATTGGTATACTTAGCAAGGAACTTGGTGTCAATTCGTTCAAAATGTACATGGCTGATAGAGGATTCTATATGTTGAACGACTCGGCGCTCTTGGAGGTTTTCGAAAGAATTAGGAGTCTTGATTGCATGGCAATGGTTAGTTGACTATAAGTGTGGTTAATATGAATGTAATTGACCTCCTTGGCTTATAGATACATGCTGAGAATGGTGACATTATAGCCATGAATACAAAAAGGCTATTAGCTGAGGGTATTTTGGGACCCGAGGGTCACGAGCTCTCCCGGCAGGAGGAAGTTGAGGCTGAAGCTGTGCATCGCGCTTGCATTATGGCCAATCAGGTGAGTTCAGCACAAGATAATTCTTAAGAATACACTTAAATCCAGTTAAATTTATATTAAACAAAAGCTTAAAGGATGATGGGGAAATATTGCAATATAAATATATAAACCAAAGTGATTATTTATTTCTTATTTTGTTGTTATTATTTGCACTGTTGTAGATAAATAAATATGTATGTGGTATGTGTCATTGTCAGAACCCGGTCTTAAGCAAATCCTTGATGTTGATCCATTAATGATAACGATGATACCAGAGAGTTCCTGAACAAGCTTCTGGCGAAGTAAGTTGTACAGAGTAAATTGGCATGGGAATGTCTCTTAAAGCATTGACGTACAATAACCATAGCCTTGTTATCATATTCTCTACTAACTCATAAGTCGAAGTGAATAAGCAGAAAGCTAACCATCTAATTGCCTTATGCTTAGATGAAGACACCATTGTATGTGACCGGTGTGACAAGCACATCCTCTGCAGAAGTTGTGGGTCGTGCCCGTCGCAGAGGCTATTGTGTTTTTGGTGAAACTCTAGCCAGTTCCCTTGGCATTAGCATGAGTGATGTGCCGAAATCAAACTGGATTTATTATATCACCAGTCCCCCCAATACGCATGTCTGCGGAAACACCAAGGCAACTGATGAAATCGTTGGCATAGTAAATACTTGTATATATATATATATCTATAATTTGTATTCATTAACCGGTTTCCATTTACAGTGATGATCTCCAGGTCACGGGGAGCAATAACTGCACCTTTAAGAAGGAGCAAAAGGAAGTTGGTTTACATGACTTTACGAAAATTCCGAATGGTGTTAATGGTATCGAAGATCGCATGTCGGTGGTGTGGGAGAAAGGAGTGCATCAGGGTCTGCTCGATCCGTGCAGATTCGTTGCCGTAACCAGCACAAATGCCGCAAAGATTTTTAATATCTATCCACAAAAGGGACGAATCGGTAAGTTTTCAAATTACATAAATAATGTTATGTATCTTATCTAAATCATTTATTTATAAATGTTTCTATAGCTGTTGGCTCGGATGCTGATCTTGTCATATGGAATCCACAGGCCACACGCACTATTTCAAAGGACCATCATTATCATGCATCCGATTTTAATATATTCGAGGGCATGACCGTGCACGGTGTGCCTGAATTTGTATTAGTGCGTGGACGAGTTTGTGTTGAGTATGGAACAGTTCGTGTCGCGGAAGGATCTGGACGTTTCATTCCAATGTCAGTGCGTTCTCCGTATGTTTATGACATCATTGAGGGCAGGGTGCAAGCATGTGATCAATCATACGATCATCACGATCAGGATCTGGTCAAAAGGTATGCCGAATTGGACATCTTAATTCCAACCCAGGAGCCCGTAGCTGTTATTCTTGCGGAAAGGGAGGCGGCCGGAGGAGGTGGGGGTTCAAATTGCAGCTCACCCTGTATGCTGGGTCCCGTTGAAGGCAGACGAGATATGCAGGAGTCGTCCTTCTCCATTACTGGTTGATTATTAGATAATTATTGATTTTCAATTTGTTACTCATTTTGATATTGTTTTTCTTTTGCAGAGGAAATGGACGACCCGGCACCAAGTTGCGTTAGAGTAAGGAATCCACCCGGCGGAAAATCATCTGGTTTTTGGTAAATGAGTTGCTCATTCAGAAGATATGGCACAAAGTGGACCTTCTCAAGCAGTAACTGCATTAATTTAATATTAATCAACTAAAATATCCGGATATAAGGTCCATAAATTATATTATTTATTTTTTCTATTTTTCTTTTATGTAGCTAACTATGTAATTTGGCATTCTGTTAGTCAAAAACTACTTTTTACTCTCGCTAATGATAACTAAAGGAGATCTAACATTTTGTGCCTAACAAAATTATTTCTAATATATATTTTTGCATAATATATACGTATAAAGCTAATCAATATTAATAATAAGTAATACGCTATTTGAATTATATTTAATCAGATTATCCGCTTCCGAGCCAATATCAAATATCATATATATATTGATATATATACCTTTGACATTCTAAAATAATTATAAAAAGAAAAAAAATAAATATGATGAAAGGGTACATAACAAATTTTAATTTTTAAATTGGTCTTTTTTTCCTTACCATAATGAATTTAACTTATTTTTTATTTATTATAACTTTGGTTAGAAGTCCATGAAATAGTTCTATCCGCGGCAGGACACATAGAGAGTATTCCCTTCCTTCCAAGTGCAAAATAAATAATGGAAATCATAACTGATTTAATGAAGTCTTTTATTGAAAAGATAAGCAACTGTTTTTCAATATAAGTCTTTCGGATTTGCATGATAAACTCATGCTGTGAAATGTTCCCAATCTAATTATATTAATGTATCTTACTCTGTTCCCTGACTTATAATTATTTAAACTAAAATAAAGAATGAAAATCAATTTCAAGACCCAAGGAAAATAAACTTGTGTTGTGTTTTTTTTTTCTTTTTAAATAGTATATTATAATTTAAAAAATCATAAATTAATATAAAAGTAAGAATTAAATTAATTGATGAGGAATATAGCAACAATGCCAAACAGTTTTCGGGTGCGCCGTTCTGCTTGAATTCACGATTATCCGGCTGAGGCAGACCAATGCCGCAATTCGGTGACCATTCGCCTTGAGAGCGCTTAAATATGTAATTTAATATTTCAATAACTACTACTATTTTTGCAAATTATAAAATATATTATGATATGATATGATAATATAAAAATTAATGATGTAATTTTGTACTTCAAGAACTAAGTCCTACCATTTTCACAAAGGCAGTGTGACGTTACTTAAAATTAAATGTTTGTAATAAGTGAATTTGAATTTAAATGTAACTGTCGTATGTATATTGTTGATACGTTTTTAAGCAACCCAGTGTAACATGCTTGATGAATCGATATCGAAAGGTCGATATCGATACATTAGGCATAAAAGTTGCAGAATGGAGCAGACATAAATTGAGAAACAAAGAATATGCATGCATTGTTCATTATCATTCTTATTTTTACATGTTTGAAAAAATCCATTCCATTTGAATTGCCTCTTTTCCTTCCGAAAAGCAACAATCTGATTATTTTTTCAAATTTGATCTGTATCTTCGCAGTAATTTTAAAATTTTTAATAACAAAAGTGTATAACATTTATTGTTTCTAGGTGCTGCTCAATTTAGTGCGAATTACCAATTTAAATAAACCCCAAATAAAGACGGCAAGCAATCGATAACTTTACCTCAATCTCAAAATGTAAGATTAATATAATAAATAAATAAATGGTCACACCCGGCATAAGCAAAAATTCGATAAGTAGCTAGGTAAGCGTAAAATCGATAGACTCAATGTGGTTTACTGTTTAATTTTCCGGTAAGTGGTTGTGTATGTTACTGCGCTATTAAATATTTCTCAAAGTTTCCACAATAAAAAACATATACAAGTATAGTAAATTATTCAGAAAATGTGAGTGGTACAAAATAATTGACTTTTAAAATATCAGATACATAATTGTAACGTATTTGTCGAAAAACAAAAACATTTATACATAAGTATGTATGGAGTATTTTGATTTATTATGTGTGTATGTTTGTATTTATAATTTACAATTGAACTGTTACCGTTATTTTGCGTATGTGAACAGATTCAGAGTTAACAATTGTTACGTATGTGTGTAGATGTAAACGTATATTATTATTTATGAATATTACAATGCTTTATATTAAATAACTAAATTACATGCATATGTGTTGCATGTAGACAAGTGTATTAAAGTGTCAATTCACTTATATTTAACCATTAAAAAATACACAAACCCGTATATAAGTTTGCATTCAGTAAGAGCGTTTGGAGGGTCAAATGCACACATATATGTATGTTCTATACGAAGTGCACTTATTAAGCGTATATTCCGTACTAACATAACAGCAGTTAGAAAGCTGCTTCCGGGGCATAAATATGCATGAGACATTGCAATAGGTACTCTACACGTAACTAAGTATATACTTATATATATATATACATTTATATGTACATACAGTATGCAGTTTGTATGCACATAATTGGCAAGCAAGTCGGCTGCGACTGCGACCCGCAAAAGGCATTATTGTCAGTCGGAAGTGTGTGTAGTTGATATAAGTGCATGCGCACATACAAATGAATCATCTAGAAAGAAAGAATAACACCCTTGCCTATGACATCATCTTATTTTGCTTGACTGCATTCACAAACGAGTGCATTTGAATATATCAGAATTTTTGGTACTTATACACATTTGTACCCTTTGTCGCACAATCAGCGTACGAGTACAATGTGTAAATTGCAATCCCTCTACATCGTTTATCAATTTTTTCCAGTTTAATATTAAAGAGATACAATATGAAACTTTCAAATGGTTTGTATTTAGGGTTATTGTCAGGTTGGCACATTGAATTATAAATAAAAACGTTTTACGCGGTATTTTTCAAGTAGGTGAACAAAGTTCTTCATTCATAAAATTATGTTTTGGTATTTTGAATTGCAGAATTGAATTGGAATCATGTCGTGCAGCCCAAAACCCGTCAGGAAAGTGCCCAATCACTCAAAAAGTGCACAAAATCGAGTTTATATTAAAAACGGAGAAGTCGTTAATCACGATAAGAGTTTTAAGGCAGATATTTACATTGAGGATGGCATAATTAGGTATGAAATACATACATTAAATAATAAATAAGAAGAATGTTACTCATTTTATTGCACTTTTCGTAGATTTGTTGGATCTGAACGCGATATTACAGTGCCCGTAGGTGTGCGGACTATCGATGCAACAGGCAAGATGATTCTACCGGGTGGCATTGACCCACATACGCGTCTGCAAAGTCACTCGCGTAACATTGCCTCCACTGATGAGTAAGTGAATCAGCGTTAGATATTCTCGCATAATGAAAACTTATTAATTTCATCACAGTTTTGATGGTGGAACAAAAGCTGCTATTGTCGGTGGAACGACTATGATAAGTATGTTTCCTTTAGACCAGATTAAGATTTCGACTATATTTAAATTTTATTCCTGCGGAAATAGTTGACTGTGTTTTGCCCAGCCAAAATGAGTCATTGGTCGAGGCTTATAACAAGTGGCGCAGCTGGGCGGATCCGAAGGTTTGTTGTGATTACGCTCTACATGTGGGCGTAACTTGGTGGTCCAAGACGGTGTTCAAGGAGATTGGTATACTTAGCAAGGAGCTTGGTGTCAATTCGTTCAAAATGTACATGGCTGATAAAGGATTCTATATGTTGAACGACTCGGCGCTCTTGGAGGTTTTCGAAAGAATTAGGAGTCTTGATTGCATGGCAATGGTTAGTTGACTATAAGTGTAGTTAATATGAATGTAATTGACCTCCTTGGCTTATAGATACATGCTGAGAATGGTGACATTATAGCCATGAACATAAAAAGGCTATTAGCCGAGGGTATTTCGGGACCCGAGGGTCACGAGCTCTCCCGGCAGGAGGAAGTTGAGGCTGAAGCTGTGCATCGCGCTTGCATTATGGCCAATCAGGTGAGTTCAGCACTAGCTAATTCTTAAGAATACACTTAAATACAGTTAAATTTATATTAAACACAAGCTTAAAGGATGATGGGGAAATATTGCAATATAAATATATAAACCAAAGTGATTATTTATTTCTTATTTTGTTGTTATTATTTGCACTGTTGTAGATAAATAAATATGTATGTGGTATGTGTCATTGTCAGAACCCGGTCTTAAGCAAATCCTTGATGTTGATCCATTAATGATAACGATGATACCAGAGAGTTCCTGAACAAGCTTCTGGCGAAGTAAGTTGTACAGAGTAAATTGGCATGGGAATGTCTCTTAAAGCATTGACGTACAATAACCATAGCCTTGTTATCATATTCTCTACTAACTCATAAGTCGAAGTGAATAAGCAGAAAGCTAACCATCTAATTGCCTTATGCTTAGATGAAGACACCATTGTATGTGACCGGTGTGACAAGCACATCCTCTGCAGAAGTTGTGGGTCGTGCCCGTCGCAGAGGCTATTGTGTTTTTGGTGAAACTCTAGCCAGTTCCCTTGGCATTAGCATGAGTGATGTGCCGAAATCAAACTGGATTTATTATATCACCAGTCCCCCAATACGCATGTCTGCGGAAACACCAAGGCAACTGATGAAATCGTTGGCATAGTAAATACTTGTATATATATATATATCTATAATTTGTATTCATTAACCGGTTTCCATTTACAGTGATGATCTCCAGGTCACCGGGAGCAATAACTGCACCTTTAAGAAGGAGCAAAAGGAAGTTGGTTTACATGACTTTACGAAAATTCCGAATGGTGTTAATGGTATCGAAGATCGCATGTCGGTGGTGTGGGAGAAAGGAGTGCATCAGGGTCTGCTCGATCCGTGCAGATTCGTTGCCGTAACCAGCACAAATGCCGCAAAGATTTTTAATATCTATCCACAAAAGGGACGAATCGGTAAGTTTTCAAATTACATAAATAATGTTATGTATCTTATCTAAATCATTTATTTATAAATGTTTCTATAGCTGTTGGCTCGGATGCTGATCTTGTCATATGGAATCCACAGGCCACACGCACTATTTCAAAGGACCATCATTATCATGCATCCGATTTTAATATATTCGAGGGCATGACCGTGCACGGTGTGCCTGAATTTGTATTAGTGCGTGGACGAGTTTGCGTTGAGTATGGAACAGTGCGAGTCGCAAAAGGATTTGGACGTTTTATTCCGTTATCGGTGCGTTCTCCGTTTGTATATGACATCATTGAGGGCAGGGTGCAAGCATGTGATCAATCGTACGATCATCACGATCATAATCTGACCAAAAGGTATGCTGAATTGGACACCTTAATTCCAACCCAGGAGCCCGTAGCTGTTATTCTTGCGGAAAGGGAGGCGGCGGGAGGAGGTGGGCGTTCTAACTGCAGCTCACCTTCTATGCTGGGTCCCGTTGAAGGCAGGCGAGATATGCAGGAGTCGTCCTTCTCCATTTCCACTTAATTATTAAACAATTATTGGTTTTAAATTTGTTACAACTAATTTTGTTATTTTTTTCTTTTGCAGAGGAAATGGATTACCCTAGAAGTGTAAGGAGTTGTGATCAATCATACGAGCATCACGATCAGGATCCCGTAGCTGTTATTCTCGAGGAAAGGGAGGCGGCGGGAGGAGGTGGGCGTTCTAACTGCAACTCACCTTCTATGCTGGGTCCCGTTGAAGGCAGGCGAGATATGCAGGAGTCGTCCTTCTCCATTTCCAGTTAATTATTAAACAATTATTGGTTTTAAATTTGTTACAACTAATTTTGTTATTTTTTTCTTTTGCAGAGGAAATGGATTACCCTAGAAGTGTAAGGAATTGTGATCAATCATACGAGCATCACGATCAGGATCCCGTAGCTGTTATTCTCGAGGAAAGGGAGGCGGCGGGAGGAGGTGGGCGTTCTAACTGCAACTCACCTTCTATGCTGGGTCCCGTTGAAGGCAGGCGAGATATGCAGGAGTCGTCCTTCTCCATTTCCAGTTAATTATTAAACAATTATTGGTTTTAAATTTGTTACAACTAATTTTGTTATTTTTTTCTTTTGCAGAGGAAATGGATGACCCTAGAGGTGTAAGGAATTGTGATCAATCATACGAGCATCACGATCAGGATCCCGTAGCTGTTATTCTCGCGGAAAGGGAGGCGGCGGGAGGAGTCGGGCGTTCTAACTGCAACTCATCTTCAGTGCTGGGCCCTGTTGAAGACAAGCGAGATATGCAGGATTCTTCCTTTTCCATTTCCAGTAAATTATTAAACAATTATTGGTTTTAAATTTGTAACAACTAATTTTGTTATTTTTTTCTTTTGCAGAGGAAATGGACGACCCTGCACCAAGTTGCGTTAGAGTAAGGAATCCACCCGGCGGAAAATCCTCTGGTTTCTGGTAAATGAGTTGCTCATTCAGAAGATATCGCATAAAATGGACTTTGTCAAGCAGTAACTGCGTTCATTTTAATATTAACCAACTAAAATATCCAGATATATACATATAGTTTTGCCTTCTTTTCTATTTTTCCTTAATGTAGTTTATTATGTTATATTACATGGTCAAAAACTACTATTTACTCGCGCTAATGATAACAAAAGGTTATCTAACATTTTGAATCTAACAAAATTGTATTTATATACGTATAAAAATAATCAATATTAATATAAAATATTAATACACTATTTAAATTATATTTAATCAGATTTTGAGCTTCGGAGCCAATATCAAATACAAATATATCTTTGATGTTCTAAAATAACTATAAAAAAAAAAATGATGGAAGGGTACATAACACATATGAATTTAAATTTCAAATTATTCCGTTTTCCTTACCTTACTGAATTTAACTTTTTTTTTTAATATTATTATTTATTTATTATAACTTCTAATGAAGCCTTTTATTGAAAAAAAGATAAGCAACTGTTTTTCAATATAAGTCTCGGATTTGCATGATAAATTCATGCTGTGAAATGTTCCCAATCTAATTATATTACTGTATCTTACTCTGTTCCCTGACTTTCGCCCCTTATATTTAGTTAAACTAAAATAAAGAATGAAAATCAATTGCAAGACCCAAGGAAAATAAACTTGTGTTTTTTTTTTGTCGTTTTAAATGTTATATTATAATTTAAAAAATCATAAATTAATACAAAATTAAGAATTAAACTAATTGTTGAGGAATAGAGCGCAAGGACTGGGAAAATTGTTAAAAAAAAACAAATGTAAGACATACACTATTTGCCGGAAAACTGAAGGAGACTCAGAAAGTTCAAGTAATTAGCATTAAGTACAACATTTAGAGAGCAGCACCACAATGAACAAATGTGTTCATATGTAGTAGCTACATAGAATATCATTTTTGGTTTATCTGAAGTTGCTGTTGTCAATGAGTCCAACTTCATTTTAATTTCCAACATCTGCTTCCTGGTCTGATTTATTGAGCGATTTAGATGCGCAAATTGGGATTTGTGTAGCGCACATACTTCAGCAGGGCATCGTTCTCCTCGCAAATGAAGGGCTTCTTGTGGTGGCAGGCAACATCATGCCAGTTGACGCCATCATTGTAGAACTGATTTAACAATGCCAAACAGTTTTCGGGTGCGCCGTTCTGCTTGAATTCACGATTATCCGGCTGGGGCAGACCAATGCCGCCATTGGGTGACCAATCGCCTTGAGAGCGCTCCGTGGTGGGTGCCAACTTTTGCAGGGTGGCGGTCCAGAACCAACCATTGACATTCGTAGGCTGCAGATCGGGACGCTCACAGCCCTTGAAATCGCACAAGCGACCGCTGGTCCAGATGTATTTAACCTGCAACACAAAAAATACATAAAAAATAAAATACTAAGTACTGCGAAGTCATTTAAAAGTAGATTATGTAATCAAATACTACAAGAACTACTATTATTTCTACAATTTTTGCAAATTGTATTAATTTAATACTTCAATAGCTAAGTCTTACTTTTTTACTTCTTTAGAATTATTTTTCAAAATTAATGTGAAAATTCCTTAAGCTGCAGAGTGACATAATATGAAAGTGAATAGTCTAATTTAATACTTCAATAACTACATTACTACTTATATTTAATCTATAATTTATATATAATCTAAACTAAAGTATAAAATAGAATCGATAATTTTAGAAAGTAATATCCAATTTAAATCTTTATAATTCTTAACTAGTTCCAGTTCATTGCACTGTGGGTTGTGCGTACCGTTAGTTAAGCTTTGGCATATGCATGAAAATGCGCTATCACCGATGTTGTTGCAGGTAGAAATTTAAGCTTCGGCAATTTGTGGGCACAGCCACAATAGGCAGTCAGCCAGCCAGATAGTGGCAGTGGCTTTTATGGTGTCATTGAAAGCGAACTCATTCCAAAGTCACGCCCTATGTATGTATGTGGCGGCCGCACCCGTTGATGGGTTTCGTTGAGCGGCTGTCAACATTTAAAGAGACCTACGGGCAGCGAGAGCAACCGCAATGTTCATCAGTCACTTTCACCCGAGCAGCTAAACAACTGTTGGCTTTATATATACCCACATACATGTGCATATGTATGGGTATGTGTACACCTGTTTGGTGTATACATGGAGTGTTTAATGCTGCCCTTTGGAAAACTCCAATGAGCGTAAAGTCACAAATGGGCATCGAATTGTTTTCTATTGTTTATTACAGATTGTAATTGTTAAAGGGTTCATAAATTGCAGCATTTGCGGAAGTACTCGTATGTATACAGGTGCAATTGCTTAAACTGATTTTGGGACAGGAAATGGTTGGCGTTTAACACTCCCATAAAGTCTAAAGACTAAATCTATTAACTAATGTGGAGTTGAATAAACCAAAGAAAGACAATCAGTTGTTACTTATCTAGTCTCTCTTTTGCATCAATTTAGACACTTGATAAATTGCTGTAAGTTCGTTGCTAAAGTCCTTTGATTTGACAGCTGCAATTTGAATTGCTTCCTGTTATGCCATGTTTATGCGCAATTATATTCCATTAATTATACAAATCCATATTAATTGTTGTTGTTTCATCTTGTATTTCCTCAGGTTATTTCTCACCAAAACTTTCGTTTTCATTACAATTTCATTTTTCACACGTAAGTCAGAGTCAGAGTCAAAGACGGAGACAGACAGTAGACAGCATCCATATATGTAAGTTACAGACGCTTTTTCTCTCTTTATATTTGACATTTGTCTGACTATCAGGCACGAGTTGCATAAGACTACGAATCGTGTGTAAACTAAGTATAATAATGTCTGGCCGGGTTCAATAACAAAATTGCAAGACAACCGCAATTAGACAACAGAAAGAGTTGATGCCGAAGACTGGGAAAGTTATTAACTGACTTTGCATTGAACTTGAAGCTTTTGATGGTTAGTCGTGTAATCTGATATAAATATTAATTAATTACATCACTTCCCCTTCAATTTGAATTAAGTCCATAAGCTTAGCCACTTCATTATTTATTTCATCAAGTTTTTGGCACACTTTAAATAACAATTAGAGCTGTCACAATCACACACATGACTTAACTTTTGCTGTTATTAACGCACGTTTTGTCAAGCTGTGATTTGTCTCAACAGAAATGATATAATATCAACAAAGAAATAAACTGTAAACCATTGTGGGAATTTATTTCTGAAGGTGTCAAAACTTTTGTTAAATATTCATTTAAATTTGTTTATAAAGTGAGGTTTACACAGTTATTCCTGTATTTGGCTCACAGCTTTAACCTTTCGCTTTCAAACTGTCTCTTTATTGACAGTGGCAAAATTGATTAGTTAATTATGTGTGCTTTTGCTGAATTTGAAAGATTTGGTCGATTGCCTTAATTAATTCAACTGGTTCAATATTTAGCATATATCATTATAATATTTATAGCTATATTAAATAAAAAATGTAACTGAAGCTTGTGCTTTATCCACTTACATTTTCGCCCACAACTCGCTGCTTGATCCATTCATTTTCCAGGCTGGTCTCCAGGGAAACAGAATCCATGCAACGTCTGCGGCAATAATTCCTGGCAGTCAGCCAATCCTCCTCCACGCCCTTCAATTGTGGGTCTCTCCACGAGAAAAAGTAGCTGAAAGTGAATATAGTTAAGTGTAAGTAATGTTGCTCAACTTGAAAATGGTAATCAAATATATTTCGGGATAAACTCACCCTTTACCATCGGGTGTCTTCTCATGAATTATACGCTGAGAGCAAAGTTGGGGGGTTTGGTGGCTCGAGACGCCCATTTTGGAATTGTGCAGAGCCCAAGGTGCACAGACCGATCAAACAAACACTGGCGATAATGAACGCTTTCATTTTCAATATAGTTTTCTTTCTTTAGCTCTTGCTCTTGCTATTATTTTTGCACTCACACCCACGCACTTTCGTTTTTTATCGCTCGCGACGAATTCTCATATGATAGCAAAATAACTGGCGACCGACCGATCCACTGATTATACGCAACTGCAATGACACAAATATTTTGGTAACACCCGCTCTTATATATGGGCGAGTGAACCAACGAGTTACCACTTCGGCATCGACTATGAGTTCGGTTTCAACTTCGACGTCGGTTTCGGTTTCGGTTTCGGCATCGGATTCGACGGCTTTGAGTTCGCTTTTTTTGGGATGCACTTCGTACGGTTTTTCAAATGAAAATTTTTTGGAGCTGCTTGGCCTATGATGCTGAATTTTAAGTGGCTGGCCAAACATTTTCGGACTCAGCGTCCTCTCGAATGCGACGTTTGTAGATACTTGGATACGAGTGCGTATGTCACCAATGATTGTTGGGATCCATCACTTAGCCAGTCCGAGTACGCGGCTTGCAAATTTGCAGCAATTTATGCTATTTACAATGTAGCCAACAATCTAATTAGCTACACAAACACGCTCTTAAATCTTTAGACCCACATATGAGTACATATCGTTTTTGTTTCTTCAACTTTACATAATTTAATGCATTTTACTTTTGTCACTTGTCGTTTGTACTCACATTTGTTTCATAAAAATACCTTTATTTACTGTTGTTTCGCTTGGTATTTCTCTGGCTTGTGTACTTTTTATCTGCGTTGCTTTGGTTTCATTTCGTTTGACTTGATTTGTTGTTTTGCCATTGGCTATTACATAATCCAAATTGTTGACCAAATTTATTTTGCTGAAAGTCACATGTGACAGATTTTGTTGCCTCCAGTTTTCAGCACAAACAATGCCATTTTCCAATTAGGAAGTTTCCCGCCAAGTAGTTAACTTATTTTAATGGTTTCAGAAACTTCAGGAGACATTGTCACAACTTGACCGTGTCCATAAGTGACTGTAACGGTATTAGGAGGCAAATAGTTAAAACTAACAAACCTTACTGGTTTTGAAATGAATCCCTCTAAATGTTTCAAAAACTATTCACATTGATCTTAAATTTTATTTCTATTTTTATTATTATTAAAAATAATATCATTTTACGATAAATTAATATTAATACATTTATACATATTAATATTAATGAAATTGAGGGAATGCCAGGGAGGTAATAATATAAGTTACGATGCACAGGAGAGAGTGAAATATTAAGCAAAATATACTATCTACATTGATCGCGTTTAACAATTGGTAATATTTCAAGAAACATTGACTGATGGATGTAAGTACACCACTTAACCGAATTTCGTTGGCGACAAACAAGTATTTTAACCATTACATAATGTTCAATACATAAATAACCAGAAGATTTACATATTTATGTACGTACGTGATATTGCATAAGCCTAAAAAGTGACGCAGGCAACAACTGCATTATTTTGAGCTGAGCTCCCTAGCTCATCACATGCCCAAGACGCGACTCCAAGTCGCATCTCCAGATCAAGGTCAGACAACAAAAAGTAACAACAACAACAACGTGTATGCCAATGGCGAAATTTCACCAGCCGAAATCAAATTAAATTCCCAAGCCCAATCCAAAACCGCAGACCCCCCAACTCCCTCCAACCACCAGGCTTCTACCACACGCTACGCATCTGTGTCGAGCAAGTGTCGTACTTTTTGGGAGTTTTCTGGCATTTCAACACAGCAACCACTACAACAAAAGTGTCGATTAATTTTCGCTCATCTTATGCGATATAATCTTGTCTTTTTTATTTGATTTTCACGTGCATTGAAGTATGTAGCATTTAGCGCCCTGTCGCCCTCATTTGTCATGTACAAATTGAAGTATGTGTGCATGTTGTATGGATGTGTGCTTGTATGATGATCTCATGTCCCAGCTGTGATGAGGTGCGTGCAGCACAATGTTGCACAGTCGTCAAACTGGCAGGTGCTCGTTACAGATATCTCGGTATAAATGGATAATACCATACTACTTGAATGCCTCGCCCTTGTTTGCGCATGTTTATGTAAAAATGTAAGTACTCAACATCATGATGATAATAAAAAACAAGCCCAAATATTTGTGATTTCTTTGACATACAAATATCCATGATTAAACATTTATACAGCTAAAATTTCAAAACAATAATAAATAAATGAAATTGCATTCTTTACAATTTCTCATTTTCATTTTATTTCATTTAATTTTATAATTGATATATTAGATAAAACACTTCGATACCATAAAGTATGTATATATTAGTTTGCTCTTGACCAAGTCTGTTTACACTTAAGAAGAAGAAATAATTAACTTGTCTTTTGGGTTAACTGTAGTACCTGACCGAACTCTTGATCATAAGACAGGCAAGAGAAATGATCTCTGATTCATTGTCTTCATAATTACCCATTGTAACAATTATATAATTTAGACCAATGTGTGCCAATTGTTTCAACTGTTATGCGTTGAGCTACTAACGATTATATACTGTGTGAAAAAGACGCCTAAGTAAATTATGTCAATTGGTTGTAAGAAACTGAGACCAAGTGTCAATACATCACTATAGACGCTGAGGCTGGAGTCTGTTTACTTGCTTATATAAAACATGACTACATGTTTACGCAATAAGTTCCCGGACGGCCAATATACAGATGTCTCGGGCAAAGCGATGGGTATGCATTCAAATGTTTTATCATTATGTGAACACGATTACGGAATTACGTAACGAGAAAACTGAGAGGATTCTATAAATCCGGCTAGCGGCCTACATTCGGCCCGGAACAAAAATTGCACACATTTGTCTAGGAAGAAAACATGTTTTGGTGCACTCTTTTATTGAAAATGTAACTTTTTTCAAAATGTGAACCTTGATCGTGCGTGTAAGTATAGGAACAACGACACGATGCCAGCTCTACTTGAGCAGAAGTAAATATGTTTTTAAGGAGAGAAAGTGAGGCTTGTGTTGTTTTATATTTTTAGCCTTTTTTACATCGAATTTATTTTGCACAGCTTGCATATTGTTTATAATTGAGTTCGTGTTTCTGTGTGTTTTTATCTGCCAACTATTTGCACAAAAAGAGAGTCCGGCAGGTGCAGCCGGCCTAATTCAATAGGTGCGAATAGACAGAGTAAATATTTAAAGAAATGAGCTAAGGCACTTAACCACATATCTCTTATGTAAAATTGCACCCCCACTTGGATTCCCCCCTCCTTGTATTTGTTTCTTTGGTCAACTTGTGATCCAATCAATGTCACATTTTTGACTGCCTGAAATGGAACTTAGAAACAACAACAACGTCTGCGATTATTCGTACTTATTATTTATGTCAGCGGCAAATATATGTATAAATATATACAATATATATATGTATATACATATGCCTATAAAGAAATAATAATTAAAGTTTGCTTTATGTTCACACCGTGATTGGACTTTAAATATGTGGTTATATTTATAGAGTTTATTTGGAAATTATAATGTTTATTCTTGGCTGTTATATAAACACCATTGAGCTTATGCTAATTTTGTTTTTAGGAAATCACACAATGTAGGTTATACATGGTCAACAGCATTGGACATACATTGAAATTTATTTTAGCTTGGTTAAAATTGGTTCCCTTTGATGGAAAATTACAAATTTGTAATATATTGATATATTATCACTTAAATAGGATATTATTCTATTATAAGAGTTGTGCATTTATATATATATATTTATATAAGAGTATTTGTATTTAAATGGCTTTAGAAAAATTAGCAATATGTCAATAGATGCTGATTAAGAATATATATGTGCAAATGCTTTATCCATATAACTGAATTACAACGATTTGTCGAATTTGTATTCAATATGTAGGATAAATAGATTTGGCAGTTATCCAACATGTATATAAATGTACTTTAAGTATTAGACTCGATCTAAATGTGCGCACACTTGTTTTTGGAGGCCAAGGCTACAATTTTTGTGTGTCAGCCAGGGGCATCGACGCCTCTGATCTTTCAGACACCTGACGAGGCCCCCAAGCGGGCGCCACCGATTCAAAAACATTGCGTACTTATTGTACCTACAACCTTTCATATATTTGTATGTAGTTATGGTATGCATAATGATGAACATTGCTAATTAAGTAATACAAATATTTTATACTAAAAACCGTATGATAGCTTCTTATGATCAAAATTATGTAATTCGGTAATATTCATAGTTTCAGCGGCATTATGTTGCTGCTATTCGAATTGTATTTTTGCAAGGTATCGCTCGTTGCGGACATGGACGTGAATGTCGACGTGGACATGTAGCAGAAAAAATCCGAACCACAATCGCATTTCAAATAGGTAGTTAATGGCCTTGCGGCGGCACAATACGCCTTCGCTCACGTGATATTTTAGGCGCATGGTTAAATTTATGCCGGGCCCAGTATAATGCGACACATGCAGGTGCCGATTGATTGCACTTTCCCACAAAGTAGTATAATAAATCACTTGAAGTGCTTAAATGCAAATAAAACTGCTCTTAATAAACTTATGTATTATGCATGAGTCATTTATCTTTTAAATGGATGAAATGCACAAACAAAGTATACAAATTACATGTAGATTCAAAATGTAACGAAGGATACCCATTGCTAAAGCTGATTGATAGGAAACTTTCCAATTCACAATATTTCACTACACCTTGGCAACACTTATTTTGAGTAATTATTTAACACTACGATTACTTGCATACCACCACAAAATATCGGCTGTCGACGACGCGATTATATTTAATAAAATATTACATTATATAGCTGAAACTTAATTTCTGAGATGCGAATAGCTTATTGTCCGAAATATATCAGACCCTTGTATTACAATTTACATTACAATCAGGTAGTTTGAAATTACCATCATCGAATTGCGCAGAAATCATAAATTTGAAGGTGTCATCCCAGCTTAATCGAAGTAAGCTAGTCAAAGCTGAAAATTTTAGAGAGCACACGTTCTGGAATATTGCGCATTTTGCTGAAATTATTTCGCTAAACAATATTGCTGTAAATTGGTTGAGCGTATTCCAAGTGCAAAAGAAAACCGTATACAATGGGACGCCGCTGCTGCGTTGCAGAGTGTCCATCAACATCGCGACTTTTAGAGCACCATGGCGTCACTTATCACTCATTTCCCATGGACGCCGTTATACGCGCTATTTGGATAAAGAATTCGCGTATTAGCTTGGAGCGTCAAATTACAAAGAGTGTGCTTGTGTGTTCGCGTCATTTTAGAAGGCTCGATTTTAATACCATTCGGAATGGAAAATACTTGCTAAAGCCTCGGGTTTTTCCCACCGTCTTCCCGTGGGGCAAAATGGAACCCTCAGAAATTGAGGCTGATCATCGTGCCCTACAACAGGCTTCAGTGGATGGCGCTGGAGCTAGTGGTGCGGCGAACAGTTCCACCAGCGAAGACGTTATCAAGGCAACTGTTGATCAAATTGTTAACCAAATCATGCAGGAAACAGCTGAGCGAAATGCAGCTGCAGCTGCCGCAGCAGAGGCAGCAGCCAAAGCCGAAGCGGAAGAAAACCAATCAGAGTCAGCTAAGGATGCGCCCGTTGCGGCTGAAGTTCCCAAAACCCCAGTTGAAAGCACCGTTGCTGATACCTTGCCCGAGGCTGTACTCGCGCCATCTGATGCAATTGACGAGCTCACGGCCAATAGTTCAGCTTCGCCAGTATCTACATCGCCGCCTAAATACGGATCGCCTACAAACACGACCATTGGAGCACGCTTGGAAGCGCTGAGTGTCGATGGTGCCTGGTTGCCGGCACGTGTTGTCGAAGTTAATGAGTCGGATCAGATGTTGCTCATACGTTTCGAGCGCAATAGCAAGCTAAAGATGTCTCCCTCAACAGGCGGCGGATATCAGGAGTGGATTGCGATCAAATCGGAACGTTTAAGACAGCGCATCAGCTCACGGGTGCTCCCCATATTTGAGATAGAAGAGAAGTGCATGGCACGCTGGTCAGGGCCTAGAAAATTTCCGGGTACCATTAAAAAACTACTTGGCAACGACACATACGAGGTGCTCTTCGACGATGGCTATACGAAGAATGTACGCGCGGTGCACATGAACAAATTACCTCGTCAGCTGTCGGCCACATCTCAAGTGGACACTGATACGGCCAGCACAAGCTCGGTTGCACTGAAAAGACCGAGCACAGGGCCTCCAAGCGCGAATAAGAAGAGCAAGACAGCGCCCCAACGTAAGGATTGGCCTCTGCTGGATATGTCCAATTTGGATTTGGGTATGTAAAAATAACAGTAGCGTTTAGAACATGTTAGTCAATTGGAGCTGAGAGAAATCTGTTCACATATTTGGCTACCAATGTGGGTACAACAAATTTGATGATAAGTAGGATTTGTAAAATGTTCACATTGTTGGAAGGTTGCAAAGTTAATTTTGCTCATTGCTGTAAATAATAAATGGAATTCCCAAGCTCTAGTAATTGCCATTGCAGGAATTCATTATATATATATTAAACGGCTTGTTCCTTTGCAGCGTCCCTAGGTCTACCGGACATACCACATGATGGAGAATGGACGTGCCATTGGGTAAACGATCAGCCCATTGGGACAGAGGGATTTCTGATTGTGGGCGAGCATCAGAAGCCGACGGTGATTGTGCACGACTGGCGGCTACCACCTGGCTGGATCAAGCACATGTACCAACGCTCAAATGTGCTTGGCAAGTGGGATGTCATACTAGTTTCGCCTAGTGGCAAACGATTTCGATCAAAGTCCGATCTAAAGGTGTTTCTGGAGTCGCAAGGCCTGGTCTACAATCCAGATATATACGACTTTAGCATTCATCGAAGACGCGCCAAAGATATAAATGCCTATGTATACACGCATGACTACAGTCCACAGCAGACGATTAAGCCCAAGTCGCAGGATGTTTCCCTCGACAGCACAACAGCATCACAGGATCCAAACAGTAGCAAGGTATCGACTGCTACACCCACATCCACCCCGATTTCTTCAGTTTCTACGCGTCGTGCTGCTGCGGATGAAAGCCATTACATGGAGACACCAGTAGCCTCATTGATGCCACCGGCAGAATTGATGTCGCCCTCACTTCAAGCGCGAACCAGCGAAGTTCAATCGTCTACTGATGCGGTTGAAGCAAACGCTGCGATGGGAATGGATGCACAGGGTGCGGTACTGGTGGAAGATGGTTACGGTGAGTTATTTCTTTAAAACGTATAGTTAATACTCTAATTAAATGATTTTTCTTCAATTGTAGCCTTCATTGGTGGACTAAAGGTACAGATAACAGACAATTTGTTTGTGTGTCCTCGCGAGGGATGCGGCAAAACCTACAGAAAGGAAGACTTTCTGCAAATACATATACGACATTACCACAAAGAATTTGCACAGTAAGTTGAAGATAAGCTTAAGATGCCCTTCCCATAAACTAAGTAATTTTTTATTCATATCAATAGACACGTCAGCCATTGTCCCAAGATGCAAGAGTTGGCTGTTAAGCGCACACATCCTTCGTCAATTGATCAGGGCGATCAGACTCCCAAAAACCAAATACCTAATCAACAATTTTTCGCCAAGCTGCATCAGCAGGATTTACAGCATTCTCGTTCTGCTAAACGACACCCGGCGGGCAGGGAATTATCGCCTACAACAGCACTGGACACATCTACAAATATTTCGCCCAACAAAGCTGGGTCATCACCAAGTGCAGAGTCCCCAACAACAACAAAAACAGTACCCCAACCAGATATTAGCGCTCCAGAAGCTAATCTGCCATCACCCAAGGAAGCTCCTTCTTTAACTCCCGTGCAGCCCGCTAAAGTTAGCACACCAGAAGTCGCTCCGAATTCATCCAATCGCTCTTCTAAACGTGCACGACCTTCATCTAGCAGGCGCCTTTCTGGTTCACGTAAGAGCAGCCGACAACGCACCCAGCGCCGCCAAGCAAATGTACCGTCGAGCAAAATTACTACATCTGGAAACTTGCCGGCTTCTGGAAATGATTATGAGAACACGCTTCTTTCGACGCCTACGCCAGATGCTCGCAATGAAGCAAAGAAACGGCGGATTGCTGTGTCTGGCACTCCGATTGGCTCCCCTGCTAATATAGACTCTGTGTCGACGCCGTCATCCAGTGATCTGGTAGATATAAATGCAGCACTGGCGCCACCACCGCCCTCGTCCAGCCAGACGCCACAGTACATTAAGGAAAACGGCGAGCTAATACGTATTGTGCGGATGAGGCAGGAAGAGATCATTAATTGTATTTGCGAGTATGGCGAAGAGGATGGACTTATGATACAGTGCGAACTTTGTCTGTGCTGGCAGCATGGCGCCTGTAACGGCATAGTCAAGGAGTCGGATGTTCCGGACAAGTATGTGTGCTATATTTGTCGAAATCCCCAGCGCGTGCGCGAATCGATGCGCTTTAAGCACGATCAGGATTGGCTTTTTGAGGGCAAACTGCCTGTAGCTGGATATCACACGCCTAATCCCCAGGTATCCAAGAAGTGCGAGCTGTTAAAGCGTTCCCATACGCTGACTGGCAATTTGTTGGATGCTAAGCGTTCCATGCATTCGTTGTTGGTAAAGATCAATATAGCTCGCAATCGCTGTCACCCCAAACTATATTTGTGGGCCAAGAAGTGGGACGAAGATCATGTAGACAACTCAAATACGCCGGTTAAGCGTCCAAAAGCCGATCAACCTGACTGGCCACATGTGCCGCAACCGGAGGCCGCTATCGATCCTGAGGAGTGCCAATATCGTCTAATAGAACATGTCAAAGTTCAGCAATCATTGTTGATGAATCGCCTGAACGACATCGAAGGGGAAATGGATGGTAAGTATTTTTGTGGAATTTAATATTTATAACTTGTTTTACTAAAGAGTTTAAATTCAATATAGAACTCGAGAAGGAAGACAATCTAACCGATTTAAAGGATGCGAATATGTCGACCACCAAAGATGCGTTGGCCACCTTCATTAAGGAATTGGAGACATTAAAACGTCTTGCTAAGCTTAACAAAGTGGCAAACATGAAGAACACATTGAAGGAGAAAGAATCGGCGTCCGATATTGCTCAATTGTAAAAAGAGCTGGAACCTGAATCTAATCCTAAAATAAGTAATATTTGTTACTTTATGTCACTGAATGAATAAACTGTTCGTCTTGTACAGCTGTTCTATAGTATACGTTTTAGTATTTTTTAATTTAGGTTTCAATATTCGGTTACTCTGTTCAGGGCTAGAAATTAATCGATAGACACGACCATCGTATAGGTAGTTTTTCGGTAAACCATAGATTATAGATATGTAATATACCCATAATCGTTTTGGTTAATGATTAACTTGCCCAGAGCGACAAATATTTAGAAACAAATTTGTAGTTATATAAATCAATAAAAATATATCGGTATTATCGATTGAGTCATCGATTATTTTCCAACATTGTCTCTTCTTCAGCAACACACGTGCTGGCTTGTTTTGCGTCGTATTTTACAAATTAAAATTTGTAAAAATGCGCATTGAAACATGCTATTTTTGCTCCAGCAAAATATATCCGGGTCATGGAGTGCAGTTTGTGCGAAATGATTGCAAAGTAAGCCAGTAACAAACAATTTAATATGTTTTCCTAGTGCAATTTCAAATTTTTTTGTAGATCTTCAAGTTCTGTCGTGGAAAATGTCACAAAGCCTTTAAGCGTAAGAAGAATCCACGTAAGGTAGCATGGACAAAGGCACATCGTAAAGCGGCTGGCAAGGAATTGGCGATCGATCCCAGTTTTGAGTTCGAGAAGCGCCGCAATGTTCCCATCAAATACAGTCGTGAGACTTGGCAGAAGGCCATTGAAGCAATCAAGAAGGTTACCGAGATCAAGGAGCGTCGCGAGAAGCACTTTGTTCTGGAACGTCTCCGTAAAGGCCGACAAGTTGAAATCCAGATGGACGTCAAGGATGTGCAACGCAACATGTCGCTTATACGTTCACCTGCCGCCGGCTTGAGAGAGCGTCGTGCCAAGGAGGATGCCGAACAAAGTGCGCTCATGGACGAAGATCTTCCCGAAGAGGAAATCACTTATGTCGATGCGCGCGAATTGGAAAAGAGACTCGAGGAGGGCTTGGGAGTGGAGGACTTGGAGATGTTAGAAGCTTAAGAATTCATATACGGATTAGATTTAAGTTGCTGCCTATACAAAATATAGTAAACCTCTTTTAAACGTAAATTTTATTATATAAAAGTTTACTTATTTTCAAATTATTTGTCTACACATTCCTCGATTTGCTTCGGCAGTGGTGACTCCAATTCAATAGTAACTGGACCGTCATTTTCTATGTGCACTTGCATATAAGAACCAAACTTGCCATCTATCGTTTGGGATGGGAAACATAATTAAAATCTTTTTGCATTCAAATAGAAAAATGCTCACCTTTAATTTTGTTGGCTTCGTATGATTGACGCAATCGATTCAGGAAATGATTATAGAGCTGGTTAGCATCATCACCTTTCATAGCCGCAGAGAAGTCCGGCTTGTTGCCTTTCAGTCGATGATACAGTGTAAATTGTGACACACACAATATTTCCAACTGCAAATCCTTGACAGACTTTTGCCAACGTTTGCCCTCATCCTCGAACAACCGTAATGCGAGAATCTTGCGAACGCTAATGTTTCAACCGGAATATTACTTTACATGCCTCTAAATTAGATACAATAAATATTTACCTACAGATATTCAACATCTGTTATGGTATCACTGGTCTTAATGCCCACCAGCACGCATAGACCGGGTCCAATGGAGGAGACAAGTTCATCAAGCACTGAATGATCAAGCACACTTATTAGTTAACTTGGAAACTTTAAAAAGATGCCTTCTGCTTACCCATGACCTTGGATGCCCTAACTCGTTGGATTACGGCGCGCATTTTATTTATTTTTAAATGCGGAAACCCTTTTATCTTTATTCTTTCTAACGAAACAATTTTTAGAACTATCGTTCTCGATAAGCCATGACAATCAGCTGACTAAATCATCGATACACGCACTGTTCGAATCTTATCAATTTAACTGGGAACATTGCGATTTAACTTGAAAAGCGATTGCAATAAATCATTAAACTATCTATTTATAATGCTGTTATAGTACAAAACTCTTTGTAGTTAATAACTACTTGCAATCCAAAATTCATTCATATATTTATATAATATGTATGTACATAAACAACACTCATTCATGCATATTGACATGTTTTATACCTCATGCTTAAAACTGCACAAGAGGTGTAACAACGTTGAGAAAATGTATGTAACAAGCAGAAGAAGGCGTGGCAGACCCTATAAAGTAAATGCAAATGTTCTTTATCTGAATCAATAGCCGAGTCGATTGGGCCATGTCCATCTGCCTGTCCGTCCGTCCGTCGGTAGGAACGAGTCAATCTCGGCAATCATAAGAATCAATGTTTCAGCCCACGCATTATAAAGATGTTTGTCTTAAGTTAACGAATATACCTAACAATTAAATCATATAAAACACAAAGCAAACGAACGGGTTATATTTCTAGTGTATCAATATAATAATAATATAATAACTTGATAAATATGTAAATATATAATTTGGAACTTTTTAACAAATTCTTTGAGTAACGGGTAAGAAATACTAGACCAACACGTTGGCATGGAAAGATTTAAAATCAATTGATTCACAATTAAGGTTTTAAAAAAGGCTACTACAATTATAGTTCTAATATTTCTCCAATTGAATACGATTATCACAGTGGCGTTGGCGACATGGGAATTGAATTTAAGTTCAATTTTTTTTCGCACAGTTTCTTAATGTGTATTTGGTTTGTGATCTCTGCCTGCCTTAATATCTTACGAATATCTGCCAGACGCTCATGCTTATTTGCCAATAAATACGCAGACTTCAGTTGGCCAATAAAAATGTAGGACGATATGCGCAATTCTATACTTGCAATACGTTTAACCAACTTGTCCAATGCCTGCTTAGTCTCCGGTTCATGGCTATGCACTGCTGAATTAATGGCAATTGAGAGCAGTTCATCTGAATCCGAAGACGTGCTGCCGCCATTATTGGTGGCAATACAGTCAAGCAGGCGTTCAACTTCCCACAGTCGTCGGGTTTTTGCTAAATATTTCGCAGTGGCACCAAATACCTTCATGGTTGTCAATTTGTATTCCTGTATGATGCTACGAGAGACAATATAATTGTTGGTAATTGCGGTGATTGATGACTGTATAACATACCCGTAAGCCAGGCCAAAGCCTTCGTCTACGTTCTTTCCACAAAGCAGTACGAGAATGGCCAACTGAATCTTGTCTGCAACAACATCAAACAATGTGGGCAGCGTACCCCGAGGTGCTTCCAGTCGGATCTGTTTCAATATGTGTATCGTGCAAGGCACGCCGTTTACTTGAGGCTGTTCCCGTTCACACTGTGCAAGAAACTTGGCCAACTCCGTTTGACGTCGTATTGTATTGATATGACTATTTAGGGCACGTGCATCCAACTGCATTGTAATACATGTACTGCCAATATTACTCACAACACTAGCACGCCTGCCTTCCGTCTGTCGCTCCCGCCGAAAATATTCCCATTTTGCCAGATCCAGCTCACCCTGCAGGTGCATGTGTGCAGAGATCAAATGTTGAGCGTTTGCATGCATCTTTTGAAAGTTATCGCAATGCAGGGGGTAAAACTTGACGCACGTCATGCTCGCTCTTATAGGATCCTTTAAGAGTATCTGTAATTGATATAGCGAATTAAGCTGCTGATGCTGTTCCAAATATCGACAGGTGTGTAGGATCGGCACTCGCCAGACATTCAACTGCGCATCGGGGTCCATTTGCTGCAGTTCCTCAACCAGTGCTGGTAATCGACCCGCCGCTAGCGACACTAGGAATATGTTCTGTATGAAGAGCTCTGTCTCCAGCTGCTGGTGCAGCCAATAGCACAGAGCTGCGCGTATTTCGTCGCGCTGCATTAGAAAGATCAAGATGTCTGTGTGGCTGCCATAGGTGAAGACATAGTGCAGAGATTCCTCAAAATCGCGGGTCTGTCGGGCCTGACGATTGTCCTCCGAACCGATGGCCACAGCTGGTTCTCCATATTGACCTTTGGCAATGTGTTTTAGATTCGCCAGAGCATTAATCACATTGATCGCTGGCTCGTGTAGCGGTATCTGCATCACATATGGCTCTCGGCGCCGAGAGAAGAGAGATGCTAAGGAGCTATTTGAGTTGCGTATAAGTGAGGCACGTTGTAGCGTCTCTGGCTGTGGCTGTGTACGTGGCATCGTTGCTATTAACTGGAGTATTTCCTGCAGCAAGGCGGGTCCACGTTGCGGACGCTTTTTAAGCATGGTCGTAGCATTCGATGAAGCTAACACCGGTACTCCCTTACCGAATATATCCTTGTATATGCAGCCATTAAGCTCCTCAGTGGATACTCGTATCATGCAATGTGCAAACTTTTCACGTGCTGCAAGACGAATTTTAATGAGAAACAATACCTATGCCTTGATTGCCGCTCTCACCTGTATCGTAACATCCGGCGCGCAGGCAGGCCAATCCATGGGCTGCCATAACTCCAGTTGTGGCAAACCCCCACTTCAAATGCACCTCCAGTGCAAGTGTCCAATTCTCTGCCTCGACAAGCGCATCCGCCAGCTGCCGCAGACTATGATTATTCAAGGGTCCGGCTGGTATCAACGATTCACAGCCCTGCTGCACTACGGCCATAATAATTTCTGAGTGCTCGCGTATGGTATCAAATTCGCCGGAAGCACCACGCACCTGTAGATATCAAAGTGCACAATAAAATTAGTAGTTTCCTTTCTTTTATGTTTCGTTTTTGATTCCAGCTGGATGAGATTTTCTGCTATTTAATTATTATCACTGGAAGAATGGACCAACTCTTATATTTAGCATATACACATAGGAAACCATTTTGCAAAATAAAGGTACAAATGTAGCAACCGTTCATAACATTCATAGACGCGGTCCCAACATTTGTACCACAACTTATACATTTTATATTTCTTTGGCGAACATTTGGCATAGTATTTTCTTCCAAGTGATAACCGTGAATGCATACATACTCACACACATACTTTACTCTCTCATTCTTTCTTTCTCTATATCACAGCTTGCATTCTAATTTAAAGCATGCTCAACGTTTCCCATCCTGCTGTTTCTGTTCGCCACCTACCTTCGCTGCCAAGGCGAGACAGCTCATCATTTTGGCAACCAGCTCATAGTCCACCTCAGGATTGGGTACAATTAGCTTCTCCAGTTTTCGGCAGTGGAAAAGCAACAAGTCAACGCACTGTCGCTGATCGAGATGATGTCTTAATATGGACAAACTGAGGGCCACGCTGGGTGCGTGCTCGTAACAGAATTCCTCGCGGAGGAGCTTGTCGTGAGTAATGACGCCGCTAAGTCGCCACTTATAGGCTGTGGAAAGACTTGGGGATACGCGTGTTGGAATGTTTGGCGTTTCATTGATGTGAAGCTGCTCTTCTGCTACAACTGGAATGCAGCAATCATTGCAGACGCGTACGTCCACTTCACCATATAGTTCTGGAATGACCATGCGCTGTGTGGAGCAGGCATAGCAGACGACACGACCACAACGGCGACAATGATGGCGTCGCATCAGCATCGTGAACGCGGAACGACGACAGCACATGCAGTGGGTGGCCTCCTCGTCTGGTGTCCATTGTTCGCGTGTTGGCGCCTCATTAGGTATCTTAAAAGTACCGCAGAGTGAGTCCAGAGAGTTTTGGACATCTGTGCCTAGTGAACCAGGTTCTGCAGAGGTATTACGACGCACATTGGCTATGTGGTAATCCAATGCCTTGCTAGCATAGATCCTTAGCAACAGATCGAAGCAATCATTGCTGATTATATGATCCTGTTGATATGCGTTAAAATTGAGCAGAATAAACGCCTCTGAATTGTAGTGACCTAGTTGGAAGCGCAGCTTGTCACTGCTTCTGCTGCTGTTGACATCATAGGCGTGACCACGCTTCTCGAAGCAGTAGGCACAAGGTCCCAGGGGCATGCGTTGCTGCAGCTTGGCTCGTACCGGCTCCAGCAATTTGGTGAGCAACTCAAACCTCGTATTCATCACCAGTTGTTCCACAATTAGCAAAGGATATCGTAAAAGTGCCCAGAAATGATGACGCTCAGCGTTGGGCAACTGACGCATCAGCTCTAGTGACAGCTGGTAATTGCGATAGGGGCTAGGATCACGGGCATGACACTCCAAATAGTCTATCAGCCATTGTAGAAGTGCCAGCGAACGCATCTTGTCTTTATGCGTGTCCAGAAAGTTGACCAACACCGCGGATGGAAATAGCTCCGCAATGTGCAAGAGGTTTGCATCCAAATCATCATCATCGTTTATTTCTAGCAGGGTATCCAGCAGGGTAAGCAAGCAGACCCGTTGCTGACCAGCTGCATCCGTTAGCTGCACCATACGACACCATTCGTAGCACAATTCATAATGACGTCCCTGCAACAACTGCTCAAATATTACATTAGGCGTTTGGCGACCAAAGTCATAGGCCTGTGGCCAACTCTCGAACTGAAGCAATGCCGAGACCTTTGCATATATATTTATATGCGACAGCGTGTGCTCTAGTTGACTCCGCAGTGTGGGAGGAATAGCTCGTGTCGCCTCCCGATGCTGCAACGTACGTTCGATGAGCTCCTTTGCCAATTGACTGCTGGAGATTTTGGTGAAATGATGCTGCAGCAACCTTGCGCGTGCTCCCAAATCGTTTATATGAAAGGCTAGCTGAATTTGCCGCGGATCCTCCTCTATCAACTGGCCGATCAAGCGATCAATGCGATTTATTAATTGGCTAATTGGTTCTATAAAAAGAAAGGTTTGCCGACAGATATGATTTGGAATAACAATTCATGGTTTACTTACCACTCCGGCCACCAATGCCCAGCAATAGAATATTCAATTGCAGGTCTTTGGTCAACTCCAGACGCTCCAGCGTGGTGCTATCCAGTTTGTAAGAATGAAGAGCAGCCATCACAGGATTTCGATCGTAAATCAGGGCCAGAGCTGACACCTCGGGTAGCTGCATTAGTTGGTGAAAGCAAGCATAGTTTAAATTCGTCTCCGATGCACTGATTGGCGCAAGGTCGCCCACTTGGACAGCCTGCAGCAATTGGGCGAGCAATTGATTGTGCTGGAATATGTAATTGTGTATCGACTCTTGTTTCTGGGACGCCACTGAACGTGGAGTTTGTTTTTCGCAACCTTCAGTCAGCTGCGGACATATATTTAAAGCAATAATATGCACCAAATTCAGGTGCAGAGCAGCTACATTGCTTTCGATCTCTAGTGGGGTGATGCCGCATTCGTAAATTAGCTCACCAATCACCATGTAGGGATCGTGACGCAACAGCTGCGTGTTATGGTACTCCAGATTGGGATCGCGCAACTGGAGCAAACGTGCCAGCTGCTGCACATAACCACAAAATCGAGCATAGTAATTGTGACGCGATTTGAGTTGTTGGAAAAGCGATGCATGTTTGCGTAACTCCCGAGAATGCGCATAGTCTGGCGATGATTTCTTGTACAGCGTCGTGAAGGCGACCTCCCGCTCCAGTTGTAATGCCAGAGATGCTGGTTTTAATGCGTAATTTTGCCGATGCAGCAGCTCGTTTAGCGCTGGTTTTCTGCCAGCAGCCTCAAGAAGACGCATACACTCGCAGAGATTTTGTATCAAATACATGGCGCCAATCTCACGTTTTCTTGATTTACATGAACCAACAGGCGTCAGTTGCTGCTGCTGTTCTTGGTGTTGATGCTGCTGCTGTTGTTGCTGGCGGCGTATGACCAGCAAGAGATTACAAGTGATCTCTCGATTAAATCTTAGATTCACAATCAAATCACATACTATGAAGGCATTTAGATTGTGCTCTTGGAAGTGCTGCAGGAATCCATACTGTGCATTCGTGCAGTGACGTTGCAGAAGAGTTCTTAGCTCGACGCTATGCTGCAGCTTTTGAGCCTGAGCGAAGTTGTCCACGACGCTGATGATCTTGGATAACTCAAAGCCTTTGGCGGCCACATTTCTTATCTTTTCCACAGTAGTTGTGGTGCCCTTTGGGGTTGCGTTGGCATTACCATCACCATCCAAGGCCTCATAGTTCGCATAGATGTTAGCCAGCTTCAGTTTGATTAGCTGCTGATGTTCCATGAACTGCAGTTCACGATTCAATTGGCTGTCCTCCAAATGAAAGGTCTAAAATAGAGGAACAGAACAATTAGTTTAATACACATTACTACTGTAAACAGAATCTCAACGAACTCGCCTCTATGATATGCTTAACATCATTGAAATTCTTTAGAGCCAACGCCATGATTGCCAGTTGTTCCGGAGTGCTCAGCATTTTGGGTATAATGGAACGATCTGCTGGCAGAGTATTGGGCACTGTCATTTGTGATTCAGTTTCCCCTGTACCTCCGTTCACTATTAACTGGTGCGCACGGGCCCGACACTGTTCCAGTGTGGGTCCATCAGCTGCTCGATTTGCTGCCGGTCCACTGAAACTGGCCGCCCTACGTTGCTTGCGTGACTTGCGTCTCGTTAGAGTCGAGGCGTGATAGCAACGTTCACGACTCTCGTCGTCGCTGGAGGCCTTCTCTCTTGACTGGCTGTGCTGTTGAATCAGCTGAAACAGCTGTTCCGGCTCCAAATGGCAGCCTCGTTTTGGTGTTCCTTTCGTTACAGATTGATCAATTTTCTGTATGACACTGAACTTCCATAAAGCCTCACTGATGGCTTCTACCAGACGCTGGAAACAACGTTGTTGATCGTCCGTGGAGCACTTGAAGTCCTGCGTGTGCAATTTCTTGGTTACAAAGCTCTTAAGATAGCTAAAGAGAGCATATAAAACGGGTGCACTGCAAATGAAGCCATAACGTCTCTGCATCCTTCTGGGTATATTGGGTGTGCGTGACGGTACCGCGTCATCGTCCACATACTGCTCATCATCTTCATCCTCTTCGTTGTCATTGCCATCGCCATCACGCTGATTTGATTGTTGCAGCTGCTCCCAGCGCAGGAATACCAATTGAAAAATGTCCATCAGCACTGAGCAAAGCATGCTAAGTCCGCGTAGCTGCCGCAGCTGTGTGGAGAGCAACACGAGCTGCTCCCTAATCGTGGAATCATGCTGCTCCAATATCATATTATGAACATGACTAAGCGCTAGATAGTAACTTAATATTTCCTTTTCTTCGGTGCGCACGCACTTGAGGGCTGGTGTCTGATGTTGCCATGTGTAGGTGTCCTCGATGAGTTGGACTATTTGTTCACTATCGCACTGTATGCCATACTCATAGATCAGAGAGAGTACACCCGGTGCACGCAATAGGGCATCAACTTTAATGGTTTTACAAGCATTACCGCCTTGTTGTTTTTCCAGAAACTTGAGCAGCACACAGAGACGCTGAAAGTCACAGTAGAAAAACTGATGCACTGGCTGCAACTCGGCGGAAACTGCGGCAACATGAAAGGCGACCAGTGTTTGACCCAGTTCAGCCAGCTCGTCCAACGTTTGTGTACTTAAAGCAAATTCATTAGCCAGGCGCAGTATTAGCAAATTATTGCGCAGTGTGTGATCTTGAATGCATTCAAAATTCTTTAGCTGCTGACACAGCTTGGGCACAAAAGTTTCCCGATGATGTAGAGTCAGCTGGAGCACCAGTTGCCTCGCTTCCTCTAAATTGCTCCATTGGATTTGCTGTTGCTGCTGTTGAGCGTGGAAAACAGAGTTTATCAGATGGGAATCGTCGCGTGCGAGTAGGGCTAGCATTAAATGATCATTCTTGCCCCAAGGCACAGCTGCTAGGCGCTCCTTTAGTTTTTGATGCATCGTTGCCGCTTCGAGTATTTGTTGTGGAAAGTTCGATATCACGTTAAGTAAGCGTGACAAAGCTGGTGTGGAAGCGGATGCGTCATCGTCGAGCATTTGCCTCAGAGCTGCGCTAATAATGCGACCTATGTGGAATTTGGACTGGGTCTGTAAGATTTGCAGTATTTGTAGTGTTGGATAAGGCGAGGCTACCAGCAGTGCCAACAGGCGCTCATATTGAGACTGACCTCCATTTCCACTGAGGCATTTTATAAACGACTGCAATGATGATAATTATCAACAAAAGTCTTTCCCAGTTACCCTAAAACTGTATTGCAAGCAACAAGTGCAAGCCTGCTCCACACAAATACGTTTTCAAATACTTACCCTGACAAGTTGCTCTTCTTCTGTGGGCAGTACTTCGATCAATTGGTGTAAATCTTCCTGTTGTTGTTGTGTTTCCATTGTTCATTTTACTCAGACACCTGTTGCCTATATATATATATATATTTATTTTTTAAATGTATATATATTAACTTAACCGACTTCTTTTTGCCCTGATTACGTCGTCTGCATTAAACGCAGTTCAGTGCACGCTGCCAATACCGACTTAATTTCTAAGTGCGACTGGCAGCAAATCTGTAGCTGATTGTATCTGCCTATTGTTCGACAGAACACTTTTGTTTTCTTTTCAGCAGCAGCTGACCTATTGTTGCTGTTGTGTGCACAACGATTCGCACTGGTGGTACCATAACAACAACTGATAAGGAAAGACTGCATATTATTACCGTCTACGTTGGGCAGATTCAATAAAGCACAGCTTTGGTGATAATGCTAGGCGATAAACAGCTTAATACTCAAACATATTTACATAAACAACTATATGCACATTACGTTATTGCAATTATCACATGTTGACGACACGTTGACATTCGCACAAAACACTTCAGAGCAATCTTAGAGATTCTATATTATTGATACCCAATGATCAAAGTAACTGGGCCGGTATCGATAATATAATAAAAAAACTTCGATTATCACAACGCATTGAACTTCGCGGTTAGTTTCTCTTTAATTTAATTAAATTCGCAGTGTGGCCATTAATATTAAAAGTTCCAGCTTGTCAAGAATTTTAAATTGTTTTAAATCAGTATAGTAACACATGCTAATTTTTACTAACATTCGAATACAATTAGCGGTTTTCTGAACGGAATCTAGAAATGTTCTGATCCAGGGCAGCGTAATTCTTAACCGATAAGTCGATAACTTTTCGGGAGGGCAGTTGGTGCGATTGAATTCAAAGGTAAAGCAAATGAGCCAATAATTGGATTAGGTTTCTGGCGGTTGGCTTTGTTTGTGCATACACATGTACATTTTTTTTACTAAATAAAAAGTTGTATTTCGTCATCGTAAGTTACCGCTTTAGGGTCGTATCATGGGAATGCATTTTCAAAGTAAGCTAAAAATAAATTTCTTATTTCTCCCACAACTTGTTAATCTACGTTTCTATAGAAATACTTCTGGTTGGCGCCAGTATCACTGGTTGCATTTCAATATTGTCAATTCTGGTTTGCAAATTGTTACAAGAAAATATTCCAAATGTCTTGGAACTGGGGAATGGGGATGGGGAATTTTCATTTGACTATGTAATTGGTAAGCTCTCAACTCTTCCTGAAACTTTATGAATCCCCAGTACATTTGTAATTTTTAGTAGGTGCAGGAACGGCTGGATCCACACTTGCCTCTCTGCTGACAAAACATAGCAATGGAAGTGTGTTGCTTATTGAAGCTGGCGGGTCCTTTGGCTATCTTAGCCGAATCCCCCTGCTCACAACATTCCAGCAGAAGAGTATCAATGATTGGTCATTTCTTTCAGTACCCCAGAAGCATTCCTCCAAAGGTTTGATTGAACAGCGTCAATGCCTGCCACGGGGAAAGGGGCTGGGTGGTACCTCTAATCTGAACTTCATGTTGCATTTTGATGGTCATGGACCAGACTTTGACTCCTGGCACACATTACACAATTTGAGCGACTGGAGCTGGGAACACATGCGTCCATTTATGATGGCCGCCAAATCGAAACCTGCAGATCTATATGAGATTCCTCGCAGCTACTCCACGTTGACACAAGCGTTAGATGAAGCTGAATCAGAGTTCGCATTCAAACCTTGGAAATTTCGACGCTCTATTTATAACATAAAGAATGGATTCCGTCACTCCGTGCTTCATCAATTTCTTTTGCCCGTGCTTAAAAACGTCAATCTGCGTCTGCTGCCCCAGGCTCTAGTTAAGCGCATAGAGCTATCTTCGAAGCCAACGCTGCGGGCTAGCTCTGTTATGGTGGGAATCAAAGACGAGAACAACAAAGAGTGGAACTTAAATATTAAAGTACGACGCGAGCTCCTGCTTTGCGCGGGTGCATATCAAACTCCTCAACTGCTTTTAGCCTCTGGTATTGGCGACAGCGCAAAGTTAGCGCAGTTGCAGTTGGCGGTGCAACATCATATGCCGCTGGTGGGTCAAAGCTTGCACGATCATTTTAATGTGCCCCTCTTCGTTTCGATGGGAATCGTTGGACCCACTCTTAACCAGCAGACGATACTTAGTCCAGTAAATCTATATAACTATTTAAGCACAGGCACTGGACCGTTTGGCAATTTTGGAGTTTGTGGACATGTTGCTGGTTATGACGAATCATTGCCGTTTGGCATCACCTTTTTTGGCGCTGGCTACATTGATGAAAGTGCTCTCATGTCAATTTCAAATTTCAAGCGTGCAGCGTTTCGTGCTCTCTTTCCACGTTATCATAATGCAACGCAGGAGGGCTTTGTTGTCATATCTACCTGTCTGCAGCCAAATTCTAGAGGTTCTGTGTCGCTGTTGCACAAGAACATGCGGAGAAATCCTCTAATTGATCCTAACTATCTCAGCGACGAGAAGGACGTCGCATGTATCATTGCGGCCATAAGAAACGCTGTAAAGGTAAAAACATTAATGATTGATTATACGAAAGCAATTATATTCCTAATTCATTTCATTTTAGTTGGTCACGTCCTCCGCTTTTGCCAAATTGCAGCCGCGCATTCATTGGCCCAAGTTGCAAGAATGCACAAATTTTGGGCCGTTTGAAAGAGATTTTGTGGAAAATCAGCCCTCGGATCAATATCTAGAGTGTCTCATGCGACAAATCGGTCTTAGTTCACATCATCCAGGTGGCAGTTGTGCTCTGGGAAGTGTCGTTGACTCACAACTTCGGTAAACGCAATAGAATGCAAGTCGAATACATAATTGTATCACTTTTAATTTTCAGATTACATGGCATTCCGAACTTGCGTGTGGTTGATGCCAGCGTGCTGCCCCGGCCCATCTCCGGTAATCCCAATACTGTTATTGTAGCAATTGCCATGCGCGCAGCCTCTTGGATACTTAAGGACGAGTTACGAGATAGTATAGCTAACTGAAAAACATTTGCACATACGACTAGCTAATATTTATTATCCAATTTGTTATTCAAAATCAAAAACTTTAATAATTAAATTCAGTCTAAGTGCGTTTACAGTTTCTCAACCTTAGCCTTGATAATTCGGAGAGGATCGACGGGTCGATCATTCTTGTCCGTTTCCACCATGCCGATTCGCTTGACCACCTCCATGCCAGTGTAAACACGACCAAATATAGTGTGCTTGTTGTCTAACCATTGCGTGGGTGCCAACGTGATAAAGAACTGAGAGCCGTTCGTATCTGGGCCAGAGTTTGCCATTGAAAGTATTCCGGCTCCGGTGTGCTTTAAATCGCTATGCAACTCATCTGCAAATTCTGTGCCATAAACTGAAGCTCCACCCCGTCCAGTACCTGTGGGATCTCCTCCTTGTATCATAAAGTCTCGAATTATACGATGAAACACCACGTTGTTGTAGTAGCCCCGCCTCGATAGCTCCGCAAAGTTGTAGCACTGGAGTGAATATAATTAATACTTCAAAATAGTTTTAATCTAATTGATTATTTTTTATATATATACTGTGTTTGGCGCATGTTTCCAGTACAGTTCCACTGTTATTTCGCCCATACTGCAATCAAGAGTAGATATTGTAAGAGGCGTTCAATTTTGCCGGCTGCTTATGTGCACTTACGTCGTTTCCAATGTAACAAAATGTGGCTGCCACGCCTTGTCGGGTACACTACCAGGTGCAGAATTCGTTAACATTATTAACAACGAATAATTACTTTATTTAATATTTATATTTTAATCAAGCAAACTTTGTTTTGTGGTTTTCGTCTGATAAATTATCGATTCATTAACTTAATGATATATTGACCTACGTTCGATAAGTTCGTTAAGTGAGGAGCAAATAAGTTGTGTGAGGAGTATTTTATAGAGTGTATGTTATTGAATGATGTTAGGTTTAAAAAATACGTTACATATGAAGCATAACAGTGTCTACATATTTGAATGAAAATTTAATTAAAATTTTAGTGGGAACTTGACTTTGAATTTTTCAATTTAATTGATTTCTATTGCACCTTCACTTGTGGAATTAATGTAAATCTAAAGTAAAAGATTGCTGCTGCGTGTATTTGCATATCTTTATATATTGGGGGTCAACCTAAATTAAGAATGATTCTGGTTACCAATGCATAGTATAACGACACAAATAAAATGTAGTTTACACCTTCATTGAGTAAATATATATATATAAGTAGTAGTATACATATAATAAGATATTGCAATGGTCAATCATATAGAAAGATAAAGGGGCAACAAAACTACTTTCCTCTAAAGTCAGATTCACGAATATGCTGAAACTGGCCACCAAAGTGTCGCAATCCTCTCTAAGTATATCACGGCAACTGATTAACTAAAATAAACCCATGTGTGTGGATTTTGTCTACTGCCCGAAAACTAAATTGCCCGACAATTGACAATTGAGCAAAATTGGATTGAATCACAGAGCCGCTGCGCCGCCAACAAGCGTTCAGTATAACAGATGGAACCCGCTGTTTCAGTTAATCACTGACAGATGTAAACGCAGGTCGACTTAGTATACGTTGTCACCGTACGAGGCTCGCACTGCAAAATGAATACCATCGATCAGATTCTCGGCGGGCTACAGCGGTTTTCGTGGCCCGATTATGTTGCATTTGTGGCCATGTTCCTGGTCTGTATTTTCATTGGCATCTACTTCGGATTTATGAACAAATCCGTGTCTGAAAATGATTATATGCTTGGTGGCCGCAAAATGATGGTAGTGCCCATCGCGTTTTCCTTGGTGGCCAGCTTTATTTCGGGTATCACATTACTTGGACTGCCAACTGAAGTGTATTCCTACGGTACTCAGTATCTATATGTTGGATTCGGAGTCCTGGGTATGGGCATTGTAATGGGAATCTTTTACTTACCTGTTTTTCATGATCTGAACATTACTTCCACCTATGAAGTAAGTAATTTCCAATGATCAGTTACTGATCTTTTACTAAGAGTTCACTTTCCTTACAGTATTTGGAGCTTCGTTTTGATCGTCGCCTACGAATGTTCGGATCCGTAATGTTTGCCATTATGAATGTGAGCCGTGCGACGAGTGTCATGATGTTCGCCAATTCTTATTCCGTGTCTTATTTAACTAGATAGCCTATCTGCCCATTGTGATCTATGTGCCAGCTCTGGCGTTCAATCAGGTAACCGGTGTAGAAGTCCACACCATAACGCCAATCGTGTGCATCATTTGTGTATTCTATACCAGCATGGGCGGACTTAAGGCTGTTGTCTGGACGGATGTGGTGCAGGCGGTGTCAATGTTGGGTGCCTTGGGTCTAGTTGCTATCAAAGGAAGCATGGACATTGGTGGCGCCAACGTGGTAATGGAACGCGCTTGGCACACCAACAGACTTGAGGCACCGGAGTTAGTTGAATTTGTTGCGCAGAGTTTCACAGATACTAATAGTAGGTGCTTGCATTAACTATAGCTTTAGCATTGATCCCACGGTGCGTCATACATTCTGGTGCCTGTTTGTTGGAGGAATTTTTTACTGGACACAGACAAATGCCGTTTCACAGAATATGATCCAACGCTATCTTTCACTGCCCACTTTGTCGGATGCTCGCAAGGCTTTGTGCATCTTCTGCGCTGGAGTTTTGATCCTAATGGCTTTATGTAGCTATAATGGTCTTCTCATCTATGCTACATACCAAAACTGTGATCCGCTAACTACTAAGGCAAGTAAATCACATCTCTTTGAGGCAAAGCAATCCATATATCACTTCCATCCAATCCTCAGCTAGCCAAGGCTCGGGATCAACTCTTGCCACTTTTCGTAATGGATACTCTTGGCGAGTTGCCAGGCATGACGGGATTATTCATTGCTGGCGTCTTTAGTGCGGCCTTAAGTTCACTGTCCACCTGCCTCAACTCCATGGCCGCTGTCGCTTTGGAGGACTTTGTTAAACCATATGTGAATCAGCAATTATCAAACCGTGCCACCACTTGGATAATGCGCCTGGTGGTTGTAGGTATTGGCGTAGTTTGTGTGGCTTTAGTATATGTGGTAGAGCACATGGGCACGGTGCTCCAGCTGACGATGAGCCTAGAATCAATAACGAATGGTCCCCTTTTTGGCATCTTTACACTAGGTATATTCCTACCTTGGATTAATGGCAATGTGAGTGCATTTGCATATTTTAAATTGTATTTATATTATTTGCATTTCCCTAGAGCGCTATGCTGGGTGGCTGCGTGGGCGTTGTGGTCATGTCTTGGGTGAGCCTGAATGCACAGTGGGCCATTGCTTCGGGTGCCATAAGCTACCAGACGAAGCCATTAAGCGTAGACCATTGTGATTACAGTTTTGATGCAGCTCTTCTCGTTTCTAGCGCCGTCAATGCCACTCATGCAACTGGACAAACAGCAAAGTAGCTGCAGATAATAGAATAGTTGATCACAAGTTAAACTTTTTTTTGTTTCAGTGATATATTTCCCTTGTACCGCATCTCTTATATGTGGTATACCTTCTTGGGTGCCTCTGTTACCATCATCGTTGCCCTCTTAAGCACATTTGTCTTTGGCATCAACGATCCTAATTCAATAGATTCCACGCTGATCACACCCTGCATTCGAAAATTCTTCAGGTTTAACCCTCATAAATCAACGGTTAGTACAGGTGACTCTCCATAATAGCAAACTAATTTTCTTTTTATCGTTATCTTAGGACAATTATAATGCTGGCATTTTTCTTCAAAATAAACTACGCAGCGATGAGGTTGCTCTTTAATAAGCCATTAACCGAATTTTTGAATTTGATCGTAATAAATGTTGGATCAGTTGACGATTCTGAAAAATTGTATTCTAAATTCTATTTGTATACAGACATCCACTGCCAGATAAGATGATATCCTCAAAAAAACAACCAATGTAATAATTGTTAACAAATTTCAAATAGTATTTAGATTACAAATAGTATATAAATTTTTGTTTAATGATTGTTACAATTTAAATACGATTAACACAATGAGCTGTGGGGTATGTTTAAAATTTGATGCGATGCGATCGATGATTGATTGTGTTTCGCTTTTGATTATTTATGCTGTACCTTTGTCAACAAAATGTGACGTTCGCTTTCACTAAGATGTTCGAAGAATGTGTGAAAATGTTCGTTTTGAGTGAAGTTCGTTAAAAATTTGTGTAGATTCTCGCCAATGTCACTCGTGTAATTGGACTCCTTGAGCAGGGTCTGCAGTAGTTGTTCATCTTCGGCGTCATCGTCATCCATATCGTAGCAAAGGTCGGAGACGTAGCGTGGCTTAGCTGCAGTGCCGGGAGCATCGTCCTCCTCAGTGACTTCATCCTCGGAATCTGTAAGCGGTGCATCAAGTTTACCCTCTTGAAAGTTCTGATACTCGGATATGAGCACTTTGAAGATCTTAACAAGAGCCGGTATTGATACCCATTTCTGATAGTTCGATGAAACTGAACGCGTACGCATGCGATCGCCGCTTGGCTCCTCCACCAGTTCCTTGTAGGTAATCGAAGTCAATCGATTATCCTGTGTAGCAACGCCATACTCAAATAGCTTACAGAGAGCCATCGTGGTAACCTGAAGAGGATCTTAGATAACTGATTTATCAGAATATTTATGGAATTTCTACGTACTTTGCGCTCATATGAACCGAAGAAGGACGTCTGACGCGATAGCCAATTGGTGAGAACAAATTGCATGGCAGGCTCGCCGTTGGGTCCGGGAACGGTGGACAGAAAGTTAAGCACCGCATCCATTTGAGTAAGGAAAAGGTGGGCAAATATTAGCACCAAATTCATAATAACCTTCAGGCATTCAAGGTTTTGCATCTTGCTGATGACGGCCTTAAGCAACATATCCACCGTTTGGCCCAACATGTTGCCCATTTTGGTAATAATGGTGATAACGAGTCGTCCGATTTGACCACCGGCCGTCATTTCTGTATTCATTGGATTCAGTAACACCGTTGCCACTTGCATTACGTAGTTGACGCCTTCTCCATTCTTGTAGCTAAAGATCTGTTCCGGCGAAACGTTGATAAAGCTGCGCAGACATTCGCCGCCAGATACCATTACAGTGTGGTCATCGGTATGCAGGATGCAGTTAATCATGGCGGGAAATGCTGTCTCCAGCAGTGCATTGGGCAGCGGCGCTTCCGAATTTCGAACAATTGTATTCAGCACGTCCAAGGCAATGTCTTGCTTCTCGTTACAATGATCGCCCTGCAGAGTAAGAATGCTAACAATTGTCGGTATAAACTTCTCCTGCAAAGGTCCCAGGCATTGCTTCTGCTGACTCAGTGCCTTAATCAGATCTTGAACGTTCTCCAGAACATACGGATCCTCGGCGTACTTCAGAAACGCCGCTATTGTCAACGGGGTGATCTTTGCATGCGCCGCATATGCAAAGTTTGCATCGAACTTAACCATTGCAGTGAGCGCTTCCATCAAAAGTGCCAGAACAGTTGCCTTACAGCCAGGCACCAGCGTTAATATGCCGTCTAGAAATCCTGGTAGCTTTGACACGAGCAGTGTTCTCTTTTGCCCTTCGACATTCTCGTTGGCTTGCAGAAAACCGTTTAAGGAGCGGACGGCGCTGATGCGAAGAATGTGAGATTTATCTGGAGACAAGCTACAAAGTGTAACATCGAGAATCTCGGATAACATCTGCGGATTGTACAAATCCGTCTTGGAGTAAGTGCTCAGAGTCCACAGTGCTCGACCGACCAAGTGAGGTGATTCTTGATGCACAAGCAGATTGCGTACAATAGTTAAGTAATTGAGCAAGTCAAACTTGGAATCGCCTTCGAGTATAACGTCCCGAAAACCATGTACAGCGTCCATGCAGGCCTCCTGAATCTTCCACCAATTGGGATTGTTAGCTGCCTTCTCCGCCTCAGCCACGTTAAAGTGTCGACCCAGCGCCTCTTGTAAAGGCTGTATAGCCTTCACACCGAACTCGTCATTAATGGCCTGAAATGAGATCTATAGATAGACCGAGGAAAGGACATTGAGAATCAAGTGTTATTACCAGCAACACATCAAGGCCACACATGCGAACAGTCAGCTCAACGCCGCCGTCGTCTTCGTCGTCCACAAACTTCTCTGGATCTTCTTGCCAGTCCTCTAGTTGCTCCTCGCTAAGTTGAATGTACACGATTGTTATATAGATTAAATCGGCGAGTACATTCTTAATGGTACCACGTAGCTTGCCGCAGGTGACAATGCAGTTAATGAACTCGAGGATTTGTATTATTAATGTTTGAAAGTTGGTCTGCTCGTCATCCTCCTCGTTGGTTCCGCTTGCTAGGGGATTTGCCTCAGACTGATTAACCGATACCTTAACATAGGTTTCGGCAATTTGTGTGAGCAGCTGCCAGATAATGGGCAATATGCGTTCCATGAAGGGATTTATGTACCTAGGCATTTCGGTAACCAGATATGTAAACACTGTAATTTACAAAGGATGAAATTAAATACATTTGCAATGATTATTTTATGAATCACCTTTGATAATCTCGGAGCGCAACAGAAAACTTGAGCCTGCTCCGCAATTCATGCTGAGATAATGCACAAGCTTATCCATGAAATTTGTGAGTATAGAGCTCATCATGGAACTTTGCTCCTGCTTGTCAGTAATGAGCGCCGATATGGATACAAAAAGTTGCTTTAACGTGCGTATGGCTGAGACGCGGGTCTTGATTGAATAGTTTTGATCGGAGTCAAATATACGGTACACCTCTGGTATGACTACGGGGCCGAGCTCCTTGATTTGATCCACATCATATGAGAAATCCTGCAGAACTTGCATGGCCCCATGTATGGAATCCTCATTGCCGCTCAGGCACTTTACAATAATGTCAAAGAGCTCCGTCCAGCACTGTGGATAATCCGTCGCTGCTATGGTGGATATCGTATGTGCCACAGAGGAGCGTATTTTGGAATTGGGATCATACAGACCATTTGGCAGTATGTTGCGTATTGTGCGCTTGGCCTGTTCACTAGCCATGCCTCCGCTTGCCTTATCCGCGTCCTCGCCATCCGTCCAATGGTTTTCCACGTAACGTGTTAGCATAATTATGGCAATTTGACGCAGCGGCAGCTCGTGCGACTGATTCATAATTATCTCCGATAAGTAAACGCCATATCCTGGAATTACACGTAGTTAACAACGCCCAACGATGTCCATCAATTTGCAAGCATACCTTCAGTGTATTGTAGTTGCTTGTTACGCTTTTCCGCCTGTTGCAGGACACTTGTGTCCGAACTGAGCAGATTCTGCAGCTCCTCAATGATAGCTTGCTTGACTGAATCGCCGCCGCCGCGAATAACACCAACACCACCTTCGCCGTTGGACATTGCAAAATATTAAGATCTACTATAGAGAAGAGTGAATGTTTGCCGCAGCAGATCGTAGCACATGTGAACTGCTGCTCGCTCAGTTCAAACTTATTTTCAGCTGTTTAGCAACACTGTTCCGCCAGATAAGTTGATAAATTCTACTGTGATTTTAAACTTCAAGCTACAACAAGAAATTATTTAGTAACTTAATTATCAGTTTATATCTTAGCAGTTTAGTAATTAAAAATTGCAATAACAATTATACATTTGTACTATTGTACTACTGTTGTTTACTTTTTAGTTTAAATTCAAACCATTTATTTGTAATTATACTTTTATTGAATAACTTTTCTGAATACTTTTAAATTGTAAATTTAAATTTTTACATTATCACTTATTTTTCTGACAGGTACCATAAAATACTTGCCAAATTGGCAAACGAGTATATAGATGGTTGCTATTCAACACTACTTTTACTACCGATTGCTTTATTCTGCTGCTGCCGACATCGACCTGCTGTAAATTTATAACAAATTATAAGAATAAATAACATATAATAGCAAGATGACTGGCATCATGGACACAATAGAAATGCCAAAATTACCGGAAAATCAAAAAACATTTGCCGGTATACCAGAAGCAATATTTCTAGTAAGTATCAATTGGCAGGCGTCACCGTTTGCTGAGTTAATTGCAATTCTAACCTAGACGGGGCACGGCTAAACCAGCTGTGGAAAATCACGTATATTAATCATCAATCGAATAATGCTTGCAGGAGGAAATTGATACTTTTATGACACAGCCTGAAAACGAAAATTGTGAAAAAGTGTTGCAGCGGTTAGATGAGCAGCATGGAAAGTATCGTTTTATGGCCTACAACTTAGAGGCGCGTCGCCGTAAGTTGAAATCTCAAATCCCAGATTTGGAACGGTCGTTAGAAATGGTCAATGTGTTGCGCAAAGAGGATGAGGAGCGAGAGACACAATTTCTGCTTAGTGATCAGGTATTCATCAAAACTCTGGTACCACCCACAAAAACGGTCTATCTTTGGCTGGGTGCCAGCGTAATGCTGGAATATCCGCTGGATGAGGCGGAGTCATTGTTAAAGCAAAATATAACATCTGCCGTAGGCAATCTAAAGTCCGTCGAGCATGATCAGGACTTTCTCAGGTGCGTCAATTGATATTTAATTTTAATCATCCCCTAATGCTTCTTTATTCTTTCAATATTTTAGAGATCAAATTACGACAACTGAGGTAAACATGGCACGGGTATACAATTGGGGCGTTAAAAAGCGACAGGCTGCGGCTAAAACTAACGCTACTGCTATTACGCCCTCTTAGATAGTTTTCAGAAGTTATAAACTAAGCAAATCATGCAGAAGGTAATTCGGGTGTCGACCCTTTTGTATTATTTATTTGAAGAGTTAACAAAAACAATATGCCCAAATAAAACACACAAACAGTTCGCAGTGCTTTCAAAATTTTTAATTATTTGAAAAACAAAAACACAACGACGCTTTTTGCATTTTTACTTGTTTTAATTATTTCATTTAACTATTGTAATAAATATGAAGCACGATGCAGTACATCTTTTATATATTCTGTTCCTCGGAATCTTCATAACAATTTTTGTCTAAGCAATGCACCCACCAGAAAATGGCAACAGATTTTGCTGACAGCATCGACGTCCACTTCAGCTGGCCAAGTCGTCCGCGTTGTCCTTGATTATTAACTAGATAATATCACTGATTTTTTATTGAAAAAAAAAAAAAAAACAGTGAAGTTCGTCAGTGCGTTGATATCGTTTTATAAAAATAGCAATTCATCTCAATATCTGATTTTACTGTTCTCTAACTGCAAAAAACAACTTTTCACCTAATTAAGTCATATTGCTAGATCCAACTATTCCCATTTCATGGACTGGTGTATGTAGTCTCCATCGGGGCTCTCATAGTTTTTAATAGGAGGCGTTGATACGGGTCCTTTCAAGGATACCGATAGCAGTTGCATGTCAACTTCGATGGCAGCCTGATATAGTTCCTCGGACTCGCATCGTAGTTCTTCAAGCGCTTTTTTCTGGGATTGCACCAAGCGGTCAATGATTTGGAAGTCAGCCACTTTCTCATCATGTTTGAAGCGAGCCCATTGTTTGTTTAGCAATGCCCGATGCTCCAACTCTGTACTACTCAGTTGTGGCAGCTTACGTTCCCGTTGTCTATACAGGTGAAGTGAAAACGATATGTGGTATTGCTGTAAATTGTGCTTCGGCAGAGACTTACGCTTTGTTGTCAATTAGCTCTAAAGGCACCTCTAACTCTTCCACCGGTTTGAGTTGACGTGCATTCTTCTCCAGCCTTCGGATTTGTTTCTCGATTTTCTTTTTCTTACGGTCCTCTCGTTGTTTAATAATTTGAGGGTCAATTTTTTTCTTTTTCTTTAGCGGTTCGGCGCACAGCACTGACGTTGTGTGCAAGCAACGTGAGGCAAGTGTGCTGCTCTGTAAACTTAACCTGCAGATTGTTGAATAAAAAAGGGACGTACATTGTAAATAGTCTGCAATGACAAGGTTTGTTGTAATATTTACCTGGAAAGTGCGTTTATCAACGACATTTTTAGGAAATACCGAAACGCTGTTTGCGTAATGTGCTGCTTCTTCTCGTGTAGTAAAATTCGATTGCTGGCTCGATTTCCGAATCGGAAATTCCGATAACAATATCGATAAGTTCAAGGCAGCAACACTGCAGTGCTGCCAGATAAGTGACAAAAGGCCGCGCATTTAAATTTGCATATTTAAATCTAAGAATCAATATGTTAACTAATAAATTACTAAGTTCAATTTAATTTATTGCTCAACGATATCAACTTATCCACTAGTTTTCTATTTCCGACATGAATAGTTGCAGAACAACGTCTTTTTGCCACAATTAGATCATGAAGCATTCCAATTGTTAGTAACTGGAGCCACGAATGGATTACATCTTTTGGTTGCTTCTATTCAACCCATCCCCAATTAAAACACTGACTTCGTTTTTACTATTTTTATACGATTTTAAAACTTTATTTTTAAAGATGAAAATAAACAATATACTTTTATTATGTGTTTTTGTTGTTTTAGTAAATTTTACATAATTTTCAGTAAAATAAGTAGTGTTTTTTTTTCGATTAAAAATGTTATATTATAGTTTAGAGATTTCTTGTTATTTTACCATTTCTTTACTTTACGCATTTTTTGTTCAATTGTTATTTTGTATTTTTCCTTACATTGTCTGCATAAATATAAATTTATGTAATCATATTTGCTTATATCCCAAATATTTAATTTTTCTCTTACAAGTTTTTTTTTTTTTTTTTTTTTTTTTGTTTATTGCTGCGTTATGTTTTATGGTATGATACTTTTCTTAATACTGTATCGAAATATAAATCAAATATTTCGAATTTCTAAAAATTCGTCCGTTTTTTTCGAATTTGCTATTTTTTCTCTTATACGGTTCAAACCAACTTTTTCGAAGATTCCAAAATGTACACCAAACCGAAGTAAGTAATAATAAAACGGAACCGATACCGAAACCTACCAAAATACTTATGTATCTGTAAGTATATATTTCATTTTGCTGTTAATACTTCTTTAGTATGCTCGGTTGGTTTACTATTTTTGAAATGAGTTAATCCATATAAAGTTAGTATATCATGAGTTGTATGCAATCATCTTGGATTGTGAAACTTTTGACTTGTGTATGCTTTATTTCTTGCGTATTACATTCATATATGTATGTTTATATGTTTATTGTGGTAAATACATAGTAATGTGTGTATTTCTGCTCTTTAAGGTATGGGTGAAAGGGGCACAGGCAGAGGGATGGGGGCTGTCTCATAAAGATTTATGCTCGTCTATTGTTATTACATTTACTTATAATTTAAATTGTATGTCATTTTTTACTGATATCTCTCACTGCTGCTGCGTTCCTTCCACGTATTGAATGTTAATTTATGTACGATAATTAAATATAAGTTGTCATTAGTTTAAATGAATGAAGATCTTGAAATTTCAAATAAGTACATACTTTGTATCTTAAGTTCTGTCAAGTTAGAATTTCGAAAATATGATTAGTGCCAGGCTCTGTTGGTTTGTTGGCTTTCAATTTTGCTTAGTAATCAATAATACATACAACATATTGTGTGTATAAATTTAAATTAAATAAAAATCGTATATGCATTTGGGGGACTTTAATTACATGCTTCAGCAGCGCTCTAAATATGCTTCTTAAATAATCGAATATTCAATTTATTTGTAAGTTTTCAGTAATTCATAATTTCAACTTCGGTATTGTAGCATTTTTCAGAGCGCCATGTTTGCCGCTTATTTTATAATTACATTATTAAAGTTATTTCTAAAATTGTTTGTACTATTTCTTGGAAATAATTCCGGTCTATTGTTGCTGAACTCAAAGATTGGTTTTTTGACTCTGCTAAAATTAACACAAATAAATTTTGTCAGCTTGCTTTTGATTCTGGAGTTATAAATTTTACATTTCTGCATCAATTAATCCGAAACGATGCTTTTTATATTGGCCAAAAGATCTCGAATTTCAATATCATAATATATGCCGAAATGGTTAATATACTTTAAATGGTTCTAAGCAAAATCTTTGCACATTTATTTCTCCGTCTGCTTCCGCTCAATATGTATTCATATGTATTCATAACCATACATATTTATAAAAAGTATAGTTTGATGATTTGTATTAATAAATCAGCTCCGAAATTGTAAATTGCAAATCGTAATGGGTAAATCAATATTAATACATACTTATATACATAGTGTGCGCATCTAAACACTTTTAAATTAATGCATATTTTTTAAATTAAGTTTTAAATGCTCGTAAATTGTAATTTTAAATTTTGCTAATTTTTGCTAGTTGTTTTCTTGAAACTGGTTCGAAGTACATACCGTATGTAATGTATAAAACTAAAAATATTTAAACTGAATAATGCAATTTCTCTTGCGAGTGTGTGTGTTTGTAGGTGTATCTATGTGTGTGTATGTGTGTGAAAGGGCGGAAAGAAGCACAAAAGGGACACTCGTAATTACTTGTTTTCCGTTTTAGTCTTTTAGTTTTTTGTATACTTGCCATCGTACATTGTGAACCAATTGCCATTCACAATATACGATATAATTCTATCTCCTTTACATATACATACATACATAAGCAAGAACAATAGATGCCTCGTACACATATGCACACATATGCAAACATTCAATTTTTCGATTTATATCATTTTTTTTTATTTTGGTTTTTATCGATTATCATTTTCACAAATTGGTTTTGTTGTATCGGTAGTTGAGTTTAGCTTAAATTTAGTTGCATTATAGCTTATTGCCGCCTCTTAAGTATGCCGTTCTTAGTTTCTCTTTGCAATCGATTAGCTTAACTTTCTGTTAAATATGTATGTCTTTATGTTTTTATTCCACCTAAGATCTAAACTAAATGTAGTGTATTCATATGTATTGTGTGTTGGTGTCTTGTTTTTTTTTTTTGTGTAGGGATAGAAACTAATAAATATATACGAGTACATTTATTAATGAGCAACTCAGCGATATATATGGTAGGTATATGCTTCATAAGTAGTCAATGTATATCCAAACCTTTTCGTATCTAATTTCTAAATCATTAATGTATACTTCGACATTTTAGTGTGTTTCTTTTACATACTAAAACTAAATATACGTACATCATATACGTATGAATTTATGCATATGGCTTACTTGGGTAAACATCGAAAGTGATACTGAAGACTTGCGCTCGTTATTTCCTTTGTTTGTTTGCTCTTTCTTTTTTTCTTTTTTTCTTTTCATTTTGAACTTAGGGAACTTTTGGGAGTTCGAGGTTCCCAAGAGACAATGTGATCAGGCCAAATGCTTAGCAGTTTTGGGGTTGTTTGAATTCTGGTCTATTTGGAGCCCTTTTCATAATTTGCTTAGATCTTTAAATTTGTTTTATCTTTTTACATTTTTAGTTTTTTTTTTATACAATTTTTATTAATAATTTCATTTTGGTTTTTGTTTGTTCTTTCTTCGTTTGCTTTTAGTTACATAAAAAATTAACAGTTTTTTTTTGGTTTTTACTTTTTTGTTACATGAAGGCACTTTAGATCGGACGTTGTGGCCCCATTTCAAAAATTGTTTTTAACTTTTGCTTTACTCTTTTATCACTTTGGTTTCTGTTCTTGTTCATGGATGTTTTGTGCGTGTGCTTGGAGACGTAGTAGCAAATTAACAAATTATTAACAAAAGCATAATCGAAAGTTGTTCGAAACTTGCCAAAAGATACATTCGAAATGTTTTTTTATTTACCGAAAATCTTTGATTCGAAACTTGTCATTGCCTTGTTTATATTTATTTGCCTTTAACCTCTTTCTAGTATTTGAATTTTGTATTGCCTTCAGTGCTATTGAAACTGTCATGGATTTTCAGATAAGCAGACAGGCGATTCCTGATGGATTCCTGGATTCGGGCTTCTGCACTGCATTTTGGTTTTATTTCAGGCTTGAGAACTGTCAACCATTTGGCCTGCCATTGAAATATTTGATCTCATTTGTGTCTCGGTTGCTTGTATCAAATTGTTAATACATAAATATATGATTGGATTTTATTCATTGATCGATTAAGTTGTTATTGCTGCCATTCTGTAACGTAAATAACATAGGAAATTGCCGCTGAAAAGTCGACGCAAACTAAAAACCGGTTGCAAAATCATATCTAAAAAGTCGAATTGGGAAATTGAGCGCAAATCTTAGTTAATCACAAAGTTAACTAACTGAAATGGGTAAGAGTCGGTTATACCTATATATTTATATATTACACATGTTTAGTCGATGTACATATGCTTTGCAGTTGCATTATTAGAACTAATTATTAGGGACTGAATTTAGATTTTCGATTTTTATCATTTTTTTTTCGATTTAATTTTCGTTTGTTTTCGTAACTATAAATGTCTACAATTTTTACATACACTTCCTTATTTCTTATCGGGTTTTGTTTTTTGTTTTGCCTCATCAACATCTAACTTAAGTACTGTCCATGTTGTTTTATACATCTAAACATTTACAAAGGGGTCCTAACTCAAAATCTTTAGCATTTGATTTAAATTTTCATTGCATTTAATGTAATTTAACTTTTCATATTCATTTACTTAGGTATAATAAAGTAGAGAAAACCTTTTGCTATTTTCGTGGTATTAAGTTTTGCTTCTGCATATGTTTGCTGCTACTTTTCTGAGCACGTTTTTCCGGTTTTTAATTTTGTTAAATTAATTTTGTTTTTTTTTTAAATTTTTTTTTTTTGAATTTTGAAATCTGTAACGCCTTTTGACGACGATTTTGAATTTTGCTGTTTTGCTTCTTTTATTTCATTTATATTAATTTATTTTCAATTTGTTTGCTGTTTTTCTCACTAGCGAAGGCATCGCTGGACAGTGCCACAATTAAGTAGTAGCACACCAATTATGCCTTCCCCGTGAACTTGTTGACTTGTCATGTTTATTTAGTTTTAAGATAATTTAAGGCAGATTTTCCACGAAAACAAAATGGGCTTGAAACTGAAATGAAAATTCTCTTAACGCACTCTTCCGATATCAGACTAAAATTAATTCATGCAATAACTATCAGTAGATGTATCCAAAGTTGCATTCTCTTGTTTTGATATATAAAATTTACATCTTTTTTTGTATTAAGTTTTTAATTTTTTTTGGTTTTTTTTTGTTGTTTTTAATGTATTTAAATGTAATTTTATGTCATTAAGGTTGCATTTGGTTTTCTTTTTTCGTTTATGTTCTTAAAGATAAGGCGCGAAGGTGCTTAAAATAAGCTTGTACTTTTTTCTTGATATTTTTCAACACGTTTTCAAAATTTTATCAATTTGTTATCCATAGCCCTTGCCGGAGTGTGTGTTTTTCCGTTTTGACTGCGTCCGGCTAGTTTACTTACGATATAAATTTTGCTTTACGAAAATTTTGTATTCCAAAATTTTGTAATTTTGCATATAATTTTTGGATTTTGAGTAATTTTTTTTCCATTGCCTAAAGTCTAAAAGTCATTTTTGTTTTTATTTTTGTTGTTTTTGTTTTAGTTGTCCTGAACATTACACCGAGAGAATTATCCAAACATGGCCGAGAGTTTACAATTTTGTTCGTTTCTTTTCTTCTTTATTTCATCATTGTTTTTTGTCATCATTTTTTGGGTTTTAACGCGTTATTCTTTGTTGTTGCTGCCATTGAAAAGTACAATTTTCAATTTGTTTGAGTCATTAAATAATCAGTTAACGTAAATGTAATTAGAATTGAAAAGAACAAGTTTTATTGATTTTTTTTTTTTTCAAATGCTGCCTGTAAATTATTTACTTTTATATATGTATTCTTTTTTTTAAATTTAGATCATTTTTGCCAATGTTTCAAGCACCTGCCAAAGACGTGAATGTGAATTTCTCATTGCCGAGTTTTTGTTTCGATTGTTTTTCGACACATTTATTTTGTTATGCCAAAATGTTAAATGCTGAATTTTGGTGTGTCCAAAAGTAAAATTTTTCATATACCCTGTTTATATATAAGTATATATGTATATATATACATATATATACATATATATATATATATATATATATATATATATATATATATATATATATATATATATATATATATATATATATATATATATATATATATATATATATATATATACATATATATATAAATATGTATACATATAGGAACATTACCGAAATATGTTTATATTTAATTTTACACTTATATCTAAAATGTAATTTTTTGTAGGCTCCGAAAAATGGTGTTTGGCAGGCGATTGAAACACTCACAGCGCGTATTTCGTCATTATCATTTCATTTGTGTGTTTTTATTTTTATTTTATTTTGTAGTTTGCGTCTTCTGTTGTTCCGAAATTTACGCCAAAGTCATTGCCGAGAGTTGTGTTCCAGAGGAACGTTTGTTATATATTTCATTTAAATATTTTCCTTTAATTTTACACTTTTCACTAACGCCGAAAGTCATTTGATTTTGTTTCTGTCTAAGCCGAAATATTCTTGCTCGAAACTGTTGCCTAGAATATATATTGTTATCTTATGCTCTTGAGCATGTTTGCCGAAAAGCTCCTCTCATCGAAATGTGTCTTTATTTAAACCTATTGTCATGTTCTGAAAATCCAACTCCCAAATTTGGATCCTATCATATCATAAAATGTTATTCGATAATTCATAGTTTAATTTTGGGTATGCAGTATTGAGTATGCGGCAAAAAGTATGCAATCTGAAATTGCAGCGAAATTACCGCGGAATTGGAAATCGTCACAAGACTTTAAATATCAAATTAAAATTGTTTTCTACAATATTACTTGTGTACCCGTTAAAAGTATACATTAAAATATTATTTTATTTGTTTGGATACGGTTGCTGGGCTTTCAGTTGGTTAAATAGACAATTTCCGAATTCCGAATTCGTATCAATTTAAGTGAAATTGATGCGAAAATGGAATTTGGAACCAGCCTGCTAAAGTGTACGATTTTGTATCGGATAAATTATATGTTTAATTCTTTAATTCATTATTATTGATGGATGTTTAAGCT